>OX463228.1:46622798-47901548 GCA_949820135.1 Sylvilagus floridanus | reverse complement strand
CCGTGCTCACAGGCGGCATGGCCTGCCTTTACTGCGTGGATGGAACTGAATTTGTCTCGTGCCTGGGAGCTAGAAAGTTCACACTGAATACACACAGAGAGGGCTCGTCCTCCTCGGCCCACCCTCAGGCGACAGCTGCAGCCAGCGGCTGGCAGGCCCATCCTTGCCCCCGTCCACAAGCTACGGCCGCCGTGACACGTGAGCCCGCTGACCTGCTTCTCCCTGGCTGAGGTTTCATGACCATGGGAAAGGAGGAGACGGTTTTTTAAAATTGTGTTTATTTATTTGAAAGGCAGAGGCAGAAATAGACAGAGAGCTCTCGCATCTGCTAGTTCACTTCCCAAAAGCCTGCCCCAGCTGGGGTTGGGCCAGGCTGAAGCCAGGAGCCCACATGGGTGGCAGGGGCCTCTCCCGCTGCTTCCCGGAGCGCGCATTAGCAGGAAACTGGAGTGGAAGCAGAGCAGCTGGCGCTCAAACCGGGCGCTCTGATTTAGGTGGGAGTGTCCCAAGTGCTGAGCCAGCAGCCCGCCAGGCAGGAGACAACGTGGAATGAGCTGACGACGCAGTGTGGGGGAGAGGCCCTGGCCCTGGCCTTGACAAACAGGACAAGCGCGGGCCAGACTTTCTTGTCTTGCTGTTCCATTGTCATGGGATGCCTGAGGCTGTGGCCAGCCAGGGACACCATGTGCTGGGGGGTAGCCAGTCCCTGGATGCACCGTGGAGCGGCTGAATTTACCAACACAAGGGCTGCCCCACAGGGACTTCTGTTTGGCTGAGAACATCCGTGCCCTTTATTGCTGGTGCCATTCTGCGCGGGGATTTCTGTGGTGGTAGGTTGGAGTCTTCTCACTGTCCTGGAATGACCCCCACCGACTCCTGTTCTGGAGCTGTTCTCTGTCTTAGCCCAGGGCTCTCCACTCCTAGGGACAAAGCCTGTCCCGAGTCCCAGGGAAATATGGCTTCAGGCATGGCTGGATCCGAAGTCCCTGGCTGCATTGCTAGCTCGGGCCTCCCGGCTTCAGAGCCTGTGTCTTTCAGCTCAGTGGTTCTGACAGAGGACTTGTCTCACCAAGAGAGTGAGTGAGAACCTCCTGGCGTTCTCGGGCCAGGCCTGGGTCACCTGCTCACTTTGCAGCTGAGGGTGATTGGGTAGGGATAGACTCAGCTCCTTCCCCGGACAAAGAGGGGAGAGGTCCCGGGCAAGCAAAACCAGCCGATGCACCTGCTACCGAGGCCTCGGCGGGCCTTCCCTGGGCACACGCCATCCACCAGGTCGCTCTTGGGAACTCACAGGGCACTTTACACACGAAAGGCTCTGAGAAGTCCTGGGGGAAGGATCGGAATTTAGCCGACTCGATTTAACCCCGCATTTAATCAAGATTTCTGTTTTGCTTTGTTCTGAAGCCCTGTAAAACTGTCTTGTGAAAGCCGGCCTCTCGGAGTCAGGTCAGCGAGCACCGGGCTGCACGACGCTTGTCTCAAGACCCCGTGTTTTTGCATTCATGGCTCTTTCAAGGTGGTGGGAGAGGAGCCAAAAATAAATAAATAAAATTATATATATATATAAAATAAGGCTCCGGGCTGGAGGGGGGCCCTGTGGTTACAGCAGCCCACAGAGCGCGGGTGGGAGAGTCGTGGCGCAGTCTGCCAGGGGCGGCTGTCGCAGCGGTGTGCAGCAGCAGCTCACAAGGGTGACTCGGGTAGGGACACCCTGCCTGCTCCCTCCAAGGCACGCCTGTGACGCGGCAACCTGGGCTGTCTGAAACGCACAACCAGAGGATGCCTGGCTGTGGCCGCTTGGCTTGCTGGGGCTTGCACACGCTCACAGGCACAAGACAAAATACATGTGCGCGCGTGTTTTGGATTTGTTTTACGCGAGAGCTTTTTCCATGGAAGTATCGAGTTGGTTGTAACTTCATGAGGCTCGGGGCTCAGGCTGCGGATCCGCATGTTGAGATAAAATGGTCCAGTTGCTGAGGCGGGCCATCTGCTGGAACGCCTTCAGAGGAGGCCCCGGCAGCCACAAGTGTGGACTCCGATGGACGGAGACGTTCCAAGAATGTTCCCAACCACTGTGCTTGCATCAGCCTCTCGCAGGGGTCCCGGATCAAGGCTTCCGACCGCAGGGCGGGCTGGGGTTTCTAGAGCTTTGCCTTGGGCTCTACCTCAGGTCTCTGCCAACCCGGGGTGGGGGTGGGAGTGGGGCTGCTCCTACCATCCAAGGCAGAGAGGAGAGGAGGCGCTGGGGGCAGGAGCGCGGGGCACTTGTTTCCTGGACGCCCCTCCTAGCCTCCTTGGAGAGAAGCTCCTCTCGAGGACTTCTGTGGCCCTGGGCTCTGGGGCCTGGCTCCGAGCTGCGGCCTGAACTGATGAGAAAGGAAAATGATGGCTCGGCTCTCGCCCGGGCTCCCCTTCCTTGGTTTACACGCGTGTATGTGTGTGCATGGGTGTGCACACACTCACGCAGCCCCGTGGCCGATGAGTGTGTGTCAGAGTTCACTGAGCAGAGTCTGCTCATCTACTAAGGAGCTTGCATACCCCCCCCCGCCCTCCTCCTCCTGCTGGGGCAGCCCCTCCCCCAGGGCCTTTCTCCCCACGAGCTTGGCCGCAGTCCCTTGGTTCTGTCTACTGTTTGCAGACCCTGGTCTAAGACTGGGCATATCACATCCAAATGCTTCTTTCTTCCAAACCCCACAGCCGTTCCCACCCAGGAAAGGGAGCGAGCTGAGCTGACTTCCCCGGAGCTGGGCGGCTGAGGGATGCTGTTGGGGTACTCTCCCAGCTTCCTCCCACGGCTGGGAGCAGGGGAGGGAGAAGGGGGCCCCGCCAGGGGACAGGGGCTCCGTGGAGGGACAGCGTGGCAGGTGGGCACAGTTCTCCTCCCGTCCCTGCGACAGGCAGTCCCTGCAGGCCCCATGAGCTCCCTGCTGGTGTTCACGCATGGCGGAATTCCCTACTCCCCAGGGAGTCTCTCCTAGCACAGGGAACCTGGCAGGCATGATGGGATGAACTAGCAAACAGGAGGACATTGCAAAGCACACTGTGGCTCCCATCTGGGATCTGCTCGCTCTCTCTCTTCTCTCTCTCTCTCTAGCTCGCTCTCCTCTTTCTCTCTCTAGCTCACTCTCTTGGATCCCTTGCCACGGGGGAAACTGGCTGTCACATTGTGAGGCAGCTCCGTGGAGAGCCCGAGTGACGAGGAAGGGAAGGTGACCTTGCCCGCAGCCGTGGGAGGGGAGCGGAGGCCCGCGGGAGTGGCTTGCAAGGGGATCGGCCCTCAGCCCAGCCTTCGGATGAGACTTCAACCGTGGTCGTGCTGGCTCCTGACCCACAGAAACCATGATGCACTAAGTGCTTATTGTTGCAAACTGCTAGATTTTGGGAATTTGCAGGTCAATGTGTCATTCATAAACCAAAATGCAAAAATCCTGAGCAAAATATGAGTGAGCTAGATCCAGAAACAGAAGAGAAAGGAGGCCATGGCTGTGCGAGCAGAATCCAATGCGGGAGGGAAGCTCACCGTATTAACAGCTTACAGGAGACAAATCACACGGCGAGCTCACTGCTGCCTGCGGTTTCAGTTACCTGTGGTCAACCACAAGCCAAAGCTGTTAAATGGAAAATTCCAGAAAAAAACAATTCATGAGTTTTAAATTTCACGCCGTGCCAAGTAGTGCGATGGAATCTCTCACCATCCTCCATCCGTGCTGTGTTTGCCACCCGCCCGCTCATCACTGCAGGGCCGTGTGGGCGCTCACGTGTTTTGCTGTGGTGTCCCAGTGCTCATCATCTCCAGGGAATCCTCGACTCAGGAACAGCCCAGAAGTGCAAGAGTAGCGGCCGGGGATCAGTCACCCACCTCCCTGCATTCTGTCACAGTCAGACTTTTTGAGAGAAGACAGTTTTTTTTTTTTTAATTAAAGATTGATTTACTTATTTTAAAGGCAGAATTACAGAGAGAAAGAGAAGGAGAGAGAGAGAGAGAGAGAGAGAGAGAGAGAGATATCTTCTATCCAGTGGTTCACTCCCCAGATAGCTGTAACAGCCATGGCTGAGCCATCCTGAAGCCCAGAGCCAGGAGCTTCTTCCAGGTCTCCTACATGGGTGCAGAGGCCCAAGCACCTGGCCTATCTTCCACTGCTTTCCCAGGCTCAACAGTAGGGTGCTGGATCAGAAGTGGAACAGCCAGGACTTGAACCAGTGCCCATACGGGATGCTGGCGCTGCAGGTGGAGGCTTCTTTCCACGTTAATTGTATTGAGCCTCAGCTGTTTCTATCAAACACCCAGGTATTTTGTTTCCCCTCCTTTTTTTCTTGGAAGACAGTTTCTTGACAATTGATTCTGAAATTTTACCAAAGATCCAAAGACTAAGAATAGCAGAACCCCACTGGAGAAGAAACAGGCATCCAGGTGACTTCCCCAGCAGATAAGAACCTAAACTGGGGCCTGCATTGTGGTGTAGCAGATAGAGCTGCTGCCTGCAAGGCCAGCACAAAGGATGGGCGTCGGTTCACGTCCTGGCTGCTCCAGTTCTGGTCCAGCCCCCTGCTAATGGCCTGGGAAAAGCAGTGGAAGATGGCCCAACTGTTAGGTCCCCTGCCACCCGTGAGGGAGAGCTGCAAGAAGCTCCTGGCTTCAGTCTGACCCAGCCCTCGCTGCAACCACTGGGGGAGTGAGCCAGCAGATGGGAGATCTCCATGTCTCTGTCTCCCCGCCCCAACTCTCTATTTATTTCAAATAAATAAATAAATAGTTAAGACGAGGTTCTTAGGAAAGAAGAAGGATAATTTCTGTTCCCGGTTGTGACAGCTCACAGTCCAAGATCGGGTGGGCCCGTTGGTGCAGCACCTGGTGAGTGTGAGCGTGGCGGATCTTGGGCAGAGGAAGGGTCACGTGGTGTGCCGGGAGGCAGAGAGGACAACTAGGCCCAACCCTTTCATGGAACCTTCATTGCCCTGAGGACCTCCTGCTATGCCCACTCCTTCAGCGCCATCGTCAGAGGCTGTTCTGCTCCAAGCATCACCATCCCATGACATTGGGATTTAACAGCCGAGTGAAATTAGGAGCCAACGCCTTTTCCAGTCCTAGTGAGAAATCGAGCATACACAGAGTGGTGCGTGACTGAGAGAAGACAGAAGAACAAAGGAGCAGAAGGGATATCCTGAGACAGACCGGCCCATCGTGCAGACCTGCTGTGTGACAGTCGGCAGGCAGAGCAAGGCAAAGAAAGGCTGGACTGACCAGCACGTGGGGCTGGACTGGTCATTCATGTTGGGAAAAGGACTGGACCCTTACCCTGCATGTGAAAAAAATTTCTGATGGGTCGAGGTCTTGAATATGGAAAGTAAAATTCTGAAATTGTGAGATAAAACCCAAGATAGAATTTTACGTCAAGATTATCAATCTTTGCAGGCTTGTGGCTTTGGGGGTCACCTTTAGTCCCTACACAGAGGGCATAGAGATAGGAAAGTGCCAATTACCAAGCTCTTTCATGAAGAGTGAGCAGGTATGTCGCAAACTATGAAATATTTGTGTAAAATGTGATTGAAAGGAGCTTAACACCCAAGGCATAGCTTCAACAGAAACAGGATGGAAGGAGCACAGTGGCCTTATAATGTGCAGTAGCCGCAGGAGAAAGGACCAAGCAGGCGTGTGTGATTTTAATGTTAGTCAACGCTAATACCATGGAATGTGTAACATGTAAACCATGTAGTAAAGTGCTGAGTAGAAAAGATTTTAGAGGGCTTCTCATATTTTCTAAGCAATTATTTGTTTATTTGAAAGGCAGACTTAGATACACACACAGGTGCAGAGAGGGAGAGGGAGAGAGAGAGGGAGACAGAGAGGCAGAGGGAGAAGGAGAGGGAGAGGGAGATAGAGGCAGAGGGAGAGGGGGAGGGAGAGAAAGAGGGAGAGAGGTTGAGGGAGAGGGAGAGGGAGAGAGAGAGAGGGAGAGGGAGAGGGAGAGGGAGGGGGAGGGGAGAGGGAGGAGGAGAGGGGGAGAGAGAGAGAGAGAGAGAGAGAGGCAGAGGGAGAGGGAGAGAGAGGCAGAGGGAGAGGGAGAGGGAGAGGGAGAGGGAGGGGGAGGGGGAGGGGAGAGGGAGGAGGAGAGGGAGAGAGAGAGAGAGGGGAGAGGCAGAGGGAGAGGGAGAGAGAGAGAGAGAGGCAGAGGGAGAGGGAGAGAGAGAGAGGCAGAGGGAGAGGGAGAGAGAGAGAGGCAGAGGGAGAAGGAGAGGGGGAGAGAGAGAGAGAGGCAGAGGGAGAAGGAGAGGGGGAGAGAGAGAGAGAGAGAGAGGGAGAGGGAGAGGGAGAGAGAGGCAGAGGTCGAGGGAGAAGGAGAGGGAGAGAGAGAGAGAGGCAGAGGGAGAAGGAGAGGCAGAGGGAGAGGAAGAAGGAGAAGAAGAGAGAGAGAGAGAAGCAGAGGGAGAGGGAGAGGGAGAGGGAGAGGGAGAGGGAGAGGGAGAGAATCTTCCATCTGCTGGTTCACTCCCCAGATGGCTGCAATGATCAGGGCCAGGCAGAAGCCAGGAGCCGGGAGCGCCATCCAGGTCTCCCCTGTGGGTGCAGGGGCACAAAGACGAGGGCCATCTTCCGCTGCTTTCCCAGGCACATTAGCAGGGAGCCAGATCAGAAGTAGAGCCACTAAGACTTGAACTCATGCCCACAGAGGAGGCTGGCATTGCAGGCGACAGCTTAACCTGTTGTGGCACGACACTGGGCTTCTCATGTCAAATTTACGTAAAAGTGAGCGTAACACATCACACAGTGGCTCAGCAGCGTGGGTCACATTTTCCACACAGCGATGACAGCCTTTTTCAAGCAATTGTCCGCATGCCCAGCTTTTGGAAGGAAGATGATAGTTTTTAATGAATCACATATAAGCTCATTGTCAGTTCCCTGTGCTTGGAACAGGGTTATTTTATTCTCAAAGCAATATAATGACTTGAAGAAAACTTTGAACATAGAAAAAGAATCATCCCGAATCCCAACTTGGTCATCCCTGTGCAACCTTTGTCACACCCTCTACACCACATGCATTGCACACGTGTGAGCGCACACATGCACACAATCATGGTTACGCATCAGACTAGGTGAAATCTAGCACTTCGTCCCTTGCTCCCCCTCCTTGCACCATTCCTTCAAAAACCATGTATCCCAGCACCTAGTACACAAAAGGTGCTCAGTAAGTATTTGTTGAAAGCGTTTCTAAGCCGGCGCCGCGGCTCACTAGGCTAATCCTCCGCCTGCGGCGCCAGCACACCAGGTTCTAGTCCCGGTTGGGGTGCTGGATTCTGTCCCGGTTGCCCCTCTTCCAGGCCAGCCCTCTGCTATGCCCCGGGAGTGCAGTGGAGGATGGCCCAAGTGCTTGGGCCCTGCACCCCATGGGAGACCAGGAGAAGCACCTGGCTCCTGGCTTCGGATCAGCTCAGTGCGCCGGCCGCGGCGGCCATTGGGAGGGTGAACCAACAGCAAAGGAAGACCTTTCTCTCTCTCTCTCTCTCTCTCTCTCTCTCTCTCTCACTGTCCACTCTGCCTGTCAAAAAAAGTGCTTCTATTTTCCAAAATCTAGTGTTAAGGTAGCAGTCAGCAGCCTTGTCTTCACAAAATCCTACCGAAAGACTGACCCTTGTTGCAGGGAGTGCTGGACAAACTCCCATGCACCGTGGGCACGTACCGGGGAGTTTCACCAGCATCGCTTTTGTAAACAACACTGCAAGGGACATCTCTACGCCCTCGGCTTTGTCTTCTAGTGACTCGTGTCTTCAGCATATTGTCTCCAGGGTGGCAGTGCCAGCCCCAAAGCTGGGACTGTATTCACAGCTCTTGAGAGCCTCACTGAGCTGCTTCCCAAAAGGTCAGAACACTCCCCCTGCCAGTTGGCCCTGGGTACAGCACAGCACTGCCAGAAGTGTGTCTAATGTTAAAACAATTTCTTTTGCTAAATAAAGTGGATTGGTTAAGGATTGCATTTGGCTGCCTGTTTATATTTCGTTTCATCTGACTTGCATGTCTTTTCTTTTGAAATTCCTCTTTGGCTTCAAAGCTTTGAAAATAATCACTCCTTGAGGACCCTGACAAATATTTGCTTCTATTTTCTGCTGGGCTTCTTGGGATAATTTAATGTTTTTACAAATGGCTTTTCTTCTGTGGGAAGAAAATAATCTAACAATATTGCAGAAAATTTTGGAATAAAGAAAACCATTGCTCACAAGCACCACCAGCGACGGCCCACAGCCACTCTCGTTTTTCTCGTGGTCTCCGTCGGTGTTTTTCCATTTGCTTACGTATTTCTCCGTGTTTGAGTTACGAGCAGAGCAGACTTTGTGTTCTGTCCTTTCATTTGCTACGATAGCACAAGCAGCTTTCTGTGTCGTCTGGTAGTCATCTTCAGAGGGATTCCGGGGCCTGCAGGATATTTCAGAGTGAGCACCCTCTACCCCGCGACTCGGTTAACCCCTCATTTTTACGTACCTAAGTTGCTTCCAACTTTTTACTGTGATGAATAATTCAGCAATAGCATTTTATTCTGTAAAGTCATCGTGGATCCTTTCTTTAGAATTGAGTTCCAGAGCCACATCCCTGGCGAACGGTGTCAGCTTCCAGCAGCCGACCAGAGCTGCCTGTGTGAACCTTCTCCTCTTCTTCCTCCTACAGAGCCTCAGACTCTGCCCAGGGGAGCGGTGGCCCAGCTCAAAGCTGCTTCGTTCGCATTGACCTTGACTCGGTGAGAAGCAAACAGCAGCCAGTGATTAGGCACCAGGGGACGTGCTTGCTTTCTGGTTTAGCAAGGAGTGATTCTTTTTTTTTTTTTAAAAAAAAAGATTTATTTTTATTTTTTACTTGAGAGTCAGAGTTACACAGAGAGAGGAGAGGCAGAGAGAGAGAGAGAGAGAGAGAGAGAGAGAGAGAGGTCTTCCATCCACTGGTTCACTCCCCAGTTGGCTGCAATTGACTGGAACTGGAGCAGGAGCCAGGAGCTTCTTCCAGGTCTCCCACGCGGGTGCAGGAGCCCTAGGGCCTGGGCCATCTTCCACTGCTTTCCCAGGTCACAGCAGAGAGCTGGATCAGAAGTGGAGTAACTGGGTATCGAACCAGCACCCAGATGGGATGCCAGCGCTTCAGGCCAGGGCGTTAACCCGCTGAGCCACAGCGCCGGCCCCAACAAGGAGTGATTCTGAGACCACCCCTTAAGCTGGAAAAGCAGACGGCCTGGAGGACATGGCCACTGATGACAGCGCGGGATGGCACACCAGCCCTGGATCCTACCTTGGGGTCCTTAAAGATACTTTATTATATGTTTTATTTTAAAGGCGGAGAGACAGAGAGAGTTTCTATCACTGGTTCACTCCCCAGGTGCTGGCAATGCTTAGAACAGGGCCAGGCTGAAACCAGGAGCCAGGAACGCCATCCAGGTCTCCCACGTGGGTGGCAGGAACCCAGCTACTTGAGCCGTCACCTGCTACCCCCTAGGGTGTGTGTGAGCAGGAAGCTGGAGCAGGAGTGGAGCAGGGGCTCAGACCCAGGTATTCTGATACGGAACGTGCTGTCCCACACAGCGCCCTACCACTGCTCCAGACACCCTCCCCCATGGCGGATTTTAATTCAATCCCTAGGAAAGTGAAAAAAAAAAAGACAAAAAATAAACAAACAAACCCTGGACTTGGAGTCAGAAAACCCAAGTTCAAGTCTCCTGGTTTCCCCAGTTTGTGACCTGGTGACCCCAGGCAAATCAACAGAGCACTGGAGCCTCATGCTTCTCCCAGAGGCGGGAGTAACAGTGACCTCTACCTTCTGTCCAGGGGTTTTGAAGGCCAAAGCTGAGTCATATGAAATTCATTTGAATGTTATAATGAAGACTACACATCCTGTTCATTTGAATCCTGGCTTTGAGTCAAGGGCGAGCCAGAGGAGCCAGTGCAGCGGGGCCCCGGGGCACAGTTGCCACGTGGCTCGCCCACGTCCCGCAGCGGAGCGCCTGGTTTGGGTCCTGGCTCCTCTGCTTCGGACCCGGCTTTGCGCTGATGCTCACCTGCAAGGCATCAGGCGATGGCTCAAGTGCTTGGGTGCCTGTCACCCACCCACATGGGAGACCCGCACTGACAGTGAGCGTGGCCCAGCCTCCGCTGTTGGTGGGCATTTAGCGAGTGCAGAGGGTGAGGGTGCTGGCTGCTCCCTCTCCATGTTTGCACCCATTCATTGAGCGTGAGTGTGAGTGTGTGTGAGAGTGTGTGTGTGAATGTGTGAGTGTGCGTGAGTGTGTGAGAGTGTGTGTGTGAATGTGTGAGTGTGTGTGTGTGAGTGTGTGTGAGCGTGTGAGAGTGTGTGAGTGTGTGTTGAATGCTCCCAGCCAGTCCCTAGGATAAGCACTGGGAAGTAAAACTGCGTAGAGCGGGCAAGCACTTCCCTGTGGGAAGAAAGGCTGGAAGGCGGGAAGTGTCCTACCAGGTTCCTCGTGATTGGGTTCCCGCGTGGAATTCTGCATGATTTTGCTTTTTTTCTTGAGAGCGTCCAAATCGACCGCAATGGACGCTTATTGCGTGTGCCAGTGGAGAAGCATCGCTGAGCAGAAGGAAGACCGCGAGATCCGGAGGGGGACGCAGTTGTCAGCCGGGCGTGGAGCGTGGAGGTGGCAGTGTCAGATCTGAGCAATGGCCCGTGGCCCCCGAACGCGCCTGCGCTCTGCATACGTCTCTGGCCTGAAAGGCGTCTGTTTTCTCGATGAACGGACCTTTGTTTTCACTCCATGCCGAGCCTGGTGACGCGATCACGGATATCTAGTTTGGGTTTTGGGTTTGGGCTAGAGTTGCACCTCTGACCTCAGACCCGACAGTCCCGTGTAAGCCTCTGGCGCACCACACACGGGTGTGCAGGATGGAGAGAATGGCACCTGCCTCCTCAGACGCCCGCGACAGGTGCTGCTACACCAACTGCCTAGCCTGGGCCTCTTGCACACAGCACGAGTTCACAGCTCTCTGCTTCGAGGCTGGGAAGTCCAAGACGCAGATGTCAGCAGATGTGGGACCTGGTGACGGCTGGCTCCGCGTCACAGACGGTGCCTCCTGCGTGTCCTCACACAGATGAACAAGCACACTCATCCCACCCATGAGGGTGCCACCCTCCCCCCACCCCTGCCTCCCATGGGCCCCAGCTCTGCATCCCCACACTGGGATCAGGTTTCAGTGTACAAATTTTGGGAGGACACAAGCATCCACTGGTTCACTCCCCAAATGGCTGCAATGGCCAGAGCTGCACCGATCTGGAGCCAGGAGCCAGGGGCTTCCACACAGGCTGCGGGCACTGCAGGAGGCAGCTTACCCGCTACGTCACAGCGGCGGCCCCAGAAAATAAATCTTTAAGAAAATAGTCTATCCTTCACCTTGATCAAGTTCTTTGCCCCAGCTTCTCTTCGTCGCCTGGGCAGACAGCAGAAAGCCATTCCAAGGAACCAGGCGGGGTGGGGTGGGGGGGCATCTGTGGTCTTGGCTCCCTCCCTGGACTCCCGAGGTGGGGGGAAGGGGCTCCCTTCCAATTAACAAAGCGCCCCTCTCTCCGTGCCTATGTCGCACAGTCAGTCCTCATTCTTCCAGAGCCGCCATGAATTTGGCTTCTCCCTGAAAGGCATTCGTAGCCCGGAGGTGGGGGGAGGGGACTTGTGGCGGTTCCTGTCCGGAAATGTGCCCACTGGTGAGACCCTGGGGCCGCTGTGGGCGCGCAGCTGGGCGAGAACACAAAGCAGCACTGCCTTCTCCTGTCGGGGTGAACGAGCGTCTCCATCTTTTTTTTTTTTTTTTTTTTGTATTTTTACATTTCACTGTTGATGTCATTGCTCAAAATGGTCCCCAAGCGTGTGCAGAGGAGCTGGCTGGGGTGCCCGAGGCAAGGAAGCTCCTCTGTGTGTTAGAGCAGCTTTGGAACACAGGAGCGGCCTAGGCTGCCGGCCCTGAGCCCCAGGTTAATAAGCCAACCACAGATTCTCGATGCAGAAACACAGAAAGCTAGGCTGTGTGCCGATCGGTCGATGAGGACGTTGGCCGAGGCTCACAGGAACCCAACTCGATCCTTCTCCTGGGAACATAGGCTAAGCTGTGCCTGATTTATCCACAGGGTTTGCGGCTAATCCGTGGAGCAGCAGCCACGCGAAGCCTGCAAGCCGTGTAGACGCCCAGGGAGAGGAGCTTGGAGGAGCCAGGGTGCAGGCCGCCTCCAGCTGGCCTGCTCTTAGCTGCCCGCTGTTGCTCCCTCCAGCCTCTGTCACCTGAGGTTGCTTTTCCACCCCGTGCAGAGGTCATGGCGAAATTGCCTGGCTCTGTCCCCGTGCCATCGTAATTGTCCCCGAAGGGTGCGGGGGCTGGGAGCGGGCAGGGTGCACGGGTCCCCGTTTCACATTCTCCCACCCCCAACTTTGAAGCTTAATCGCTTTAAGATCCTACAAGTTGTAAAAACAATTAAAGCAATGATCTTAAAAAGAAGCAGAGCGGGGCCTTCAAAGTCACACTTCTCGGGGAGGCGCGGCCGCGGGCTGAGGGATCGCAGAGGCGGCCTGCGAATTTGTTGATGCCAGTTTGGACAGACTGTTTATTTTCATGATTTCATGGAAGAATTTTAATTTAATGAGTGTTTTATACTCTAATGTAAAGCATCGTTTGGACCCTGTAATTACTGTGTCAAAATAGGCCTCCTTGAGCGGCAGCAGCTATGCCTCGGGTCTGGCTGGGGGCTGCAGGAGGGGCCGCCGAGCCGGCTCTGTGCTCTGTGCCGGGCTCCCTGCCGGGGCCTGCGGCCTGGTGCTGGCGCGCACGGCCGGGGACAAGTGTCTCTTCCCCCTTCTTCGCTGCTGGGTCTTCTAGCCAAGACGTCCGGCTGGCCCACCGGGCAGGCCACCATTGCCAGCACCTATCACACTAGTTCAGCTATTATTATTATTATTATTATTATTATTTTTAAGGAGGAGGTCTTGCTTTGGGCTTTCTGTACAGCTCATAAAAATGACTAGTTTTTCCTCTCCTGAATGTAGGGACTTCAAAAACTTCGTGGGAAAAAAAGATAAGCGTTTCTTGGTCTCAAGATTTCGGAAAGCCGTGCCTAGGAGAGGCTCTTGGGCAAATTCACGAAAAACGTATCATAGGACAAAACCGCACACGGCTTCCCCTGGAGGTTTTTTTTTTTTTTTTTTGCACCAAAATAAGCTGTTTTTTTTTTTTTAAGTTGCCTTTCCCATGAACTTGGGAAGCGCCCTTGTGGTTCGTCGAGGGCGCGTTGCTCTCGCGTCCTGTGTCTCGGGGGCCGATGGGGGGGCCCAGGCTTTCCCTGACGAAGCTCAGGGGTGGCCTTGCTCCCGCGTCCCTGGACGGGGATCCGCACTCAAGCCCCGGGAAAAGCAGCCCAGGTTCGTGCTCCTTGCCGCGAGTGAGTCCAAGAATCCAGCGTGCAATTTGATAACTTGCTATTTCCAGCCCACGAAGCAACGCACGTGGAGCTGAGACGCTGCCTGCTTGTCTCGGCGAGCGAGGGAGGGAGGGGGGCGGCCTCTGCACCCACCAGCCTCCTGCACTTGGCGTTGCCATGGCCCGTGCCAGTTCTAAAAGAAAAGCAGCAGACAGGCATTCTCAGCACCCAGAAGGCTGTGGGGCCCCACCCTCCACTTCTTCCTGCCGGGACGTCCTGTGCCCCTCCGAGTGTCTGGGGCTCGGCACTAAAGGCAGAGGCCTTCATCCACCCAGCTCTGGGCTATTTTAGGGAGCATCACTGGGCTTAGCCAGAAAAACAAACCAAAAAAAAAAAAAAAGACAGACCCCTGGCTAAACTTAAATTCAGTTAAATAGTGAATGACTTCCAAGCGTGCCCTTGCGATATTTGGGACACACGTGGACTACAGAATTCTTTGTTTATGTCGCACAGGTTTAGCTGGGAGTCCTGCATTTTATCTGCGATCCAGCTGCCTTCCCCTGAGCGCACCGACGTGCAAATCCTCCCGGTGCAAACTGCCGGCCCCTGGCTGAATCCACCGGCAGCCGAGTTTGTTTTGGACGATGTGTTTGAGGCCGGGGTTTGGGGGTTTCAGACGGAGCAGGCGCCCCTCAGCCATCAGCACCCCCACGGCGGCGTCTGTGGCACTGGAGGCTCTGCCTGGTCCCCAGGCCTCTGAGTCGGGCCTCCGCATCCCGCTTCTCCCGCCTCGCTCCTCCATGGATCCTGGTTGGAAGCTCCCGCGACCTCTTCATGGGTAAGCGCTTGAAGAAGCAGTGGGCGTTCGGCACCTGCCCGTTTGTGCCAGCATCTTGAGCAACCCTTGGAGGCGTGGGCTCTGCTGCCCCCACGTTGCCGACAGACAAGGAAGCTCAGGAATGACAGGGACCCGGACAGCAGGAGTGGGATGCGAGCCGGGTGACCTGACCGCCGGTCTCTTTCTCAAAATCTCACACTCCCGTCTGTGACACTGTGCCGGGTGAGCTGTCCGACGCCTGTTTTTCCTTCTGTCACTTGGCAAGAGCCAAGTCCCAAACTGGAAGGCGTCTGAGCAGGCCTTGGGCAGTTCTGGTCCTGCAGTACGGGGCTGAGCCTGGGCTTCGCGCTCCCGGAGAGCCCTGTATCTTGCTGGAGACTGCTCTTCTCATTTTGTGCTCACGATGCCCCTAAATTGTCCCCTGGATTTATTTCAAAGCAGAAAGAAGCAGCAAAGATTGCAATTCTTATGCTGTAGTTGCTCTTTTTAACTCAATTACGTTTTGACAATTCGGAATGAAACTTGGGGGCATGTCTTTGTTTAAGCCGTCGGCCCTGCATCGGAACAGTCAGCTCAGGGTACATGGCTAGTGTCAGGACTAACAATCTTTGACAAGGGCATTTAGCGGTTGTAATTCAAATCTAATTCAGAACATCTTAGCACCGGACCTGTCAGCCCTTGAAATGCACTGTGACTACAAAACCAAGGGCAACCGTCCCACAGCCAGCTCTGGGCGGCCTCAAGTTGATATGTCAACGAGAGCAGTTACAATTAGGGGTTCTTTCAAGCATACTAAACTAATTTACAGTACCCTGCAAAAGTGGGAAAAGACCCGAGGCTTAAAATCCCAGGTCTTCTAGACTTCAAATCCACAGCACAGAAAAACACAATTAGGGCTCGGCGCAGAGGAACACAGGCTCGAGGCAGCCTCTTTGGTTGTGTGTGTGTATTTTTTGCCCTTAAAAACAGATACGTTTAGAAACGCACGCGTGCGTGCAGTTACGACAAAGTCGTAAGAGTTGAGTCCCAACCACTCAAACACACACACACACAGACACACACACACAGACACACACTCAAAACAAAAGCCGAAAAAACCCGTCAGGTCTTGTTAGCATCATGCTGTGGGTTCTTTGCACCCTCGGTTGGCCATGCACCTATTTGTTATTTGTGGCTGCCACTCGAAACTGAATCTGTCTTAATTGGGCAAGTCGCTCCGTGGGACGGGGTCCCACGTCGGGCCACAAAGCACCCGGGGTCGATGTGGACTGGGGGGATTGAGCCAGAACGAGGAGCCGGGATGGAAAAAAGGACGCGGATCCACTGGACACAGACAGGATTATGGCCACAACGTGTAATTTTACCAGCAAGACGCAACGGGCCTGGATCTGGGGGCACCCACGGGACGCCGTGCCCTTTTCGGAGGTGTGGCCTTGCCGCCGGGAGAAAGAGTGATGGGGACCTTTGCAGATTTTGCTTTCATGATTTATCTACTTTTCGGGCACAATGATAGAGACGCTCCACTCCGGGATTCGTAGATGTGATTTTACTTCCCACGCTACAAAGCTGGTCAATTACTGGGGAATGAGTCATTCATTCAAAAGCGCCGGCGACGTGATGTGTTAACCATCAGGAAATTTTACACCAATTGGAATTATAAACACGAGATTTAGAAGTGGGCGGGGGGGAGGGCGGAGAGGAAAGAAAAAGCAAAGGAGAAAACCTTCGCCAGCGCCGGCTGTGTTTATTCGCGGTGCCTCCTGGTCGGAGCCACGTTTTGGGGAACGCGGGGTGGAGGAACATGTGGGCCAGTATTTTTTTCTCTCCTGACTCCCTGGTCCCATCCCAAAGCTGAAGTTTGTCAAATACATTTGTCTGCAAGACAGAGATGGATGGAGAACCACCTCGCTTGGTGACAGGAGGGACTTGACAAAGACGGGGACAGGGATGACTGTGACTTGTCGGCTCGTGGGACTGGCTGGGAGCCCCCGGAGGGGCCTCTGCTTCAGCTGTGCTGGGTCTCCAGGCCCTTCTCTTCCACCCACACACGTGGTGTCCTGTTTTCCAGCGTTGCACTCCTGCCAGGAGCTAACCTGCTGGCTCTCGTGGGGTCCCAGGGTCCGGACGCTCTTCCTGGTGGGCGAGCCTTGGAGAAGTGCAGTTTGGTCTCTGTGAAGGAGGGGTTACCGGAAGGGGTTAGCGGCCTTGACCGAGCACAGCAGAAAGTGGAACTGGAAACCGTGGTGTGCTGGTCTCAAACTTGCGTTTCCAGAAGGCCAGGGTGAACTGGGGTCAGAGACCACGGTGTCGGAGACGGCAGGGCCCGGAGACCCCCTCGCAGAGGCTGTGGCTACCCGGCCTCAGCTACTCGTCTCCTTGGAGGCCTGGCAAGGAGCTCATTCTAGATCTACATCTGGATGCGGATTTCTGGGTCTGCTGGAGCTGCCTGCGGGGTTCCCCCACAAGTGTCAGTTCCTGTCTTCTCCTGCTGCCCCAGGGTGGGGCGGGACATAGGGCCCTGGAGTCCATGATTGACTGGGGGACTCTATACCTGCCCTGCTGCTCCAGGACAGCATGAAAACTGGGGACTCATCCGGGCCGGGGTGTTACTTGAGGGCAGAGTCAGGATATCATAAAACACTGTTGCATGGCCGGCGCCGTGGCTCAACAGGCTAATCCTCTGCCTTGCGGCACCGGCACAACGGGTTCTAGTCCCGGTCGGGGCGCCGGATTCTGTCCCGGTTGCCCCTCTTCCAGGCCAGCCCTCTGCTGTGGCCCGGGAGTGCAGTGGAGGATGGCCCAGGTGCTTGGGCCCTGCACCCCATGGGAGACCAGGAGAAGCACCTAGCACCTGGCTCCTGCCATTGGATCAGCGCGTTGTGTCGGCCGCAGCGCGCCGACCGCGGCAGCCATTGGAGGGTGAACCAACGGCAAAGGAAGACCTTTCTCTCTGTCTCTCTCTCTCACTGTCCACTCTGCCTGTCAAAAAAAAAAAAAAAAAAACAACACTGTTGCTGATGTCCATCTTCTTGCCGAGGGGCTGGATGGCTCGGGGCCGTGGATTCTGGCGAACACACTATTTGGATCGCTAGCTGCTGTGCAAGTTCCCGAGCCTCCTTGGAAACAAAACCTTCCTGTCTTTCCAGCAAAGAGCAGGGCTGTGGTTCGTTCTTCTTGGTCTTGACAGAAATGGGCACAGGATGCAGAAACAGAGAGGAGCCGGTAGCAGCTGTAGCTGAGGGGGAATGCCGGGCATGGGGCAGACAGACTCCAGGGGAGAGAAGGCAGATTCCTGAGGGATTCTGGGGCCCAGGGCAGCACTTTCTGCAGAAGTACAGTACTAAGTACAGTACTAAGTACAGTACTAAGTACAGTACTAAGAAGTACAGTTTGTAAGGAGCAAGCATTTGAAACCCGGACCCTTCAGAGACCGTTTATATAGAGAAATGTAAAGGAAGCAAGTCAAGTGATGTCTTCTTCCAACCACCATACGTCAGTAAAATTTAAAGGCAGCTATGTGGTTAATGCAATAGAACATAGATAATTATTAAGAAGTTAGGGGCTCAGGGCCCCTCTGGCAGGAGCTGCATTACTGTGCTATCTCTGATTCTGGGGGCCTGAGCATAGTATGGATTCAGTAAATATTTATTACAGGAATCAACAACAAGGCGCCACCCCAGGTGTAGAGCTGGAAGTCCCGTGGGAGAAATGGCTTCCTGATGCCTCAGGTGGGTGTCTGCATGTCCAGCGGAAAATTTTAAAAATGACACAAACACCTTCAGAATCATAACAATACAAATCAAAGGAGAACGGAATGAGTCATTTACAAAGATCTGATAAAACAAGCAGTAGAAGCAAGACCAGAATTTTCAACTACAACAATAAATGTAAAAGGGTTAGATAAAGCTCAGTCTTGCTCCCAAATTGAATACAAAAAGTGAAAATCCCCGGTCAGGCTGCAGACGGTCTCTGTGGGACACACGTACAACAGAGTGGCTCAAAGGATCTAAAGAGAAGATGTTTTCCTTTTTGAACTCACAAAAGAAAGATTTTTAAAAAGATTTAAAAATCACAGAGAATATATTTTGGTTGATAAAGTTTAATAAAAATCTACAGAGAAAATAATCACAAAATTTTATGGGATGAACTGAGTAATATTAAAATTTAGAAAACCAAAACTATTAGGAAAACAGAGGGAACTGATCACAAACATAGTGAGAGCAGGAGAATTCAATGCACATCTTAATCATTTAAGACCAGGTGAGCAAAATAAGGAACAATGATGATACAAATTATGTGTGTCGGATGACTATATTTTCTCTTCTAAACCGGCTTATAATTTCTCCAGTATCATGGAACGTGAAAAAATTGGTCAATTTTACCACCATCAAAATATGGATAAATCCAGAAAAAGTACAATCCCTGCTTGGAATGCTCTGTAACAGCGCTTTGACCATTGCAGCAGTGGTTACTAAGAAGAATGACTCAGAAGAAGACGAGGAAGATGTTTTCTCCTAAAAATCTCTCAGAGCAAAGAGGAATGCAAAGCTGCAACTGGAGACAGCCTGGGAGATGCTGCAGGCTGCTACCCACGAGAGCGAAATGCATGCCACTGGCCTGGATCCACATCCAAGGATGTGCTGGTCGCCTGTGGCTATGCCAGCAACCATGGTAGCACAGCACAACAGAAGTGTGTCCTCTCAGAGTTCCTAAGACTGTGGTGTGGAGCCAGGGGTCAGCAGGGCCCACTCTCTCCTGCAGCTCGGGGGGGACGATCTCTTTGGGGTGAGGCTGCACCACTCCAGCCCACACCTCTGTCTTTATGTCTCCATTCTGCACGGACCTCCATCTGTGTGTCTCGCATAAGGAGACAAGCAGTGCTGTTTGAGGTCCATCAGGACAGCACAGGATAACTGTGTCAGGTAGGGCTCAGTGTGATGCTCACAGATTTGCTAATATTCACCAAGTCCTGGAGTTGAGACATGAGTACATTTTCAGGGGACTCACAGATACAAGTGCATTGCGTAAGATCATTTTAATTAAGAAAGTCTCAACATCAGAGACTAAATGGTGCAACCGAGGAGGAAGCTCACCCAAGAAACTGCAGGACATCAAGAGACAGAAGTCAGCAGAGAAAGGGGCTGGTATTCTGTTTAGATTTTTTGCAATGATAGCAACAAGTGAGGATGTTAAAGAATAATTTTTAAATATTTTAAATATAAATAAAAGAAATGCAATACAATGTAAGCTATTTCCTATAACATATGAAATACCTGCAGGTCAGAGATTAGTTAATGATTCAGATGTTACAATGAGCTCAATGGGGAATCCAAAGCTCCCAGACCTAAGAAGGCAGCTGGAAAAGTTTGAGGAGGGGTTGGTGCCATGGTGTCGCAGGTTAACCCATCACTTCTGATGCCTGTATTGCCTGTTGGAGTGCAGGTTCGAGTCTTGGCTACTCTACTTCTGATCCAGCTCCCTGATAATACGCCTGGAAAGGCAGTGTAGGATGGCCCGAGGGAGGGGGCTGTCACCCACATAGGGTTCCTGACTTCGGTCTGGTCCAGCCCCGGCTGTTATAGCCATTTGTGGAGTGGATCGGCAGATGGAAGATCTCTGTCTCTGTTTCTTTCTCTCTGTCTCTGTTGCTCTGTCTTTCAAGCAAACAAATGAAGAAATCTTTAAAAAGTCTGTGGAAAATGGAATTCAAAGATAATGTGCATTCTCCATGAATTCTTTCAAGCACTCTCTTCTGTAGGTCTTTTTTGTAAAGATTTTATTTATTTATTTGACAGAGTTACAGACAATGAGAGGGAGAGACAGAGAGAAAGGTCTTCTTTCTGTTGGTTCATTCCCCAATGGCCGCAACGGCCAGAGCTGCACTGATCTGAAGCCAGGAGCCAGAAGCTTCTTCCAGGTCTCCCATGTGGGTGCAGGGGCCCAAGGACTTGGGCCATCTTCTACTGCTTTCCCAGGCCATAGCAGAGAGCTGGATTGGAAGAGGAGCAGCTGGGACTTGAACTAGTGCCCATATGGGATGCCAGCACCACAGGTGGAGGATTAACCTGCTGTGCCATGGTGCCAGCCCCTGTAGGTCTTGAAGATACAGTTTCAGCCACACCACCTGGCCACTTTCAGCTGTGGGCTGCATGTGTGCCAGTGGTCCTGACGACCTGAATGGGGCTGGGAGCTGCCCGTCTCTCGGTGTGTCCACCGTCTTTCCCATGCTGGGAGATGCTCAGGTGCACGAACGCTTCTCAATGAGCTAGCCATGCCCACGGGGTTCCAGAGAGGCCCACACTGTCCACACTGCAGTCTGGGGGTGTGTGTGGGGGTGTGGAAGTGCACTCTGATGTTTGTGCCGAGACAGAATTGCCCACCGGTGCACTTCTCAGCGAGTGTCGCCATCATGGCGATGCATCTGTGAATGCATGAGCAGAGCCAGCAGACCGCATCTCTGGGTCAGGAGTGGCCTGTGCCATGCAGTGAGACTTCGGGAGCACCTCATGCCTTGGGCCAGGGTGCCACTGGCCATCGGCCAAGTGTCATTAGGGAGGAAGCACACTGCCCTTTGTCACTGTCTCCTGCCCCTTTGTGTTTGATTTCCATGGGACCTGCAGGTGTGAAACAAGTACCCTCCAGCCACGTGCAGCCCATGGCATGAAGCCAGAGGGTACCTTGGTCACCCTGCCTCCAGTGCCAGCAGTCACAGCCCCTCCCAGCTGCCCTGGAGAGCTGGACATGTGTGGCCACTTCCTCTGCATCTCAGACAGAGGCCAGCAGCTCCCTGAGGGCCAGGTGGAAGCCTGCTCCAGGGTTCCTCGGTGGGGTAAGGCGGGCGCATGCTGCCTTGAGCTTAGTGGGTCTGTCTTCTGTCCATGGCTTTTCCTGTAGGCCTCCTCAGACCCTGAAAACGCCCATGTTTGTCCTGAGTTCCCTGGAAGAAGCAGGGCGACCCTCCCGCTGCCCTAGGACGCAGCCGTGGGGCACACAGGGACAACGGCTGACGTCACTGCTGGGGGCATTGTGACAGTCTCCACGTTCCAGCCACGCTGATGCTTGGGTCCTAGGTGCTGGCAGAGCTGGGGCGAGGAGGGGCTCCCTGGACCCTTCCTGGCCCTCTCTGCGGCCACGATGTTGTAACCAGGCTCAGGAACTGGGTTTCCACCTCGGGCCACTGCCACCCAGCAGCCGTGCAGAATGAAGACACAGCGAACAGGAGCCCAGCCTCGGACAGAACCGAGTTCAAAGCTGGCCTCCACCCTCTAGGCCAGCGTGTGGCTTCGGACTCGTCACTTAACGTCTCGGAGCCTCTGGGAGCTGGACGTGATGAGATCTGTCTGGTCAGGTGCAGCTGGAATTCAAGCCAGTGCTGTCTGGACAGCTCTTCAGCACTGGGGCTGCTCCTAGCGAGTGGGTGTGGCCAGTACCCGCGGAGGGTGGCTCTGCAGCTGCCCCCGCTGCTCCTGGTGGGGGAGCTCCCAGCCACTTCCTCCCAAGCCCCCCCCTCCCGTCGCCCGCCCGCCCAGCATCTCATTCACAGTGGTGCTTCCTGCCTGCAATGCTGGGAGCAGACCAGACTCCCGCGATCTGTTGATTTTAAACAAACCCCCGAATTCCAGAGTCTCTTTATTTGGAATCCAAAGAATCCCTTTTATAGAAGCCAATGCCAAGTGTTGTTTTCCCTGCAACAAAAGCAGGTTTTCAAATAAGCCTGCTCACATATCCACATGGAATTCTTACAAAAAAGCAGCGTGTGGATCTCCTGGCCACAGTCCCCACCGAGCACTGCGCGGAGCCCATGCCTCTGCCTCCTTCCGGGGCTTCATTGAATACTGCAGTTCCGAGAGCCTGGGCGACGCAGGCAAGCTCACGCAGCCAGGACGCGAGTGACTGGGAGGCAAGACTGGTTCCACCCCAGCTGATGGTCCTTTTGGGAACTGCCATAGTAATTAATTATTCCCCACCCAGGAGACAGAGAGGAAAACACGCATCCTGAATACCAGCGAGTCAGGGGAGCGAACAGCTGTCCCATCCCGCTAGCCCCTCTGCCCGCACCCCTGTCCTGCTCGGCGTGGTCTCAGTGTCCATGTCACCTCCACCCGCATTCCTGTGCTCGAATCCTCACCCTTGGGAGATGCTAGGAGATGGAGACTGGGAGGCACTGAGGTCGAGGGGGTGGAGCTTCATGACGGAACCAGGGCTCCTATTACAAGGACCCCCCTCCTTCCCCCAGAGTGAGACCACGGCTGTCTAGGAGGACGGGCCCTCCCTGGGCGCTGCCTCTGCCACGATTTGATCGTGGACTTCTCAGCTTCAGAACTCGAGGGAGAGATTCCTGCTGTTTGTCCATGAGCTGCCGGGCTGTGCTCTTGGTTCCAGCAGCCCCAGCTGACTGCGTCCCTGTCTTGGCCAACACCTGGTGCAGGTCCGAGGCCTCCGGGTGTCTCCCTCTCCCCCAGCCCATCTCCTCTGCACCTGCTGAGTCTCCCGCCACACTCTTGCTCCTCTGGTCCCTGCGCTGCCTGGATTCTGGGCTGCGCCACCTCTAGTTGGCTGTGGACCTGGACGTCTGGTCCTTCTCTCCCGGCATGGACAGGAGGGCCTCTCGTTAGTATATGAGAATCCATTAATTTTTAAAAGATTTATTTATTTATTTATTTGCAAGTCAGGGGCTGGCGCTGTGGCTCACTAGACTAATCCTCTACCTGCGGCACCAGCATCCCATATGGGCACCGGGTTCTAGTCCCTGTTGCTCCTCTTCCAATCCAGCTCTCTGCTGTGGCCTGGGAAAGCAGTGGAGGATGGCCCAGGTGCTTGAGACCCTGCACCCACATGGGAGACCAGGAGGAAGCACCTGGCTCCTGGCTTCTGTTGCAGCCATCTGGGGAGTGAACCAATGGAAGGAAGACCTTTCTCTGTCTGTCTTTCTTACTGTCTGTAATTCTACCTGTCAAATAAATCAATAAATCATCATTATTTGAAAGTCAGAGCTACAGCAAGGCAGAGGCAGAGAGAGAGAGAGAATCTTCCATTTGTTGGTTCACTCCCCAAATGGCTGATCTGAAGCCAGGAGCCAGGAGCTTCCTCCAGGTCTTCCATGCGGGTGCAGGGGCCCAAGCACTTGGGTCATCTTCCGTTGCTTTCCCAGGCACATTAGTAGGGAGCCTAGTATAAGCAGAGAGGCCGCAATTTGAAGCAGCACTTGATACGGGGTGCCGGTGTCGCAGGTGGCGGCTTAACCCCCTGCACCGCCCATCGGCCTGTGCGTTTCTCTTTCTGTGCATTAATGGTGGCGACCTCAGCACGCTGCCCTGTGCCTTGCTCTCTCTCCCCCGCGGTGGAGCCCAGAGGGGATTCTGCGTCCAGGCACGCGGTCGAAGCATTTTCTTAAGGCTTGCAGCATCCTTTGTCGTTTGCATGGACTGTATCTTATTTAAAATGCATGCCTTTATACTTAGTGACAGTGATGGAGTTGGCATTCGCCTCCTCAGGCTGTTTGAGTTTTCCAGGTACTAATTCATTTAACCTGAATGCAACTCTGTGGGATATATATTTACTTTACTTCCATTTTAAAGATGAGAAAGTTGAGGCTCCGAGAAATTAAGAGACAGCGTCCCCCGCGTGTCGGTGGCAGAGCAGGGACATCAGCCCAAGCAGTGAGGCGGCATCAGTGTGGTCTGTGTTCCTTTCCTAGGGCCGAAGCGACAAAGCCTCCCTCTCTATCACTCTGCCTTTCTGATAAGTCGGTAAATCTTTTAAAAGGTAATTTGATTTGTGTATATTTAGTGACTAAAAATGGAATCTCATTGTGTTCTCTGCATTTCTGTTACAGAGAGTGAGTTTGAACATCTCCTAACATGCGTAAAACCCATTTGTGTTTCTGTGTTGTGAACGACTTGTTCATGCTCTTTGTTCAATTCTCCCTTCAGGCTGTTTTTCTAAAGATCTATTTATTATTTGACATGCAGAGAGGCAGAGGCAGAGAGACAGAGAGAGAAGTCTTCTACCACTGGTTCACTCCCCAAATGGCTGCAACGGCCAGAGCTGGGAGGATCTGAAGCCAGGAGCTTCTTCCGGGTCTCCCACACAGTTGCAAGGGCCCAAGGACTTGGGTCATGATCTACTGCTTTCCCAGGCCATAGCAGAGCTGGATTGGAGCAGCTGGGACTCGAACTGGCAACCATGAGGGATGCCAGGACTGCAAGTGGTGGTTTTAACCTCTATGCCATAGCGCCCCCCCCTTCAGAATTTGATCTCTGGGGACTGGCACTGTGGCTCAGTGGGTTAAGCCACTGCCTTTGATGCCCACATCCTATATGGGTGCTGGTTCGAGTAGTGGCTGCTCTACTTCTGATCCAGCTCCCTGCTAATGCACCTGAGAAAGCAGCAGAAGACGGCCCAAGTACCTGGGCCCCTGCCACCCATGTGGGGGACCCGGAAGAAGCTCCTGGCTCCTGGTTTTGGATCAGCCCAACTCCTGCCTCCTGGCTTCAGCCTGGCCAGCCCTGGGGAGTGAGCCAGTGGATCAAAGATTCTCTCTCTCTCTCTCTCTCCCTCCCTCCCTCTCTTTCTCTCTCTCTCCATCTCTCTCTCTCTCTCTGTAACTCTGTCTTTTGAATAAATAAATAAATCTTTAAAAAAAATTGATTTCTGAATTTGCTGTCTGCATTGGTAGGTGCTTTTTGGAAATGAAGGAGCTCAAAGCTTGCTGACGGTGATGTGAGTTGCAAACCTTTTTTTTCCTACTTGGCAGCGTGTCTTTTGGTATTATTCATGGTTTTTCTCCATGCAGAAACTTTGACTTTTACAAAGCTGTTCATTTTATACAGCCAAATTAGCGATTTTCACTGCTCCTACATCATGTGCTGCATAATCTCGGCCAAGCACCCACCTGGTGACGTCACTGGGCTGCTCAGATCCTGAATGGCGCCTCATGGTCCTTAGCATGAAATCCAAACCCCAAGGCCCCCCACCTCGGCCCCCCAAAACCGGCCCGCGCGCCACGCTGTTGGGCGGGCGGACACACCCTGAGTTTCCCCTCCCTGCCAGAGCCGCTGGCATTTTTTCCTGTCTGTCCCAGTCTTGCTGGGGAATTCCTCTGTCCCAGGTCCCTCTTCACAAGGGGGCAGCCTTGGGGGTGGCTGCTTGGGTCTCCCTTCCGCTGAGAGTGGCTGCGAGGAGGGCAGGTAGCTGCTCACCCCAGCGGCAGAGCCTTAGGGTCCACGGCACTGTGAGCCAGGGCCAGCCACAGCCCGGGGACCTGCAGCTGGGTGCTGAGCTTGGCTAAGGACTCGGGCCTGGCCATTCCTGCCCAGCGAGCTGCGGCCCCAGAGGGCGGAGCCTGTGACTTTTGTATTGAAAGAAGCAGCATTGTCATGGCTCTGAACAGTCACCAGCTGCCACACTGCACGGCACGCCGGATTCGGTGGGTGGTACAGTCAGCCTCCACGCCTGTGGGGGCCACATCGTGGGTTCAACCAGCTGTGAAAATTCTCTGAAAAAAGCACCAAGGTCCAGAGGTACGGAGTCCGTTTCTTGTCACTGTTCCCTGAGCAACACGGCACCGCCGTCTACGCGGCATTCGTGGTTCTATCAGGAGTCAGCGGCAGGTGGCTAAGGTCTCCGGGAAGGGGTGTGGGTTCTGATTCACAGAAGGGATGTGTCTGTGTGTTTTGGTATCTGTGGGCACCGGAGGGGCTGCTGGCGCTGATCTCCCGTGGGTACTGAGGGACGATCGTACTTGCTTATTTAAAGAAACAGGATGAGCCCAGCGGCTGTGCGAGGCCGACATTCCCAGGCTTCTTCCCGCGCGGAGCCGCCCAGATGGCTGTAGGCTGGCAGAAGAGAGCAGGCAGGGCAGCGTCTCGCATGGCTTCCAGGAGCTTGTTATTTTTTTAAGATTTTATTTATTTATTTATTTGAGAGATAGAGAAGGAGAGACAGAGAGAGAGAGAGATGGGGGGGAGGGGTCCATCCGCTGGATCATTCCCCCAAATGGCTGCAACAGCCAGAGCTGGGCTGATCTGAAGCCAGGAGCCAGGAGCTTCTTCAGGTCTCCCACATGAGTGCAGGGGCCCAAGCACTTGGGCCAGCCTCCACCGCTTTCCCAGGCTGCAGCAGAGAGCTGGATCGGAAGTGGAACAGCCGGGACTCGAACCGGTGCCCATATGAGATGCTGGCACTGCAAGTAGAGGCCCTGTAGGTCTTTTTAAATTTTTGATTATTTATTCTATTTATTTGAAAGGTGAGGTGGGGGTTGGGGAGAGCCCTCATTCACTGGTTCACTTCCCAAATGTCCAGCATGGCTGGCAAAGGACCAGGCTGCAGCTAGAAGCCAGGAACTTAATCTGGACCTCCCAGGAGGGTGGCAGGGAGCAAAGGGCTCCGTCCATCACTGGCCACCTTCTGGGGTGTGCAGCAGCAGGAAGCTGGAGTCGGACGCCAGAGCTGGGTCTCCAACAGATACTCCACCGCGACAGACCCCGCCCCCGGGTGTTTGCGTTCTTAGGGTCTTCAGATACTTGCTGGTGTCTGGGAGTGGGGGGCAAGCGGCTATTGTTAGTGGTCCATCACAACAGGAGGAGCTGACACAGCTCCCACTGCTTCCCCCCTCTGAGGCCACCCTCTCCCTGCCAAGGGCATGTCTGTCCCCCTTGGTCAGCACGTGGCTCTCCACCCTCTCCAGACCCTGCCCCGCCCATCAGCAGTGGCGAAGGCCAAGGCTAGCGTTCCCTCTGACCACTCTCCCCTTTGTTCTCTGGTCCTGGGAGGGAGAAGATGCCACCATCAGCCCGGGCTCCTGCACCCTCATGGTCTGGCTGCTTCTGCTCTCTGAGATGATGGTGCTGTGGAGATGCCGGCCACAGGTGCCCCAGCCTTTGGGTCTGGTCTGATGTGGGCAGAAGCAGGACAATGCATCCACGCCCCGTGCCACCTGTAGCAGTGTTAGCCTGAGCGCTGTGCGTGTGTGCTGAGGAGGCGGTGCGGGCTTGGGCCAGTGAGAGGGGCTTGCGGAAGGCGCTCTGGGCTCTGCCGGCTTGGCTGAGACGCTCTGTTTAGGAAGTAGCGAAGCCAGCAGCCATCGCCTGCAGCACCGGCATCCCATATGGGTTCTGGTTCCCATCTCACAGATGAGTAAGCTGAGACCCAGAGAGGCGAAGTGACTTATCCAGAATCACAGTCGGGCAGGGGGAGAGCCAGGACTGCCTGCCAAGTTCATGCTCTTGACCCGTCTCGTATGTTCACACGGGTGCTGTGTTACCTTTCAAGGGAGCACGACGTGATTTTGGCTTTAATCAGCTGGGAACTGCTAGGCAGAACCCACGGGGCCCTGCGGACTGCAGACTGAAGATCTGGCTGGGCGAGCAGAAGTGCAGCTCCAACCACAGCGGCTGCCCCGCCCCGTGGGCCTCACTATCCTCTCCTGACGGAGGGGCTGATGTGGGGGCCGTCTCTATATCCTCTTCACTCTAATTCTGAGACAGTCCCCCTCTCTTAGAGATACGGTGGGGTACAGCAGACCGCGTCTAAGAGCCCCGTGGGCTCAGCCCTGCCGCCCTCCCGCTCCTTGTGTTCATCACCGACACCCGGGGCACTGGGTCTTTTCCACCAGAGTCTCTCGGGCGCTCAGAGTGGAAACCAAGGCACAGCGGACAGGACAGCCGGGTCAGGGGGCTGCCGCCCACCGCACCCCTGAGCTGGCCAGCCCATCAGATGGGGGCAATCGCTTTGTCACCGAGCTGCCCGCTAATTGCCATGGGCTCTTTTGTTATTAAACAGACTGGGCCCAAACAAAAGGGATACTGTTTCTTTCATGAGTAATGTGCTAACTCACCCCTAGGAAAAAAAAAAAAAAGAGAGAGAGAGTTCAAGTCCAGCGTGGGGACGGAGACAGCATAAGATTTATTACAAAGGCTACAGAAATTAGTCCTCCTTCACAGCACTCAAACTGTCTAATTAGTCACAGCTGTTTCCAATCGGGCACCGGCTTTAATGAAGGTGTGTGTGTGTGTGTGTGTGTGTGTGTGTGTGTCTTCCTCCTCCCCGGGGCAGCCACCTGAAGCCCCATCAGGCCCCGCACGGAGGTGTCTGGGCTTAGATGCATCGGCCTCTTGCTGAGAGGAGACAGGACTCTCCTACCACAAGTGCGGGGTGCTGCCTGGGGGCGTTCCCCCAGAGGGAGTGGCTGGAGTCCTCCATGTTCGCAAGAACCAGGTGCTCTCTGACCACCTTGGGTGCTCTTGGGGGCCGTGCAGAGCAAGCTGGTGGGTGTCGGCACTCTCACCCACGCCCAGGACGCCGATGGGGTGGGCGGATCTTCTGCCTGCAGCCCTATGCAGGGGTCTGCGCACTTGCCCGCCCTGCAGCCCCTGTTCCTTCTGGACACCTGCCCTGCAGCCTCCCATGCCCCTGGCAGCTCCTTCCCCCAGGTGTGCACACTGCTTGATTTGGAGCGTGTTGGGGTGCAGGGTTGGGAGATGGTTAGGGCATCTGATTTCCCTCTAGGTTCTGGCGTACAGGATCTTGGTCACCTTTGACTTCTCTCCAGGGGCTTGTATACAAGAGGTGTCTAACAAATACGTGCTGAGTCGATCAGTCATGGAATGTGCTGGCAGGAGGGACTCTGGTGATGAGTCTATTCCTTTGGTTAAAAGATATTGTTACCCCCCCAACAAACATAAGACGTATTTATTTTAGAAGAATTGGAAAACAGAGAAGAGACTAGAAATCGCCTGCTACCTGCTCTCTGAAACCTAACATTGTTAACAGTCGATTAGATATTTTCAGCCTGTTATAAGACATATTTTAAAACCAAGCTGCACTCCGGTTACCCCTGTTTATAACTCGTCTGTATCATGGTAACCTCGCTCTATTCGCAAAACACGACTCTCATTTTCCGAGGAAAGCACTGTGGTTTAGGGGGGTGTCGCCCCTCGTGGCGCCCGGGTCGCACCCTGGAGGGCTGACTGCATTCCGGCCACGCTGCTTCCACTCCACGCCCTGCTACTGCACCGGGGAAGTGGAAGGCAGTGGAAGCGGCCCAAGGACTGGTCCCTGCCCAAAGACGTGAGACACCCGGATGGAGCTCCTGGCTCCTGGCTGTTGTGGCCACTTGGGGAGCAAGCCAGAGGATGGAAGGCCTCTCTCTTTTTTGTCTCTCTTGTTGCTCTGCCTATCAAATAAATAATTAAAAAAAAAATTCCCATGTTATTCAACTGAGTCATTCTTAAATTTATATTCTGTAATAAAGTCTTACTATAATTCATGTTCCCAGTTGTTAGACGTCTTGAAGTTGATTTCATTTTTTTCTTTTGCTATTATTGGAATACTTCAAAAGGCTCGTGGGAAAGCTGAATTGAAAGTGTATTCTGGTGTGGAAAACTGTAATTCATACAGTTTGTTGACAATGTGTGTGTTCTGTGAACTTTTCAAAGTGCTCTCATAATGTAATGTTCGGGGCTGGCGATGTGGTGTAGCAGGCTGCTCCTCTTCCTATCCGGCTCCCTGCTAATGCGCCAGGAAAAGCAGCAGAGAATGACGCAAGTGCTGGGCCCCTGCACACACACGGGAGACCTGGGAGAAGCTCCTGGCTCCTGGCTTGGCCATTGCAGCCACTTGGGAAGTGAACCAGAGGATGGAAGATTCCTCTCTCTCTCTCTCCCTCTCTCTCCTCTTTCTCTCTCCCTCCCTGCCTCTCTCTCTCTCTCTCCCTTCTTCCTCCCTCCCTCCCTCCTTCTCTCTCTTCCTCCCTCTCCCTTCCTCCCTCCCTCTCTCTCTCTGCCTCTCTCTCTGTAATTCTGACTTATAAGTGAATAAGTAAATCTTTCTTTGAAAAAGTCCACGTCTTTACAGAAAAGAGTGAGACAGAGAGGAAGTGATTCACTTGGAGTTGTCTCTCGGGGACCAAGCCCACGATGCCGGGGCTGGAACTCATAGACTGCATTTCTGCTTCTCCACCGTAAAACGTGTACGTGGACAAATGAGAACACGAACCTGGTGAGGCTCTGAACTGGCTGGAAAAAATAGTTGTGAGTGTACGGATGATGGCTGAGGACCGGCAGAGCCTAGAAATGGCCGTGACCTGGAGTGGGTGTGGAGGTTTTTGTTTCCTGTGTGGTAGCTTGTGGGAGGGACACATTCACAGTAAAGCAGAACACACTGTCAAATACAACCCTGTAAAGGCAGGCCTTAGGGGGCTGGCTCTGTGGCTCAGTGGGTTAACACCCTGGCCTGCAGCGCCAGCATCCCATGTGTGTGCCGGTTCAAGACCCGGCTGCTCCACTTCTGATCCAGCTCTCTGCTGTGGCCTGGGAAGGCAGTAGAGGATGGCCCAAGTCCTTGGGCCCCTGCACCCGTGTGGGAGACCGGAAGGAAGCTCCTGGCTCCTGGCTTTGGACTGGCGCAGCTCTGGCTGTTGCAGCCATCTGGGGAGTGAACCAGTGGATGGAAGACCTTTCTCTCTCTCTCTCTCTCTCTCTCTCTCTCTCTCTCTCTCACACACACACACACACACACACACACACACTGCCTCTCCTTCTTTTTCTATTGTAACTCTGACTTTCAAATAAATCAAAAAAAAAAAAAAAAAAAGACAGGCCTTGCAGAGTGAGGGAAAGCCGGCAGCTTCCACTGGGGACACTTGGAAGAAGGGCAAGGCCTGGGGTGGACTTCCTGGTCTTTACCCTGCATGCAGACCAGGCTGGGCCCCACATGGGGCAGCTGAGACACCAACAGGAAACCCACAGCCTTTGTGACATGCAGACCACACGCTGCAGCTCAGGGTTTGCAGCAATATCAGTCTCTGGCAAGCGAGGGGGGACATCCTGGAATGAGAGAGGGAGCCAGGATCTCTGTCAGCTCAGACCCCTGCAGGACCACTGAAGCACGCTTCTGCAGAAGCCATCACCAGCAGTCCTGAACTAAGCTGAACCGGGAGCTGCGGCCTCAAAGCCCGAGTTTGTGGTTTGCATCCAGCTACGTTAAAATCGCATGATAAAGCAAAGACCATACCCCCTGCAGGCATAGCAGAATTCCATTACAACTGACAGGAGCAACAGGCCAGCCATGATGTCTAAGACACAACGCAAAATTACTCGACACACAAAGAAATGGGAAAATACAACCCAGACTCAAGGCACAGAAAATGACTGGAGACTGGCTTCCACGTGGCAGGTGCCACACAAGGATGTGAAGGCAGGTGCCACAGATAGGCTCAAGGACGCTAAGGGAAAAATGCACCTGAGGAATAGACAGGAAACGTTGGCCGAGAAATAGAAACGCAGAAGCCAAGCCGAGAGCCGCACATCAGAGATCACATGGACGGTGACTGAGGCCACAGGAAGGAACGGGGCCGCTCTTTCCATCAGAAAGTGACAGGGTCAGGACGGAGGTCTTATCAAATACCTGATGACTTCCTCGCTTCCAATCCCTTACCTTTCTGGAAAGAATAGTGCCTACACCTGCTTTCTAATTTGATAATCACAAGATCCTTTTTTTTTTTAAGATTTATTTATTTATTTGAAAGTCAGAGTTACACAGAGAGAGGAGAGAGAGAGAGAGAGAGAGAGAGAGAGAGAGAGAGAAGTCTTCCATCCACTGATTCACTCCCCAGATGGCCGCAACGGCCAGAGTTGCGCCAAAGCCAGGAGCCAGGAGCTTCTTCCGGGTCTCCCACATGGGTGCAGGGGCCCAAGGACTTGGGCCATCTTCTACTGCCTTCCCAGGCCACAGCAGAGAGCTGGATCGGAAGAGGAGCAGCCGGGACTAGAACCGGCACCCATATGGGATGCCGGCGCTTCAGGCCAGGGCATTAACCCACTACGCCACAGCGCGGGCCCCAATCACAAGATCCTTTGAGATAAGTTAATGTCTTGTTTTGAAGACAAGAAAACAGATTTCCATGGCGATGGGGGGGGGCACACTCATTTTTTTAAAAAAGAATTATTTGTTTATTTGAAGAGCAGAGCACCAGGGAGGGGAGGAGGAGGAGGAGGAGGAGGAGAAGAAGAAGAAGAAGAAGAAGAAGAAGAAAGAGAGGGAGGGAGAGAGAGAGAGAGAGAGAGAGAGAGAGAGAGAGAGAGGTCTTCCATCCACTGGTTCACTCCCCAAACGGCTGCAATGGTCGGGGCTGGGCCAGGCGGAAGCCAGGAGCCAGGAGCTCCTTCCCGGTATTTCATCTTTTCTCTAAAATCAGGTTTGTGCAGGTTTGTGTCATAAACAGATGAAGAAACAGAGGGTCAGAGTGGCCTGGGGCTTGCCCAGATGGTGGGGGCAGGGCAGAGATGCCAGGCTCTGTCCCTGTGCACAGGAAGTCATGGAATATTCCGGGAGTTGGCAGAGTCTGCTGTGAGTGTGGCACCTGTCAGGCAGGAGCTAGTGCAGGGACATTGTCCACAGTGTCTTCCGGAAGCAGGCAGCCTGTCCCGCCTGAGGGTGGTCCTATGGGACCGTCACGGCCACAGTGAGGCACTTGGTCATGGCCCTCCCTGGCCTCTGCTTTCCCCAAGGATTCTGTGGCCATGTCTGTCACTTTGAGATGCACTCTCCTGCCTGCCTCCGGGGCGTCACTGTAGCCTCCAGCTGGGCGACCCTCTGGGAAGTCCTGGAGCCAAGAGCTTGGCTCTGAACCAGCATTGTCCAAACAGTTGGGCAGCCGGCATCGCCCACCACTGCCGTGCTGGAAAGCCATCAGCTGAGTGGCCTCCGAGGCCCTGGTCAGTGTCCACACGGGGGCCCCAGATGCCAGACAGCAGCATCGCCATCAGCAGCGGAGGTCTTGCAAGGGTGAACAGAATCCACGTATGTTTATTCCTTTAAAGTTCACCCTGGAATCATTGTCCACAGACGACTTTGGTAGATGTCCAGTATGGATCCAGTGGGCCGATAGGTACGCTTATTTTTTTGTTTTTAAATATTTATTTATTTGAGGGAGAGAGAGAGAGAGAGAGAGAGAGAGAGAGAGAGAGAGAGAGAATCTTCCATCCATTGAAACACTCCCCAAATAGCTGCAATGGCCAGAGCTGGGCCAGGCCAAAACCAGGAGCCAGGAGCCGTCTCCAGATGTCCCACGCGGGTGCAGGGGCCCAAGCACTTGGACCATCCTCTGCCGCTTTCCCAAGTGCACTGGCAGAGAGCTGGGTTGGAAGTGGAGCAGCTGGGACTTGAGCTGGTGCCCATATGGGATGCCGGCACCGCAGGCATTGGCTTTATCCGCTGTGCCACATCGCCAGCCCCAGTAGTTTTGATTACTTTGAGGAAAACTGTGGTGGGAAGAAGGTGTAAATGGTTGAGTCAGGGGCCATCTTCCCTTCTAGAATATTCCTGCCCTTCTGTTACTGTTCCTAGCAGAAGCTTGCTTGATTGTTCTACTATGTACCTAGCGGCTGCCTCTGAAATCCAAGTTCAAGGTCTAGGAGATGCCGGAGCCCCCAGAACAGAGGAAATTCTCCCCAGCCCCCAGCAACTGTCCCTGAGTGGAGACCCCCCGGGCGGCAGGGTCTGTGACCCTGAAGCTGTTGGTCGGTGTGCAGGAGAGCAGTGCCTGGGGGTGGGCGCTTGGGGGATCAGTTAGGACGCTGTGTGGCACCCGCGCACCCCATGGCAGTGCCGGGGTTCAAATCCCAGCTCCGCTCCATGTTGTAGCTTCCTGCTCACGTGCACCCCAGGAGGCAGCAAGCGCCTGGGTCTCCGCTGCCCACTTGGGAGACCCGGATGGAGTTCCAGGCTCTGGCTTCAGTGTGGCTCAGCCCTGGCGCTTGGGAGCGTTTAGGTAGGGATCCAGTCGATGGAAGTCTCTGTCTCTTTGGCTTGTAAATAAAAACTGAAAACAATTTTTTTAAAGAAGAGTTGCTGCGTGAACGAATGGTTGAAGGATTCTCTCTCCAGCTTTCTTGTGTGTTCTTACTTCCTGCACACTTCCTTGTCCCCTATTTGTTAGGAAAGATTGTCAGTGCCTCTGTTCTGTGCCCGGTGGGTGCTAGCTAGGGACGGCTACACACAGCCCCGTCCCCAGAGACTGCACAGCTCAGCTGTCTTTTCTGTGTTCCTCTCAGTGGTCCCCTTCCAGCTCTGCGTTCTGCAGCCCTAGGGTTCCGTCCTGGTCTCTCTGAAACTGTTATTCTAAGATTCCGTGATTCCACCACCCGGTCCTGGGCCTTCGATCGGACCCGTTATCTAAACAGGGATCTTCTCAGTTCATTTGTTTGTGAATGTGCATCAAGCGTCCACCAAGAGGTCACCTCTAAGAAATTTGTAGATTCAGTTCAAGGTCAGTGGAAGCTAACCGTATTGAAGTGAGATCGTATCTCTCCCCTTGAAATATTAGATGTTCTTTTTTTGGAGGAAAAAAAGGAATTAGGCCAAAATAGTTCACATCAAGAATGAAAAAGCCCCCATTGCTGCATAATTTACGCATACGCTCATTTGCTGGTTTCTTCTCTTAATTATGAACAGGAGGCAAAGCTCGAGGTCGCGCGGAGGTCATCTTGCGACTGAACTTGGCCACGGACCAAGTTCACCAGGGGCAGCGCCCAAGAGCTGGAGGAAGGCGGGAGGGTTCCTGGACTGGAGGGCGAGGACAGGGAGCCAACCCACGTGCTCCTGCCTCTGGGGCCGGAACCCTTCTCCTCGCATCCTGAGACAGCAGGTCAGGTCCACGGTGACCAGAGAGCCTTCCTCTCAGCGTGCAGAAGATGCAGTGAGGGGGCAGGTGATCGGCATAGAGGCCGTCCCCATCCATGTGTGCTGTCTCTAGAACCTCGCAGCCGGAGGCGGGGCCTCCACGAAGGAGGGGCCATGTCCAGTGAGGCCCCCTTGCTGTGTCCCCAGGTGGGCAAGGCTGGACTTGGTTTGTGGGAGCCTCTTCCTGCAACCAGGCATTCACCCACTGTCGAGACACCGCTCATGTGACCTGGGCACATAGTGACTGTGCCACGTCCCCACAAAGCTGCATCGGGCGACCGGGACAAGACGATGAGATGTGGGCGGAGCTCTCCCTGGCTGGGTACCACAGCCCCACCCGGTAGGCTGTGGTCTCCCGCTGCTCCTCTGGGACCCTTAGTTTGTTCAACTCCCATGAAGGATGCTGCAGTCAGTGGTGTCAAAATCAACTCTCTGTGAAGCCCTATTTATGCTGAAGGTGGATGTTTGAAAGAAATGTTAACTCTACACATCCTGTACGAACGGGCCATGTACTAGCTGCTCTGTATAGAATTGGGAATAGGGGGGACGGCACTGTGGCATAGCAGGTAAAGCAGCCGCCTGCAGTGCTGGCATCCCATATGGGTGCCAGTTTGAGACCCAGCTGTTCCACTTCTCATCCAGCTCTCTGCTGTGGCCTGGGAAAGCAGTAGAAGATGGCCCAAGTCCTTGGGCCCCTGCACCCGCGTGGGGGACCCGGAAGAAACTCCTGGCTCCTGGCTTCAGATTGGCATAGCTCTGGCAGTTGCAGCCAACTGGAGAGTGAGCCAGCGGATGGAAGACCTCTCTCTCTCTCTCTCTCTTTCTCTCTGTCTCTCCCTCTCCTCTCTCTGTGTAACTCTGACTTTCAAGTAAATAAATAAATCTTAGGAAAAAAAAAAAGAAGAAGAACTGGGACTACATGGGACTACATTGCAGACAAGTCCATTCTGATCACGCTTCCTCCCTTGGTCCAGTCTGCTCCCCGCTCTGCTTCCGAAGACAAAGCATCCTGGGCGTGGTCTGCATCCACGCACGGACACAGTGTGCACACCGTGGAATGCCAGCTTCTGTGAGTGGGTGCTGGCGTGGCTTTCGGTTTCGTTCCTCCATTTGATTTTTTAAAAAAGATTTAGTTATTTTATTTGAAAGGCAGAGTTACAGAAAGGCAGAGGGAGGGAGGGAGGGGGAGAGAGAGAGTGAAAGAGAGAGAGAGAGAGAGAGAGAGAGAGAGAGACAGAGGTCTTCCATCTGATGGTTCACTCTCCAGATGGCTGCCAACAGCCGGAGCTGTGCCAATCCGAAGCCAGGAGCCAGGAGCTTCCTCCAGGTCTCCCATGTGGGTGCAGGGGCCCAAGCACTTGGGCCATCTTCCACTGCTTTCCCAGGCCACAGCAGAGAGCTAGATTGGAAGAGGAGCAGTTGGGACTCAAAGCAGCATCCACATGGGATGCCGGGACTGCAGGCGGCGGCTTCACCTGCTACGCCATAGTGCCGGCCCCTCTCCATTTGCTGTTATTGTCTGTACTCAGTACTAGAAGCCCACATTAATGTTCTAGAGAAAGCAGTTCTTTTTATAGGTTATGAAATCCAAAATCTTAAAACCAGACTTACAGCCAGTTGCCATGTGAATTATAGATTTGTATAACACCTCATGAATAAAATAATGATGCTCATTCATGGGAAAAGATTCAAAAACATTTATTAGAAATATGGAGTAATACTGATGTTGGTCTCAACATTCAAGACCCTAAAACAAAAATGAAAGATATTAGCTTAATAAAGGTCTCGCAGGGGACTGCAACTGATATCCTGTGGCAGTTCACCTCTAGCATTTCTTCATATGTACATTCAGAAACTCTATTCCCTTTGCTAGTATATGCTGGAATAAGTTTACTAATAATTTTATCTCTTCTTTTCATTTTGCCAGTCATCTTCAGACTATTAGGAAGAGGCAACAAAGCAGTTCACCTGGAACTATCAGCTTTAAAATTAAAAAATAAAAAAGGGGGAGATGACGAGGCCAAGGCAACTTCAGCTGGCTGACAAGGTCACAGCAGAAGGTCTGTCTCAGCAAGGCATGAGAAGGACAGCTGCGCTCCTCTTGGTGGTTTTAGGTTTGATGGGAACTACAAGCTGGAGCTTCCTGGTGGTCCTGCTCATGACTGCTGTATTCCTAATTTTACGGAAGAGCACTTAGTCTCATAACCTCCAAAATGTCCATTGTCTTGTAGAATTTTAATCAAGCAGAGTGTTAGTGTAGAAGAAAGGGTTAATGCTTTATGCAAGGTTGAGCTGTTTGTAGAAAAGAATTAAAAGGCAACAGGCTCTCTGGTATATACTTCCCACTAGAATAAGGATAGATGTTAATAAAGCTTTAATTCACTAATTGCTACAAATACTACAGTGACCCAGCTGAGGTGGTGCTGTGCTCCGGGGCCGTCCCGAGCAGCCCCGGCGGTCCCTGAACGGTCTGCTCCTGGCTGCTGCATTTCTCTGCCCGCCTCCTTCTTCCCCGTCCAGGGCTCCTCCTCCTGGATCTCTCTGCTCCTTGAGTTCTGCCAGGTCGGGACTCGTGCTAGCCCAGCTCATACTGGCTCAAGCAGAAAGGCAGTGCACAGCTGCCCTGGCGGGCGGGCTTGGGGGCAGGTCCCATGGCTGAGGACAAGGACCCCGACCATCTCTTTAATTTCCTCTTTCCTTCTGTGCTTAGTTCCTGGCAGCAAAGATGGCTGACAACAGCCCTAACATCTAACTCTTGTTGTGCTCCCAAACCAGGGCCGCTTCTCCAGTGTCAGGCTCAGAAATCCCAGGGAAGAACTCTGATTGGTTTTTGCTTGAGTCACATGTACTCTCTGTAGCCATTCATTGGCTCCGGAGGAAGGAGGTCCTATGATTGGCCAGGCCTGGATCACACTGCTGACCGATGCTGACCTGGGTGACTGCAGTCAGAAGCCTGGGAGAGCTGCTGAGCCCACAAAAGTGTTAATTTCTGCTCCTGCATTTCCAGAATGTTACTCAGAGCCCTCGTGACCCTGGAGGGCTTGCAAAAGCGAAACTTTTTGTTTTGACCACATTTGACCATGAAAGCAAAGGCCCTGGTAAGAGGGGAAAAGCATGCTGACATGTGTTGCGTGGCTCCACCGGCCTGCCACTGGGCTGGGCGGTGTGCGCGGTTTCTTCCTCACGAGTGATGTGGGGGAATGACTTCATCACCCCCATTTTGCAGGGGAGGGACCAGGCTCTGAGAAGTTCGCCGACCTGGCTGAGGTTACTGGGTGCTGAGTGGTAGAGTGTGGATTTGAACCCATGCCTGTTAGGGAGTGGACCCAGAGTTCAGCCCAGGCCTTTGGTCTTGCGAGCTCCAGCGGAATGATCACGCGAGCAGCTGCTGTTTGCCATCGTGAGCAGGCCGAGGTGAACTGGCCTCCCAGTGTGGCCAGCCACACCAGAGGTGGCTTTGCTTCCCCTCCTCCTGGGACGGCTCTGACGGACAGGATGTGGGGCAGGTGACAGTGACCCAGCTCTGGACAGGGGCCTGGGAAGCTGGGCAGGGGGAGCCAAATGGGGCTCCAAAGAAGCTCAAGAGAAGCCACTAGATGGAAGAGAAGGGAAAAGGGGAGAGAGAGAGAGAGAGAGAGAGAGAGAGAGAGAGAGAGAGAGAAAGGGGCTCCGTGCCAGACCCGTCAGTGAGACAGTGAGAGCTGGACCCGCCAGCCGCCATGAGCCCGTGCAGCGGAAGAACCGCCTTGCTGAGCTCCGCCTGAATGCCTGCCCTGCGGGAGTACGAGAAATAAACCAGTGCTGTGTGCGGGGTCGCCTGTCGGGGCAGCTTGCTACCCAGCAGCAGGTGACCGCAATGCTGCTGCTTTCGCAGGTGGTCTTGCTCCTTGCGAGTTCCATCTGTGTTTTGTGTTTAGCGAGCTGGTCCTGAGGAGGCTTGTGCTCATTAAAAGTGCATTTTCTCTCCTTTCTGAAGGGGTCCCACCTCTGGGTCTGCCTTTGACGTTAATGGGGCATCAGAGGCGAGGTGTGGGCACTTGTCTCGATGGCCCGGCCTGGACAGTAGGCGCTTCCCTGCACGCATGGCAGGGGCGGTGACACGCCCTCTGGAAAAGGCCGGGGGTGCACTTTACACTCTGTGAAGGTGCCTGTGCTCACTGTGAACAGCTGTAAAACCCAGTGGTCAGACAGGAAGGAGGGGACCACCCCGACTCTGTAGTGCTGCCGGTTTGGTGCATTGCACCCCCAGTGCGTTTTGGAAGTACACACACATGCACACGCACACACACACATGCACACACACACAGGGCGGAGGTGGGGAGGCTCTTTATCAAGATCATTACGGATGCACAGTGCCCCTTTGTGTCTCTCTTTGCAGGATATCCTACGTGTCTCTCCCGCCTCATCGCAGGTCCTTTATGGCCATCAGCTCTAATGGCGGCCTCGTATTTACCCTTCGGATTGCCACTTTATCTAAACACTCTCCAGTACACAGAGACACTTCCGGGGCTTGTGAACTCTGGGGCAGGACCCCACGTGGGAATGCTGGCAGCTCTGGCTACAAGGAGCCCTGGTCACGGAAGGACTGGGGAAAACGCAAAAGGGCACTGTCTTGGGGCTGCTCTGTGGTGTAGTGGGCAAAGCTGCCACCTCCAGTGTCGGCATCCCATACGGACGCCGGTTTGAGTCCATAGCTCTCTGCTGTGGCCTGGGAAAGCAGTGGAGGATGCCCAAATCGCTGGGCCCCTGCACCACGTGGGAGACCTGGAGGAAGCTCCTGGCTCCTGGCTCCTGGCTTCAGATCGGTGTTCCATGTGGTGGCTTAGCCCGCAGTGGCACTTTCTGAGGACACGTAGGGACTGATTTCCTGGATAAGTTTGAAGGATTATTCCAGATCTGGTCAGAAGGAAGCCAGGGTCCTGGGGGGGTTCTCTCTGGCATCTGCTCCTTCCGGGCTGAGGCTCTCTGTCCCGGATCCCCGGTCTCCCTCCCTGCCGCGGCCCCGGGGCTCCTGCTGGTGCCTCAGATGCACCTGAAACACCAAGTTCATGGAAAGCACTGGAACCCAGTCTCCCGTTAACCCAGTGTGGGCCAGTGCTGTCGCCTGTGACAGACGGTGCCCTGGCTGCCTCCCAAGGGCACACCCCCAGCGACCCAATGACCTCCCGCTAGACACCCCCTGCCGCTTATCATGGCCACGCTGGGGACCAAGCTTGCAACACAAGGGCTCCGTGGAGACAAAGCACGTGCAAACCACAGCTGCCACAGCCAGGCCGGAGTGCGCCACAGACGAGCAGATCCATGGCTCTCTGGCCGCGGTGAAGCAGGCGAAAGGCAAATCTCTCCCTGCTTTGGTCCCTGCCTGCACCTGCACCACGCCCCCTGGCACTGAGTGCCCAGTGCGCCCACCTCCCCGTCTGGCCACGGACCTGTCTCCACTGCACCGTAGTTGGGGCTTCCTCCACTCATTACGAGCCCATCCCTCTCTCTTGCACGCGCTCTCTCTCCCTCCCTCTCACACAGACATTTCCTTTCCTTTCCCCTTGCAAAATACAAAAGCAGAAAGGACCCGGACGCCGCAGTCTGCGAACGCACCGGCCTGGCTGCTCTGAGGCCCAAGGTCCTGGACGCAATCTTGAATCCTAATTAAGCCGTCAGAACGGGGCTTGTCGCTGGCGACAGCATCGGGGAGAAATAGTTTCCATCACGCAGTATCTGGACTTGGACTTGGCCAGCAGGCCCTCGTTTGCTGCTTTCCATACTAACAGGCAGAATCTCAAATGTTATTCATCTAAGTGAACCGTGCGAGACCCGGGGACCGAGCTGTGGGCGCCTCTTGTGATTTTAAGAAAGAAAACCGGGCAAAGAACATTGTGTATCTGTAACGTCCTGGACGGGAGGTTAGCTTGGAGCTGTGTCTGCAGCACGCAGCGCAGGACGTAACAAATGCACAGTTCCTAACACCCTCTGCCCGCAGCCCCCGTGCCCGGGGACACTGATGCAGGGGCTGGATGCGAAGGTCACTTGGGGCTGAGGCTGCCTGGGGCTCCGGGCTCGGTGCCCCAGCGTCACAGTCAGCACAGCCGCCGGGCCCTGGGGAGAGTGGCCCGGTCCAGAAGGAGGAAAGGGTGCCCTGATACTGGGGGCGGGAGAGTGAGTTGCTCCACCCAGCACGGAAGGGGGCGCGGGGCTTCCTGGGGACCTGAACAATAGATCTACCGTGTGCGCCGGGTCTCCCACTCCGCGAAGGAGCCCGGGGAAATGGAGGAGTTCCCTGCACTGTGTGTTAACAGTAGCAGCTCGATTCGCAGTCGCTAAGGTGCAGAACCATCCCGATGCCCAACCACGGATGACCGGGCAAAGTGGGTGTGGTTTATGCACACGATGGGGCACTGCTCGGCCGTGACCGGGAATGACGTCCTGACACTGGAGACCGCCGTGCCGAGTAAAGAAGCCAGGCTGCGGACCTCGCTCTGTTTTCTCTTCTTTGTGTAAGTGCAGCAGAGAGGCGAGGACGTCAGATCGTCTCGTACACGGTCGACTAGACTGCGTCACTGGCCCACACCACGGAGATGCAAGGACGGCACACTCGGGCTTCGCAGTGAAAGCAGACGGCGAAGGGGAAGTGGGAGCCGTGAGGACCCTCGGGGGACGAGCAGAGCTGTGCTCCCGACGCGGGTGTTGGCTAGGAGGAGACCCGAGGACAAACTCACGAACAGACCTGCGCGCTCCAGTGCATTTCTTGGTATGTCCCCTGCATTTTAATAAGCTTGATTTCTTATTTGAAAAACAGAGTTAGAAAGAGAGAGAGAAAGAGCGAGAGAGAGAGAGAGCCCTTCCATCTACTGCCTCACTCCTCAATGGCTGCAACAGCCAGGACTGGACCAGAGCAAAGCCAGGAGCCAGGAGCTTCCTCAGGGTCTCCCACGTTGGTGCAGGGGCCCTGGCACCTGGGCCATCCTCTGCTGCTTTCCCAGGCGTGTTAGCAGGGAGCTGGATCGGAAGTGGAGCAGCCGGGACTTGAACCTGTACCCATATGGGATGCTGGCTGTGCACTGCAGAAAAGGAGAAGAGAATGGCGTCTTCCCTGCTTCATGGGATAGGAGCAGGATGTGATGTCCGGAGCTGTGACAGTCTCCTTGTGACTGTGGGTTGGTGTGCGTCTCTGACTTTTACATAGCACAGGTGCTTTACAAAGCTTAGCTCATTTAATTAAAACTCACGTACTTAGTGTCTGAAACTCAAGGATGGAAGAAACGGTGACTTAAAAGGTCTGATTGTATTTCTGGACCAGCAACCCCGTGTGGGACGCGTCCCTCCAGGCTGCTGGTCAGGAAATACTACAGTTCGGGGGGCGTGCTCTGCTGCTTCTTGGTGGAAGCCTCCGCAGCCAGCTGCCTGCCTCCTTCCGGTTACGGCTTGGACACCTAGCAAGGTGAATTACTGCTCAGGGCAAGACAACCCTTCTTAGCCATTTTCTGGAAGCTGGGGTCGGTGTAAGACTAAGCTCTGGCCAAAAAGACTCCGGCACAGCTCGTGCGTGGGCCTCTGAGAAAGCTCTTTATAGGCCGCATGTCCTTTTTCTCCACTCCTCCTTCAGCCCATGTTCTTCTGCCAGGAAGGCAAGTGTGCAGGCTGGAGCCACAGCAGGTGTCTCATACCACGAGGAGGTCAAGTCAGAAAGGAGAAACCAGGGTCCCTGAGCCCTCCAGACCTGCTGTGCCCGTCCAGACCACCTGTCTCTGGACTTCTTATCTGGGAAATGATAAATTCTGGCATGTTTAAGACACTGTTTTCTGTTTTCCTAATCCCAATACCGAAACAGAAGCTAGCCCGACAGTATCTTGCTTAAAACCTTCCCAGGGTTCCTGTTGCCTCCAGGAGGTGGGCCTGGCTGTCCAGGCCTGGGGTGTCTTCCTGCACCATCCTCCCCGGCCTCATCTGCAACCAGAAAGCCCCAGTTCATCCTGGGAGACTCGGGGTGGAGGTGCAGGGGCTCTGAGAAGCCCTCCCTGCCTCGTGGACTCTGGCCTGCTGGGGCCTGGTGTCACTCATCCCTGAAGCCGGATCTAGGCTGTCTGGGGTGGGTTTCCCAGGGCTTTTTTCCACGGAACGGTGGGGTGATGGGCTGTGTTCACCGACTAGGGGCGGCTCCTGGAGGAGGTGAGTTGAGAGCGTGGGGGGCTGGAGGAAGTGGGGAACGCAGGATGGCCGGGAGCAGGAGTGCACTTGGGGTCCTTGGAGTCACATGTTGGGAGAAGGGGACCACACGAGGACCCAGGCCTCACTGTCCCCCAGGGTCAAGCAGAGCCGGCTGGGACTAGCTGCCTACTTGAATCAATTTCCCTTCTGGTGCAGACAAAGCCTAAGTGTGCCAAGGAGGGTGTTGACTGTGTCCATCTCAGTTGGTCTAGAAAATTCCACATGGAGAGGCAGCCCCAGGTCTGAAGCCTGCTCCTCCCCTTGGAGCTGTGTGCCCTGTGCCATGCGTCCCTGCTCTCTGAGCAGCGGCCCCTCCCCTGCCAGCTGTCACCTCCCAGTGTCACTGGGTTGGTTAATCCCCTCTGCTCCCCGAACAGAGCACTGGGAACCCAAGGAGCGTGGTCAGCGCTGTTGAGTCTCCCTAGCGCTATAAGCTCGGGCCTCTTGCAGACCCCCGTCCGTCTTCTCCTCTGTAAATGGGAGCAGCCGGTGAGGGTCTCTCCGCGGGTTAGGCAGGGCTCCACTGAGGAAGTGTGTAGAGCGCTGAGCACTGAGCCTGACACACAGCAGGGAGGCGACCTGTGCTGGAGCAGCGGTGGTGACAGAATGCTTCCAGCCTCTTGGGTGCTCCTGTGTCGCCCCCGGGAAGGCCCCTCCCCCTAAGCCCACTAAGCCTCACATCTTGGCTCACATGCCCTGGCCCCTGGGAGCCTCCCCTCAGCCAGGGACCCCCGACAGGTGCCTGCATGATCTGGCACAGCCTGGAGTCCGCTGGCTGCCAGCACGGGGTGCACCTGCTGACTCTCAGAGCTTCTGTCTTCCTAGACAACCGTGCTTGGAGAGGCAGGGATGGTGTCTGAGCTCGCCGGGTCCTTGCGTGTGCTCCATCAGCTTGTGAAATAAATGAATGAGTATACAGAGTGCTGTCCCCACCACCCTCTCGTCAGATTCCCACAGCAACCTGTCATCTACCTCACGGATAAGAAGTGGTGGATAAGGCCAGCACAGTGGCGTAGCGGGTAAAGCTGCCGCCTACAGTGCAGGCATCCCATGGAGCGCTGGTTCGAATCCCATCTGCTCCACTTCCAATCCAGCTCTCTGCTATGGTCTGGGAAAGCAGTGGAGGATGGCCCAAGTCCTTGGGTCCCTGCACCCACATGGGAGACCCGGAAGAAGCTCCTGGCTCCTGGCTTCAGATCAGCACAGCTCCAGCCATTGTGGCCAATTGGGGAGTGAAGCAGTGGACGGAAGACAGACCTCTCTCTCTCTCTCTCTCTCTCTCTGCCTCTCCTTCTCTTTATGTGTAACTCTGACTTTCAAATAAATGAATAAATCTTTAAAAAAAAAAAAAAGAAGTGGTGGATATGTTCCAATTTACTTTGTACAGAAAAAAAGAGAAATGAGTTAGAAAACATTTGCATGGAAAATGATTGGAAAAACATATAGTACTGGCTCCCCTGCAGAAGACGGGGCATCGATGAGGTAGCAAAAGGTGAACCCGTGATTCCCGGGCTCCAGGGCTTGGCTCTGGAGCTGCAGGCATCGGCAGTGGCGTATCTTGGGGTGCATTGTGTTCTGGAGAAAGATGGGTCTTATGCGCTAGAAGATTCGTTCTGTGCAGAGGTCCTCACTTTTCAGACACGGAGGTGAAGTTCGCACAGGTGGCATGGACTTGCCAGCCACCAGTGAGTGGGTGTTGGTCCCACCCCGGGCGCAGCGGCCAGCGAGAGCTCTCCAGCAGGGCCCCTCGTCAAGGCTCCTGTCCCTGAGAGCCACGGCTGCAGGCCCAGGGTCTGCAGAAAGGTTCAGACAGGAGCCACGGGATCCTCCCCAGCGCCTTGGGCAGCCGCCAGTGTGCAGCTCCCGGGGCAGTCGGATAAGGGGATAAGGGTGGGCGGGAGGGGCGTGCTTTCCTGCTTGGGGAATATCTGACCCTGCGAGGGTCGTCCAGGGGGCGGGGTGCCCCAGGAGTGGCAATGACACTGTTATCTGCAGCCAGCCCGGCCCCCTCCCGCCCTCAGCGGCACTTAGCAAAACCTGCAGTGCATAAGCTGGGCGGCCCCCGTGCGCAGCCTCCTGCCTGTCACGGAGCCCTTCGCGGGACACCTCTGGACATGCGTCTGGCAGGAAGTGCCGCCCCGGGCCTTGGGGTTCCTTGCCGGGTTACTGGGTCCCCGCCTTCAGTTTGACTCTGAAACAGGGGCGTGGGCTGGGTGGGGGATGGAACCTGCGCAGCCCAGCAGGGGAGCGTGGACTCTGCCTCGGGACCCAGCAGTGCCCCCTACCACGGCCCCCCTGATGGGGCTCAGAAAGCTGAGTAATGTGGCCCTGCTGGACGGGCAGCTGAGCCATCAAGGTGAGCAGCCTTTGGGGGGCGCAGGGGCGGGGGTGGGGGGACAGCAAAGCTGTGCCCGGGTGAGCGCCAGCGGCCCCAGAGGGGCCCTGTCCACCAGGCACCCCTGTCATTATGACAGCTTCCCTGTGTTGGGCACTGCTGACAGCTTCCTACACGGTTCACATCCACATCGGGCCTCAGGCAGGGAGCATTGAATCATTTTAGAGATAAGAAAATGGATAGGCAGAGAAGTTAGGTAGCTTGTCCAAGACCACAGAGCTGTGAGTGGCTGATGCTAGAGGAACATCCGGGTCTGTCTGAACACTCTGTGCCTGGGCTCTTAGCCCTGCATTGTAAACCAGACAGGGGCCAGCTTGTGGGAGAGACAGGTGGGGAGCACCTGCTGGAGCGGGGGTGGGGCTGGGGGGAGAAGCCATTGGTCCTGCGGCCCAGGCACTCAGAGGAGGCTCGGCTGAGGGTCCACGGCTGTGTGCACTCGGCCAGTCTGCCTGCTGCTGCTGTGCCGGTACTCGCGCCTCTGGTTTCAGATCTGACTCCTGTGGGAGGTTGGGGCGCGCTGTTCAGTGAAGCAGGTGCTGAGGGTGACAGTCATGTCCGTCCTTTATCTGGCTTTGCAGGTGGATTCTACAACACGAGGGAGCTCGCCAAGGTCCTGAGCCACGCTGAGGGGTCGCTCCGCCTCCCCCGCTTACCCCTCGGGGGTTGCCTAGCTGTCCCCATTTCACAGGGAGCCAGAGAAGGGAAGGCGAGTGTCCTGCTCATGCGGTTAACGGCTGTTAACATGAGTGCCGCGTGTTAAGTCTCTGGTGCGCTGGGTTGGAGCGGACACTTCCTAGTGTGGGAGAGCACAGATGGCTTTTTCTACAGAAGAGGAGGTGAGGTCATCAGAGATCAGACAGAGGCAGAATATGAACTGTGATCGGCACCCCACAGGCACAACATCCCCCTCCCCCGGGCTACAGTCACCTCTGACTCCCCCTGGGGTACAGTCACCTCTGACTCCCCCCGGGGTACAGTCACCTCTGATACCACCCCAGGTACAGTCACCTTTGATTCCTCCCCAGTTACAGTTACTTCCAGTTCCCCCCGGGCTACAGTCACCTCCGATTCTCCCCGGGGCTACAGTCACCTCCCTCCGATTCCCCTGGGGCTACAGTCATTTCTGATTCCTCCCCAGCTAGTCACCTCCAATCCCCCCTGGGCTACAGCCACCTCTGATTCCCCCCGGGGTACAGTCCCTCTGATACCACCCCAGGTACAGTCACCTCTGACTCCTGCCCAGTTACAGTCACCTCTGCTTCCTCCCAGCTACAGCCACCTCCAATCCCCCCTGGGCTACAGTCACCTCCCTCTGATTCCCCCGGGGCTACAGTCATTTCTGATTCCTCCCCAGCTAGTCACCTCCAGTTCCGCCCGGGCTACAGTCACCTCCTCTTCCTCTCGGGCGGCAGTCACCTCCGATTCTCTCCTCCTCTGTGCCACTTGGTTTCTAGTTTTGGAGTTTGGTGCCTGTGCCTGATCTCTGTTTCTGGCCTGGTGGCCTCGGTGGCTCAACTGGACCTTGTTGAGCTCCTAGCATGCCAGAGCCTGTGGGGGACAGAGGAGGACACAGACCTCACTCCCCAGAAGCTGCAGAGATGGGGAACCCAACAGACCACGGCCGGTGCGGTGCTGCTGTGAGAGGGTGCAGCAGAGGTGTGAGCGGGCCCAGCTTCCGTGCGGCCCTCTGCACCGTGGGACTCACCTGTGCCGTGGGCGGGATGCCTGGCTGATGGGGATCTTGGCGAGATGATGCCATGATGATTGTATCACTCTTCCAGGAGAAATGGTGCAATCCTTTCCCCCAGGAAGAACAAAACATGTCTGTGCTGAATTATTTACATATTCCGTGTTAATGCACCTGCCCCTTCGGGAGAATCACAGATCTGATCACAGCCGAGACCTCGCCCAAGAGATTGAGCTCAGTACAACCAGTGAGGTGTCACGTGATAGCCCGGGACGAGGGACACCACACCTCTGCCCCCAAACTCATCACCTCTGCTAACCCGAGAGGCATCAGACAAATCCAGATTCAAAGGCCCCACGGATCCAAGAGACCCTCTGGCCAGCCTTCCTCTCAACACATTTAATTGATCTCAAAAAACTTCACCGGATTGCGGGTCGGTTGTGGGATTGTGGTTGTGGGTTGGCTAAGTGTGTGTTTGCAAGCATCATCTCTTCAATTTGCATTTTTGTTGCTTCCATCTTAGTAACTCCCGCATGCCTGGGGGCAGGGCCAGTGCCTGTGGAGAGTGACTCAGCTGCGTGAATTATCCTTCTGTGATTTTCATAAGGCCATACACAGAAATGCAAGAATGCACCGAATGTTTATGGCAGCATTCCTGGAATCGGCAGACCGCGAGAATCCTGCAGCTACAGTCTGCCCACTCCGGGGAACGTTATGTGGACCTTAATGGAAGAGTTACAAGAATAAGAAGTTGCCCACGTGTACACAGTTTGATTGCACGTTAGTAGGTTATTGGCCTCCGTCTGCACTCCGCAGGCACCTGTTACTGCGAGAAGTACGCTGGGGGAACCCACATGCCCACCTTGCACCTCCCACAGCCAGCCTCCAAGGACTCCCAGTGGCCCACGCTGGGACAATCCGGGCAATGCAAGTCAGAGTGGGCTGCTGGACGACAGCCCAGAGTGTAACACAAAAGCCCGGGTCCATAGTGGCATCAATAAATGATTGTGTAAGTAAGTAAATGGGGGCGAGGGAGACGTAAGGAGTGAGAACACAGTGATGGCCAGAAGGCAGCGAGCCGAGCCCAGGCCACAGCGGAGGCCCCTCTCCCAGGCAGGAGAGTGCAGCCCCCCTTCCCTTCCCGGAAGGCTGGGGCTGTGCCTTGTTTTCTTTGCTTTTTTTAAAAAAAAATTTTATGATTTGAAAGGTAGAGTTAAGAGAGAAGGAGAGAGGGAGGGAGAGAGAGAGAGAGAGGTCTTCCATCCACTGGTTCACTCCCCAAATGAACGCAATGGCCGGGGCTGGGCCAGACTGAAGTCAGGAGTCAGAAGCTTCCTCTGGACCTCCCATGTGGGTGCAGGGGCCCACGCACTTGGACTTTCCTCTGCTGCTTTCCCAGGCGCATTAGCAGGGAGCTGGTTGGGAAGTGGAGCAGCTGGGACTTGAACCAGCGCCCACTGGGATGCTGGTGCCGCAGGTTGTAGATTAACCCACTATGCCACAGCACCAGCCCTTTGTTTTCCAACACAGACGATGGAAAAGGGAGCACAAACTAGCGACCACAAGGAAGACTCACAAGCATGACCGTGTTTGGGAGCCCGGCCAAGCCCCCGGGGACAGGCCAGGGAACAACAGAGCCTTTGAGGATGTGGGTGCTGCACCTCTGCACCCCCAAACTAACCATCTGCGTTAATCACGAGAAGCATCAGACACACCCGGACGGAGGCCTCCGCCACCTAGCAGCTGGCCGGCGCTCCTCAGAAGAGCCAAGGTCATAAAACCCAGAGAAGCCCGAGGTCAGAGGAAGGCGAGATGCGAAGCCTCAATGTGCGTGCGTCCCTGGGAATCCCAGGGGAATCAGAGCGGAGCCTGGGCTCAGGGCGCAGCGACGCCCACACGCCGGGGTTTCAGTCGTGATGAAGGCACCGCGGTCACGTGAGATCTTAACCTCAGGGAGGGCTGGCCGAGTGCTCTGTGGGGATTCTCTGTGCTTGTGCGCTTTTCTGTACATCTAAACTCGTTTCCAAAAAAATCCCATCTATTCGAAGTCCGCTCGTCTTCCCTAGAGGCTCCTAGAGGGGCTTTGCTGGAGATGGCGGGGGGGGGGTGGCCCCTGCCCGGGCAGAGCTGGTGTTGAGGAACCTGGACCCTCCACCCGTAGCATCTCTCAGGAGGGCTGCTCACAGACCCCCGAGAAGTCCTGCTGAACCCCCCAGCTGTGGTTCGGCTGGGGCTGCTCTGAGAGCCCCGAGGAGAACAGAGGGCTGGCCAGCCACCGTCAGGGGCAGCGCTCGTGCCTGCTTGCTAGTACATGTTGACTTGTGGGCAGAATCCGAACCGAAGCTTGCTGTCACTGTCACCCACCACCTGGTGGGGCCCCCATGTCCCTCAAGGGGGCCCGGCTGGTCTGCCCCACATCAGGCGCTCAGGATGAGCCCGGACTCTCCCTTGTGCACGGCCAAAATCCGGCTTGAACTGGCTCAGGTCACACAGCAGACGCAGCTCTAGGCTTCCACTGCCTGATTGCTCAGAAACCAGAGCAAATTGTAGTCCCGTCTCTGAGTTTCATCCAGAGTCCCTGGAAGACTCTGATTGGCCCAGCCCTGAGCCCGTCACAGTTAACCCCCTCTGATTGGTGGTGAGTGCTCCCCTGGGCCAGCCCCATCTGAACCACACTCATTAGAGACTGGGGGAAGATAATCTCCAAAGAACAGGGGCCCAGGAGCCCGGTCCAGTGCTGCGTCTGAAGCCTTGACAGCCAGGGCTCACCTCCTGCCGAGGACAGAGCCGGGGCCGTGAGTCGGCAGTCAAATACTTTGGTCCAAGTTGCCCCAGAATCACTGAGTGGCCTGGGGCCCATCGTGCCCCTCTCTGGCCTTCCAGAAAGGAGTTCTGTAGAATGAGGCCCTCGCACCAGGAGAGCGCCACAAATTCACCTGAAAGCGAAGGCTCATGTGTCTGGGACCCCCAGAAGAAGCAGAGGGAGGCTGCAGATGTCAAAAGAAGAAGAGGGAGGGAGGAGGAGGGGAGGAGAAGAGGACGAGGAAGAGGGAGGAGCGAAGAATCCAAGAGCAAATGCAAACTGGACCTAAATCTGCAGCCGCGTCCCTTCATCCACCCCGCCTGGGGTCTAAAGCTTTCAACAACCCCTTGGAAAGCGGCGTGAGACGCAAGTACTGAGAGCCCCAGACTCCACCTGAGCGTGTCCCCAGAGGCTTCGCATCTCGCCTTCCTCTGACCTCGGGCTTCTCTGGGTTTTATGACCTTGGCTCTTCCGAGGAGCACCGGCCAGCTGCTAGGTGGCGGAGGCCTCCGTCCCGGTGTGTCTGATGCTTCTCGTGATTAACGCAGATGGTTAGTTTGGGGGTGCAGAGGTGCAGCACCCACATCCTCAAAGGCTCTGTTGTTCCCTGGCCTGTCCCCGGGGGCTTGGCCGGGCTCCCAAACACGGTCATGCTTGTGAGTCTTCCTTGTGGTCGCTAGTTTGTGCTCCCTTTTCCATCGTCTGTGTTGGAAAACAAAGGGCTGGTGCTGTGGCATAGTGGGTTAATCTACAACCTGTGGCACCAGCATCCCAGTGGGCACTGGTTCAAGTCCCAGCTGCTCCACTTCCCAACCAGCTCCCTGCTAATGCGCCTGGGAAAGCAGCAGAGGAAAGTCCAAGTGCGTGGGCCCCTGCACCCACATGGGAGGTCCAGAGGAAGCTTCTGACTCCTGACTTCAGTCTGGCCCAGCCCCGGCCATTGCGTCCATTTGGGGAGTGAACCAGTGGATGGAAGACCTCTCTCTCTCTCTCTCCCTCCCTCTCTCCTTCTCTCTGTAACTCTACCTTTCAAATCATAAAATTTTTTTTTAAAAAAAGCAAAGAAAACAAGGCACAGCCCCAGCCTTCCGGGAAGGGAAGGGGGGCTGCACTCTCCTGCCTGGGAGAGGGGCCTCAGCGACCGAGGAGCCCTCAATGCTGCGCGCTTCTGTGTGGATCTCCTGCTCCTCTCCCCGTTTCCTTGTACTCCCTGGCCGATGAGGTTGTCCAAGCACGCACAGCACCTCGTCCCTGACACCCCCACGTCCCTCTGTGCCTGCAGCCGGCAGCAGCTCCTCGGGACGTGCTAGGGGACCTGGGAAGTCTTTCACGAACTGGGAGGGAGGCGCAGGTTGTGTGGAAGGCTCCAGGGAACAGAGGGACCACAGCCGTTGTCGCAGCGCTGACCATCCGTGTCCCACTGCCAATCCCAAGTGGAGCCGCCCGCCTTCCTCTCTGCCTTTGCATCAGTTCACTCAGAGTGGGCGCCAACTGTATGCAAGGCAGGATGAGATGCGCATGTGTAGCAGGTGATGCCTGGGGCCGCTAGGAGCCAAGTGTGTGCCCGCGTGCCCCTCCGGCTGCTGCCCAAGGCCCCGCCCCCAGCTTCCCTCCACCCACTCCTGCTTCGTCTCCTAGCAGCTCAGTCTCCTCCTCTGTGAAGCAGGGGTTAAGCCAGATCCCTTCGCTGAGATGTTGCGATGCTTAGGCAGAAAAGCCCTAGGCAAGACAAGTCCTCCCCGAGGAGTGGGGGTGCCCGCCCCTGCTGGGTGCTGGGGTCCAAGTGCCCAGTCCACTCCCCGCCCTTCCCCTGGCACACGTCTCCCGTTTCTCAGCAGCTGGGTTGAGCCTGCGCCTGGGGTAGGGTCTGGTACAGAGGAGATCCGTGTCCCTGTGTTGTGGGGACAGACCAGCATGAGAAGCCCCTCTCAGAGGAACCTGATTCCAACACCTTCCCGGCATGCAGCGGGCTCGGGCTGAACAGAGCTGCTGGGCCAGCTCAGCCCCTTCCCATGATGCCCCGGGCTGCCACTGTCTGAAGCCCCCTGTGCTCCTGGCAAGCAAGTGGCTGTCCTGGGCGGGGCGGGGCTTTGTGCACAACCTTCCCCACCGCCCTCGCTTCAGCTACTCCAGTGGCAAAGGAGGAGTGAACAGCCAGTGCCATCAGCCCTCCCCCACCCCCGGCAGGTTGCCAAGCCCCCAGGTAGGGTCAAGGCCATGGCTGGCCCCCAAGGTCATGTTGGGTCCCACCTGGAACTTGGCCAGTCAGCGAGCCCTGCTCTCCGGATTGTTCTTGATGGATGGGCCTGGGTGCGTAGTTCTTGCCAGGAATTAATGGGGTGTAAAACAAAGTGTCTTGGAAGCAGAGGGGAGTTGAGGGAGTGACATGGCCCCCTTGGTGGGGACCTCCACTGGGCCAGAGCCAGTGGACACTCATGGGGTAGCCATGGGGACAGGGTCGGGCACTGGGGACCCGCCAGCGAGTGTGCAGCTGCGCCCACATGGCCGCTCAAGCTCTTCCGACCCTCCTGGGTGGGTCCCGGATGCGCAGGTGGGGCTCTGGGCGGCCAGCGCTGCCCGAGAAAGCTGCTCACAGGGTTTCCTGGGCTCAGATCTGCCCACCTCTCCTGTCCTTGCCTAGAGAGCATTCCAGAAAAAGCACCACTTAGCTCTCTGCCCTCTTTGGGGTGGGGAACAGCCTCAGGCCTCTGGGGGTCCTGCCCTGGGAGGGGGGTCAGGAGGTGCAAGGGTGTCAGAGGCGGGGGCTGCAGCTCCGTCACCACGCACCCAGCAAGTCCCTGCCCACAGTGACAGGTGGCGGTGATGTGGAAGTGCCGGTCCGTGGCTGCCCTCCCTCGTCTCCTACACAGACTCGCGGGCACGTGCCTCTTTCCACCCCATCAGAAGTTGAGGCTCAGAGAAGTTGAACAAGTCAGCCAAGGCCAGTGACGAGGGAGGAGTGAGTTTGACCCCAGCCCCTGCGGGGGCTTCCACAGCTGGGCCAGAGGGGCTGTGGCCATCGGTGTAGTTCACAGGAGCTGGGACGGGGGGCGGTGCAGACAGGTGGGAAGCAGACAGCAGTGGCTGCAGGAGAGTGGGGTCCCCAAGGGGCCTCACCCAGGAAGAAGCAGGTGAGATAGTGGGGGAGGGGAGTGGAGGGGCCGTCTGGACGGAGGAGAGGGGTGGGTGCTTAGGGTGAGCCTGAGAACACATGTCGGTTGGATTCCACGGTGATTGTCCAAGTGAGGTGGGCGGCGCCCTGGGGTGCGCCCGGGACCCCGCCAGGAGTCTGCTCAGAACTGTCTCCCGGATGAAACCATGATGGTGCTTGCCCTCTCCACGGTGTCACCGTTTGTGCCGACAGTGCCAAAGCATGGTGGGTACAGCTGCAGGTGCCTGGGTGTGAATCGAGCAGGGACGCCAGGCCTGAGTCGCAGTCCCCCAGTTCTTGGTCACCATGCACCTGCAGAAGCGAAGGGCTGGGCTTGCCGGGCGGCTTCCGTGAGGCAGTGCAGTTCAGTGGTTTCTCTCGGCCCCCACCCTTCCCCATTCTGCGTCACGAGGGAAGTGTGCACTGGGGTCGCCCGAGCCTGTTGGAATTGTGAGCTGCACACACTACTTTTGTTCACACAACTCCATTTTTACTTGAAGGAACAACTGATAAGCAAAGTAAGGTTGTGCAGACTCGGGCATTGGCAAACATTTTTGAGAAAATGAAGTTATTTTGTCACTTCAAGACAAACAGTTGACAGTATTTGTTGCCAATTTCTAAGAAACTTGCATTTTGGAAAATGTGTATTCATAATTATGTGCTTCCAAACACATGAGGCTGGAGTTGATATTGATGAATGAGATTATTTAATATGCATGGTGAAATGTGTCAACATTTGGAAGAGCTGCGTAATTTGAGAATCAGCATTTTCTTTTTTTTTTTTTTTAAAGATTTTTTATTTATTTATTTGAGAGGTAGAGTTACAGACAGTGAGAGGGAGAGACAGAGAGAGAAGTTTTCCTTCTGTTGGCTCACCCCCAAGATGGCCACAACAGCCAGAGCTGTGCCGATCCGAAGCCAGGAGCCAGGTGCTTCCTCCCAGTCTCCCACGCGGGTGCAGGGCCCAAGCACTCAGGCCATCCTCCACTGCTTCCCCAGGCCACAGCAGAGAGCTGGACTGGAAGAGGGGCAGCCGGGACTAGAACCAGCGCCCATATGGAATGCCGGCGCTGCAGGCAGAGGATTAACCTGCTGTGCCACAGTGCAGGTCCCACATAGATTGTTTCTTTAACCTTGGATCTAACGATACCCATATGCTTTCTCCTCCTGGCGAAGATGCTACTGTAATTAATTTCACCACAGGCAAAACCTTTCATTCCTTGTCATCTTCCCTCCGGAGGAGCTGGTGGTGATGGATTAGCCTGAGAAAACCAGGCAGGAAGTAGGTTCCCCACTCCCAACCCCATTCTGGCAATACAGAGAAGGGGAAAGAATTCTCCCTCCCCTAAACCAGGGGGGCACCCTTCCCAGCTTGCCGGCCCGTGGGGTTAGCCCTGAGACTGACTTCCTGGGAGACCCTCTGACACCCGCCTTGTCCCTGCCTTGGGAGCAGGTGCAGGACTCTTGTCCCTGGGTCTTAATAACAGAAAAAAGGGCGCCAGAGGGGTCTGTGTGCTGACTCCGAGACCGGCGAGGACTGAGCCGAGGCCCGCCCCCCACGCCTGGCTAATAGGGACAACTGAGAGCTGCACAGGTTCTCAGGGCGACAGCTGGAGTCCCCCGAGCACCTGCCCACTGTCGCCCCAGTAAGCACGGCTGCCCGCTACAGATGCCCTTGACGGTGGGGTGAGAGGGTCCGGGACTGGGAGAGGTGACCCAGTCGCAGCCCCAAACCCCAGGCCACCTGAGCAAGGGAGGCCTGCCTGGAGAGAGGCATGTGGGAGCTCATTACAGCCCCCTCTGTGGCCTGGGTGGGATGTGTGGGGTCCCAAGAAACCAGGCCACCCACAGCTGCCAGGAAGGGCACGTGAGAAATTGGGGTGAGCCCTCCGGGAAGCAGAAGCCGGAAACAGCAGCTTGCAACCCCCGACACCAAAGCTGGGGTGCGTCGCACCTGCACCGAGTCTAGAAAGTAGGAGAAAATGATCAAACACAAATTCAGGCTTCTCTTAACCAACGGCCTGAGCTGTCCATTCATTCATTCGTTCGTTCATTCATTCATTCACCCACTCACTCAACAGCTGTTTTCTGAGCTCTGATGGACGCAGGCTCAGGGCCAGGTGCTGGGCGGTGATGCTTCTCTCTTGGCCCTTGACTCCCAGCCCCTCGAGCCAGCAGGGCCCGTAAACAAATCCTGGGCCGTGAGCAGGAGCAGGGGGTGTTGCCGTGAGCGCCGTGAGGATGACGATGTTGCCATGGTACCCGCGACCACTATCACTTTCCACCTGCTGGCCCTGCGCTGGGGGAGCCGAGGTCGCGGCCCCCACTCGCCGCATCCCGACATCAGCTGCTTCCTTGGTTGTAGAAACCCAGTGGTGATGACTCCGTGTGCATGGAGAGCCCGATTCTCAAACACTGCTAGGGGCAGGGACGTCAAGGACCTGGGGACGCACAGGACAGAGCCACAGCCCCCGGGAACTCAGAGCAGGGAAGGGGGAAGGCAGAGATGCCGGACGTGCGTTGAGCACGTAAAATGGGGCCGTGCTTAGCTGCCAAACAGCTGTGTGACTTTTAGGCAATAACTTGCTATCTCTGAGCTGGTTTAATCTCCACACAGACCGGGAACAGCAACCCCTCTTCTGCCTTACCCTGCACGACCATTCTCAGGGTTAGAGGGGGACGGTGGAAGAGGCTCTCTCTCGTAGACGAGAAAGAGGATAATGTAAGCATCTCGGGGCTCAGCGAGGAACTCTGCTCACTTGTCTCGTGTTTGTTAAATCGCTAGGAGCTACAGTCGCCAAGCGACTCCAGGAGGCGCCATTCACCCCGCCTCTTGGTGACCCTGCTGGCCTCACTCCAGAGCCTGGCTGTCTCTGCTGGCTGCTGCCTCTGGGTCCATCCTGGGGCCAAGGCGGGTGGGGAGGGGTCAGATCCCAGGGCTTTCGGGTTTGGCCTTGGAGACCCCGCGGATGCACCAGCAGGGGTCAGCTCTGGCCTCGTGATTTGTCTAGGAAACACTTTGGGCTATCTCAGAGCGGTATCAGAAGGGTGCAGGATGGGGAGGAACAGGTCTGGGCGACTTTGGGGAGAGACAGAGCAGGTGCTTGCTGTGACACACCGGGAGATGAGGTCCCCAGGGCAGCAGTGTGGGGAGGCGGCAGAAGTTCCAGGAAGTGGGGCCCTGTGGGGGTGGGGAGGCCGCTGTGGCCGCTGCCCTGGGAGGGGTTAATGTAGTGGGTTAGGCCTCAGGGGAGGGGCTTGGTTACCATGAGTCGGGATTTGTCCTACACATGTGTGCTCACGGGAGCAAACCATGTCAAGCCAGTTATCGACTGCAGCATTGTTTGTGTAGCTACAGGATGAAAAGAAATTAGAGGAGCCGGCGCTGTGGCATAGTAGGCAAAGACGCCGCCTGCAGTGCCGGCATCCCATATGGGCACCGGTTCGAATCCTAGCTGCTCCACTTCCGATCCAGCTCTCTGCTATGGCCTGGGAAAGATGGCCCAAGACCTTGGGCTCCTGCACCCATGTGGGAGACCAGGAGGAGGCTCCTGGTTCCTGGCTATGGATTGGATCAGCTCTGGCTGTTGTGGCCATCTGGGGAGTGAACCAGTGGATGAAAGATCTCTCTCTCAATCTCTCTCTCTCTCTCTCTTCTCTACCTCTGCCTCTCTGTAACTCTGCCTTTCAAATAAATAAATGAGTCTTTCCAAAAAAAAAAAAAAAAAGAAAAAAAAAAAAGAAGAAAGAAAAGAAATTAGCATCATCACAATGTGAAATAAATAACGTCCCTCCTCTCATTCAACAGAATACCTACCATGTACCATGCAGCTGGGAAAAAATAATTAGGAAGATCTTTGCATAAGGACTTGAAAATATCCCCCAAGGTATCTTTTCTTATTATTTGCATTTTTATTTGAGAGACAGAGACAGTCAGAGAAAGATCTTCCATCTGTGGGTCCACTCTCCAGATGGCCACAACAGTTATGGCTGGACTCAGGACTCGATCAGTGTCTCCCACATGGGTGGGGTCCTTGGGCCGTCATCGCTGCCTCCAGCAGCCGGGCAGGAAGGGGAGTGGCTGAGACCCATAGCCAGGCACTCCTCCAAGGGACGCAGGTGCCCCCGGCCAAATGCCCCCAACCAAGATACGTGGCTGTGCACAGGTGGGTGGGAAACTCTGGATCGAGAGGGAGAAAGCCACAGATACCCACGTGGGGGCTCCACCTGGAGGACGCACAAGCAGCTTGTGGCCTGGGCTGCCTCCGGGGAACCGCAGAAGAGGTCCTTGCTGTTCCCTGCACAGATTACTCGCCTGTGCCTGCAGGCGCTTCTTCAGAAAAGAATGTGATTCCCTTAGAAACAGAAATGAATGGCCGGCGCCACGGCTCGCTGGGCTAATCCTCTGCCTGTGGCACCGGCACCCCGGGTTCTAGTCCCGGTCGGGGCACTGGATTCTGTCCTGGTTGCTCCTCTTCCAGTCCAGCTCTCTGCTGTGGCCCGGGCGTGCAGTGGAGGATGGCCCAAGTGCTTGGGCCCTGCACCCGCATGGGAGACCAGGAGGAAGCACCTGGCTCCTGGCTTCAGGTTGACGCAGCGGCCTTGGGTCAGAACTCATCAGGAGAAGCGGGCGGAGCTGCAGGCAGCTGGGGGAGGGGGAAAGGCCATAGACATTGACCAAACGCTTACTATTATATGCATTTATTTAAAATATTTAAATTATTTATTTGAGAGGGAGGGGGAGTGAGCGAGAGCTTACACTGCCCGCACCAGCTGGATGCCCGCACCAGGCTGAACCAGGCACTGGGAGCTCCGCCCGGGCAGCCACCCAGGGACTTGGGCCCTCACCGCTGCCTGCCTGGGTCTGATCAGCAGGAAGCTGGAGTCGGGAGTCAGAGTTGGGAATCACACCGAGGCTCGCTGATGATGGGGCGGTGGGACACGCCAGACCGAAGGCCATCCCTGTTATGCAAATTTACGACACAAGCTATCTTGCAAAAATCCTGCATTGCATGCAACTCTTTGTTTCTGTTCTGCTGGAACAAATTACACAGTGGGCGGCTTGGAAGAACGCACGTTTATTGTCTCACAATCCCAGGAAGTCCGAAAGCCACGAAGCTGGGGGCACTGGTCACACCATCTCAGCACTTGCCTCACGGCCAGGACCGGGGTCTGGAGTGCCTGGAAGCTAAAGGGCCCACTCAAGCCTCGCAGCTGGGCCGTTTGGGCTGAGCAGGATCTACTCGAACAGTGGCAGGTGCCCTATGCTCCCAGCTGTCCTCGATGGATGGGGCTTGTGGCTCCCCGCCTGGGCTTCCCTGTGTACATTGGAGCCTGGCGTCGGGGATGCAGACAAGGTGGGTGGAGTGAATGCCATGGGTGTGGATGAGGCCCCGGCAGAGCTGAGGCACCTGCTCCCCGCTGCTGGCTGTCTGTGTGTGCCCCCCATCATGTGCTATCAGCTGAGGTGGGTGGCCTCCCCCAAGGCCAGGCATCCTCGCTCGGGCCAGCTCCCCTCTCTCGGCTCCCGGGGTGTCTGTGGGGTCGGTTGAGGGCTCCACCGTGACTGCGTCAACGCTCAGCATCTCTCCCTGACCAGTGTCTGTCCTTGCTCCCTGTAGGGAATCTCCCTGACTCCAGGAGCGTCTCATTGCCCTGTCCTCGTGCTGTCCTGCACGGCTCGCTGTCACGTGCGCAGTGACATGCACGCTCACTTCACCATGCAGGCTCCTGCCCACTGCCCATGGATCCCAGCTGCTCGTTGGTTGCCCTTGGTGCGTCTACTCTTGTCTGGCTTGCCCCCAACAGCGCCTGTGCCACCTGGAGCAGTACGTGGCCTGCACAGGGGCTCCCTGGGTGTTTGGGGAAGGAATGGGAGGGCAGCACTTTTAGGAAGGGTTGGACATGACGCGGGCATTCCAGGACCCCCCCAGGCCCAACCCTTCTCGCAGGTGGGAGGAGGGAGTCAGCACAGAATGAGATGCCATGCTGCCCATCCTGGGGCTGGATTCCTCTGTCCATCACCCCAGCCTGCAGCCACGTGATGCCTGCTCTCTGCAGACCAGGTGGCTCTAACTGGACTTCTGGAGGGAGATGCCCCCTATATCACAGAGCGCATGCCCATGGGAAGAGTCCCGCGATCTCTCTACCCCACCCATCTTTTTTTTTTTTTTTAAGATTTTAAATATTTATTTGAAAGCGCTACAGAGAGGGAGAGGGACCTTCTATCTGCTGGTTCACTCCCCAGATGGCCACAACAACCAGGGCTGAGCCAGCCTGAAGACAGGACTCCATCCGGGTCTCCCACATGGGTACAGGGACCCAAACCCTTGGGCCATCATGTGCTGCTTTTCCAGGGAGCTGTAGAAGGGAGCTGGGTCAGAAGTGGAGCAGCCGGGACTCAAATCGGTGCCCATATGGGATGCTGGCTGTGCAGACGGGGGTTTGGCCCATTGTGCCATAGTGCTGGCCCCCACAGCCCAGCCCCCTTGAATGACTCAGGCCAGCGTGCAGACCTGCTGAGCCCCTGGCCACCTCCCTCAAGACGTCGGTAAGCCAGGGGTAATCAGACAGAGAATGCAGAGTCCCAGGTGCGAGGACACTCACAGCAGGCAGCTCCTGTGGGGTCACGGGCCCCAGCGGTTGCTGACCCAGGCCCTGTGCTCCCCAGGAGGGCCAGGAAGACAGGAGTGAGGGAGTGTGTGTCGGGGGTGGAGGTGACACCTGCTACTCACCCAGATACAGCTAATGTCTACAGAAATCGGGCACCTGCCCAAGAGGAGGCAGCACCGCCCACTCGACGCCTCGGGCTCGGGCCAGCCGGCTGGCCTGGTAGGGCAGGCACCAGTTAAGTTGCCCGGGTCCTACATCTGAATGTCTGGTTCCCGGCTCTGGCTCCTGCTGCCACATCCCGGGAGGCAGCAGTGACAGCTCAAGGACTTGGGGCCCTGGCACCCAAGTGGGAGACCTGGGTTGCTTCTGGCTTCAGCCTGATCCAGACCCAGCTGTTTGGGGGCATTTGGGGAGTGAAGCAGCAGGTGGGAGCGCTCTCTCTCTCTCTTCTCTCCCAGATGTGGGACTAAAATGGAGCTGCCAGCCAGCAGTGCTGGGGTCTCCTCCCGTTTTTCTCAGCGCCATGACTGCTTGTGCAGGAAAGGAGGCTGGGGGCCAGCGTCCCTCCCTGGGGTGCCCAGGCCAGCCCCTCTGCTGCACTGGCATCATGAGCCCTGGAGAGCCCGGGAGACTCTGGCAGAGCCGGGGCTGGGTGAGCCCCGACTGGCAGACTCAGCTGTGAGCCTGGCCAGGAACGAAAGCCGACCTCAGCGGAAGCCACTGGCTTGGGGGGCCTCAAGCTCCCTTGCCCTTGCCCTTGAGCTGGGGCCCCCAGCCCTGCGTTGGCGCTCAGTGAACCCCCTGTGCAACTGGACCTGGTGGGGTATGGGGAACGCCGCTGAGCCCGCCCCTTGAGCTGGGGCCCAGGCCGCACCTTCTCCCTGACTCGGTTTGGCTTTCAGAGGTCAGGGCCTTGGACCAAGGCCTCTGCCTCCCTTCATCCTGGAAGGCTCTGAAGAAGAGGGAATCGCCCTGGCTGGGGCCTGGCGGGGGAGCTGGGAGCCAGGGGTTGTGGATGCCCCAGGGCAAACCGCCGCCCCACCCTCCCCATGCATGAAATAACGGGTTCGACCCCCAAAGGGTTATTAGAATAAATATTTTTTAATGTGACTCCTGGGGAGGGTGTTTGGCCCAGAGATGGAGCCGCTGCTTGGGACACCTGGGTCCCAGATGGGAGCCCTGGGCTCCAGTCCCATTACTGTTCCCAAATCCAGATTCCTGCTAATGATAACCCTGGGAGGCAGTGAGTGATGGCTCAAGCATTTGGGTCCCTGCCACCCATGGGGGAGACTCAGATGGAGTTCTGGGCTCCCGACTTTGGCCTGACCCAGTCCTGGCTGTCGTGGGCATTTGGGGAGTGAACCAGTGAATCAGAGACCTTGTCTGTCTGTCTGTCTCTCTCAACCTTTTAAATATTATATAAATATTTAAAAAAAAAAAAAGATGACCTGTTTCTGCTGTTCGCTCCTCCCCTCTGCACCTCCTCCCTGCTCCCGTTCTTTCTGGGCCAGGCGGTACTCACTGCCCCACAGCAGGGGAGTCCTGCCCAGCTCTCCGCTCCCAAACCTCGCTGAGTCTGAGCCGCCTCCTGGGAGCTGCAACTGCCCATGCTCTGGAGACTGGAGACTGCTCCCAAGTCTCGCAGCCCCATCTGCTCCTGGGATCAAATTCTAGAAAACACCACTGGCAGGGACCCCAGTTGCATCAGCTCCCAGGGGCGAGACCCTGGGCATGGCACTCAACAGCTTTGTGCCTTGGTGCCCCGAATGACAGCGTGAGGGTGGTGCCAGGCCCAGCCTCGTGGGACGGATGTGAGGATCAGACTAACAGCCGAGGCGTGGAAGGCTGTGCAGCCTGGGGCGGCACTCGCTGCATGTCTGCTCTCATCCTCATTATTAGCATCAGTGTGCTACGTAAGTCAGCGGCTTTTAAACTTTGTTTCTAACCAGCAGCATCTTCCCTTCAAACAAAATTGGATGCAGACGCCTTGTGCATCCAGCTAGCACAGGGCCAAGCTGTGCGGCTGGAAGTGAGGAGGGGCGGAGCTCACCTGCTCATAATAGACCCCCAATGTTTACCCAGCTCTGGGGGAAGGTGCTGGGGGCTCTTCATAGAGGCTGTTTCTGTTGCTGGAGCGCCATCTCTCCCCCGCCGTCCACTCTGCACGGATGAGAGCGGGGCCGCAGCGGAGGGGTCACTGCTGCTCACAGGTCCTTGGGAAGTGGACGCTGAGATGGAGACGAGAGGCAGGAAGCTGAGCGCCCAGAGGACCAGCTGCATGCAAAGGACCAGGAGAGCTGGGACCGGGCCAGGGACAAGCGGGGATGGGTGCAGTCCCCCTCGCGGAGTTCTGCAGATAGAATGACCCATCTGGGCTGTCCCAAGTGGGGCCTAAGGGAAGGGAGGAGCCCGGCACTAGGGATCTGTCTGAGAAGGGCAGATGCTGAGGTCTGTCTGCTGGGCGCCCTCCTGGCCACCAGGGACAAGTCCTTCCCTGCTGAGCAAGCTCCAGGCCACTCATCCCGCAGCCGCCACGGTCCAGGTGCACCGGCCAAGCTCTGGGGATACAGCGATGACTCGCATTGACCCAAGCCTTGCCCCGTGGAACTCGAAGTAGCAGTGGAGGGATGGGCCTTCCAATCCATGCATGGGCAGTCGTGTCGTGAAGGACCGGGACGCCAGCAGCGAGAGCCACTCGGAAGACCTCTGGCAGGCGGTGGCGTGTAAGCTGTGTCCTGGAGCTGCAGGACAGGCCAGCAGGCCAGCGGCGAGCAGCGGGACAGGGCTCAGTCATACGGGCACCAAGCCTGGGCTCCCCGTGTTCTTGTCTGTGCTTTCATAAAATCCAAAGAAAACCATGACTATGATGAAGCCGGAATACTCATAGAAAATCCAGCCCAGAGGATGTCCACCTTTGCTACCAATGTAGTTGTAAAATGCTGGTATTCTTTAGGGGGGGCACAGAAATCCTGATGGGGCCCTGAATGGGGAGGGTGGGAAGTGGGGGCCCCTGAGCCTCCTCCAACCTCACTTCACCTTGGAAAACCAGCCCCAGTTTGAGGACGTTTGCCACCTGCAAAGAGGGGCAGCCTGGAGGTGCAGGGCCAGCTCCATGGCTGAGCCTCTCCCAGGGCCCATGGGAGTCCCCAGGCGCCTGTTCTGAGCAGGTCCCTAGGGGGTCCCAGCGCGGGGATCGGAGTGACAAAGGCACCTCGGGGTTGCCTTCCTTCTGTGTCTGACTCCTCACTTCCTCTCGCTTCCTGGGGCCACCTTCTAATTCATTCCCCTGCTCTGATTTGGGGAACCCCACCCAAGGTGCTCCCTTGCAGGTGGACATGGCCCCGGTACTAGGAGGCACATGGAGTCCCCGAGCGCCTCGTGCTAGATGGGGGTGTTGCCTCTGCACGACCACAGGCGAGGAAACAGACTCTGCTGGGGTTCGAAGTCGGTGCTCGCAGCCTGCACTCACACGCGGGCTCCTTGCAAGCACCCGGTGCCGCCCCATCACGCATGCCCACGAGGAGCTGCGCCTGCAGGCAAAGGCCAGCGGCCTCGGCCCAGCCGGGTTGACATGAGCCCGGTGTCAGTGGCTTCTGTGCTGTTGAGAGGGGCTTCCCCTGTGCGAGAGCCTCCTGGGGTCACCCCAACCCCCGCCCAGGGAAAGAACGGGGCCATGCAGGGGCTGAGCGGGCATCTGGCCTGGACTCCTCACTCGGAGAGTCGGCGTGGGACCCTGCGTGCGGGCGTCCCAGAGCCAGCACCTCCAGCCTGCACGTTCTTCCACAAAGGCAGACAAGTGAGGTGTTGCTGAACCCCATCTGCTCCACGGGGGAGGGGCCTGGCCAGCCGGGGTGGTGGGGGCAAGGGAAGCCTCAAGTCCCCAGCAGTGATGGGGGTGGCATGGGGGCGGAGCCACATGCAGGCCCCTCCTCAGAGAGCTCAGGGTGAGAGGAAGCCTCATAGAACCAGGCCCCTGCAGGGGTGGGGGGTGGCCGACTCCCGCCAGGCTCAGCAGGTGCCTGCCCTGCACTGTCCCACGCGCACTGTGCTGTTTCCCCTGCAGAGCAGCGCCCAGAGCCGGGATTCTGCCATTCCAGTTCCAGCACGCTGCTAAGCGGGAGGCCCAAGCTGTTTTCCCAGTGGCGTCGTAGGGGAGACAACACCCTGGTCTGCCAGTGCGAGGGCCTTGGCGCCAGAGACTTGGCCCGTTTTACAGCAGAGAACTGGAGGGTGACCCGGCGCTGTGTCTGGCCCGAGTCACCCGGCCTGGGAGTGGCAGCGCCCAGGGCTCCAGCGTGGTGCAGCTTCCTGGGGGACAGGCGGGGCTGACCGAGGACTGCAACAAACCCAGAGTGGCTTTGGGCCCTGGACAAACCCAGAGAGGCTGATGGGCACGGTCACCCAGCAGAGGTTGGTGTTGGGCAGGGGTGCGGAAGCCACAGATGTGGATATGGGGAGGCATCAAAAGTGGAATGTTCCAGAAGGAGTGTGAATAAAAGAGCAGGCGTGGAATGGGGCACAAACTCAGGGACCCCTCAGGACACTCAGGTGGAGTCCCCCACCCCCATCTGCCCCAACTGACTGTGTCAGGTGGACAGGTCCTGGCCTCAGCCTGGCCTCCATCTCCCAGTGGCCTGCATGCTGTCCTGGGCCCTGAGACATCCACAGACTCACATGGACACACACACGCCACACACACACCTCATACACACACGGACACGTGCACACGCACACAGCTCGGCTGACACGACAGACACACGATTTACCACGTGAATCCTCTTGCCCCCAGGACCCGGGGGACAACGGGTGGCTTCCAGGACATTTTCCCTTTCAGAGCCTCATGGTCGTCTACGAGGGCAGTGAGCTGTTCAGGGCCCCAGAGCCCTTGGTGGGACATGCACCGACCCCAGCTGAACTTGTCAGGGAGTCCCCCCGGGCCGCCTCACCCCGGGACAGCGGGCCACCTTCCGCTTCTCCCCTGGGGGGACCAGTCCCACCCGGGGAAGCCCCCACGCCGGCAGCTCAGAGGCTGGGCTCTGTTACCAGTGTTTGCTGTTTGGGCTCTGGGGTTTTCCCTTGGCCTGACTAGGGGCGGAGGACAAGAGCCCTGGGGGCACAGGCCCTGTTAGCCACCCTGTGCGGCCTTCCGGAGAGAGACCAGGCTGTTTCCAGGCCCCTCCTGCCTGCCCCCCTCGCTCACCGAGTAAATCCGAGCCGTCGGCGTGGTAGCAGTTTGATTAAAGTTCAGGGGTTTAATAGATCATTTAAGAAAAAAAAAACCCAAATTACTCCCACCCCCAGCCCAGCCACCTGGCTCGCCACCCCCCCGCACACGGCAGCTCCGGGCCGCCCCGACAAGGCCAGGCCAGGCCCGGGGTTCCTGCCTATTCCCCGAGGACGCCCGCTGCCGAGCGAGTCCGGCATTCTCAGCTGCATTTAATCTGCCCTGAGACAGGCTGGCGATGAGAAAATGCGCGGGGCGCGGCCCGCGAGGCGAGACGTGGAGAGAGTTGGACAGTTGGCCGGCTTTGTTCGCTCGGCAACCTGGAGCCGGGCCAGCAGCGCACCAGCTCCCTTGGCAGCCCAAGTCTGCTCCAATTAATCGTGTTTAACCATTCTAATCACACTTTAGCACATTAATCCTATTTTCAATCCAAAACACATCTGAAACAGCGGCATGCGAGCCTTTTTATGGGAACCGCAAATCAGATGTAGCAAAGAGACACAGGGCCCTCGCTCGCTCTGCACTTTCACTGAACTTAAACTTCATAAAATATGGGACTGGCTTGTGGTTGGATTTACTGCACGATGCCGATGCTTTCACATATAAATAGATCCCTTAAGTGACTTAAAAACCTGTCAGAGAGCGCAGTGAAAATTTGATTATAAGGGAACCAGTGCGGCGCTCTCTGCCCCCGCTCCTGACAATGCCATTGTGGGCGCGCCGGCTGGGTGGCTGGGAGGGCGCAGAGCTGTCTGGCTGGCCGAACCTCCAGTGGCGCCTGCCAGAGGTAGCCGTGATGCGCGGCCGAGCGGCCTTGTAAAAGGGTTTATGGAGGTGTAATCTTGAAAACTTGATAAACCTCAGCCACCTCATCGCTGCTGTGCCTGTCAGGCACTGGGACCGAAGGCAGGTTTGCAGCAAGCCGGTGGGGCAGGGGTGCACCGCAGGGCCTCCGAGCAGCCAGGCCAGGAGGTGTGGGGGCGCCCAGCCACCGACAGCCAGAGATGGGGGTCCCCCAGCCTGAGATGATTCCCAAGGCAGGGAGGATGCTGCCAGAGCTGGAGCCGCGGGGCGTAGCAGGTGGCCAGGTCCCTGCGACCCCGGCTCCGTCCAGCCTAGCCGGCACCCTTTCTCCTCTGAGCCTGAGCCCCTGCAGCCTGCAGCCTGAATCCTTGTTCCTGGAGATGGGGAGAAATCACCCACTCAGCTCCCAGCTGCAGAGCCCCAGGGCGACCATTTGCATCTGAATGAAAACCTCTCTTTGCCCTGAGGAATCCGGTTGGGTGCGCTGCCCTGGGAAGGAGGAGCAACAACCAATCTCAGCTGCCTGATCTCCCAAGCCTCAGTTTATGCGTCTACCAAATGGGCATGCTGAGTACCGCCCTTGTGATTTGTGTGTGCCAAGGATCAAACCAATTAGTTAGCACAGTGCCTGTGGCAGAGGAACCACACCAACAAGGCTGGCTACCAGCTCCCCACCCCCCTTCAAAGGCCAAGGACCAAGGCTGGTGCTGTGGCCCAGCAGGTTAAAGCCTTGGCCTGAAGCACCAGCATCCCATCTGGGTGCTGGTTCTAGTCCCGGCAGCTCCTCTCTGATCCAGTTCTCTGCTGTGGCCTGGGAAGGCAGTAGAAGATGGCCCAAGTCCTTGGGTTCCTGCACCCGTGTGGGAGACTGGGAAGAAGCTCCTGGCTCCTGGCTTCGGATCGGCACAGCTCTGGCTGTTGCGGCCATCTGAGGAGTGAACCAGCGGATGGAAGACCTCTCTCTCTCTCCCCCTCTCCCTGTAACTCTTTCAAATAAATAAAATAAATCTTTATAAAAAATACTCAGGCTTATTAAAAAGAGAACTAATTCCCAGCATTGGTGATTGGCCAACAGGTTAAACAAGAACCACACTTGGGGAATATGGGCTCAATGAGCCTAATGTGCTCCTTAGGACTTTAAGGGGTGTCGATAAGAAAATGGCTTCAGCAGAAATTTAAATTTAAAAGAGAAAGGCCGGGCACCCGCCGTGGCTCTCTAGGCTAATCCTCCGCCTGTGGCGCCGGCACCCTGGGTTCTAGTCCTGATTAGGGCGCCGGATTCTGTCCCGGTTGCTCCTCTTCCAGTCTAGTTCTCTGCTGTGGCCCGGGAGTGCAGTGGAGGATGGCCAAGTGCTTGGGTCCCGCACGGGAGACTGGGAAGAAATACCCAGCTCCTGGCTTCGGATTGGCGCAGCGCCGGCTGTGGCGGCCATTAGGGGAATGAACCAACAGAAGGAAGACCTTTCTCTCTGTCTCTCTCTCACTGTCTATAACTCTACCTGTCAAATAAAAAAAAATTTAAATTTAAATGTAAAAGAGAAAGAAAGAAGGGGAGCAATTAGATCCATTGGACTGATATAATTGATGGCCTTGGATGTAGAATTGGGCCCTGGAAAGGGCAAAGGGGAAGTAGGAGGGTGTGAGTGCCTTCGTTGGTTGCTCCTCAGTGTGTTCCAGAAGCTGCTGTTGGCAGGGCCCAGCGGGAAGGGTGTCGATTGTTCAGATCTGTTTTCTGGACCCTAAGCTCTGTCCCCTTCACTGGGGCTGCAGCGACAGTCCTGGACGCCTGGCAGCCCTGGAGGCCTGCACCCCGACTCGGTGGAGGCCTCGCGTCTGGGCCTTGCTTTAAAATCAATTTGCAAATGGCATCTGCAGCGCGGGGCTCCGTTCTGTCTGGATTTCGGGGGGAGGGGGAGGAGGGACATGCCGGAAAGAACAGAGCAGAGCAGCGAGTTCAGTGCCCAGGCTGGGCTCCGTGGCGAGCCGGGGCGGGAGTTATCGATTCACGCTAAATGAAATATGCAACAGTTCATAACGTGGTAGGAAATGTGAAAAAAAGATGTTGCAACGAGCTTGGATAGGAACCAGGATTAGGGCTCTCTGTTTGGCTTTCTGTGTAAACACGTCTAGCTTTTTATTTTACAAATAACAATCTGGAAAGATGCATTAGGGAATCGAAATGCAAAATAGAAATGAGTTTATCCAGGTAAGTAAGGTTTTATTAAACAATTTAATTCATTCCAGTTCCTTTGGAAGAAACGGTGGGTTATGGTTAATGTTCTGAGCCAGACAGAAAGCGCATTCACGGAGCGCCTGCCTTTAACACACAGCTGTCAGAGACCCGCTCACCAGGCCCTTCCTGGAGAGGAACAGGCTGCGGCGGATTTGATTTTGGTAAATGCAACAACAGACCTGGCCAATGAGGATTCAAGGCAATGAGGCTCCCACAGCCCAGCGTCAGCCGCGGAGAGCGCGGACCGGACGGGAGCCGTGGAGCGCCCAGGCCCCGTGCAGCCACTCTCCAGCGCGAGGGCCGGAAAGAGACTTTTCAGATGTGATGTGGGAATAGCAAAACATCGGGGAAAGGAAAAGAAAAAAAAAAAAAGGCCTGGAATTCAAACACAGGTCCCCGCAGATATGGTGAAAAACAAAAAAATCAACGTGGGGTAGAAGTCTGGAACGGCCAAGCCCCAACAGGGCACCCAAAGGACAAGTGCAGCCATTCTGTGAGCGTGTGCACCGGCCTGGGTCCCTACGATGGTCCCTGTGCGGAGAGAGCGGGCGCGTTTGCAGGGAGTCTGTGCTCTGCTTCCGTCCCGGCATTCGTGGTTTCAGAACAAGCACTTCCCAGTTCCCTTCAGCAAAAGAAAAGCCATTGATTGTCACCCGAAGTGGGTGCAAAGTAAGAAAATCATCCTTGATTATGAATCCTGCAGAGGCTCCGTGGGCCAGCAAGGTCTGAACACCGCGTGGGCTCAGCCTGAGGTCCCCCAGCGCTCGCTGCCCGCGCCTCTGACTTCTCCCGCAAGTCGCTAAGTTGCTTCCTTCCCCGCTCTTCCACGTCTTCTGTGTCACCTTCTCTTCGGCCTGTGCTGATCACACACAAGCACCTGGGCCAGAGAGGCTGAACGGAGCTGGTGGAACGGGTCCTCCAGGACTGGATGATGCGGGGGAAGATGCATGGAGAAGATGCATGGCCGTTCCCCAAGGACACACGGAGCTGCCCTGTGGTCCCGCAGTTCCCTGTCTGGGACAAAGACCCACAGGCACCGGATATGGGCACTGGGCTGGCGTTTGTCGCCCTCTGCTCGAGGCAGAGAGGGGAGAGCCAGCCACTGTGTAGATAGATGCCCATGGGGCACCCGTTAGCCTTTGAACCCAGGAGATTGCGAGCCACGCCTTGAAGACACTGTGCTGAGCGAAGTAAGCCAGGCGCAAAGACAAGCGTTGTAAGATGCTGTCCGTGTGGGTTTCCTAGACCATCAAGTTTACCGAGCCAGAGAGTAGACTGGAGGTGACCGATGCTGACCACAGCGACGTACTTTTAATGCCGCTGGAACGCACGCTAAAACTTGGTCGAGATGGAAAATTTTCACGTTGTGCATCTTTCGCCACCAAAAAAAGTCAGCCAGGGAGAAGTCACTCCTCAACAGACTTCATACGAGTTCCAGCCCGAGAGGCCAAGGCGGACGGCAGCAGGGGTGGCCAGAATCAGGACAGCATGGGTGGACAGAACAGCTGCGAGACCCCAGGGTGGGCTCCTAGGGGGCGAGCCAGGGAGAGCGGCTCCAGGAGGGAGGCTGGCCCTGGGGTGGACGTGACAGCACACGGCAGCTGCACGGCGTTCAGCAGGTGACCGGGCAAGTTCATGGCCATTACCACACTGTTGCCATGCACCTGGTAACACTGTACTTCCCGGCTGAGAGGTGAGAGCTAGTGAGGGTTGGCGTGCAAGGCCCCTCCCCCCCTAGAGAGAGGGGGGAGTGGAAGGGATGGGGCAAGGGAAAAAGATCTCCCCTCAGCTCTCAACCTGCTCCTCCTCCGGGAAGCCTTCCCAGAGTGCACACCGCCCAAGGAGTGTGAGCGGGAGAAAGTATTTGCAGAGGCCTGTGGGGCCTGCCCGGAGCTGGCTCCTTGGCTGGGCCTCCCGGTGAGGCGGCGGCGGCAACCTTGGCGAGGGTGGGATGACTGCGGAATGGGCAGGCACCCAGCTCCCTGCCTGTTCCCAGTGGGTGCTCAGCAGCTGAGGAGCAAACCCCAGCAAGGAGCTCGACCTAGGGTGCCCCTTGGAGCCCAGGGCCATGCGGGTCACCTCCGCTCAGCCCACAGGTGCTGGTTGAGAAGGACCTTGGCCATGGGACCACTCGGTCGGAAGCTCTCTCAGTTTCTTCATCTGTGAAATGGGGATATGGTATAAGGTCCTGAGTTAGGAGGCTAAAGTGAGGTGGTGCCCACAGAGCTCTTCACGCAAAGGAAGCACAGCGTTAGTGATGTCTGATGGCTTTGCAAGTGACGAGTAGCCACAGGGCAGAGGGCAGCGTAGCAGCCCCGAAGACAGGGGCTCAAACTCAGCTTGTGAGCATCTAGAAGACTTCCTGGAGGAGGTGACCGGAGCCAAACCTTGAAGGATAAAGATTAGCGTGGTGAAGAGTTGGATCCAAAAGCGAAGTGCGTGTAGCCCCCGAGAGTCAGAATGGGGAGTCACTGAGCCCCCACCTCCTCTTCACACTTCCTCCAAGAAGCCTTTTTGGACTGCACACTGCTGAGAAAGCGTGCATCTGTCAGATGGGAGGGGTGTGGAACAAAAGAGAGGTCAGGGCCAAGGCTAGGCCAACATGGGAGGGGCTGGAGGCCAGGCTGCCCCCTCCACAGCTCTGCCTGGGGGATGAGGCCAGGCTGCCCCCTCCACAGCTCTGCCTGTGGACGCCAAGGCTGCCCCCTCCACAGCTCTGCCTGTGGACGCCAAGGCTGCCCCCTCCACAGCTCTGCCTGGGGGATGAGGCCAGGCTGCCCCTCCACAGCTCTGCCTGGGGGATGAGGCCAGGCTGCCCCTCCACAGCTCTGCCTGGGGGATGAGGCCAGGCTGCCCCCTCCACAGCTCTGCCTGGGGGATGAGGCCAGGCTGCCCCCTCCACAGCTCTGCCTGTGGACGCCAAGGCTGCCCCCTCCACAGCTCTGCCTGTGGATGCCAAGGCTGCCCCCTCCACAGCTCTGCCTGGGGGATGAGGCCAGGCTGCCCCTCCACAGCTCTGCCTGGGGGATGAGGCCAGGCTGCCCCTCCACAGCTCTGCCTGGGGGATGAGGCCAGGCTGCCCCCTCCACAGCTCTGCCTGGGGGATGAGGCCAGGCTGCCCCCTCCACAGCTCTGCCTGTGGACGCCAAGGCTGCCCCCTCCACAGCTCTGCCTGTGGACGCCAAGGCTGCCCCCTCCACAGCTCTGCCTGGGGGATGAGGCCAGGCTGCCGCCCTCCACAGCTCTGCCTGTGGACGCCAAGGCTGTGCCGCTGGAGCAGTGGCCTCAGGCTGACTGCAGAGGGCAGGTGGACAGGAGTGGGCAGCAGGAGGAGACGGAGCTCCTGGCTGCCCGGAATCCCTCCCCAGTGCCAGATCGGAGTGGGGAGGGGACAGGGATGGCAGAGCCTGCAGGGCCTTGGGTAGGAACCCCAGCAGGATGGGCCCAGGGCCCACTGACTGTCTCAGCCCCCTCGTTTGTAAAACTGGGCTCAATGTCCCCGTTCCTTTCTGGGATGCAAATGACAATGCTTACTGAGCCTCCGGGAGCCACACAGGGCACAGGGCACGATGCACAGCAGGTGTCTGCAGGATGACTAGGGAACAGCAGGCGGCCGTGTGGACGCGGTTCCTGATGCCTGGGTGCCTGCGTGATCCAGTCACAGGATCAGCTCCTCGCGCGGACATGAACCTCTCAGGCCCTGGGACGTGTAGGTACAGACACTGCCCCACAGGCCGGGAGGAAGCGAGGCCCTGGGGTGAGCCACCTGTGCGAGGGGCCGCCCACCAGACTGCACCTGCTCCTGCTTAGAGAGGAGTCCCAGGCCACTGCCCCTGCCCGCCACCTGCGGCTGAGGTCACACAGCTGGAAGGAAGAGAAGCCGCAGGGCAGCTGTGCTCCCCACAGACACCTCCACCCTTGCACCTGCTGCCAGTCCTGCCCCCCTGTGGACCTGTGACTCCTCGAAGCCGGGCCACACTGCTTGCTGTTCCTTACCGGATCCAGGAAGACCAGCCCAGCGCCCGGTGCACGGATCTCCAGGAAGACCAGCCCAGCGCCCGGTGCACGGATCTCCAGGAAGACCAGCCCAGCGCCTGGTGCACGGATCTCCGCCGTAGCGCAGCAGTGAATGGCCCAGAGGCCACGGGAGCAGGCGTCCCGCCTGGGGATGCTCTGTGCAGCAGCAGGGCCAGCTTCCTGCCGGGGCGCTTTGGGCTGGACACTGCCAGTCACCGGAATCCACAGCCAGGCCCCTGGGAGGCGAGGACCCTGCCTAGGCCCCTCCCCTGCACTGCCTCTCACTGCATTGCGGCACCCGGGTTCCGGTCTCTTCTCCAACTCCATCTGAGGTCCTGGCCCACGGCCCCACCCAGCTCCGTGAGGACTCGGCTTCTTCACTGAGCAAAGCCCAGAGAGAGAAGAACGAGTGGGCGGGACTCGGCGGGAGCAGCTTGCCCTTGAGAATGGGCAAAGAGAGAACGCACATCGAATGTCCCGCAGATGCGTCAGGGAGTAAAACATGTGGGCTCTGGGGAGGAAACCATGACAGCTAATTACAGAAGGTGTGGAACTCGCGTGGGGGCGCCTGCGTGCGTGGGCGCTGGTGACGGCCGCAGCTGCTCCGCCCCTCTGCTTCAACGTGGCTCAAGTATTTGTTTGACATTTATTTTGAAAGAATTCCTGGGCTCCCGCCTACCTGCTGTGCACGAGCCGCCTCCCATGAGGCATCCGAGAGGTGTGTAGGAAGTCATGTCCCCATGCGGCGCTGGCCCAGGCTGTGATGTTCCCACACACCAGGACAAGCTCAGGGGGCCTTTCAGAGCCGAGTGCCCGCTCTCGCTGTCCTCACCACGGCACGGGAGCAGCGCCTCCACCCCTCCACCTGGCCCCTCTAGTCCGGGCACACTTGCCTGCGAGTTGTAGCTCACCTGCTGTCCCCCTAAGAGAGAGCTCATGGGGTTGCATAGTCACCATCCGGTTGCCTCATAGATGCCCGTCCCGAGTCCAATCAGCTAAGGAGATGGGGGAGGAGGGCGGAGATATTCATGGGTCCCCACCCATGGGGGCGAGGCACCTGCCGTGGTCCAGTCTGCTGAGGCCAGGGTGGTGACGTCAGTGTTTTCTAAAGGGGCGTGAGTGTGCAGGGACCCTTCTCAGTAACTCCAGAGGAAGTGGTAGCTGCTGGTTTCTTTCCCTGGAGAGGTAGCTTTGGTGACAGAAAACCGCAGGAGACCTTGCTGGGCTGTATCTGAACTGTGGTGGCGAGGACGAGGCGAGGAGAGGGCGTGGCTAGCCTGGCTCCTGAACCCCTGTATGCCGGGCGCTGTGTGGCACGGCCACCTCCTGTCTGATTTGTAGACCTCTACGGCTTCATCCACTTGCTGCTTCACGCCTTCTCTGCAGCCTCCCCTCCAAGCCCCGGTCTGCCAGGGAGACTGGCCTGCAGGGAGCACCCACAGGCGAGGGGGTGGGGCTGGGGCGGGCACTGCGGGGGTGCTCACCCTGCTGGCTCCTGGCTGCAGAGCTGGTGGTGGCCCCGGGCTGGGCTGCTCCTCTCTCAAGGCAGCTGGCTCTGTAGTACCTTCCTCTTGGGGATCCTGGTAGTGCACCCCCCTATCATCTGCTGGCTCAGCCCTGTTCCTCGGGGTCTGGGGTGGGTCCCGTTGACCACAACTTGAGCGACCCTGGAGTTCACCTCTTTGAGCATTGCCGCCCGGTTGCTGCGGGCACCTGCTCTCCCGCCCCATGGAGGGGCTGCTGCTGCCTGATTAGAAAGGCGAGGCTGGGGTGGGTTAATCTGTGTCCAGTGTCCCCACAGACACAAAGGGCAGCGAGGATCGGAACCCTGCTCTGTGGAGGCCAAGGCCAAGGCCAAGGTCGAGCTCGTTGGCACTGAAGAGTTCCCCAGCTAAGTGGACCCTGCAGAATCCCTACCTGGGCACTGTCCACAGGGGGAGCCACACCTGGAGGAGGGTGGGAAATGGCCCAGCAAAGCTCCAGGGGGATGAGCCCTCTGCCCCTCCACGGGGGTCCCTGTGGGACAAAGAACACAGATGGAACTCTCTGTGAGTAGCAGAGCAGGGACGGAAGGGGGCGGGAGCAGGGCGAGGTGAGGGGAAGGGGACGAGGGAGGCAGAGAAGAAATACAGCCCTGCTGCAGACACCGAGCGCGCACCGGGACACACTTGAAGGGGAGCCGAGACCCTGCTGCGGGCCCAGTCCGACAAGTTAAGACCGGACTTTGCTCAGATTATCTCCAGAGAGAGAGAGAGACAGAGAGAGGAGGAGGAGGAGGAGGAGAGGCCGTGGGAAGCGAAGCGCTGGGCTTATCTCTGAGATGCTGCTGTTGACAGAGGGAGAGACGGAGGATTTGGGGGCCCCGTGGAGCTGTCCCCGAGGTGGGGCCGCCCCCAGCAGATGGAGAGAGCTGCCCATCCCGGGAGCAGGTGAAGCTGGGCTCCGGCCGCCGAGCCGGAGACAGAGGGCAGGGGGACGGGAGTGGGTGGCTCTCTGCACTGAGCCGGGGGAGGCTGTTTCTGGAAGTTTCTCTCTTGGGAGAGCTGGGATCAGCGAGAGAAGAGTCTGGAAAGACTGTGCTTGGCTTCACTTAAGTCAGACTAAGGAGGAGGACAGGAGAAGTCGCCGACACATTGATTGGACTCTTAATGTGTACCAGGCCCTGGTTTCACAGGCCTTGTCGTGTTTAAATTGGCAGAAGTCCGCTGGTCCACCCACCTGCTCCCGGGGTACCCCGTGTGACACCCAGGCTGCACAGCCTTGAGTTGCCCAAACTGTCCATGGTGCCTGCAGGGCTGGGAGGAACCCGGTGGGGGGAGGGGGAAATGCAGAACCCAGGGTGGGGTGGGGGGGAGAGGGAGACATTCTATGTCCACAGGCAGGAGGAAAACAGAGCTTTAGGGTCAGGGAAGAGGCAGGGACAAAGTGGGCCAACTTTGACCTTTCACAGGTGTGTACCCCAGGTGTGGCCCCGGAAGTCCTCATGCAGGGCCCTCAGAATGTCACCGCGTCTGCACGCAGGGCTCCGCAGGGGGAATCCGGGGCAAAGAGCATGGCCAGTGGCCCTGATGGAGCACGAGGGGCGGCATGGACACAGAGCCGCATGGGGAGGGGCACACAGGGAGAAGACGGCCGTGGGAGGCATGCCAGCGAGAGTTCCTGGCAGCACAGGGAGTGAGGCAGCGACAGAAGCAGTTCCTACCGGCTCTGGAGGGAGGCGGCCCTGCTGGCACCTTGGTCCATGCCTTGCCGGCTCCAGCCCCCGGAGAGAGTGAACCACGCCGCGTGTGGGTGACTGTTAGAGCAGCCCTTGGCGGCTGACCGTGACCGCGAAAGCAGAGGTGGAAGGGGCGGTTACTGCGGCTGTGGCCGGTGTGGCTGGGGCTGGGGGCGCGTAAGGAGACCAGCAGGGCGTCTCCAGGTCTGGGACAAAGGTAGCAGGGGTGCTCCAGCGGCACCACCCTCCCCTGGCTGTCCACAGCCCGCCCCCACCCCGCCATCTCCCGTGGCAGCGTGCCCACGCCCCGGCTCCCTGTGCGGGAATCTTCCAGGTTCTGGTGCACGGAGCTCCAGGCTCCTCCCTCTGCAGCTCTTCTCCTGGGACGTCCTCAGAAACCCCTCCACCATCTCACTGCCCTCACCGGGGGGATGCTGCCTCCGTGGCCTCGCCCGACCTCTGAACGCCCCTCTGCCCGGTCATCGTCTGCCCTGGGCACCGCTGCACCCTGCGCCTCCCGCCAGCTCCCAGCATGGCGCTGGACACGCAGAGGCCCCATGCGCAGCGGGGGACTGAGCGGGATTCGTGTGCTGCTTACGTAACGTCAGGAGCGGGGAGTCTGGACAATGGTGTTGTTATGCTTCTCCAAACTGCCGTAAGCGTCTCATTAAGTAATCGCGTGCCTAATATTGCCGGGAAATGGTCTCTCAATGCCAAAGCGGGAGACAGCAGTTTGCAGAGTACAGGAAATGATACAATCTTTGCTCAAATCTCCAGCTCGCTTCTAAACGGAGAAACAGAATATTCCCAAATCCATAAAAAAAATTTGATAGATAATACAGATGTTCCTTGCTTTCCAAAATAGATTGTCCCAGCAATATTGGGTATAAATCAAATTTCTTAAAATCGAATTACATTGAAAACGCACCATGGGAATGCTGCTTTAAAAGGAGTCCTGCAAGGAATTTTTCCGTAAATCAGAAAGACGTCCATTCATTTGGTCATTCAGCCATTTATTTATTCCAGAGGTTCTCAGCCCTGGCCAAGCACCGTGCTCACCTGGGGAGCTTTTAAAACGCGTGCGCGATACTGGGGTCCCACCCCTAGGGAGTTCCTTTTAATTGGCCTGGGGTGGGGCCCAGGCCTCAGGACTTTTAAAAACTCCCAGGAGGTTCTGCTGTGCGGCCAGTCCCCAGAACTGCTGGTTTATTCAATAAACATTTATTAAGGACGCTGTAAGTCAGACGTGGGCTAAGTGACTACTAATAAGACTCAGCTTGCTTCCTCCCACGGGGCTGGCGTCCAGGGGCCGGTGGAGATGCATTAACAGACAATTTCCCCGGTAATGCGAAGTCTGGGAGTAATCGGTGGGTGTTTGTCGACTGCGTGAGTTGATGTTTGCCTCCAGCTGACGGGGCCGCTTGGAAGAACCGAGACGCAGGTAGAGGACGCCGCCAGGATGACCTGTGACGCAGACGTGGCCACCTGTGCGCCTCTTTCGTTGGTCTTCGTTTGCTGTGTCTTTACCCTCCGTGTTTCTGTGGCCTCCGAGTGCAGGGGTCTCTCCCAAATGTCATAAAATTAGGTTTTGAAAAACACCGTCTGAGAAAAGTCTCAGTCTGTGGATGGATGGGTTTGATCTGTCTGCATTTGCTGTGTGTTTCTGTGCCCTGCACTTTTTTCTCCTGCTCTGTGACACTAACCCAAGGCTTCCTTGGTTTCTTTTCCCCTTTAAATTGTTTGAGAGTTATATTCCGTGTTCTTTTCGTCATTCCATTGTTCGACCTTACGTTTTACCTTGTGCGCTTAACTTCTAAGTTTAAAAGTATGTCTGCTGTCCTCAGGACAATGTAATGATGTTGGAATTTTTGCTTAAGATCTGTAGTGCCTGGCGCCATGGCTCACTTGGCCAATCCTCCGCCTGCAGCGCTGGCATCCCATGTAGGCACCGGGTTCTAGTCCCGGTTGCTCCTCTTCCAGTCTAGCTCTCTGCCGTGGCCTGGGAAGGCGGTGGAGGATGGCCCAGGTCCTGCACCCACGTGGGAGACCAGGAGGAAGCACCTGGCTCCTGGCTTTGGATCGGCACAGTGCCAGCCGTAGTGGCCACTTGGGGGGTGAACCATCGGAAGGACAACCTTTCTCTCTCTCTCTCTCTCTCTCTCTCTCTCTCTGTAACTCTACCTGCCAAATAAATAAATAAAAAATCTTTAAAAATTTTTTTAAAAAGATCAATTTATCTCTTTGAAAGGCAGAGTGACACAGAGAGATCTTCTACCCACTGGGTCACTTCCCAAATATTCACAAAAGGCAGGGCTGGGCCAGATGGAAGCCAGGAGCGGGGAACTCCATCTGGGTCTCCCACAGGGGTGGCAGAGACCCAAGCACCCAGGCCATCCTCCACCGCCTCCCAGGAGCACTGGCAGGGAGCTGGGTCGGCAGCAGAGCAGCCAGGACTTGACCGCCACAGCTTACCCCACGATGCGCTGTTTATCTCCCATCGTCCGCATCTCGATTTTCACCCAACATTTGCCAAGCACTTGAGTTCACCCTGTGCTCGGTGCTCCCTCAAAGGCTGGTTTGCCTGATTCAGTCTCTGTTGCTTCTCCTGGCTCCTGGCTGCGGTCCCTGCAGAGGGAGGTCCCGATTCACGCCGTCCTCACGCCCATGCGTTTCTGAAACGTAAGTGTTTTGGTCCCCAGACCCGATGAACACTTTTCCTGGAGAGACAGCCATGCATTTGCTGGAGGGGCTGCTCCGGCGGCTCCCGCTGCGGTGCTGTGAAATTGAGGTCCTGTGTCTGTGTGACCCCAGGCAGCACTCCGTCAGCGCCCCAGCCGGAGAGGGTGGTGAGTCATGACCCGTCTTTCTGGAACCTTCCATTAAGAACCACCCCCCCTTTCTGCCATGCAGGTCCCCTCCTGCTCTGTAACAGTCCTTACACCTGTCAGCCAGGCCTCAAGGTCACGATCCCTGAACCCCAGGGGACCCTCTGCCGTGTGCCGGTCCCCACTTCCTTAGGGACCGCCGTGGGGAACACGCAAAGTGTCAAGTTACATTTCTTACACAGAGGTTTGGAGAGGGAATGAGAAACCTCTTCTTCTGTATTTTCTTCAGTTACTGTCAGTTGAAAGCAAGCGAAATGCTGAATGGTGTGCGTGACCTACTTCCAGAGGGGTGAAAAGATGAGAGAGAGAGAGAGAGAGAGCGAGCGAGCTGGTCGTAGCATTTACTTGGGCTGGTGAGGAGCCTGCACTCCAGTGTGCCTTTGTAGGGCTTATCTTTGTTCTGCCACATGCATCCCTTGTTTTCAACATAGACATCACTAAAATACCTTGTGTTGAGATGGACTAATTCTGAGGGTTTTTTAAAAGGTTTTAATTTATTTATTTGAGGCAGACACACAGGTGCAGAGAGAGAAAGAGAGAAAGGAGAGAGCGAGCTGCTGTTCACGCGCCCAAATGTCCACAATGGCCAGGGCAGGGCCAGGGCTGAAGCCAGGAGCCGGGGACTCCGTCCAGGTCTCCCGCATGGGTGGCAGGGACTCAGCTCTGAGCCGTCCCTGCTGACTCCCAAGCTTTGCATTAGCATGAGCTGGATCAGGAGCAGAGCCAGGGTGGGAACCTGGGCACCCTGTCGTGGGGTGTGGGCATCCCAGGCCGCAGCTTAACGCCCGCGCCAAATGCCCACCCACACCGCCACCCCCTTCCTTCCTCCTTCCTTCCTCTTTGAAAGTCCTCACCCTCTTCCTGTGAGCACGAGGCTCCTGACGCCATGGTCCGCATTTTCCTACCTTCTCCAAAGTTTCAGAACCTTTGAGAAGATGCTGTCTATGCCCCCCAGGTCTTTGGTTTGTGACGCGTGCACCCACGGAAGCTCTGGTAAGTCAAGCAGCTCCCTGGGAGATGCCACCCCTCGGTGCACGGGACTGCTGGACACAGGGGCCCCACGGTAGCCCAGGCAAGGGGCAGCCACAGCCCCGGATGCACCATGCTCGGGGCAGGAGGAGCCTCGCGGAGCTCACTGTATCTGTGGAGTGGAGCTCACTGCATCCGCGGAGTGGCTGATGCACGGGGGGTGCGGCAGGGGGATGTTCAGAGGAGTCGCGGGGAGGTGGCTACGGCGCAGCCGGTGTTGCTGCGTCTGGGACACCCACAGCCTACGTCAGAGTGCCTGGGAGGGGCCCCGCCTCTGCTTCCCATCTGGCTTCCTGCTAGTGGGCATCCTGGCCGGCAGCTTGGGCCCCTGCCACTCACCTGGGAGACCTGGATGGACTTCCTGGCTCCTGGCTTCAGCCTGGCCCAGCCCTGGTTGTTGGGGGGCATTTGGAGGGGGTAACTTAGCAGATGGAAGATCGCTTTCCCTTTCTCTTTCTCTCCCTCTCTCTCTGTCTCTGCCTTTCAGTTAATTAATGAGTTAGAAGGAAAGAAAGAGCGAGCCATGGGCAGCCTGTGCACAGCAGGGACAAGATCTCTGCGAGGCGGGGCCGACCTCAGCAGAGCCATGGGGGGAAACCCAAGGAGAACACGTGTGTGAGTGCGTGTGTGTGCATGCGTGCGTGCGGGGCGTGCAGGCTTCAAGTCCCGGGGCTGTTAACACCAGAGCCTTTGATCAGAAGCCCCTCCTTATCTCTGCCTTCCGTGACTGCCGCCCTCTCCCAGGAATGGGTCCCACTCCCCTTCCTGTTTCCTACAGGTCTCCCATTTAGGAGCTGGAAGGGTGCGGGGGAAGGGGCCTTGGGAAGTGCTCCCTGGCCGCCGTGGCGTGATGCGGGAGAGGTGCGCCCCAGAGCCTCCTCCTCCTCGTCCTCCTCCTCCTGTTTTCCTTTTGCAAATTGTATTAATTTTTTACATGCTGGAGAAGCATAATACAGAAAAACACTCTGCGCGTGAAGTCTGAATTTCAATATCTGAGGCGAGTGGAGCTTAAGTGCGTGCCAGGCCGTCCTGTCCCGTCCTCCTCCTGGGAAGGGAGCAGCCCAGGGCTGCCTGAGCCCCATGTCCCGCCTTCTTCTGCGCCTTCTGTCCTTAGGGGCCCACTGCAAGGTGCAGCATTGCTTTGTATTTGTGCGTGGGGCGTCGTGGTTGTGTTTTAGAAGTGGATTATACATGGGGGCCGGCTCTGTGGTGCAGGGGGTTAAGCCGCCCCGCCACCTGTCATGCCGGCATCTGATATCAGAGCGCTGGTTGGAGTCCCAGCTGCTCTACTTCCGATCCAGCTCCCTGCTACCGCACCTGGGAAAATTAGTGAAGATGCCCCCAGTGCTTGGGTCCCTGCCACCCTCGGGGGAGACCCAGAGGGAGTTTGTTGAAAGCAGCGGCTTCAGCGCTGCACCCGGACACCGGCCCAGCAGCCTCTCTTTTGGCCAAGGGCAGCCCCTGAAGCTCCAGCGCCTTCGAGGAATTAACAGAGGCCCACGCAGCGGAGGGGAAGGGCCGCGCCTTCAACGCGCGTCCATCTGGCTCCAAGCTTCCGTGTTTTATCTTGAAAAGAGACATCAGACGTGGCTCTGCCGTTTGCCTTTCGTTACCAGCTCAGGCCACCGCAGGAAGCAGGGCCGGGGGATTCGTGCTCCTCTTCAGATCCTGTGGAAGGGGACTGGGGAGAGCCAGCTGCAGCCCACATGGCGTCTCTGCAGCCACGTGCACTGCCGGGGTGCTGCTCCGGGGCGGGAGGTCTGTGCACGAGGGGCCGGCTGAAAGCAGCAGGAGTCCGCGGGCGGCTGGAGGGGCGCGGGTGGCTGGAGGGGCACCACCTGCTGAAGGTCCGTGCACCCCTCGCTCTCACGCTGCAGTTCCGCAGCCTTGGAGCTGCGCTGGGACTTCCCAGGCCCGAGTGGCAGGTGCTCCTAGGAATCGCGTGCCGATCCTCGTCTCCTGATAAACAATGGGAGATCATCTTCACCACCTTGTTATCGTCTATCGTCTATTACCTCTCTCACTCTATCGATGTCCCATGAGAAAGTGGCTCACGTGACTATGGAACCAACGAAGTCCCACACCTGTCATCAGCAAGCTGGAGACCGGGAAACCCAGAGGAGCAGGTGCAGTCCCAGCCCGATCCTGGGCGTCTGAGACCAGGGCAGCTCACGGTGTAAGCGCCAGTCCAACGGCAGGAGAAGAGCAACGTCCCAGGCCAGGCAGGCAGGCAGGTGTGTGGGGGTCCTTCCTCTCCCCATTGAGGTATTCACGCCCGCAGTAGATCGGATCAAGCCCCCTCCCCGTGTTGGGGAAGGCCGCCTGCCTTACTGAGACCACAGATGCAAAGCAAGGCTTCATCCCAGCGTCCAGGGCACCTCGCCATGAGCACCAGGATGTCACAGGTCTGCCCTCCCCCGCCCCCTCACTCTGTCCTGACCGTGGTTCTCCTTGTCACCCGTGGGAGCTCTATTGTGCTGCAATGCTCCCGTTTTCTGGGCTATTCTTTGTCCCCGTCACCAAATGTGCCATCTCCCAGAGCAGTCCCGGGAGGGAGGGGTTGCTGACTAGTGGACAGGTTGTTGAGAGCTGGGGGAACAGAGCAGGGAATTCTGTGCCTGGGAGTGAAGGGTGGAGCATTCCGTAAAGCACACCTCAAAGCTCTGACAATTTTACCCTATAACATTAGGCTCAATAGCATTGCACAGTTTTAAAGATCAGTGCTAACTATTTACAATGTTGAGGCTGTAAATTTCGTTCTCTGCTAGGTCCTTCCTTGTATTAATTGCTGCTTATCAAGCAGCCAATTACCTTGTTTTTTTAAAGTCTGTTCTTATAGATCCCAAACTTTTTGCCAGAAGTGTGAACTCTCTCAATGCAAAGACATTAGGTGTCGATCCATTTCCTTATTAATTGCAGATCTGCTGTTGGGCCGGCTTCTGCCTAGACCTCTTGCCCAGCTGTCATCCTGGAAGTTCCCTTAGTTTCTCTCCTGTGCAGAATTGTCTATTTCATGGATTCACGCTGCCGGGACTGAATGTGTTCCTCCCACACTCACACGGTGAAGCCCAAACACTGAATACGACTGCCTCTGACTTCTAGGAAGTGATTAAGGTAAAATGAGGTGGTGAGGGTGCAGTGGCCTCGTAGGAAGAGCAGCAAGATCTCCCAGTGTCCTCCCTCCCTTCTCTTTACTGTGTGTACACGTGGAGACAGAGCCCTCCCAGGAACCAGATTGACTGGCAGCTCAATCTTGGGCTCCCCGACCTCCAGAACTGTGAGAAATACGTTTCTACGTCAGCCACCAGCCTCTGGGGTTTGGTCCAGCAGCCTGAGCAAACTGAGACCCACGTCTTCCTCTTTCAGGGCTTGCTCCCTTATTTTGGTGGTGTGCATCCTCCAGTAGCTTTCTCAGACATGGTTCATGGAAGTACATTTTTTGACACCTTCCATGACTACAAATGTAGTTTACCCTCACACTCAATCGATGTTTGGTCTGAGCGAACAATTTTTGTTTGGGAACAATTCCCTTTAGAACATTGAAGACCTGCCCTATCATCTTTTGCTTTCCAATTATTGAGAAAGCTAGTGCCTTTCTAATTTGTGATTTTTTTTTGTATGCAATCTGCTCCTTCGTTCCTCTGGGAACATGCAGGATCTCCCCATCCTGTGTTTCCTAGGATTTCTTGATGATGTGCCTTGGTGAGAATCTTGTTCCTCCCTGAACCAGGTCTTCAGCGGGCCTCTCGAATCTGGAAACCCACTTGAATACGCTCTGTGACAGTTCATTGTGCTGCTTCTCTCTTTGCTCAATTCTTTTGTTTTTTAGAAATCTCGACCATTTGCTGTTGGACCTCCTGCACTGATTTCCTAATTCTAGTTGCCAGCTCTTCGCCTCTCTGTGGCATTTTCTGGAAGATCGCCTCGATCTTGTCTCCCAGCCCTCCTGCTTCTGCATTTGGAGCAGGTTTTGGTTCTGAGCGCCCTGTGAACGGCGTCCTGGTCTGGAGGGGGTAGCTTCCCTGCTGACCCGAGGCTCTCAGCAGTTCTGAAGTCTCTCTGTCCGCACCTTGCTTTTTTTCTTTTTAATAGAATTTTTTAAAGATTTGTTTATTTGTATGAGAAGTAGAGTTACAGAAAGAGAAAGAGAGAGAGAGAGAGAGAGAGAAATTTCTTCCATGTGCTGGTTCACTCTCCAAATGGCTGCAATGACCAGAGCTGCACTGATCTGAAGCCAGTAGACAAGAGCTTCTTCCAGGTCTCCCATGCAGGAGCAGGGGCCCAAGGACTTGAGCCATCCTCCACTGTTTTCCCAGGCCACAGCAGAGAGCAGGATTGGAAGAGGAGCCCCTGGGATAAGAATTGGAGCCCCTATGGGATGCCGGTACCGCAGGCGCAGGCTTAGCCCACTGTGCCACAGCACCAAGCTGGCCCCCTGCACCTGGCTTAGCTCTGCTCCCTGGTTGATGTCTGGCTCTGGGGGTCTCCTCATGCGTCTTCTGGTCTCTGGCTGTCCAGATTTAAGAGTAAGGCACTGAAGAGTCGGTTGGAAACTCGGGGTGCAGGGGTGGGCCTTCTTGACTGGGGGCTTTCTAGAGTCGTGGCTGCCCGAGGGGGCGGCCCCCAAGTGAGGGCGGCTGCAGTGGCTTCTCTCAGACTGCCCAGGTTCTCAGAGGTTCTCCTCCAAGCTCACGGATGTGTAGGACAAACCTGGCTTCCAGCATTCTGGGAGCAGAAAGCAGCAGAGTTGGGGTCTCATTTAGGACATCCCCCAGCCCCCATTTCAGTGTGCCTGGTGTCGTGCGGGCCAGGGCATGATGGGAAGTGGAGCCGAGCTTCCTTCCACACAAACCTCGCTCCCAACGTCCTGAGCTGCCTGAGCCTCCAGCTCTCTAGTCTTTGAGGGGTTCCGATTCCTGGATGAGATTTAATTTTTAAAGATTTGTTTATTTATTTGAAAGGCAGAGGGAGAGAGAGAGAGAGAGAGAGAGAGAGAGAGAGAGAGAGAGAAAGAGAAATCCTCCATCCACTGCTTCACTCTCTGATGCCCACAACACCAGCGCTAGGTCAGGCTAAAACTAGAAGCCAGGAACTCCACCTGGGCCTCACGCTGGTGGCAGGGACTCAACTACTGCTTTTTTGTTTGTTTTAAGATTTATTTACTTGAGAGCCATAGTTAAAGCCAGAAGGAGGGAGAGACAGAGAGAGAGGTCTTCCACCCGCTGGTTCACTCCGCAAATGGCTGCAATGGCCGGGGCTGGGCTGATCAGAAGTCAGGAGCTTCTCCCGGGTCTCCCATGCGGGTGCAGGGGCTCAAACACTTGGGCCATCTTCTACTGCTTTCCCAGGCCATAGCAGAGAGCTGGACTGGAAGAGGAGCATCCGGGACGCAAACCAGCACCCATATGGGATGCCAGTGCCGTAGATGGAGGCTCCTGCTGAACTGGAAGCATGGGCACTGGCACTCCAGGACGGGATGCAGGATCCCACGCCGTGGCCTAGCTCACTGCACACCACCTGCCCCGGCCTGAGCGCTGAAGCTGCCTCCTCACCGCTGAGCCCTGGTGCTGCCCTGCTACTTTGTCCCTCTAATAATCGCTGCTCCGTTCCGGGCCCTGCCCGCTTCATCCTGCCCCAAACCTTTGTTATCCCTTCACTGCCCTCTAAGAAGGTGTCTGAGGGACCAGCGTTGCATGCTGCAGGTTAAGCTGCTGGCGTCCTATTGGAGCGCCGGGTTAAGTCTGACTGCTCGCTTCTGATCCAGCTCTCTGTGAACCCACCTGGGGAGGCAGCAGAAGATGACCCAAGTGCCTGGCCCCTGCGACCCATGTCGCAGACACCCAGGATGGAGTGCTCTAGGGGGTGAGCTGGTCGGTGGAGAATCTCTCTCGCGAGCGCTCTCTCTCTCTCTCTCTCTGTCATTCTGTCTTTCAAATACACAAATAAATCCTTATATTTAAAAAACAGAGAGAGAGAAGAGGAAAAATATGTGTATTTAACCCTCATGTGTCTTTTTAAAAAAAAATTTATTTATTTGAAAGGCAGAGCTACACAGAGAGTGAGTGAACTGGGGGGAGAGACAGAGCCAGAGAGAAAGAGGGAGAGAGAGAGGGAGAGAGGGAGAGAGGAAGAGAGAGAGAGAGGGAGGAAGAGAGAAATCCTCCATCCACTGGTTCACTCCCTAGATAACTGCAATGGCCAGGGCTAGGACAGGCGGAAGCCAGGAGCCTCATCCGGGTCTCCCAGGTGGGTGCAGGGGCCCAAGCTCTTAGGCCATCCTCCACTGCTTTCCCAGGTGCATTGACAGGGCGCTGGATCAGACGTGGAGCAGCCGGGACATACTCCGGGCCGCTATGGGATGGCGTCGCTATGGGATGGCAGCTTTAACCCTCCACGCCACAGCGCCGGCCCCGCCCTCCATGCTTCTTACAAGTGAGTGCCCGGTGTTCTTTCCAGTGTGCTACATGTACCACACATGCTTACACACGCTTACACATGCTCACACACACCCAACACAGTCCAATGAGAGGAAGCCTTGACCTTGCCCGTACTGACCACGTGGCCGAATGACCCACCGAAGGTTGGAATGAGCACCGTTAGCAGTGTCTGGTGTCTTCGTGGTCCATCAGAGTGCTTGTAATGCACTTGTAAGCTCCTGCGTTTATATCCAAAAATCTCATTTTATTCGTTTATTTACACTTCATATGGTACGTTTAATTTCCTTTAACATTTGTATTAGTTTATTTGAGAGGCAGAGAGAGAAGAGACACACACGGGAAGAGAGAGACGGGGAGCGGCCATCTTCAGGTCCACTCCCTGCAGGGGACGCGACGCGACGCTCAAGTGTCACGTGCGGTGGCGGGAATCCAGTTCCTGGAGCCATCACCCCTGTCTCCCAGGATGTGTCTCGGCGAGAGCCGGGAGCCATAGCTCGGTTCTCTGCTGTGGGATGTGGGTGTCTCAGGAGCCAGGCTAAGCAGCCACCCCAGAGTGCAGCACAGCCCTTCGCTTGCATCTATTACCTCCCTGCAGTATCACTTACTGAAGCCCTCAGTAAGTCAGAGCAACTGCCACCTTCGTAGTAATAACCCCCAGATAACAGTCACGGTGGGCTGCTTCACGTCTTGTGATTGGCCAGTCCAAGGACTCAGCACAGGAGCAGCAGGTGTGCAGAGGCGTCGGCTTGGGACAGGCTCTCACTTTTCAGGCCCTCCCAGCCTGCGAGCTACACTCTCCCCAGGGGTGGGGTCTCCGATGGTGAGCTCGGCCTTGGTCTGGTGTCCCAGGTCCCTGCCCCAGCTCTCCAGTGACACCGACCGGAACGCAGTTTGCAGCCGCACCTGCTGGGAGCCTCCCCAGGGCCGGCCCTATCTGCCATGTCCCTTTAGCTCCCCCCCGCTGGGACACCGCCTGGTGCAGGGATCCGGCTGCAGCTCCCCAGACCCTGGTGGGCACAAAGGCCTGCGGGCTGCGCACTGTGAGAGTGACGGAGGCAATCGCCAGGTGCCTGCCCACTCCGTGTTCAGACTTGGCATACGTGAGTGGGAGTTGTCAGCTCCAGAGAAAAGAGAGGTGGCATTTATGCAGTGCTTACTGCATGCTAAGCTCTCACAGGGGCTTCCAGCTCCCTGCACGCCATCCCCATTTCGCAGACCAGCTCCGCAGAGGCGGGAGACTCTCCCAGGCCTGGATCAAGCCCAGGAGAGGAACGTGGGGCAAGTTCTGGGGGTGCAGCTGCTGCTGGGAGGGAGGGAGGGAGAGGCGGCAGGCAGGCGGGCACACTCTGATGTGAATCCCGTGTCCCAGGTGAGAGGCTGCAGAGGGTCCTGGCAGAGCCCAGACCAGGAGCTGGGGGCTGGGGGAGTAGGGGGTTCCTGTTTTCCTCCTGCTTGGCCCTGGGGAACACTCAGAAGATCAGGCTGCAAGTTCAGGAAAAGCTGAAGAGAGAGGTCTGGCATCCAGTGGCCTCCATCCACCTGTGCTGGGCTGAAGCCTGCTCCCAGGGAGACCCTGCGAGGGCACGCAGACAAGGGGAGGGGGAGGCGGGGCTGTGTGCCCCGCACCAGTGGCCAGCGGGGGGCCCGGCTCCCTGACATCTGGGCTGCTGCAGCTTAGCATCGTGCAAGGTCGCAGGCTGAACTTGGTCATGGCTGACTTGGCGCCACCTCGGAATATTTGATAGGGTTCGCATATCGCTCCGCTCTCCCTTGAATCGTGACAAAAGGAAAGTATTTATTACAGGCAGACGGAGCCCTCGGGCGAGGGTCCGTCATCTCTGATTTGCCTGTTAGCTCAGGCTGTGGAATTAAATGCAGTTTTGTTTTTATCTATTTGCATGGAAGCTTTCCAGAGAAAACAACAATTTTTGTGACCTGCGCACTTTGTATCATGTTAATTAGGTTTGAAAACTCATATATTGTTTTCATAAGGGCTATTACATTTTCTCTAATTAAATTAAGGGAAAAATAAGGATGCACGGCAATAATATTTATTATTAATACCAGACTCCACAGGCGCCCAGCAAGTTAAATCGGAGGTAAAAAAAAAAAAAAAAAAAAAGAAAGAAAGAAGGAAAGAAAAAAAGAAAGAAAAAGAAAAAAAAGCCCTTGAAAGAAGCCCGGACTTCAAAACAACACAGTATATTCCAGGTTTTCAACAAGTCGTTACTCTGAACATTTAAAAAAAAATAGAAAGTGCAAAATGGACCCGTTTGCAGGAAAACAGACTCTGGTCCCAGTTCTAGCTGAGTTTCTGGAATGTTCTCCCTGGTTCGGGACAGTGGCCTTTACGCAAATCACAGCCACTTTGCTCCAAGGAGACTCGGGCTGGGGCTCCGTGCGGACCCAAGGGCAGTGGGCGGCAGTGATTTTACTCTAGCCCCAGATGGCCTTCCTTCGCAGGGGGCTCTGTCGGAGGAAGCCTGGTTAGGCCGGGAGAGGCTTGGTCCCAGGGACAGGGAGCCGGGGTGGCCCGGACAGCAGCGTCTCCCTGCCGCGCCAGGCCCCTCTGGAAGCCAGGTGGAGGCTGTGCAACTTCTCACAGTCTCCGTCCGGCTGCAGGGCACCCCCACTGGGCTGAGGCTGGTTCCATCTGCCCGACACCCTTGCCCCTTCCCCAGAGCCCCCTGAATTCCTTCCAGGGCACCTGCTTGGGGTACAGGCTCGGTGGAGCCCGCGTCCTCCCTGCTGCAGGTGCAGGGGGCCCCCTTCTGCCCTCTGCTTCCTCTCCCCATCGCCCCTGACGCGGAGTTTGACCAGCTGGGCTTCCTCCCTGGGGCCTCCAGCTCTCCGTCAGGCTCCGGGATTGGAGGCCTCGGGACTTGCTCATTCTCATGGCAGCACGCGGGTGCGACTCTTGTGCAGCTCCGGCTGCTGCCGGCTGCACCTCAGGGTCCGTCCTTCCTTCCGCAAGGCCCTGCAAAACTCTATGCTCTTCCTGGTGAGCTGGGACCCAGGTCATTGGCTTGCAGCTACGGAGCTCTGACAGTCCTGGGGGCTTTTACACTGAGCGTGTGACAGTTGTGTGCCCTGCAGAGTGGCCAGCAGAGGCCCCGAGCTGCTCGGGTAGAAGCTGTGACTCTGTTGGTCTGGTTTAGGGAGGAGCACTGTATTAGGAGTCAGGGATATTGCTCTGAGCCCTGGCTTTCCCACAATGCTCTGCGGGAGGCTTTGGCCCTTTGGGCAGTCGGCTTCCTTTCTGGGTTTCCTCTGTTGGGAGCAGGCATTTGGAATGGGAGAATGATGGTGAGGACAGTTCTAGCCCGACATCGGCTACAGTGATGGCGGCAGGCGCTGGCTCACTTGGCCTCCGTGACGACCTTGGAACGAGGCTCTGAGAGTCAGGGAGGCTGGAGCTCGTGGGGGAGAAAGCCCCTCGGCCAGAGTCACATTGCCAGGAAGCAAGAAGTATGGAGGCCTGAACCCTGCGCCCACTGGTGGTCTCCGAGACCAGGGTGACCCTCCCAGTTTGCCGACAGCTGAGGGGATTCCCAGGACATGGGTCCTTCAGTGCTGACACAGGTCCAGTCCCGGGCAAGCCGGATTGCCGGTCACCCTCCTGAAGACCCTTCCACCTGCGCGCTCTATGGTTCTGGGATGGCAGGGCACTGGCGGGAGCTGCGGTGGGAGAGGCCAGGAAGCCAACAAGCGAGTGCTAATGGTTTTCAAACCTCAGCGTGAAAGCAAAACCCAAGCGGGGTTTCAGATGCCACCTTCAATTGCTGCTGAACCCGGCTGCATTCAGCCTGCAACCTCCAGTGGGACGGGAATTCCATAGCTCTTCCAACAAACTCCGGCTCGGATCAGCTGAGCGCTCAATCACTGACAAGGGGCCCTGCCTCTGACTTCCCTGACCACATCAGGGCCGATCGCCACCGTCGTCCCCTCCGTCTCACACTAACATTGGCCATTGTGCAACACCCCGGGCCTGAAACACTCCCATGTGAATTTTCAACAAGTCGAATTCGTGGCTTCCATCCGGCGCGTGCTGTCGTGGCCCTTCTGAGGCCCTGCTGCCAAAGGACTTGGGGTCTGATTCCACCTGCCCGGTCTGTTGATTGACAGGTTCACCCAACATTGACTGACATACCGTGCGCCTGTCAGTGGGCTAAGGGCCAGGGGACCAGGAGGAAACGTGCTGGCCACCGGGCCAGTGTTGCTGCTCCACAGTCAGGTCTCACACAGGACAGCTCTGCGCAGGAGGACCGTGGGGCTTGTGGAACGAAGCACAAGAGTAATTGGGAAGCAGGTGCTTCTGGTATGTGGGTGGCCAGTGGTCCTGTTCCGGGCTGTCCCGTGGCCTTGCCCCTGTGCTAGCCGGTTCCCCACCGTGCCATTGTCATTCTCCTCCTCCTGCTGCCATCGTACGTGACACTCAGCAGGTGCAAGGCGTACACTTTGGTTGGCCAGCCCCTTCACGCAGCGGAGGTCAGCTTGGCCAGGGGCCAGCTTTGCGGAAGCGGGGAGTCCTGGTTCACTTCCCTCTCCTGCGTTCAGTGAATCTGTCCGCTGGATTCCGATTTCATTCTGCCAACTTTCCCAAAGTTGAGCCTATGTATTAAATCAGACAGTGCCAGCATGCAGGGTGACAGGACCACGGAAACTGCGCCCCCATTTGGAGCTGGGAAGTAAGGACAGGGTACAAATATGCCAGAAACAGAAGCGGATGTTAGAAAGACGTCAGCCATCCCAAAGATCCTCGGCCCGCCCTTAAAGACCAACCAAGAGGAGACCTCAGGGGGTAATGCAGACCTTAGACAGGAGAGTGGGAGACCTGGGTTCTAGGTGACCTGGGGTTTTCACAGCAAAGTAAACAGCAAGGATTAAGCCCGCTGTAGGGGAGGGGAGCCCAGTAGAGGTCAACCTCCTGCACGGGGCCTCCCACCCACCACGGCTGCCCATCAATCAGTGAGGACTAATCCCACACGCACACAGAGCAGGGGGCGCCGGCTCCTCAGAGATCCTCTTAACTTTAATTAAAACCCTTTGATGGATTCCCAAACCCTGGAAAAGACCAGTCACCCAGCATGCTTCATGCTTGTCATCGGGCAGCCCCTCAGTGGGTTTGCTCCCTGCTCCTGGAGGTGACACTACCGCAGCTGTGAGCAGCTGGGACACTCCCAGCTCCAGCGGTGTCCAGCCAACAGGTGCTGTCCAGAGGGCATTGTCCATCCGGGACAGTGGAAATGGCTGGGACAGTGGAACCTTCTAGGCTAACTGTGGGAGAGAGTGTTAAGGTGCTGGGAGCCAGTCTGGGATCCCAAGGCAATACTGGTCCCCAGTGTGCCCAGGGCCAGAACTGTCTGGGGCACAGCAAGATGCCTATGTTGGCTGCAATTTAAAACTGTTGTTCACCTGATTGGCCAGTGCCGATGTCATTCTGGCCGGCAGCTGTTTGGAACACCCCTCTTTTTGCCAACCACTCCAGCCTCATCTCCCGCTCTGCCCTGCACCACCCTGTCTGTTGTAGGGAGTGGGTCGGGAGTAGGAAATGGGGAGAGGAAGGGTCCCAGCAGGACCACTGAGGTCTGGTCTCTTCCTCCCCCTCTCGCCCCAGCTCTGCAGCTTCTGTGGCTCCCCCGACTCAGCACAGTGAAGTCCAAGCCTTGAGAGCCAGCGGCTGAGGGATCTCCCAAGAGCATCATTCTGTGGCGAGAACGCCAAGTGCAGAAATGGGCAGTCCCCCAGGCATCTATACAAGGCGCGTTCTAATTAACCGGGAAGTTTTGTAATGAAGTAGAGAGCCAAGGCCTACCCCATGTCCCAGCACGCTACCTCTGCTTAGCAATGCAAGGAATTGTCCTACCCATTCATGGTTCCTGAGGCTGATGCTCTGTGCTTTTCCGTGGACCTGTTACATCCAGAGATGAGTGGTGCTGGCGTGGCACGCAGCAGAATCACTGGGCATCTGCTCTCTCTCCTTGGAGAAGAATGGCTGAAGCTTGACTGCGTGGCTCTGAGAATGCTCATTTAACTTCTCTGAAATACCCTGAGGGTGGGAGGAGGTGTTTGCAGTACGTGGACTGACACAGGACTCAAAACCAGAATGTAGAAAGGACTCTTACAAACCAATAAGGAAAACCAGACAATCCAATAGGAGAGTAGACACGCGATTTGAAGAGGGATTGCATCAAGGAAAGCACCCACTGAATGAATCGTGAGGGAATGCAAAATCAAGCCACGATGCAGCCCCACTATAGCTCCACCAGGATGGCTAACATTTAAGACCGACAGTATTAAGTGTTGGCCAAGATAGAGCTGCGAGAACTCACACACTGCTGGTAGGAGTGGAGATTCACACCACCTGCTTTGAAAACCTCATGGCCCTGTCTGCTCAAGTTCAGCGTGTGCATGCTTTGTGTTCCAGCCATCCCATGGCCAGTGGTCACTCAGCTGAGATGGGTGCACATGCTACTAGGTGTGAATGCTTTGCCGGAGAGCTCGTGGGTTGAGAACTTAGTCCTCAAGCTCAAATGTTGGTGGTGTTTGGAGGTGAGGCCTTGGGGAGGGCATTAGGGGTGGATGAGGTCGTGGGGTGGGAACCATCCTCACGGTTTCCTAAGAACAGGAAGAGACTCAAGCTGGCGCGCTGTGGCGCACTGGCTCTGTCTCCCCACGAGATGCCCTCGGCCACATTGGGATGGAGCCAGCGCCATGCTCTTGCACCCCAGCCTCAAGAGCTGTGGGCTAAGGAAACTCCTGTTCTTTGCAATTGTCCCCTCTCCGATATTCTGTCCACATAGCAGCGTTTGTCAGACGTCGGTGAGCTGAGGGAGGTACAGCACAGCCTAGCCACGCACTTCGAGTGCCCTGGGCTTGATCAGCAGTATGGTTTGCTAAGTGCATTTACCCGGTCTTCCGTGTACCAGGGTGATGTGAGTTCAGTGTGAGTTACGGGAACTGGTGCTTCCTAAGCCCCTGAGCAAGGGCCTGTAGGGTTCCTTAGCATTTGTCAGCTTGGTGAACTCCCTTGTAGAGCCGTGTGGAATTGGTGTGGTCACCCATCTCACAGATGAGAAAACTGAGGCTCACTGGGGTGCAAGGGCTTATCCCGTCACCCAGCTATTTGCGCTCTCTCTTCCCAAGCAAAGGTGAGCGGCCCCGGAGGGCGCGTGCAGCTGCTGCAGCGCCTGCGTCCTGTGGCGTGGTGCCAGGCACTTCAGAGGCGGACCAGACGGAACTCCCTTCCCGATTGTGTTGGGAAGGTCATTAACGACACCATGGTGCTGAGTGACGGCTCCCGGATCACGGGGAGCTGCAGCCCTTTCTCATCCCGCTAGTTCAGGCATGGCGCTGCTCCAAGCGGCTCGCGGCGAGGCAGGGGGTTCCTTTGAGTGGGGTGCTGGCGGCCAGGACAGTCTTTTAATCCCCAGGCACAGATGTCCAGCCTGGTGAGGAAGCACGGACCCAGATGCCGGCCATCTGCACGGCTCTGCAGAGCGCACGCCGCCTCACTTGATCTTCCCGGAGCCCCTGGCGCTAGCCGTAAATTTGCCTGTTTTATAGAGGAGGATAGAAGGGCTCCCAGGCTCTGAGTGACTTGTCCCAGCTCTTGCAGCACGAAGATGAGTCCCAGGCTCACGGGCAGATCCAGTGCAGCCCTCTCCCCGCACTGGGCTCGCCGACTCCTGCTCCAGCCCTGTGCGTGTTCCCGTCTTCCTGACAGGTGCATCATCTTGCCTTCCTGCCTCCACCCTCGCCATATCCTCCATGCTGCATGGGAGTCTTCAGAGGTCGTCCCCTGGCCTCCTCTGGCCTCCACTTGCTGCCTGACATGGGGAGAGGCCCCCGGGGGCCTCCAAGGGAGCCTTGTGTCTGTCCGGGCTGTGCAGGGGGCTGGCTCACCTTCGCCTCCTCCACGAGGCATGCACAGAACAGTGCACAGTGCACAGTAGCTGTTTAATCGGGAGCTGGGGCCTTGGGCCAGGTCCCCGGAGGCTGAGAGTGTGGTGTAAGCATTAGGATCCCAGGAAGCCCAGCTCAGGGGAGGGCAGGAAGCCGATGGAAGGTGGCACTGGAGGCTCAGATCTGCTGGGGATGAGAGAGAGAGAGAGAGAGAGAGAGAGAGAGAGAGAGCGAGCCCATGTGAGAGGCAAGGAATGGAGCACTCTGTTTCCATCTCCCACCCATCAGCCCTCCAGGGAGGGAGGGCTCCATCCCATCGACTCTACAACATGGGCCATAGTAAGCCCCTGGTGGCTTGCGGTAGGACGCAGCTAGGAGACACTGGAGCAGGGAGCCCTGGGAAGAGACGGACTGGACAATGACCACTCACAGTCCAGTGACCGTCCACCACTGCCGTGGGGAAGACCCCCTCATCCATAGGGACATGGTCCTAGACACTCTGGTGTCTGAAACTGCTGGCACTGCTGACCCCTAGGTAGCCCCCACACCACCCACCCTGTCACAAAGTTTAATTTATAAATCCAAGCACAGAGAGGACCAACAATCCCTAGTGACAAAAAGGATAATGTTAGCGATATACTATAAGGAAAGTTCTGTCCCTTGAGTCAGGCGGATATTAATCTGTTCAGATGGGGCTGGTGCTGTGGGGGAGTAGGTTAAGCCACTGCCTGCAGGTCCAGCTTCCCATATGGGCACCGGTTCTAGTCCTGGCTGCGCCACTTCTGATCCAGCTCTCTGCTATGGCCTAGGAAAGCAGTAGAGGATGGTCCAAGTCCTCGGGCCCCTGCACCCACGTGGGAGAGCTGGAGGAAGCTCCTGGCTCCTGGCTTCGGCCTGGCCCAGCTGGGGTTGTGCAGCCATTTGGGGAGTGAGCCAGCAGATGGAAGACCTCCCTCTCCTTCTCTCTCTCCCTCTCTCTGTAACTCTGCATTTCAAATACATGCATTTTTTTTTAAAGAAATGTAAAGGATTCTTAAAAAAATATTTTCTGACCATGGTTGGCCGTGAGCTGGAAGTGAGTGGGCAGTTGTGCCTCCTGGCAGTGTACAGCAGGGGCGTCACGAGCAAGATGCGTGGGGGAGGCGGGGTGCACCGTGGGCAGCACCCTTGCTTCCCTGTGTATCCTTAGGGTGCCCACTCACACGGGCAGGCAGGTGCCTTGGGCTCTGGGCCGGGCCCTTCCTGACTGGTCCTCCGTAACCAGGCTCAGTGCGTCTCTGAGCTGCGAGCCACTGGCCACCCTCTGCCCCTGCAGAGCCCACAGGCGGCGGCTGGAGATGGCAGATGTCCCAGGAGACCCCGGGTCCACTCGGCCCCTTCCCCTGCGCCCCGCAGAGGGGAGGGCCGCGGTCTGTGCAGTCTCTGGGCCGAGGGCTTTTGACAGGTAAAAGCATTTGAGAAAGAAAACCCTGCCCGCCGTGCCGCGGAGGGGCGGGGCCTTCCTCCCAGAAAAGCTCCGGCTCCCGACAGGAGCAGGGCCTGGTGAAATTGAAACGGTTCTGAGCCTCTGTAGCCAACGTTGACCAGAAAGGGGAGGGGCGGGGTAGATAAAAGAACCAGCTCGTTCCCTTTTCCATATGCTGTGTTTATGATTATGGGCTTAGAGCGCTTTTCTTCTTGTGTTTCATAAAGTGCCGTCTCTGGCCACGGACTCCACCCGCGGCTCTCTCCCCGGTCCCTCTCTGCGCGGGAGGAGGGCAGGGGCGGCCGAGGGCTGACCCCGAGCTGCGGCTGTCGGCTGCCCATCAGCCCATTCTCCGGAATCCACCTTGCCCTGGTTGAGAGAGGAGGCGCCAGCGCATGTGTGTATGTGTGTCTGTGTGTGTGACATATGTGTGAGTGTCCATGCGTGTTTGCATGTGTGCATGCATGTGTGTCGGTGTGAATGTGTGTGAGCATGTTTGTGGTCTGTGAGTGTAAATGGGTGTGCATGTGGATATGTATGTGTGTGAGTGTATGTGTGCAAGAATGTGTGTGTGAGTGCAGACGTGGGTGTGTGGGAGGGGGAGGGGGAGGGGGAGCTATGGGAAGACAGGGCCTGGTGAGGCAGGGTCCACTTTGCGGTGCCTCCTCTGGGCCGTGTGGGCTGAGGGTCCCAGAGGGGTCCCCGGGGGCTCTCCCTCAACAGTGACCGAGGTGCTGTGCCTGGCAGCCAGTGGAAGGCAGCTCTGGGAGACGAGGACAGCTCGGGCATCGCTGGGGCTCATGGAGTATCTTGAGATTTGGGGCGTGGCCAAGGGCTCTCAGGAGGAGGAGCCACGCAGGAAGCCACGGCACCTGTGTGAGAAGGGCTGGGAGGGAGTGGGGCACTCGGCCCCTGTAGGAGCGTTAACTCGGCCAAGACCAGAACACAGGACTCGGGAGCCCTTCTTGGCCACCGCCCTGCCTTGGAGGCACAGAGGTCCCGGGGCCTCCGGCACCCTCACCCGAGCTGCTCTGGGCCCTGCTGTGTGTTGCCGCCTGCACCTCACAGCCGCTCACCTGATACTCCCTCTGGGGGGAGGTAACAGCCATCCAGGGAGGCACAGAGGTCCCTGCGATGCCAGGGAGAGACGGGGACGTGGGGACAGCAGGAGGAGTCGCTGGACACTTAGGGGCCAGTTTTCCTCACCATGTGCCTGCTGCCTTCCCAACGCTGGGGAGGGCGGTGCCAGGAGGCCCAGGGCACAGACGAGCAAACAGAGCTTAGGCCATGGCGGACGAGCAGAGGGCGCCTCTGGGCCTCCGGGCTGTGAAGCCGCGGCTTCGTGCCACCTCCCTACAGGCACTCCCTGGGACAGGCGTCTCTCCATGGGGCCAGGGAGGAGACGAGGGAGGGCCACAGGAGCCTGGTCACCTCCGGAGTGACCGTCCCAGCACAGGGGTGCGGGAAGGATGGGAAGTGAGCTTCTGGGTGGGGCCCTGCGTCCCCACCATGGGTGGCTGCGCCAGGCTGCTTCCCCGTCCCAAGGCTCCCACACAGAAACGGGGTGACAGCTGCTGAGATGGGGGCTCTGTGGAGAGTGACATGGTAAGCGCTTATGTCGCCTGGCCCAGGCTTTGGCACGTGGGAGACCAGCAACAGGGACGAAGTCGAGGGGCCCAGGGACGCAGCTGCAGCCTTGACCCATTGGCACCCAAGCAAGGCGCTGGCCCGCCAGCCCGCTGTGCCCAGCCACTCCAGAGGCACCGCTGCCGCTCTGTGCTTGTCTTGGGCTGTCGCAAGCCATTGCATGGCGGGAAATCCCCGGAGGAGGAGGGGACAGCGTGGGGGCGGCCTGCTGAGAACCCCTTGGAGTGTGGGTGGTCTTGGGCCTGCTCCACCCTTGCCTGAGACCAGAGCAGCACCGGCAGCTAATTAGCCGCCTTCCAGGGGGTTCGCGCCTTCCATCTGGGGATTTGGGGCCGGGCACGCTTACTCATTAGTGTCTTCCCAGAGGCTCTCAGATTAGGTCTGGGCGTTGACACCAAGGTGAGAAAGCACCGCCCTTCCTGCAGGCACTCCTGCCCCCCCCCCCAGCCCCCAGAGCCGGCTCCTGCAAGGCTTAACTCCGAATTTGGGGGTGGGGTGGGGATGCGTGGTAGATTTCTACCAGTTCTGACTTCTTCTGACATCTTTTAGAGGCTTCATTTCTGCGCTGTTTGATTCCGTTTGACGATTGTCAAGTTTCGTTTACGACAACCGGAGAAGACTTTGTTCCGGGGAGGGGGGAGGGGGCGCGGGATTAGAAACATGAGCCGGTCCCCAACTTGTCCACTGGCCCCAGCATCATTTCATTTCTGCATTTCTGAGAGGCTCCTAGTAATCAAATCCAGAGGACGAGCGGGCGGAGCCGTGGCCAAGGGGCCACCTCTCTGCTATCACTCCCCGACGTAGGAGGCTAATAATAGAGGGGCGATGGGGCCCAAAACGTGGGCACTGCCAGATCGCCAGGGACCCCTGGGGAGGGTGTCAGTGGGCAGTTCCCTGGAGGCCCTCCAGCAAGGTGTTCGTGCACAGGAGCCCAAGCCAGGGGTCTCGCGTGGACTGTCACGCTCCCAAGACAGAACGTCTCGACGCTCTCTGGTCGGCATAGCTTGCCTTTGAGTAGCATCCACTGTGCGCCAGCCTGGGCTGAGTGTCTGCATTCGCCCAGCAGCCAGTGAGGAAAGACTGACCGGAGCCGACCTATGGGACAGCCCAGGCTCGCAGCAGCAAGTGCCCAGGCACGGTCAGACCCGGAGAAGCGTGCACTCTCTCGGCAGCCGAGACCGGGGAGTGAGCTCCGGGCTGCACTGTGCCCCAGGAGCCCATGGAACTGGGAGTGGATGTAAAGGCTCATGGTGGGGCAGAGGCAGAAGCTGCGACCCCCTCCCGGCTCCGGCGCCACGTGTGCCATTTGTCAGCTCGGGCAGCTCCTCTCGCGCATGTGCAGTACGCAGCTTCACGGGGCAGCTGTCGCTGGTGGGACCTCGCCCTGAGCTGAGATGACCCCCAGCCCCTGCCTTTGTCACCCTTGGGGACTCATGCCTGCCTCCATCCTGCAGCACTGGGCTCACGGCTCCCAGGACAACGCTTGTGGCCTTCCTTCCTTCCAGGGACAGTGGAAAGCTGGGAAGAAAACGAGCCTTTTTAAAAAAATATTTTATTTATTTGAAAGAGGGAGAGAGGGGGAGATCCTCCATCCATTGGTTCACTCCCCAGATGGCCGCAACTGCCAGGGGCTGGGCCAGGCCAAAGCCAGGAGTTCCACGCAGGTCTCGCATGTGGGTGCAGGGCCCAAGCACTTGGGCTGTCCTCCACTGCCTTCTAGGCGCATTAGCAGGGAGCTGGCTCAGAAGTGGAGCAGCCGGGACTCGAACCAGCTCTCCCATAGGGGCTTTGCAAGGACAGCTTAACCTGCCGCACCGCAGGTCAGCACCCAGGGTGCTCTTTGACCTGAGTGTCCATCTCACCTGCCTTAGAGCCAGCACGGATTGTCACTGAGCAACATCCGGGGCATGGCCTGGGCCCCGCCCACGCTCAGCAGGTGCGGGACAGATGCCCTCTCTCGCCTCCTCTCCTCACCCCTATTTGAAGATTAAAAAAATTGCCACGGAGATAACATAACATTCCACGGAGCTTGGTTTTAATTAGCGTTTGCAACGGGGTAAGAACACGGATTGGGAACACCGTGGCTCTCCTGGGTTTGAGGCGCCACGCGTGCCGTCCTGCTCCGGGTGGGCCGGGTGCCTTCCACACGGCTTCTTTCTCTGCCTACCCGCCGGTGACTGCAGTAATGCAATTTTCGTAGCATGGTGTTGTTCTAGAGAGAGTGCGTCTGTCTCAGGCGCTGAAACCCAATCTACAGGAAAGGACGCCTCGCAGAATTGGAGGTAAATTTCATTTGCTGATTTAATAAAAACTAACAGGATGGATTTGGGGCGATTTCATTAATCTTTCTTTCCTTTCAGTGCAAAGGAAATTAAGTTCACTCCAGTTCAAACTTTGCTTCACTCCTCCACAATAGGCTGCCAATGTCCACTTTCTCTCTGGCAAGTTAAAACCCAATTAGTCACAGAAAATTCTTCCCTGATCCTGTCACCGCCAGCGAGAGGGCACCCGCAGTGGGCGTGGAGATGCACACGCCAGCGTCTGCGTGCACACTCATGCCGGGTGCACACATGTGCCCCACACATGACCCCTGCACACAACACACCACATATACACACTCACTGTGCACACACATGTCCCACACATGACCTCTGCACACCACACACATCCCACACATGACCCCTGCACACCACACACACACTGTACACACACATATGTCCCACACGTGACCCCTGCACACCACACACACATCCCACACATGACCCCTGCACACCACAACACACCACATATACACACTCACTGTGCACACACATGTCCCACACATGACCTCTGCACACCACACACATCCCACACATGACCCCTGCACACCACACACACACTGTGCACACACACATGTCCCACACGTGACCCCTGCACACCACACACACATCCCACACATGACCCCTGCACACCACACACACATCACATACACACTGTGCACACACACATGTCCCACATGTGACCCCTGCACACCACACACACTGCATACACATGCTGTGCACACATGTCCCACACATAATTCCTGCACACCACATACATATGCCGTGTGCACACACACATCCCACACATAACCCCTGCACACCACACACACACCACATACACATGCTACATATAACCCCTGCATACCACACACATACTACATACACACTCTATGCACACACACATCCCACACATAACCCCTGCACACCACATGCACACTACATATAGATGCCATGCACACATATGTCCCACACACCACACAGAACCCCTTCACACTGCACACACACCACATGCACACGCTGTGTGCACACACATCCCACAGAAACCCTGCACACCACACATACACACACTGTGCACACATGTCCCACACACTATACACACTACATACACACATAGTGCACACACACATGTCCCACACACCACACATAACCCCTGCACACCACATGCACACCACATACACAAGCCATGCACACACACGATTCAGACAGCACCTTCCTGCGCCTTCAGGTCCCTGTCCCCAGGGAGTCTGATGTGGCCTCAGCGTCCCCGGGCACCCACAAGAAGCACCCGAGGCGAATGAGTGTCACCAAGGTGCAGCAGGCCGTCTTGAGGTGCCTGAAGTCGTCAGTGTGCGATGCGCAAGCCCGAGACAGCGGCTGTGATGGCCGGCTTCCCGGAGGAGGAGGCGGGGCACCTGCAGTGAGAGTGGCAGGGCTGGGCACACCCCGGAGACCTGTCTTCTGACCACTGCGGTAACGGGGAGCAGGTGCCTGGACACGTGCCAGCTGTCCACCTGCTCTGCCTCTCCGGTCTCCCCGGGGTGAGCTCCGGCCCTCGTGACATGGCAGACCCTGACTCCCCCTGCTCGCCCTGGGGCTTTGCGTCCTCGCATCCTGCACCTCCTCCCTCTACACAGGGGATGCTCCCAGAGTTGTCGTGTTTGCAGCAGGCTGTGTGTGACCCCCAGCAGTCTGTCTCCTCCCCTGCTGAGTCCCTGGACCTACCGTGGGGCTCAGGCTGTGCCAGGGGAGGCCTCCAGATTCCTGAGAGGCGGAGGCCTGAGCCAGCCTGGCCATCCCTGGCCCTCCCCTGGTCACCCAGGCTGGAACCGGACACTGTGAGTCTCCTCCTGCACTCACTACTGAGGGGGTGACTTCCTGTTGCTAGGCAACGGGTGCCAACTCAAACCCTCCTGCTGGGATGCCCAGGGGTCCTTAAGTGGGCTTTCCACTCTCCCTCCCCATCCTGCCCCTGATGCATCCGACACAGCTTCTTCCGGGAAGTCCTCCAGAATGCCCACAAGACTGGGTTGGGTATCCTGACCACACTCCTGGTGCCTGTTTGCAACACCCGTGCTGGAGGCTGCACAGGACAGTCAGCTGGAGGCCCTGGGAGGGCCCCAGCCCCATCTTCTTCCTCTTGGCTGCCCCTCTGCGGTAACGGTGCGCCCTGCCTTTGCTTAGTTGGGGCACAAACGGATCACACTTGCAGTCCACCTGCTGCTCACCTCAACGGACAGGGCCTCCAGGTGGGCTCTGAGGGGCCCCCAGGAGACTGGGCGTTGTCACTTGCCCACTGGCCCCCAGGGAGCTGGAGCCCCCGCCGGTGGGGCCCTGAGGAGCCTTGTGGACACGGGGCAGGACTGGTCTCGGTGCTCCCACCACTCTCAGGTTTGATTGCCGGGCCAGCAGCGGCCCTAATACAACGGTAGGAAGCTGGGGCTCGGCTGTGCGTCTCGGGTACCGACCCCAGCTGCTGTTCTTAGAGAGAGGTGTGCGGGGCCTGGCACAGGCTGGACGGACTCCCTAGGGAGGTGACCGCCTCCCCCAGCAGGCTGTCGTCTATGGCTTCACTGTGCCGGGGGTCACCGCCCTAGCTGCCCCCGAGGGACCATTCCCACGGCCCCCCAAGAAGCCCACCTGCTTTCATGGTGGGGTCCACAGGCCCTGGGAGCTGATGGGAAGTTCACGTAGCGTGTCCTGCTGCCACCAGAGGCCCCCAAAGAGGAGTCTGGCCCCAGGCCCCACAGCCAGGCTGCAGAGAACCAGGTCCCAGCCCCTCGCTGCAGCACAGGATGAGGGGCTGAGAAGGCCCACTCCCCAGCTCAGGGGCTCCTGGGCATCTTCTGGGTTCATCTGGAAGCCTCTCATGACCCGCAGGCCTGCGAGTCCCTTCCAGTCGTGTGCTCACGCCCTCTCAGCCCTGTGCGTGCAGGCCTGGCCGTCAGTACCTCCCTGGCTCTGTCCATTTCTCCTGGGCGGGTGGCGAGGGCTGCCTGTCCCCGGGGGCAGACATGTGTCCGTGTCCACATCCGAGGGCCCAGGCTGTCCACCAGGGAGATCAGGGGCCGGTGGGCTCTTTGGGGGTTGCCGTGGCCCCGTCGCCCTGGCAACACAGCGGAGGCCTCAGCTCTGCCTCCTGCCCAGGCATTTTCCTGATCAGGCGGCCACGTTCTCCAGGGACCGGGAGCAAGAGGCCAGCAAATCCAGGTCACCCCGCCCACCACGGGGCCGCTGTCCGGACTCCAGGAGATTTCCTTCTGTCCTGGGTGCTGCCCGGCCGGCCCAGGACCCAGGCCATTAATAAGCACCTGCTGTGTATCCTTTGTCCTGTGCCCGAGCAGAAGGCACTGTGAGAAAAGCCAGTCCTGGAAGTTGGTTTCTCGGCTTTGAGAATTCTCGCCCAATTCCAGGGTCTACCATAAAGGCCTCAGAATGTTTTAAAGGAGAACTGAAGCTAGCAAGGCCACGACGCGACAAATATTAGAGCATTTAACCTCGCTGGGTGGCGTGTCGGCTGGTTTCTGGAAAAGAAAACTGGGAGGGAAAGTCCTTCCTGGGCGTGTTCTTGGGTTTATGACAAGCAGGCTGAGCAGGAAGCGAGTGTGCCCGGGTGGGAATGCAGGCGCGCGCACGTGCCTATGCGGTTCTCGCTAGAAGTCAGGCAGCACGTGCGCGCGCTATTTGCACACGTGAGCACCGTCATCCTGTGCACACGTGATAAGCGTGGAATCTATAAGAGCTTCCGAGAGCCATGAGCCCCATGCACGCATTCTGAGTACTCCCGAGCTCCAGCACAAATTACAGTGAAAGTCCAAGGTCACGAGGAAGATCGTCCTCAGCCTCCGGTCGGCTGAGGACTCCCTGAGCTCACCCCACACAGGCCTGCTTGATAACCAAGGGCAGGAGCCCTGGCCCCTCCCCGTCCTGGGTCTCTCGGTGGGGTGGGGGCAGTGCCCGCTGAAAGGGGAAGCTAGGGGCAGGCAGGGGTGTGGTTCCGTGGAGGGGCCAGGCTGAGCCGGCTCCACTTGGGAACCTGGAGAAAGAGGCCCCTTTCTCTGATGCATATGAAGGTTCTGGAAGGTTCTGAAGGGTCAGCAGAGGCCTCGATGGACACATGGGGACTACAAGGCAGTTCCAGCCGGGAGAAGCAGAGCACGGCTCCCCGTCCGACCAGGTCCTGCTCGCCCACTCAGCCAGGCCTCTCTCCCAAGTCGGCAGGCTTCCAGTTCTCTGGCTTCGGCAGGAATCTCCTCTCCTTTGGGCCAAAGACAAAAAAGAATGCAGACTTGTTTCCAGGGTTATTGAATTACACGCAGCAGCCCGTTCTTGCCCAGCGCGTCCCGTCTTAGCGGGCTCTTGGGCTGTGTTCGGGCCAGCCGGGCTCCGGTTACCTCTAATGAGGATAATGATCGGGAGGCTTAGCGATAAGTCTGCACTGATTCTCCTGCGCCTGCACAACCTGTGTTGGCCAACTGGGCTGCTGGGAGAAGATCAGAGAAGGCTCCCTGCACCCTGTCCACACCACTCACCGAGCACCCACCTGGGGCTGCTCGGGGCCATGGCTGCCCGCTGGTCCTGCTTGGGAGAGACTGTGGATGGCATGAGGCACCGGCTTACACCCCGGTGGGGAAGCATGGGTTGGGGCAAGAAATGCAAACTCAGACAACAACAACAAAAAAGCCCCAGCTAATTCCATGCTGTCAGCGGTGGATATTATAGGGCCTTTGCTGGCAAGCCCACGGAGTTGCAGCCACAATGGCACTACTGTTGAAGTCCTAATTGAATTTTCAGGAAGGTAAGTGAAGCCCCAAGTGGGGCTGGAGAGGAGCTGTCCGGAGTGCTTCTGCCCAGGGAGGAGTCTGGAATTCTCCCGGAGCCTGGCGGGGACAGGACCTGCCCCGGGCAGTGTGCACGTCCACCACCCACTGCTTACTGAGCATCTACTCCATGCCTTGCCACTTCCAGGCAGTCTGCAGTCTTGCCCCAGCTCAGCAATATGATTATCCCTGTTTCCTGGAGGAGGAAACAAATGCGGGGAGGCCATGAGATTCTTGGGGATGTGTCCCAGCCAGGGAGAGGCAGAGCTGGGACTTGAGCCCTGGGCTTCGGGCTCCCTCACCTTCCCAGTCCCACCCACACCTCAGGACTGGAATGAAGACGTCACTGTCCCTGCGGAACAGCTCTGCCACCAAGGGGGCTGTGGACGCACGCTCTGCCCCCAAACTCTTTTCCTTTCTCAGCACCACTTGGTGGGGGGTGTTCACAGGTTATCCAAAGACCGATTTGTAGCCCATCTCCATCCTGCAGCTGGGAGGCGGCCAGGACAGAGACGGAACCCAGAGCCCCAGGCCAGCTTCCGAGCCTCCGCTGAGCTACACTGTTGGTTCCAGCACCCTCCTGCCCATGGGAACAGGGACAGCAAGACAGGCTGCAGGAGGGGACGCGTGACAACCAATGGCTGCTCATGTCTAAGCCGACAGAGGCTGCTGGGTTGAAGAGGGTTGTCCTGCAGGGCTGCTGGAAGTGTCCACGAGTTCTGCCCGTAGAGTGGGTGGGTCGAATGGTGAGACGGCACGTGGCCTGGGGGAGGTGTCCCCTGTCCTGGCTCCTGGTACTGCCAGAGCCCAGAACCATCAAGGCTGAGGTGGGTGAGGCTGCAGTGGAGAGGCCGGGAGGCGAGTCCAGCCCAGCCACAGGCTCATCCCACACCAGGGGCCTGCTTTGTCTTCACTTTGGGTGCCCTCCCTGTGTGTGGACACACACACAGGTGCACACACACACAGATGCACACACACACTCATGCTGACATCAGGTGTTAGAGCTACATGGGCACCTTCCGTATATCCATATCTTTCTCTCTGATTAGCACTTGGGCTTTGTTTTTTCTTTTTAAATATTTATTTACTTGAGAGAGCTACAAAGAGGGAAGGAGAGGCACAGAGAGAGTCTTCCATCTGCTGGCTCACTCCCCAGATGGCCACAACAGCCGGGGCTGGGCCAGGCTGAAGCCAGGAGCCTGGAGCTTCATCCAGGTCTCCCATAGCACTTGGGACCAAGCACTTGGGCCATCTTCCAATGCTTTCCTAGGTGCATTGGCAGGGAGCTGGAGATGTGTGTATGTACCTCTGTGTTCACGTGTGTGCACACACGAGCACTGTACCCACATGTGTGCAGTCATGCATGCATGTGTGTTTTGTGCATCGTGTGTAGATGTGTAATTGTGTTTGGTGTGTGTTCAGTTTGCTTCTTTGTGTGTATGTGTTCACGTGTGCATGGTGTGCGTGTCCATGTGTGTTAACTCTGGCTTCCACTCCCTCCCATCCCCCCACACTCACAGGGCAGTCAGCCCTGACTGCCCCATGTTCTCTCCTGCCTTCACGGGCTGGCTGTGGTCTGGGGCCAGAGCCCCAGGGTTCAAATGCCGTTACTCACCCTGGTGAGGTATTGATTCATTCATCTATAAAATGGGATCAATAGCACCCCTTATATGAGGGTTCAATGCATTGACAGTTGGAAAGGATTCACAAATACAACACATGGCACGTGGTATGTCTTTAAAAGATGTACTTATTTGAAAGGCAGAGTTATGAGCTGGGGTGGGGAGAGAGAGGCAGATCCTCCATCTGCTGGTTCACTCTCCAAATGGCTGTAACAGCCAGGGCTGAACCAAGCAAAAGCCAAGAGTCAACAATTCCATCTGGGTCTCCCTTGAGTGGGTCACAGGGGCCCATGCATTTGGCCATCTTCCACTGGCACGTTAGCGGGGAGCTGGATCAGAAGTGGAGTAGCCGGGGCAGTGACACAGGCAGCGACTTAACCTGCTGTGTCACAACGCCGGCCCCCTCGCCCTTTTGGGGAACTGATAAGTGAGTAAGCAGGTTTCTTTCTCTGGAAAATTTTCCTTAATCTGGGATTGGTTGGAGCTGGTGTGTCTTCTGTGTCTCCCAGCACGATGGAGCGCATCTGCCCAGGCCCCACAGGCTGAGCTCCCAGGGCCGCACAGTGGGGAAGGGACATCAGAACACCAGCAAGGTTGGCTCATGACCAGTCTGGTTCAGCTCAGTGTGGCTGTCTCTTGAAGGCAGCAGCCCTGGACACTCCTCTTTGCAGGGCCACACGGATAACAGCCGAGGGCACGGAGCCCGGAACAGAGAAATGCCAGGCCGTGGCTCTCCGACGAAATGACTCCTCTGCAGGGTAAAATTGCTTTTGATTTCCACTATAAACTTCTTGGAATTTCATCCAAATGCATGACTGTGTTTACCCAAACAGCTGCGCGCCGGGGGACTGGACAGTTTGGAGAAGCTGCCTTGCTGCTGGCCTGTCCGGTGCAGCTGCCCATGTGGGGCTCCAGGTCCCACGCTGGGACACAAAGCACAGTCCTGATGTGTGCCTGCTGGTCCGCAGCCCTGGTGGGGAATGGCAGTGGAGGGACAGGTGTGATCAGGTACAGTCACAAAGTGGGCTTCTGAGCCTAGAACCTAAGCTGCCTTAAAGGTCAAGGCTTGGAGAGCTCAGGCTCCCCAAGGCAGTCCAGTCACAGAGGTGTCCTGGAGCCGGCTTGCCTGACAAAATGTCAGGTTTGCATGGGCCAGCCTTATGGCAAGCCGACACCTGTGACACCAGCATCCCACACGGGTTCTGGTTCCTGTCCTGGCTGCTCCACGTCATATCCAGCTCCCTGCTAATGACCCAGTAAAGCAGCTGAGGATGGTCCAAGTGCTTGGGCCCCTGCACCCACGTGGGAGACCTGGAAGAAGCTCCTGCCTTCTGGCTCAGTCCTGGCTGCTGTGGCCATTTGGGGAGTGAACCAGTGGATGGAAGATTCTCTCTCTCTCTCTCTCTCTCTCTCTCTGTAACTCTGCCTTTCAAACAAACAAATCTTTAAAAAAACATCTTAGGGTGTGCCGTGTCTACAGCTGTCACATGGTGAAGAGTCCCCAGTGGAAACCACCGTCTGAGTCAGCCAAGAAGCTGTTCCCGCGGTGAGTGAACCACCAGAGCCTTCAGCGGTTCTTTCATCTTGTCCGTTGACATAAATGAAGACACCAGCCAGCGTACCCGTTGGCAGGGGACTTGCCATTTGTCAGTGGTCATGGGCTGGGTCTGAATCTGAGCGTGCACAGGACGCTATGGCCGTGCTCTGGGAGAACCACCCGTGTGGCATCTGCAGTGATGAGCGCAGTGTGTCTTATTATTGTCGGTTGAGTGCTGGACATCTGGCCTATCAGGGAAGTGCATAATATGCATTTAATAGAATACGCACATAATATGCACCTGCAATCACTGCCTGGCGAGCAGCTTGGGAGCACCTGTGTGGCTTCTCTCCAGGTCCCTTAAGGGAGGTGAAGGGAGCCTGTGCTGGTGCCTGATGCTAGTCTTCATCTGTGCCAGGACCATCCCTGCCATTCATCCTCACCAGGACCTCGGGGGGGGGGATCTTGGGAGGGGGCTTCTCTTGGAAACAAGGAATCAAGTGCCCAAGGCTTGTCTGGGTGGTAGTCCTGGGGAATCCCACAGGGGCTTGGGAGAGGGGTGGGGGAGGGCTGTGTTACTAAGCCCATCACACTGGGCGGCTGGAGCTGGGTCCTGCTGGGGGCTTTGGGGACAGGGTTGGACTTGCACTGGGGGACAGCCCTGGAGGGGCGGGGCACTGGGTTGCTGACACACCCATTCCTGTCTAGGGTTGAGTGCGACTCTGGGAGAGCACTAATGCACCCTTTTTGGCCCCCATAGTGCAACATGGGGCCTCCACGGTCCTTCGGTCACAGCAAGAGCCCAGGTCCCCCTGGGAAGGGATGAGAAGACCACCCCAGGTTGTCTACGTGGAAAGCTGGGGGCACAGGGGCAGTACTCGCTCTGGGACTTGGTTTCTCTCCCCTCATCTCCAGGCTCTTTCCTCTGGCCTTGCCCTGTTCTGGAGGGAGGCACCTGTGGAGGTAAGACGGCTGCCTGCAAACCCAGCCTGACCTCTTCTGGCTCAACGCAGAGAACAAGAAAGAAGTGCCCCCCCCCACCCCCCAGCCAGGTGCTCAGGCAAAACCAGGGGGAGCTTGGCTGGGCCTGATTGGCCTGATTGAGTCACATGCTCATTTCCATCAACCAATTATGTGGCTGGGGGAGGCGATGCTCTGATTGGCCAGACTTGCCTCTTGCTCCTCCTCCAGGAGGACCCAGCTGTAGGGAGCGGAAGCCAAGCAGACCCGAGAGACCACTCCTGCTGTTGGACTGGGTATCTGCCAGTGTTTATCCAACATGCAAAATGCATCCGATACACACTAGAAAAGCATCAGTTACTACCCTGAACCTGCTCTAAATAATCTTGTCTGTTGTTTTTTTTTTCTCAATGTATTTATTTGAAATACAGAGAGGCAGAGATCTCCTATCTACCGGTTCACTCGCCAAATACTCACAGTAGCCAGAACCGTGGGAGACAGCCAGGAACTCGGCCTGGGTCTCCCACGCGGGGAGCAGGGACCCAACCACTTGAGCCACCACCTGCTGCCTCCCAGAGTGTATAGCAGCAGGAGGCTGGAACCTGGTGTGGAGCTGGCCTGGGGGTGGGGCCAGGGGCTGTACCAAACGCATGCTCGTTTGTTTCTTAAGTCATTCCTTTCTCCCTTTATCAACAACAAGGTCTGGAGGAGAGTGGGCTCGGGATTCTGATTTATTCATCACCGCTAGCCAGGTACATGGAATGATGCCTGGGACACAGTAGTTGCTCAGTAAACACCACACATCTGTGTTCACTAACAGGAAGGGGAGAGCGGGTCTTGGAAGGTGCGGGCAATGTGCGGGGCTCGGCCTCCCACCACTGTTCTAGCTGAACGCTGCACTCTTGTAATGTGTGGATAAGAAATAAGCAGAAACAATGAATGCCAAACACAAAACGGGCATCTAATTAAAGCCAGACTGTGTGACCAAGAAGGTTTAGAAAAACGCTCCCAGATGGGCTGAGGCACTGATTGCTTATATTGCGATTGCCACGGGCAATTTGTGTTTCAGCTCTTACACATCGACTCGTGTCATCCTCCACGGGCGGGAGCAGCAGCATCGTCCCCGTGTTACGGATGAGCTGGGGGGGCACAGAGTTTCAAAGGCACGGCCAAGTGGTACAGGTAAGGCCGCTACCAAGTGCTCCTCACACTGTCACACGCGTGCTGGGAAGAAGTCACGCGTGGCCCCGCCCCCACGGAACCGACGACGTCATTTGGAGCCTGTGGGTCTATGTGCACACCCAGGGTCTTGCAGAAATGCAAATTCTGGTCTCCGTAGCACTGGAGCCAGGCCTGAGATTCTGCGTTTACTGCAAACTCCCACGCAGTGCTGGTGCCCCGTGGCCCGCGCCGGCCCCTTCAGGAGCCAGCTGAGCCTCAGAGCTGCTGGGAGGAGCTTCCGGGCGAGCACACGCAGGCAGGACCCGTATGGGTGCAAGCAGGACCCGTATGGGTGCAAGCAGGACCCGTATGGGTGCATGCAGGACCCGTATGGGTGCAGGCAGAGCCTCCCTGCACGAGAAGTCACTGCGTCTCTTCCACGCTTTGCTGTCTAACGGCCCTCCCCAGCGGAGCCTGCACTGTCCCCGGCCAGCCACCACCCCCCTGTGTCCTGGAGCCCCCAGCCTGAAGACACTGGTCTCCACCCTGGTCCCAGAACTGGCCTCTCCCATGTCTCAGAGCCCATCAGCCTCTGTGGGAGCCTCTCACACTTCCCTGGGCTGCTGTGGCTCCTCAGAGCCACTGGCCGCTGGCCCAGCCCAGGAAGGAGACCCAGCAGCCCCGTCCACTGGATGCTCTGATGAGGGGTTACAGAAGTGAATTGGTGCTGCTGCCCCGGCCTCCCAGCGTGGTCCCCAAGCACCTGGCTTGCCGTGTCTGTCACGTGGGCAGTTGGCGCTTGCAGCTCCAGCTGGTCCAGGCACAGGGATGGAGTCTCAGGTTCCAGGCGTGCCCTTGGCCCACGCCCGGGAGTCCTGTGTCTCCCTGTGATGCCACGCAAAGGCCCTTGGCCCTTGCAACCATTTGGGAAGTGAACCAGCAGATAGAAGACCTCTCTGTCTCTCCCTCCCTCTCTCTCTCTCTCTAAACTCTGCCTTTCAAATAAATAAAAATTAGTCTTTTAAAAAGAAAAAAAAGAAATATCAAAGAGCAGTCCAGGCAGGATGTAAACTTTGTGCAGCCAAGAGGGGGCGGGAAGGCAGCAAAGCCAGCGAGAGGAGGGCGCTCGGGCAGCCCGGTTACCCAGGAGCAGGCACGGGGTCACGGGAGGCTGAGGGTCTAGTGTCCCCACAAGGAGCTGCCCCAGGAGCCACTCAGGGACGGCTCCCGCTGACTGAGGCTGGGAAGCTGGCTCCGCTTAGACAATAAAGGAAATTGCCAAAATCAGCGAAATAGGAAGAAAGCAACAAAGAATAAAAAGATGAAGATGGGCAGGCACGTGCCACACGCAACTGGCAGAACGCACGATGAGAGCGGGAGGAATTCCTGCACCACGGAGACCGAAGCAGCGTTTTGAAGTATTATGAAAAGCTAAAAGCAAATACACGGTTTAAGATCAAGAAAAAATGGACAACTTTTTCAAAGAGTGAGAAAAAAAAAAAAAACTTAGGTCAAGAAGAAACCGCTGGCCTTGAACAGGTCAGTCTGCAAGTTAAAGAAACTGACATGGGAAACCGTCATCTCCCAGCAGACAGTTCTAGGCCCCAGGAGTTTTACAGATGAGTTCACCAAGCTTTCAACACAGAGGAAATTCTTGTCTTATGCAAATTATCTCCCAAAAGGAAAAGGAACAAGGGGATTGTTTAGGGGCCAGCGCTGTAGCACAGCGAGTAAAACTACTGCCTGCAGTGCTGGCATCCCATATGGGCGCTGGTTCGAGTCCCAGCTGCTCCACTTCTGATCCAGCTCTGCTATGGCCTGGGAAAGCAGCAGAAGATGGTCTAAGTGCTTGGGCCCCTGCACCCACGTGGGAGACCTAGCAGAAGCTCTGGTTCCTGACTTTGGCCGTTGCAGTCATTCGGGGAGTGAATTAGCGGATGGAAGACCTCTCCTTCTCTCTCTGCAATTCTGACTTTCAAATTAATTAATTAATTAAAAACACAACACTGTTTACCAGGCTGGTGTCTTCTTGCCTGGAACCTAGACAAGCATCCGTGCAAGAACAGAAAATGGGACACTGCCCCGTGAAACCAGTCAGCGACCAAGCATTGGAGCTGAAAGTCCAGCAAGGCTGCCACACGGAACCAGCTCTGAGAACCAGTAACCAGCGAACCCTGACCAGCACGGCCCACACGGGAGCCAGGCAGCCACGCTAGGAAGCAGGCGCTTGACCTCTAGGACGTGTGTGGAACGTTCCATAAGACACCAGCTGGCCGTTCGCGCCTGTGTCCTGTGTCTACAGATGTGGGAAAAGATGCGACGTTCACAACAGCACGCCTTCCTGACTGCTCACGCTCGTCTCCCTGCCGGATTTTCGAAGGTGAAAGTAGTCATTAAACTACGCTTTGTGATTGTTTCCTGGTCTGCATTTCAAAATCCTTTTCTTTCTTTTGTCCCCCATTTCAGTCCTGAAGATGTGCTTAGCTATTGAATTTGGGGCTGGCACCGTGGCTCACTTGGTTAATCCTCTGCCTGCGGCGCTGGCATCCCATATGAACGCCGGGTTCTAGTCCCGGCTGCTCCTCTTCCAGGCCAGCTCTCTGCGGGGCCCGGGAGTGCAGTGGAGGATGGCCCAAGTGCTTGGACCCTGCACCTGCATGGGAGACCAGGAGGAGGCACCTGGTTCCTGGCTTCGGATCGGCGCAGTGCCGGCTGTAGCAGCCATTTGGGGAGTGAACCAATAGAAGGAAGATCTTTCTCTCTCTCTCTCTCTCTCTCTCTCTCTCACTGTCTATAACTCTATCTGGGAAAAAAAAAAAAAAGAATTTGTTTCGATGCCGCAGAATTTTGTTAAAGGTCTAATTCATCACCTCGGTTGCACCCTGAAGGCAGACTTAGAAAAACTCGGAATTTGAAGCAACAGAAAAGAAAAAGGTGTCAGACTTCTCCATGTTAAGCCGTGCATTCTACATCGTCCCGGTCGAAATTCTGGCTGAGTTTTTTGAGGAACTTGGTGAATTTATGGTAAAAGGCATTCTGAGGAGTGCAGATCTGTGAACAAAATCAGTGGGGGAGACAAGAGCAATGAGGACGTCCCTATCAGACGTCCACGCCCCAGGAAGCACGTGCCACGTGGACACACCCTGGAAGCACGAGGTGTGGAACTCACCACGTGGCAAAGGGACACTGAGGGGCCTGGAAGCTTTGGAAGTGGTGTTGGGAAAAGTGGTCCATCACCTTGGGCTGCTCCTCTTCTGGCCTGGGAAAGCAGTGGAAGATGGCCCAAGTCCTTGGGCCCCTGCACCCACGTGGGAGACCAGGAAGAAGCTCCTGGCTCCTGGCTGTGGATCAGCGCAGCTCCAGCCGTTGTGGCCATTTTGGGAGTGAACCAGAGGATGGAAGAGCTCGCTCGCTCTCTCTCTCTCTCTCTCTCTCTGCCTCTGCCTCTCTATAACTCTGTCTTTCAAATAAATAAAATAAATCTTTAAGGCCAGCGCCGCGACTAACTAGGCTAATCCTCCGCCTGCAGCGCCGGCACACCAGGTTCTAGTCCCAGTCGGGGCACGGGATTCTGTCCCGGTTGCCCCTCTTCCAGGCCAGCCCTCTGCTGTGGCCTGGGAATTCAGTGGAGGATGGCCCAGGTGCTTGGGCCCTGCACCCCATGGGAGACCAGGAAAAGCACCTGGCTCCTGCCTTCGGATCAGCGCGGTGCGCTGGCTGCAGCGGCCATTGGAGGGTGAACCAATGGCAAAGGAAGACCTTTCTCTCTGTCTCTCTCGCTCACTGTCCACTCTGCCTGTCAAAAACAAAAAACAGAAAACAAAATCAAATAAATAAAATAAATCTTTAAAAAACAAAATAAATAAATAAAATCTTAGAAAGAACAGAACATAAAGCAGGAATTCACAGCCAAAGAAGCCCTGAGACCCACAGGCTCATGACGAAAGCCTTGTGACGCGAGACGAGGTCACTGTGCACTGAAACATTTTCCATCTATCGGGCGAGCACGCGTGAGGAGACAGGAGAGAGCAGAGCGCTGGCATGCATGGGCGGGGGAGGTCCCTACCTGGAAGGTAACTGAAAAACCCAGTGCAACTGATTCCAGGAGTTGCCCCAACCCAGCAACCCCACCACCAGTGTTGTGCCAAAGAAATGGGCACGCAAACCCAGCAGGGGGTCTCCATGAGGGGCTCATCCCATCACTGATTAGGTCTAGGATCACGGAAGCGACGTGTGTGCTCCCCGTTGGAGACTGGATGAGTAGAACTTGCTCACTGTGCACACGATGGAACAGTGAGAGTGGTGAGAGGCAGACGCAGAGCTGGGACACGGCCCGGTGTAATTCGTAAGCACCAGGACTGAGCGAAGCGAAACACAGCCGCGCGCCACCTTCGGCACAGCCACAGCTACGTGCAGCTCAGTGGCGTGCACATCGAAGGTCCCGAGGAATCAAGCAGCTTTTACAGTGATGGAGGGGTGGGGCATGGGGGCTAACTGACCCATCAATCAATCCAGAGAGGAACCTGGCTGTGAGCTGAGGGAGGGAGATCACCCGGCCCTCTGCACCTGAGGTCCACCGAACACTGGGTCACTCTTGGGCTGGATGGCTCTACACCATGGGCTATTGTCACACTCAGCGGTGACACGAGAGGGCCTTCGTTCCCGGCCGTGCACACAAAGAAGGCCAGTGGAGCACTACGGGGTCCCAAGCACGTGGGCTCTAGTCCCAAACAGCCGGAGTTCAGCTCCCGTCTTTGCTGCTTGGTGGCAGTGTGACCCTGGCACATTGCTCAGCCCTCCTGTGTCAGCTTCATCACCAGCCCACAGAAATAGCAGGGGCCTCATGCGGGGTGGGGGGAGTTCACGGAGTTCATACAGCGGTCCCGCGGCTCTGCCTGGGATCAGTGCCATGATCACCCCGGCATGCTCAGGTCGGGGGCACACAGCATGGCAGTCACATGGAGCTTACGCATATCCTCCTAGGGCTTCAAATCTTCTCGAGACGGCTTCTGATACCTAACACCACGCGCTGCTATGTAAGTGGTTGTTACACCATACTGCTGAGAGAGCAGTGATGGGGATAAGTCTACCATGTTCAGCACAGATGCAATTCTTTTCTGACATTTTTTAAATTAATTAATTAATTTGAGGGCTGGTGCCGTGGCTCAACAGGCTAATCCTCCGCCTTGCGGCGCCGGCACACCAGGTTCTAGTCCTGGTCAGGGCTCCAGATTCTGTCCCGGTTGCTCCTCTTCCAGTCCAGCTCTCTGCTGTGGCCAGGGAGTGCAGTGGAGGATGGCCCAAGTGCTTGGGCCCTGCACCCCATGGGAGACCAGGAGAAGCACTTGACTCCTGCCATCAGATGAGCGCGGTGCGCCGGCCGCAGCGCGCTAGCCACAGAGGCCATTGGAGGGTGAACCAACGGCAAAGGAAGACCTTTCTCTCTGTCTCTCTCTCTCTCTCACTGTGCACTCTGCCTGTCAAAAAAAATAATTAATTAATTAATTAATTTGAGAGGGAGAGAGGAAGACAGAGTGGGGGATGGAGAGGTCTTCTGTTTGCTGGTTCACTCCCCAAATGTCTGCAGGAGCTGGGGCTGAGCCAGGAGCCCCGTCCAAAGAGGTCTTCCCGTGTGTGGCAGGGACCTGCTTTTGGGCTGCCCCTGCTGACTCCTGGGGTGCACACTGGCAGGAAGCTGCGTTAGAAATGGAGCCGGGACTCCAACGCAGGCGTGGATGCGGGATGTGCACGTTCGGTGGCCTCTAAACGCCTGCCCCCGGAACCTCTGTGACTCGCGGCTGGTGGAATCCTCAGTTGGTGGAATCCGCAGATGTGGAGCTCGTGGATACGGAGGCCCTGGCACAGCTGAAAGGTGTTTGTTTTTATCTTTATTATTATTCAACCTGTTTGAAAGAAAGATTGGATCCTTCTAAAATTTCTTCAAAACAGAACCTACACTGTGATGAATCTATGGAAGGCCTACAACGTGCTCAACGGGTAGGACGGTGGCCTTCGGCAGGGCAGGGCCAACCGCCTTTCCTGTCATTGCAGGGACCCGAGTGAGTCGGACAGCGCTCCCAGGGGAAGGGAGGGGTGCAAAATGGGCCAGGGCGCTGCCTGCCTCCAGCAGGTGTGTGCACCTGACGCCGCTAGCCCCACCCCCACCCTTGACCCGTCCGCCCTCTTCCACCGGATGGGCAGGACCTCTGGGCCTCCACGCGGGCCCCGAGCACGGCCTCAGCCCCACTGCCTGGGGCGTCCAGAGAGGCTCATCCTCATATGGGAATGATTTGGGGCTCTGGGCTGCCGTTCTTGGGGCAGGAGCAGGCTAAGATTTCCATAAACACGAGCACCGAGCCATTTATGGGTTTTACTAGAAATTTGATTGGCGTTCGGTCGTGTTGGCATTGTGTGTGCCTTCAAATGTAAATTAGATTACTGGCAATAGATTCAATTTAGCGGTAAAAATGTAAAGGGAGCCGAACTGGGCCGAGGATGAAACAATGCAATGATTGTTCCTGGGTCGACAAGGGGTGAAATCACCCTGCGAGTGAGCCCAGCAGCGTTGAGGAGCGAGCAAGGGAGGAGGGGAGGAGGGGAGGACTCCCCCTCTGCCACTCGGACTGCAGGTGAGCTTCGCCCCAAATGGCCACCTGAGCTTCTGGCTCCCCCCAGGTGCTCAAGGCTCCACATCGATGCCATCTTTTTGCCTTCTAAACAGGGAACCCACTATACTTATGCTTTCAATGATTGATTTTATTTTATTTGAAAGGTAGAGTTACAGAAAGAGAGCGAGACAGACTGGGACATACTCCACCTGCCGGTTCACTCCCCCAAGTGACCAGGGCTGGGCCAGGCTGAAGCCAGGAGCCTGGAGCTACATCCAGGTCTCCCACATGAGTGGCAGGGGCCCACGTTCTTGGCCAATTCTCTGCTGCCTTCCCAGGCACATTAGCGGGAAGCTGGATCAGAAGTGCAGCAGCTGAGATTTGAACTGGCGCCTCTGTGCGACGCTGGCCTCACAAGCAGCAGCTCAACCCACTGCGCCACAGTGCAGGCCCTGCCTCCTCACCAAACAGAAAACAGGGCAATGGTGCATTTGAAAAGAAGCCCGCACATGCAGGGGCTAATAGTCCTGGCTGACCAACAGCACCGCTGGTCACTGACACTTATTGAGCACTCACTGTATACTTTGCCCTGTGCCAAGTGACCCTCACAATAGTCCTTGAGGCAGGTGCCACTAACAGCTCCATTTCCTAGATGACAAAACTGAGGCAGAGAGGCGCAGTGAGTCGCCCAGGACTACCAGCAGACGGGCTCACAGCCTGAGCGCCCAACACAACAGTGCAATTCTCACAAGAAATTCTGTGCATGAATACAGGTTTGCACTATCTTCTCACGCATGACTGCGTGTGTGCACACAAGTGGATACGTGTGTACTCACAGGTCGGTGTGTGCCTGCAAACGCGTGTGCATAGGCAAGTGTGTGTGTGCACGTGTGTAGGTAGATGCGTGTCTGCCTGCTTGGGCAGGTGTTCGTGTGCAGCTAAGCGTTTTTTACGTGCATGCATGCGTGTGTGTGCATGTGAGTTGGTGTGTGCACACAGGTTAGTGTGTGCCTCTGAGTGTGTGCACACGGGTACGTGTGGGAGTTGGCGTGCTTACATAGAAGTGTGTGCAGATAGTGCACACATGTGGATGCATGTACAGGCAAGAGTGCATGTATGTGCATTGGCGAGTGTGTGGGAGCACACGTGTGCGTGTGTGTGCACGCATGCTCACACAGGAGTGCAATGCGGGTTGCTGGCTGTCATGATGGGGAGACGGGAGACACCACGAGAGCCTGACTGCAGGCAGGTGGCTCTGATGCCACCCCCCAGGTAGGGGCATGGTGGCACAGTCAGGGGTTTCACTGTGGGTCCCGCTCAGCAGGGGGGGTCACTCCCAAATTCCTTGGTGATCAGGAGGCAGAGGGGTTCACAACCAAACCAGGGCCAGGGAAAGAGAAAAACACTTCCCACCTGCCCCTCTCCCTTCTGTGTCCCCTCACCAGGTGCCCGACTCCTCCCAGCAGCATGGACGCACTGCCGTCTATGTGTTAGCCACAGTCTTCATAAGGACCTGCCAGGTGGGCGTCACCCCCTTCGCTGAAGAGGATGCTGGGGCTCGAAGTGAGGCCGTGATGTGCCAAGTCCATGCACCGAGGCCGGGGAGCCCGAGCCAGGAGGACGGTGGATGAGAGCGTGGATCCCTGGAGGCAGCTGGGCAATGACAAGCTCGGCAAGGGTTCCCCCTGCACACTGACCAGATGGCACCTGTGACCAGCGGGTGGCAGCGCCCACTGAGCCCCTGAAGAACCTGTAGCTGGAGGCGAGCCTTTGGCCTGGTGGTCGGGACGCCCCTTGGGACGTGTAGACCCAGGTGTTTTATGCCAATAGGTTAGCAAGCATTTTTGAAACGGCATTACCCGTTGCTGGTGTGGTTGGGCAAAGCCAGCAGGTGCGTTTATTTGCCTTTCAAAATGATTACAAGGCTTTTGCAAACGATCAAAGCCTAAAGTGACAAGAGACCCACACAGAAACTTCCTCCACGGTGCTGTCCTAAAGAAATCTTGAAAACTACTTAGGCATCCAAAATTAGAACTGGGACGCACACTGGGCGTCTGGCGCAGGAGTCGGAATGCGGCACGGGATGCTCACGTTGTGGATCAGAGCGCCTATGTTCCACTCCTGGCTCCGCTTCAGGTCCCAGCTTCCTGCCAGTGTTCACACAGCAGGTGATGGCTCAACCACCCGGCCTCCTGCCACCCACGTGGGAGACATGGATGAGTTCAGCCTCCTGACTTTGGTTAGGACCAGTCCTGGCTGTTGCTAGGCAACTGGGGTGCGAACCAGTAGACGGGAGCTCTCTCTGTGTCTAATAATCAATCAATCAATTAACAAAGAAGAGACCCTATATGTGGCTGCTTACACACTGGGGGTTCCCACAGATGTGCCTTGGGGAACAGCGCCTCCATCCCCAGCTCTCTGCAGCAGTGGACTGGAGGCCAGCTGGCTGCATCCTGGGCTCAGGCCCCGCTGTGGGCACGTCCTTGCCCCGTGACTGTCACCAGCACACTTCCTTCCCCAAGACAGTCTTCCCACGGGCAATATTCACGAGAGGAGCAGTCAGTGATCCTGCACGCACAGCTGTTCCTCCGTGCCCATGGGGGCTTGAATTCAGAACCCACAAAGACATCCAGGCATGTGGATGCTCGAGTTGCACACATCACGTGGCCAAGCACAGGACCTGCGTGTCTCCTTGCAGACTGAGTCGTCTCTGGATGACACTTGCTGTGGAAGTAGCCGTCCTGTGGCACTGCTTAGGAAATCAGGACAAGGAAGATGTTCGTGGCGTTCAGTGCAGACTCGGTATCGCTCCTGAATCTTTTCAGTTTGAGGCTGGTAGAATCTGCAGAGAGAGAATGCGGGGATGCAGATGGTCAGCTGTCCATCCTGCATCCGGGAGTTATCAATCTCCAACTGGTGCAGCATTCTCATTGAATTCATTAAAGCCTTTTAGCTTTATTTAATTATTACTATTCAAGTGGAAAACTTGGCGACGCCATCAGTTAGGATCAGCCAAGTGAACGCGGGGCTCCACCAAGGGCGGGGCCGCGCGGCTGCCAGGACCGGAGTGGTGCAGAGAGGCTGAGCCTGTTCGAATGAGTGGATCACCTGGCTCTAGAGTGCTGTCCGTGACGTGATTCTACTTGGGGAAGAGAACATTTACAGATCGTGTGTAATCTCCGCTATCTAAGCAGCGGCAGAGCACTAAGACCCCCTCCCCCCAGCAAACGGGACTCTCCCTGGGGGATGCCACGGTGCATGTTGTTGTTTTTCTTATCTACGTGTGATCTTCGTTTTCCACCGGGAAGTGTATTATTTGTGAAATGAGCAAAAATGATCCAGCTTGGTTCCCTTTGAGAAGTTGGGCACCATCTCGCCTTCATCCTGCGGCCATTCTCCCTGCGGACCTGTTTGGGGAATTGGCCAGCATGAAGGTGGGCTGTGAACCAAGCTGATCTCTGCACACGGCCCCTGGGACTCGCGGGGCACCTGCTGCTGCAGACGTGAGGGCCACCGCGCAACCTCCAGGCCTTGACTCACTCCAGCCACTGGCCCCAGGCCCTGGGCCCCCCCACGGGGCTTCCACCTGAAAGGGATTAGCTGGGACCACCAGAAGCCTACAACCCTAATCACAAGGATTTTGTTTCTTGTTTCCGTCGCCAAGTTCCTCCAGGTGTTTCTAGTGATTAGCTGGGGCCCCGGGCGGCTGGTCACTGTGCCACCATTGTGTCCCCTAGCCCTGTTTCCTCAGCACGTGGCCTTTGGGGACGACCCCAAATAAAAATGGCAAGAGCAGACTGCCAAGTGGCGGGACTGTTTATGGGGGGGGGAGGGACTTCCAGGACATGGAACCCGCGGGAGGGATCTCAGCTCCGCCTGGCACCTCGCTGGTCCCCTCTGCTGGGGTGACACCTCGGGGACACAGGCTGGCGGGGTGCTGCTTGCTCCCCTTTGCTGGGGTCGGGTTCTGCTCTGCTGCCAAGATGGCCTCAGCTAAATCCCCCTGATTGCCACCGGGCGGGGATGAGATGGTCCGCTGCACAGGCAGCTGCCCCCAATCCACAGATGCAGCAGGAAAGCCCCCCCCCCCCCGGCCTTGGGTTTCCCAGCTGCCTCCTCCCCGGGCTTGGGTTACGCTGTTTTTCGAGTAAACAAGCCCTCCCTGCCGGCCTGCCCTGAGCAGTGGCAGAGGCCAGCGAAGCCTCAGACAGCAGAGGGGGTGGGCGTGGGGACGATGGTCCGGGTGGAGCCCCTCGGCTCTGGACTCTGGCCTCTTCCTAAACCTGCGCTTCCAGGATTGCAGGATCAGGGAACGAAGGCAGGGAGGAGGAGAGGAGGACAAGAGGCAGGGACGAGGGAGGCCTTGGGAGGTGCCGCTGGTTCTCTGCCCCACCCCATCCCCATGCCGTGGCTGTGGTGCCCCCACATACCCGGCAGGCCTCTGACCCTCAGGGCCTGCGGAGCCAGTGATCAGAGCCACTGAGAGCACTCTGGACACTCTGGACCTCTTCCTTCATGAACTTGGGTCACTCACGGTGGCCATGGAGGTTCAGGGTCATGATCTGGTCCATCTGACGGGAGAGCAGCTTCACAAAGTTCACGGACAGGCAGGTGTCGGTGTGCAGGAGGCCGCCTGGCTGCCCACAGCCCCTGTCAAATGCCCGGGCTCCAGCTCTGCTCCGCTTGCAACACCGGCTGCCTGCTAGTGCACACCCTGGGAGGCAGCAGTGATGGCTCCGGGACTTGGGTCCCTGCCGCCCACGCCAGAGACCCGGACGGAGTCCCTCGGCTCCTGGTTCCCAGGCTTAGCCCCAAATGTTGTAGGTACTTGGGGAGTGAACCAGCAGATGGAAGAGCTCTCTCTCTCTCTCTCTCTGACCCTCAGATGAAATGAACATTTTTTTTTTGTCTATGGAAAATGGAATTTAAAAGAGAAGTTCATTCTGGTGCAAGTAACTTCTGAAATCCACGCATGCAAGAGGTCTTCATGGAGAACCCGTGTTATTCTAAAACCTGCATGGATTTCAAAATTCTTTTGCACCAAAACCAACTAATTTAATTCCATTTTCCATGAAACTTGAAGTACCCCCCATATATGGGAGAACTGAGGCACAGAGCTAGAAGCGAAGTCGCCGAAGTCAGATGAAGATTAGGGGTGGAGCCGGCATCACATACCCTGAGGTCAGCTAGGACAGCGTGAGGGGTTGGCATCAGGTCGTGGCCACGCACTGCTCAGGAAATACAGGCGAGCAGTTCCCTGTGCACTTAGAGCCTTCTGCACCAACTAAGGCTTTAATTCTCAAAGCAGTCCTCTGAAGTTAGCCCCATTTTATAGTTACTGTAAAAGCTATATACTATAGTTGTTGGACTTCTCAATTGCAGAGATGCCCACTTGCTCGGGAGGACGCCCAAAGATCCAGACTCCAGACGACTTGATGCAAAAAGCACGAGGTTTTTATTGAACGTTTGCGCAAACAGGCCCCCACCTAAGGTGGTGAGGAGCCCTGAGCAGCAGTTTCACACAGGTTATATAGGCAATGAATTAGCATATTCCTAATGCGCATGCATAAAATGCAGGCGGAGAATGCTGGCAGAGAATGCAGAGGTGTTACAGGATTGGTCAGTTCAGAGGGACCATTAGCATATGGGAGAATGCTGACGAAGAATGCTGAGGGAGAGTGCTGAGGGAGAATGCTGAGGTGGCACGGGATTGGCCGGTCACAGTGACATCATAAGTGTGCGCCTAGAGATTCTCTGAAGGGGAGGGGCAGTTCTGCTCTGGGTGGGGATTGTCTTTTCCTTCCCAGAGAATGTCCTGCCCGCTAGTCTCTGGGGAACATCTAACCTCTTAAGAAACCCCTGATATTTGCCCAGGCCTAATTTCTTGTCCCTCCCCTGTAAGGGTCCTTCATAGTTAGCTATTGTTAGCCCCATTTTATAGTTGAGAAAACTGAGGCTCTGAGAAACGAGTAAGTTGTCCAAGCCACCTGCAGGAAAGAACCGAGGCGAGGGCGTTTATCTCCTGGCTCCTACCACTGGCGGAGGGCTGCTGCCGGGGGCAACAATGCCCCCCAAACCCTCCCCTGCTCATGCATGGCTTTCTGGGACCCTGAAAGTTACTGTCTAGTTCTTTTGCAAATCAGTAAGCCATCCTGTAGTACAACCATAGAGGCCTTGAAGAACTAAAGAGATGGTCACAAAGTGTCCATCACGGCATGACCTATAAGAAGGAAGCCTGGAACTACTGCAAGCATCAGTGACGTGGGCAAGGACATACCCTGGAGAGGAGCAGAGCAAGGACAGGGGCGTCTGAGCCGGGGCCACGGCTGGGATCACAGTGGACATCAGAGACAAAGGGGGCAAGGTACGGGCCCAGCAGAGAGGGTCCGCCCTAGGAGACAGACACAAGAACGGAAGTAGTAACCACGAATGCTGCTGGCCCTGGCTAAGGGCGACTACTTGCTGTCATCAACAGATGGAATTCTCTTAGGATCTGGTCACCAGCTCCACCCCACAGGGATGGCATCTCAGACATAGCGGGCTTGCGGTCCTGACCTGTCCACCCAGGTGGAAGCAGAAAGACCAGGGAGAGACCCCAGGCCTCAATGGGACCCCTGTTCTAGCACTGTAGTTACTCCGTCCTGCCCATAGGGGGCGCAGGCTAAGCCAGGGGAAGCCAGGAGCTCAAAGCCAGGATGGAGCAGGGGGGATGAGTTAGTTCTACTGATCCTGCTGCTCACCGGCCTGGCCTGGGAAGCTGGGGAACTGGAGCGTGCCGAAGGCTTCCCAGAGCAACGGCAGGCGCGTTCGGGGTGGCTGCAGGGCTCCCAGGCCTGGCCCCTGGCCGTGGACCCCGCCCTGTCGTCCCTACCCTTAGCGCAGCAGGGGAGCCCGGGCAGCTTCCCAGGGAAGAGCAGGAGCACGCTGTGAGCAGCCACGTGCGCCGGCCTTGCCTCTGTGTCTCAGTGCGTCCTTGGTCCGAACCGCTCTCGTCACTTAGCCGCCCCACCCTGCCCCGCCCCGGCCCGCTCGGCGTCATCATCCTGTTCCAGACCCCACACCTGGGAGGACCCCGGGACCAGAACCTGGCATCTGACCCCAGAGCGCACGCTTTGTCTGGAATCTTTTAGACTCCAGATGAGAGTGGCTCAAAAATCCCTGAAAATTGGAAGCAAAACGAAGCAAATGAGCCTAACTGTGCGTCCAGTGGGGGGCATAACTCCACGGAGCGGAACTATTTCAAGGGAAAAACAAAGTAATTTGACTGAATATTCCCAGTGGAACGAATCCTAAGGACAAAAAGACTGAAAAAAAATACAAGCTGTTTCCAGTAGTCACGTTAGGTAATAACTCATCCTTCTGATTCTGGAATGTTCTGCTGGCATGGTTAGAGATGCAGCAGGTCTTTCCATTCTGCAGCCATCAGTTCTTGGGAAATGGAGATGCCTGCTCTGGGTGCTGTGCCAGGCCCTAAGGTGCAGAAGGAAGCCCGGGGCAGCATGTTGGCCATCAGACTGGCATTTCTCTGCAACGGTCGAGGAGGAGGCTGTTGGCCGCCTCCACCTGCGGTGCCGGAATCCTGTAAGGGTGCCCGTTCGAGTCCTGGCTGCTCCACTTCCGATCCAGCGTCCTGCTAATGTACTCCCTGGGAGGCAACAGTGACGGCCTAGGTGCTTGGGTCCCTATGACCCACTTGGGAGACCTGGAGGAAGCTCCTGGCTCCTGGCTTCGGATCAGCCCAGCTCTGGCCATTGCAGCCATTTGGGGAGTGAACCAGTGGATGAACGATCTCTTTCTCCCTCTCTATATATATAACTCTACCTCTCAAATAAATGGGTAAATCTGAGAAGGGAGGGAGGGAGGGGCAAGAGGCAGCCTGGGCAAGCAGGGGAGGGTCTTGTGGCTAGTGGCGTGATGGGGTCATGGGATTGGGACCGTCTGACCCAGAGAAGCCACACGGGCAGTGTCCAGCTCAGCATCTACCCTTGCTTGGCTGCAGCCTCTGTGCAGCTCGGGGGTTCCTGGCCGCCCTCGCCAGCATCTCCAGGCTCCTCTCCCAGGCTTTCAGGTCCTGCCCCCTTGCTGCTAGGATCATCACCAGAGGACCGGGCAGGAACATGACGAGTCTGTGCACCAGCCGACTGAGCCACGTGAGCCTGGAGTTGATGCACGGGGCTGTGAAGCCAGCCAGTTCTACAGCAGCTGCCACGGGCACACGGCAAGTCCTGATGGGCCATATCCTGTATGCACAAGCCGGCCTCAGAAGGGCGTGGAGTAGACCTGTCGAGGCCTCCTGGGTGGCTCTGTGCTCTGCAGGGGCCCTGTCTGGGTCTCTGGGTTGCCTGTTCTCAGAGGGCAGCGTGGGACAGAGGTCACCTCCCAGGGCTTCAAGGCAGGACTTGGGTTCAACCCCATGCTGCGTCTTACCTGAGCTATGGGCCACGGGCTGGCCTCACTTTTCCCTCAGCTGCAAACAATGATGGTGATAATAATATCCCCTTCATAAAGCAATTGCGAGTAGCTATTATGTGCAAATCGCTTGGGTCGCATGTGCACTGGGGAAAGTGCCCCATCTGTGTATTGACCGCGGGCTGTGTTGTTTCCTAGGCCAAGGGAAGTGCGGATTAAATGGAAGACGCACACTGAGAAGACATCTGCACGGGCCTTGGGGAGGGACTGCGTCTCGGGGCTACATGGGCGTGTGTGTGGCTGCCACAGTGTGGCCTTGGGGGAGGTGCTACCGGGCGGTGGGAGAAACGGGGTCTCTGGAGCTCCCGCCCAGCTGGCAGGAGCACAGCAGCTCTGGTCTGCGAGGCCGCTGACCCCTGGCCTGGCCCCAGCTGCCATCCTGACAGCAGTGTGGGAGGGGGGAGGGGAATGGGTGCCTGGTCACTCATTGGCAGAGCACAGAGGGAGAGGGGTCCACCTGCCGCCGGGAGGAATCCCCCAGATCTGGGTGCCCCCGACAGCGGTGGCAGTTCAGGGAGGGCGGAGCCTGGCCAGCTCCTCCCCCTGACGCTTTGGGGAGTGGGGCTCACTTGTGTCCAGTGGCGAGTCTCAGACTTGGCTGTAGGCACAGCCCCGTGATGACTCCCAGAGAAACAGCTCGCAACCCACCTGCCTCGGTGTGCCCTTCTAATAACCACTTTATTACCTAACTGTCTTGTAGCCTGCGCTTTACAGCCCAGTCTAATGTAGCTACCGTCGTCCCTGTGTCCGCGGGGACAGGTCCCGAGGCCCCAGTGACCTGACACTGCTCCAAACCCTGCACGTGCTGTGTGGCTCCTGTACACACGGGCTAAGATAAGGCTTAGTTTCCGCAAGGGGCACAGTAGGACGTTAGGGACACTGACCGAAAACGCAACAGCTGTGGCAGCCTCGGTGGCGTGAAAGTTACGTGGATGTGGCCTTTTTCTCTCTCAACACACGGAATGTCCCACTTAATAGTTTTGGACTTTGGTGGATCGCCGATAACTGAACCCACAGAAAGTAAAACCTCAGATCGGAGGGGCCATGGTGCACACGCCACGTAAGGTAGCAACACGATGCCCTACGTGCGGGAGGAAGCAGAAATACAAAGAAAGGGATAAGGCCTGAGTGCTGTAAGCAGACGCGTGGGCTGGGCCCTCCTGGAAGTCACCAGAGGCAGGAAGTGCCCGCATGCCCTGGGAGTCGCCCACAGAGGCTCAGCCGGACCCACGGACACGGGCAGAGACGGAAGACGGACAGGTTTGCAAGTCCCAGGGATTTGCAAGAAAACTCCAGCTTATCCATAAGACTGAGTGAGGCTCTACACCAGATTTCCCAACACTGTGGCCACGTGGGGCAGGACCGGGCTTTCGGGCAGGGGTGCCCAGCATCCCTGATATCTACCCACCAGACGCCTATAGGCCCACCATATTCTGTTTTTTTTTTTTTTTTAAGGTTTATTTATTTGAAAGGTAGAGTGACAGAGACAGAGAGACACAGAGATCTTTTATCTGCTGGACTCCCAAATGGCTGCAACAGACAGGGCTGGGCCAGGCAGAAGCAGGAGCCCAGGAAATCCATCCGGGTGTCCCACATGTGTGACAGGGTCCCAAGGACTTGGGCCACCCTCTGCTACTTTCCCAGGTGCATTAGCAAGGGAGCTGGATCAGAAGTGGAGCAGCTGGGACTCGAATCGGCGCTCTGATGTGGGATGCCTTTGCTACAAGTGGCAGCTTAGCCCTCTGCGCCGTGACACCAGCCCCAGGATCACCATCTCCTTGTAACAATGGAAAATGCCTCCAGACACTGCCAGACGTCCCCCAGTGCTGGGCCTTAGTCCACCCGAGCGAGGATGGACTGGATCCGAAGAAAGGTGAGTGTGCCGCTCGCCCGTTCCCCAGCCTCCCGATCCCGGAGACAGTCAGACGCAGCGGGGAGTCAAGTCAAGCAAGCAAGAACTCCGTTTGTTGGCACGAAGCAAAGCCTTTTAAAGCACAAGACCGCAGGATTTACTGGGGCAGGGCATAAGGACCAACCAATTACTTAGAAGGTCATTTTACAGGGCAACTTTTTACAGGACCAGCCATATGTCTGTACACTCGTCTTCAGTTGTCACCTCCCCTGATGCTGCGTGGCCAATCAGCTTTGGTGGTAAATGACTTCGGGGACCGCCCACCTTACTTCCTTTGGGCGCCATCTTTGAATTGCCACGTGTGCCTAATTTCCCCACACCCCAGGGGGCAAGTGACCTCCCTGCAGCACACACAGCTCTGGCCTCAGAGCAGAGAGGTCTTACCTCCGTAAATGTCTCGTTGGGCAATCCCTTTTGTGGGGGGACATCCCGGTGCCCAAGGAAGCAGTCAGGGCTTGGTCATCAGATGACCATCACAGCGATGTTTAGGAGACAGACCAACCAGCTGAAGATACGATGGAATCCTGGGTAACGGGAGGCCTTCTAAGTAGTCAGTGGGATGGCGGGTACCCAGCAATGCATGCGACGGCTCTCTCTGTGTGCAGGAGTATTTTGTCTTTGTGTTAATTTGTGGTTTCTTCTCTCTCTACAATAAATGTGCTTGCCTTTGAAGACAGAAGAAAGCACTACACCTGGTCACCTGGAATTACTTTTATCAAAAAGAACAGGTCCTGGTTCTTAAATGAGAGAACTGCAGGTGCCCAGAGAGCCAGGTAACCAGAAAACCGCCCCAAGTACTGGAGAGATGGACCCCTCCACTGACCTCACGGACCAAGTTCAAGTTCTCACGACTGGAGGATTCCCCATGAGACCCCGGCTTGTGCCCTGCTTCCGCAGGGGGACCGGGGCTGTGGCCACCTGGCCAAGCGTGTGTGGGGGTGTTGGGCTTTGGCTGCACCCCTGGAAGGCTGTGCGATCTGCAGGATGCCCCATGGTTCTGGGGGTGGGGGAGCTGTGAGCACAGACGGGCAGGCTGCACCTCCCCACCTGGCCCTCTCCAGCCCCCTCCCTCCTCTTCTCTCCCTCCTCCTCTCTCCCTCCGTCCTGCTCTCTATATTTCATCTCTGATCAGAATTCTAAGCGAGGTCCCCAAGTCCCTGGCCCCTAGAGTCCAGACACCTTCTCCCAATTATTCAAACACAAACGTGGGTGTCACGGAGAAAGGATTTTGCAGGTATGATTAAGGGTCCTGAGTTGGTCTTAAGAGAGGGAGCTGCCCTGGTGGGCCTGACCGCATCAGGTGAGCCCTGAAGCTCTGCATGGAGCTGACAGAGATTCAGTGCACAGGGGCCGGAGGCAGGGACAGGAAGCAGGAGGAGTGTCCACTGCTGGCGTAAGGGGAGGGGGCGGCGGGGAGGCAAAGCCTCGGGGACTGAGCTCAGCCCCTGCTCAACAGCCAGGGAGGCACTGGGGAGGGGTAGGAACTGGCCTCCAGCAGAGTAAGCCTGGCAGTGGTGTGGGCAGGGTGGCCACCCGGGGGGTCCTGCAGCAGGGCCCCGCTGACCCTGCCGGCCCTGACTCCTGCCCCTGGGACAGTGAGTCTGTGTTGCTGAATTTCTGGTGAGTCATTATGCAGCAAGGGACACCCTCTACAACCCTGCCCCCTTCCACTTATGCAGCGCACCTGGGCACCTCCCCTGTTATCCCAGACTCTGCGGGGGGGGGGGGGGAGCTCAGAGCTGATTTTCCCCTGTGTTCCCTGCAGAACCAGTGTGGGGGGCCACGGCCCACAGGGGGCTCGGAAAGGCTGGCTCCCTGGGAGTCCCCCCCCCCCCCCGCTTCCTTAGAGCCCTCGTTCCCTGCGGGGGGGGGGTGCCTGCTGTCTGCTGGTGATCAGCCCTGAGGGCGGGGCCCATCTTAGCAGTCTTTCTCGCGGTGTCAGACACATGGTGAGGTCACATGTGTTGGGCCACTGAAGGCCCAATCAGCCACACTGGACGCAAATGGAAGCCACGTCCAAGATTCCAGTGGTCTTTATCCTGGCCCTGTTTGCACCTGCGTGCCAGGTGGTGCAGAGGAAAAGCCCTGGAGAAAGACCAGCTCAGTTTGATGCCTTGAAACACACAGGCTGGACATTCCTGGGCAAAATTCTTCCCCTGTTGGGCTCAACAGACCCGTCTGTAAAATGGGCTCCCAGAGAGCTAAGGTATACACAGACCCTGCCGACACGCTGCGGACCTCCTGTGTCTGTTACGTGTCCTCCCTTCCCTCCTCCTCTTCTGTGTCTGTTTCGTGTCCTCCCTTCCCTCCTCCTCTTCTGTGTCTGTCACGGGTCCTCCCTTCCCTCCTCCTCTTCTGTGTCTGTCACGGGTCCTCCCTTCCCTCCTCCTCTTCTGTGTCTGTCACGGGTCCTCCCTTCCCTCCTCCTCTTCCCTGTTCTTGGATCTCAGTTCACTTTTCCTCCACTTAGAAAAAAGTAAACAGGGTTTTGGCCAGTGGGGTCAGTCCCTTCTAGAAAGAATTCATGTTAGAACGACACTAACAAGGCTTGGCATTGGCCTTGGCGGCTGTGCTCGAAATTCACTCTGACAGTCACTTATGACCAATGAGTCGGTGGCCTGTGCAGGGACCCGGCTGAGACAGAATGGGGCTGGAGGAGGCGGGAGGGGAGCTGGTGGCAGTGGCTTGAGAAAATGTCCTAGGGCGGGATTGCGACATGTTTCTTAGCAGCTGTCACAAACCCCGGCATCTGTCCGTGCTCTGTACGGTGGGGCTGAGTCCCTGAGGCCTAGTGCAGCTCAGGAGTCCTGGGGGGAGGCAGGGCCGTGGGAAGGCCCTAGCGGATGAGCTGTGTAAGCAGTGGTGTGGGCGCCCTAGCAGGCAGAGTCGGAAGTGACGTGGTCGGGTCTCCTGCACTTAGCGAGGCCCTTGGCAAATGGGCAGGGGGAGCGGGGGGTCCATGATGTCCACTTTCACAGACTCACAGGGTCCCAGCAGGGCAGCTGCTCGTTGGCTTTTGGAGCAGAAATGGGATCTTTCTCAACTCACCCCAGCAGCTGGCCAGGCACGGCAGGCAGCCAGGGGGCTGGGCGGGAAGGAGGACAGACCCCCCGGGGGTCTTGCCTCCTGGGTGTCCAGAACTGAGAACCGAGGGTGGGTGCTTGGTGCAGTGGTTAAAATGCCGCTTAGGATGCCCACATCCCAAAAAGGAGTGCCTGCATCCGAGTCCTGGCTCCCTGCCAGTGTAGATCCAGGGAAGCAGTGGAGGATGGCCCCGTACTTGGGTCCCTGCCACCCGTGTGGGAGACCTGGGTGCAGTGCAGACTTCCGCCTGGCCCAGCCCCAGGTGTTGTGGTGTGAACCAGTAAATGGAAGATCTCTCTCTCTCCCCTCTCTCTCCACCCCCATCTCCTCACTGCTTCCCTCTCCCCATTTCAGATAGACAGATAATAAAAGAACTGAGAACAGGTGGAAACAGGACATCTCCTGGGATTCTCCTCACTAGTGCGTGGGCCTTGGGGGAGGGAATGACCTTGGATAAGCAGATTCAAGGCCATCACAGGTGAGGATGGGGCTCAGCTTTGTCTGGTGTTCGATGACCACGCTGTGCAGGCGGCTGCTGACTTGGCCCTGGCCCCAGAGTTACTGATGCTTAACTGGATGGTGTGGATAAGACACCGTGAAGACTCCTCCTGGTCTTGGGGTGTGTGTGTGTGTGTGTGTGTGTGTGTGTGTGTGTATGTTAAATATTTGTTTATTTGAAAGTCAGAGTGACAGAGAGAGTTGGATCTTCCACCTGCTTGTTCACTCCCCAGAGGTCTGTGGCAGCCAGAGCTGGGCCAGGCCCAAAGTAGGAGCCAAGAACTCCTTCCGGGTCTCTGTGTGGCAGGAACCCAAGTACTTGGGCCATTTCTGCTGCCTCCTAAGAGCCTTACCAGGAAGCTGGGTTTAAAGCGGAGGTAGAACTCGATCCCAGGTGCTCCAATCCGGAACGAGGCCTCCCAAGCAGGAACTTAACCTACTGCACCGAAGCACCTGCCTGCTGCCTTCATGTCCCACCCTCACGCTGGCGTGGGCCACGGTCCTCTCTCCTGGACTACTGCAATCGCCCAATCACGCCACTCTGTGCTTCATTCTCTCTCACCCACTTGCAAATGCAAAAGGGCACAGGAGACCCGGCTCACTTTCTTTGCCTCTACTCATAGCCCTTCAACGGCTGGGACTTAGGACACAGGGAGAAGTGCTCACTGCTCACTGCCCTCTGCTCCCGTCCACCTCCTGCCCCATCACCCTAGCCTTCAGCCCACGCTCAAGATGCTGTTCCCTTTACCAAGGACACTTTTCCCCAGGTCAGCTGATTCTCGCCTTTCAAATTTCCCATGAATCGCCACCTCCTCCGAGCAGCATTCCCGCCCACTTCTCTGAAGCAGATCCACAGGACTCCCGACCACGCTGCCCCACCTGTGTCCTCTGTGGAGCCTATCACAGTCTGCACAGCAGGTATGACTTTGTCTACAACCAGGCGACAAGCTGCCGGAGGAGAGGCACCATGTAGGTCTTGTCCACCGGTACCTAGCACACAGCGGGTGGTCATCCGGTCAGTGTCCGAGGAAGGAGGGGGTGAATGCATGTCTTAATCCCTGGTGGCAGACTTTATGCAGAGATCATTCAAGAAGACGATCTCTTCCGGTGGTACGCTGAGGAAGCACTGGGTGGAGGGTGATCTTGAGCAGGCATTGTGAGTGAACATGCCAGTGAAGGCAGTAACCACGCCCGAAGTCCAGTGTAGAATGCGAATGCAGGGGGCCAGCGCTGTGGCGCAGTGGGTTAACGCCCTGCCATGAAGCACTGGCATCCCATATGGGCGCCGGTTCTAGTCCTGGCTGCTGCACTTCCAGTCCAGCTCTCTGCTGTGGCCTGGGAAAGCAGTAGAAGATGGCCCAAGTCCTTGGGCCCCTGCACCCACATGGGAGACCTGGAGGAAGCTCCTGGCTCCTGGCTCCTGGCTTTGGATCGGTGCAGCTCCGGCCGTTGCGGCCATCTGGGGAGTGAAGCATCGGACAGAAGACCTCTCTCTGTAACTCTTTCAAGTAAATAAATAAGTCTTTAAACAAACAAAACAAAACAAAAAGAACAAGAAGAAGAATGCTAATGCAGACTGAACAATGAAACACTCAGCCGGGGCCAGGCCTGCAGCAGCCTCTTGGTCCCTGGTCCACTCTGGCTAGGAGCAGCCGCTGACCTCTCGGTGGGGGGCCCTCGATGCAGCAGCCCTCGTCCCTGTGTGGCACAGACTCTTGCTAGGAAGCTCCTGGCCGTGTCACTACCCCTCCGACGCTTGAGTCCCAGCATTCTCAGCGAATCACGGACAACAAAGCAGGTCTGGGGCCTGAGCGGGTGGGGCCTGGGCAGGTGGGCCCTGGCTCCCCACGATCCAGATCGTGGGAAATGTGCCGTGCTGTGACCTTCCAGGAAGGAAATTTGGCAACATGCTTTGAGCCTTAAATATAGCCACACCCTTTGACCCTGTTCTCCCACTCTGAGACTCTTCCCAAAGCTTCGGTCAGCAATGTGCACCAAGACACCTACAAGAAGTTTCTCGTCAATGTGCATTTCCAATAGCACGCGGGTCGGAAAGTGAAGTAATCAAACAGCCAGTGATGGATCAGGTAGGGAAATGACGGTCCATCGTGCGCCGGCATCTCTTTCCGCTGGCAAAAGTCAGGTTTCCAGGGGAAACGTGGCAGCCTGGGAAATGCCCCACTCCAATCCAGCTGGCGGGTCAGCTCTGCCATCCTCCATGCATGGCGTAATCTGAGGGAGAGGAGATGACTGCCTTTGCATCTTTCTAAAAATAAAGATGTTTAAGTCCTGGGAGTTAGCGACACGAGGAGCGCTTCGCTCAGAGCAGTCGGCAGCCCACACGCTGCGCCTCATCCACGCGGCCTGGCAGGGTCACAACAAAGACACAGCCGGTCGGCACGCCACTTAATTGCCCAATACAATCTCATTGCTACTTGGCAGTTGTGTGTGGATTGAGTTGACATCTGCATGTATATACTATCGGTGAGTTGAAAACAGAACAGCCATTCACATCTGCACTTCCTCGTTCAAAAGCCAGAAGGGTTGGGGTGGGTGTGTGGCACAGCAGGAAGCCTGTATCCCGTATCAGGGTGCCTGGTTCGAGTCCTGGCTGCTCCACTTCCGATCCGGCTTCCTGCTAATGTACTCCCGGGGAGGCAACAGTGATGGCTCCAGCGCTTGGGTCCCTGCCACCCACATGGGAGACCTGGATGCAGCGCTAGGGTCCCAGCTTCGGCCTGGCCCCACCCTGGCTGTTGCAGGCATTTGGAGACTAAGCCAGCAGATGGAAGATCTCTCTCTCTCTCTTTCTCCCTCCACCCCTTTCAAATAAAATGAAAATAAATAAAGCTTTTTTTTAAAGAAAGGTTTTTACAACATAATTTTAAATTAAAAAAACCCACCAAGTACGGAACTGAGTGTAGTACGAATCCCCTTTTGTGAAAGAAACATCCAGACACACTTGCTGGCTGTATCAGATGGCTGGGGGACGTTATCTACCGATGACGAGACTATAAATGATGTTATCGGCTAGTTCCCAAAATTCTTACCACCTTTATAATTAGAGTAAAATGAATAAGCAGTTTTTAGTCCCTTCCCTTTACAGAATCGGTCTGGGCGCAACTGCTCCCGTTTGGTGGCGCTCTGACACTGCCTGTGTCCCGCGGTAGGCTGAGCGCGTGGCTGCTCTAACCAAGGGACCCCCCACGCAGAGGCTGAAGTAAGAAAACGCTTTCTTTCTCTTCCTTGAACACCTGCAGCGGAAGGTGAGTGGCCCCAGGGCTGCTTGCTGATCTTACCCCATCATGCCACTCCAATCCAGCTGGCGGGTCAGCTCTGCTGTCCTCCACGCGTGACGCCCGCGTGGCTGCTCCAGCTGTCAGCAGCGGGACTGAGGGAAGAGACGGTAGAGGACAAGCAACTCTCTTTGCCAGGATGCACTTGGGATTCGCGCACTTCCGCTCATGCTCATAGCCCACAGAGCAGAATTGAACCCAAGGGCACAATGTAGCTGCAAGGGAGGCTGACACCCTCGGAGTGGAGCTGAGTAGCGATGGCCCTGCCGTGGGACGGGTCCCTGCACATGTGAGTGCACTGGGGGTGGGGGTGGGGGTGGGGGCGGGGAGAGGGTGGTCCTATTTATGACGATGGAAGAAGAAACAGGGAGTGGACAGCGTGGTATGGTCAGCCATTCAAACAAAATCAGGACAGCAGCCAAGCAGAGGCTAGCATAAATGTGTGCAATAGCCCTCCCCGTGGCCATTCCCTGGAGAGCTGCGCATGGGCAGACTCTCCCCACCCTCCCAGAGCCCTCCAAGCCTTGCCCAAGCCCCTCAGCTGGACAGTCAGGGACTTTCTGCAGTTTCCCATTGCGGCCACCTGAAGGCCCCTCTCCCTGCCTTCCCCAAGACTGTGCACCTGTCAAGCCATCTTCAACTCCACCGAAGGTTACAAAGCACCCACACTGCAGCAGGCAGCCCGTCCAAAGTGGCACTCCCTCGGGAGCGGGGAGCCGTGTCCCCACGTCACCTATGAGCGCACACAGGCCGGGCAGCAGGCGGCAGCGGGGGGACCTGCAGCCGGGTTTCCCAGCTGTAACCCCACACCACCACTGCTGTGTGTTTTTCAAAGCCTGGAAAAGCTGACGAGCCCTACAACCTTCTGGAAGGCTCTGCAGCAACCAACTGGCCAGCCTGCTTGTCTGAAATAGTTGTGGTCCTCAGCTTCCTGGAACAAACACACTCTCTTCCCCGCATGGGGAGCAGTCCATTAACCCATCCTTTGGTTCAGGCAAAGCAACGCCACCACCCATAAATCACTTTCCAGGCCTTTCTGCCGGGCAGCCCTACGGCAGAGACGTCACAGCCCACGCAGGGCGACGGGCGAGCCCTCTGGAGCCCATCAGTCAGGCGAGGGAAAACCAGAAATGTCACATGGAGCTGCAAGCCTAAAATAGATTATAGCCGAGACCCAAACACACAACCCAGGGAGGAGCGAGGGCAAGGACGGTCTCCAGGCGCATGCTCGAGTTTCCAGGCCTGGCGAACGAATAAATTGCTGCCCCTATCCCTGGCGGCCGCCCATGCTGCTCCTTGACATGGGAGTTGGCTCGCAAGCATAATTTGTTTCTTTTTAATTTTTGATGAGACTCGGGTTGGAACATGAAATAGGTCCCCAGCAGGCTCAGGCCGACAGCCCCTCCCGTCTACTCCCAGGTGCCCAGTGATGGAAGGGGCTACACGGGCTCCCCCTTGGTCACTCTGAGGTCTGTGCCAGTAGAGAAGGGACATCTCACTTGAGGGACATACCTTGCACCTGCAGCGACTTGAGGGCCACACCCTGCACCAACAGAACGGGGCAGAAAGGGTTGTGACCCGCCATGCATGCAGGACCTGCCATGGGCCACCCCTAGGATCCGGCCGCATGTGTATTGTCTCATTGTTCATTGGAACAATATCTATCTCACAAAAGAGGAACTCAAGGGGCCTGTGCTATGGCACAGTGGGTTAATGCCCTGGCCTGGGGTGCCAGCATCCCATATGGGCACCAGTTTGAGACCTGGATGCTCCACTTTCAATCCAGATCTCTGCTATGGCCTGGGAAAGCAGTAGAAGATGGCCCAAGTGCTTGGGCCCCTTCACCCATGTGGGAGACCTGGAAGAAGCTCCTGGCTTCTGGCTTCAGATCTGTGCAGCTCCGGCTGTTGCAGCCAATTGGGGAGTGAACCAGCATATGGAAGACCTCTCTCTCTCTCTCTCTCTCTCTCTCTGTGTGTGTGTGTGTAACTCTTTCAAATAAATAATTAAATCTTTTTTTTTTCTTTTTTCTTTTTGTTTTTTTGGAGTAGTTTTTTTTTTAATATAAAGCTTTTATTTAAAGAATATAAATTTCCAAAGAACAGCTTATGGATCACAATGGCTCCCCCCCACACAACTTCTCTCCCTCCCCCTACCCTCCCCTTTCCTGCTCCCTCTCCCCTTCTGTTCACATCAAGATTCATTTTCAATTCTCTTTATACACAGAAGATCAATTTAGTACATATTACGTAAAGATTTCAACGGTTTGCCCTCGCATAGAGACACAAAATGATAATACTGTTGGAGTGCTAGTTATAGTATTAATTCACAATGTACAGCACATTAAGGACAGAGATCCTACATGATTTTTTTTTAAAAAAATTGATTAATTGTCTATGCAATTTCCAGTTTAACACCAAGATTTTTTAATCATTTCCAATTATCTTTATATAAAGAAGATCGATTCAATATATACTATGTAAATTTCATCAGTTTGCACCCACTCAGAAACACAAAGTGTAAAAATACTGTTTCAGTACTAGTAATAGCATTATTTCACATTGGATAACACATTAAGGACAGATCCCTCATGAGACGTAAGTACACAGTGACTCCTGATGTTGATTTAACAATTTGACACTCTTGTTTATGGCGTCAGTAATCTCCCTAGGCTCTGGTCATGAGTTGCCAAGGCTATGGAAGCCTTTAGGGTTCGTGGACTTCGATCTTATTCCGACAGGGTCATAGTCAAAGTGGAAGTTCTCTCCTCCCTTCAGAGAAAGGTACCTCCTTCTTTGATGGCCCCGATAAATAATTAAATCTTAAAAAAAAAAAAAAAAAAAAGGAACTCAAGAGCTGACAGAGTAAACAGCCAGGCTCGCTCTGCCCTGCATAGAAGGGGTACTTACTTTGTGGGTTTTCAGCCTGGTTTGAAGTAAAAATAATAGTTCCTAAGAACTGAGGGCTCTCCAGGCACCAGGCCATGGTCTCAGCTTCTCCAGGTGTTCGCTTGTTTCTTTCTCTCTTTGGCACTGTGAGATGGGCACTACCATATGCCCATTTTACAGATGAGAAAGCCAAGGTTCCGCAGAGGTAGGTACAGTACCTCGCCCCATCCTGCAAGCCAGGATGTAAGCACAGGCACACGGCTCTGGGCCGGGCGTCCTCAGCCCCGCACCGCCCCTCCACAGATCTGTGGGTGCCGACCTGAATCGAGGGGGTGACATCTATGGGAACAACAGAGAGGCTGAGATCGGGCCCCTTTGTCCTGTTCTCGGGTGGACCAGCTCAGGCAGGACGGGGAAGGAAGTGACGGGCCCAGGTCGCTAAGCTGTTCTGCTCCACTGCTGGGACTTCCCCGGAGCTCCCTCCATACTGCGCGCTGTCCTTCACTGCTGAGTTGGCTGCCGCGTCATCGCCCGTAGCCAGCAGAAAGATGGTGCCAGCCACGGATGCAAGCCACGTATGTCACTATGATTTTTCTGGGGCTACACCGCCTGGCAGAGGAGCTGTGGGGCTCTCTCTCAGGAGCCCAGCCTGCCCAGGCCCTGGGAAGCAGCTGGGCAGACCCCTCCCCTCCCTGTGCTCCTGGAAATCGACTGGGCCGCCTGACCTGAGTAGCTTCACTGGCGAAGGCACTGACCAGGGAGGGAGTCACCCAGTGCTTAGAGATGTATGAGCACCCGTCTCCCGCTGCACAAGTGCCCCATGGCACCTGCCTGGGGCTGCCGGCCGCATGGGCACTTTGCACCCGCAGCCTTGGGCCCAGAGCTGCTGGAGAACCTGCCTCGGCTCACATAGCTACATCCCAGCAGGTGGACCGATCCCACAACCCCTGTGGCCTGCACCACGGATAGAACTGCCAGCATGCCAATGTCGACTGCAGCTGGGGACCCTGGAACTAAGTCACTGCACACCCCCCCAGGACCAAAGTCAGTGTGACAACCCAACCGACACACCTGGCTCCCTCTCTAGGAAAAATTTCTACCATGAAAACCACCCCATCTGTAACATCGCCTGTGGCAACCAAGTCACCTGGTGTTCAGATACCAACAAGGGACACAGCGAGGTCACGTGACACCTGCAAAGGACACACGAACTCTCTGGCCACAGACCCCAGAGCAAAGGAAACTGCTGTGTCGCTGAGGAAGAATTCAAACTACGGATTTTAAGGAAGTTCAGTGGGATTCAAAAGAACACAGACAATTGAATGAAATCAGGAAAACAAGTCATGAATGAAAAACTCAGCAGAGACACAGATCATGCAAAAGATCCAAAGAGAAATCTTGGGGAAGAAGAACGCAATTGGCAAAATTTAAAAAACACAGTTGATGCAAATTCTCTCATGGCACAGAGGGCTGGGGTGCCCACATCCCACAGCAGAGTGCTGGTCTGAGTTCGAGCGGCTCTGCTTCCAATCCAGCTCCCGGCTACTGTGCCTGGGAAGCCGAGGACGGGGGCGCAAGCACGGGAGGTCCTCCCACCGTGGAGGAGACTAGTCTACAACAAGTATTGCATGGTTTACAGACAACAAAATGTGAGGGCTCCCAGCAGAAAGAAAAGACAAATGTTTAAGGAGATAGAAATGAGAATTGCCCTGACTTGCTGATTATCCATCGGGTATATGTAACAAATTATCACACTGTACCCCATAAGCACAAACATGGAAAAGTTCATGTGTCAATGAAAATTTTAAAATTAACTGAAAAAAAGAATAGGTGAGATGAACTTAATATATTTTATTTAACCTAATACATCCAAAAATATTATTGAGAAATACAATCAATATAACTATTATTAAAGAGACTTTTTTTTGCTACCAAGTATTTGGAATCTGTTATGTACGAAGGTATTTTGAAGGTTTGTGAAGGGGCCAGCGCTGTGACACAGCAGGTTAAGATGTTGCCTGCAATACTGGGATGCCGTGTGAGCACCTGCTCCAGTCCCAGCCGCTCCACTTCCAATCCAGCTCCCTGCTAATCTGCCTGGGGAAGTTCTTGGGCCCCTGCCACCCACATGGGAGACCAGGATGGAGTTCCTGGCTCCTGGCCCAGTCCCAGCCATTGCAACCATTTGGAGAGTCAACTAAAGGATGGAAGGCTCTCATTCATTCTCTCTCTCTCCTTCTCTCTCCCTCCCTGTCTCTCTCCCTCTCTTTCTTCCCTCCCTCATGTTTGTGTTTCTCCCTCTGTAACTCTGAGTTTCAAATAAGTAAATAAATCTTCTCTTAAAAAGGCTTGTGAAAAAATGAAATTAAAAAATAAGTGTATTTCGGTATAGAACATTTTTTGAAAGCCACGTAGTGTGCACTTTCCCATGCACTGGAAGTCTGGCTCTCACTTGCCACACGTGGCCGTGTCCACCCACTGGGCAGCTCAACCGCGAACACCCATCATTCCAAGTGTGGCCCACAGAGTGGAAGCAGCAGCAGCTTCCCGGGGAGAGCAGGGTAAATGCAGAATCTCAGCTCCGCCAAGGAGCTGGGGGAGCCGAGGCTGCGTTCTGACAGCATCCCCCGGAGATGTGTCATTTGTCTGCGTTCTCCCCCCATCCTGGAGCCGTTCCAGGAGCTGTGGAAGAGTGGAATGCCACGGGGTCTTCTTCCCAGCGCAATATGACTGTGCAAATGTAAACAGCTCGCTGCCTGCAATTCCAGGAACTCCCGGGCTCCAGGGATCCCCAGGTCCATGGTTTGCACATTAAGAACCCTGGCTCTGGAGCAGTGGTTTACACACACGCATACACACACGCACACACGCACACAGTCAGTGCTGAAAAATAAGTCTTTTATTTATAATTGAAAACTCCTTCAGAAGCTCCATGCATAAAGTGGGCGTCGTGGGCCAGGCGTTGTGGCCCAGTGGTTAAGCTAAAACTTGGGCCACTCACACCCCATGGTGGAGAGCCAGCTTCCTGCTAATGTGCACCCTGGGAGGCAGCAGGTGATGGCCCACGTGCCAGGGAGACTCAGGTGGAGTTCCTGGCTCCTGGCTTCAGCCAAGCTGGTCCGGCTTCCTGCTAACGCATCTGGGAAAGCAGCAGCAGACAGCCCACGTACTAGAGCCTCGGCCACTTGTGGGAGACCTAGATGGAGTTTGGGTTCCTCCTGGCTTCTGCCTGAACTAGCCCTGGACATTGTAGCCATTTGTCGAGTGAACCAGAAGGTGGAAGATCTCTGTCTCCTCTCTCTCTGCTGCTCTACCTTTCAAATAAAGAAATAAAGCCTTTTGTAAAAATATAGGCTAAGAAGGGCCAGTGCCATGGTGTACAGATAATGCCACTGCCTGCAGTGCCGACATCCCACATGGGTGCTGGTTCAAGTCCTGGCAGCTCCACTTCTGATCCAGCTCTCTGCTATGGCCTAGGAAAGCAATAGAAGATGCCCCAAGTCCTTGGGCCCCTGTACCCACGTGGGAGACCAGGAGGAGGCTCTTGGCTCCTGGCTTCAGATGGGCCCAGCTTCAGCCACTGTGGATATCTTGGGAGTGAACCAGCAAATGGAAGACTTTTCTTTCTCTCTCTCTGCTTGTCCTTCTCTCTCTGTGTAGCCCTGACTTTCAAATAAATAAATACATCTTTTTTAAAAAAAAAATACAGGCTACGAGTGTGCCACTGTGGCTGACGGGAAAAAGTCCCAGGCCTATGTGGTCTCCTCCACCCGACCCCTTGCAGGCTTGGCAGGTGCCTGCACTAGCTGGGGTGCCTCAGAGAAGCAGGATGGAGCAAATGCATCAGACTGAGTACTCCCAGGGACCAGAGACGCTGGAGGTCTCGGATCATTCTAGAGTTTGGAATATTTGCATATTCATACTGTGATATCACGAATACTGAACACGAAATCCATGCACGTCTCGCACACACCGTGGACACACAGCCCGAAGGTCACTTTCTGCAGTATTTTTGCTGTGTCTGTGTTTTGACCCCAACCCTTCGCATGAGGTCAAGTGCGCCTCTTTCCACCGCAGGTGCCATGGCAGTGCTTGAAGGCTTTTGAATTCTGGAGCGTTTTGGATTTCAGATGTGCAACCTAGACCCGGAGACGTGAACATTCATTGAGGGGGTCAGAGCACATAGTCACGGAAGCTCGGACTGGCCCTCGCGGACCAGAGGAAGCCCACTCCCCAGGCGGCAGGATCTACACCGCAGCCCACCGAGTCAGACGCCAACCTCATCTGGAAAGCCTCACCCACAGTGTTTCATCTGGGTGCCCCGTGGCCATCCACGCTGCCACACACTCAGCTGTCACCGTGCCCCAGGCCCCGAGGAGGCTCCGCCCTCCATCCCGCTCCCTCCTGGACACGCAGCACTCCGGGGCCTGGGCACCCCTGCTCCTCCCCGGCCGGGCCCCTCGCCTGCTGTGCCTGCCGCAGGTCCTGTTGAAACGCCTCCGCCTTCTGGAACCAGCCAGGGCCTAGGAGCCTGCCCTCTCTCTCGTCCTGCCGCCTCCTCAGATCTCCTGGCTTAGGATGCACAAAGGATGGAGAACCATGCCTGGCCCAGAGAAAGCAACGCTGCTCAAATAAAATACAGCGAGAGTAAATAGGGACCTGTCCAGGCTCGCTGTGAGCTCCTGTGGGGCAAGGACGGTCAAGGTCTTCCATGTGCCCGGGCCACAGCTGTTGGAGGTCCCTTGCTGGAGTCCTGGTTTGCCTCCTAAACTCATTCCTTCAAGGGGGCTTGCTTCTTCTCGAGCATCCGTGAAGGCTCAGCTCACCATCGTGTCCTCTGCCAAGACTTTTTTTGGGGGGCCAGCCCTGTGGCATAGTGTGTAAAGCCGCCACCAGCAGTGCCGGTATCCCATACGGGCACCGGTTCGAGTCCCAGCTGCTTCACTTCCGATCCAGTTCTCTGCTAAGGCCTGGGAAAGCAGTAGAAGATGGCCCAAGTCCTTGGGCCCCTGCACCCACGTGGGAGACCTGGAGGAAGCTCCTGGCTCCTGGCTTCAGATTGGTGCAGCTCTGGCTGTTGCAGCTAATTAGGGAGTGAACCAGTAGATGGAAGATTCCTCTCTCTCTCTCTCTCTCCCTCTCTCTCTCTCTCTCTGTCTCTCCTCTCTGTGTGTAACTTTTTCAAATAAGTAAATAAATCTTTTAAAAAACAGACTATTTTCTACTGACTGAGGGGCTTCTGCCCATACTAAGTGAGGTCCAATGGAAAGGAGTCCGAAGTCCAGAGATGGAAATATTCCCGCAGGTTAAAGAGCCCTAAGACAGCGCCAGCTAATGACGATGAAGATCAAGTAAGAAAACAGACGGTTCCTCCAAGGAGATGTACTTATTTACCTGAGAGGCAGACAGACAGCGCGGGGCAGACAGACCTCCCACCACCGGCTCACTCCCCAAAGACCGCAAGGAGCGCAGAGCCCACGCCAGGTCCCCCACGTGGCGGCAGGGACACAGTTCAGCCTTCACCGCCACCTCCCAGGTCCACAGCAGCAGGAAGCTGGAGCCGGGAGCTGGACCCGCAGTTGGGAATCCATCCCAGGCCCTGGGCGATGGGAAGCCGAGTCCTAACCTCCAGCCCAAAGCCTGGCCCTGCTTTTCATTTTTTCCATCAGTGAGGAAGTTTCCAGAGGCTCGCATCTCCCACCCACTCCAGAGGACCTCCCCTCATATCCAATTGGCCAGCATTGTGTCACGTGGCCCTGGCTTAACCAATGGCTGGTGGGGAAACTGGTCCGTCTGGATGGGCTTGCGCCATCAGGATTCACCCTCGAGAGCTGGGGTGAGGCTCAGCCTTGGGGCGGACGGGGCTGCCATGCTGAGAACAGACAGCAGCTGGAAGCCTTGGCTATGGGGGCGGCAGGGGCCAACTTGTCAGCTCCACCACCAACAGGGTCCACTGCACCTGCTGTGACCTCCAGGCTTGGGGGGGGGCAGTGCTGTCCTCCTCTGGACTCCTCTGTCCATTATAGGACACCCCACTTTGCAGCTTTCCTCACCTGCCCCCAGAGCTGGCCAGGTGTCTCCTCCACCTCTCTCTGCTGGCATGGGGCCGGGCACCCTGTGGGAGTGCTTCCGGAGCGTGTCACTGACTCGGTGAGACACTCCTGGCAGGGGACACTGGAGGATCATGCGTCACATCCGACTCCTCCACCGGGCAGCCCCTGAGGGCAAGGCCTGCACGGGGAGATTCTGTTCTATGGTGCCTGCGTAGCTTCTGAGGTACAGGGCGAATTTAGTGTGAGGTGTTTCATCGATGCCTAATCTGGATGCAACAGAGCAGTGAAAACAAACACTGTTACTCTTCCTGGGGACAGACCCCTCAGATGTATCGATGTATATATATTGATGTATATGTATCAAGGTATACTTATCGATGTATCGATGTATCAGTTGGATGCAAAATCACATGAGATTGCTTGTTTGTATTTATGTAAAGTTCAAAAGTTGCAAAACAGCCTGGGTGAGGGAGCAGGAGGCCTGAGGGGAGGGGCCCAGGGGACCTGCAGTGGAGGTAGCTGCCCCGACTGCAGATCTGGATCACGGTATCATGGGTGTGCACCCGGGACATTTACTGAACGTTTCACTTGGGCCAGTCGGATAATGGACTAGTGCTCAGTGCTAAAAAGAAAGGAACCTCAAGCCACGAGAAGACCGGGAGGGACCTTCAGTGGGTGTCACCAAGCGAACGATGCCCATCTGAAAAGGGCTGCATCCTGTCTGATGCCAGCGGCACGCAGGAAAACTGTGCAAATGGCAACAGGAGCGGCAGTGGCCAGGGGCCGAGGCATGGGGGGTGGGGGGAAAGGCTGAGCAGGTGGAGGCCAGAGGGGCTTCAGGGCAGGGACACCACGCAGATGCTGGTCACAGCCAGCTGTCCATCAGCAAGGCCAGGCCCTGACGGAAACCCGGAACTCACGGTGTGACACGTCGGCATGCGTCCCCCGAACCCGCTGAGACACATGCCTCCCCCCTCTGCTGCCAAGCATGGGTGGGGACTGAGGGTACCCAGGGGCCCCCTCTGCCTGTTGCTCCGTTTTACTGTGAAGCTAAGATTGCTCTACACAATGAAGTCTCCTCTTGTGGGTTACACGAGGGGTCTTCACAAATTTCACGGACAGTGCATGGGTTTCAACGTGTTTTGCACTAGGATTCCTTTAATTCCCTGTCCCGTGAAGTCTGGTGAGTTCTCCTCCATGATGGCATTAGCGAGTGCTCACCCAAGGCTCGCAGGAAGGCAGGCCCTCTGCAGGGTCTAACAGACCAGAGCCGGTCAGTGTTGTAGGACGCGGCTGGTGCAAGGGCGGGGACTGGCCTGGCTCGGGCTCCTCCCTGCCCTCAGCGTGGGGCACACGGTGACTGTTCCTAAATGAAGAAATGTGCTCCCCCGCAGGTCAGAGATGCGCCCACAGAGAGCGACTGCTTCTCTCCCCATTTCCCAGAAGAGGAAACCGACCCCTGTGGCTGAGCCAGGCTGCACGCTGGCCAGGCAGAAGCGGGACTCGCGCCCAGGTGACCCACATCCAGAGCCCCTGTGCTCACTGTCTCCAGTCCCACTGCAGCGCAAACCCAGATGCCTGCAGGGACATCACGGGTGTGTGTGTGTGTGTGTGTGTGTGCGTGTGTGTGGCTTTCCCCAGCCGAATCACCATTGCCTCTGAGCCGTGGTTACAAAGAGCCCTGACTGCAACTGTGACAAAGGACATGCCAAGTCCAAGTTCAACCGCCAGCCTGTCAGTCACTTTGACACCGTGAGTCCCTGTCACCTGGTAACTACTAAAAGGTGTAATATTGTGAACCCTTTAATTTTACCTTTCACAGGAGAGAACGGGAGGGGAGAGGCAGGATGCAGTCTGCGACATGTACAAATTACCTCTGACTCTTCTGAATATAGATTTCGTTGACGTCGGATGCCCGCCTGGGTGAGCAGCTGTCCCCTGGGTTGACGGCCATCAGCGCATAATTGCTGGGCTCACCCCGTCCTCTCTCGCTCAAGGTCAGTGCTGAAGTGTCAGTCTGAAAGTTTCCAAGCCACGCGAACTGCATGGGAACAAAGCAGTGTTCAGGGAGCCGCGCTTACCCCGAGTGGGAAAAGCTCTGTGTGTGTGCACCTGCGCTCACCGCAGGAACATTAGGGCTTGCGTGATGACGCCTGCCCATCAGGGGAGAGGAGAAGCAAAGGCAGTAGCAGCGAGTCTGCTTCAGGGGGCCGTGGTGCCTGGGCTGAGAGCCGTGGGGCTCAAGATGGCCTGGTCCATTCTCTCCTGCTGTAACAAAACACCAGGGCCAGCTGATTTCTAGAGACCTCAGGCTGGGGTCGGGGAGGGCCCTCCCCAGTGCATCGCAGCATGAGGATGGCATCAAGGTGGGAGTGAGTGTGAGGGGAGAGGCCACGTGGTGAGAGCAGGAGCAGGCCATGCAGAGCGACCCCTACTGCTGATCTCCACCAGCTCACCCCTAGGGATGAGCGGGATCCCTTCCGAGGGCCGCTCTGCCCGAGGCCCCGCCTTTCCAGGTGCCACCCCTTCTTAACACGGCCACAGTGGGACCAGGCTCCCGACACGCATCCAGCCACAGCAGGTGAGGGGCTGATGCCAGTGTGCAAGGTTCTTCTGAGAGGTTGGCTGGAGGGGCGGGGGGAGAAACAACATGAGACTGCTAGAACTCCACAGCACGAAGTCTGCTGTTTCAGGGTGCAGCGTCCAGCGGCAGTGAGAACACTCGCAATACTGCAGCACCATCGCTGCTCTCTGCTCCCAAAGCATTCTCGTTGCCGCCCCCACCCAGCAGGACACCCCAGACCTGTGAAGCAGCGCCCCGCCATTCCTCCCTCCTCCAGCCCCTGGCATCCGCCTCTATAGACGGATCTCTTCCAGATACTTCTTCCTGAAGGAACCAGACGACAGGTGGCTTCTGTGTCTGACTTCTTCCAGTTGGCAAAAGGCTGGAAAGCTCAGCCCCTTCGGCCTGCAGCCACGCCTCACTCCTCTCTGGTCCACGGACAGATCCCGTGTGGCCCACCCATCCGGCTGTCGCTGGACTGTGGGGCCGTGTCTTCCCTTCAGCCGCTGTGGCTCAGGCTGCGGTGAACAGTCACACACACCTGCTGTCCTTTGGACTTGCTGTCCTTCTGGACTTGGCACTAGGATGGAGGAGCTGCCCAGTGTTCTGCACAGTGGCCACCCCGGCCCGTGTCACGTCTGAAGTTCTGCTCAATCCACGTCCCTGCTCACACCATTTTTCATTTTTAAAAAGTTGGCAGGCTGGCACCGAGGCTCAATAGGCTAATCATCTGCCTGCGGCACCGGCACACTGGGTTCTAGTCACGGTCGGGGCGCCGGATTCTGTCCCGGTTGCCCCTCTTCCAGGCCAGCTCTCTGCTGTGGCCCGGGAGTGCGGTGGAGGATGGCCCAGGTGCTTGGGCCCTGCACCCCATGGGAGACCAGAAGCACCTGGCTCCTGGCTTCGGATTAGCACGGTGCGCTGGCTGCAGCGCGCCAGCCGCGGCGGCCATTGGAGGGTGAACCAACGGCAAAGGAAGACCTTTCTCTCTGTCTCTCTCTCACTGTCCACTCTGCCTGTCAAAAAAAAAAAAAAAAGTTGGCAGATTTGTGCTTCCAAGTGAGAAGCCAGTCTTTCTTCCCTGACTGAGTGCCCACCACCGTGTGCTCTCTGGGTGCTGTCAAGGGGGGTGGCTGGGCCGGGCCCCGCTCTCTGGGGGTGCACAGCCAGCTAGGAGTCCAGGAATCCAAGACACAGACATTTCCAGGCTCGGCCCTGGGCGTGGGGAGTTGCCCCTCAGCTCCTGCTCCCTCGGCTGTGGATGGTGAGAGCTGAAATCTCACCACGGGATGCCAGGCTCCACCCAGAAGGAGAAGAGGCTGGACCTGGGCACGGGAATCCTCCAGGCCCCGGCTCTTCTGTCCACTGGCTGGGACCTTGAGTGAGCTCTTTAACCTCCCTCTGCTTTCTTGTCAGTAGAATGAGGGTGACACCATTTCCCATGGGGCGGGACAAGCTCGAGGCCCGGCCCGGTGCCTACCATGCAGGACATGCTCAACAGACAGACCTCGCCCTCCTGGGCCCTGCAAGAAGGGAGCCCAGACTGACAGCGTGGGGCTTTCCGTCCTATGCAGCACCGCCTGGGAGGCCAGCTGCGGGCTGGGGTCATGCCGCCCACTGGGCTGCAGCCCCCACAGGTCCGCTCCATCTCCCCAGTCCCTAGCTCCGTGAGCTCTGGGATGGGGGTGGGGGGTCACTGACCACAGCAGTCTCCCAGGACTGCCTCAGCAAAATGCCCAACACGTGGCATAAAGCAGAAGAAATTTCTTCTCCAATAATCTGGGAACAAGGAACCAGAGGCCAGGTGCGAGGGCGGGTGTTATGGCCCCATGGGTGAAGCCGCCACCGGTGACAGTCATCCCGGATCGGAGCACCCACTTCAGCCCCAGCTGCTCTGCTTCTGAGCCAGCTTCCTGCTATGCTAATGAGCCTGGGCAGGCAGCCTAAGATGCCCCAAGTATTTGGGCCTCTGCCACCCACGTGGGAGGCCAGGAGGGAGCGCGTGGCTACTGGTTTCAGCCTGACCCAGCCGCAGCTATTGAGAGCTGGAGAGCGCAGGCACTGGGGAATGAACAGCAGATGGAAGACCTCTCTCTCTCTCTCCCTCTCTCTCTCTCTCTCTCTCTCTCTCTCTCTCTCTCTCCCTCTCCCTCTCTCTCTCTCTCTCTCTCCCTCTCTCTCTCTCCCTCTCTCCCTCTTCTCTCCCCCCCCCCCCATTTTTGTATGTGTGTGTGTGGGTTCAAGTCCTGCTCCACTCCCGATTCCAGTCTCCTGCTAATGCGCACCCGAGAGGCAGTGCTTTGGCTCAAGTCCTAGGGCCCCCGCCACCAGTGCGGGAGACCCAGATGGGGTTTTCGGCCCCTGACTTCGGCCTGGCCCAGTCCTAGCTGAGGCGGGCACCTGCGGGATGGGCCAGCAGATGGAAGATTTCTCTCTTTCAAACAAAATGAAGATAAACAAATCATTTCAAAACCAGATTTTAAACCCATTACAGGAAGCCAAAGAACAGAGCAATTAAAGCGCTCAGATCGATCGCTGAAAGCCGCTCTCCGCGTGGACGACCCGCCTGCCTGCGGCTGACTGCTGGTGCCGGCTGGGGCTGTGGGTGCCTGCTAGGCTTTCTCTCTTGGCATGTCTGAATGTTCGAGCCTTCCTACAAGGAGCCTATATTGCCATTACAAGAACCATAGGCGTCTGGATGTGTCGATTAGAGCGGGGACGTGTGTGAGGCGCAGCGCTGCTGGCGCTCCTCCACGGAGCTCGCAGGAACTCCCCTCCCGCGCCCTCGGCGCTCCCACCCCCACCCCCATTCAGATTGGTAAGGCACCCGGAGAGCCGGGGCCAGTGCGAGCACAGGAGAGGCCCTGGACGGAGATGAGGGGCCGTGGCCGCTGATCGCTTTCCCTGATTTACATCAATTTACATTCGGCCCTCGAGTAATCTACATGAAAATCAGGCGGCCTCCACCTATTCCCCGGAAATCAGCTGAGGCTGCCGCCGCGGGGAGGGTGCCTGGAGATGCTTCCTCACTCCCAAACCCTGGGCAGATTAATTTGTCAGCCAAAACAGGAGCCCGTACTGTAATCATGGCCGCCTCGCACTCACTCACTTTCCCCAAATTGGATAGATAAATGGATATTTGCGGGTTATTAGCCTGAATGTTTTGTCTAGCTTCATTTTCCATTTACTTCTCTTCTGTAAAGAGTTGGCGTGTTTTTATTTTTTTCCTTTCGTGGAAGGTTACTGATGCTATTCTTTCATTCACTCCCCTAATGATAATTTACTGAGGCGCCGGCTGTGTACCAGGCAACCGTGCTTGGTGCCCGGGTGAGCAGGTGACTGCCTCTGCCTCCTGTTCACACTCGGATTTGATGCCCCTGCCCTTGACCTGGTCCTCACAATAAATGTCAGCATAGGTGGAAGCCACACCTGGCAAAGTGCACCGGCCCCGAGTGTACAGCTCGACCCGTTCTTTTGGGTGCACCTGCCAAATCTCCATTGTGGTCAAGGCCTACAGCATCCTGAGTGCCCCAGGGGGCCCCTCATGCCCCCTTTTCCACCCCACTCAAGATAACCACTCTGGTATCTTTCACTGTCCTTTAGCTCATCCCATGTGTTCACTGTCTATGGATAGAACTATGGACATATACAGCTCACCAAAGACCACATTCCATCGACAGGAAGCACAAACACTGGCAACTCTAATTTGGGCTATAATTACATCTGTGAGATTGTCTGTGTGACAACACACATTGTCCATAGTTTGTTCTTTTTTAATACTGGGCAGTAAATGATCCGCATATACACATATATGTCAGTGTATGTGCCCCTTCTCTGCTTGGAGGACACCTGGGGGGTCCCAGTGTGGGATGATACTGAACGCAGCCCAGGGCCAAGGGGCCCGCCCATGTCTAGCACTAGGGGGTACTGCCCATCCTTGTCCTTTGAATTATTGTTTGATATGAGGCCCGGGGTTGCTGGCTGGATTCCTGTTGAGTTACTGTCTTGGCGTGAGAGTTGCATTCAAAGCAGAGGCACAGATAAGGTGCAAGAGAGCAGGATTCAGTTAAAGAAATGAGAGAGCAGCCTCCCTCTGTAAGCCGAGGGGCGTCGGCCCCAGCCCAGCGCAGGCTGACCTCTCACTGGGTAAGGGGTGCTGTCCCAACTGAATAACCAAATGGGGTGGCGTTTGGGCGGGGCTTCAGTGCACGCACGTGGCCCTCTCTGGGAAGGTGTCCGCGTCCCCACCAGGAGCTCAGCTCACAGGTGATCATGACCGGGAGTGAGACTCAGGTGCGTCCTCATGGGAAGCCAGTGTGCCCAGCCTGCAGCCATGTTGGATCTGCAGGGAAGGGGGTGGGATTCTGTGGAGCGTGGCCTCCTGGCCACCTCGTAGCTCCTCTGCTGAGTCACTAGCTCCCTGCCCAGCCCCTTTCAAATCCAGGGCCTGTTCACATTCCCCCAGCTGCTTCTCTGGTCTTTAGGAGGGGATTAAGGTTATAAAGTCACAAGGGTGGGCTCCTGGCCCCATAGGATTAGTGTCCAGGCCACGTGAGGACACAGCAGGGAGAGGGCCAGGAGGGAAGCCCGTGCTGCATGGAACCTTGTCCTTGGGCCTCGTAACCTCCAACACTTCGAGAACATTCCAGCCAGTCTATGGTGTTCTGTTACAGCAAGCACCTGCTAGTGCCCAGCAGACCTGGGGGCTGAGGACAGCCCAGACAGCAAAGCACACACAGACTCCGCCCCTGGGGTGCTTCCGTGGTCAAGGGAGAGAAAGAACAAAGAGGCACAATGAATATGCCTTCCATTAGAGGGTACCAAGTCCCAGTGTGGGGGGGGGGCAAGTGCAGGAGTGGAGCATCAGAGATGTCACAGTATGTGTCCCTGAGGTCACAGACGGCCACCCTGCAGGGACTGCTGGTGCCGGCTGGGGCTGTGGGTGCCTGCTAGAGAACTAAGGAGCAGGCAGGCAGCAGTGCAGATGTCTGGGGGAGCGTGTGCAACAGTTGGTGCAGTGCAGGGAGTGCGTGCTAAGCTACGGAGTCTTAGAGCCCTTGGCAGTGGCGGGGAGCAAACCTGGAGAGCAAGAGCCTTCGTTTTGAATATGATAGGACCAGCCAGGCCTCTCCAGAGGAGCAAAACCAGTAGGGTGTGCAGGTCTCTGTGCGTGCACAAGTGTGTATGTGTGTGTGTGTGTGTGTATATTTATCTCCAGGAATCGGTTCATGTGAGCATGGAAGCAAGACTGGCTAAGTCCAACTCCACAGGCAGCCCAGAAGGCTGGAAACGGAGGCGGGCTTGACGCTGCCATCTTCCTCTGCACGCCCCAGTGTCTGCCCCCGGGCCTCTGTATCAGTCAGGATCCTTCCGAGAGACAAGATCTACGAAGCACACAAGAGGGGACCTCTTAGGGGAAATGCTCACGGGATCGAGGAGGCTGAGACCCTCACGATAGACCATCTGCAACCTGGAGAAGCGGGGAAGCCGGGGCCGTGGCTCCACTCGTGTCTGGGAGCCCCAGAGGCAGCGATGCTGACGGTGGAGGCCCCAGTCTGAGGCCCAAGGCCTGAGAGGCCCAGAGGCTGCTGGGGCCAGTCCAGAGTCCAAAGACAGAAGGCTCCCCAGGGCAGGCACCATGGCCCAGTGGGTTAAGCCACCACCTGCAACACCTGTGTCCCATATGGGCACTGGTTCGGGACCCAGCTGCTCCACTTTCAATCCAACTCCCTGCTAATGCATCTAGGAAAGCAGCACCCATACGGGAGACCCAGAAGAAGCTCCTGGCTTCTGGCTCCTGGCTTCAGCCTGGACTCTGGCCCAGCCCCTGCCATTGTGGCCATTTCAGAAAGACACTAGTGGATAGAATCTCCCTCTCCCTCTCTCTCTAACTCTGCCTTTCAAATAAATAAAAATAAATCTTGGAAAAAAAAAAGAAAAGATGGCTCCAAAATCCTGATGTTCCCGGGGCAAGAGCGAGTGTCGCCTCTGGGATGGTCAGAGAGAGGAAGTCCCCTTCCCTCCCTTCCCCGCCTTTTCTTTCTCCATCTGGGACCCCCACTGATCGGAGGGTACCTGCCCACACTGAGAGTCCACCTTCCCACTCACCCCGCCTGACAACACCACGCGTCTCCTCCGGAAACAGCCACCAGCACACACAAGCAGAAGCTGTGTTCCCAGCCATCAGGACGCCCTCTGTGCACGCTGACACCTGAAACCAGCCAAGACAGACCTCAGCTGATGACATGGGGCCTCCCGGGCTAGCAGGGGTCTCCTTGGCTCAAGTCATCGAGATGGAAGTTAACACCTGCACAGCCACGCCCAGGGCCCTGCTTGATCAATTAACTACATCACAGTCCAGCAAGGTTGACACACAGAACAGCACCACCAGGCTTTTGGAAGGTTTTATGCGATGGACGTTCTCTGTGTTGACCGACCTGGGATAGCTTCTGACTTGCTTTAAAGTGACACAGTCCACCATACTTTGAAAAGGATCCTTCTGGTTTCCTTGTGCAGAACAGATGGTAGGGATACAGCTGGCTGTCACCAGGGAGACCAGCCAGGAGGCCACTGCAGGCGCCGTGAGAGGCTGTGGGGGGCCGGAAGCCTGGACCGTGGCTCTCCCGTGAAGGGGGCGTGGCAGATGCTGTTTGTCTCTGATCTGCACTGTGCGTCATGTTCCACACACAACAGGTGCACCTGCCACATTTGTGGACCAGGAAAGTGTGGGAAAACCAGTGGCCCTGAGCATTGTGCACACTGTGCCCATGTCCTCTGTCACCGCCATAGCCTTCTTGCCCTGTCCCCTTTGCTCAAACTGGTCCCCCGTGGGAGGAAGCGCCAGCTGTGGCTCAGGTCCCATTTCCATCTGGGGACAGAGCTTGCCACCGCCCACATGCAACAACTCAGCTGGCTGCCCTGATCCCTCTCCTCAAGTGCACCAGAGCAGAGGTCGTCCTCCTATGGGACCCTCCCACTGCAAGGGGCCCACAGACTGGCCAGTCGTGGGATTTTTTACTCTGTCCCAGATTCCAGCTCCCCTCTAACCCAGAGAACTCGTGAGAATGTCCATTGCCTTCTGCATGTTTCCCAGAAGCTGGGAGCTGGAGGGAAGGCATCCACCCCATCTCCTCGGAGGTTAATTGATGCATGAATAAGAGGGTCCCTCACTCAAGCCCCCCACCCAAACACAGGGGGCTGCCAACCGTACAAGCACAACTACACCAGGTCTTCTGTCACGAGCTCTAGAAAGCATTTTTAGAAAGAAAGGAAGGGATGAGCCCAGTGTGCTCATGGAAAGTGGTTCCAACCTCCCGCTGTGCGGAACACGGAGCATCCTGGAGCCGGCAGCTACCTGGCCCTGTTCCCTGCCCTATTACAAAACAAAGGAGCCAAATTCCCTCTGATGTCTATAAATAAAGTGCTTTGTCCACAAGCAGTTGGGTGGAAGCATTTTTCCAACCAGTGTGCATTGACTTTCTCCGCAGCAGCACAGCAGATCAGACGCTGGGCCAGGCCCACTGCCCGGTGGAACCACAGCAATCCTGCTTCCGCAGCACTGATTTCCCTGTCCCCCAATGTCTCCCTCCTCCCTGCATCAGTCTCGGCTTTGTGTAAATCTGCCCAGGGACAGACAGGCAAAGCCTTCCAAATTCTTCCAATTCGAGAAATTCGAAATGGCAAAAGACGAATTTCTTCAATTACATGTAGACCCCTATTTCTGATCTATGGAATGGCTGGTGCAATCTCTCTTTTCAGATGACAAGAGCTATGCAGGGGCCAGTGCCGTGGCACAGCAGGTTAAAGCCCCAGCCTGCAGTGCCGGCATCCCATATGGGCACAGGTTCAAGTCCCGGCTGCTCCACTTCCAATCCAGCTCTCTGCTATGGCCTGGGAAAGAAGTAGAAGATGGCCCAAGTCCTTGGGTCCCTGCACCCATGTGGGAGACCTGGAAGAAGCTGCTGGCTTCAGATTGACACAGCTCCAGCCACTGAAGCCATTTGAGGAGGGAAGTAGCAGATGGAAGATCTCTTTCTCTCTGTAACTCTATTTTTCAAATAAATTAAAAAATAAATAAAGAGCTATGCAACCAGTCACACTCCATTTTCAGCTCATCTGCCAGGCAGTTTAGCACTAGCAACTGTCGAGGCCTTGTGACTGATGCCTATTTCCCTGATTCGTAGATTCACCTTTTATTTTATTTATTTATTTATTTAACAGATAGAATTAGACAGTGAGGAAGAGAGACAGAGAGAAAGGTTCACCCCCCAAATGGCCGCTACGGCTGGAGCCACGCCAATCCGAGGCCAGAAGCCAGGAGCTTCCTCCTGGTCTCCCATGCGGGTACAGGGCCCAAGCACTTGGGCCATCCTCCACTGCCTTCCCAGGCCACAGCAGAGAGCTGGACTGGAAGAGGAGCAACCGGAACTAGAACCCAGCACCCATATGGGATGCCGGTGCCGCAGGCGGAGGATTAGCCAAGTGAGCCACAGCGCCAGCCCCCCTTTGATTATCTTTACTGAAACTTATTCAAGCATACGCTTGCCCACATCGCCTTCAGAAGCAGGCTGCGAGAAACAGTAGTTTTAGAGCAGTGTTTACATTTTGTAGCTGCTGCTCTCAGAATGGAAGCTCAGGCCAGATGAGACATAGGACGTGGAATGACAGAAACAGCCAGAATGGACAGAGGACAGAAGGGAAGGACTCTCCGTGGGCACCAACTGCCCTGCCTGATGTAGCACTTTGCATTAAGTTTTTTTTTTTTTTTTAATGATTAATTACTAGCTTGATTGACTGCTTTGAAAAGCAGAGTGTCTTCGAGAGGGGAAGAAACAGAGATCCTCCATCTGCTGGTTCTTTCTCCAAATGGCTGCAACAGCCAAGGCTGGGCCAGGCCAGAGCCAGGAGCCATCTAGGTCTCTCCCAAGGGTGCAGGGGCCCAAGAACTTGGGCTGCCATCTGCTGCCCTCCCAGGTGCACTAGCAGGAAGTTGGATCAGAAGCAGAGTAGCCAGGACTCAGCCTAGCACTCTGATCCTGGATGCCAGTGTTGTAAGCAGCAGCCTAGCCCACTGCACCACACTGCTGTCCTCTTTTATTTTTCAGACTTAATCTGCACAGCACATCCTCTAAGACAGAATGGCTGAATCCCGCCTGGACCCAAGTCCCTCTGACTCCAGAGCTAGTGTGTGGTGCACACTATCAGGCCACTCCTCAGACAGCTAGTGGGGAGAAGGCTGGCCAGTAACGGAATATCCCTGAGGGAAGCCCAGTGCGTGTGCTAAGGGGCAGAGAGCAGGTTTGGCTGAAGTCAGCAGGGAAGTACAAAGAAAGTAGACTTAAATACAGCTAGCACAAGGCATTCATCCATCCATCTGTCCGTCTGTTGGTACATTCATCCATCTACCACTTGTCCATCCATCCACCCACCCATCTGTGCATCCATTCATCCACCCAGCCATACATACATATCCATCCATCCACGCATCCATCCATTCACCCACACATCCATACATATACACCTATCCATCCACACATCCATCTGCCCACCTATCCATCCATCCACATATCCATCTGCCCACCCATCCATCCATCCACACATCCATCCATCTGCCCACCCATCCACCCATCCATCCATCCATCCACACATCCATCCATCTGCCCACCCACCCATCCATCCATCCATCCATGCATCCACACATCCATCCATCCATCCATGCATCCGGCATCTAAGCCTCCAACACTTTGACTGCCACACAACAAAGGCCTCACACCTACCCCAAGGGAGCTCTGGAGCTGGGATGAGCTTTCACCACTGGCTCGTTACACCCCACATCACCCAGTTTTTGGATGCAGACGCCCCTGGGAAGAGAGAGTCAGCTGAGAGCCATTGTCAGCGGCGCTCCTGGGGGGTGGGATGGAGGACGGAGGGCTGCTGTCCAAAGCCCCAACAGCTGGTGGCACAGCAAGGCTCCACCTCACCTGCTTTGCTGTGTCCACCTGACGACCTGTTCACTGCCTGTCTCTCGCTCTGGGACGCCAACCCCATGAGGACAGGGACTTTGCTGTGTTCGGTGCTGTGTCTACAGAACCCGGAGCAGCGGCTGACCCAGGATGTGGGCACAGTGAATGGAACGAAGGCAGCCCTGGGATCTCTGTCTGCCTGGGCTGCTGTAATAAAACATCACCAACCTGGGTGCCGCGGCAACAGAAACTAGCCCCTCACAGCCCTGACTGCAAGTTCAAGACGAAGGTGTGGCGGGGTCGGATTCTCCTTGGCTTGCAGAATCACCTTCCTGGTGCTGCGTCCTCACGTGGCCTTTCTTCTGCGTGTGAACATCCACCTTGTCTCTCTCCTAAGAACACAGACACACTGGGCGAGGGTCCGTCCTCTGGATCCCTGTATCCAATACCGTCCCGTTCCCAGGTCCTCGGGGTCAGGGCTTTAACAAAAGCGTTCTAGGGCCACGGTCCAATCCGCAGCGGTGCAGAGTGCTGGGGGCATAGCAGACACCATGAGCAGGAAAGATCTCACTGAGCCCACGCGACAATCCAGAGGTGGGTACTGCCACTCCCGTTCTAGGAGCTTAGGAAGCTGTGTGCTAAACTGTGCATGGAGAGCAGGTGGCGAGCTGCGAAATCCAAGCCTGGCCACTTGGTCTCAGAGCCTCCCCCTGGGCACTAAGCGACAGCTCTCGGGGAAGGTCCAGAGAAGGAGGACTTCAGGGAGGACTGACAGCCAGAGAGGAACCTTCAGGCCTGGCCAAGGGTCCCGCTCAGGATAGCCTGGGCCACTGTGTGGAGTGCACACAGGCCAACATCCCACCACGTGGCTTCTTACGTCACCACATCCCCACCTGCGGCCCCGGTCTGTGCCCAAGCCCTGGACCCTCACGGGGATCCAGCCTTCCCGTGGCCAACGCAGAGTTCATCAGACTGCCCAACCGCAGTCCCCCTCATCGTGCCCAAGTGGCACCGCCACTCGGGACACAAACCTAGGGGTCACGGTCCGTTCCCTAGCCAGATCAACAACTCTGTTTCTACAACAAAGCCCAAATCACGCCACTGCCCCCAGGTCCACAGTTGGCATCCGAGGTGGAACCACCACCATCTCTCACCTGGGCTCCTGCAAAAGCCCCCGGCCAGTTTCCTTTCCATCTGTGCCCTGCCCCCACGCACCCACCCCGCCCTGCCGACAGCCAGGAGGGCAAATCAGCATCCCGCTCTCACAGATGGAGACTCCTGGGCCAGAGACAAGAGACTTTGTCACTCCAACAAAGGCAGAGTGTTGGCGTGCTCCCCGCCCCCCACCCCGGCTTCCTTATCCGAACTCCTCCTGGATGGGCCCAGCCGGGACCGTGCAGGTAGTGGGTTTTCACTACAGGGGAGGCCCTCTGAGCTTGGGGACCCCACCGATTTAAAGCCAACTGGAAGGAGCTCTGCTCTTTGTCATGGAAAGACACAGAAGTTCATGCCTCCAGCTCACCTGCTGCAAACGCAACCCGGAGAAAAGGCCCAAGTGCTGAGTGGTCAGGGCCAGGCATTTGTGGCGCGAATGTCTACTGACCCCGACTAAAACCCAAACTACCCACCACGCTCTCAAGGCTCAGCCTGCCCCTCTGACCTCACCTCCCAACCCCTCTCCCCTCCTCTGCTCTGCGCCAGCCACACTGGCCCCCTAGGGAATACATCAGGGCTGTCCCTCTCCGAGCTCTGCACTTGGGTCTCTACTCTCCACCCTTGAACTTCACCTGCCTCAGGAGGCCTCCCCAGCCATTCCAGCTAACGCCGCCGCCTAGCACATCACGGGCCATCATCTTTTCCAACGCCTCCACGCTTGGGAATAGTCTTCTCTCCCCTGTGTATCAGCCCCCCGACAGCCTTCTAGGGCCCCCCATCTCATTTCCCACTGCACCCTCAGAGCCACAGCAGAGTCTGGATGCTAAGTGAATATCCGGGGGTCACGTAAGTGCCAGGCAGACAGAATCCCCAACTGGACACGCGGCGGCTCAGACAGTGTCCCTAGGGGTGGGAAATGCCAGCCACGGAGCCCTGGAAACCTAAACTGGCATGACTCAGATTAATGCCAGGGTCCAAGCGCTCAGTGTTGTTCTTCACGTGGGAGGCTGTGCTTTGTAGTGGCCACTGAGGCCGTCAGCGAGGACACTGCAGCAGGACTGTGGGGGAGGCCTGTGGCCGGCTGCTGGACAGCCTCCCGCAAACACAGAGACGCAGGCTTGTTGTCCTGGCCCTTGACTGGTCTCTCTTGAGGAATCAGTGAGACCCCAGGGCCTTGAGCTCCGGTCTCAGAGCAACCTGGGTTGGGCCATCTGGGGTGTGAACCAGCAGAGAGCTCTTTCTGTCTCTCCCTCTCTCTGTAACTCTGACTTTCAAAAAAATAAATAAATAATAAGTCTTGAAAATAAAAACAGCAGCGTCTGGGGCTGGGGTGTGGCACAGTGGGTTCAGCTGCTGGAAGTGGGGAAGAGCTCGAGGAGACAGAAGGGGCGCACGTGGCAGCTCGCCCGAGCCCCAGGTCCCGACCCACAGCACGGCGCCCGGAGCCTGCTGCACTCACAGGGGAGCCTCGTGTCCCTGAAAGTGCTTTGCAAACCATAAGGCGTTGGACCCAAGAGAACAAGGATGACCACACTTTAGGGGGTGTCAGCTTTACAGAAATGAAGCCTTGCTCCGCAATGCTGTGGGCTTCTCTGATGGGACAACCAGGTCCTTAGCTGGTCCCTGGACAGACAGGCAGGCAGGCAGACAGACAGACAGGCAGGCAGACAGGCCTGTGGAGGCCCCGGGCAGCCCCTGCCTCCCCAGGCAGCTGCACCACACTGTTCTTGAGCGGAAGCAGGTGCTGAAAACCTCCTTTCAGGCCCTCGGATTAGGGGACGACAGCTCTGGTTTTAGCCAATTAAATACCATTCCATTCGCATCCATCAGCCCCACTTCACAGATACACTGCCAGGTGTGGACGCCGGGGCCCCAGCAGCTCCTGATCCCAAGCTCTCTGGGGACAGAGGTGCTCAGCTCCTCCTCCAGGACAGGCACTGTGCGTACAGCCAGGTGGCCTGGTCCCCGTCCCCAGGGAGCTCCCATCCTCTACATGAAAACAAACATGGGCCGGCACTGTGGCACAGTGGGTAAAGCCACTGCCTGTGATGCCGGCATCCCATATGGGTGCCCGTTCAAGTCCCGGCCGCTCCACTTCTGATCCAGCGTCACACCCGCCTCTTTCTCTGCCTCCAGTGCTGCCATTCGCCATGCTCCCCGTGTGTCTGTCTCTGTTCCTCTCCCAGGAAGGACGTCGGGCACACTGGATTTAGGGCCCTCTCTCCTCCAATGTGACCTCAGCTTAACTCATTACCTGTGCAACCACTCTACCAGGACCAGGGGTCTCCCATGTGCGTGGCAGGGACTCAAGCACTTGAGCCATCATCTGCTGCTTCCCAGATGCCTGAGCAGTGCTGGATCAGAAGTGGAGCAGCCAGAGGCTGGTGCTGTGGTGCCGCGGGTAAAGCCGCCTCCTGTAACGTCGACTTCCCATATGGGTGCCGGTTTGAGTCCGAGATGCTCCACTTCCAATCCAGCTCCCTGCTAATGCACCTGGGAAAGCAGTGGAAGATGGCCCAAATGTGTGGGCACCTGTAGCCATGTGGGAGACCCAGAAGAAGCTCCTGGCTCCTGGCTTTGGCCTGGCCCAGTCCTGGCCATTGCAACATTCCAGCAGATGGAAGACCTCTCTCTCTTCTTGTCTGTCTCTCCCTCTCTGTGACTCTGACTTTCAAATAAATGGATAAATCTTTAAAAAAAAAAAAAAAGTTTTGAAACCCACTTATGTGAGGGCCCTTCAGTTAATGAAAAATGCATTTATGAGAAAAACTGCATGATCCCCAAACAAAGCTGTATTCTGAGATTTCAGGAAGGACGTGAAGGGGGGAGGGGGCTCCTAACTCAGTCCCAGGCCCCGGAGCAGAATGGAGCCCCCTGGCCTGTTGGTAGGAGGAAGGAGCTGGAAAATCAGGTGACTGCTTCCGGGTCCCAGAATCCAGCACAGGCAGAGTCAGGGTCAGTGCCAGAGCTGCTGACCCCACACCCAGCCTCCAAGGCACCAGGAGCAGCTAGGACCCAAGTCCAGCACATGGGGGTCCAAACTGGCCCGGGGCGCCAGCCCCATGGCTCACCTGCTGGGCCCAGCCCGGAGAATCCCTCACTTCTCCCCACGGCCAGTCATACCTGGTCACCAAAGGGGACGCGCCTTGTCGGTTCATTTTTCTCCCCTTCAAAAAAAAATAAATTCATAAATGGTGCTTGGCAAGCTGTTTACTACCTGGCTTTAACGGCCTGTTTATGGCCTCGAGCCTGCGTCTGTTAACACGGCCCTCGTCATTTTCCCTCATTAACTGTCAATTTGGAAGCCAGTTCTGGCATTAACCATGCCTAGGCCTAAATGGCTGCGGACAGTTGATTTTATGACCGCGCCTTGTCTTGCAAGGCGGGGGTGACGCAAGCAGAGGGGTCTGAGCCTGGCTCAGGCGAGCACGCGGCTGCTGGCAGGAAGGCCAGACAGGTGGGAGTCCCAGGCCTGAGACCCAGGGGTGTGCGGGCCCCCAAGGAGGCCTGACCACTCCTCTTTCGGCTGCCAAGGGACCAGAGCAGATTTGAAAAGAAGTTCAACTTCGTTGACCATTTGGGGAATGAACCAGTGGATGGCAGATCTCTATTCCTCTCTCTGTAACTCTGCCTTTCAAATAAATAAACAAATATTAAAAATAATAATAGGAATAAAAGCCTTCCACATGCTGAGCAGAAAGTCTGAAGACTGAACCAGCTTTGCCCAGGGACCGTGGTCGGCACTCGGCTCGCTGCCGACACATCCCCCTTTTTGCACAGCCGGGTTTGGGGCTGTTTTGCAAAACAGAGCCGTATTTGGAGGAGATAGCTACACAGCGAGACAGATAATGACAAGGTGGACAGAGAGTCTGCTGGCCTGGGGAGGGAGGGGGCCTCACAGCAGCCGTCCTCTGGCTCCGAGGTGTGCCCGCAGCCTGCGTGCTGCGCGCGGGGACCACGCTGGGGCCCAGGCTCCGAGCTGCTGGTTACGCTCTGCTTCAGCCTGGGCAGTAGGTAAAGGGTGTGTTTTTCCCACAGCGCCTTAACTGATGCTCTACACAGGCCGCTATCTCAGCACGGAGAATGAAACTCCCGCGGATGTGTCACCTTCGCCTAGAAGTCCTTCCTGCCCTTCGCAGACCCCGCAAGTCACGCCCCTCCTGTGTTCCCAGGGCTCGTCCCACAGGGCTCACAAGCGGCAAAGGCTGTGGGGACCAGCAAGCGACTCCCCCTCTGAGGCTGGCAGGGAAGACACAGGCCTCGTGAGCAGGACACGGCTCCCGCTCGGATACAGACCCATGGCCTCCAGATCGGGCTTTTGTTTTTCTTTTCTTGTTTTAGAGATTTGTTTGTTTGAGAGGCAGAGTTACACACACACAGACATAGAGAGAAAGGTCTTCCAATCTGCTGATTCACTCCCCTTATGCCCTCAAAGGCCCCGGGCTGAAGCCAAGAACCTGGAATTCCATTCCAGGTCTCCCACGTGGGAGGCAGGAGTCCAAGGACTTGGGCATCTTCTATTTCCTTCCCAGGCGCATTAGTAGGGGGCTGGACCAGATGTGGAGCAGGGGCCGGCGCTGCGGTATAGCGGGTAAAGCCACAGCCTACAGTGCCAGCATCCCATATGGGCATCAGTTCAAGTCCTGGCTGTTCCACTTCTGATCCAGCTCTCTGCTATGGCCTGGGGAAGCAGTAGAAGATGGCCCAAGTCCTTGGGACCCTGAACCCCCATGGGAGACCTGGAGGAGGCTCCTGGCTCCTGGCTTCAGATTGGTGCAATTGCAGCCATTGCGACCAACTGGGGAGTGAACCAGCGGATAGAAGACCTCTCTCTCTCTCTGCCTCTCCTCCTCTCTCTGTGTAACTCTTTCAAATAAGTAAATCTTAAAAAAGCAGAGCAGCTAGGACTCCACCTGGCTCTCACAAGAGGAAGTTGCCATCCCAGGTGGCTGCTTAACTCGGATAAGATCACCCTGTGCCAGCCCAACTCCAGGTGCTTTAGGTGAATTAACGAACTTAATCCTACAAATCATGTGCCAGACACCGTGCTAAGCTCTTTAGGTATTTTTATCTGATGGAATCCTTGCAAAATCTTATAAAGCTGCTAGCGGCTGGATCTTACAAAGTCTTCACAGGAGCTGGCTCGATGAAAGTGGAAAGTTGGGGGCCAGGACTGTGGTGCAGCGGGTTGAGCCATCCGACATCCCAATACAGGCGCTGGTTCAAGTCCCAGCTGCTCCACTTCAATCCAGCTCCCTGCTAATGCGCCTGGGAAAGCAGCGGCTATGCTAACACAGACACAGTATTTCTGGTCTTACAAGCCCTGTGACCTGGGGCAAGCCACACAGCCTCTGTCTGGCTTCTGCTTTCACATCGTGAAAGAGACACAGTAATACTGCCTGGATCCCCACAACGGAAGGAGATTCACTGGGATAAAGCAGGCAGTGCTGAGCACAGCCCCTGGCACAGACCCAGCAATGGCCAAGTTGCAACAAGTGTCACTATTACGCCCTGTTTCATTTGTAGATGTGAAATCTCATCTCAGTGGCCCTCCACGAATACAACCTAGCAAGGCTCTGTGCTCTGTGCTGCACTCCCTCGCGTCCTACTGGGATCTGGCAGCTCTCAGTTACATACCTGTGCAGGTAGAAAGTAGGGGCGGGGTGGAAGGGAGAGCTAGGGAGAGCAAGAAGGAGGAATTGTAACCTCAGTAGGAGACGGTGCCAGAGACAGGTGACGGAACTGCATTTCTGCCGGGTGCCAGGCTACAGGCTACACAGGTGATCTCGTCCCATCCTGGGCAGGTGCCGACGCCCGTTTCATTGCAGCCTGAAGCTCAGCATTCCCGACCTGCTCCTGTGTCTGTGTCTCAGCTTGCGGGCTGGGACACTGGGAGCCTGTCACAGCACCACCGCTCCACGCCCCGCTTCAGGTGGTCAACTGTCTTACCTTCCGCAGTGAGTGAGATCACACAGGGTCTGCCCTTCTGTGCCTGGCTTATTTCCCTTTCCAAAATGCCACCCAGGTTGCCACAGACACAGACTCTCATCGTTTTTATGGCTGGATAATATTCCATGGTGTATATGGACCACGGCTCTTGTTACCCGTCCACCCGTCAAAGGCCATCTCTGTGGATTCCAAGTCCTGGCTACTGGGAATAATGCTGCAGTAGACACAGGGCGTCTCGGAAATTCTGATTTCATTTCCTTTGCCTATACCAAAATACCCGGTAATGGAATCAGTGGGCCACGTGGCAGTCATGTTTTCTAGTTTTCTGAAGACCTCCATGCTGGCTAGGAAGGGTAGGGAGGAGGGGGATAGAGCGAGGCTGGGTAACAGGTGCAACATACATTTTGAGGGGGGATGGAGTTCTGATGTTCTGTAGCAGAGTAAGGCAACTACAGCCTACAACACTTTACTATGTTTTCAAAAGAACCGGAGGGAAGATTCTGCAAGTTCCCAACACAGAGGAATGATAGCATTGAGGAGACGGAGGTGCTGTTCGTCCTTATTTGCTCCTTACCATGATGCAGTACCCACAAACCAGCACAAAGGGTCGATGTGGGTTAAAACAAGGCGATAACAACGCTCCGCTGGGCTGCAGCAGGACCAAGCCAAGCAGCAAGGTCATTCCTGCAGAAGATCCCACCCAGCCCCGATAAAACCCTCCTTTGTTTGTAAAACCTTTGTCCCTATGCTAATTCCATTAACTGATTCTAGAAAGCAGTAATAGAAGTAAGATTTTTATTTTCCTATTTACAAAACATCCACCCACCCAGTCCTGCTTGGCCCCACCTGACTGCCTTCTGCAGTCAAGTTCCTGCTACCCATCGCCGCCCCCCCACCCATCGCCCCCCCCCGCTACCCATCCCCCATCCCCCATCCCCCATCCTCCCCCCCCTTAGAATTCTTCAAAGCACCAGTGACCCACTTCTGCAAGTCAGAGGGCTCTTGGGTCAAATCCATCTCTCTTCCTTTCTGGAGCACAGAACTCAGAGACCACTGAGGGAGGGCGGGGACGGAGGATCCCTTTTTAATGTGAAAATGGTTTGCATTTTTCTAATTGGATTGCAGGAATTCTTTATGCATCCAGGGCTGTAATCCTTTGTCTTCTTCCAATCTGTGGCTTGTTTGTTGAAGGGGAATTTGATGGACAATAGTTTTTAGTGTAGCTGTGACCCTTTGTGTCTTATTTCCTTGTTTAGAAAATACTTCCTGGGGGCTGGCGCTGCGGTACTAGGCTAAGCCCCTGCTGCAGTGCCGGCATCCCATATGGGCGCCTGTTCAAGTTGTGGCTGCTCCTCTTCGGATCCAGCTCTCTGCTGTGGCCTGGGACAGCAATGGAAGATGGCTCAAGTGCGTGGGCCCCTGCTCGCACACGGGAGACCTGGAGGAAGCTCCTGGCTCCTGGCTTCGGATTGGCCCAGCTCCGGCCATTGCAGTCATTTGGGAAGTGAACCAGCAGATGAAGGACCTTTCTGTCTCTCCCTCTCTCTGTAACTCTACCTCTCAAATAAATAAATAAAATCTTAAAAAAAAAAAAAAAAACAGAAAGAAAATACGTCCTTACCTGCAGGTCATGGAATAGCCCCCCTCAGAGTTTTATAATGGCGCCTTTCCAAGTGACACATGGAACTGACCAGCATCTGGTTTTTACAGCTCAGGACACAAGGACCTGTTCATGCCCCACGCAGATAACCAACTCGCTGGCGTCCTCGGCGGTCCCTTCCTCCTGGCCCTGGTGGCCTGCCACGTGATGCTTACAGAGGGACTCCCGCCTGCCTCTGAGCTTTCTGCTTTGTTTCACTGGTCAGTTTCTCAGTGCCAAAAGCATACCGCCAAATAGCTCCACAACAAATTCCAACCTCTTCTGGGCAAACCGCCCCCGCGCATGCTTCTTCAGGAATGTCTTGGCTATTCTTGCACACTTGTGCTTCCATATACATTTTAGAATCAGCTTTTGCAGTTCCTGGAAAAATCCAGATGAGGTTTTGATTGAAATTGTATTAAGTCTACGGCTCAGTGTTTTACTTAAGATCTTCAACATACCAAAGCATTTTAGTCATGAAATGAACATCTTTCTCCATTTATTTATGGACTTCAATGGCTTTTCTCTAACATTCATATAATTTTATCCACAGTGGTCTTCCACGGAGGGGGCTGGTGTTGGGGTAGAGCAGGCTAAGCCACCCCTGTGATGTTGGTATCCCATATGCGCACCTGTTTGTGCCCCAGCTGCTCCACTTCAGATCCAGCTCCCTGCTAATGATGTGGGAAAGCAGTGAAAGATGGACCAAGTCATTGGACCCCTGCACCCTTGTGGGAGACCAGAGAGAGGCTCCCGATTCCTAGATTTGGCCTGGCCCAGCCTTGACCATTGCAGCCATCTGGGGCATGAACCAGAGGATGGAAAACCTCTCTATTTCTGTCTGTCTGTCTGTCTGTTTCTCTCTCTCTCTCTCTGTAACTCTGCCTTCCAAATAATAAATGAATAAATCTTTTAAAAATTATTTTAAGGTCCTTTTATCATTTCGGTATTATAAATTCTATCATCCTTGAAATTACATTTTCTTATTGCTTGTTGCTGAATAGAAATGTAATTTTAAACTATTGACACTATATCTTGCTATTTTGCTGAACCCTCACTAATCTCAGTTTGTATATTCTCTTGGATTTCCTATGTAAACAGTCATTCATCTATGATAACACATTTTATTTCTTCTTTTTTCATTGCTACATTTTTTTTTCTTGCCTTATTGCACTGGCTGGGCCTCTAGGGCAACAGTAATGACAGCTGACGTTCTTATCTCTAATTCTTTTCTAAGATTTGTTTATTTATTTGAAAGTCAGATTTACACAGAGAGAGGAAGACAGGCAAAGAGAGAGATAAAAAGAAAGAGGTCTTCTATCCGCTGGTTAACTCCCCAGTTGGCTGCAACAGCTGGAGCTGTGCCGATTGGAAGCCAGGAGCCAGGAGCTTCTTCTGGATCTCCCACGCGGGTGCAGAGACCCATGGACTTGGGCCATCTTCTACTGCTTTTCCAGGCCGTAGCAGAGAGCTGGATCGGAAGAGAAGCAGCTGGGACTCACACTGGTGCCCGTCTGGGATGCTGGCACTGCAGGCGGCGGCTTTACCTGCTGCGCCACAGCGCCAGCCCTGCCAATCTCTACTTCTTAAGGAGAAGGTTCCAACTCACCACATTAAGACAGGTGACACTGGCATATACCAGCACATTGCCAAAAAAGCTCTTTCTCATTTCTCTTTTGATAAACATTTTTATTTAATTGATTATAAATAGGTGTCAACATTTCCCAGATTCTTACTTCTACATGCATTGGAGTAGCTTATTTATTTCAACCTGTTAAACTATAAATATTTATAATTTTTTCCTTAAGTCACTTTTGTATTTTAGGAATTAAACCCAGCTTGGTTCCTCTGAGTGCATGTGTTCGAGACCTGACTGCTCCCGACTCCTGCCAGTGTGCGCCCTGGGAGGCAGCAGTGACGGTTCTGCACTTGGGTCCCCACCGCCCACATGGGAGACCTGGACTGGCGTCCTGACTCCTGGCGTTGGCCTGGTCCAGCCATTGCTGCTGCAGGCATTGGGGGACTGAAAGAGCAGTTGCAGGGCCAGCGCCATGGCTCACTTGGTTGATCCACCACCTGCGGCGCCGGCATCCCATATGGGCACTGGGTTCTAGTCCCGGTTGCCCCTCCTCCAGGCCAGCCCTCTGCTGTGGCCCAGGAGTGCAGTGGAGGATGGCCCAAGTGCTTGGGCCCTGACCCCATGGGAGACCAGGAGAAGCACCTGGCTCCTGGCTTCGGATCAGCGCAGTGCGTCGGCTGCGGCAGCCATTGGAGGGTGAACCATCAGAAGGAAGACCTTTCTCTCTGTCTCTCTCACTGTCTTACTCTGTCAAATAAATAATAATAATAAAAAAAGAGCAGTGTGAGCCTTCTGTCTCTGCCTTTCAAATAAATAAAACACTTCTAAATTCTGTGGGAAAAATAGAATGAAAAGTTTATTTTGGCACAAAAAAATTTTGGAAATCCATGTATACTTTTTTTCATAATACACATTTTCCATGAATTTTTTTTTTTAAGTTCCCTTGAATTAGTCCCATGGAATGAGCCAGGCATTTCTCGCTGTGCTCTGGAAGATTCTGTGTATTTGTGTTTTCCACAAATAGGACACACAACAGGCTTGGAATCCACTCGAACGCTGGTGGAATTCCACTGGAACAAGAAAGGAAAAAAACCTACGCACGGGCCCTGTAATTATTTTTTCTTGTCGGGAGACAGTTAACCACTTACTCATTTTTGAAGTGATTATAGGAAATTTGGATTTTTAAATTCTTTTAAATCAACTATGGAGTTACATTTTTCTAGGAATTCTACTACTTCATCTAAGAATTCAAATTGTTGGCATATTTTTATAATATTCCACTAGGCCACTATCTTCTAAATATTTGTTTTACCCGTAGCTTTATTTCATTTTCATTCCTCATGTCTGCCCACCTTCTTTTTGAAAAATGAGGTTTTCTAGGACTTTGCCTATTCTACAAATCTTACTGAAGACCACTACTTGGCCTTGTGATCCACCCTTAGGCATCTTTTTGTTTTTTTCTATTTCATTAATTCCTTCTTTTACATTTACTGCCTCCATTCTGCTTTTTGGGGGTCATTCTGTTGTCTTCTCAGTTCATATATTTTTTGTGTTTCTCTGGCCGAATCTAACACTTCAAGATACATTTTCCCCTCCAAGAGTCCCTTTTAATTCATTGTTGAATTTTGACATGCAATATTTTCAGTATCACTCAATTCTAATTATGTTAAAATTTATACTATTATTTTTCTTCCATCTATGACTTACTTGGAAGTATGCTTTTAAGTTTCCAGATATAGAAAATTACTAAAATTGTCTTTGAATTATCTCTACATACTTTCTATTTTTTTTAAAGATCTATTTATTTATTTGAAAAGCTGAGTTAGAGAGAGAGAGAGAGGAAGAGAAAGATCTTCCACCCACTGGTTCAGTCTCCAAATTGGCCACAACAGCCTGGGCTGGAACAGGCAGAAGCCAGGAGCCAGGAGCTTCATCCGGGTCTCCCACATGGGTGCACTTGGGCCGTCTTCCGCTGCTTTCCCAGGCCCACAGCAGGGAGCTGGATGGGAAGTGGAGCAGCCGGGCCTTGAACCAGTGCCCATGTGGGATGCTGGCGCTGCAGAAGGTGGCTTCACCAGCTGAGCCACAGCGCAGCTCCTCTTTGTACCTTTTCTGTGCTGCATGTTCTCCTGCCTGTTTTTGGAGAATCCAGGGCTCGAAGTGATGTCTGGGTGTCAGTTCTGCGCTGACAAGAGCCCTTGGCTTCTGGTGGTGGCACAGGTGAGCTCTCCCTCCCGACACCCCTGTCCTGCAGCCATTATTCAGCTGACTGGCTTCCTCGGTCTGTCTGTGCATAGATTTCTATCCACCTACCCAGACTTCTATCTGTTAAGTTGCTTATCACAATCCTTAAGAGGTCCCTTATTTCCAACAATCCCATAAATGCATTAAAGCCTATGTCCGTTCTGACTTGCCCAGGGCCTCTGGTGAAGAGTCTCTTGGAGGCCCAGGGTGCCATCCAGCGATGGTGGCACACGTTGTGGTCCAGATTCCTCACAGGACAAGTTCTAGAACTACAGAGAGAAGGCGAGCACCTGTGGGCACCAGAGAGCCTCTAGGGAGTAGCCTGTGCCATGAGCCCCAGATGCGGCTGCCTACAGGGCCATGGGTGCAGACATGCCAGAGGATATTCACATGCCTTCCGCAATGTTTCTGGAACCATCCGGGTCTTATCGCCTCTTCTGCTGGTTAGTCACTACTTTCTGTATACAGAACTGCTAGGTGGGGGATCATGGGGAGTGTAGGTGACCACACAGCAGGCATCAGCAGTGGGTGACCATGGGGAGTGTAGGTGACCACCCAGCAGACTTTAGCAGTGGGTGACCATGGAGAGTATAGGTGACCCACACAGCAGGCGTCAGTGGTGGGCGACCATGGGGAGTGTAGGTGACCACACAGCAGATGTCAGCAGTGGGTGACCATGGGGAGTGTAGGTGACCACACAGCAGGCATCAGCAGTGGGTGACCATGGGGAGTGTAGGTGACCACACAGCAGGCGTCAGTGGTGAGCGACCATGGGGAGTGTAGGTGACCACCCAGCAGATGTCAGCAGTGGGTGACCATGGAGAGTGTAGGTGACCACCCAGCAGACCTTAGCAGTGGGTGACCATGGAGAGTATAGGTGACCCACACAGCAGGCGTCAGTGGTGGGCGACCATGGGGAGTGTAGGTGACCACACAGCAGATGTCAGCAGTGGGTGACCATGGGGAGTGTAGGTGACCACACAGCAGGCATCAGCAGTGAGCGACCATAGGGAGTATAGGTGACCACACAGCAGGCGTCAGTGGTGGGTGACCATGGAGAGTATAGGTGACCACACAGCAGGCATCAGCAGTGGGTGACCATGGGGAGTGTAGGTGACCACACAGCAGGTGTCAGCGGTGCTGCCTCTACTGTTGGCCTGTGGGCGATGCCTTCGTCCATCTACTGCCTGTCTGTGCTCCTTCATGGTGCTGTCTCATCGCAACACAGAAAACACCAATCTCCTCAGGATCCCTTGTACATCAAACAGCTGGCACCAGGGTCTGGAATGACGACCGAGAGCAGGAAAGCCAGTGGAGCAAAATCAAAGGCTGGGGTGGGAAAGAGGAAGTGAGCCAGGTGGGTCTGCGGAGCCGACGGCAGAGCCCACACCAAGCGTACCCAGCTCCAGCCAACGTCTGCCCTTAAAAATGGGGCTTTCACAATTCCAGATCTTTTGATTAAGGAAAATAGATATCCAAGTTTATTAGAAAATTTTAAATGCTGGCAATTGATTAAAAAAATTTTTAAATGGTATAGTCCAATCATCTGTGTAGACTGGAGATGGCCCCTAGGTGGCTCATGAACCACTCTGTTCTAGAATTTGATCTGTGTCTGCCTTGTACCCACATGCATTCCACAGTCAGCTAAGACCAAGTCCAGCTCTGATCTATTTCTCAAATAGAGGACAGATGACACCTTGCCATAGGATTAGAGGCCACTTCATGAGCCCTGGTCTCAACCACTTTGGAAAAAGTCACCAAATTTCTCCATCCACCCACCCACCCACCCATCCATCCATCATCCATCCACGCACCCATCCATATACTGATTCAAACAATCATCTTTTAAACAGCTTCTAGATCTCAACTACTGTTCCAAATTATGGAATAGGACCCGTGGATAAGACACAGCTCCTGCTCTGAAGACTTTACACTCTGCAGGATGAAAACAGAAAATGCCAAACAAATACTTTCACCTGGTGGGAGGCGCTCTTTAAAAGCTGGGTAGAGGGAAGCAGCAGGCTGGGTAAGGAATGGCTGCTGGGATGCTGTGTGAGGGACACATGCTGCAGAGATAAGAGGGCTGGCTTCCCTTGGGGTACGGGGGATAAGCCCCCGTGCAAAGGCCTGGGGCAGGAGCGTAAAGATCTAGATCTGTCAAGGGAAATTTGTTAATTCTCTCCCAAGGCAGCCCTCCTCCCTAACTCCATTGTCTTCTACTTGGACCCCCTGAGAGCTCCTAAACTTAGGCTCTGGGCCACACCTCTTCTGCAGGGCTGGCTACCAGGAATCTGGTTTCCATGGAGAAGATAGGCCTGGGTCTTGGCTCTTCTTCCCCGATGAGATCTAGGTCAAGTGCAGGGAGGGGCATCTGGACCCTTCCCTCAGCTGTCTCCCCTGAGAGCCACCCTCTCTGCCCGACCACCTCCTACACCACCCCGCCCAGGGAGCAGAACTGTCCCTGCCCTTTCTAGGGCTCTTAGCTCAAAGTTCAGACTCTCAAAATGCCTTGCCTGCACCCTGCCCAGCCCAGCCCAGCCACTCCTGCCCATTCCGAGCCTCCGGCCTCTCTCCGGGAGCTTCGCCCAACATCCCACCTAGCCCAGTCCCCACACCCCCTCGGGCCTGGGCCCGTTCAGGTGTTTTATCTTTGCATAAAGAGTTTGTCCTCTCAGAAATGTCATGGGGGCTTCCCTGCTCCTAGGTGTGCAGGCCCCCGCTCAGCATCTACGCACGCGAGAGAAGAGCTACATTTCCTGCCTTCCTGGCGCGTTGGTCCCTGCACTGGTCCCAACAGTGAGCATCGTCTTCCCTCTGCCTCGCCACGCACTTTGTTCTATTTCCCTGCCTCTTCCCTCACCTGTGCCCAGGACGATCTTGCCCTCTGCAGCCTCCGTTTCCCCATTTACCAACAGAGGGGGCGATGCCGGATGTCCTCTTGGAACCGCTGCAGGGGGGACTTTGGCATTCCGCTGTGGTGGCCCCGAAGAGGCCAGCATCATCTCACCCGACCCCCCTGCTGGCCGGGAAGCCCCTGGGGCTCCTCTCACTGCTGGGAGCAGATGGCATTTGTGTTCTGTTTCACACTCAAGGCAGTGCTGGCGGCACGAGTCAGGGGCCCAGATGTCCAGGGCCTGGCTCAGTGTGGTAGGGGTTCATCTTCCTGAGGTTGATGGTGCCCCACTGTGTGCCAGCCGTGACAGCGCCACCGGGAGTTGCCACCACGCGGTCACCTTCCTGGAACAAGGACTTCTCCTTGCACTCTGTCATGTCTTAACTCTGTGACTGCTCCCGGCTGGAGGTCCAGGCGCCTTCCACTGACTGTTGTGTCCTGACCTAGGGGAGGGAAGGCTGAGGGGCTCCCTACCCGCTCAGGATGGAGCCAGCTTCCCCAGGCTACAATGGAGACAACAATAACGCAGTCCCAGGTTGTTGTGAGGGTCAGAGGGATCTGGGACAGAATAACCCCTGGAGAGGTGGCAGTTGTGTCTGCCTGACTTATCTTAACTCTCCTTATCGGCTTATCTTATCTCGCCCCAGTTAGGTGGAAGAAAAGGAGATAGAAATCTCAGTTTGAAGAAGTTAAGTAGATCATGAATTAAGGTTAGTAGCATCCTTACAAACTCATGAATTTTTTTATAATTATTTTATTTATTTGAAAGAGTTAGGGAGAGAGGTAGAGAGGTAGAGTCAGAGAGAGAGAGAGAGAAATCTTCCATCCTGTTGGTTCTCTCCCCAAATGGCCACCACAGCTGGGGCTGGGCTGATCCAGGAGCCAGGAGCTTCTTTGGGGTCTCCTATGAGGGTGCAGGGGCCCAGCACTTGGGCCATCTTCCACTGATTTCCCAGGCCATAGCAGAGAGCTGGTTGGAAGTGGAGCAGCTGGGACTCGAACCAGCACCCATATGGGATGTAGGCAGAGGCTTAGCCTACAATACCACAGCACCAGCCCCTCCACACAATATTTTTAATACAGAGCCAGAAATGGGTGATTCCAGGTCTTGGCAGGAGATGGACGATGACAAAAGCTACTTGGGCCACATCACACTGCTGCTCAGGGAACAGGCGTCCTTTGAAAAGGCTCCTGCTGGTAGGCCAGCGCCGTGGCTCAACAGGCTAATCCTCCGCCTAGCGGCACCCGCACACCGGGTTCTAGTCTAGGGCGCCGGATTCTGTCCCGGTTGCCCCTCTTCCAGGCCAGCTCTCTGCTGTGACCAGGAGTGCAGTGGAGGATGGCCCAAGTGCTTGGGCCCTGCACCTGCATGGGAGACCAGGAGAAGCACCTGGCTCCTGCCATCAGATCAGCGCAGTGCGTCGGCTGCAGCAGCCATTGGAGGGTGAACCAACGGCAAAGGAAGACCTTTCTCTCTGTCTCTCTCTCTCACTGTCCACTCTGCCTGTCAAAAAAAAAAAAAAGAAGGAAAGACAAGAAAAGAAAAGGCTCCTGGTGGGCCGCACTGGAACATGTGAGCACCAGTAGGAGGAACCAAGTGCGTGTGGCACAGGAGGTTAAGCCGCTCCTTGGGACGCTCCGCTCCCATCCCACAACCAGAGTGCAGGTTCGAATCCCTGCTGCTCCACTTCCCATCCACACCCCTGCCAATGCCCCCGAGAAGCAGCAGATGATGGATCAAGTACTTGAGTCCCTGCCACTCACCTGGAAGACCCAAATGGAGTTCCTGGATCCTGGCTTAACCTAGCCAGGCATTTGGGGAGTGAACCAGAAGACGGAAGACATCCTCTCTCTCTCTCTCTCTCTCTCTCTCTCTCTCTGTGTGTGTGTGTGTGTGTGTGTATGTGTGTGTGTCTCCATGTCACTCTGCCTTTCAAATAAATAAATACATCTTTCAAAAAACAGTATTAGTTGTAGAATACTGAACACATAAAATACATTTAAACATTGAACTGTTGTACCTGAGCGAGTGCAAACAAAGGAGCTCCACACATTGATAAAATGTGATGGTCCTTTATTGCCGGCGGTGGAGAGTGGGCTCATGCCCTAAAGAACTCTCGACCCTGAAGCCCAAAGCAACAGGGTTTATAAAGGCAAAAACCACAGAATCGGGAGGGGAATTCATGGTTGCTAGGAACAGGGGGGAATACATGGTTACCGGGGTCAAGCTGACCTAAAACCTATGCAAAACTAGTATTAATTATAATCTTGACAATACCAGTTACAATCTTATAATCCTGACATTAATCCAGGTATTGGTTAGGACATAGACAAATTACATTTTTATCATTAACCCAGGTGTAAGCTTTCTACTTTCAAGCTTGAACAATTTTGCTAGGGGGTTTCTATACTCTGCCAAGGGTGATGTAGTGCACTGCTATTGTCCGACTATTTGAGATCATAGTTTCAGACCAGTGTCTCACGGGGGGGGGGGGGGTGCTTTCCCAGAATGGAGTCTCAAGTGCTCCAAAATGGAGTCCCTACTGTCAAGGTGCTACTTCAGAACACTCAGAAGAAAACAAACAACTTGACAGCTCATTCTTGGAGAGCACTAGGGAGTTAACTTAGTTGAAAACTGGTAAATCAAGGGAAAGAAAACCCATATTTATGTTGAGGGGAAGCAGACGGTACAGTCACTGTGGAAAGAGTTTTTTGCATGGCCTCACCACTCTGAGCGGAAGCCCAGAGGACTGCCCAGAGGAGCTTACTCAGGGAAAGTGAGAACGTCAGCCCACACAACCACGTGTCCCTCTGTAGCCGCGGCGCTAGCTCCACCCCGGATAGGGAGCATCCCCAGTGCCCGCCACAGGGCGAATGGAAAAACCGGGACTAGCCATCCGCGGAATATTACTTGGCAACAAAAAGGAAAACATTACTAACACATTGGGATAACAGAGATAAATCTCAAAAGCACACTAAGTAGAAGCAAGCATATAAAGGCTACCTATTGAATGATTAATCAATTTAGTCTTTGAGAAAAAGGAAAACAATCGTCATGGTCTCTAAGATGAGACAATGGATTCTTAGCTATGGCAGAAAAATGCAGAAGCCACCAAAGAAAAACATAAATCTGACTTCATCAAGAAATTTCTTTTTATTTGACAGGTAGAATTATAGACAGCGAGACAGAGACAGAGAGGTCTTCCCTCCGTTGGTTCTCCCCCCAAATGGCCGCTATGGCCAGCGCTGTGCCAATCTGAAGCCAGGAGCCAGGTGCTTCTCCTGGTCTCCCATGCAGGTGCAGGCACCCAAGCACTTGGGCCATCCTCCACTGCCCTCCCAGGCCACAGCAGAGAGCTGGACTGGAAGAGGAGCAGCTGGGACTAGAACCCAGTGCCCATATGGGATGCCATCGTCCCAGGCAGAGGATTAACCAAGTAAGCCATGGCACTGGCCCCATGACTTCATCAAAACTAAAAAAATTTTAGGGAGCCAGTGCTGTGGCGTAGCAGGTAAAGCCACACCTGTAGTGCCGGCATCCCATATGGGTGCCAGTTCAAGGCCCATTGCTCCGCTTCCAATCCAGCTCTCTGCTATAGCCTGGGAACGCAGTAGAACATGGCTCAAGTCCTTGGGCCCCTGCACCCACGTGGGAGACCCGGAAGAAGCTCCTGGCTCCTGGCTTCGGATCGGCACAGCTCTGGCTGTTACGGCCATCTGGGGAGTGAACCAACGGATGGAAGACTCTCTCACTCTCTCTCTCTCTCTCTCTCTCTCTGTTTCTCCTTCTCTCTGTGTAACTCTGACTTTCAAATAAATAAATAAATCTTTAAAAAAACATTTTAGGGCTGGCATTGTGGTACATCAGGTTTAAGCTGTCACATGCAACCCTGTCCTCCCATATGGACACGAGTTCAGGTTCCAGCTGCTCCACTTCCAATCCTGCTATCTGCTAATGGCCTGGGAAAGCAGCAGAGGATGGCCCAGGTGTAGTTCTGGGTTCCTGGTTTTAGCCTGGCCCAGTCTTAACATCCCCCATTTGGGGGATGAACTAGGAGATGGAAGACATCTGTCTCTGACTCTCTCCTTCTCTGAAACTCTGCCTTTCAGATATGTAAATAATATGTAATAATATATAAATAAATCTCAAAAAGAAAGAGAGAGAGAGAGAGAGAGAGAGAGAGAGAGAAGGGAAGGGAAGGGAAGGGAAGGGAAGGGGAGGGAAGGGAAGGGAAGGGAAGGGAAGGGAAGGGAAGGGAAGGGAAGGGAAAGGAAGGGAAGGGAAAAGAACCATCAGAATGAGAGGCAATGTTGGCAAATTGCATGTCTTATTAGAGACTTGCATCTAAAATATATAAAGAATTCTTGGGGTCGGTGCTGTGGCATAACAGGATAAACAACCAGCCTGCAGTGTTGGCATCTCGTATGGTCACCGGTTCGAGTCTGGGGTGTTCCACTTGTGATCCTGCTCCCTGCTAATGCACCTGGGAAAGCAGTAGAAGAGAGCCCAAGTTCTTGGGCCTCTGCACTTACACAGGAGACCTGGAAGAAGCTCCAGGCTCCTGGCTTCAGATTGGCTCAGCTCCAGCCATTGCAGCCACCTGGGAAGTGAACCAGTGGATGGAAGACCTCTCTCTCTCTGTCTCCCCCTCTTTCTGTCTGTAACTCTACCTCTCAAAAAAATAAAATCTAGAAGAAGGAGAAGGAGAAGAATTCTTACAACTCAACAGTAAAAGTACAAAATTAATTTTTTAAATGGGCAAACACTTGGATGGGGGCTGGTATTGGGGTGAAGCGGGTTAAGCGACCGCCTGCAGGCAGGCATCCCATTATCAGAGTGCCAGTGTGAGCCCTGGCTGCTCCACTTCTGATCCAGCTCCCGGCTAACATGCCTGGGAAAGCAGCAGAGGACCGCCCAAGTGCACAGGCCCCCTGCCACCCATGTGGGAGATCAGGGTGGAGTTCCTGACTCCTGTCTTCAGCCTGGCCCAGCCCTGGCTGTTGCAGCCATTCGGGGAATGAACCAGTGGACAGAAGATCTCTGTCTCTCCCTCCCTCTCTGTCACTCTGCCAAATAAATTAATACATGTTTTCTTTTAAAAAAAATTTGAATAAGTAGCTCTCCAAAGAAGGAGAACAAACACCCGATAAGCACATCAAAAGATGCTCAGTGGTGTGGATACTGTACGTTCTGCAGAAGGTGCAACCTTGGAGCGCATTTCTTTTTATTGATTTGCTTAATTGAGAAGTGTAGCAAGCGAGAGCGTTCCTATCCACTCCCCAAATGCTTCAGTGATTGGGCCAGGCAACACTGAGAGCTAGGAACTCCATCTCCATCTCCGGCACGGGTGGCAGGGACCAAGTCCTTGAGCCGTCACCTGCTGCCCCCCAGGATGTGTGTTGACGGAAGCCGGGTTGGAGCAGAGCTGGAATTCAAACCCAGACACTCCAATACGGGATCTGGGCATCTCGACCGGCACCTTAGCCTCAACCAGGCTGAGCAGCCGTGCTCCAAAGATGCTGTCCACTGCCAGATACACCATTCTTGTGCGGATACAAAGACAAAAACGCTGCCAACCGAATCATCCGCAGTGCCGAGTCTAAGTGAGACCCCAGGAGGAGAGACAGGATTGGACAACAACAACGCATCCCAGAACTGGTGAGCTGCAGCGCGAGCCCGAACGCCTCAACTTGGCCTCTTGATAACCTGCTGTTCTACCCCACCTCGTGGATTCTACGCACCGGAGATGGAGTTCACAGCCAGTGCACTTAAACCAAGCTTCCTCTTTTCACTCTACAACCCTGAGGTGGATCCAAACTCATTGGAACATTCCTCAAGTCCCCAACAGCGACCTCTTATTCTGATCTTTAACTCCGACCTCACACTAGACCCGCACCTAACCTGTATCCCTAACCCTACAAGCAGCCTTGTCCTGAACACCACCGCTGTCGGCTCTGCTCCTCTCCTGGCTAAAGGCGTCTTTAGTCTCATTTTGCAGATGACCACAGAGAGTCTGAGTCGGACTTGAAGGGGTTTATCCAGACTCCTGGAACTAAAAGATGCCGAGCACAGATCTGAGGCTGCAGCACTTGGAGAGAGGGAGAGACGCACACAGCTCCCAGGCCGAGGGCCAGCCCCTGTGGCTGATCACATGGCGAGGTGCTGCCTTCACCGTGCAGAGCAAGATGGCCACACCGAGCTGCTTGTTACTCAGCAAAGGATGTGCGAGCCACATTCTCAGCAGGTGGGTGGGAGCCCCCCAGGAGGACCCTTCTCAGAGAGCTGCAGGGAAGGTCAGAGGGGTGGAAGTGGCTCGGGACAACTTGCCCCAAAAGCAGGCTGCAGCACCCCCATGGCCCCCATTTCTGTGCCCCCACCCTGGCCCCCAGGATTTACCCCCGCCAGAAAGCCCATGGGCTGCAATTCTCAGGAAGGGGGGTCCCCAGGCAAAGTGGAGCTCATCAAATTTCCAGTGCATGCTTCCAGCATTGCAAGCAGCCTTGCTAATGGGGTGGGGTGAGGGGCCCCGTTTCCAGCTCCAGGGGATGGCCTGGTTGGCTGCCTGGTTGACTGCCCCATTGGCCCTCCAGACTCAGGGGGCCCCTCCAGGTAGCCGCAGCCCTCACTGAAGAGGATGGGAGGCCCCGGGGTTTGGCCTCAACCCACACTGGCAGCCTACTCTGCCTCTCCTGAGCGCTCCCATTTGTCCCAAGTGCAGTGACGTGGGAGGCAGCCACAGTGGCTGCCTGTGGTCTCCTGGGGCAGTTCGCAAAGCACCGGGCATCTCAGATCTCCACCAGTCTCGGGACAGTCGGGAGGTAAGGGCGATGAGACAGCCACACACATCTGTCCAGGAGCCCAGTGCTTGCCCGGTTCAAATCCTGGTTTCACCCGCTTGCCACAGCCCTTGTACAGGTCAAGCAGCACACTGGGGTCCTGTGTGAGGTGTCTGAGCTCATACGTGCCACTTGGCACTCTCACTCCACGCAGAGATCCATAAAGGAAAATACAAGCAACGTACATGACGTCCTGTCAGCATCAGGGTCTGACTTTGTGAATGAGGCCCGCGCGTCTCCACACAGCATCGCCTGAGCCACCGCACTGGGTCATTGGTTTACACTTAGCTTCTTCATTCCTTGCAGCAACCTATCTGCATAGGACGGCTACTAATTAACTCCATTTTACAGATGCAAAGACTGAGGATCGGCAAGTTAAGAAACGCCCCGGCTAATACCGACAAGAGTCTTGCTGCCTTGAAAACCCAAAACCCTTGCTGGCAATTCCTTGAGTGGCAGGAATACGGGTCTTGGGGTCAGGCAGATAGGGGTTTGCTTATCAGGCCTGCTACTTCCCTGTAGTTATCACGCAATGTCCTCATGTGCAAATGGGGCTAGGAATGCAAGTGAAAGGCAGAGATAACCACACAGATCACCTTCTTCCTCCTTCTTCCTCCCCCACGTTCATCTTCTCCATCAAACTGTGTGTCTGTAATGAACCCCCCCCCCCCAGGCTGGTCACCACGCGTGTGGGTCTACACCCTAAGAGCAGTCTCACAAGTGTGAAATCTGAGGCTCAGAGAAGCCCAGGCACCCAGAGGACACAGCTACAACATAGGAAATTGCAAAACCGGAATTCGAGCTCGGGTCTTGCCAGAATGTGGTTGCTAGTTTGAAAGATGGCGAAGTTCGGTTCTCTGAGAACTGCATCAGGTAGAGTGGGCTTACTAAAGAAAGCTCTCCCAGATACGTGGGTGGGTGGAGGGGGGAATACTTGAGTCAATCTTGACCTCTACACGGAACCGCAAGTCTGTGTGGTTCCTGGGGAACTAATTTCCTGTCCCAATTCACCTGTTTTATTTCCTCCCTAGCGAGAGCTTTCTATTGCTGCCCTCTGAAATCCATGCTTATGAGGACAAAAAGCTCACGTTTTGTCATAAAATAAACTTCTAATTCCATTGTCCACAACATTCTGGAGCCCCTTAGATCTGTTGCGTGAGCACACTATGATTATGAATTTGAAAGACCAAAATATGAATTTCACGATTTAAAACAGTATTGCCTTTGTCATTATTTTAACTCCTTATCAACCACGCTCAGGTCAGTTTCTACACAACTGCTGGACACACACAGAGTGTCAGGAGCTGCTAGGGCCCAAGGGACGAAGATAATCATAGTTACGCTCACACACGCCGCACTTAAGTCTCAAGGATGAGAGGTACAAGGCAGGGATGGGGGTCCCTGTTGCAGGGATGAGGGTCATCATAGGGTCTTGGCTTGGGGCTTGAATTCAGTCTTAAGACTTTAAATCTATAATTGGTCCACAAAGGACTCCCAACCCCCAGCACCCCAGCTGCTGTCCAGGACCCCAGGGAGTGAGTCCTTGGCTGGTGGAACTCACTTCCTCAGATGCTGCTGGCCTGTGCTGTGTCCCTGGTTGAGGACCTCAGCACTGGGCAGGGGTTAGCCTTAGCTATCTGATCCCAGGTTATCTGTATGGCCCTGGTTCCATTTTCTGCTAACCCTGTCTGCACTGAGAAGGAATGGAGTTTCTTATTTTAGGGATACTTTTCAAGTTTGGATGCATATGTGCTTTTAATTTCACAAGTAAAAACATGAAAAATGTTAGAGATAAGGCTCCAGTCCCCTTCAATCATCAGCCCCAAACCCAGTCCCCACCCCCAAGAGGGGACCCATGCTGTTAACCCCTTGTAGATCCCGTCCAGGACTTTTTCTCTTGTATTCCCATTGATTTTTCAGATACGATACAGCTCTTGCTTTGCGCCGAGAATTGCCCTACCTCCCCAAAATGAACTCATTTCTATTTATGAACCCATGCCGCAGATAGGTACACACACACACGTAACCGTCCTCCGTTAGATCCTTACAACTTGCCCTTGTCACTCAACCACACGTTGCCCCGGAGGTCCCTCCAGATCAGCGCATTCCAGATGGCCTGTTTCCTCCAGTGGCTGTGTGGTTATCCATCACTCGGGTGCTTTCCCGCCTTGGTCAGCGCATGCCCTACTGGGGAGCACTTGGGTTGCTCTCAGTTTATGTTGCCAAGAATAATCTTCCACAGTCACGTGCCTGGCAGGGCGCAGGGGGCGTGTCCAGGGAGGATTTACCTAGGGGATCTTGCATCTTAATCTATGCACTGCACCAGGAGTAAAGGCAGGCTAGGGTGGGACAAGGAGAGGGAGGGCGTGGATTTGCCGGTCACTGGCTCCTTCACCACCTGCTTCCTCACAAGGCAGGAAGCGGCTGGGACCGACCCCCACCTTGGGAGGAGAGCGCAGCGTCTTGGGGGACCCCTCGCTCCCAGCACGAGGCCCCTCAGCCTCTGGACTCTCACCCTGGAAGCTACCTTGGTTCTTACCAAAGCACAGCAGGAGTGGCCTGCTTTGGGGCGGGTGGTAGAGAAGCCGCAGGAGGGGCTGCACCCAGGAGGCCCAGGGGCAGTGCCTGACCTCCAGCCCTGAGGCCTCCAGCAGTTCTCTGGTCTTCTGTGACCCTCCCTCTGCTCAGCAGAGTGCCCAGGTCCCGGCCCTGCGCTGAGGTGCCCCTCGCTCTCACCTGAGAAGCCAGTGAAGGAGCGGAGCATCGCAGCTCCAAAGGGAAGCAGTGTTTTGGCTGGAAATTCCCTGGGATGGGAGTTGTGCCTTTTGTTACGCAACTAGCAGAGCCCAGAGCCCGGAGCCTGGAGCCCGGAGCCCAGAGCCCAGAGCCCAGAGCCCAGAGCCCGGAGCCCAGAGCCCGGAGCCCAGAGCCTGGAGCCCGGAGCCCAGAGCCCGGAGCCCAGAGCCCAGGCATCTACCTCCTAGCTGCCTCTCACACACTCAGGCTTCTAAGTTCTTTCAAGCGCTTGGAAGGGAGAGTTGCGGACCCGCAGGGTAAGGACCCCTCCAAGCTGTCAGAGGACAGCCTCGGGCAGCACATCCTTGCACGCCCGGCACCAGCGGGAGGAGGTCAGACTTCCCGTTGTACTGAGAAGACAGAGACCCCGAGGGCCTCCCGGGCTTGCTCCAGCTCTGCAGCTTGTGAGCATCAGGGTCAGCAGCTGCTGTCTCGATGAAGCCGGGACTGTCAGCCCTCACACCACCGCCCAGGAACCGGCTCTGGTTATTGTCCCAGGCTGCCAGCAGGAGGGAGCAGCCCCGGGATGAGATACAACCAAGCTGTGCCAACTCTCCACGTGGCTCTGTCTTGGGAGGAGCTACCAGATCCACCACTGGGGGGCATTCTCTTGGCTGGACCGTGCCATGACCCGCCCTTCACTTGCTGTGTCCACACAGAGTGGCAGGGGATGGTGACCAGGGTCTCAGAACAGGCCCCGGACAGCTGCAGGAGCCACTGCCAGCAGCCGGTGTGGCCTGGATCTCTCGGAGTCTCTGCAATTGTCCCGGGCCAGGGAGAACCACTGGGGCAGCAGCTGTGTCCCCTGGGGGGACCTGGGCCAGGCGCTAACCCTTCTGTCCCTCAGCGTGCTCCCCTGAGAAGGTATCACCTTCCAGCACAGCCAGCCCCCAAAGTGACACAGATGGGTGGCGAGTGTCTGCCTCCCCATTGCACAGAGGAGCAAACCAAGACTCCGAAGGTGGCACAGCCAGGCAATCGCGGAGTCCTCAAGCTTGGCGCATTCCCTACCCGCCCCCCGGAGGCCATGGGACAGTCCAGTCCTGGGGGTCGGCCTGGCTGTGTACACAGGTGTGGCTAAGAAGACACAGGTGCTACCTGCAGGGGCAGGTGCCCACTCCCCTGCTCACACTGGCTGCACAAGGCCTCCAGCAGCTTCTAGGGGGTCTGTTGGGCTGATAGAGACACAGACCTTCTCCCCCTCCTCCCCTTTTATCAGTTCCAGGAGAGCGCCCACTGTGTTCAATTAACACCCTAACACCCTCCTGCTAGAGGTCTTCAGCCTGCTTGGGGAGACCCAGAAGCCAGGTGGACAGCACAGGGTGGAGGGGCAAGGTGGGATTGCATTCTTCCCTTCCACAAAGAGCCGGGCCTCAGCCCACAGCCAAAGTGCAGCACTGCACGCTGACCCCACATCTCTGACCAGGGGTTCCAACCCTTGCCCCAGGGCTGCAGAGTGGGAGAGGCCAGGCCCATGTGGCTGGACAGGGGAGGCAGATTCGGATACCCAGAGCCAGCAGAGGGAGGCAACGCAGGAGGAGAGACTCGAACCAGAAAGGCACAGAGACTGCGCCACGCGGAGCAGGCGTCTCCACGTGCCGGTCGCCTTGAAGAAGGAAGGCTAGAGAGGAGGCAGGCTGAGGAACCCGCTGTCTTGTTTTACGGGAGTCAGTGTGGCTGATGGTAAAGCGGGTGGCTTTGGGAGCTAAGCAGACCTGAGTTCAAATCCAGACTGAGCTGGGAGACTGGCGCAGGGAACAACCTCCATCTGTTTATTTATTTACTTTTTTTAAATTTCTATTTGAAAGGCAGAGAGACAGGGAGGTCTCCCATTCACTGGTTCACTTCCCAATGCCTGCAGCAACTGGGGCTGGGCCAGTCTGAAACCAGGAGCCAAGATCTCAATCCGTGTCTCCCACGTGGGTGGCAGGAGCTCCAGTACTTGTGGCCACCACTGCTGCCACCCAGCACGTCCATTAGCAGGAAGCTGGAGTCGGGAGCAGAGCTGGGACTCAGAGCCCGGCACCCTCATGTGGGACACGGGCATCCCGAGTGGTGTCTTAACCATGGTGCCGAACGCCTGTCCCTTCCCCCGTCTGTTCTTGGTGTCCCCTCCTGTGACAGGGGACAGCCACAGGCCTCACCCCCGGAGTACAGAGACCATCCACCAAGCACCAGGACGTGGCCCTTTCCTTCTCCCTCCACCCCCAGTTTGAGCCAGACCTTGAGGGTTGTGTGCCAAGTCCATTTGCTCCATTTTCCAGAACAAGTCGCCCAGCGGTGTGTGCTGATTTAGATACGGTCGCGGCCAGCCCTCAGAGCTGGTTTCCACGGCTTTGTGCGTTAGTATCCGACCCTGGATCCCATTTAGAACACGCATTGCTAAAGAAGTAATTTGTTCCTGGGCAGGGAGACCCGGCCAGCCCAACAGAGATCCGAGGAGTGGGATTTCACAGTGACTCCAGTTTTGCGAGCAAGAACTATTCAATAAAGAACTTCCCTGAAATATGAAGTGGTATGCATTCGCCACACATATTCAATATCCCTCTTTCATCGGAAGTCCCCGGAACACCTCTGCCAAGCTCAGTGCTTTGAAAAGCAGCTCGCTCTCCGGCCGCTCCGCTTTAGGGAAGGGCCCAAGTGGGGAGCAAGTTATTTTAACAATTATTTCAAGTCAAACATTCATTTGATCACCCTAGCCTAGCTTAACTTGGAAAGCTACTTTCTGAGGGTTTGGAAAGAGAGAGAGAGAGAGAAAGAGAAAGAAAGAATTGCCATGGCTTAACTCTGAATGTGGATAGCATTATCAAAAACTTATGTTCCCGTCTCAAAGCAGACTGGAGGGACTTGAAGATACAAATAATTGGAGAATTCTGGAGTTCCTGAGAAAGCATTGTCACTGGTTGGGCGTGAACATGTCTTAACATCACTTTTGCAATTGCAAATATCATCTCAATCCACCCAGCAGAGCTGAAAATAACTGTATCTACAAACCTCCTGAGAGTGGAATAAAATGTTCTTTAGGGACCTGTTAAAAAGAAAGGAAAACGCAGCAAGGGACCATGTCCATAAGGCGGGTTCTTTAGTTCAAGAGTCCCACATTTGGCTCGTCCGCTACTCGTCCGCGATCTTGAACTCCCCGAGCTGTCGTTACTAGGAACAGACTACTTCTCCCCCCCCCCCCCCCCCCGTCCCAGAATACATAAATTACAAACAACCCAGAGACATGGGAGATGGGCTCTTGTGATTTTAAACCCAAGGACTTCTGGTCTGCAGGAAAAATTTCCCTGCTAAGTGAAACCAACCCCACGGTGTGGATGAGGCATCATACAGTGTGTGTCCCCAGTTGTGGGTAGGGAGACCGAGCTCAAGCACACACACACACACACACACACACACACATATGCCCTAGCTAGGAAGGAGCAGGGAGCTGCGATGGGAGGTGTGTGTGTGTGTGCGGATGTGTGTAAGAAAAGACAAAGTCTCAACACAAATCAAACAAATTGAAAGTTGAGTTTGCTTTGGAGAATTCGCTTCTCTTTCCCTTCAGGAATAAGCAGCCGGGCTGGCACAGGCTCAGCCCCCTCTGCCACCGGCCTTGTGATGGCGGGACTGCGCAGGTGACATGACCTGTGACCTCTGAAAGTGCCTTCTGTTCATTAGTCCGCCCGAGTGCTTTAGCTCCTGAAACCTTGGTTTCTGCGCTTAGGTCACGGCCGAGAAGCCACCAGGATCGCAGCTTCTGTGGAAGGCAGGCGGAATTCACCGCCCGGCTCAGACCCCTGCGTGAAGCCGCAAGGCACAGGAAAGCGGCGAGGCACAGGGATGCCATAGCAGTGACTGCTCTAAAGCAGGAAACACACTCGGGGACCTGCGTGCAGCTTCCTCATTGTCCACAGCGCTCCTGCTCCAAAACGTCACCCCCAGATCTCCAGATGCCAGCGAGAGAGCCCTCCTCAGGGCTTGTTTAAAAAGGTGCCTGGCTCACACGGCTCGGTGTTACACGTAACCCCACTGACGCTAACCCTTCTGGACAAACAGTGAACAGTCACCCAGGCCAGATTAGCTTTTCCTGTAACTTTCAGTTTTATTTGCACGTATATATATATGTAAATATATATATATATATATAACCTTAAAAAAAGTCTGTAAAAAAAACAAAACAAAACCCTTGACCTCCCAAATTATCTTGTAAGTATTAAATGTCCTCTTTTCACCCAAAAGACGCCCCCTGCCCAGCTCACTTTGATCACAAACACATTTGGGGAGAAAGTCTCTCAAAGTGAAGCAGTTGAAGGCAGCGAAACTATTTCTATTAGCAAATCAATGGTTTTTCCCCCAAGAACTTTAAAACTGCTGCTAAGGGGGGGGGGGGGGGCGGGAGTGGATTTTACTCGTAACTCGTTTCAAATTGGTCTGAACGTTTAGGCTGGAGAGCAGAAGGCTCTGAGAACCAACACAGCTTTTGCCTCCTCTGTGTCCCCGAGTGTGTCCCTGCCTTTCCGGTGTCGCCGACCACAACATGATGAGCTGGAAAGCACAGAAATGTCAGGAGCACACCTCCCCCGCTCTCTCCCCCCGCGAGTCTTCTTTCTTTCTTTCTTGCCTTCTTCTTAATTAGATTTCGCTCAAGCAAGGTCTTTTTCAGAAAGAGGATCTCAGCGTGCTCAGTACAAAGAAGCAAGTCTCTCTCCTGCCTGGGGAGCCTTGTCCCCACCCCACCCCACCCCCCAGTCCCACCAAGACATCACAGAAGGAGCCGTGTTGCAGGAAAAGTCTGAAATTGACAAGGCTGACACCACGGATATATGGACTGACCGGCAAGCCGAGACAGCAGGCGGGAAGGAGCCATGGCCGCAGGAAGTCTGTGCAGGGCTCCGTCTGGCACCCACACCACCATTCGGGTGCTCAGTTTCCCCCTGCAGAGCGGCCACCCAATCCACATTCCCATGCTTATTTATGGGAGCCGGATCTCTTGGTAACAAATGGGTTTATGCAGATTTACACGTTTCACAAACCCTGGCAGCCCAGAGGGGGCTGGGAGCTGCGCCCAGAGCCGACCTTACTGCTCCCAGAACCATCTCCCACCCAGAAAGACCCCCGAGTGCGGTGGTGACCCAGACAGGCCATTTGTGTCCAGCGACGGTGCCTCGGATGCTCCCTTGGGAAGCTGACTTTTGCATCTTAATGTGCTCTGTGACATGGATCCGTCTGGCTGGTAACATCCTGAAATGATACCTAGACGTTTAATACCTATTTGCGTGTTGGACTGATTGGCTCGGCCCTAAGACAAGCAGTTAATGACATGCCAGTCAGTCCCCAGCCCCGCTTAAGTGTCCCCTTGAACGGGCTGACTTACAGAAAAATGACAGAAATGTTCTTTAATGACCATGGTTTATCCATTTCTTTCAGATAGTAAGTGGCACGTTCTCAACTCATTGCAGCTTTTAATCCCAAATGGACATTGCTTTTGAAATATCCTCTTTCTTTTCTTTTCTTTTCTTTTTTTTTTTTCCCTGAGGCTGCCACTTAAAAGTTGAAATCTAGCAAGAATGTAATAGTAGGTGCCAGCTTTGTGAATTACAGGGTGACTGCCGGAGCTGATCCTACAAAGCAAGTGTCTTTTTTATACCGCATAAAACGCTGAAATGTTTACATATCAAAAGGCTATAGGCCAATTTCTGTCAAAATTACACATGAAGTTAAGCAGTACAAGCAATTTATTTAAACACTAGTCATTGTAGAAAAATTCAAAACCATATGCTCTCTTCGCAGTTTTTCACAAATGCATTTGACCCATGACTTGGCTAGACATACACGCTTCATAATTTACCCTACATTTCAGACCCCCGTGACGTTTAAATAAAAGATCTTCATTAATGAGGTTTACATGAAGGAAAACTTTAGACGCTCCTATCGGCTCGCGAGGGCTTCGGAGCCCGACTCTGCACTCGCTCTCATTTTCAAATGACTGACTCTGCTAATCATTTCAAGAGAAAGCTCCTCCGAGGACAAACGATCATCATTTGCATTCTGTGATTTGCAAACGCAGCGGAGCAGTCACTTAACCTAACCGACTTGGGTACAGAGCCCGGCTGGAAGCGGATCGCTCAAACGCTCCGAACACCAAAGCCGCTTTCTCTCTCCCTTCTGAGGCCTTTGGGACCCACCTTCTTCCCCCAGGGCTGCGCTGAGCTCTCCCTAATACCCTGATTATTTTGTCCTAAGGGACTCCGTGCTTTTATTGGGGATGTTGCAAAACTTGAAGCAAAAAAGCAGCTCGCGCGCGTCCCTACGTCCCGCTGAATGCGGGGTTACGGAACGCTGCGCGCCGCCTCCGAGTGCCGGGCATCTTTCGCTCAACTCCACCGGCCCAACCCGAGGCTACCGTTAGGCCCCGTGGGGAGGGGTAGGGGCCGCGGAACTGGGTTTCAGCACTAATTTTTTTAAGCCCAAACACAAACCCCTAGACCGATCAGCACGGTGAGGACGGCGCATTCCGTGCCGCGCGAGGGCCCGATGGGGTCCGCGATGAGTACCCCGGCTCCCCAGTGCGGGCCCACACGCCGGAAGGGCTCCCGCCTTGGAAAAGAGCGCGCCAGTGTTTTGCGAAGGACAGGGTGGGAAAAAAAGAATCCTACGTAAAGGCATCGGATAGTGACCTCCGCTCTGTGCCTGGGGCAAAGACAGAGAACTGAGGAAGTTCTTGAAACGAATCCTAAGAAGTTGGGGGCGCAGATCCATTTATTTAAAAACATATTTTTGTACTTATGGGAGTGGGGTGCAAGGGTAGCGAGGCGGCGGGTTCTTCCCGGCGAGGATGTCCCGGAACGGGAGGACGAGCGCAGCACCCTGTTTCAAATGGGAGAAGCAATTTAGTCCGCGCCCTTGGAGCCAATTGAGGGCAGCGGCCGCGCCAAGGCGCCTGGAGGATGTCAAGCTCCCAGACACCTCGTGCGTGTAGAATCCGCTGATCCGGTCTTTAATATCTTAAACAGGAGGGCTATTACCGGGGCGCGCGGCTCCGTGACAAGCACATTTTCATAGACTTGTGCGTGGTGATTGCTTTGTGTGAAATCGTGTTTGGGTGATAATAGGGAAAATCAGCGCCGTGTTTACTGCATGCGTGACCCAAGCGCTCGCCCGGCCGCCTCCGCACCGCCCGGGCCCTCCCATGCTGAGCCACCAACAATCGCTTAGCAACACGAAGCGGGCAATTTGCGTGCGGCGCGTTTGTTATTCCGATTGCGCCTGGCCTTGCGGGCCGCAAATTTTCCGTTCGGCGCTTGGCTGACACTCGTGGTTCCGTGCCCGACCGCCTCCCCGGTGCTTCCTCCCCAGGGACACAGGACACCCAACGGGGGAGACCTGAGCGCCCGGCCTTTGGGTCTGGGCCATCCCTTTCCGGAGTCCCCTCTGCCGGAGGGCAGCGGAAACCCTGCCCCCAGCCCAGGTGAAGGTAGGTAGGGACTACACGCCCCTGGGTCCCTAAGTGCCAGAACATGCTCTCAAGTCGGTCCCTAAACTCTCTTGCGGAAGAGTGACCGCTACCTTTTTGAACTGTTCGGGCTGTAGGGGACCCAGTGACTGCTGGAGTTGGTTGGATGGACAGAGGCCCCAGACCTCGGAAGGAGAGATCACGGATGGCGGATGAAGACCCCCAGCCTCGCTGGGTTGCGAGCTCCCTCACAAGGGGTCAGGGGAAGCGGGGGCCCCCAGCCAGAGGGCCTCCGGAGACCCAGGGGCGCGCTCTGGAGTCCCCCCGACTTGGTGATCAAAGGAACAATGCACCGAACGGATAGAGCCACCGAGGCCGGTGCTGCCCCGCACGCACGTTCACAGTCTCTGTGCCGCGCTGCCCAGTGGCAGCAACAGCTTTGCGGGTCTTCACAGAGGTGCGGGGAGTCTGCCCGGAGGTCCCGCGGCTCTTCTGCACCCGCCCGGCTCGGGCAAACGCCCTGCAAAGAGTCACTGGCTCGCTCGCTCGCTCGCTTGGCTTGCGCATTTGCGCCGGCCAGGTCACCCCTTCTGCTGTGGCATCCGCAGAAGGGTGCGAGGCGAGCGCTGTGCTCTGGAGCTCTGAGAACCGGGGTGGGGTGGCGGGGAGGACAATGCCTGGACCCCGGGTTAGTGGGCAAGGGAGGGCGCCTGCTTTGCAGCCTCTGCCTGACCCCTCTGAGGTCACACCGCAGGCCCGGAGCGGAGCAGTCTACCTTTAGAAAGTCATAATCTGCCTCACTCCCCCACCCCTAGACCGAGACCGGTCTCTGCCCAGTCCCAATCCCTCTAGGCCCCTTTCCAGTGCGCACAGCGCTCCAAGTAAGGAGCGAGCCCCCCGGGGCCGGGCGCGCGGGCGACAGGACGCAGGGGGTACCCGCGGGCAGGCCTGCGTCCTTCCGCCGCTCCCCGAGCCCCAGCTGGGTAGGACCCGACCTCTCCCGCTGTGGCTCTCGATCCGGGGGTCCCCTTTCACCCAGCACCGCCGCCGCCACCGGGACGCCAACTCACTTAGAACCTCTGCGGGGGACCCGGGGTCCTTTTCGGGAGAGAACCCGGCAACAACGCGTGTGAGTGACAGGCGGCCCAAGGGGTCTCCCGGCCTGCCCTTGGTGGCTGCCACGTCGCCGGCAAGGTGGCGCGCGGCGCCGCGGGATCTCGGTTGCCCCGCCGCCTCCCTTCCCGGATGCCCGAAAACCCCAGCTCAGAGAGGGCCACCGGGGCCTGGGGAGCCCCCGGCTGTCCCGCGGCAGAGGGAACAGGTCAGGCGAGGAGGGTGTGCTGTTTCTGGGGAAGCCGCTCAGGCCGCACCTGGACTGCAAACTACGAAGTTTGGGCGAGAAGACGCCCATTTCCAAAACCATTTTTTTTTAAAGGTCAAAACCTCCCGCCGCCCGAGTATGGGTTAGCTGGAAGCGTACCTCAGAGTGCAGCGGCGGCGGATTCCGTCTTCGCCGTGTAAGGACCCGGGACCGCCATGGTGGTTTTCGGACTCAAAGTCGCTGCAAAATAAAAGAAAAGAAAGATTTTTTTTTTTTTAACAGAACACGATGCAGCACTTCTTTCGTCGTTTTTGCTTTTTACAAATTTTGGCTTTTGCAAAAACAAAAGCTTGGGGGTGGCCAATTCCATTTGGGATAGTGGAGATTTAAAAAAAAAAAGCCACCTTGGCGAAGTTTGGCGGCGCGGGCGCGGGCCGCGGAGGGCGGGTTTTCAGTCCCGTGTGAGCGAGGACGCGGCCGCTCCCGGTTTCTAAAAAACAAAACCGATTTCCACACGGGGGCGGGGGCCGTCCTCCCGAGGAACCCCCGGCCGGGATGCCTCCGAGCTCCGGGCAGAGGAAATCGCACCCCGTAACGGAGCCCAGCCAGAGAAAAAGGGGTGGGGGCGCGGGGCGCGGGGCGCGGGCGCGGGGAGCTGTTAACGGCGCGGCACAATGGAATTAATGCGATTAACCGGGGCAATTAGGCCGCCCGCCCGGCTCGGCCGGCCCGCGGAGATTAGGTTAATGTCGTTAATTCGCAACCCACAATCTCTCCGCAGGCCCCACGGTCCCCTCCCCTCGGCTCCTCTCCCCCCCCCAACCCCCACCCCAGGAAAAGAAAGGGCCGAATCTGGTTCTGTTTGTCATCTGCATACTACCAGGAACTAAATCCAGGATGACGTCGACTCGGTATAAAACCAGCCAGAGGTTCCGCCGGCCGGAGCTGCGCGCACGCCGCGGCCCGAGTTGAGCGCACGCCGCGGCCCGGGGAGGCGGGAGCAGCGGGCGCGGGCGCAGGGGGCGGGGAGGGGCGCGGGCGGCGCGCTCGCCGCGCTCTCTTTCGGTTTGCTGGGCCGCGGGAGGAGCGTGGACCCCACCCCCCCGCCCCCCGACCTTGAGGCTTTTTCCTCGGCGCGTCCCCGCCGCCCCCGGTCCCGGCGCGGGGCTCGGGGATGCCCGCCAGCATGTTCAGCATCGACAACATCCTGGCCGCCCGGCCGCGCTGCAAGGACTCGGTGCTGCCGGTGGCGCCTAGTGCCGCGGCTCCGGTCGTCTTCCCGGCCCTGCACGGGGACTCGCTCTACGGCGCCGGCGGAGGCGGCGGCGGCGGCGGCGCCTCCTCGGACTACGGCGCCTTCTACCCGCGGCCCGTGGCCCCCGGCGGCGCGGGCCTCCCGGCCGCGGTCGGCGGCTCCCGCCTCGGCTACAGCAACTACTTCTACGGGCAGCTGCACGTGCAGGCGGCGCCCGTGGGCCCGGCCTGCTGCGGGGCCGTGCCGCCGCTGGGCGCCCAGCAGTGCTCCTGCGTCCCGACGCCGCCAGGTAGGGTCCCCCCGCGCGCGCCGAGTCCCTGGAGCCGGGGCGCCCGCGGCGGGCAGTCCCCGCGCACCGACTTGGCTCCTCCCGCGAGGCCTCCTCCCCAACCTTTGCCTGCGGTAGACCGCGCGCCCGAGTCTGCGTCTTCCTTTGCCGCGGACTTTTGGCCGAGAGTTGGCGAGCACTGCTCTCCGGGGCCCGCTTAGGGAGCCCGGGTTTTGAGAGTTCCTAGCCGGCCTGGGGTGTGTGCGGGCGGGCGTCTCGACACGCTCCCTCCACTCCCCGGATTCTCCTGCCTGCTGTCCCGGGTCCTGGCACCCCCTCGCAGCGGGGACAGGGCGGCGGGCGGGTGGGCGCGCGAGGGCGGCGGCGCGGGAAGCGACTGACCGTGCGCCCCTCTCCGCGGCAGGCTACGAGGGCCCGGGCTCCGTGCTGGTGTCCCCGGTGCCGCACCAGATGCTGCCCTACATGAACGTAGGCACGCTGTCGCGCACCGAGCTGCAGCTGCTCAACCAGCTGCATTGCCGGCGGAAGCGGCGGCACCGCACCATCTTCACCGACGAGCAGCTCGAAGCGCTCGAGAACCTCTTCCAGGAGACCAAGTACCCGGACGTGGGCACGCGCGAGCAGCTGGCCCGGAAGGTGCACCTCCGCGAGGAGAAGGTGGAGGTGAGGCGCCCCGCGGGCCTGGGGGGCGCCCCGCACAGCAGCCGGGCGCGCCCGGCTCCCCGGAGGCACTCCTCGCGCCGGCGGCCCGGGCGCTGCCGTGCGGCGCTTTAGGCCCGGGAAGTGGAGCGCAGACGCGGAAGCCACTGCCGGGCTTGGTGGGCGGGAGCGCGGGCGTTCGCCGCTGCGGGCCCGGGGCCTCGCCGACTCCCCGGGGCGCCCCGCACCGCGGGCTGGGCTGGGCGGGGTAGGGGGAGCGCGCCGTGGGCCCTGACCCGTTGTTTTGTGCTCGGTTGCGCAACAGGTCTGGTTTAAGAACCGCCGCGCCAAGTGGAGGCGGCAGAAGCGGTCCTCGTCGTCGGAGTCGGAAAACGCCGAGAAGTGGAACCAGGCTTCGTCCAAGGCGTCGCCCGAGAAGAGGGAAGAGGGAGGTAAAAGCGACGTGGACTCGGACAGCTGACGGCCGCGGGCCGCCCGGGGCGCCTGCCCGCCTCGGAGGACTTGCACTGGGTTGCACACGCGCCGCCTTGCGGGAGGGGTCGCGAGGAGGGAAGAGGAGCTGTAAATAAGTGTGCGGGCCGCCCGCGCCGCGCGCCCACCGCAGTATTTATGGTTAAGTTAACGGCCACAGACAATAAAGTGCTGGCGAGGGAGACGCGCCGCGCTCTGTCTTTCGTGTGCCGCCGCCCGAGGCCCAGAAGAGAAGTCCACCGGGTGCTCGGGGCGGGAGAGACGCGAAGCGGCGCTGGCCCGCCCGGAGACCGAAAGAAGCCGAAGTTCTGGGTCGTCTGGTTTTCGGAGGGAGGAAAGACAGCCGCGTCTCCAGCCCTGCGGGAAAGGGGGGCCCGAGGCCCGACGGGACGGCTGAAGGCGGCGGCCTGCCGGGGTCCCCGCGCGCGCGCTCGCCGGAGCTGGGGGAGCCAGCTCCAAGGCGCTCCTCTTCTCTGCTCCTTCAGGCCGGGCCGCGGGGGACCCGGCAGCCGGTGTGCCCGCTACCCCCGGCTTTTTTCCGGATCGCCCCAGCTGCCTTCTCCAGCCAGGGCCAGCTAGTTCCCTGCCGGTCCGCACCTCGGCTTCGAGCGGGCGGCTCTGGCTCATGCTGCGCACCGCAGGGCCGGCCTGCTCTCTGTGCGTTTGGCGTGGCCAGGGCCACTGCGCCCTTGGACCAGCCTTGTCCACCGTGCGGAGGCCGCGCCTGAGCCCCCACTTCCTCCCTGGGAGTCTCTGCTCTGCCTCAGGGAGCTCCGGGAGCACTCTGAGTGCGGGCTGTTTAGGAAGCGACCCTGGGCCGGGCTGCAGGCGACATCGCTCCCTGGGCCGTCAAGAATGGCTTATGCATAGATGGTGCTGGAAACCAGTTTTGGAAATGCGGGAGCTAAGGCGTGGGGATCGCGGGGTGCATGCTCCTGGGGCAAGAGAGGCTTTGCCTCCGCCTACGGGACACGCGGCACATGGAAACACGGAAATAACTTTTTTGTTTTAAACCAGGGGGTGAGTTTTTTTTTTTCAACAGCTGGTTGCAGGTTTGCAAGGCAATGGTGGGTCGCGGAGCAGGTGTAACGTTACCTAGGAAGTGTGGAGTGACCCCCAGGCTCTGCCGTTGTAATTGGGGTAGCCCTGGGGGAAGGGCTGGCAGTGATCTGGAGGAACACAGTTGCCTTGCTGTGTGTCCAGACCCCATCAGCTTGTGACCTGTGACCCTGCAGGATGGCGGTGGCCACCGTGTCTGCTGTCCAGGCCATTGTGGTCAGGGAGGGCTCTGACACATGCAGGGTGGTGCCCGCTTAAGGGGCTCCTGCAACAGCGCTGCTTAGGGTTTTGAAAACGGTCGTGGTGTATTTATTGTGTCGGGCTCAACACTTTAAGATGTATTTACACGATCTTGTTTTGCCTCTCCAGGGCCGTGAGACAAGGGATGTTGTCCCGTTTAACAGACAGGGGTGGGGTGGGGTGGGGTGGTTCAGGCTTGAAAGGGTGCATTCTTAGCCCAGGAGGAGTGAGGGAGGCTACAGTCTTTGCCCTGGGGCCTCTCTGGGCCGTAATTAGCCCCGTTTCCACTACTAACAGTTCTTGAGATATTCGAAGATGCCAGGACTTATTTCCAACTAGCCTGGCGATGGCTGCTAATAGACCTGCTCCTGCCGGCTCTGCACCAGACTCCCCGGCAGCCGAGGTTCCTCCATGGTGATGTCGTCCCACGCCGGGAGGCTCGGCCTGAGCGCCTGTGCCTTCGTGCATGTGGCTTGTCCTCAGCCGTGCTAGAAAAAGGAGTCTTTCCTTTAAAATCTCTGTTTATCTGTCTGCAAAGAGCTCTGTGGCCAGTGATGGGGAGAGGGGAATTGAGGGAGGGGCAGGTCACTACCTCCCCGGAGCACCTGGTGAAAAGCTTCACTCAGGAGGGGAGGGCAGGCCCCAGGGGGCAAGAGCAAGCGTCCTTGCTGCCTTCTGTGTCCCCAGGCCCCAGTGCCTGGCCGCTGGGCTGCGGGATTGGCCCGGCGCACAGGAAGTGGACATAATAAGCGTCTGGAGTGAGAAGGGAACTGCCAGCAGGCCTGCCTAATTACAGCCCTCCCAGGCGACTGCGGCTCTGACTTGTCACGCAGGCCCAGGTGGGGTCCCGGGGCAGAAGGCAGGGGGCCTCAGGAGCCCTCCGTGGCGGGGCTGTGGCCTTGGCCCTGGCCTCTGAGAGTACTCGGATCATGGTGTTGGATGGCAGTGTGGATGTGTTCATGTGGCCACACTAGTGACTTTGCCTAGATGGTTCCAATTTGTGTGTCCCCGGTCCCTTAGCTCTAGCACAGCAGTTGTGACCTGCAGGTGTCAGTGCCGGGGGTGGGGTGGGGGTATCCTGACTTCAGCCACTCAGGCTGCCTCATTGGACCTAGCCTGTTCTTTGGGATGAGGATGGACATCGAGTCAAAGTTCACTTGACCACAAGAGTGCGTGAACTTGCCCTTGGGGGAATAGGAGTCAGCTTGCAGCAAAGTGCCAGACACACTCAGTAATGACAATAGCAACCCCTCCCGCTAGTCTAGCACTTTCTCCCCCAGCCCTCGGGAGGTGGGGAGGTGGGGACTGTGGCCCGTTTTGCAGATGGGAAATGGAGGCTCAGAGAGACTGAGCCCTGGATGCCTACAGCGTCTCAGGCATCTGGGGATGCAGGAGAGGTTTGGGGGGATGGCTTCCCGGTGTCCTAGATCACCTGGGCTTCGGGGATCCAGGCTGGGAGGGGCGGAGGAGGGAGAGGGGCTGTGCAGGGAGGCTTGGGTGGGGGTGGGGATCTCCTCCCTGGGGGCTGACTCCCTACAGCTCTTAATGGTCTGGGAGAGGGGCTGGGGGGTGGAGTCAGGGGAACTTGAAAACAATTAGGAAAAGCAGCCCTGAGCAGTATAGGTCAACCACCTGGCTGTAATCCAAAGGCAGGTTTTATCGACACTTGACATTTAGTTTTAGCTCCCAGCTGAAGGCCATGAAGTGTGTGTGTAAGAGTGAAGCAGGCAGGGTCTTTGTGTCTCTGGGGTCTTTGTGCCTTTTCTGAACTGAAGTTTTTTTAAGTGACTTCAGTAAAAGACCCCCACCTAAAGATGTGTTTTTTTTTTTTCCTCTAAGATTGATTGAATTATTTGAGAGGCAGTTACAGAGAAGGAGAGACAGAAAGAGAAGTCTTCTATATGCTGGTTCACTCCCCAAATGGCAGTGACGGCCAGGGCTGGGCCAGGCCAGAGCCAGGAGTTTCACCTGGGTCTCCCACACGGGTGCAGAGGCCCAAGGATTTGGGCCATCTTTTGTTGCTTTCCCAGATGCATTAGCAGGGAGCTGGATGGGATACCCCGTTGTAGTGGAGGTGTAGCCTGCTACGCCCCAACGCTGGCCCCTTCCTAACCATCTCTTCCCGGCCTTCTGAGATTCCACCATCAGCACTCAGGTTGCCCAGGTGTTGCCAAGGGGTGCCAAAGCAGAGTGCTGCCTCTGTCAGGGTGGAGTGCTGGCGTGGACGGCTGTGTGTGCACTCCTGTGAGACAACACTGTGCACCTGCCCAGTGGCCTGTTCGGGGGCTTCTCCCTGGCTTGTAGAATGGGCGTGGGGAGATCAGAGCTCCTCCACGTTGGGGAAACCAGTGGATTGCCTTAGGAGTTAAGGAATGCACCTTGTCTTTCATTACTGTTGGTTTAGGAGCTTAGGCGTGAGCCTGGGACACAGACTGACAAAATCAAGCATGATTTCCATGGTTGAAGACAGGGCAGCATCTGAGAAGGCAGCCTCGTTTGTGTTCTTCCTGGGATGTGAGGCACGGAGGAGCGGAAACTTGGGAGTGGATTTGGGTTGGATTTCTGAGTTTTATGGAATGGCCTTGAAGTTTTTCAAAAAGTAAACTGAAAACCCATGCACACAGTCCGTGGAGAGTCCTGGACAAGAAATGATTCTGGCTGGCTGGGTAGGCTACAGGGGCCTCTGGTTTGTTGTGGGGGACAGGGGACAGGGGCCTCTGGTTTGTTGTGGGGGACAGGGGACAGCCCCGAGGCTTGTGTGTGATGGCAGGAGACCACTGCTTGTCACAGCTTGCTTTTAAATCCGGGAAAACGAAATGGCGTTCTCTTGCAATCCCAGCGCCCCACGGCGCAGGCGGGATGAGGGATGGCACTTTGCAGTGCTTTCAAGTGGGGCTGTGAGTTTGGATTCCGGCAGCCTCCGATGGTTCTCAAGTCCAGCCTGGGAAGCGTCACTGGGAACTGCTCTTAGGAGTGCCCCCCAGGCCCCTCCCCGTCCCCTCAGAGTCCGTCCCACTTCTGCCTGCTGTTTTCCTACTTGGGAGCTCCTGGGGAGTGTGTGCCCCAGATCAGGTGGCCGGCTCCCATCCAGCCAAGCGTGGCTCGCACCCTCTTCCCACACCAAAGCTGACTGATGGAAGCCATCATTAGGGAGGTAATGTCAGCGTTTCGAAGTGTCCGGATCATTTGCTTGCTGATTTGCGAGGCGTCTTCCACCTGTTGCGCATCAACCGGGCTGACATCTCATCTTCCCCTGCAGAACCGAGGAAGGCTGGCACCTTCTTTGTGGACACTTACTGGTTCCCAATGCTCAGAACCTGTGTAAGGCAGGTGCACAGTGTTGTCTCACAGGAGTGCACACGCAGCTGTCCACGCCAGCACTCCACCCTGACAGAGGCAGCACTCTGCTTTGGCACCGCTTGGCAACGGTGGGGCAGAAAAATTATAAAAACCAGATTTTTCACAGGCAGGATCCTATGTGGGAGACAGTTGTGGTCACAGGTGCAGTGTCCCGAGCAGGCCACGCCCAGCACAGTGGCCATGGCACCCCATGCTCCCCAGGCCCTCCACGAGACCCCCAGGCTGGCAGGGCCCCCTGCCCTGGAGAGCAGCTTGCCGGAGACAAAGTTCCAGAGGCCACGTGGGGGGCTCCGTGCAGACGGCCCTGGGGCCAGCCTGGGTCTAGCCAGGGGCACTGCCTGCCTGGCCGTGTGTGACCGTGCCTGCTTCAGTCCCATCCTAAACAAATTACTGCCATCACCCAAGTGGGCCGGGAGACACTTCTTTCCAGATGGGGCCTGGCTAATCCTGCTTTGAGGATCCTCAAAGTGCTAAGTCTGGGGCCCGCAAGAGCAGGGCGCCCCTCGCGCGCGAGGAGGAGGCCTGGTGCGTTTGGCGCGGCCCCCTCTGTGAAGTCAGAACCCCAGCTGGCTGTTTCATCCAAGGATGTTCCGACGACCGCGGCCAGATGGCCGGGACGGTCGGGGATGCGCGTGTTCCGCATGATTTTGTACTTGAGGAATAAATATTTAAATCTGAAACCAAGGGACTCACTTTCTACAGGAGCGGCCCGGGGTGGAAAGTGGTGTGGGTGCTGATCCCCACCCCCCCCCCCCAACACACATCCCAGCTGTCCCAAATGTCACTGCAGCCCTCATGATACCTGTCACCCTTGGACCCTTCAAGGAGGTGGCCCCTGCTAGGCCAGGGCCAGGGCGCCGCCTGCTTTGGGGTCGCCGTTTTTGTCGCGAGCCTCTTTGGCAGCGAGAGGACTTTCTGAGCGACTGGGCTGTCCCTGTGTCCCTGGCTGCACCACCTTCCTTGTGTGCGGATCCCTGCTTGCCCGTGGGTGACTGGGTGCAGACACACATGTCATGTCGCTGCTTGCAACCCCTTGTCCTGATGGTAATTAAAGCTCTGAAGAGATCAGGCGTCTCTCTGGTTTCTTTCTGCATATTCATGTGTAGCTTTTATTTTTTATTTTTAAGAACAGGAAATATTTTCTGCACTGCCACATTGTGTTCCTTGGGCTTAATCCCTCTGCAGCCTTGCAGGGCAGCTTGCCTGGGGCTGTTGTCACTTTGTTGCACTGTAACATCTCCCTCCACAGCCTCCACCAGGTCAACACTGTTGCCCTTGCGTTATCTCCAGCGTCTTTAATCCCGCCCAGGCATCTACAAGATGGGTGATGTTGTCACCATTTTGCAGAAGGTGAGGGGACTTCTTCCATCCAGTAAGGCTGTGTGAGGGGCTGCAAGTCCAGGACTCCTTCTAGGAGGTCTGCTCCGGAGTCCCCGCACAGGCACAAGCGCGCAAGGTGCCCTTTGGGCTTGAACCCCTTCCTTACCCAAATGGGAGAATTATAGCTGCTTTGTGGTGAAATGGGGGTGGGTAGAGCCTAACGTTATAATTTCCTGCAATCCACAAAAATTACCTAGGGTTTTGGAAACAAATGGCTGATCACGGGAAACAGACCGGTACATGGAGACTGGTCACGAGCACATCATTGAAGAAAAGGTTTGTGCAAGACTCCCAACAACAACAACGACAACAGTAATAATAACAGCCTCCATTCAGTCCACAGATGTAAAGAAGGGGCCTCGTCTATGCCAGATCCTTGCTGTCTCTGCCGTCACGGAGAGTTGGTCCCTGAGCAAACAGCCAAGCTGTAGTTTCGGAAGGTCTAGGAGGCCACCTGAGTCTGGAGAGGGGATGGAGGTATAGGTGATGGGGGTAGGGTGGCCAGATGTCGTCTCAAATAATCATCCAGAGCAGGGGGCCATCACGGATCATAGCCCAGAGGCCTGTCCCATCCATTGCCTGTTTGTCAATAAAGTTTTACTGAGACACAGCTGAGCCCATTCGCATGTGCATGTTGAGTAGTTACCATGGCGACCAGCCTGCAAAGCATTCACTACTTGTCCCTGCACAGAACCTGTTTGCCAGCTCCTGGCGTAAGGGTTGGAGTCTAAGCCAGAGGCGGAGGCCGTCGCTGAGGGGCTGGAGCCGAAATTACATCATCTGCCCACTGGTACTGGTGCTGCGCCAGGCGCGCTGGCCATGGGGGGTGCGAGGTTACATGTGGAAGAATGCACTCTGATGCCTGGTCCTAAGACTGGTGACACAGTCTGTGTGCAAGGAATGGTTTCAGACCAGAAGGGAGACTGCCTGGCCTCACAGCCCAGCACTTCCTGCCTGCGAGCCAGTGCGCCCCTGCACCCAGCTCACCAAGCCCCTCTGAGGGCCAGGCCCTGCTGTGTGCAGAGTCAGGTTCCAGATGTGCAGAGCCTGGGCTGGTGAATGAGATGAACGAATACCAACTCGCGGGTGTCGGGGAGCCCATGGCAGGCTGTGGCTGGGCAGAGGAGGGGTCGCTGGAGCATGTGTTTGGGGGCCCGTGGTGATGGGTGGGGGCAGGAGCAAGACCTTTCAGTGCATGGGCCTGGGAAGGTGGGGGGTGAGGGTGAGCACCAGGGACAGGGCTGGCGAGCAGAGGTGGAGGAATCAAAGGCTGTGACTTGGCGGGAATCAGTCTGGCCTGGTGTAGGTGCCCAGTGCGTTTTATATATATACATATATAAGAGAGAGAGAGAGAGAGAGAGTGAGAGCACGCAGAGTTGGATTTTTCCAGCTGCTTGTTCACTCCTCAAATGGCCACAGGGGCCGGGGCTGAGCCAGAACAAACCCAGGAGCCAGGAACTCCAAATAGGTCTCCTATAGGGGTGGCAGGGGCTCAAGCACTTGGACCATCTCCTGCTGCTTTCTGAGGCTCATTAGTAGGGAGCTGGATTGGAAGTGGAACAGCCGGGACTCGAACCGGCACCTGTGTGGAATGCCGGCATCCCAGGAGGCAGCCTAACCCACTGTGCACCACACTGGCCCCTAGAGTCAACTCTTCCCTTTGAAATAATCAGACCTACAGAACGGGCTTCCAGACCCTGGAAGGTGGCCCAGGACACGGCCAGGGGCGTGCTCACATCACGTCCACTGCCAGCCACGGCCCTTCTGGCCCAGGGAGGCTACGGGGCCGTCTGTCCCTCCCTGGCACCATCTTGGCACCCTTTCTGTCTGCCATCAGAGAAGGGCAGAAAAGCAAACAGCTCAGAGCTGTCCGCAGAGAGGGATTTGTGCCTGTGTGTGTGTGTTTGTTTTTAGAAGGGGCGTTAAAATGTGGTGATTTCTGGCCTGGTAGCCAGATTCATCCAAGGAGGAATTTTTCCAGATGCTGTAACTCTTGGGAAGTTAACGTGTCAAGGACCCCCCGTGCTTCGAGGCCTCTTCAGCCTGAGCGCCGACTGTTCCCCCCGGAACTGCAGTGTGCGCCTGTGGCAGCTCAGAGCGCTCCCTACACAGCGGTTAACTCCGTGTCCCTACAGCACAGGCTGAGCCAGGCAGGACGGTTCTTCCATTTTGCAGTAGAGGGAACTGCATCAGAGCAGTCAGGCGGCTTCCCCAAGATCGCACAGCTTGAAGAGGGTTGGGGAGAGCAGTTTGCCAAGCCCAGAATTCCATTTATATCTGCCTGTCCCAGGAGCTGCAGGGTGTTGGATTCTGCAATAGATGACAGCCCACACTTCAGCCCTTCAGGGGGACCAAATTCTCCTGATGCCACTTCTTCTATGCAGCCATCACCCTTATTTATTTGAAAGTAAGAATTGAGAGAGAGAGAGAGAGAGAGAGAGAGAGAGAGAGAGAGAGAGATGTCTCTGTTTACTCATTCACTTCCCAAAAGGCTGCCACAGCTGGGGCTGGGCCAGGCCAAAGCCAGGAGCCTGGAATTCCATTCCATCTCCCACCGGGGTGGCAGGGGCCCAACCACTTGGGTCATCTTCTGCTGGGAGCACATTTGCAGGCAGCTGGATCTGTGTCTCTCTTGTGAACTCTCACACACCAAGGAGGGGTGGGTGGAGCTGAAGACTCAGCTCCGGCCCCAGAGGAGCAGTGGGCGGGGCCAAGGAAAATCCTTTGGGCTATCTCCTCCTCCTGTGCACTGGGAAGCAGCCCCTCCCTCTTCTGAGCCCCAAGAGGGTCTGGCTCCCGCCGGCCCTGAAGAGCGCCCCCTCAGCCTGGCCCCGGAGCTGATCTTGGGCTGCCCTATCCAGAAGATCCATTGGGCCTGGCCCCGCCCACACCGGAGGCTCTGGGGGACTCAGTCCCCACCCCTGCTTGCACTCCCCCCCCACAGCCCCCAGGTCCCCACAGCCGCACCCCTCCTAGGAGTGACTGGGAAAGAACTCTCGCTGGTCCACAGGGAGGTTGCCCCAGAGGCTGCAGCCAGACACCGCTCACGGCTGCAGAGAGCCAGACTCACAGCCGCCACGCTCATCAGAACGGATGGCTTGGGACTGCACCCACGCCAGCCAGGTGACACCGTCCCCCTGCCTCGCCTTCCACGTGAGGGTCCGAAGGGGCACGGTCCCCCGTGACATGATGACACAGGAATCTCGTGAACTCTGTGGACAGGTGAGCATGAGAGAGGCTTGGGACACATCACCCTCTGCACACAGCAGAAACCCAAGGTCACCAGCAGAAATGAAGCTCCATCCGGGTCTCCCCTGTGAACTGCAGGGGCTCAGGCATGTGGGCTATCTTCTGCTGCCTTCCCTGGCGCATTCGCAGGGACTAAGTGAGCGCTTGGGACTGGAAGTGGCGGTCAAACAGGACAGGTGGTGGCTTAGCCCGCTATGCCACACACCAGCCTGACCTGTGGTGTCTTAGCCATCTCGGTGGAGGGGACCCCCGTGGGCATCCAACCAGATGCTGTGACAGGGCTGCACTTCTTTCTTATTCCAAAAGCAGTTCTGCCATTCCTAAACACCCTGCATTCTCCCTCTCCCCCTCCCCCTTTCCCTCTCTCTGGAAGGTTATAGGCCTGGCCCGGTAAGCTGTCTTCTTTGCAACCATTCCAAAGCAGGCCCAGGAGAGACGGCCGCCTTCCACTGCCTGCTGTCACATTCAGGGTCTGGGGAAAAGCCTCACATAGCAACGGTTTCCAGGCCGAGCCGGCCAGCGGGCTTCCAAGTGGAAGGGTCATTTGGATCCCGACCAGTGTCTGCATGGAGTGGAGGTGACGCCGGCCGGCCAGGCAGGGAGGACGTGTCTGTTGGCGGGATGCGGCTCTCCCCGCTGTAAGCAGGATGTGTTGTCCTTTCGGGCTGAGCAGCTGGCTTGCAGGGCAGAGGGGAAGGAACGAGTGGTGGCATCCCGCGCCTGCCCTGAGCAGTGTCTGTCCCCAGCGCGACAGCGTCCTCTGGCCGGCTTCTGTTTGCGTTTGCCTCCTAGTTGGAAACGAGAGCTTTTCCGTCATTTCAGCCCCGTTCACTTCCATCGCCCAGGCTCTCTCTATTTTTACCGTCCTGAGGGGCCACTCCGCATTTGGTCCAAATTAGGTAGTTGTCGACAGACGGCAGTAAAAGCGCTTTTGCATCGGGACAGGCCCCAGCAGCCTGGTGACACCACCGAGCCGTTCCAGCTCTTGGGGATGAAGCTGCTCCCTGTGTGAAGGGAGGAAAGAGCTGGTGCCCCTTTGTTCTCGCCAGGGCAGAGCTCCGAGAGGGTGGGCGCGTGGAAGCTGCTTCCCCCTCTGCTCAGCCAGGGTAGCATGTGTGGCCTCCATGAATGGACGGGGCGTGAAGTGCAGAGGGTGACCTTGATCACATCCGGGGTCCTGCCTCTGAGTGTGTTCATCGTGGACGCACAAGTGAGCATCTGGGAGGTCAAGTGCAAGCCCCAGGGGAAAGGCAAACAGGAGCCCTGGGCTCACGGCAAGGAGGAGGCCCATTCTCCCATGCGTGCAATGCTCGGTGCCTGTCATAGTCAGAGCGGGAAAGCTCCGGGTGAGGAACAGGGCTGGGCTGGGAACGGAGGCCCTCACACCCAGGGCCTGGGGTCTCACTGTGAGGGGGAACCGGTTCAGCCAGCGAGGCCAGGCCTGGAGGCTCCCCGGGAGATGGGGCCCAGACACCATTGAGGCACTCTCGCTCGGGCTGAAAAATCCCCATACCTCAGCTTAGGGGGCGGGGGGAGCTCCAGCGAGGCCCCCATCAGGACCAGTGCCTTTGGCTGGGACCAGGCCCTTGGGAGTGGCTTTGGAGATTGCATGTGGGAGGCGTTGCAGTTTAGGTCCACGCTGTGAGCCTGCTGAGGATGTTGGGAGCCTGTGCACGGTGCCAGTCCTGAAGGCAGGGGCAGGCCTGTGGGATCGAAGGTTCTGGCCCCCCGAGGCAGGCAGGAAGGCGATGTTTGGTGGAGCCTGAATCGGCCTCAGTGTCCCAGGCTGGGTGGACGTGGAGGCCCCCTGGGGACAGGGCTCTTTCTGGCCAACACTGGGATGAAGGTCCCTTATGAAAGGAGACCATTTCTTGTTTTTTTTTTTTTTTTTTTTTTTTTTTTGACAGGCAGAGTGGACACTGAGAGAGAGACAGAGAGAAAGGTCTTCCTTTGCCATTGGTTCACCCTCCAATGGCCGCCATGGCCATTGCGCTGTGGCCGGTGCACCGTGCTGATCTGAAGCCAGGAGCCAGGTGCTTCTCGTGGTCTCCCATGGGGTGCAGGGCCCAAGCACTTGGGCCATCCTCCACTGCACTCCCGGGCCACAGCAGAGAGCTGGCCTGGAAGCGGGGCAACCGGGACAGAATCCGGAGCCCTGACTGGGACTAGAACCCGGTGTGCCAGTGCCGCAAGGCGGAGGATTAGCCTATTGAGCTGCGGCGCCAGCCCCATTTCTTGTTTTAAGTGTATTTCTTTTCTTTCTTTCTTTTTTTTTTTTTTAAAGATTTGTTTATTTATTTGAAAATCAGAGTTACACAGAGGAGAGGCAGAGAGAGAGAGAGAGGTCTTCTATCTGATGCTTCACTCGCCAACTGGCCGCAAAGACCGGAGCTGCGCCAATCCGAAGCCAGGAGCCAGGAATTTCTTCCGGTCTCCCACGTGGGTACAGGGGCCCAAAGACTTGGGCCATCTTCCACTGCCCTCCCAGGTTATAGCAGAGAGCTGGATTGGAAGTGGAACAGCCGAGTCACAAACTGGCACCCATATGGGATGCTGGCACCTCAGGCCAGGGCGTTAATCCGCTGCGCCACAATGCCGGCCCCAGTTTATTTAACTGGCTGGCATTGTGGCATAGTGGGTAAGGTGGCCGCCTGCAATGCTGGCATCCCATAGGGGTGCTGGTTTGAGCCCCAGCTGTTCTACTTCCGATCCAGCTCCCTGATAACATGCCTGGGAAAGCAGTGAAAGGTGGCCCATGTGTTTGGGCCCCTGCACCCATGTGAAAGACCTGGATGAAGCTCTTGGCTTCTGGCTTCAGTCTGACCCATTCCTGGCTATTGTGTTCATCTGGGGGAGTGAACCAGCAAATGGAAAATTTATCTCTTTCTCTCTCTCTCTCAAATAAATAAATCTTAAACATTTACTTAATTATTTGGAAGGCAGAGTTACAGAGAGAGAGGGAGAGAGAGAGATATCTTCTCTCCATTGATTTACTCCCCAGTTAGGCACAACAACCTGGGCTGGTCCAGACTGAAGGCAGGAGCCTAGAACTCGATCCATGTCTCCCACATGGGTGGCAGGGACCCAAGTACTTAAGCCATCTTCTGTTACTTTCCCAGGTGCACTAGAGGGAGCTGGATCAGAAGTGGAGCAGCTGGGACTTGAACCAGTGCCCGTATGGGATCCTGGCATCACAGGAAGTGGCTTAACCCCCTGTGTCACAACACTGGCTCCTTAATTTTTTTATTTGAAAGGCAGAGAGAAAGAGACTGAGCTGGGGGAGGGGGAGAGGAGAGGGAGAAAGAGAGAGAGAGAGAGAGAGAGAGAGAGAGAGATCTCCCATCTGCTGTTTCACTCCCCAAATGTCCCATCAGTCAAAGCCAGGAGCCCGGAGCTCCATCCAGGTCTCCCACATGGGTGGCAGGAACCCAAGTGCTTGAGCCATCACCTGCTGCCTCCCAGGGTGCACAGGAACTTGAAGCTGGATTGGAAGCAGAGTGGCTGGGACTCGAACCTGGGCCAGTAGAGACGTGATGTCAGCATCCTAACTGGTTAGCCCTGGGCCCCACTTCTTGTTTTGAGTCCTGACTGTTGCTGCCCCTCTCATGGAGCTGCCTCCTTGCCCCATGCACATGGCTCCCAGGACCTCTCATGCTCTTTATCCCTGTTCTCTCTTGCTTGACTTCTTATCTCCCTGCCGTGCCCTTTGTCCCAAATGCCCTGGCCCTTCGCTGGGTGCTGGGGATACAGCGGTGAGCAGGACACAGCGCTGTCCCCCAGGAGCTCCCGCCAGGGAGGCAGATGGACAAAGCCTGCGTCCTGAGACAGCGACAGAAACCAGGAGAGCAGCAGGTGTGGGGTGCAGTGGGGGGAGCAGCAGATGTGGGGTGCAGTGGGGGAGCAGCAGATGTGGGGTGCAGTGGGGGAGCAGCAGGTGTGGGGTGCAGTGGGGGGCAGCAGGTGTGGGGTGCAGTGGGGGAGCAGCAGGTGTGGGGTACAGTGGGGGAGCAGCAGGTGTGGGGTGCAGTGGGGGGCAGCAGGTGTGGGGTACAGTGGGGGAGCAGCAGGTGTGGGGTGCAGTGAGGGAGCAGCAGGTGTGGGGTACAGTGGGGGAGCAGCAGGTGTGGGGTGCAGTGGGGGAGCAGCAGATGTGGGGTGCAGTGGGGGAGCAGCAGGTGTGGGGTGCAGTGGGGGGCAGCAGGTGTGGGGTGCAGTGGGGGAGCAGCAGGTGTGGGGTGCAGTGGGGGAGTAGCAGGTATGGGGTACAGTGGGGGAGCAGCAGGTGTGGGGTGCAGTGAGGGAGCAGCAGGTGTGGGGTGCAGTGGGGGAGCAGCAGGTGTGGGGTGCAGTGGGGGAGCAGCAGGTGTGGGGTGCAGTGAGGGAGCAGCAGGTGTGGGGTGCAGTGGGGGATAGCAGGTGTGGAGTGCAGTGGGGGGAGCAGCAGGTGTGGGGTACAGTGGGGGAGCAGCAGGTGTGGGGTACAGTGGGGGAGCAGCAGGTGTGGGGTGCAGTGAGGGAGAAGCAGGTGTGGGGTGCTGTGGGGGGAGCAGCAGGTGTGGGGTGCAGTGGGGGAGCAGCAGGTGTGGGGTGCAGTGAGGGAGCAGCAGGTGTGGAGTACAGTGGAGGGGCAGCAGGTGTGGGGTGCAGTGGGGGGCAGCAGGTGTGGGGTGCAGTGGGGGAGCAGCAGGTGTGGGGTGCAGTGGGGGGAGCAGCAGGTGTGGGGTGCTGTGGGGGAGCAGCAGGTATGGGGTACAGTGGGGGGAGCAGCAGGTGTGGGGTGCTGTGGGGGAGCAGCAAGTGTGGGGTGCAGTGGGGGAGCAGCAGGTGTGGGGTGCAGTGAGGGAGCAGCAGGTGTGGGGTACAGTGGGGGGAGCAGCAGGTGTGGGGTGCAGTGGGGGGAGCAGCAGGTGTGGGGTGCAGTGGGGGAGCAGCAGGTGTGGGGTGCAGTGAGGGAGCAGCAGGTGTGGGGTACAGTGGGGGGAGCAGCAGGTGTGGGGTGCAGTGGGGGAGCAGCAGGTGTGGGGTGCAGTGAGGGAGCAGCAGGTGTGGGGTACAGTGGGGGAGCAACAGGTGTGGGGTGCAGTGGGGGAGCAGCAGATGTGGGGTGCAGTGGGGGAGCAGCAGGTGTGGGGTGCAGTGGGGGGCAGCAGGTGTGGGGTGCAGTGGGGGAGCAGCAGGTGTGGGGTGCAGTGAGGGAGCAGCAGGTGTGGGGTGCAGTGGGGGGGCAGCAGGTGTGGGGTGCAGTGAGGGAGCAGCAGGTGTGGGGTGCAGTGGGGGATAGCAGGTGTGGAGTGCAGTGGGGGAGCAGCAGGTGTGGGGTACAGTGAGGGAGCAACAGGTGTGGGGGGCAGTGGGGGGGGCAGCAGGTGTGGGGGGCAGTGGGGGGGGCAGCAGGTGTGGGGTGCAGTGAGGGAGTAGCAGGTGTGGGGTGCAGTGGGGGGCAGCAGGTGTGGGGTGCAGTGGGGGATAGCAGGTGTGGGGTGCAGTGGGGGATAGCAGGTGTGGAGTGCAGTGGGGGAGCAGCAGGTGTGGGGTACAGTGAGGGAGCAACAGGTGTGGGGGGCAGTGGGGGGGCAGCAGGTGTGGGGTGCAGTGAGGGAGTAGCAGGTGTGGGGTGCAGTGGGGGGCAGCAGGTGTGGGGTGCAGTGAGGGAGCAGCAGGTGTGGGGTGCAGTGGGGGGCAGCAGGTGTAGGGTGCAGTGGGGGAGCAGCAGGTGTGGGGTGCAGTGGGGGGGCAGCAGGTGTGGGGTACAGTGGGGGGAACAGCAGGTGTGGGGTGCAGTGAGGGAGCAGCAGGTGTGGGGTGCAGTGGGGGATAGCAGGTGTGGGGTGCAGTGGGGGAGCAGCAGGTGTGGGGTGCAGTGGGGGGGCAGCAGGTGTGGGGTGCAGTGGGGGAGCAGCAGATGTGGGGTGCAGTGGGGGAGCAGCAGGTGTGGGGTGCAGTGGGGGGGCAGCAGGTGTGGGGTGCAGTGAGGGAGCAGCAGGTGTGGGGTGCTGTGGGGGGAGCAGCAGGTGTGGGGTGCAGTGGGGGGGCAGCAGTTGTGGGATGCAGTGGAGGGCCAGGCAGGGGTTCCTGGCCTGCCTCAGTTTACACATCTGTGTGATGACAGCAACTCTGTAGGGTACCCCCTGGGCATAATGGGGTGCTGCATATAGATAGAGCCCTTGATCAGTGTCCTGGAGGTATGCAGGCCCAGCCATGCAGTCTACCCGGGAAATGATAAGACAGGTTTGGGGGCAGGTGTTTGGCTCTGGTTACGTCACTGTTTGTGATACCTGCATCTCGTATCAGACCGTGCCAGGTCTGAGTCCTGCCTCCTTCACTTCCCATCCAGCTTCCTGCTTCACCTGTATCCTGGGAGGCCCCAGGTAATGGCTCGAGTACCTAGATCCCTGCTGCCCACGTGGGAGACCAGGATGGAGCTCCTGGCTGTGGCCTGGCCAAGCCCTGGCTGTTGCGAGCAATTGGGGAGTGAACCAGTGGATGGGAGAATTCTGTCTCTGCCTTTCAAATAAAATGAAAACAAATGTTTTAGGGGCCAGCACTGTGGTGTAGCAGGTTAAGCCACTCTGCAACACTGGCATCCCATACGGGCACTGGTTTGAGTTCCAGCTGCTCTACCTCTGATCCAGCTCCCTGCTGTGGCCTGGGAAAGCAGCAGAAGATGGCCCAAGTGTTTGGGCCCTGCACCCACGTGGGAGACCTGGATGCAGCTCCTGGCTCCTGAATTCAGCCTGGCCCAGCCCGGGTCGTTACAACCACTTGGGGAGTAAACCAGTGGGTAGAAGAGCTCTGTCCCCTCTCTATGTTTCTCCCTCTCTTGCTGTAACTCTAACTTTCAAATATTTTTAAAAATATGTTGGAGAAAAGAATCAATAAGGTTTTAAAAGGTCTTGCCCTAAAACCTCTTCCAAAAGGGCCCCACGAAGGGTATGCAGGTGGGGTTTCAGAAGGTGAGGTTGGGATGGAGCCAGAGCCAGGATGGATAGCAGAGGGGCCCCAATCCCAGGGCTCAGGGCCTCAGCGGATTAATGGGGGGTGGTCAATGGCACCCTGGGGAGTCAATGGGACCCTGAATTCCTTCCTCTCAGAAAAGCTCCTGATGTCCTTGTCCTGGGACAGAGCCGGTGCCTCAGGCTAACGAGTTTGCTTTTGCTGTTAGCTGGCAACAACTCCACTCACGGCCTAGTGCGCTCCCGGGTGGACACAGCAGCGAGGCTGAGTTTTTAACTGACAAGGACTTTCAGAACAGATCCAGGGAGGGCTTAGAAGTTACTGAACTCTGTCTGCACCTGCCCCTCCCTCGGGGCCACTCAGTCAGTCCCAAGTGGGTTTTCTTTCCTTCTGTTGCAACCACGTAAGTGACGCACACTCAGACCGGGCAAGGTTTCCAGCCAGGGTGTCAACGTGTCCCCAAGGTGTGGCCGCTGTCCCTGGGTGGGAAGTCACAGGCGCTCTCTGTGTCCCCGGGATGGGTCCGCCATGAGCCCCCGGGAGACTCGCTGGCCGTCAGCCTCCTGCCTTCTGCGGGCTCCCTGCGCGCTGTTTCGGGGGTGCCTTTATCGCCGGTGGGGGTGGCTGCCTTTTTGGCATCCCTGTGAGTGCTCAGGGAACCTGCTGGTGCGCAGGTCCTCTGTGCCTCCGCCCCCCCGGCCACACCCCTCCTGCGGGCCACACGCCTTTCCCAGCTCTGCTGGGCTGGCTCACAGGTTTGTGCTGGGCTGAAAGAGCGGGCTGAGGTGCCTGAGTTTTCTTTCCATTCCCCTCGTGGCCGGAGTGGTTGGCGTTTCCTTCCTCTGTGTCGCTGGCATGCTTGGCTCTTCTCACTGTTGGAGCTTCAGGTAGGTCAGGCCAGTGAACTCTTTGTCCTTACGTGTGTTATACGTGTTTCTCCTAAACTGTCACTTGTCATTTATTTGTTTATTTTCACTTTATTTTATTTGAAAGGCAGAGAGAGAGAGAGAATCTTCCATCTGCAAATGCCACAACAGCTGGGGTGGGCCAGGACAAAGCCAGGAGCCTGGAACGGAATCTGGGTCTCTCATGGGGGTGGCAGGGACCCCACTACTTGGGCATTCATCTGCTGTCTCCCAGGAAGCTGGAATCGGGAGCAGGGCCGGGACTTGAACCGGGCACTCTGCCATGGAATGTGGGTGTCCCAAGTGGCGACGAATGCCTGCCCGTGTCATTGGTGCCTTCCCACTGCCGGTGGACTTTTGCTGGAACGTGCTGCTTTCCTGCAGTAAATCGCTTTCTCGTGGCTCCTGGCTTTCCCTCGGAGAGAACGCCCTGCTCCCCCAGGGCCTGACACTGCCTCCCATAGTCTGCCCAGGGCTTTTCCAGTTTGAGAGACTGATTCTATTCAAGTCTCTCATCCATCTGGAGTTCGTTTTAGTGTCTAGAGGATAGCAGAATTTAACCATGTTTGTTCAAATTGATGATCAGTTCTGATGCTATTTTCTGCATCCTATCTCATCCCCCACCACTGCTTTGTGGTACAGCATTATCTTTGTGGATGGGTATCCATATCCATCCATCTACTGATCTATCAAGCGTCTATTGATCAATTTATCATCTATCAATTTTTCATTAGCTATCATCTGTCTATCATCAATCTGTGCTGCTTCACTCCCCAAATGGCCACAAAGGCCAGGGCCAGGCCAGGCTGAAGCCAGGAGCCTGGAACTCAATCCGGATCTCCCACGTGGGTGGCAGGGACCCAATCGCTTGGCCGTCATCTGCTGCCTCCCAGGCTCTTTAGTAGGAAGCCGGGAAGCAAGTGGCAGAGCTGGGACTCAAACCTGCGCGCTGATACAGGACGCTGGCATCCCAAGTGCCGGCTCACCCTGCTCACCGCACCCTTCCCTGGACCCAGGTTTCTGATGGGGAAACTGATGACAGCACATGAGCTGCCCGGGGTTGAATGGGCAGTTAAGTGCCAGTTGTGTCTAACCCTGGGCTCTTTCCTGGGTGGCGTGGGCTGTGCTGAGAAACCCCTAGGGGAGAGAATTTCATCTTGCCCTCAGGGAGGTCCTGCAGGGACTCTCTGGGGAGAACTTCCAGCTCCATCTCCCGGGTGGGGCGGATATGATGGAGCTGCTTGCCTGGCATCCCTGCCTTGCCCGCTCCCCCAGACCCCTCCCTCCTGAAGGGCTGCCTCTGCCTGGCGGAAGCCTCGGGGTCCCCAGCTGGGCTGCATTTGCCTCCCTGTGTAACATGGGGGCGGGGCCTGGGGACAGCCCGGGCTCTGATGTCCCTGTAATGTGTCCCAGCTTCCCCTTCGCTCTTCAGCCGCGGGTCTGCCCGCTGTCTTCCAGGGCTTTGCGGATCAGACTGCGCTCTGCGTTCGCTTCAGTAATTGGCTATGGACTTCCTTAAGAGAGACTTCCCTTCCCTTGTTGAAAAAAGGGATCCGAGTCCAAGAGCACTTCTGTTTTAAGTAAGGTCTGTAGCAAATCAGCAGTGGTTAGAGTCTCCTCCAGTAATTTATCAGGAAGTTTCTGCTCTGAGTAGCAACTCGTGGTTTCCAGGATTCCTGGACTGGGAGAGATGAAAGGAACCAGACACTCCCATAAATCTCGTGAATTGTAAAGCCGAGTGTCGACAGGAGCCAGAGTGATACACGGGGGTACAGTGGGACAATAGGGCGTGGTGGGGACTATGGCGCTGCTTTGTCTCCCAGAGCATTGCTGTGACCGAAACAGGCCGGTGCGACTCAAATCTTTTTTTCTCCAACAGATGCCAGAAGTCTTGATGTATAGGTGAAATCTTCCCATTATTTTTTAAACAAAAAAATTTATTTTATTTGAAAGGCATAGTTACAGGGAGAGTGGGGGGGAGAGAGAGAGAGAGAGCAAGCGAGCTTCTATCCTCTGGTTCACTCCCCAAATGGCTGCAACAGCCAGGGCTGGGCCAGGCCAGAGCCAAGAACCAGGAGATTCTCCCAGGTCTCCCATGTGGGTGCAGGGGCCCAAGCACTCGGGCCACCTTCTGCTGCTTTCCCAGGTGCATTAGCAGGGAGCTGGATGGGAAGTGGAGCAGCCGGGATTTGAACTGGTGCCTATATGGGATACTGGTGTCTCAGGTGGTGGCTTAAGCTGCTGCGCCGCAGCGCCGGCCCCTAGGTCTGAATTCGGAGAGGAAGGAGTGCAGAGCGAGCGGCAGGCACGTCTGTGGACGCGATCCGGCTGTGCACAGTCAGGCGCGTTGTTTCGTGGCAACCCCTGTTTTGCTCCCAGGAAAGCTGAGACCCAGAGAGAAGCAAGAATCATTATTTTGTGAATACTTATTTATTGATTTGAAAGGCAGAGTGACAGAAAGGGAAAGAGAGAGAGACAGAGAGACACACAGAGAAAGACCTTCCACTGCTGGTTCACTCCCCAGATGGCCCCAGCAGCAAGGGCTGGGCCAGGCCAAAGCCAGGAGCCAGGACCCGCATCCAGGTCTCCCACGTGGGTGGCAGGAACTCAGGTGCTTGAGCCAAAATCTACTGCCTTTCCCGGTGCAAAGCAGGGACCGAGACAGGAGGCAGAGCAGTCAGGACTTGAACCAGTGCCGTGGTCTGGGATGTCAGTGTCCCAAGTGGTGCCTCAACCCCAGCGCGCCCCATCCCCACCCCAGAATGACTGCTGTTGGTCTCTCTCTGCCGGCAGCTCAGGGGGCTTCAGAGAACAAGGAGCTTCGTGGCCAAAGTGCAGAGTTTTGAGCTTCCTGGGAAACCAGCGTGGCTGCAGTAGTGCTAACTGCAGCGGTGACTTCACTGACCGCGCGCTCTGGTCTGGACATGGCCCTGCGCTCTGTCTCGGGTGGAACTCACAGCCGAAGATGCTGCCCATTTTGCAGATGAGGAAAGTGAGTCAGAGCAAAGGGTGGGCCTGGGTTCGTGGGTGCCTGGCCCCCTGTTTCTTTCTCCTCTGGCAGCAGGTTCATAGGCAGGAAGCCTCTTGTTCCCGGATGTTCCTGGATGCCTCCACTCAGAGGTTGTAATGGGAGAAAGTCTCGTGTCGGCGGGAAGCAGGAGCAGGTGGGTTCCTTAACCTGGACACTGTGGATGGTAGAGCAGGTGATTCTTGGTCCTGGGGCTGTTCTGGGTACCAGACGCTGCTCAGCACCCCCAGAAACCAGAGCACCCTCTTCTCTCTCCCTGCGATGTAACAGCCAAATGCTCTCAGGACACAGTCAAGTGCGCTCTGCACGGCAGCACTGCTCCTGCTGGGAGGGAAAAGAGATCTGGCTTTTTTTTAATTTGAAGAATTATTTATTTATTTGAAAGGCAGGATTGCAGAGAGTGAGAGAAGGAGAGAGAGAGAGAGAGAGAGAGAGAGAGAGAGAGAGAGAGACCTTCCATCTGTTGGTTCACTTGCCAAGTGTCTGGGGCTGGAACCAGGCTGAAGCCAGGAGCCTGGAACTCTGTCTGGGTCTCCCATGTGGGTATCAGGGAGGCCCAAGCACTTGGACCATCTTCCACTGTTTTCCCAGGTGCATTAGCAGGGAGCTGGATTTGAAGTGGAGCAGCTGGGACTTGAACTGACACCCACATGGGATGCCAGTGTTGTAAACTGTGGCTTAACCTGCAGTACCACAACATCAGCCCCAGCAAACTTTAAAAAGAGTGACTAATTCTGATCTCTTAAAAGATATCACAGAAAATATAAAAGAGTGAAAACTACCTGTTTTATAAAACAAGAATGATACTGCTAAAAATATACACAAAAAATTATTGGTCATATTACCTAACGAATGTAAGTGTCAGATATCCTAAATAAATCATTTACTAACTGAATCCAAAAGCCTTTAAAATAAATAAGACATTATGATCAAGTAGAGCTGATCTCATCAGGAATGCAAGGATAGTTTAATATCAGAAAATCTCTTTGGAAAAACATCAAATCTCTTTGTACAAACTCAGATCAGTGCAGAAAACATCTCCTGAAGTTTAATACTTCCTTGTGATTAAACCACGTGGCAATAAAATGGAAATATTTTTTAATTGGTAAGCACACATAGAACATCTACCACAGCCTTCATGTGTTTAGAGAGTGACTGTAGCTGTTTTCCTTATCACAGAAGGACAGACAGGTTCCATCACCATTTCTCTGCATCACAGGAACAGCAAATAGAAATTTCATAAGAAAAGGAGGGAAATGAAAAATAAGGGGACAAAGAAACAAGATGGTGGGGTTTTGTTTTCCAGAAGAAATGATCATCTTAAAAACCACAGAATCAAAACTAAGAAGAAAATCAGACATAGAAGCCAGATCAAGGGGCAACTTAGAACACCAGTAGCATTTCTCTGCATCATCACTGACCAACTGGAAATGTAATAACGCATACCAGCATACAGAAATTATACACAATAAAGAATAAAATAAAGCCAACATTACTCACAATAGCAATAAAAACTAGGAATTAAAATAATTCATGAAACCATTACGGGGAAAATTTAAGCATTTGCACTAGTAGGGAAAAAAATCTGAAAATAGAAGAGACAGTCATTGTTTTTAGTAGCTTTCCTTAATGTTAGAAAGACAGCAATTGTCGCAAATTAAGCTATTGATTCAGTGTGGGCCCGAACACAATTGCAGCTATAGTGTTTGGGGAAAATGCATGAACCTATTTTATTTATTTATTTTTTTCAAGAATCAGGGTCCATGAATAGTTGAGTCAGCTTTGCAAAAAAAAAAATCAAAGCTTCCCATACCCGAGGGAGCAGTAGTGAGAACAGCCTGGAACCCCAGCGTGCAGCTGAACCAGGGGAACCAGAGAGCTTGGGGAAGGCCCCGTGCCTGAAAGTGAGACCCAAGCTAAGTTCACGTCCCTAGACTGAACAATTTGGTGACTGGAGTTGGGAAAACAGCCCTACCACATGAAGGCAAATAAAACTCGAATCTTTACCTAGTGCTGGCTCCAAAGGTGGATCCCGGATGCAGCAAGATTGGAATTTCCAAAGCAAGACTGAGCATGATGCCAGCAGCAGGTGACAAAGGATATCTGTGTGGAAAGCCACTGCCCGTGTGTGCAGGAGATCCAAAAGCACAGATCGGAAGACAAAGCAATCAGGTGAATTTGATTACAATGCAGTGCTTGTTTTTGGTGCTGTGTAGGACACCGGAGCCAGTTACACTCAGGTAACCCCAAAGGCGTGCAGCATGTCAGAAATGACAAAGCACTAACATCTCACAGTTTCTGCAAACTCAACAAGAAGAAGGCACTGCGAAGGGAGTCTGGGCGAAGGATAAGAACAGGCAATTCACAGAAGAGAAGAGACGACATTGGCAGAGAAAGAAACACTCAAACAGCAGAGAATTGAGAAGAGCAAATGAGGAGAGTGAGACACGACTTTATAACCATCAGCCTGGCCAAAGACAAACAGGATCAGGCACAGGGCTGACGAGGAAGCCGGGACACGGGGACCCTGGGCAGGGCCGATGCAGTGTGCATGATGTCAGCAGAAGGTGAGAGAGGAGGACATTTTTGTGGGAAGCTGCATGTGTGTGTGTTTCAAAAGCATGAGCTGTATTTGTTTTTAACTTAATATTTTATTGCCCTTTTTGAGATAATTTGCCTTAAAGTTAAAGGCTTAATGTTCTCGGAAACAGTTCAACATGTAAGAAGACAAAAGTTCAGCAGGAAAATAGACAAAGGCTGTAAACAATAATGAAAAGCTGTTCAGCCTCACTCATATGTGGACCACAGTCCATCAGATATGACCCCAGCTTTGGTATCTACAGCTCAGACCTCTGCGTGGTGCCGAGTGGGCCAGGTGTCAGGTGCCAGGTGCCAGGTGTTGGCACTGCAGACGGAAGCCCAGGGCAGCTGGAGAGAATCCATGGAGGAGGCCACGTGCTGGTTCCAGAAGAAGTGTGATGGGATCATCCTTCCTGGCAAATAAATCCATGTTTCTAGCCAAAGGCCTACGAAATGTTTTCAGTGAAATGTTGAAAACAAAGAAGAAAAGACAAACAGCAGGCAGGTGGGGGCACGGCGTCCGTCCCGCTGCCTGCCGCAGAGCCAGCTCCCTTCCAGGATAACGAGACCTGGTCGTGAGGCAGGAGGCGTCCTGGGCTTTCGGGTTCGCCTGAATGATGACGTGCGGCCGTGGCCTGCACAGCTGAGCGTGAACACCGTGTGTGTTCCATGCTCTATCCGCTGCTGGGGAAAAGGAGGAAAAACCCGCCTGGATTTTCCATGCGTCCTCTCATGAAAGCCTGTGCTGTGCTCACTGTCTTCCCTGCCCAGGGCCTCGCTAATTACCGGGATGCTCAGTCCCTGGAGCTTGGACAGTAAGGCCCCAGCTGTCCCGTGATGATGGCCTTGTCCTTCCCCCCAGGTTTCCCGATGTTGGCACCCTTGGCCTTGGGGGCCGTCCTGTGCGTTGTGGGATGTTTGCAGCATCCCTGGTCTCAGCCCCGGGCCAGCTCACCCATTGGTCACAGTAGAAACAGTGCCTAGGGCTCTTTTTTAAAAAAGTTTTTTAAATTTAATTTTAAAATCAGAAGAAAAACTTAATGTAATAATAAAGAATACTTAATAATGGATTCAGCTTGAATGGTAGTCATTTGCACCCTAACTCAGTTTTAAAATATAATTTTTAGAAAGATTTATTTATTTGTTTGAAAGGCCAAGTGATGGGGGCGGGGCGGCGGGGAGAGAGAGGCTGGGGTCTTCCATGTGCTGGTTCGCTCCCCAAATGATCACAACGCAATGGCTGGGGCTGAACCAGGTGGAATCCAGGAGCCTGGAACTCTATCCGGGTCTCCCACGTGAGTAGGAGGGGCCCAGGTCCTGGGGGAATCGTCTGCTGCTTTTCCAGGTGCATTAACACGGAGCTGGATCGGAAATTGAGCTGCTGGGACTGGGACTGGCACTCATATGGGGATGCCAGCTGTGCACGATGCCAGCCCCAAGTACAACGTTTTTATTGGCGGAAGGGGCTCACAAAGGGGCTTCCCTGTCCCTACCCACCAGATGCCACCAGCATGCCCCCTCCCAACTGTGACAGTCAACAAGGTCTCCAGACACAGGCAGGTGTCCCCTGAGAGGAGGGTGTGGAACCTGCCAGCTAAGAATCGCTGCTTTACCTGACAAGGAAAGGACTATGTATTTGTTCACTCGATGGGCGTTCTCAGGGCACCTGCTGGGTGCTGGTCCCCTGCTTGCTCTGGGGACCCTAAGCAGAATACAAGGACAGGGTGCGCTTCCTGTCCCGGAGCTGCTTTGGGGAGGGGGAGGGGCACAGGAACCAGGGGAGGCTCATAAATGGGCTCAAAGGAGCAGAGACGCCCCAGACCCTCGGAGTGACTCAGCATGCTCGAGGGGTTGGATCCAGGGCTCCCTGGACACCAAATGCTCACGTCCCTTATATAAGCGATGCAGCATTTGCCTAGAACCTACCCACATCCTCCGTGTGCTTAAAATCCACATCCTCTGGATTACTTGGAACACCTAGCACCCTGTCCGTGCTCTGGAATCGTAATCTTCCCAATAGACATAGTGCGGGTTTTTTTTCCCCAAATATTTGAAAAACAGAGTAACAGAGAGAGCGAGCGAGTGAGTAAGAGCGAGTATCTGCTGGTCACACCCCAAATGGCCGCAACGGCTGGGGCTGGGCCAAGTGGAAGCCAGGATCTTGGACCTCCTTCCTGGAGTCCCGCAGGAGTGGCAGGAGCCCAAGCGCTTGGGTCATCTCTCACTGCCCTCCCAGGCCATTCTTGGGAGTCGGAATAGCGGCGGAGCAGCCAGGACTCGAACTGACGCCATACGGGATGCAGGCATTGCAGGCAGCAGTTTAACTGCTGGAGCAGTTTCCGTCCGTGTTGTTTGGATCCTTGGATGCTGACCCCGTGGATGTGGAGGGCCACCTGTTAGGGATGAGTGACCCTGGGGACAGAGGCGCTCCGACCAGGACCTTGGAAGGCCAGTGGGTCTACTGCAGGTTGAGATGAGGGGAGGGACCTGGGTGTGGAAACAAGGCTGGGGGAGGGGCTCCCAAGGCCGCCGCTGCAGTTCCTGCGAGGTTTTGAGGGCTGGACATAGCCCCCCTTTGTAAGAAGTGAAATCGTCAGGGATTTAGTTGCCTGGAATCACAGAAATGTTGGTTTCTTCTCGACTCTTCTGAAAGATTCGTTTCTTCTGTCGGCACCAACAATAACAAACGGCGTGAAACGCCACCGGCTCTGGCACCGCGTCCGGCCCGCGAAGTCCAATTAGACAATGAAGGTGGATTTCAGATTTATCAGATCCGAGTTTTGACTTTTGTCCAGGGGAGAACAGGGACTCAGTGTTGTTACAGGCTTGTATTTCACCACGGAGAGGAAGGGAAGGAAAGACACACGTCGTGCTGACGCGATCCAGAGCCCCGCTCCCAGAGAGGCGCCCCGCGTTAGAACGGGGCTGCCGTCTGGGGCGCGCCCGGGCTGTGGATGCTGGTTAGTTTCCGGACCCGTCATGCCTGGCCACTGCACGCATTCCAGAGGCAGAGGGTCCTGGGGCGGGGGGTGGGGTGCTCTTAACCTGCGGGGGGCTGGGAGGGTGGGGCCCTGGGAGGCTTTAGGATTAATGCTGACCCCCTTCTGCACGCACGCAGGGCCCGGGGACCCTGCACTGAGGGGCTGTGGGGGGCTTGCAGCTTGCTCTCCCTTTCTTTGGCTGCTGCCCTCCCTGCTTTCCGAGCTATTAATCACACAGCAGCCCCCACCCTGCCCTTACCCCTCCCCCACCATGAGGCAGAGGGACGTGGATTTGGGGAGGGCTCCAGCCAACCCCTCGTTGTGGCCCTGTGGGTGGACGCAGGGGAGCAGGGCTGTGTGGGTTCAAGTCCTCTCTGCCTGGGGACAGCGGCAGACCCTGCTCTGTGTGCGTTTCTCAGATTTACCCACCTGACTGCTGCCACGAGCTCCCACGGGAGCAGAGCGCGGAGGGAGCACTCAGCACAGGTCTTCTGCTGAGTGACCCTGAGTGACCCTGCGTGGGCGTGGGAGCGCCAGGCTCAGGCCTTGGAGGCCTTCCCAGCAGGAAGTGGCCTTAGCATTTACAGAACTCCTCGGAGCTCCTGGACCATCAGGGGATGATGGCTGGAGGCGTGTGGGCCAGGCAGGGAGGAGTCCAGCCTCAAGGAGGGACGCTGAGCCTTGGGGTGCTCCTGGGCGGGCCCTGGACTTACCCGTGGTCCATAGTGAGGGGGCCACATCGGGAGTAGCTTTGGGGCCACCTGCCCTGGTCTCAGGGGGCCTTGGATGGCAGAGGAGGTGTCCTGTGATCCTCAGTAAGCTCCTCCCCTTTTTAGGTTTGGACAGCTGCCTTCTGCAGCCTTGCAGGGGACAGAAAGCTGGGACTGGCCCTCCAGCCTCCCAGTGCCCTCTCTCTGGGCAGGGAAGCAGAGCCCAGCCGCCTCCGGCACCATCTAAAAAAATGACAATAATGTAATACTCGCCAAAGCTGCCTCATTGTTCCTCGGAGCCACGAGATCTGTCTACCAACCTGGGGAGTTCAGATTACCGAGTTTACACGCCTTCCCTCCAGCCCCATCCAAAAGCAATCTTGGTTTTATAACTCAATAAAAAGACCTCGAGGGCTTTCATACGAGCAGGCGGAGAGGCCGAGCAGGGGAAGTGAGCCGGCTCCTGAGTCGTGGGGGGCTCACTGCCGGCCAGGGGTCTGGGGATCCCCAAGTCCAGCACCCTTGTCTGGGGATGAAAACTGCCTGGGACACCTGCTTGCACGTGGTTGGCGCGTGCAGCAAAGCAGGTAAGCGTCCCGCCTACCGGACACACGGAGGGGAGGAGCTGAGGTGACATCTCCCTCCCTCCTGCAGGTGCTCCCTGCTTGGGGCTGCAGGTCCCCCCCCCCCCACCTCTTGCAGGTGGGCTGGTCCTCCAGCCTGGGCAGTGGGCGTGGCAGGGGCCCTGCTGGTACAAGCCTCTTGCCCCAGGGGTTCTCAGGCATCCTGCATGGAGTAGGCTCCACCCTATGGGCTCGGTGGCTGGGCTCACGGACAGAGTCCAGCTTTGGAGCCCTGTTCCACTCGGTGCGACTGATCGTGGGGAATACTTTGGACAAGGCTGCAGGAATGAGACGTTCAGGACCACCCCGAGGAGAGGGAGGGGAGCTGGCATGCATTCAGCCGCTGATGGAGGTTGCACAGTGAAACGCCCTGTGCCCGTTCCATTACGGCCAGCCAGCAGAGCTGCAGTCGGGCACTTGGAGAGAAATGAAAGGTAAGAATAAAAGAAGTGCACACACGCACACACACACACACACAACCAATTTTTGGAACACGATGGAAGGTATTATTCAGTTTTTGAAAACTATATAATACACATTTATGTACTTTCTTAGCAGCGTCTATCACTTTGGGATAAGCTTACGTCAGAGGTTTGTAATCTACTGAATTCGTTTTCTAGCGGGGTCAGTATTGTGCCGCAGCAGGTAAAGTCAGCACCTGCGGCACCAGCATCCCACGCAGGCAGCCGTTGGAGTCCTGGCTACTCCACTTCGGATCAAGCTCCCTCTTAGGGCCTGGGAGAGCAGTAGAAGATGGCCCAAGTGTTTGGGCCCCTGCCACCACCAAAAGATATTTGAGTTTAGAAAAAGAAAACCAAACCAAAAAATGATAGGGATTAGGGAAAACACGGTGGGGGGCCGGCATTGTGGCACAGTGAGTTAACACCCTGGCCTGAAGCGCTGGCTTCCCATATGGGTACTGGTTCGAGTCCTGGCTGCTCCTCTTCAGATCCAGTTCTCTGCTGTGGCCTGGGAAAGCAGCAGAAGATGGCCCAAGTCCTTGGGCCCCTGCACCCACTCGAGAGACCCAGAAGCAGCTCCTGGCTCCTGGCTTCAGATCAGTACTCCTCCAGCCATTGCAGCCATCTGGAGAGTGAACCAGCGATGGAAGACCCGTCTCTCTCTGTCTCTCCTCTCTATGTGTAACTCTGACTTTCAAATAAATAACTAAATCTTTAAAAATTAAAAAAAAAAAAACATGGTGGATAGTGACCAGCAGAGAGCAGGTGCCTAGAAGTGAGGTTCTGTTCACTGGGTCTCTTGATACCGTCGCTACCGGCTAGCAGCTTTGAAATTTATGTGAACATTTGTCTCCTTTCAAAATCCCAGCTCAGCTCAGTGCTATTGGCCAAATTAAAATGGAAATATATAGACAGAGTAAGTCCCATTGACAGAAAAAAAGAAAAGAAATAACCTGAATATACATGTATATAAAATCCATATTACAACATGCCGAGCGGGAATCCATAAATTGGAAACATGTGACGTAGCCGTGTACTGGCTCGGAGACCTGGTTTGTAATATGCTGGCTTGGCGGTGGGGCCATCTCCACGGGCAGCAGGGGTGCGATGGGGTGCCCTGGTGTTGGGGGGCTGGGCGGAGGGAGCCGGGCCCTGCCCACTGCTCTTGCCCACGTTTGGGCCTCTTGCTTCAAGGCAATGACATTGAAGAGGAACGCGCCCCGCGTGGACCTTCTCCCCAGCCTGGCCAGGCAAATGTCAAACAGATGTCCTCGAGGGGTGGAAAATGAAATGAAAGGCGCATTTAGGATTTATCAACCTGAAAACCCCAAGCCAGCGGGAATGAGGACTCGAGGCACGCGGAGCCGTGGAGGAAGTGGCGCCCTTCACCATTGCACTTGCAGGTTCTCAGACAGGCGCGGGGACTGCCCAGAAGGGACGGCCCCCACCCAGGCTTCCGTAGCCCTCGGGGTCCAGCGCTGACCTCTTTGCCCAGATTTGAACTCTCACCCCTGCAACCCTTAACACCCCATCCCGGCCCCACTCTCTGGCATCTCCTTGTTGAACCCTCCTTCGCCCATCTCTCTAACCGTCCTGTCTGCGGGAGCCCAGCTCGCAAGGCCCTGGCAGCCCAGTTAGCTACACTCCGGTTGCGCCTTTCTGACGCTGCCCGCTGTCTTCACGATGCGGCACAGACCCTGACAGCTCCCACTTGGCTTTGGGACTCAGCAGACAGGGACCCCTCCCTGGCTCCCCCCGCTCTGGCGAGGCCTCTGTCAGCGCTGCCTGTCTATGCAGCCTGTCTTCCCCCACCTGCAGCCCTGTAGAGATGGGGCCTGTGGTCTTCCTCCCTCTGGCTCAGGGCTGGGAACCCACACAGCTTCCCTGCTGCACACGCCACATGCTACGCCCTTCATTGATTGCGTGGGTGAGTGAATGACACGGTCTCTTCCAGATGTCCACTCTGCCAGAGAGCATCGTGGGTCCCTCAGCTGGCAGAAGCAAAGCCACAAAGAAGCATAGAGCTGCCACTTATGTAACCCACTGTGTGACCCGCCCCCCAGCACTTAATAGGCATTGCCTCACCTATTGCTCCTATTCCCATTTTGCAGACGGGAAAGCGGAGGCTCCAACAAGTGCAGTGCTTTGCCCCAGGTCACAGGACTTTTTTAAAGAAATATGTTTTACCATGAGCTGCTGCTGCTTCTTTTTAAGATTTATTTATTTGAGAGGCAGAGTTACAGACAAAGAGGGAGGGAGGGAGGGAGGGAGGGAGGAGAGAGAGAGAGAGAGAGAGAGAGAGAGAGAGAGAGAGAGAGAGATCTTCTATTCGCTGGTTCACTCCCCAAATGGCTGCAACAGCTGGAGCTGGGCCAATCTGAAGCCAGGAGCCAGGAGCTTCTTCCCAGTCTTCCATGTGGGTAGAGGGCTCCAAGGACTTGAGCCATCTTCCACTGCTTTCCCAGGTCACAGCAGAGAGCTGGATGGGAAGTGGAGCAGCTGGGACTAGAACCGGTGCCCTTAAGGAATGCTGGTGCTGCTACAACTTTGTGTCAGGACCCAGGAACCTGGACTTGGGATGGGGGGGGCTGTGCTGGGTGTCTTAGAAGCACAGGGGTGCTCATGAGAAAGCCCGTGCCAGGACTCCTGGAGTCGCATCTCTCATGAGGCCCCTGCTCAGCGGCAGTTTATCCTCACAGGTTCCCCGAGGAAGCAGCTCCCCCTTTCAGAGGAGAAAGAGAGGCAGCGAGGACTTAGCAGACACCTTAGGTCTCAGCCAGGATCTGTCCCCGAGGCACCCGCCCCACGTGGTTTTGTTTGGTGATCACGGGAAGGGACAGGTTGGACGTCACGGCTTCCTCTGGACACCTATGTGGTCCTGCCCTCAGCCTGGCTGTCGAATGGATGTGAGTTCCAGGGCCCGGCCAGGGCCTCTGAGCCGTCCAGGCCTCTGCCGGTCCCTCTGCAGCCCTCGGACGACAAAGGGCTGGTCAAGCCAGAGAACGTGAGTGGAGCTGGCAGCAGCAGGTGCTGGGGAGCCACGTACCACAGGCCACGCCGCGATGAAGGGGATCCACCGTGCCGGCCACGTCCCGGAGACGGGTACAGCCTTTCTCTGTGGGTCTCTCTCCTGCAGTGTCGGTGGGCGCGTCCAGGAAGATGGGGTGAGAGGGGAGCTGACTCCCTACACCCCGGGAGTAGAAAGAGCGAACCCAGAGGTTCCCGCAGGAAGCAGCCACGGCTGAGAAGCGGAGAGCGAGGCCGGACTCTGGGGCTCTCCGGAACAGAGGGGTGTGTGTGTGTGTGTGTGTGCACGTGTGGGGGGGTTCTTCCTGTGGGTGCCTGTGAGGGAAGGAGGTGAGGATGTCCCGACTGAGGAGCTGCGGTGACGGCCAGCTCCAGTGGTCACATCAGGAGCAGCGGGCGGGGCAGGTGGCTTCCTCCCACCGCCCCGGCTCTCTGCTGTCCTCTCTCGAGGTCGGTGCCCGGCAGAAGGCCAGGTGGTTGTGGCGTGTGGGAAATGGCGGGTGCATAGCACGGCACCAGCGTCCCGGAACGTGGTAGAGCCAGGTGGAAGGAAGTCAAGCAGAGGGAAAATAATGGCTCCTAACCGACTGGCTTCGGGAAATTTCTTAGCATCCCTGAACCTTAACTGTGGCCCTGGCAGGTCCTGTCCTGCTGGCTGCTCTGGGCTTACCCGAGATAATGGTGCAAGCCGAAGGGCACCTGCCTCATGGCAGCTGTTGCTCCCTTGTTACTGATTATAATTGAGAGGAACCCCGTAAAACAGCACGTTGTGGGGTTTCACAGCTGTGCGTGGCCGCCACTCTCTCCCCAGCCCCGCCCTGGCCTTGATCGCGAAGGACATCCTTACTTTTACTTTTCTCAGTAGCGCTTATCACCTGCCAGCCTGCAGGCTGATGGAGTCATTTTTTATGGCGAAAAAATGTGTAAGTGTTCTTGACGAAGTCTGTGGAAGACGGAATTAAAGGATAAGGTGATTTTGGTGCAAGGCCCTTTGGAATCTATGCAGGTTTTTTTTTTTTATCATCTGCATTTTCCACAAACTTTTTGTAGATCCCTCATATGCATGAATTTCAATTTTTTTTGTTCCAAAATGAGCTTATCTTTTAATTGCATTTTCCATGAACTTTTTGAAGTGCCCGTGTCTTTAGAACCAGCCTGCAGGACTCAGTGGGGGTGGGGACTGCAGCCCGTGGCCATCTCTGGCCCAGCCCCACTAGGGGCTCGGAGGTCAAGCAAGCCCACAGCGGGTCATTTCTGAGTTGAGGATTGTGTGTGGCCTGCGGAGGACGTTCTGCGTACCCAGCTGGCCCTGAGAAGAAAGCAGGTCCCCCACCCCGGTCCAGACACGCCCACTGCTGCTGGCAGTCAGGAGCAGGTGGGCAACTGTGAGCAGGGGCCCACTCCTGCAGGGCCCTGGGGTCACTGGCTCCCTCACAGCTGGCTTGAGCCGGCGCCTGCTGGCCTTGACACTGACCGCGAGCACAAGCGTGTGCGGTCTTCCGCCTTCTCACAGCCAGCTCAGGAACGGAAGACGGCGGAGGGGTTAGGCTTGCGTACCCCCGCACGCGCTCCTCCCAGGACGGCGGTGGGGCCCTCCCCCGTGGGCGGGGCTTCCTACCGCGCCTTTAGTGCAGCTTGGTAAGATGTAATTTCCTTAAAAAACGTTCATTTATTCTCATCTACTAGAGAGAGCGAGCGAGTGAGAGAGAAACCGAGTGTGAGAGAGAGCGAGCAAGCGAGTTCGTCCACCTGCTGTTCTACTCCCCAAACTCCTGTAACAGCCCAGGACCGGCCCAGGCCAAGGTCAGGATCCAGAACGCAATCTGGTCTGCCTCCCAGGACGCTCATCAGCGAGGAGCTGGCGAGCCGGGCGAGGACGGGCCTCCCTATCCGGCACCGGAGCAGCGGCCCCACCTGCACCACGCACGTGCCCCGCGGTTCACTTAGTCTCGTTCATTGTCCATTCTCCACTAGGGTGTGAGCTCCAAGCAGACTCGGTTCCGCCGGATCCAGAGCGGGGCCTGATGCCTGGCTGTGCTCAGCAGACGTTCGGTGCAAGGGAGGAGCTGGAAGGACTTCCAGAAGGAGTGGATTCAGTGGGTCCGGGAGCAGTGGGTTAGTGCCTCTGGGAGGAGTGGATTCCATGCCTCTGGGAGCAGTGGATTCAGTGCCTCCGGGAGGAGTGGATTCTGTGCGTCAGCACCCCACCCCACCCCCCGCAGCACTTGCTGCCGTGGTCCGCGGGGTGCTGGAAGCGCGGGGGGGCTGGGCGCTTTGCTCCCCGACTCCTGCTCATCCTGTCTCTGCTCAGCGCTGGGTCTCTCATTCATCCACGGCATCAGGCTCCCTGGGTCCAAGTCTTGGCTCCACCACACACGTGGGCTTGTCCAGGAAATTTCAGAAAGTCTAGAGAAAGGGAACAAAGATCAGTTGCTTTGGGTGCAAGAGCATGTTAGAATCCATGCCGAGTCTGTCCCACAGTCCGTGCTGTCCGTGGAGGTTTTGAAGACCTGTTTCCTTGTCACTTCTGTGTCCACACACACACACGTGTGCACACCCCAGGGCTCACACACAGACACGCACATGTGCGTACCCCAGGACACACACACAGACAAAAGAATCGACCTGCTGGGGGGTCCAACTGTGCAGGCAGCAGGGGAGCCAGCCCTGGCCTGACTTTCATGCTGGATGACCTGGGGCGACTGGCAACCTCCCTAGCCTCAGTGTTACAATCTGCAAAGTGGGGATTCTGTCTCCCTAGCTGTCTCGATGAAGTCTGGCACCCAGAGTCTCCCACCCGGAGGACAGGGGTTGCAACACTCCCATGTTTCTCCTCGGCTTCCCTTTGCCGACGTGATCCAGTTTCAGAGCTGAGTCACTTTAGTTCAGTTCCGTTCGGGAAGGCTGCTGTGGGCTGTGCCTTGCCTTAAGTCCTGGGAGGGAAGAGAGGAGAGGAACCAGACTGTGGCCCCAGGGAGAAGCAGGGGTTGAGAGAGCGCCTGGGGAGGGGTCACTACCATACAGTAGTAGAGGGAGGGTTAAAGTTGTGCGGCTGCTTTAAGATCCCACAACAAGATCATGGAGGACTTCTTGGAGGAGGTGACCCACGCTGGATGAGTGAGTGCTGGGCAGATAGAGAGAGATCAGTGTTGTCACTGCTGGTGGTGATGGTGATAAGAGAGCTAGGGACTCATCCCGAGCGTCAGGCCGGCACTAAGCATAGGCTGCACAACAGCCCTGTGAAGTTGGCACTACTTTATCCTAAGTTACATGGGAGGCGACTGAGGCAGGCTGCCCAGGGTGAAGAGCCCGATTAAAGTAACCACAGGTGTCACTTATTGCATGCTTTTTTAAAAATTACTTATTTGAAAGGCAGGACTAGAAGGAGGGAGAGAGAGAGAGATTCTCCATCCGCTGGTTCACTTCCCAGATGGCCACATCAGCAGGGGCTGGGCCAGGCTGAAGCCAGGAGCCAGAAGCTTCATCTGGGTCTCCCACGTGGGTGCAGGGCCCAAGCACTTGGGTCGCCTTCTGCTGCTTTCCCAGGCCGTTGGCAGGAAGCTGGCTCAGAGGTGGAGCAGGCAGGACTTGAACCGGCACCCCTATGGGATGCTGGTGCTGCAGGTGGAGGCTTAACCTTCTGTGCCACACTGCTGGCCCCTACTGCATACCTTAACCTTCTGTGCCACACTGCTGGCCCCTACTGCATACCTTAACCTTCTGTGCCACACTGCTGGCCCCTACTGCATACCTTAACCTTCTGTGCCACACTGCTGGCCCCTACTGCATACCTTAACCTTCTGTGCCACACTGCTGGCCCCTACTGCATACCTTAACCTTCTGTGCTACACTGCTGGCCCCTACTGCATACCTTTAAAAAAGATTTAATTTATTTTTATTTGAGAGGCAGAGAGCAGGGAGAGAGATGACTTAGAGAGATTTCAGCTGTTACTTCACTCCCCAACATGCAATAGTGATAGCAGGACCAGGCAAAAGCCAGGAGCCTGGAACTCTGTCCAGGACTCCCAGGTGGGTGGCCAGAGCCCAGGCACTTGGGCCACCTTCCGCTGCCTTCCCAGGTGCATTAGCAGGGAGGAGGATGGGAAACAGAGGAAGGACTCCCATCAGCGCTCCTGTACGGTCCCGCCCGGTGGCGTCAGCACCCACCTCCGTTGCTAGCTTTGTAAGCAGAGTTTGCTAGCACCGCCCCTCACCGTGGGCTGGTTTCCAGTGTAGCCGCGAGGTAGGAGTGCCATTTTGCTCCTTATCTTTGGTTGTTGTTTGGCCGATTTGGGAAATGAGATGGGCAGGGCTGGGCCTCAGAGCCCCGGCAGCCGCTATGCTGAGTCGTTCGGTGCTGTGCGGGGCACAGTCCCGGGGGGCAGAATACATATCAGGCACAGGCGGCCGCTCACCCATTGAGGGGTGACATGAAGTCCCCGTTGCAGGGCAGCATCCCCCCCACCCCCCGTGTCCTCCTCAGCGGCCCCTTGATGCCCGTGGATTTTCTAGCTGCTCGATCCTGGACGGGGAGCCCCTTCCTGACCCCCTCGCCTGACGGGGTGTCCCCTGCATGGCCCTGAGGGCAGCGTCGTCTCTCGCTGCACAGCCAAGTGCGAAGCAGATGCGCTGAGTGTCTGGAGAAAGGCACTGGGCGTGCACGGGGACAAAGCGGAAGCCCCAGAGCTGATGGGCTCTGGGCTCGGCCAGCAAGGCTCGCCCTCGGCTGCGGAACTGCCAAACGCAGCGGTGCTGGGGAGGAATGCTGGGCGACTTTATGAAACTTTGGAACATTTCGGCCAGGAAAATCCAGTTTCCCTGCCTGGCAGTGTCCCAGCCAGAGCCCCGGGAAGCCTGGTGACCCCTGTGTGGTCTGCTGTGGGTGAGGGGCTGGGCAGACTCCAGCATTGGTGCAGCCGCTCTGCAGGGCCACCCCTGACTTCTCTGAGCCCCGGCGTCTTCAACTGTTTAAGAGGAAGATGATCAGGGGGCCTGGGTTCGAGTCCTGGCTCCACGTCTGATCCGGCTTCCTGCTGGTGCACACGTGGAAGGCAGCATTGAGGGCTCAAGTACTTGGGTCCCTGTCACCACATGGGAGACCTGGATGGGGTTCCTGGCTCCTGGCTTCAGCCTGGCCCACCATCGGCTGTTGTGGGCACTTGGGGAGTGGACCAGTAAGTGCAACCTCCCCCGGGTCCCAACCTGTGACTTTCACTTAAAAATGAAGTCTTGTTCCGCCAAGCCTCCCGAATGACGGACTGCGAGTCTGGGTCTGTCTGGTGCCGTGGTAACAGAACAGCTGGCCCCTGACCTGGGTGATGGATAACCAACACAGGTTTGCTGCCTGTAGTTCTTGGGCCGGAACAGTGAGGAGGATGGCAACGCCCCCTGCAGGTAGCAGCTTCGGCCCAGTGCTGTCCTACAGCTGGACAGCGGATCCTTGAAGGACAGCGAGTACCCCGTGCCCAGGACCGCCACAGCCGCCGAAAGTCTGCCGGGCTGGGCACCGTTCTAGGCCCTGAACAAGCACCTGTGAAGGGCCCAGAGTCTCTGCCCCGATCTAGGAGGGGACAGGGCCGGGCGGGAGGGTGTAGGTCTCTGCCGTGAGCCTCCACCCGGCTGCATGGCAAATGCCACCGGGGACGCTCTGTGCTCCAAGGGGCGTGGCTCTGGCCCAGTCACTCAGTTGCAGAAGTCACCAGTGTCTCCTGTTGGCCCTGGGGGCTGTAGTTTTCTAACCCCTTGTCTGGGACAACATCTCCATGTACAAGCAGCCCGGGGCCCAGGGATGGCAGAGGGAGCCAGTGAGGAGGCTGGAGCAGGACTCCCCGCCCCGCTGCCCCCCCGCCATGTCTGATGCTGTGTGTGTTCTGGTGAACAGGTGGGAGGAGACAGGGACACAGGCAGGGAAGGACAGACGGGTGTCAGTGGCTGAGTGGTGCACTGTGCCAGGCCCTGTCCACACCCCGCCCCAGGCACCACCACCCACACACAGAGCAGAGCATCCGGGCGTGGGGGTCACTCTGACAGCCCCCGCCCCACCCGGCCTCTGTCCACGGCCAGCCTGGGCCTTGCTTCTCCAGTGCTGTTATTGTGCATCCTACAGACACACATCACATCCGGGGTTTGTTTCTCTTTCCATACAGGAGGGTGTCAGCACCAGCACACAGCAGAGGGGCCAGAGGATGTTCTGGAATGTTCTCCACAGAGAGCTCAGCTTCCAAATCCAGCCCCGCTGCCCCCAGCTGGGGAGGGGAGAAGGGAGCTGCCGGGTGTCTCCTGTCTGTCCAGCCTCACGGTCCCGCGACATGGGGATTTGATTGCGAATGTTCTGGGAATCGGTGAGCTCTGACACTTGGTGCAGCCCTACACAGCACACGGTGTGGCTGCAGGACAGAGAGGGACACACAGCCTTGAGTCCTGGGCCTCCCGCTGGTCTGGGTCAGGGGCAGCCAGCGGCAGAGCTGTGGCATCGAACAGGACTCGCACGGCCGCGTGGCCCAGAGCTGCAGAGCTCCTAACCCATCTGAAACCAGACACTGACATAACGCACACGCCACGGTTCCTCATCCTCTTTCTTGACGCGCTCCGCTTTTCCCTTGACTGCATTTCCTGAACCAGAAGCCGCGTGTCGACAGACAGAAAAGACGCCTCTTGCTGGAAGCAGAAAGCAATGCTAACAAGAAAGAGATGGAAAATGGAGCGGTGTCCTGGAGTCCTTTGTCGGCTGGGGGATGTGAGCTGAGGCCCAGGACTCACAGGTGTTAGAGAGGTGTTAAAGACATTATCCCCCTCCCGCCTTTCTTCTCCAGGATGTAGTTAGCAAGGCTGGGAAGGAATTGCAAAGACAATGACTGTCCCACAGGGCGAGGCTGTGGTGTGTGTGTGTGTGGGGGGGGCTCCCTGGCTGGCACGTCCCGTCCCCGCCAGGGCTCTGGATAAACAGAGGAAGCTGGCTGGGCCTTGGGCAGTTCTACAAAGTGGCGAGTGGGAAATTTTTTTTTAGGGTTTATTTATTTATTTGGAAGTCAGAGTTACAGAGAGGCAGGGAGGGAGAGAGCGTGCTCTTGCATACGCCGGTTCACTTTCCAGATGGCCAAAATGGCCAGAGCTGAACCAGGCCAGAGCCAGGAGCTTCATCCAGGTCTCCCACACGGGTAGCAGGGGCCCAAACACCTGGGCCATCTTCCGAGGCTTTTCCCAGGCTGGTGGCAGGGGTTGGATCGGAAGTGCAGCAGCCAGGACACGAAGCAGTGGAATTCTGCTGTTGCGGGTGGTGATGTACCTGCTATGCCACAACGCTGGCCCCTGGGAGCCTGTGGATGTGGGTGTGACCAGGACTGCACGTGGGCTCCACCTCCCAGCTGACCATAAGCAGACAGGCATGGCCCTGGGCAAGCCCTGGTCCCTTGCAGCTTCTGGGCACACGGCTCCAACCCTCCCATTACAACAGGGACCCCTCTGGCCTGACGGCGAGGAGTCCAGGGACTCTTAAGTCTCTTAAGTCTTCTTCCTTCTTTGAGCCTCATTCGTTCCAAGGATGCTAACAGCGCCGACTTGTAGAGGACCAGTGAATGTGTGAGGAGCGGGCGCTCCGCCATCCGTGTGGTCCTATCACACAGAGGAGAGCACCGAGACCCGAGAGACGCTTGCCCCAGGGTCCCGCCGTAGGCAGCAGTCAGCGTTGGAACCCCCACCCCGGGTCTCTGGCCCCTGCCCCTTTCCTCCCGCCACGCAGCTTCCGGCGCTTGAGCCCCCTGCTCTCGGGTCTGGTTTTTACTGCCCCGGTTTCATATTTTCCTTTCGGAGGCCCTGGGAAAGGCTTGGGAGCCATAATTCCCATATTAACTGGAGAAGACCTGGGGCTTTCACTGGGCACATAAAGAACCCCGCAGGCTGTGGCAGGGGCGGACCTGGCGCGCACAGAATGCCCCTTTCACTCGGAGCCCGAGCAGGCTCTCGGCGCGGGCACCTGAGCCCCGAATAAAAGCTAATCCTGAGCATCTGGGGCGGCGAGCGGGGCACTGGGGGAGGCGTAAGGAGCCTTCGCCAGGCTGTGCAGCCTGTCTGAAAGTCTGTGCTCAGCCCTGGCCTCTTCCCCTCGCCTGCTTTGAGGCCAGAAGGACCTGGGACCCCACGGGCCACTTACCAGCCTCGTAGAAAAGGTGTGTGAATGCTCAGCTTGTGAATGGGCACAGTTGCGGCTTCGCCAGCCCCTACCTGGGTTAACCCTTTGGGACCGGCATGGGAGTGGGGGCAGAAAGAAGGGGAAGTGGAGCAGGCGCCTGCTGAGTGCTCGTGCAAGGCACTGCACACACAGTGCCCTCTCAGCAGCCTTTGGGGCTGGTCAGGAAACCGAGGCTCCCCCAGGAGAACTGTGCTGCCCACCTGCAAGAATGGCCAGGGGGCTGGGGAGCCAGGCATCTCTCTTCCTCCCCCAGGAGGGTCCCATTGTCCCAGGGAGGGAGCCACTCTTCCTGATCCTCACCGGGGGGTCAGAGAATGTGGATTCAGCACCAGGACTTGGGGGCAGGGCTCCCTGATTAGTCTAATCACACTGTTTGCACCTGGCCCGAGGTGTGAAGGGGAAAGACAGCCTCTCCCCTCCCCACGGCTGCCACAGCTTTGGCTGCTAACCCTGTTTGGACCACTCAGAGAGCTGCTGGGTAAAAACAGCTGGGCCCCAGCAGATTGGGAAGTGAGAAGGGAGGAATGTTTACCTGGGAAACTCTGTTATAGAAGAGATTCTCACACGCATCCACTCGCCCATCCACCCATCCACTCACCCACCCATCCACTCACCCATCCATCCATCCACCCATCCACCCATCCACTCACCCATCCATCCATCCACCCATCCACTCGCCCATCCATCCACCCATCTACCCACCCATCTATCCATCCACCCACCCACCCATCCATCATCCATCCATCCCTCCCTCCATCCACCCATCCACCCGCCAACCCATCCATCTACTCATCCCTTTCTCCATCCTTCCCTTCGTCCCTCTCTTTTCCTCTCTCCCTCCCTCCTTCCGTCCATCCTTGCATTCATCCCAAGGCAGGTTGGAGTGGGGCTTTCATCACTGAAGTCCCCAGGCCCTGGACCCCATCCCAGCTCTGCCACTTGCCTGCTGCATGAAACATGATGAGCAGTGTAGCCCACAGAGCCCCGTGTCCACGTCTGTGAAGCAGAGCTGAAGACACCTCTGTGCGAGGACGCTGCGCGGGCGCTTGTGTTGATGAGACTCACTACGTGCCCAGTCCGATGCTTGTGACCAAGCGGACGCTCAGTGAACAATGGCTTCCGTCCTTCTCTTTTCTGACACCTGCTATTCCTTCCTCCCTTCCTCCACTGTGGGCCAGCGCTGGGCTGGGCTCTGGGACCACAGGGCCTCTGCCCTCACCGAGCTTAGGATCTTGGTGCTGGGACACAGATGGTCAGCCGGAGCCTGCGCGCAGACTTCCGGCCCAGCCCCTGCGTGTGTTTTACTTCACCCTCGATGTCGTGACCTTTTTCTAAGTTAGCTGCTAACTTGTAGAAGTTGACTGGGGTGAGCGCTGGGCCTAATGGTTCAGGCGCCTCCTATGGAGAACCTGGGTGCAGCGGCCAGCTCCCGCTCTTGACCCCAGCCTCCTGCTGATGTGGCCCACAGTGGGCCAAGTGCTGCCACCCACACAGAGATGAGGACTGCGTTCCCACTTGCTCCTGGCTTTGTCTGCTGGCCCAGGGCCTTGTGTGTGTTTGGGGAGTGATGCAGATGAGAGCTAGCGCTCTCTCTGCCTCTGAAATAGCAGTAATAATAATAATAATAATGATGATTTAAGAGATTTCTCATTAAACGCTCCTAGGTTCTCTTGAGGAGGGAATGACCTGGTGACCCTGAGCGGATTCCTTCCCAGCCTCCAGGCTGTGGGCAGGGCTCCCGCCAGCTCCACTCTTGCCCTGCTTGGTGTCTGCCGTCTTCCGGGGTCTGGGGGAAGATGTGTGTCTGCTTCTGTGGCCGCCTGATTCGTGTGACAGCGACCCCTTGCAGGCTGGCTGCTCAGCTAAGGTCACTCATCGTCCACATCTGGCAGCACTGCTGTGATCTTGACCAAACGTGTGAGACCGGGGCACAGAGAGAGGCAGCGAGGGCTCCGGGTCCCAGGACCAGGAGCTGCAGAGCTGGGGTCTGGACCGAGGCCACCTGGCCCTTAAACTCTGAGCCACGCATCTTCTGGGCGTGACCACGGGGCCGGATAAGGCTGAGAAAGGGCTGAGAAGATGCAGGGCTGTGTGCTAGCGGCTGGGAAGCAGAATGTGCAGGAGAGGGAGCCCGCTCAGGCTGGGACCGCCTCGATCAGGATAGAACCACCCTGATCAGGCTGGGACCACCTGCTCAGGATGGGACCACCTGCTCAGGATGGAACCACCTGATTAGGCTGGGACCACCCGCTCAGGCTGGGACCACCCGCTCAGGATGGAACCACCCGCTCAGGCTGGGACCACCTGATCAGGCTGGGACCACCCGCTCAGGCTGGGACCTCCTCGATCAGGATAGAACCACCCTGCTCAGGATGGGACCACCTGCTCAGGATGGAACCACCTGCTCAGGATGGAACCACCTGATTAGGCTGGGACCACCTGCTCAGGCTGGGACCACCCGCTCAGGCTGGGACCACCCGCTCAGGCTGGGACCGCCCCACTCAAGCGGGGCCTGGCGTGCTGTAGAGGATGCATCCGTGAGAGTGAGTGGGGGTGGTGAGGTCAGGGAAGGCTTCCTGGAGGCTGTGGCTGCTGCCTGTCGGGAATGTGGTCTAGAGTTTCAGGCCGGGCGACAGGTTGCTTCTGCTACCCTTGGTGCATTGTCCTCTGCGCGGGCCGGACACCTGCCCTGCACACGTTGCGAGCAGGTTCATGCCCTGCCCTGGGTCTCTAAGCTGGGAGAGTGCAGATGCACAGAGGTTGAGGGCAGTTAGCCTGGGGTGGGCACTGGGCAGTGGGCTGGCTTGGTCCATACAGCCTGTGGCCATGCCTGCAGCATCAGGAGACCACAAGCGCTGGGGAAGCCTCACAGCCTCTGCCTGGACCCAGTGCCTCCCGGGCTAGAGTCAGCACTGGGGAGCAGTGAGGGACTGGGGCTCCCGTCTGACCTTGGCAGCTGTAGGGGCTGAGCAGGTTACAGAGCCCAGGCCCCTCTGCTGAGGGGGAAACAGGCCCCACAGGCACGACGGTGACTGAGTGGCAAATCTGGGCTCAAGGTCCCCAGAAGCGTCCACAGCACTGACTCAAGGTCAGGGTCCGAGTCTGGGTTCATCAGAGCAGCCAGCGTGGCTCATCAAAGGCAGAGAAAGCCCCTTGTGGGCTGCGAGGGAGACTCTCGCTGTCACCCGCTCTACCCTCCTGCACCTGCTGTTGGCCCCACGCTGCCACCGGGCAGTGAGTCCCCTGCAGCGGCCCACACGGGCAGAACACGTTACTCCCACATGGGCCCCCATTGAGCTAGAAAGCCGCAGAGCCCCCTGCTGGCTCTGCCTCCCCTCCCCCTCCCTGCACAGCTATTTAGACACACAGCTCCACATGCTAATTAACAGGCTGCGAACTGTGACTTCAGCCAGGGCCACAGAGCTGTGGCGTCTGGAGGAGGCCTGGGTTTGCCATTCGCGGGCAGGCAGGAGCTGTTGCTCCATCCTTCACCTACACGCATCGTGGGGCCCTCAGCAGCCCCACCCGTGACTCGGGTACCACTGGGCCTGAGGCCAAAGAACAGGGCCTGGATGCTGCATCGTGACCCAGCTGGCCATTCGGGCCCGGGCTGGGCTCAGCTCAGCAGGACACGGCGGCCTCAGAGGCGTGCAGGAGGTGGGGGTCCTTGATGGGGGCAGGCTGTGCCTCAGGAGCTGCCAGTCCTGAGGAACACGGGCGGGCAACTCTGGAGAATGTTCATGGATCCCCTCGTCACAGCAGCCCCAGTGAGGCCAGGACCCTCTGACAGTCGAGGGGCCCCAACGTCCAGAGTGGCTAAGTAACTTCCCCAGGGACACACAGGCAGTAACCTGCAGAGCTGGTTCTTTTATAAAAGAATTTTTAAATTAAAGTATTTATTTGAAAGGGAGAGAGAGAGAGGGAGAGAGAGAGCAAGAGAGATCGCTTTCTCATTCACTGGTTCACTCTGCAAAGGCCCACCACAGCCAAGTCTGGGCAGGCCAAAGCCATGAGCTGGGAGTTCATTCCCAGTCTCCCACGTGGGTGCTGTCACCTGCGGCCTCCCAGGGTGCCGATTAGCAGGACGCTGGACGTGGGGGCGGAGCCAGGACATGAGCTCAGGCCCTCCAAGGTGGGCTTTGGCCCTCTCAAGCCTCCTGCCCAGTGCCTGCCCTGGCCGCAGAGAGCACGTGGCCCGGGGCCGCACCTGACTGGGCCCATTGTGTCCATTGAGCCTTTGGCCTGACCTGCAGGAGGTCTGTACCCGCCAAGGACATCAAGGTGCGTGTTGCGCATAGTCTTCCCTTCTGCGTCTGATTTTTTTTTTTTTTTTTTGACAGGCAGAGTGGACAGTGAGAGAAAAACAGAGAAAGGTCTTCCTTCAGTTGGTTCATCCTCCAATGGCCGCCGCAGCTGGCGTGCTGCGGCCGGCGCATCGTGCTGATCTGAAGCCAGGAGCCAGGTGCTTCTCCTGGTCTCCCATGGGGTGCAGGGCCCAAGCACTTGGGCCATCCTCCACTGCACTCCCGGGCCACAGCAGAGAGCTGGCCTGGAAGAGGGGCAACCGGGACAGAATCTGGTGCCTCAACCAGGACAGAATCCAGCGCTCTGACCGGGACTAGATCCCTATGTGCCAGTGCCGCAGGCGGAGGATTAGCCTATCGAGCCACAGCGCCGGCCTCTGCGTCTGATTTTTGACTTTATTTCATTCCCCACCTTGTGGATGAGACGTAAACAAACACTCTCTCTGTCTCACGCTATTTGAATCTTGGTTCATCCCTACAGAAAGGCCTTCCCCGGGTGCTTACATACAAGAGTGGATTTCACAAGGCTCATGGACAATGGAATTAAAAGATAAATTGATTGTGGTGCAAAGATGGTTTGAAATCCGTGCACCTGAAAGATCTTCATGAACAATGCATGCAAGTATGCACGCTTGTCAACATTTTTTGCACTGAGAGAAGTTTATCTTTTATCTTTACACCACTATCTCTGTGTGCATATGCACACATGTTCTGTGTCTGTGTGCCTGTGGCATGTGTATACACACGCGTGTGCTGCCTATCCCTGTGTGCACGCATGTGCGTGCTGCATACACGCGTGTCTGACCGCCCTTGCCGACCTCACCCAGAAGCTTCTGGGAAAGGCAATCACTGTGTTTGTCTGGTTTGAGCAGCCAGGTCCTTGCTGTCTTCGGGACAGTGGGCAGTGGGGCAGGGGCGATCCCGGCTCTGCAGTGGGGGGTGAGTCCGGGTGGCCACTTTGCCTGCTCACTGCCTGCCGGCTCATTCTGTCCTCCCCGCACAGGAGGCCAGGAGGGGAAGGGCCCGGTGCTTGGCAGGGCTGGGCTGGGTGTTAGCAGCAGTGGCCCCCGCGATGGCCAGCACGGCCAGTGCCCCACACGGCAGGTGTGTGTCACCCTGGCCCACGATGCCCACCGGAGAAGGGGCCTGGCCCTCCCAGCACGGCCCCCAGTGCGCTGCGAGCGAGCAGAGAGCCCTGGGGAGGGGCTTCGTGGGGCGCGGCAGGAGCCTTGGTCCCTTTGAGTCCTCCACCTAGTGAGGGCAGGCACAGCTCACCACCACTAGTCGTGGGGTGGGGGGGGGCAGCTCTTCTGAGAGCGGCTCACATCAGGAGAGGGGCGGGGACGGCCGCGGCTCCCTCTGGCCCCCGGGGAGCCCCCAAAGGCTGTGTGGCCTCGGGCTGGCCCACTGCCCTCTCTGGACCCACGGCAAAGGTCCAGGTGGGATGGGCGATGCACCTGCGGCCAGAAACGGACGTCTTTACAAGGGACGCGCGTGTCCCCAGTGCCTCGCCCCCACGCCCCTCCTCGTCTCGGCCAATGATGTGGGACGCCGGGGCCATGGGGAGCCTCCCGTCTGCAGCCAGCAGTCCTGGGCATAGGGCTGGCCTGTCCTGGCGGCTCCCCCGCAGCTCCAGAGCGGCCGGCGCCGGCCGGGCAGAGACGCTGCTCTGGCGCCGCCTGGTGGCAGGTGCGGGCGCGGCAGGCCCCACGCCTGCCCCGAAGTTTGTCTCGCTCATGTAGCTGCGCCCTGTCTCCTCGTGGGTTGGTTGCCTGGCTGCTGCCGCCTCTCACCCTGAGACTATAACGAGGGGAAGAGCCAGGGGACCCCAACCCCTTCCTCTGGGCCTCGGCTCTCGCATCTGCAGGTACAAGAAAGGGAACCAGGGCGTGGGGTGGCTGCGTGAGGCTGCCAGGGCTTCTGCGGAGAAGGATGGGGTCTGCCGGGCTGTCCTCCGACGTGGCGCACCTCCGGAGTCTTCTCAGGAGCATCAGTTAACACCGCTGTTAATGACGATGCGCTATACGCAGTGTTTTCTGTTCCACTTGCTATCAGAACACATGAATCCTAGGAAATGCACCAGAAGCCAAGAATCTCAGGGCAGCTGTACCCACAGCTCACGTGGGCAGCGGAGTGGCTACACCAGCAATGGGGCACCCCTCTGATAGGACACCAGAAGGCCAGGGGAGAGCACAGAGCCACGTACTGGCCACAGCGTGCAGACATCGCCCGGAGTCTGACTTGCACGAAGTGGGGACTGCAAGATGCACACGACTTTATGAAGAATGTAAACCCTACAACGGAGCATCCCTATCCAAAATCCCAAACCCGAAGCTTAAAAATGCGTCATTTATTGTGTTTCGATTTGAAAGGCAGAGAGACAGAGATAGAGATCTGCTGCTCCTCCAGTACCTGTGGCATCCTGGCTGGGCCAGGTCGAGGCCGGGAGCTGGAAGGCAGGCCGGGTCCCCCATGTGAGAGGCAGAGACTCAAGGCCTTGAGCTGTGCCCGCTGCCTCCCAGGGTGCACGAGCTCAAGGCACTGGGCCTGCTGTGCCCCGGGGAACAGGTTGTCACTGTCCAGCAGGCACCTGCCCTGGGGTGGGGGAGCCCTTGGGGGAGCCAGCCCCTCTGGGTGCCAGGCCTGGGGGGATTTCACAAAGGTGCACTGCCTCTGTGTGGTGGAGGAGCTGCCCAGGGCTCTGCAGCAGCTGGGATCACTCCTCCCTGCCAGTCCTGCCCGTGACCACGTGGCTGGACAAACCTGCTGGGAGCGGGGCTGGGTGACAGAATTGGGAAGCAAGCAGCCCACCACAGGGGCTCTGGCAGCTCAGAACTAAGGGAGGGGCTTAGGGGCTAGAGAAATCAGGTGGGCTTCCTGGAGGAGGCAGGCCTTGATGGGGGGGTGGCCAGCCACAGGACAGCCGCAGGAAGAGGGCAGGAGGAACAGCAAACACCCCCCAGGGGGGCATGCCCTGTGCTTTGGGACCAGGCTGGGGGCAGAGAAAGGCTCCCAGGGTGCTCCCAGGGCAGGCAGTGAGCTGCCCGCCATGGGACCCAACCTTGGATGTGGGTCAGGATCACCTGGGAAGCTTCCCCCGACCCAGACGCCCCAGCACTCGGCGTGGGACGCCGGCCCAGCAGTTCTGAAAGCTATGCCCAGCGCCCACGACCTGGACCGTGTCTCGCTCCGGGCTTGCACGATCCTGTCACTTGAAGCGGTTGGGTGGGATAAGGCGATGCCCACCGGACGCCCAAGCATGGGGCTGGCCTGACTGCGCTGGGCCGTGTTCCCCAGCCCCCGGCCAGTCGTTTCCAGGGGCCGCTGCTCTCTCGAACGTCCCTCCCCCAGGGCTGCAGGCCGAGCTGTGTGTGAGCGCTCTGTGGGTTCCCGCTGCGCCTGGAACCTGCAGCGGCCAGGACGCCGGGCAGGAGGAGGCTGTCCTGCAGAAGTGCTGGCTGCCGCTGCTGGCCAGGGCGCCAGGGCCGGATTCCTGTCTGCAGCTGCGGCTTGGAGCCGCGCGCGTGTGTGTGTGTGTGTGTGTGCGTGCACACGCACACGGGGGCCTGCGTGCGAGCCCTGTGCGCATGTGGGCAGCGCAGGTGTGGCCATGCGTGGGCGCTCGTTTGTGTGCAGCGTGCTGCTGTGTGCACGCGTGTCATCCCTGGGTCACCCAGAAGCCAGGCCCACGCACGCACGCACCACTGCTGGCTCTGCCGAGCGGATGAGCGAGCGAATGGGTGAACGAACAAAGGGGGACACAAGTGCACACGGGCAGGAACGTGAATCGTTTCTGGTGGGTGCTTGGGAGACAGCACACAGTGGGTGCTTGGGAGAGGCAGGGCTGCCTGTGGCCTCCGACCTGCGTGAACCTGTGCGTGTCTGCTTGTGTGTGCACACAGGAGTGCAGGCAGAGGCTGGGCCCTTACCTGTGGCTGTGTACACTTGGATGTGCTGTGGGCGCACGAGCTGGGGGCAGAGGCTTTTCTGTCTGCACTCTAGGAGGTCTGGTTTGTGTGCCTCGCCTCTGTCTGCACCTGACTCATGTGCTGGTCCACACACGGACACCAGGGAGCTCCCAGGTTGTCATAAAGAGTAAGGAAACGGATCTATGCAAGTGAGCAGCCACTCTGTGCCTGGACTGGAGCTGGACTCCCGACTCCAGGTACTGGGCACACGTGAGGTCCTGCTCTGTCAGGGACGCCTGGGCGCAGTCCTTCGAGAGCACCTGTCGGAGCAGGGCTGGGCACGCAGGTGACCTGTGGGGGAGGGGAGGCGCCGCCTCCTGTGCCAGAGCTGAGCTTGCTCTTACCAGTGACTGCCAGCTGCTCCCTCTGCCAGGGCCCGCCCCCCTCCCCCTGCTGCTCCCCTCCCCGCTCCTGCTCCCCTCCTTCTCCATCTCCCCCCCTCCATCTCCTCCTCCTCCTGCTCCTCCTCCCCATCTCCTCCCTGTCTCCCCCCTCCTCCTCCTCCTGCTCCTCCTCCCCATCTCCTCCCTGTCTCCCCCCTCCTCCTCCTCCCCATCTTCTCCCTGTCTCCCTCTCCTTCTTCATCTCCTCCATCTCCTCCTTCTCCTCCCCTCCCCCTCCTCCGCCTCCTCCTGCTCTTCCTCCCTCTCCTCCTCCTCCCCCATCTCCTCCTCCTCCCCCATCTCCTCCTCCTGCTCCTCCTCCCCATCTCCTCCCTGTCTCCCCCCTCCTTCTTCATCTCCTCCTCCTCCCCCATCTCCTCCTCCTGCTCCTCCTCCCCATCTCCTCCCTGTCTCCCCCCTCCTTCTTCATCTCCTCCTCCTCCCCCCCTCCTCCTGCTCTTCCTCCCTCTCCTCCTCCTCCCCCATCTCCTCCCCCTCCTCCATTTCCTCCCCCTCCTCCTCCTGCTCCTGCCCTCTTCCCCCTGTTGCCGCTCTCACCTTGCAGAGGCCTCACCCCAGGCAGGTGCATTTGAGTGAGGCTCTTCCTCCCCCTCACTGTGCCCTCCCGCCCCCTCCCACTCTGGCCACCCTGGGCTCAGTGTGGCATGAGTTGTGCATCAGCTGAGGGTGTAGTCAACTGGCTGACTCAAGGAGCTGAAGGAAAGCCCAATGGGAGGCGTGAGCAGGCACCAGGGGAGCCATGTTGGGGTGCAGTAGTGCACCAGCCAGGGGCCTGAGCAGTCCTGGTCCAGGAGAGGGGGCGGAGGGGGCTCCCCCAGAGGGGAGAAATGCCCCTGCCTCCTTGCTCCTGTCACCTGCCGATTTCCCCTACAGGCCAAGCCCGGTGCAGCCCCTTCCTGGACTCTTAGCGCCCCCTGCTGGTAAGTCCTAACCCACGCCCTCAGCCAAATGGGGATAGATTGGGGAGGGCTTCTCCCCTCATTGCATACAGGAGAGGGATTGATACCACTAGGTGTGGAGAGGGCTTTGAGATGCCTGGACCGTCCAGTCCACCTGGCCACAAGTGGTGTCCAGCTCCCTCCCGACCCCCGGCCACCGGCCAGTGGGCAGCACAGCTGGGACCAGGTGCCCTTCTCCAGAGCTGGCTGTGCCAGGCCCACACCCCACCCCTCTTCTCTTGGCATCCTGCCCCCACCCCCACCAGCTCCCCTAGGACCCAGCTGAGCTGGGCAGAGGCAGGTGCAGGAGCTGGTTGTGACTTCAAGGTGCCCAGACATTAGCAACACGCACCGTGGGCGCTTCCTCGTCACCCCGGGGGCCCCTTGGCACAAAGCTTCCCCTGCGCTGAGACGCAGGCAACATCCATGGAGGCACAGACGTGGGCTTCTGACTCTGCCACTGCAGCCCGCAGGCAGCCACAGCCAGCACACAGCAGTGCGGGGCTGGGTGCCAGCAGAACTCTGCGTACAACGTCCAGTCTTGGTTGGACGCGGCCCCTGGCCACCTCTGTGCACCCACAGCCTTTGCCAGCCGTGTCTAGGTTCCCGGTGCTTATAGAAAAGCAAGGGGCCCGTGAGGAGCTGCCCGTCCCTCGGTTTCAAGTTCACGGGCTGCCTGGGGTTGACTTTCAGTTGTCTGCGATGCTTTTGGGGAGACACGGCAGTTCTTCCCCGGGGGCTGTGGGTTCTGGAGTTAGTGCAGCCGTTTGGCCCCTGGACAAGGCAACATCCCAGACCTGCCTGAAGCCACTGAGTGCAATTAGAGGCGGAAGGCTGAGAGGGTGGCTGGAAGACGCCATCTCCACCATGGCCTCGCTCCAGCCTCTGGACGAAGCCTTGCCTGAAGGCTGGAAGATGGCCGGGCTTCTGTGTGAGCCCATAAATCCCCTTTATGGTGGAAGCTGTTTGACCTCCGCTTTGTACCATCGGTAACCTCACCCCCCAGCCCATTCATCCTCCTTACGCTGCCCTGGGGCCGGGGCCCTGCCCTCCTGCCACAGCTGCTTCCTGGGTGGGGCTCCTCCCACCTGCCCCCTGCTTTCCCCCTCCAGCAGGGCTGGGCTTCACCCCCACACTAGGGGAGCCCCAATCCTTTAGGCTGTGAACTCTAAAACGCCCCGGAACGGAAACACCTGGGCCCCGCGCCGGCTCCGGCGTGCACAGCGCTCTGCCTGCGTGAGCCGCGCCGGCCGGCCGGGGTTTACTGCCCTGTGAGCTATGGCTGTGGCCGGGCCGCGCACATTTCGGGATTCTTGTCCCACTGCAATGAAGCCACAAATCATACTTGAGAAATGGGAGCGCGGCCGAATTAGTCCGCATTCGTTCCTAGTAGGCTGACCCTGGAAAAGTCTTCCGGAGGGGTCAGGCGTTTGCCAGGTCCCTGGGGCGACGTCTCCTCGCCTGGGTTTCCAGGCCCAGGGGCTCCCGCCGCCCGGCCACCCGCTGAACCTGCCTGGTGCCTCTGTCCCAGCCTCCAGTGGAAGCTGGGAGGCCCCACAGGGATTGGACTGGGACATGCCTCCTTGATTGACAGCTGTCAGGCTGAGGACCAGCCTTCTGACTGCGCAGGAGAGTGGAGCAGAGGAGAGATGGGGCCGTCCCCAGGCCGGGGGCTGTGGGAAAAGAAGGATTCTTTCTTTCTTTCCTTTTTCCTTCCTTCCTTCCTTTTTTTTAAGGAATTATTTTATTTATTTATTCCCCCCTGAGCCACAGCACAGGCCCCAGAAGGGGGTTTCTGCCCTACGGGAGCGTGTGGGTCTCACGGCAGTGGCCCGTGGCTGTGGGTTCAGTTATTTGCTGTCCCAGTGGCTCCAGAATCCTCAACACAAGATCCCATGGGTAAGAGGGGAGGAGGCCGCTCCCATGGCCGGCAGCAGCGCGCACTGACCCGGCTGCTCACTCGCTGTCTGTCGCCGGTGTTATCTCCTCCTGCGCCTGATTCCAGAACCAAGCGTGGGCGCAGGCGTGCGTGTCCTGACGTAGGAAAACGTGGACTGCTCCCCCCACAACCCGCACCTCAGGAATGCAGCTGCCACAGATAGGGGTCTGCTGCCTTTGTAAGTCACCTCTGAGTAGAAATAAAATACATGTAGCTCTGTATGCACCGTGCATGGCTCAACGAAATTTCTTTTTAAAGGTTTGTTTTGTTTATCTAAAAGGCAGAGAGAGAGGGAGAGAGAGAGAGATTGTCCATTCACTGGTTCACTCCCCAGATGGCCGTAATGGCTGGGGCTGGGCCAGGCTGACGCCAGGAGCCAGGAGTTTCTGGTCTCCCACGTGGGTGCATGGTCCCAAGCATGTGAGCCATCTTCCACCGCTTTGCCAGGTGCATTATCAGGGAGCCGGATCAGAAGTGGAGCAGCCGTGGCCGGCGCCGTGGTCCAACAGGCTAATACTCCACCTTGTAGCACCGGCACATCGGGTTCTAGTCCTGGTTGGGGCACCGGATTCTATCCTGGTTGCCCCTCTTCCAGGCCAGCTCTCTGCTGTGGCCTGGGAGTGCAGTGGAGGATGGCCCAAGTGCTTGGGCCCTGCACCCCATGGGAGACCAGGAAAAGCACCTGGCTCCTGCCATCGGATGAGCGCGGTGCGCCGGTCGCAGCGCGCCGGCCGCAGCAGCCATTGGAGGGTGAACCAACGGCAAAGGAAGACCTTTCTCTCTGTCTCTCTCTCTCACTGTCCACTCTGCCTGTCAAAAAACTAAAAAAAAAAAAAAAAAAAAGAAGTGGAGCAGCCAGGACATGAACCGGCGGCCATATGGGATGCTGGTGTGCAGGTGTTGGCTTAACCAGGCTTAACCTGGTGACTAGCTCGGGCCCATCAGTGTGAGTTTGTAGGGCCTTGTCATCTCCCAGGAAAGACATCGCCGTGGCCTGAGACTCCTGCGAGCTCCCCTCCCTCTGCCCCAGGGGATCATGGGACAGGGCTCCTGGCTGACCCCAGACCACAGGTTGTGGGAGGGGCAGAGTTTCCTTGCAGGGACCGAGTTGCAGGGTTGGCTGTGAGCGCACAGAGCCACACATTTCTTGCTGACACAAGCCTGGTGCTGCTCACCTCACACCAGAGGCGTGGTGAGGACCGAGACCAGGCTGCCATCCAACGCTGACAGTTGGGAATGAGTGGCTCATGCCACTCAGTGATGGCAAAGTCAGTAAGGTAAGGGGGGACTTGTCCTCCAGCCGCCCCGATGGCCCTGGTGACTGTCTTGCACGCTCCACCCTGTCCCATGGCTAAGCCACAGGTCTGTCCCTGGGCTCCTCTCCACTCTGCAGCCCTGGGGCAAGGCCTGGCTGACAGGGAGCCTGGGTGCTGTGGTGACGGCTGAGGTAGCCTCTCTGCCCCCAGCCGTGTCCTGACACCGTCCTTAGTCCCTGTCTTTCTAAAACACGAATCTGGCTAAGGCAGCTTCTCTCCACCTTGCTTCAAGTCTGCCAGTGGCTCTCTGTGGCGTCTGCTGTGGGACACGCACGGGCTCTGCATTGGACATTCGCGTCACCACCTGCTCTGGGTGTCCTGTCAAAGCTCCTTCTTCTTAAAAAATATTTATTTATTTGAAAGTCAGAGCTACACACAGAGAGAAGGAGAGACAGAGAGAGGGAGAGGTCTTTTATCCTCTGGTTCACTCCCCAATGGGCTACAATGGCTGGAGCTGTGCCAGTCCGAAGCCAGGAGCCACACAGATGCAGGGGCCCAAGGACTTGGGCCATCCTCCACTGCTTTCCCAGACCATAGCAGAGAGAGCTGGATTGGAAGTGGAGCAGCTGGGACTAGAACCGGTGCCTATATGGGATGCCAGCACTGTAGGCGGCAGCTTAACCCACTACACCACAGCGCCGGTCCCTCCATCCAAGCTCCTGGTGTGGCATACAAGCTCCGGCAGCCGGCGTCTGTCTACAGCTCTGGCTCGGCTCTTGTTCTGTCACCGCTGTACATCAGAACTTTGGGTTACAAGGAACAGGAGATCGTAGAAGGACATTAGCAGCTCTCGGAATCTGCAGGGAGCAGGGTGCAGCGTCGAGGGCTTTTAGGCAGGAGGGCTGGGTGCCACTACGCTGCCCAACGGGAGGCTGGCGCCGATGGTGATGGACACTGTGGCCCGGTGGACGCGCTGCCATTTCACCGCTGGGGTCTGCACGGAGTGCACGAGCCAGCCCTGCCATCCGGCTTCCGACATCTGGGCTCCCGTGGCTGAGCCTGACTGGTGGACGCATCATCAGTGGCTGTGTCCCCGCACATGTGTGCACGAGCGTGTGTGCAAGTGCTTCATGCAGATACAGCCTGTCATTGCTCAATGACGCTTGCCTAAGAGGACAGCAAGACATCTCTTCAATCCCCGCATGCCACGGCCCCTGAGTTCCCCACAGCCCCAGGGACCTCCCTGCCGATGTTGTAGCACTCAAAACCAGACTGTGCTCCCCCGCAAACACAGGTGGGCGCACGTGGGACTCCCAAGGGGTCTTTCCAAAAGCCCAGGGGGACTCCCTCCCTTGGCTCTGATCCCACAGCAGCTGGGATCCCTCCCCCTCCCTCTCCCCCTCCATCTTCCCCTCTCCCTCTCCCTCCCCCTCTCCCTTCCCCTCCCCCTTCCCCTCCCTTCCCTGTTCCCCCTCTGTCCCCCTCCCCTCCCTCTCCCTTTCCCTCTACCCTAAGCTTCCTCCCCCTCTCCCCCTCCATCTCCCCTCTCCCTCCCTTCCCCTCCCTCTCCCCTCCCCCTCCCTCTGCCCTCTGCCCTCTGCCCTTTCTGGCGAGTCCCATCCTACCGCCCTCCTGGTCACTCTTGGATAATAAAAGTCCTCTGTCTAGTTGGAGTTACCAAGCAGAGAAGTTACACACTGGTCTTGCCCAGGGTCCTTAGGAACGCACTGCCCGGGTGTAAAAGCCCCACTCCTTGCTCTCCACTGCACTGTTTTCCTGTTGAGAATGTAGTTTGTTATTTTTTATCCAAGCTTGCAGGAACAGAGAAGACAGATTCAAACAGGATCTTGTACGTAGGACGACTCCGGTAGAAAAATAGAACAGGGCGGCTCCGTGGCGTAGCAGGTAAAGCTGCTCGCCGCCTATGGCACCAGTTCCAGTCCCGGCTGCTCCACTTCCTATCTGGCTAATGGCCTGGGAAGGCAGCAGAAGACGCCCCAAGTGCTTGGGCCCCTGCACCCACGTGGGAGACCCGGAGGAAGCTCCTGGCCCCACAGAGCCGCTGCGGCCATCTGGGGAGTGACAGTTCAGCACACAGGGTGGTGTCTCAGACAGGCAGACACAGTGAGGCCTCCCTCGCTCTCCCTGGGAGCACAAGCCGGCTTTGAAGTCCTGAGCAGGTTCTGGCCCCAAATACTGGAAGGCAATTTGCAAACCAAAAGTTCAGGGCATTTTGCTACTAATTTCAGGGCGTTCCCTGGTGGACCTGTGGTCATGAGACTTCTTCACCTGTCCAGCAGAGGGCGCCTTTGCAGGGCCACTTTGGCTGCCAGGCCTGGCCCTGGTCCGTTCTGGAGCTGGGCTGCAGGGATCTCCTTCCTTACCCGCTCCTCCTTGGGTGGGGGCCCGGCATGCCGGAGAGGGCGGCTCGCTGCTTGCTTTGTAACCTCGGCGTGGTGACATGCCGAGCGGCTGTGCCATAACTCAGTCACTCAGTTCCAGGTTGATCTTGCATCTATTTGCCACTAAAATAGCGCTGCAACGCTCGTACAACTGTGTGCGCGCCTGCGTGAGCAAGACTCGCTGGTTTCTGAGAACATAGTCTTATGAACAAGTGGAACGGTGGATGCGAAGCGTTCTGAATTTCGATCCATACTGTGGAGCTGCTTCCCCCGGGTCGGCCCCCTCGCACCCCTAAGGGAGAGTCTGCCAGTGTCCGCTTTCCCTCGCTCTCACCCACACAGTATGGCGCACCCAATCGTCTCAGCAGCTCTTGGTCAGTTGGCCAGATAAACACGGCATCAAGCTGTAGATTTCACCAAGTATGACACGATATGTTTCAGCGCCGCCCACGGTGGGTGTCTGGCACATCCTTTAGTAAGTCATTGCGTGGGACACCCTCATCCCGCACCACCGTGCCCGTCACAGTTCTGGCCACTCCTCTTCCCTCCCAGTTTCCTGCAAATGCACACCTGGGAGGCGGAAGGCGATAGCCCAGGCTCTTGGGTTCCTGCTTCCTCCCAGCCACATGGTGGACTTGGATGGAATTCTGAGCTCTGGGCTTTGGCGGGGCCTAGATCTGACAGGTGCAGGCATTTGGGGAGTGGACCAGTGGCTGAAAGACCTGTCTCTCTCTCTCTCTCTCTCTCTCTCTCTCTCTCTCTCTCTCTGCCTCTGCCTCTCTGTAAGTCTGCCTTCAAATAAAAGAAAAGTTTTTTTTTTTTTTTTAAAGTGCGTCTGTGTTGAACAAGTACAGACTTAGAGCACCCGCGTTGTTACAATCATCTAACAGTGTTTATATGGGATTTGTTGCCTACGTCCTCTAGAGTCCTGGAGGGTGCAGGTTATTTGCAAACACCGTGCTGTTTTATAAAAGTGACCCGAGCCCCTGTGGAGTTTGGTCTTTGCGGGGTCCTGGAGCCAGGCCCCCAGATACACAGGGATGACCATGTATACGGTTACGCTCTGCGCATGTGCACCCGGAAACTGTTTCTCGTCCGTCACTTGCCCTGTACCTTCGCGGTGGTTTCCCAGGTGGACTTCACAGCTTTCCAGGGTCAGCTCTGTGTTCGCTGCTGGGCGTTGGGTTCAGACCGTGATGAGGAGGACGCGTGGGCGCTACAGGAGAGCGCCATCAGCCCCAGCACATTTGTCTTCCGGAGTTTTTAGTTCCTTTTTTTTGTTTTGTTTTCAATGGCAGGTAGAGTTATAGACAGTGAGAGGGAGAGACAGAGAGAAAGGTCTTCCTTTGCCGTTGGTTCACCCTCCAATGGCCGCTGCAGCCAGCGCGCTGTGGCCGGCGCACCGTGCTCATCCGATGGCAGGAGCCAGGTACTAGGTGCTTATCCTGGTCTCCCATGGGGTGCAGGGCCCAAGCACCTGGGCCATCCTCCACTGCACTCCTGGGCCACAGCAGAGAGCTGGCCTGGAAGAGGAGCAGCCGGGACTAGAACCTGGCACCCATGTGGGGTGCTGGTGCCGCAGGCAGAGGATTAACCAAGTGAGCCATGGCACCGGCCCTTGAATCTCATGATTAGAAAAAGTCAGAAGATCGAAAGTCTGTTGGAGACGTTGTAGACTGTGTTGTTGTTGACTTTTGTTGCTCAGAATCACTAAGGAGAAAGACAGAAACCAGGATCAGGAAGGGGACAAGAGCAAAATAACTGAGGGAGGCAGGCAGGGGGCAGGTGGGCAGGGGGCAGGGGGCAGGCGGCTTCCGTCTCTCAGCTCGCTCTGGGCTCGCTCGGGGCCACATTGTCTCTGGCACGGGGGTCTGGGTTTGTAGCCGGGAGCTCCGTGGTTGCTCTTCACCCTTCTCGACAGAGCCCCTTAGCTGGGCTGACTTCCTGGAGGGGCAGCCTGCTGTCCGCTTCTGTCGCGTCACTGAGCGCTCGTGCTGGCTTGGCCGTGGCTGCAGTCAACCAACTGAATCGGGGATGCGTGTTCCCGTCTCCCCCTGTGCCTTTCCATTCAGAAAGCTCAGCTGTCAACTTCCTTAAATCTTCTTTTAAAGCCCTCAGTAAAGTTTGATACAGTTTTTCACGTGGATTCTTTCATTATCTTTTTAGAGCGGTTCTTAGCGATTTAATGGTTTCTCTTGTGCATCTGTTGTTGCTGGTGCATAAAGAGGGCGATTGGCCTGGGCATGTTTATCTCGTATCTGGCCACAGGATCGGGCTCTCATTATTTTTAATAGCTTCTCAGACGATTCTCCTGGGTTTCTCTGATATATCACCCTGTCTGCAAACACCACGATTTCATCTCTTCTTACAGAAATTCTGTCTCCTAGCTCTACCTCTTTTACAGAATTGGGTTGGGTGGGAATCCAAGGACAATGCCGATTAATAAAAATAGCCCCGGGCATCCTCTTCTTGTCGCAGCTTCATGACAATATCTGTGATCCTTCATCGTGAAACAGGAGATTGAGTTTGATGTCTGACTTTTCCCAACTTTCTAAACGTTTTTGGATGTTTCAATGGAGCATGAATATGCAGTTTTATCAACTGCTCCTATGGCATTTATTAGGACTATTTATTTTGATAAATGCATTTTATTAAATTAATAGCTTAACTACCATTAAGCCACTCACCTTCCAAATATCTCTACTTGCTCCTGGAGAATAGATTATAAAGAAATTTGAGAGGCCAGCGCTGTGGCACAGAAGGTTAAAGCCCTGGCCTGCAGTGCCGGCATCCCATATGGGCTCCAGTTCGAGTCCCAGCTGCTCCACTTCTGATTCTGCTCTCTGCTAATACGCCTGGGAAAACAGCAGAGAATGGCCCAAGTCCTTGGGCCCCTGCACCCTCATGGGAGTCGCAGAAGAAGGTCCTGGCTCCGGGCTTTGGATTGGCTCAGCTCCAGCTGTTGCAGCCACTTGTTCATATTTTCAAATCGTGATTTTTCTTCTAAACAGTCTAAAATGATATTTTATTAATGAAAAATGTAAGTTAGAATTAATAAAGTTTAAATGCAGAATCATGTAACTAAAGCAGAATTTATTTTCAAGTTGAATTAAATCCTGTAAATATTTTAATAAATATAAAACAATGTGCAATGCTAACATAGTTGTTTATAGAGAAGCCCATGTGTTTCTTGTATGGTTTGTCTACCAGATCTACCTTTATACAAATTTGGGAGTTACAGGAATGACTTGATATTGACAAGTACTCCTCGCTGTTGTGAGCAACCGTTTGGGACGCTGGGGTCATTTGTGGGTACATCAGGAGCACGCATTGTGCCCCAAAGGGAAGCAGGAAAATGCGTGCTCAGGCTTATGGGAAACGATCCCCCGTTGCACAAGAGTCCCTGGCACCGTCGCTCACTGTGAGGGAAGGTTGGGCAAGCCAGCCCAGCGGCCCTGTCTTTCCTCTTAGCCAGGTGGTCATCCCCCGCCTGCCCGGGGAACAGAAGCAAGGTCTGTGCCCATAGTCCCAGAGACACGCCCACGGGCCCCACCAGCAACACACGTATCTTTCATGTTGGTGTCGTGGGGGAGAGATGTGGAGAAACCCCGGCCTTTCCATGGGCGCCGTGTGGTGTTAGTCACAGGCGCACGTGTAGGGTTGCACTGGCCAGCGCTGAGCGCCCAACCCCGAGAAACAGAGACGCCTTTCCCGTTTCCTAATGCGTGTGTGTGCACGTGAGCGTACGTGAGTGTACATTTCTGTGTGCCTATGTGTATGTGTGCGTCTCTATCTATTTAACTTACTTCCACTTGGATTAGCAGAAATTCGTGGAAAAAAAGATTAAAAAGTATTTTGGGTGCAAAAAAAGGATTGATACCAGAGCACAGTGCATTTTCCACAATGCACGTTTGCCTTGACCTTTTTGAAGACCCTTCCTAGTATATGCGCGCGCACACACACACACACACACACACACACACACACAGAGGGGCTGGTGTCCGAGCGAGCAGTCGAGATGCTGGTGAAGAAGATATCAAAGTGCCTGACTTCCACGCCAGGTTCCAGCTCCGCCAATCCTGTTTCCCGTGAGCCCAGACCCTGAAAGCCGGGTGACGCCTCCGAGAGTCGGGCTCCTGCCACCCACGTGGGAGCTCTGCATTGGGCTCCCAGCTCCTGGTCCAGCCCCCGCCGAGCCCTGGTCATCAACAGCAGGACCACTGCATCGGCTTCTGCCCTCTGCTTTACCTGAACAGAAGTGAGTCTCCCTGTCGGCGCTGGGACTTGGGCGAGTTCGAGGCATCCTCCCTGGGCAGTGATGACAAAGGTGGCTCTGGGGTTTGCCAGACAGACTTCGGAGGGTAACGGGGGAAGAAAGTGGAAAATGAACGCAAGGGAGTGGTCGTACAGGGCGGACAGGGGATCGCAGGTGCATCTGGTTAGAGCTGAGGCTGGAGGAGGCTGGAGGAGGGGAGAAATGGGTGGGCCAGGGACTGGGTGGGGGCCGAGTCCACAACTGCGCTGCAAACGCAGAGGATGTGGCCCCTGAGAGCTTCATCTTAAGGAGGCCACTTGCTGCTCATGGCAAACTCTGGGCCCAGCCGTGAGAGTGGGCACCCCGGCAGGTGCAGGGACACGGTGCTGGCAGTGAGAGGCCGTACGGAGGAGCAGCAGGAGCCCCGGGGGGGGCGTCTGAACGCCCTGGAGCCGCTCTTCTGACCGGCTGACCCTGGACAGGTCACTGGGCCTCTCCAGGACCCGGCTTCTTCAGTGTCCGACAGAGACACGAAGACGTCCTCCCTCACGAGGCTGCTACACGAACAGAACAGAGCACAGGGCGCCCGCAGGCCAGGGCCCAGGGAAGCCAGCTTTCCCGCCTCACTGACCCCTGCAATGGCCGAGTCGGGCCAATTCTGGGTCTGCAAAGATGGCAGTGTTGTGGAGTTCAACCTGGTACTGTGACATTTATTCCTTTCAGTGAAGGTCTTTTTAAAGATCTATGTATTTGAAAAGCAGAGTTTTACAGAGAGAGGGAGAGACAGAGAGAGAGGTCTTCCACCCAGCTATTCACTCCCCAGAGGGCTGCAATGGCCAGGGCTGGGCCAGGCTGGTGCCTGGAGCTTCATCCGGGTCTCCCACGTGCGTGCAGGGACCCAAACACTTGGACCATCTTCTGCTGCTTTCCCAGGTGCACTAGCGGGGAGCTGGGTCAGAAGTGGAGCCGCGGGGACTCGCTTTACCCGCTATGCCGTTGTGCCGGCCCCAGTACGCTGCTTTCTAACTCCCTAATGTGGGGCTTGTGGAATGCGCTCACCCGGGCCTCTAGGGCCAGGCCGCCTGAACCAAAGTGCATCGCCTGCCTTCAGCGTGCGGCCCGGGCTCCGTGCGGCTTAGGCTCAGACACCGATTTCTGCCAGTGCTGGAAGGGGTGTCTGGATGCTGGGCAGCCTCAGGGTGGGGCCCCAAAGGCCTGGGCCTGGAGGGGAAGCTGTGCCAAAGTGCTGGGGGGCCCAGGGTTGCAGAGGGCAGGAGAAGGCACCCCAGTCTTGGGGCTAAGCCGCAGGAGACGCCTTGAGGAGGGGCCTGTGGCCATCTCTGTGGCTATGGCTGCTGCTGCTGCTGATTTTTTAAAAAGACTTATTTATTTGAAAGGCAGAGTTACAGAGAGAGAGAGAGAGAGAGAGAGAGAGAGAGAGAGAAAGAGAGAGAGCGGTCTTCCGTCTGCTAGTTCACTCCCCAGATGGCCACAATGGCCAGAGCTGGGCCAGTACTAAGCAAAGGAGCCAGGAGCTTCTTCTGGGTCTCCCACATGGGTGCAGGGACCCAAGGACTTGAGCCATGATCCACTACTTTCCCAGGCACATTAAGAAAGAGCTAGACAGGAAGTAGAGCAGCCGGGACTCGAACTGTCGGCGCCGCAGGCGGTGGCTTCACCTGCTACGCCCCAGCGCCCGCCCCAGCTGTGGCTTCTTGGTCAGAGGGCTCTGAGCCCCTGTGGGCTTCTTCTTCTCCCCTGGAGAATGCCAGTGATGATGGGGTTGCAGTCAGCGCAAGATGTTTCTCCATCAAGACTCAACAGCCAAGAAGAATTCGGAAATGAACACAGCACGCTTGGGAGGGCCTTGCATCAACGTGGTGGGCGGCTTCCCCAAAGTGCGAGGGACGAAACCGTCACACCCTGGTGTCTGGAAATCCTCGCACGTTGGCTTACACTGGAGCAGCTGACGGTGACTACAGTGATAAGGACGAGGGAGAGTCCTTCCTGGAAATCATGGCAATGGATTCGGTGAGTCGTCTGCCAGGTGCTGAGAGGTGGCCCAGAGGTAGGTCACAGCGATGATCAGGGCTTTAGGGCACAGGCCACACGCCAGGAGCTGTGTGAAACACTGATTGTGTGATCTCCCTTTTATTATTTTTAAAAGATTTATTATTATTACTTTTTAATTTTTTTTTATTTGACAGGTAAAGTTTACAGACTGAGAGAAAGACATAGAGAAAGGTCTTCCTTCCATTGGTTCACTCTCCAAATGGCCGCAAAGGCCGGAGCTATACCGATCTGAAGCCAGGAGCCAGGAGTTTCTTCCTGGTCTCCCATGCAGGTGTGGGGGCCCAAGCACTTGGGCCATCCTCCACTGCCTTCCCGGGCCATAGCAGAGAGCTGGACTGGAAGAGGAGCAACCGGGACTAGAACCCGGCGCCCATATGGGATGTTGGCACCACAGGTGGAGGATTAACCTAGTGCGACACGGCGCCAGCCCCATTACTTTTTAATTTGAAAGTCAGAGTTACAGAGAGAGAGGGAGAGACAGAGACAGAGACCTTCCATCTGCTGGTTCACGCCCCAAATGGCCACAATAGCCGGGGCTGAGCCAGGCAGAAGCCAGGAACCAGGAACTCCATGGATCCCCCACGTGGGAGGCTCAGAAGAAGCTCCTGGCTCCTGGCTTCCACCTGGCCCAGCCCAGGCCATTGCTGCCATTAAGGGAGTGAACCAGCAGATGGAAGATTCTCTTTCTAACTCTGACTTTCAAATAAATCAATAAATCTAAAAAAATAAATAAATAAAACCCACCTGTGAGCCAGTCGTGCCAAGAGAAGTTCCATCTGCCCAACAGGAATTCCATGGGCTGCTCAGGAATGGGTTTTTAGTTCCTCGTGGGAACGGGCTGGGTTTTGCTTTTGGTTCTGTTTGCTTTGTTTTGATAAACTTCTGTAGATGCTATGTGCTTCTCCTTGATGCTGCGTGGGGTGGGAGGAGGGAGGGAGGGAGGGAGGGAGAGAGAGAGAGAGAGAGAGAGAGAGAGAGAGAGAGAGAGAGAGAAGGGATGGAAGAAGGGAGGGAAAGAGAAGCGACAAAGAAAGAAACGGACAAAGGAAGGCGCACGCGGACAGCCCAGGGCTGACCAGAGCGCATCAGAGACCAGCAAACAGGCAGCAGAGCCGAGACAGTGACCGGGGGGAGCTCCCAGTGCAGTCTGTCTGCGAGTGGATGGGTCACGGCGGCCCTCACAAACAGAGTGCCGTGACCCAGTGCCACCCACTGGGGGCTTCAAGGGCACAAAGGTGTTCTCTCCTGGGTCTGGGGGCTGCAGGTCCGGGAGCAGGGTGTCAGCGGGGTGGCTTCTCCTGCAGCCTCTGTCCGTGGCTCACACACGCTGCCGCCTCCTCCCTGGGAGCCCCTTCCCCCGGTCTTCCCTCCATGTGTGTCTGCATCCTCACCTGCTCTCCCTCTGACCGGGACGACTCCTCGTGGGTACCCTTGGTGAGAAGGCATCATGGAGCTCTCACAGGGATGCCAGAAGCTCTGAACTTACCCTCCACAAGCTCCCCCAGGGGAGGCTCTCTTCACAACGGAGCGTCTCGGGGCCGGACACGCTGCTCTCACGGAACACGGCAGCTTCCTGCTTGCCAGGCGCCGTCCCACTTATGACAGTATCGCACAGCCTTAGCATGTGTCCCGCTTAGCTCTCCGATACCGCAAAGATCCCCAGATCCTTGGTTTGTGTCAGGTTGCTGCTGGGAGAACCAAACCTCCAGCAGCTTCCGGGTCCATCACCGTGAGACTGGCACAGAACCACGGAAAATCCACGAAATTAAAAGTGCCTCCTCCGACCACGGCAGATTTTTCCAGCTGTTACTAAAAATCAGGTTCCTCTGTTTCCTTTGCTATATTTTATATTAACACTTCTTTTTAGAGGACTGATAAAATTTTCCTGGAGTCTTTGTCTTGTGTGTGTGTGTGTGTGTGTGAGAGAGAGAGAGAGAGAGAGAGAAAGAGAGAGAGAGAGAGTTGAACATGAGTCTGTTGGAAAAAGAGGCAGATACTGTTTAGTCTCTTGTCCCCATTAGAGAGAGTTGAGTGCGCACTAGCTGGACATTCTGTGTACACTGGAGTTGTGTGTGTGTGTGTGTGTGTGTGTTTAAGCCTTTCTCTTGTAGATGCTGTACCTCTACAAGTCGCCTTGGAAACGACTCAGTCCGTCTTCCCCCGGGTGGACACGGGGATAGAGCCCGGACCCACCAGGAGGCGGGTGCCCACCGTTCTCTTCCTCCCTCTGAAGACCCACGGCGCTGCAGGTGACCGTGTGGCTCCACCTGGCAGAGTCAGCCGTGGCGGTGAGCGGTCTCTCTCCCCGGCAAGGCAAGGTCTGTGCCAAAGCCTCCCCCGTTGCCTGCCCCTGCAAGGCCCGGCCAGGAGGCCGCCTGTAGGTGGGAGGCTCTTGGTTTGTTGTGGGCACAAGTTTCCTGGCAAAAGAGGCTGGGGGCTTTCCCAGGGAAGGCTGCCCAGAGCTTGTCGGGAAAGCAAGGTGGCCTGGCCAGGGTGCGTAAGCAGACACGCCCACCAAGGCAGGCAATGGAACTTTTTTTTAAAGAATTGTTTATTTTATTTGAAAGTCAGAGTTACATAGAGAGAGGAGAGGCAGAGAGAGAGAGAGAGAGAGAGAGAGAGAGGTCTTGCATCTGATGGTTCACTCCCTAATTGGCCACAGTGGCCAAAGCTATGCCGATCTGAAGCCAGAAGGTAGGAATTCCTCTGGGTCTCCCACGTGGGTGCAGGGGCCCGAGCACTTGGGCCATCTTCTACTGCTCTCTCAGGCCATAGCAGAGAGCTGGATTGGAAGTGGAGCAGTGGGGTCTCGAACCAGTGCCCATATGGGATGCCGGTGCTTCAGCCAGGGTGTTAACCCGCTGCGCCACAACACTGGCCCCAGTGGAACATTTTTAAATACGGGCATTGTAGAATAAATATTTATTCTAGAACCAGAGGCAGGTTGGGAAGGCCAGAGGTGAGTGGGAGGTCAGCCAGGTCGGGGTCCAGAGGTGGAGCAGGTGAGCAATGGAAAGCAAATGTGGCCACTGCCCAGCGGGCTTCTGGGAGGAGAAGCGCTCAGTTCAGATGTCACAGTGTCATCCACAGATGGCCAGGCACCCAGGGACCCGGGTGGGGAGGAAGACAGCCCAGGATTCTGCACAAATCCCCCAAGGAAGCATGAATTCAAATTCAGGCTTCTCGAGTCTAAAGCTCCACCTGCTCTCACAGCCACAGCTCCTGCAAGGGGCACGGTGGGGCTGCGTGGACCTCCAAGGGGAGCCCCGTGTGCCCGACCCCCACGGAAACACCGCACGCCGCTGACGGGCCACACCGCACGCCGCTGGCGGGTCACACCGCATGCCGCTGATGGGTCACACTGCACACCGCTGACTGGTCACACTGCACGCCGCTGACGGGTCGCCGTCACTGCCACTCTTCCTGGGAGTCCAGGGCTGGATTTCTCACCATGAAATGAGAGGCGTGGGAGGGCAGAAGACTCTCCTCTGGGTGGATACATCCTCCTGGACAGGGAAGTCGTGAGCTGTCCTCACAGCAGCGTCCGGCCGAGATGAGAGGACAGAGAGCAGGCGGCCACGCTGGGGCAATCCGATGGCTTCAATCAGCAGAAAAACCCCTCAGCTGAAGCGGGATTAGACTTGACCTTTCAAGAATTTGTTGGGGTCTCAGGTTTTTTTCTGACGAGATGGCTTCCAATTCTGAAATATAAGAAAGTCAATGCAGCGGGAAATTATGGTCAATTGCCTCGAACCTCCGTGGTCCGAGATTCAGAGCCAGCTAGGGTTACATAATTGCTTCCAACTCTGGGAATCACATAAACAAGTTCATTGTCTGATGGGCCCTCGTGCAGGCTAGCTGGCTGGAGGGGCCGGGAGTAGCCAAAGAGGGTTTGCTTTCTTCTCTGCTGAAAGCTGTTTTTTTTTTTTTTTTAATCGGTGATATATTCACATGGCTTAAATTCCAAAATTATTTAAAGGAATAGCCTTGGCTCTGGCGCCATGGAGCAATAGGTTAATCCTCCGTCTGTGGCGCTGGCATTCCATATGGACACCGGTTCGAGTCCCGGCTGCTCCACTTCCGATCCAGCTCTCTGCTATGGCCTGGGAAAGCAGTGGAAAATGGCAGGGACTTGGGCCCCTGCACCCATGTGGGAGACCTGGAAGAAGCTCCTGGCTCTGGATTGGCTCAGCTCCAGCCATTGCAGCAGGAGGATGGAAGACTTCTCTCTCTGTCTTTCCCTCTCACTGCCTGTAACTCTGCCTCTCAAATAAATAAATAAAATCTTTTCAAAAAAATGAAATTTCCAATCAAAGGGTAGTATACTTATAATTTGGGGAGATAGTATCAGACAGCCCTCTGGAGAGACTATTCCAATTTATACTTGCCCGGGGAATATATGAGAATCCAGGTTTCCCACACTCTTAGAAATTCAGCATCACTTTTTTTTTTATCCCTGCCAATCTGACAGGTGAAACTGGGCTTCTATTTGTACTTTTAAATTGCATTTCTCTCTCTCCCTCTTTTAAGATTTATTTATTTGAAAGACAGAGTTACAGAGAGACGTAGAGCCAGAGAGAGAGAGGTCTTCCATCCACTGGTTCACTCCCCAAATAATGGCAATGGCCAGAGCTGAGCTGATCCAAAGCCAGGAGCCAATAGCTTCCAGGTCTCCCACATGGGTGTAGGGGCCCAAGGACCTGGGCCGTTTTCCACTGCTTTCCCAGGCCATAGCAGAGAGCTGGATCAGAAGTGGAGCAGCCAGGACTCGAATCGGCGCTCGTATGGGATCCTGGAGCTGCAGGCCAAGGCTTTAACCTGCTGTGCCGCAGCACAGGCCCCAAATTGAATTTCCCTTAACCTAGTGAAATTGAGTGTATTTTCATACTGGTAAGAACCAAGTTAATTTGTTTCAGTACAGATGATAATTTTTTGCCTGTTTTTATACTGTGTTGTTGGTCTTTTTCTGATTTATGGAAAGTCTCTATTCATGAAATTAATCTTCTTTGCATGCTATAAGTTAAGTAATTCCCTGAGTTTTTTCCTTTGTATTTTGATGGTTGCCAGTAGTAGCTTTTGTAATGAAGATGTTTAAAAAATATTTTTGTTCATATTTAAACTTATCAGTCTTTGACAAAATGACTTTTGAGTCACAATGACTTTCTTATAGTATGTTCAGGGTTTCATCTTCTACATGTCAGCCTTTGATGGGCTGTATGCTGGTGTAGACTGGGAAGGCACAGTTAGGGTGTTTGCTGTATGCTGGTGTAGACTGGGAATGCAGTTAGGGTGTTTGCTGTATCCTGGTGTAGACGGGAATGCAGTTAGGGTGTTTGCTGTGTGCTGGTGTAGACAGGGAATGCAGTTAGGGTGTTTGCTGTATCCTGGTGTAGACTGGGAAGGCAGTTAGGGTGTTTGCTGTGTGCTGGTGTAGACAGGGAATGCAGTTAGCGTGTTTGCTGTATGCTGGTGTAGACTGGGAAGGCAGTTAGGGTGTTTGCTGTGTGCTGGTGTAGACTGGGAATGCAGTTAGGGTGTTTGCTGTGTGCTGGTGTAGACTGGGAAGGCAGTTAGGGTGTTTGCTGTATCCTGGTGTAGACTGGGAATGCAGTTAGGGTGTTTCCTGCAGGAATGAAGAATCTCCACTGCTCTATCATTGAAGCCAAAGCTAATTTCTGACCCGTGTGTTGTGTCCACTCTTGGTTGGCTGGGGGTCAGGGACCTAGGTGGAGCGCCTCCCTGGGGATGCTGCTGGTTCCATGGCGGGCACTGAGAGACATGCTGGGCCGGGCCTGGCTCCCAAGGCTCCCTCCAGGAGGGAGGGGCTTCTGCTCCGATGGCACCAGTCAGAACAGGGGGCCGGAGGAGAGGAGACGGGGACATTTGGGAACAGTTCTGGTGACCTCTGATGAGAGCTGCATCTGATGCTTTATTTCCGGATAACAATCGTGTGGTCTCTCCTGTTCAGTGCTTGGTTTGAAATAATTTCCTTTCATATTCTAAATTCCACTATATATTAGGGACTCCTGGACATTTTTATTTTTTGTTCCATTGATCAGTCTTTTCTATTCCCCTACCATGTAGTCTTCATTAAATGTTTCATAATTCGTGAATTATATTTTTATTTATCACTTACCATTGGGGGTCTTAGAGCATGTTTTAATATCTTGTAGGGTGGTCCGTCTTCCCCCAAACTCTTTGTTATTTTTCAGTTTTACTGACCGTTCTTGCTTATTTTTTCATATGAATTTTAGAATCATCTTTTGTTAAAATCATCTTGTTTGTGTGAGAGAAAAATATTTATTGATATTTTTGTTGTGCTCCTGTTAAATTTATATCTTTTAAAAATGTTTATTTATTTATTTATTTGAAAGGCAGAGTTACAGAGAGAGGGAAAGATAAAGACATTTTTCACCCACTGGTTCACGCCCTCACATGGCTACAACAGCCAGGGCTGGGCCTGGCCGAAGCCAGGATCGAGGAGCCTCATCCGGGTCTCCAACGCGGGTGGCAGGGGCCCAAGCACTTGCACCATCTTCCGCTGCTTTCCCCGGCATGCTAGCACGCAGCTGGGTCAGACGTGGAGCAGCTGGGACATGAACGGGCGCCCATGTGGGATGCTGGTATCACAGTAGGCGGGCTTAACCCACTGCGCCACAACACCGGCTCCTAAATGTATATATCAACGTAGGAAGATGGACATCTCCATGACTTTTTCTTGCCCAACCAAGGCTACCATGTGCCTTTCTTTTTAAATTTTTATTTATTTGGAAGAGAGAGAAAGAGAGAGAGAGAGAGAGAGAGAGAGAGAGAGAGAGAACTCTTCTATCTTCTGGTTTATTCCCCAAATGCTCACAACATTTGGGTCTGGGCCAGGCCGAATCCAGGAGCCACAAACTCCACCTGGGCCTCCCATGGGGCACGGGGCCGTCACCTGCGCCCTCCCAGGACACACATCAATGGGAAGCTGGCATTTAGGCTCAGTGGCATTAGGGATTCCTCCACGTGCCGCCTGCGTGTTTCTCAGGCTTGCTCCTGAGTGTTTTATCAGCCACAGTGAGCGCCAGTGCACCCACGGGAGCCCTTCCTGCTTCTCTTCTTCCCCCACCCACCTCTTCCTCCTCCTTCTTCCTCCCACTTCTTTTTTGTGTATATTTGAAAGTTATTAATTTCTCTCCTCTTTTTTAAATTGATGACTCTGGAGGCAAAGACAGAGTGGAGCAGCCGTGAGCGAAGGTTAACTAAAGGGTGAGATTTGTCCACCGACGCTGTCTTTCCCACATTCGACTGCTATTTGAGAGGCCGTGGGGCAGTGGCCTTGAGTGCTGGGTTATTGTTTCATGGTCCGTTTGCTGGGGAAGCCGGCAGGATGGAGGCAGTGTTGGGATCGAGGAAGGAGAGAGTCTTTGAAAACGTTCCGCTTGGGCCGTAGCAGGTGTTTCCCGGGCAGCGAAGGGACAAAAGCACCCCTTGGGCCAGGGACCTCACCCCGTGCTCCAAAGAGAGGGAAGGCTTTATCAGAGATCCTGGGGCTGAGTCTGAGTCCAGCCACAAAGACCTGGAGATGGAGGAGGGCTTACAATCAGCCGGAGCTGCGACTCTCAACCCTGCGGTCAAATCACCCAGGGACTTTTGAAAACCTGGGTCCTCGGCCCACTTCAGCCAACAACGTCAGCTCCTGTGGGGGTGAGGCCTGGGCCTAGGGTCTTTTAAGAACCATCCTCCCCCCCCCCCCAGATGATTGCACCGTGCAGCCACGGTCAGGAACCACCCTGGAGAGCAATGCTCTTGCTGAGCAGGGGAGACGGTGGTGAAGCGAGGTGCCCGCGGCCGGGCTGTGACCGAACACAGGGCTCCAGGGTCCCCAGCCCAGGGAACAGCAGCTGATGCTCCGCCAGGGGGCAGCCCAGGCCGGGCGAGGTCCTGAGTGCTTTAGGTAAGAACTCAGCTTTCCCTGTCACCAACCCCACGTGGGAGGCGACAGTTTCCTGCTCCACAAGGAGAGCTGCAAAGCTAGTCTGTCACTCACCCCAGTTCACGCAGCCCTAAAGGGGGCGGCACTCGGGCCGGAGCTCAGACTCGCGGCGCAGGGGTCCCTGCGGCCCGGCTGGGCTCTCACCGGCTTTGCCCCGAGGCCCTGGAGCATCTGTGGCCCCTTTCTCCTCCCGTGGCAGGCACAGGGGACAGCAAGGGCGACCAGGAACTGTTAACAGCTTAACTGTACTTCGCACTGCACCTTGCTCAGGTGCCCTCTGGCTGGCGGTCCCCCGAGGTCTGTCCTCAGGGAAGCACCGCTGGGGAGGCACGGGGACCTGCTCCTGGGGTCTGTTCCTTCTCTAACTGTGGGAGATGCAGACAGAGAGAGAGAGAGGAGCTCCTTGCGCCCGGGCCCGTGGGTGGACGCTCAGGTCGCTGCCCCGTCCTGGTTCCTGGGGGAATGCTGTTTTGAGATCCCTTGGGATCCCTTTGAGAGCCTGCTGTGAGCCCTCCTACACAGACACTGGAGCCTCTGGGAGTTCTATTTTTACCTTTCTAAGAAGGACATTTTCTTTTTATGTATTTTGACTTATTTATTTGTTTATGGAACAGGCAGAGAGAGAAAGACTGAGAGATCCCCCACCTACAGGCTCACTCTTCAAACACATGCACAGTCGGGGCTGGGCCAGGCCAAAGCCGGGAGCGGGGAGCCCAGTGCAGGGCTCCCACACGGTGGCAGGGACCCAAGTCCTCGAGCCACCCTTGCTGGCTCGCACTTGAACCCGAGCACCGGGATACGCGGTGTCGGTGTCGGTGTCTTAACCGCCACACCAAGCACCTGCCCCTGTTTCACTCCCCTGAGGAACTGCCGACCCCCTCTCCATCGCGGCTGCGCCATCTCACGCCCCACCAGCAGCGTGCGGGGTCCTGGGCTCCCACGGCCGTCCTGACAGGCGGGAGCGGCGTGCTGGGGTTTTGGTTGAGTTTCCCCCATGGTTAGTGAGGGGGAGCATCTTCCCATGCACCTGTCAGCCGTGTGCGTGTCTTTCGGGGGAAACATCCATTTAAGACCTTGCCCGTGTCTCAGTCACTCGTGTTTTGCTGGTTTTTCTTGCTACTGGAGTGCAGGAGCTCCTTGGGTCTTTTGCTGTGAACTCTTTAGCAGACTGAGGCTTAGCAATACCTCCTCCCGTTCTGTAGGCTGCCCTTTCGTTGCATACATACAGCGGAGTATTATTCAGCTCTGAAAAAAGAGGAAACCCAAAGTGTGGGCCAACACGGGTGAAGCTGGAGAACATTTTTCTATCTAAACAACAAGCCAGGCTCAGGGGGGCCACACGGTGACCCTGATGGGGGCATCAGAGTAGCCAGGGTGCCGGGCTGCCGCCAGGGGCAGAGGGAGGAGAAGTGTGCCTAGCTATCAGCCGATGTGGCCGGCTCCGCACAGCAAGGGAGTTAGAGACCCGCACGCCCCGGCCTGCGTTAACGGTACTGTGCCCGGCACTTCAGTGTTACAGGTGAGACCTCACGTTACCTGTTCTTTCTGTAATGGAGGGATTAAAGAAGAAAAAGGAGAAGAAGGGGGGCGGGGAGAGGGGGACGGGAGGAGGGGGAGGAAGAAAGGAGAGAGAGAGAGAGAGAGAGAGGAGCAGCCGTCAGCTTTTCCTTAGCTTTGCCAACCTGGGAGCTGGCAGCCGGGCTCCTGTGTGGAGCTCAGAGCTCCCGGTTTTCGGGGTCACCCCTCTTTCAGGGCTCTGCCTCCCTGGGTGCCCACACGGCCACTGCTGGGGAGCAGCACCTACCACGTGGGCCCTGGTCCTCGGGGCCCCTCCCCCGGCACAGCGATGCCAAGGCTGGTTTGGTGAGAGTTTCTCCAGCTGGCCCGTCTGCCCCCACACCCTGGCAGCTGCACAGGGACCTCTAGACGCACTAAGTGACAGGGCTGTGGGGGTCTGGGGGCCTGGGGGCCCAGCTCCAAGTGGGCTCTGGAAGCAATTTCTGCAGCTCCGCTCTGGGGTCTCCCCGCTGCCTCCCTCCACTGCCCCCCCCACCCTGGGGGGCGGGACTCTGCTTTCTCTCTCCATGGGCCCAGGCTGCCCCGGTTGAGTGCGCACACCTGTGGCTTCACACCGCTCCCCCCAGGGCTGCCGGGGGCTGCAGCCAAACCCGATCCAGAGGCGGCTTGGACGAGGGACACGGAGCAGCGAGTGTGGAGCCCGCCTGCGTCTGGCCTTCTCCGGCTGGGGTCCCCCGAGTGCCCGGTCGTCCGGGGTGCTAACAGAACCTGGCAGCAGCTACTGTGTTCTCTGAGGTCCCCGAGCCACGGAACAACCCGAGCATCCCGCAGCGGAACCTGGGGCCGGGGAGGGTCTGCAGTGAGGACAGGAGGTCCGCCTGCCTGGAAGGAGCCTGGGGGCCCCGGCAGGGGACTGAGCTGTCGGGAGCTCCCCCCAGCTGGTGAGGAGAGGTCAGAGGCAGTCACACTGCAAAGGGAGAACGTGGAGCCTACGGGAGGCGTGGAACGTAGGGAGCTCCTGGAAGGCTCCCTGGAGGAGGTGGTACCTGAGCTGAGACTGGAAGATGGGTCAGGAGAGAGGCAGGAAGGGGGCATGGGGGTTTTGGGATAGGCAAGAGCATGTTCAAGGTCACAGAGGCAGGGCGTGTGTGTGCAGGTGTGGGGTGGTGATGAGGGAATTTGTGGTATGGCAGGTGTCCCCCGGTCCCTCCCCACAGGGGCCCGCTCTTCCCGATCCTGCAGTGGGCAGCGCTCTGCTCCCCGATGCATCCCCGGAGCAGGAAGGAATCTGCAGTGCCCCCCTCCGCCCGGATTCCTCTCCTGACTGCAGGCCCCGCCACTCCCGGAACAAGCCCCTCCGCTGTCTCCCAGCATGCTCAGCCTGAGCACCACGTCCTCCCCACGCGCTCCTGCTGGCTTGCTGCCCAGAGAGTGTTCTCGGCACCCAGGGGCCCCCCTCAGATCCGGCGTGTTCACCCTTCCTCCCCCAATGAAACCACAGAGCGCCCCTGGGCCCCACTGCCCTTGAGCTGAGGCGTCCCTGTGTCCCTCCGGGGGCCCCCATTCCTGCCTGGCCCCGCCATGCCCAGTGCACCCCCATCCCCGACCCCCAAATCCCTTCTGTGGCCAGAGGCAGAGGACTTTTCCTTTTCTGTTTAGAGATGTACTTATTTATTGGAAAGGGACACTGACACAGATCGGGTAGGGGGAGGAGACAGAGGGAGAGGTCTTCATCCTCTGGTTCACTCCCCAGATGGCTGCCAGGACTGGGGCTAGGGCCGACCAAAGCCAGGAGCCCGGAACTCCATCCAGGCCTCCCACGTGGGTGCAGGGGCCCAAGCACTTGGTGACCCTCTGCTGCTTTCCCAGGGCACAAGCAGGGAGCTGGATCAGAAGCAGAGCAGCTGGGACTCGAACCTGCGCTCCCATATGGGGATGCCAGGGCGCAGGAGCCGTGTCACAGGGTCAGGGCCGGCAGGTGGCAGAGCAGGGGCTCTGGGGGAGGGGAAGTGTGAAACTGTAACAGGGGACCAGGTAGCTGCAGGGCAGGAACGAGCCTGGGGACAGATGGGCCCCTGCCCAGGCCTGGGGCTGGGGTCCGGTGAGCCTGGCCAGGCGGCCGACGCCTGGGGGGCAGGCAGGGTGGGTTTCAGGGCACAGCAGCAGCAGGGCCGTCGTGTGCGAAGGCACAGGGACGTGTCCATCCAGGGAGAGTTAACTGCTCTCAGGAGACTGCAGTGCACGGGCTCCCTGGGCGCTGGGTGACATGCTGGCGGTCACTGTCCCCTTCCCATGGAGGCACAGGGCTCGGAGGTCCAGCCACACCCAGGGCCCAAGGCCCCCGACATCCAGCAGGAGCCCTAGGCTTGTGTGGGGTTGACAACTTTGCTCAGAAAGAGGATGCTCGCCATGTCCGTGGGGATGATGGCCGCCAGGAAGGGCCTGTTGAAGTGCACCGCCGTCACTGGGCCCAGTTTCCCGGACAAGAGTGAGACTTTGACGCCGGTGGCGGCCGCCGCTTCGGTGCCCTTCTCGGCTACGTCCAGCACAGCCTTGTGGACCACCTGCGGGGACATCAGAGCTTGACTCATGGGGGCTGTGCTGGGGCCCGCCCCTCCCAGCGCCCTCTCTGCTACTTCTGCCCAGATGCAGAGCTCTGAGGGATTTGTCCAGAGTCGCGGAGGTCCGGTGTGTGTGACAGGGGCTGATCTGGGTCCCTCTGTGTCTGTGTTCGGAGTCTGTGTTGCCCCCAGACACCAACAGCTGCCAGGAGCAGGGGCCAGGCCAACATTGCGCGTTTCTTTGGCCAGTAACCTGCAGCCGTCTCCACCATGCAGCCTCTGCTCCGTGGCTGGGCCGGCCTGGGCTCAGCACCTCTCCGGCTCCATCCTGAACATGCCCACGGCTCTCAACTATGACTGCTTTTCATTGGGAGTGACATCACACCCCTGGAACACACCCGTCCCCTCCTCTGCACACCCTTGCACCCCAGTGCTCCTGGGGAGGTGGGGAACAGCCCGAGCACAAGGCTCGGCTGCCCGGCGGCCCCTTTCTCCTGGCTGCTCTGTCCCTGGTGACGCAGTCAGGGAGTCCCGAGTGCTCTTCGCTCATAGTCATGGCATATACATCACAAGTGCCCTAGACCCACCATCGCCTGCCCAGCCAAGCGCTGCATTCTAGCCAAGAACCACGGGCTCACTTTGCAGGGGGAAAGCCCGAGGGTGGAGGACTCTTTTTTGCCCGCATTGGACACTAAACTGGAGTGCGGGACAGTGGCCATGGATGTCTGATTTTGAGCCCAAACTTCCCCACGGCGGCTCCTGCATCACTTAATGCCACAGGGGAGGCGGGTGCCAGCCCCCAGCCCTGAGGTGCTGGACCATGCCGGCTCTCTAGGCTTGAGGGGTTCCCAAATCTCAGACTCCTCCCACACGCATCTGGCTTTGGCCCTCAAGGTCAGAGGGAGCGTGGGTTTCCCCAAGTTCACAGCCTCACCTGGGACACCGCCATGTTCTTGACCCCCATGACCCCGGAGAGGTCGGCGTGCGTGGTGAAGACTTCTCGGATGCCCAGCTCGGAAAGGAGGTCTTTCAGGTTCAAGTCGCTGGAGATGGAGAACTTGGGCAGGTGCAGCTCGTCAATCCACCTGGGAAGTGCAGGAACCACGCTGGAACGCGGCTTGGCCCAAGGTCCTCCCCAAGGCCAGCGTGAGCTTCCCTGGCCCCTCCCCCACCCCGCCCCATCCATATCCCCCACCCGGTCTATGCCGCTAATTCATCGTCACCTGTGCTCATCTGTGAGCGTCCACATGGGCTGGGCACAGGGCCAGGGCTGGGCTTGATCTTGCCCTTATCCCCTGGCTTACAGTGCATCAGGAGACTCAGTCTCAAAGGAGTAGAAGGAGCTGGCTGGGGGAAGGCTGGGAGAGCTCAGAGGAAGGTGGGAAGCAAGAGGGGGCACTGGCGAGTGCGGAGTGGCCGCCGCATGGCGAGGGAGCGGTGAGGGAGGAGGCCGGGCAGGGGCCTTGGCTGCGGAGGACTCATGGTGCCGGAAGGGCTTTGGGGCCCTGAGACAGCTGCAGTTGCCGCTTGGCCTGCTGGGGAGTTCCTTGAGGGTGGGGCTGCCTCTGCCTGCAGTGCAGAGCCTGAGCCTGGAGTGGGCTGCTCGCAGAACGGGCACCTTGCCCTGGGCACCCCTCTCCCCGAGACACCTGCTGTCGTCTGCCCGCTCTCACGGCCGCCCAGTGCAAGGAGGGGACGTCTCATGTCTCCATCTATCTCTGAGGCCGTGGGAGCAGAGACGGCATCCTACGCCTCTGCAGCCCACCCTGCCTCCCTTCCACCACAAGTGGCCACGGAGCATCCACTCTGGGCCACGGGGGTGCACACAGACGCTTCGTCCGCGTTTTGCAGATCAAAGTGTCAGAGGAAGAGGCTGTTCTTTCAGAGCCACTCCTGGAGCCCCAGCTCGCAGGCCGTCACTTGGTGCTAAAATGGAGGAGACCGGGGCAGGGATGGGGGTGGGAGGTAGGGGGGACACATGGATGGGAGGGGCGGGAGCCGGGCCTCATGGTCTCCTGGGCTCTGAGAGTGAGGCAGCCCCAGAGGGCGCCAGCTGCCTGGACAGCGGCCGGGACAGGAGCTGCGGCCGCCAGTGGCCTTCACAGCAGCCTCCTCCCTCTGTGGTTCACCAAATGACCCCCCCCACACACCCCCCCCAGCATTACCCCCAAGTACAAGGATGCGGGCAGGATGCTGCTCCCCGCTCTGTAGGAAGCAGCCCCCCGGAGCTGAGCCTTGGGAACGGGGCTGAGCCTGGTGGCCCCACCACCCCTCACAGCTGTTTCTCCCCCTCCCTCGAGTCCCTCAAAGGGTCTGGGCCACACCCGCTGTGCTGCCTCGCCTGTTCCCCTGGGAGCTGAGCCGCTGGGCTCCACGCGGCCAGCCTGTGCCACCTCCCTCGGGTCTCTCTAGAGCTCAGTCACCTCTCACACTGCACATCCCATCCCTGCTCCCCGCCGCCACACCCCCCTGGAGTTCTGTGTGTGTGTGTGTGGGGGGGGCTCCTGGCTGCTCTCCCTGCCTCTCACTAACCCCACTCTGCGCTCTTAGCAGCAGGGTGGTTCTTTGAAAACCACCCCAGGGGCAGGTCTCCTTGGCTCTCCGTTTCTCTGGTGGGAGGGGAGGCCAGGGTTCTCCAGGGGTCTGCAGGGGTATCCAGGGGTCTGTAGGAATCTGCAGGGGTCTGCAAGGCCCTCCACAACCTGCTCCACTGCCCTGGGGCCTCTGCCTCCCTGTCCAGCTGCAGGTGCTCCAGCCTTGCTCTTCGCTGAACACAGCCCTAGGGGCTTTGCCCTGCTGTTCCCTCCGCCAGGAATGCTTTTCCCCAAATATCTGCTAACTCAGTCCCCTGCCTCGGCTCTGTTGGCACTCCATCTTCCCCTAAGGGCCATCTGGTTCAACATCACAGACCACCGCCAGCTCCACTTTCCCGACCCCGTTACCCGCACTGCCAACCTCTCCTAGTCTTATGTTCTAACAAACCAGTCATTTCCGATTTATTGTCTGCCTCTCCCCGAGGTGCAAGGTTGGCTTCCTAGGGCAGAGTTTTGTGTTTTATTCACTGTTAGTGTCAAGCGCATAGTAGGCGCTCAATTAGTCACTCAACAGATGCTGAATGAATGAATGGGTAACCAGTGCAGAGCTGGTTCTCACAGCTGCCTCGCCTCCCCCTGGCTGATTGCAATTCCTGCACTGAGCCGAGCTGTCCACAAGAGCTGGGCGTTGCGTTAGATTCCCCCTGACTCAGAACACACTGAGGATCAGAGGAAGCCTCCGGCCCTGGCTCAGTCTGACATCATTATCTTTTAAATATACACATATAGATATATATTCCTTATTTGAAAGGAAAAGAATGAAAGAGAAACAGAAAGACAGAGACAGATGGAGAGACCTTCCATCCACTGGTTCACTCCCCACATGCCCACAACAACCAAGGCTGGGCCAGGCCAAAGCCGGGAGCTTGGAGCTCTATCCAGCTCTAGCTCTCCTACGAGGGTTCCAGGGACCCAGTTACCAGGGCCACCACCTGCTGCCTCCCAGGGTGTGCGTTAGCAGGGAGCTGGATTGGAAGCAGAGCTACTGATGCGGGATTCCCACATCCATGCCAAGTGCCCACCCCCGATGCCATCAGCTTAAAGAAAAAAAAAGCTAGAGGGAGCAAGGTGACCCCAGCGTCCACCTGCTCCCCTGCAGGACCTCCCCCTCGAGCCCCCACACCCTGGCCACTGGGAGGGAAGGTGGCCAGCGTCGGTGCTGCCCCTGAGGGTACTCACTTCTTCTGCACCGAGCTTCTCCACCTGCTCAGGGTCTCCGGGGACAGCTTGGCTTCCACCTCCTCCATTTTGCCCTCGTCGGGGAGGATGAAGAGCGTGCTGGCGTTGCCCAGGTAGTTGAGTTGCACCACAGTGCAGGACAGCTCCTGGTCCCGGAAGTAGGGCGTGGCGAAGTCCTCCATGGTCATCATGGGAACCGGCACCCATTTACCCTTTTCCACCTGGAACCTGGACTTGATGGTATCATGGGGGTCAAAGGGCTTCTCCCAGTTGCCTGAAAGTGGAGCAAGCGGGCAGAGGCCAGGTGAGTGCCAGGGCAGCCTCCCCGGGGGCGAAGCGCTCTGCCCGTCCCCAGCCAGCCAGGGGCCCTCTTGGGGTGGCCCTGCCTGGGTCTGGAGAAACACCTCGGTGAGTGGTGAAGCCGTGGGTGTGAGGGGAAGCCATGCAGGCTGGGAGTAGGACGCAAGAGAGAGGCAGGGTCGGCACAGGTGGGCGAGAGGGCCCAGCGGCCCAGGGGCAGGCAGGAGCCCGGGGGAATGGGAAGTTACTGGCTCCCTGGAAGGAACAGTGTCTGGAGTCACTGGCATGGCTGGGGTGTGGGAGCTCTGAGTCTGAGCTCCACCCGGGGACAGGAAGCAGTGGACAGAACAGCAGTGTGGTCCCCTGGGGGTGGGGTGGGGGCCTTAATGGAAGGAGAACTCAGAGCCAGGAGTGACCATGAGCACAAACGCGTGGGCACGTACAGCATCTTAGGAGCCAGGGACACTGCGTGCCCCCAAGTCCAGGGCTATGACATGCCGGCTGTGGGTCCTCCGCTCACGCCGAGTCACGTCCACTCTGTGATTTCTTGAACTCGGGACCCCGTGACTCTGCGTCTGTCTCCCGCTTGCTCCCAGGAGCCCAGCCTCTCCAGCCTCGCCAGCCTTGTGGCCGCGTCCTGCAGCCCGGTGGAGTCAGCCCTTCCAGCCAGCCTCGTCTCCGGGCCCTTCCTGTCCCCCTCAAGGCCGTGCTAGCTCTGGGCCCAGACCGAGCCGCTGCCCTCGTGACGACCATCCGGTCTCTCGCTCACTGTCTCACAAGGCTCCGGGTTGGCCAAGATCCTGCCGCTCAGATCCCACCCCATGGGCAGCCCTGTCGCAGCTGGGTGCTGGTGCCCAGCCCTGGTCCCTGGGCTTGGTGGGGGGATTCCCGCCAGAGTCCTCAGGTCAGCATCACCCACGCCCCTCCCAGCTCTCTCCCTCTAGGGCCTGCTTGGTGTCCTGACTGAGGATTCCGTCGTGGACAAGCTCTACCCCAGCATCTGTTCAGCACTGAATTCTGCGGAGGTAAAACTGCTTCTGGCACCCATAGCCGCTGCACACCTGGAACACAAGCCCACCCGAGCCAGGCTGATGTAAACCCTCACCCTAAGGACCGACTGACCAACACTCCTATCGCCCTGCCCACTACGTCCAGCCATCTCGTCGTCATCCTCATCATCACCATCGTCACCAAAAGGCCAGAGAAACAGCTCCAGGACAGCAGAACGTCACACTCAGATGCGACACGGACGGACGTTGGAATTGTTAGGCGTGAGGCAGAGAATTTAAAATAACCCTAACCAGTAAGGTAAGGGCTCCAAGGATACGCACGAATAGGTGAGCAGGGTCAGCAGAGAGAGGGAAACTGAGCAAGACGCGGAAAGCATTGCCAGAGATCAGTGGAATGGAAATGGAGCGCACCCTCCCGGCCTCCCCGGGGAGACTTGATGCAGCCGAGGAGAGAGCCTGGGCGCGGGGACACAGGCTGACGGGACTGCCAGACAGAGCCCAAAGAGAAGCAGGAGTGATAAAGGCAGAGCCTCCAGGAGCCATGGGGCAGTTCTCAGAGGCGCGGCATGCCCACGGCCGGAATTCCTGGGGGACGGGACTCCCTCCCTCCCCGCCTTCCTTCCATAATTGCGGGCAGCGTCTGGGGCCCCCCCGTGTCTCTGGCTCCCTCACTTCCTTGCCTGGCCCCTTCCTGTCGTCGTTCCTACCTTCAGGGTTTCTAGGACCAAGGCAGCTGCCAGTCTCTGCTCAGCCCTGAGCCCCTGTCTCCCCCCTCACCGGGTGTGAACAACCGACAGTGGCAGCCAGAGCCAAGGCCCCTCGCAGGGCAGACAGCTCCCTGCCCACCGCCCCGCCCTGGCCAGGAAGGTGCCCCGGGGATGTGACTAATGGCCAGGGGCAGGGGTGGGAAGAAGCCTGGTCTGGACTGAATCCTGCCGTGGCTCTACAGGTCTCTAACCCTTCTGACCTCTGCCCCCCATCTCTGCATGTGTCACCAGCTCTCCCGATTCTTCTCGAAGCCCGCGCTCCATCATCTCAGTCTAGGCTCCCTCCCCCGGGGGTCCAGGTGGCTCACAAGGCCAGGGTGGCTTTGTGACCCAGCTCTGTTTGCCTCAACCTCCCTCTGCTGTGTTGCTTTCCCCTGTAAAGGCAAAGGAGAGCCATGCCCTTCTCCGGCTCCCCTTCCCTGCCTGGCTGGATGCCCCCTCCCCTGCTTTCCCAGACTGGGTCTGCAGCACTGCCAGCTGGCGCCCTCTGCTGGTGGTGCAGTGGGAGAGGAGGAACTGACACTGACAGGGCGTCCTGAGCCAGAACTTCTGGAACCTGAGCGTCAACACTGCCCCCTGCCGTCCACCCTCCACACTGCAGCTTGGCTATCGACCAGGCCTGGACAGGTTCCTGTGTGTGAACCAGGTGGAAGCGAGGCACAGAACGGGAAGCTGCAGGGTGGGGCGGCCAGGGGTCAGCACAGGAGCGGGAGGAGGGGGCTCTAAGCAGGGAGGTGGCAGCCTCCTGGGGCCTAAGTGTGTAGCTCCCTCCGCTGCTGGCTTAGCTGCCCTGCCTGTGCCCGATGGCTAGAGGTGGAAGCGGCAACTGGTCTGTCTGCTGTGACCCTAGGGGTGGGGCCCTAGGGCAGGGCGGTGGGAACCCCACCAGCAGGGCAGGCGCCCAGTCCATGCTGCCTGTCCCCCAGCACAGCCGCTGGGCCTGGGCAGAAAGAGCCTTGCAGACTCAGGACCCTGCGGACCCCGGGCAGGCGCTTACCTTTGAAGAATATGTAATTCACCAGGACCATAGCGGTCTGCGGGTCGAGGTCCCGGATGAGGTCCACGATTTTGCCCTGGGTTTCCTTCTCCACGTAGCTGTTGATGAGTCTCTTGGCGGCGGCAGGGTCCTGGAAGTCGGTGGCGATGGCGGCCGAGCCGTACAGCCTCTTGGCGCCTTCGGCAAAGGTCGCCAGCATTTCCAGCGACTTGCGGACGAACAGCGCGTTGCCCAGGCTCAGCTGCAGCTGCGCGCGCGGCTGGCGGAGCGTGCTCAGGAGCTGCTGGAAGCCCCGGTGGATTTCCATCTCTGGCGTCTCGGTGAGGTTGAACTTGAGGCCTTGGAGCAGCTCGGTGAGCGTGGAGTTGCGGGCTCCCAGGGACAGGAAGGCCAGGGCCGTGGAGACGCTCAGCGGGGAGAAGATGAGGTTCTTGTGGGGCATCGTGGAAGCCAGCTGCTTGTAGAGGCTGCAGGCGAAGTGGGCGTTGCTGGAGACCAGCCCTGCAAGCCGCGGCCCATCCTCCGGGAGCTCCTGGCCCAGGGTCTCCGGGCCAGCTGTGCCCGCCGGGTGGCAGAGGACAGCAGGGCAGAGCCCCGCTACCACCAGCGCCAGCGCCAGGAGAGTTGACATCCTCGCCGCTCTCAGCCCTGAAAAGCAGGACCCCTGTAAGGCTCAGAGGCCCAGGAGGGGCAGCGCGTGCCCTCAGGACCTCCCTCCTGGCCTGCGCTCCAGCCCTCATGGCTTCCTGACCTCCCCTGGGGCGATGCTTTCCTGGGCACCCAACAGACACCACTTCGAGGGTGAGTGCTGTTATCCCTGGGAGAGAAGCGGGGCACAGAGCGGTGCAGGGGGCTCCCCAAGGGAACACAGTGGGCCAGGGGAGGAAGTGAGGTCAGCAGCCAGGTCCCCCTAGCTCTTAGACCTGGTAGCTGTGAGGTTGGGAGGTGTGTCCTTCCAGAATGCCTTCTCCTCCCCCACGGGCACCCCGACAGAGGGGAGAGAGAGCAGGGGGTTCTGTCCCTGCCCCAACCGCCATCTGCCCTGAAGTAGGACCCTGGAGGGCCCCTGCACCGCGTCAGACCTTGGCCCTCCCCCAGTCCCGGGTGGCAGGTGCCTCGGCCCCGGGCAGGCCATGCCTGGAGGGGCCCGGTCACAGCACGGTCTGCTAAGGGAGGACCCGGCAAGCAGCTGGCCCCTGAGAGGCTCTGAGGGGATGATCCCCTCCCCTGGAGCTGCTGCACAAGAGACCCGAGACAGGGGCTGTGTTCAAACCCGACTGCGGCCGGCAGCTTCCACCCACGTGGTCCCTGACTCAGAGGAGAAAGGGGGCTGGGGCCAGCGCTGTGGCAGAGCGGGTAAAGCGCCACCTGGAGTGTCAGCATCCCATATGGGCGCTGGTTCGAGACCCTGCTGCTCCACTTCCAATTCAGCTCTCTTCTATGGCCTGGGGAAGCAGTGGAAGATAGCCCAAGTGCTTGAGACCCTGCACCACATGGGAGACCTGGAGAAAGCTCCTGGCTCCTGGCTTTGGATCGGCACAGCTCCGGCCGTTGCGGCCATCTGGGGAGTGAACCAGCGGATGGAAGACCTCTCTCTCTCTTTCTCTCTGTCTCTCCTATCTCTGTGTAACTCTGACTTCTGTGTAACTCTGACTTTCAAATTAATAAATAAATAGACTTTAAAGAAAGGGGGTTGCTCATGTTGGGTCCCAGGGGAGGATGGAAGGAGAGGAGCAGGAAGGAGAAGAGGAGGAAGAGGAGGGGAGGGGAGAGCTGGGAGGCAGTTCCAGGGCTGCTATGCATCGGAGTTGAGGGACAGGGCAGCCCTGGCCTCAGCTGTCTGTTGACAGTCGGGTTGATGTGGCCAGTCCTTTGGAATGGTGTCACACGGGATTTTCCGCAAATCACAGCTGGAGGGAGATGGCTGGTGTGTCCAAGCCAGCCAGAAGGGGGTACAGCTGTCTGTCGGCTCGGCCACGGGGCATCAGGGGGAAGTGGAGCCCTGGCCCCTCCAAAGGCAACCCCTGCCTCCCGCAGACACTGCAGTCCTGATGGGGCCTGCGTGCTTTGTCCAGGGGCCCCACGGCAGGGTGTGCATCTGCACTCTGTCCTGAGAGCAGTGCCCTGCGCTAGCCGAGGGGACGGCACCTCCTCCCTCTCTGAGGGTCAAGGCCACAGCTGGCTCCAACTCAGAGCCCAGAGTGTGGAGTCAGAAGTAACCCAAGAAACCACGGTGGCCCCTCCACCCATGGCAGGCGTGAAAACCCATATCCCCCGAGAGGGGGACATTGGAGTCAGTGGCAGCCCCAGAACAGTCCCTTGGCCCCCAGCCCCGTGCCCTGAGCCCCCTCGCACCCCACACAGGCCACAAGCTCCAGGTCACAGCCTAGCACCCCAGGAATCCACAGCTCCCAGCATGGAGGCAGCAGCGTGGGTTACCTGCTGGTAAAGGAGGCACTGGGAGGTTCCGGAGGCGCCCGCCCAGAGTGCTGGCTTTGCCCGAAGGCCAGCACTTATTTGTCCTGGCAGAGAACCACGCCCCCTGCTTAGGAAATGTTGTCGGGAACAGCCAAGGACTCTGTTCTTAGACTGGAAACAGCCAGACCACTGTTTCCCGTAACCTAGTTTATTGGCTCCCATGGAACAACCCGGTGATGGGAAGCGCCCTTAACTTTTTGTTCCTTAAAAACAATGACAACAAAAACTGCCTTCTTAGTGCACTTTCTGTGTATAAAATGAGTATTGAGGAACATGGAATAACCCAGAAAATAAAGATGCTGGCAATATCCCCCAGGGAGGGCCCGGCTAACCCCTTGGCCTTGGGATATTTCCACGTCGCTTTGCTTCTGAGCGTTGGGTGTGAGTCTTAGTGCGTCTGTGTGTGTGTGAGGCGTGAATCTCTGAACGCAAACGCGGACGTGCTGTTTGTAAACACAGGACTCTGTTCGCCGTGCGTGCTCCAATGTTATATGCCTGCAGCGTCACGGGCGTGCTTACACCTGTACTGCACACGCATGTGAGAGCGTCGTCCTGTGCTACGAAGGCGACAGGACTTCTCCAGTCTCGTGATCTCGTGGGCAGGCTAGCGTACGCGGAATCTATCATCGGCCAAACTGTCAGCATGCAGTGCATGACCGTCACTCTAAATGCAAGCCTGGCTTTGTTTGGTGTAGCACTATGTGAGCGAACGAACCGCGATAGACGCTTGTTGGCTCTAAAGTGTGAGTGACCGATGAGAGCAGCGTTTCATCCTCCCTAATATATGGAGCTTTGTAGGCTCCATATATTTTCAGAATGCAGTATCTTTTTAAGTACTTTTGCCGTCTTCCGCTGCTTTCCCAGGGCCACTAGCAGGGAGCTGGACTGGAAGTGGAGCCGCCAGGACTTGAACTGGTGCCCATATGGGTCGCTGGCACATGTGGCGGCTTTATCCATTATACCACAGTCAGATCCCAGAATGCAATATATTTTTTAAAGATTTTATTTTATTTATTTGAAAGAGTTACAGAGAGGGGCAGAGACAGGGAGAGAGGTCTTCCCTCTGTTGGTTCACTCCCCAGATGGCTGCAACAGCTGGAGCTGTGCCAATCCGAAGCCAGGAGCCAGGAGGTTCTTCCGGGTCTTCCACGCAGGTGCAGGGGCCCAAGGACTTGGGCCATCTTCTACTGCTTTCCCAGACCATAGCAGAGAGCTGGATGGGAAGTGGAGCAGCCCATATGGAATGCCGGTGTTCAGGCCAGGGCTTTAGCCCACTGCGCCACAGCGCCGGCCCCACAGTTTTAAATTCACACAGAATCCCAAAGACACAGAGGCTACAGCTGCCGGAAGCTCTCTCAGTCCAGGTGGAGGCGGTGAGTTGACGGAGGGACTGTCCCTTGCAGGGCACCAGGCTCCATCTACCTTGTGGCTCAGCCATCCCTGGGCATTTGTCTGCTTGGCCCAAGGCAGTGGACTCCAGGGCTTGACGAGGGCAGAGGGAATAATGACCCAGCTCATATTGGACAGCACTAGCCCCTCCTCGTCAGAGTGACCCGTCCCCAGGCTGCAGGATCACTGTAGCTGGTTTGCCTTCTGAGCTGGCAATCTCTTTGGAATATTTTCTCATCAGAGTCCAGGGGAGCCCCCCTCCCACATTTCTGAGCCCCTGCAAAAAGAAATAAGAAGGAACCCGGGAGGATCCGGTGTGGCAGAGGTGGCCTGTGCACGACAGCAGAGAGCTCTGCCGTCCTGTTTTCAAAGTGTAGGCGGGGCACCAGCAGCGCCTGGGAGCCTGCTAGAAACACAGACTCCCTGGCAGGCTTCTGGCGCCGTGGTTAAGGCACGGCTCGGGGTGCCCTCGGCCCATATTGGGGTGCCTGGGTCCTGGCTCTGCCCTTCATTCCCGATTCTGCTGATGAGCACCCCAGGAGGCAGCAGGTGCAGGCTCAGGGAGTTGGGTCCCTGCCACCCATCTGGGGGACCTGGATGAAGTTCCTGGGCTCTGGTTTCAGCCTGGCCCACTCCCAGCTGTTGCCAGCAGGTGGGGGATGAACCAGTAGATGGAAGATCTCTCAGCCTGGCCCACTCCCAGCTGTTGCCAGCAGGTGGGGGATGAACCAGTAGGTGGAAGATCTCTCTCCATCTCTATCTCCTGTGCCTTTCAAATAAATACGTATTTAAGAAAGTAACACAAGACCTTGGGACCCTGCCAGCCTCACTAATGCAGACTCTGCATCCTCACTGCAGCCCCGACGAGCCGCGGCCCCGGCAAGGCTGGGCTCTCCAGGACGGCGAGCCTGTCTGTGCACGGTTTCTTCCTCCTCTCTGGCCTCTGCAGAAGGTGGCTTCCAACCAGGCTCTCCCTCAGCACAGCCAGGGCCTTTCAGAATCCGAAGTGCAGAGGACGTTTTCCGTGCCTGCTGTTGTCTCGGCTGCACGTGGGCTTTCTTCTAAGCATGCACAGAGTTGGTTCCTTCCAGTATTCCACAGATGCTCACGGAAGGAGCCAGGCGGGGACCCAGCGGTGAGCGGAGCCAGGAGCGACCCTGCACTGCAGGTGCTGCCGTCTCTGTGGCGCCAGAGCAGTGAGTGCCTTCTGCAGCCGCACCGGGAGGGTCTCCGGGAGTCTCTGCACGTTTTCCGTAAAAGTCTAGAGAGTCAAGTTTTAGATGAGAAAGGGCACGTGTGACGTCTGTGTCTTCCTCTACCATCTCAAGCTTTTGAAACTGCCCAACTCATTCCTAGCCTGTGAGATGCAGGGCAGGCCTGTGGGCCGGTTACGCGTGGCGGGCCTATGGGCCGGTTACGCGTGGCGGGCCAGGTTCGCCAGCCCCTGATGAGATACGTGCAGGGCCGGCACGAGGGGACGAAGGCTTTCGCTCTCCCGGCTCAGGCTCCAGTCACAGCTTGTGGTCCACGCACTGCCCAGGGGGTGCACGGCGGCCAGAGTGGGTCTAACGAGCTCTTCCTGATGGCCACCTGTCTATGCAGCACAGGGTCATGCCCAGGGCAGGACACGGAACTTCCCTTGTTGATCCCACTTTGCTTCCTGGATCCAGCAGCAGGAGCTGTGGCAGGAAGCCGGAGCGTGAGCCGGGAGAGGCCGCCCAGCTGCGCACCATGCCGTTCGTTCGGCTTGCTCAGCCATCATCAGGCAAGTAGGTGTCGGCAGGAGCTGGGGCCCCATGGCCAGCGCGTCCGTCCAGGCTCAGCAAAGCTTCCCGGGGCAGATGGCCTCCGTTTACAGCGCCGCTGAAGGCGTTCCACCCCAGGTTTTATATCCCGGTGGGTGACGTGGATCTCTGGACACCGGCGCTCTGAACCTCCTGTTCTCAGAGAGATGAAGATGTGGCCCGGGCTGGTCCTCAGCTTCCTTCCTGTCTAGGGGCGGCCTTCTCGGCCACTCGGGAACTTGTCCTCCTGAGCGTTCCAGCCGACCCCCACCCTCTCTGATCCTGCTAAACCCGCTGCTCTCTGTCTCCATACTCGCCCCTGGCAGAGGGTCAGATCGTCACCCCTTCCTTCAGTCCCATCAGATTCTACCCTAGGTGGTGCCCACGTGAGTGCAGAATATCGACCAAATGATGGATAGTCCCACGTGACCGGGGCAGACTGCCTTTGGGGGCGTCCTTGTCTGATCGCACTGAAGAACACGTCTCCCTCCTCTCTCTCACCTGGAGTTTTTTTTGGCCAGCCTCGGCCTGTGCCAGCCTCCGGGTATGGGGTCCAACATGGAAGCGTGGGACTTGCCCAGGTGCCCCCCAGCGTACGTGGTAGAGCTGGGAGTGGAGCTTAGGGCAAACCACGCCAGGGCCTAATCCAAGCCCCTCACCACCACACCCTGCCCTGGTGTCTTAACAAGGAAGCCAATTTCACCCTCGAAGACAGGAGAGAGTGACAGTCTTACAGAGACGGGGCTCGCCGTTTGCTCCACCTGGACCTGTGTGAGTTGTCTTTTAAGTGGGCTGGGCTCCCAGCTGCCAGGGAGCTCGGTGCCCATCAGTCACCACCCTCGCTCCTTGGCTATGGAAGAACCTGTTCCTCTGACGTAAATGCGCCCAGGTGGGCAGTGTAGCGTGAGCCGGAGACGCACCTGGCTTTGGTGAGGGACGGAACAAGGTCTCCGGAAGCCTCTCTCTAAGGTCAGGACGTTCCCAGGGCGCAGGGTGGAGACAGGTGGAGGTAGCAATTGGCACCTGCCCCTGGGACCTGTGTGACCGTGGCTACAGCACCTGTCCCAAATGGGCCCAGCAGCCGGGGCACGCAGGGGCCCTGTCCCAGGTCACACGGTGTCAAGGCGAAGCTTGGGTGCTGTCTCCTTCCAGCCCCCTCCTGTGTGGTGCAGCCTGCACCGCGGGGCGGGTCGGCCTGGGAACAGCTCAGGGAGGGGGTGGGGTGCGCACAGGGGCTGGGACTGTACATGGAGAACCAGTGCTGCTGGGGCTCCGCGGGGGCCGGGCAGGAACCCAGGCTGGGGTGAGCCCCTGGGGGGCAGGAAGCTTCCGGGAGCTGGTTCCTTCCGGAGAGACAGGGGCTGGGGGAAGGGCGGCTCTGCCACAACCTCCCCTCCCCGGCCCCCGGTTGTCAATCACAGCGCCTGAAGGAATTCTTGGAGGAGAGACTGAGCAAAGTGCACGCTGTGGAGCAGGGCTGGGTCTCGCTGGAACGGGCGGCATCACCAGCCTGACCTCACGGCTGCGGTGGTCGCACTGGCTTTGTAGTTTTAGGGGGAGGGCCGTGGGGGAATGAGGCCCAGCTGCATGGCCTGGCCCTTGACTGGGTCCCACGTGGACAGGGAGGCGCCCACAGGTGGACTTGGCGGTGGGGGGGTGACTTCCTGGTCCCGATCTACACGCCGCCTACTCTGGGCTCTGTCCTGTCCTCTGGGAGGGGGCGGCAACTTCTACTGTGTCGTTTGCACCTGCGCATTCTTGCGAAACAAGGACCAGCTGCCGCCTTCTCACCGGACAATCTTGCTCTCCCTCCACTCCCCCCACCCCCTGGGGAGTCCTATCTGAGCTGCCCTATGAATAGGCCCACACGGTGAGAAGCCAGGCCTTCTGCCAGTAGTCCCGTGAGTGAATGGAGATGTGGAGCTGCCAGCCCCAGGCAGCTCTTCCGGTTCTGCAGCCTTGGCCAAGAACTTGATCATGAGCTTGAGAGGCGGTGCCCCAGGCCCCCCACCGAGCCCCTGCTGGCAGCGCCAACACCTGTTCGGGGCGGTGGGCTGGGACGCAGCAGCGGCAGACCGAGGCAGGTCCACGTGCCGGCCCTCCTGGCTCTCAGGCTGGAGGCAGACCGTGGGAAGACATGGGAAGACTATGCTACTGAAGCCCCACTAAGTGGGCGTTCCTTCTGCCCGCCCCATTCTTAAGTGGATTTGCCTTCCTCCACCTGACACAGGCCCAGTGGCATCGGTGACGGCCCCCCGTGCTGTGTTCTTTACACTTAAGAACTCTTTGAGGGGCTGGTTTCGGGGCGCAGACGACTGAGCCACAGACGAGGACATCGGTGTCCCGCATCTGAGCGCCTGTTTGAGTCCCGGCTGCCCTGCTTCGGAACCAGCTCCCTGCTCACCCACCTTGAGAAAGCAGCAGAGGACGGCCCAAATGCTTGGGCCCCCACCACCTCCATGGAGGCCCAGCTAAAGCTCCTGGCTCCTGACTTTGGCTTGGCCCAGCCCTGACCATTGTAGCCATTTGGAGAATGGAGGAAGTGGAGGAAGCTCTCTCTCTGTCACTTTTCAAATAAAATGAATCTTTTTTTAAAAAAGATCTATTTGGCCAGCGCCGTGGCCCAACAGGCTAATCCTCCGCCTTGCGGCGCTGGCACACCGGGTTCTAGTCCCGGTCGGGGCGCCAGATTCTGTCCCGGTTGCCCCTCTTCCAGGCCAGCCCTCTGCTGTGGCCCAGGAGTGCAGTGGAGGATGGCCCAGGTGCTTGGGCCCTGCACCCCATGGGAGACCAGGAAAAAGCACCTAGCACCTGGCTCCTGCCATCGGATCAGCGCGGTGTGCCGGCCGCAGCGCACCGTCCGCGGCAGCCATTGGAGGGTGAACCAACGGCAAAGGAAGACCTTTCTCTCTGTCTCTCTCTCTCACTGTCCACTCTGCCTGTCAAAAAAAAATAAAAAATAAAAAGATCTATTTATTTTACTTGAAAGGCAGAGTTAGAGAGAGAGAGAGAGAGAGAGAGAGAGAGAGAGGTCTTCCTACCCCTGGTTTACTCCCCATGGTCTCAACAGCTGGAGCTGTGCTAATCTGAAGCCAGGAGCTTCCTCCGCGTCTCTCATGCAGGTGCAGGGGCTCAAGGACTTGGGCCATCTGCTGCTTTCCCAGGCCATAATAGAGAGCTGGATCAGAAGTGGAGCAGCTGGGACTCGAACCGGCGCCGTTATGAGATGCCGGCACTACAGGTGGTGGCTTTACCCTCTACGCCACAATGCTGGCCCCAAATAATCTTTTAAAAACAGAGCTCGCCAAGTCCTCACAAACACCAGCTGAGGTGGGTGGGCTTGCTCTGTGGCACCTGAGGAAGCAGCACAGAGAACGGAAGTACATTTCCAAGGCCACACAGCGGGTCCGTCCCAGCCGAGCTCGGGTTCCGAGCCCCTCTCCAGGGAGCACAGCTCCAACCCACAGACCTGTGCTGGGCCTGGCCCTGGAGCCACAGGGCCTGCGGAGACAAGGAGCCACCTGCTGGAGGCCCAGCCAGAGCGTGAGGGTGTGGACGTGGACGTGGGCGTGGGAGGATCCTGGGATGTGAGTCAGAATCACGCTGCCACCCGGCCGTAGCAGCTGCTGCCCCCATGTTGCACTTGGGGTGATCTTTCCTGTTTCGGGGCTCCCCTCGGGCCAGGGCTTTGACCCGACTGCCCCTGACAGCTTCCTCATACTGGGCACACCCTAAAGTAAATCCCTGCTGTCCCTCCTGCTCCCAGCTCGGCCAGAGACCCTCCTCCTTTCGCCCTCCCCCTCCACGTTCCCAGAACCCACCCCTACCCCTCCATTGGTGCTGCGTTCCCACGACTCTCACGTTCCCTGCGGCCATGACCTCCCAGCTGCCCCACACTTCCTCTCCTGCCCCATCAGTCCATGTTCTCCTCCCTCCCTCCCCCCTTCCTCCCTCCCTCCCTCCTCCCCTCCCTTCCTTTCTTCTCTTTCTTTGAAAGATTTACTTATTTGAAAGGCAGCATTACAGAGAGAGAGAAAGGGAGATACAGGGAGTTGCTTCCATCTGCTGGTTCACTCCCTAGATGGCCGCAAAAGCCGGGGCTGGGCCAGGCCAAAGCCAGGAGCCTGGAACCCCCAACTAGGTCTCCCGTGTGGGTAGCAGGGGCCCGAGCACCTGGGCCACCATTTGCTGTCTTCCCAGGTGTATCTGCAGGGAGCTGGCTTGAAAGTGGAGCAGCTAGGACTGAGCCGGCGCCCAGAGAGGTGCCGGCATCTCAGGCAGCGGAGTAAGCCACTGCGCCACAACACTGGCCCCCCAGCCTGTTCTCTACAAGGTCACAGAACACCTTTAAGAGCACATCTGGTGGGGTCGGCGCTGTGGTTTAGTTGGTGAAACTGCTGCCTGCAGTGCCGGCATCCCATATGGGCACCGGTTCAAGTCCTGGCTGCTCCATTTCCAATCCAGCTCCCTGCTATGGCTTGGGAAAGCAGTAGAAGATGGCTCAAGTCCCTGGGCCCCTGCACCCATATGGGAGACCCAGAAGAGGCTCTTGGCTCCTGGCTTCGGATTGGAATAGCTCTGGCCATTGCAGCCATCTGGGGAGTGAACCATCGGATGGAAGACCTCTCTCCTCTCTCTCCTTCTCTCTCTCTCTCTGCCTCTGCTGCTGCCTCTCTGTAACTCTGCCTTTCAAATAAATTAATTAATTAGAAGAAAAACCACGTTGTTCAGCTCACTTACCTGATTGACGACTAAGAGACCTAAGCCTTCCCTCAGCCTCCCTTCTTTCTCCCCTGGGTCCAGCCCTCCCCCCTCCAACATCCCTGCCTCCCTGTGGTCTGATCCCCTCCGACCTCTGCCGCTGGGTCACCTGCCATGTTTCCTAGAGCAGAGTTCTCCCTGCAGAGCCCTTGGGTTCCCCAAAGTGAGCTGGGGGACTGAGGGACAGTCCCCAAGGGAGCTGAAGCAGAAGGGCCTCTCTGCTGTCACCTGCTGGCCGCGCTCTGCACGTGCGCCACCCCCTTGAGAAACCCGTAGGGATCAGCTCCTCCGTGGTGGACAAGGGGACCTCCGAGAACGCTTGAGCCTGGTGCAGTCTCAGGTGGGTCGGCCTGTGCAGGACTCAGGGCTGCCCCAGCGTAGCAGGGAGGCCCTGGGGCGCTGCCTGGAGCTCACCCTCCCTGGACACTGCTCCTGCTTCTACTCTGCCTGCGGCTCCTTGCCCTCTCCTCCTCCTCACAGAGGGCGCTGTGGGTTTCTGGCCATCGGGGCCCTGCTTCTGGCTCATCTCTGCTCCCTACAGACTGAATTACCAGGCCTAGCCGAGAGAAACACCTCCAGGGACTTAGGCTACACAGTGGCTCCCTGTGGGAGGGCCACAATGCACTGGGCACCAGCCCAGCCGCCTGCCGGGTCTGCTGGGAGTGATCTGGGGCTGGGCCGGCACAGCCACCCTGGGCCTGCTCCATCTGAGGCCCCTGAGGGTTGGCTGCAGCCGTGAGGCGGTGGAGGCTCCCTGGGCTCTGGGCCTCTGGGGCCGCTGTGCCGAGCTGAATGGGGGGCCCTGCCCTGCCAGCGCCTGGCGGTGGTCAATAATGAGATCTCTGTGCGTGCATCCGAACCCCAAAGCGGAGCCTGCAGGCCCTTGGCTGAGACTTTCTGTTTCGCTGGGCTGGGGCCCAAATATGCATTTTGAAAGATGCTTATGTATTTATTTGTTTAAGAAGCAGAGAGACAGAGACAGAGAGAGCGCTGTCATCCACTGTTGCATTCCTCAAGGGTCCCTAACGGGTGGGGCTGCCCAGGTGCAAGCCGGGAGCTGGGAGCTCATCCAGGTCTTCCACATGGGTGGCAGGGACCAAACCACTGGAGCCATCACCGCTGCCTCTGAGTGACACCTTGACAGTAGGGACTCCGTTCTGGAGCACCTGGGACTCCATCTTGAAAAAGCCCCCCCTTCCCACCCCGCCGGCAATAAAGGACGTCAGATTGTGCCAATGTATGGTGTCCTCTGCTCTCGCTCAAGTACAGCGGCCCCCAGGGTCTGCATGAGCCAGAATCCAGAATCGGGAGTGGAGCCAGGACTCCACCTGCTCCCCCAACCACGCGTCTTTAACAAGCCCCCAAGCGCTGTCCACCAGTGTGGGAGGAGCTCACAGAGTCTCCCCTTGTCAGGTGTCTGGAGCAGGTGTCAACTCAGCCCCTCCCACCGCACAGCAGGAGGAATGCACGTGTTGCGTCTGCTCCACGCCTCTGACACTGTGAGCAAGACTTGCACCCCCAGGCTCCCCCTCCTTTCCCTCACACCTGCCCCTCCTCCTGCCTTCCGGGCCCCACTCCTGCCAGCCCCGGCCCTTTAGCGTGTGTGAAGGACTAAGAGGAGGAGCGCTTATCTGCTGGTGCAACCCATGCGGTTCAGGGCAGCCTCCGGGGCGGGGGCAGAGAGAAGCAGGGCTCGGCGCTGGACGCTCTGCAGGAGGCTCTGGGGTCCCCGGGCCTTAGAGTCCTGCGTCCTCACTGCGGAGTTGAGAGGGTTAAATGAGCTGACACAGGGGAAGTGCCGGGCACTTAGAACGCTCAGCTCTTAGTGCAGCTGGAGGCTTACGGGCTGTATGTGGGTGTGGTTGTGGGTGTCTGTGTGTGTGTGTGTGTGTGTGCGTGTCTGTGGGTGTGGGCAGGTGGGTGAGTGTCTATGTGTGTAGGTGTGTGTGTGTGTGTGGGTGTGTGCATGTGTGTAGGGGGGTGTCTGTGTAGGTGTCTCTATGTGTGTGGGGATGGATGGGTGTGTGTATGAGTGTGTCTCTGTGGGGGGTGTCTACATGTGTAAGTATCTCTGTGTGTGTCTGTGTGTGTATGTGGATGTCTATTGTGTAGGTGTCTGTGTGTGTGTGTAGTGGGATGTCTGTGGGTAGGTGTCTCTGTGTGTCTGTGTGTGGATATCTATGTGTGTAGGTGTCTGTGTGTGTGTCTCTGTGTGTCTGTGTGGATGTCTATGTGTGTAGATGTCTGTGTGTAGGGGGGTTGTCTATGTGGGTAGGTGTCTGTGTGTCTCTGTGTGTGTATGTCTATGTGTGTAGGTATTTCTGTGTTGGGGGGCGTCTATGTGTGTAGGTGTCTGTGTGTGTGTGTGTGTGTAGGGTGGTGTCCATGTGGGTGGTGTTTCTGTATGTCTGTGTATGTGTAGGTGTCTGTGTATGTGTGTATGTGGATGTCTATATGTGTATGTGTCTGTGTGTGTGTAGGGGGGTATCTATGTCGGTAGGTATCTCTGTGTCTCTGTGTGTGGGGGGGATGTCTATGTGTGTAGGTGTCTGTGTGTGTGTGTATGTCTGTGTGTATGCATGTCTCTGTGTGTGTGTCTGTGTGTGTGTGTGTGGGCAGGTGGGTGTCTATGTGTGTAGGTGTCTGTGTGAGTGTATAAGTGTCTGTGTGTGTATAGGTGTCTGTGTATGTGGGGGGTGTATATATGGGTAGGTGTCTGTGTGTGTGGGTGGGTAGGTGGGTGTCTATGTGTGTAGGTGTCTGTGTGTGTAGGGGGTGTCTATGTGTGTAGGTGTCTGTGTGTGTATGTAGGTGTCTGTGCATATGCGTAGGGGGTGTCTATGTGGGTAGGTGTCTGTGTGTGTATGTAGGTGTCTGTGTGTGTAGGGGGGTGTCTATGTGTGTAGGTGTCTGTGTGTGTGTGTATAGGTGTCTGTGTGTGTATGTAGGGTGGTGTCTATGTGTGTAGGTGTCTGTGTGTGTGTAGGGGGTGTCTATGTGTGTAGGTGTCTATGTGTGTGTAGGGGGTATCTAAGTGTTTAGGTGTCTGTGTGTGTATGTAGGTGTCTGTGCATGTGTGTAGGGTGGTGTCTATGTGGGTAGGTATCTGTGTGTATGTAGGTGTCTGTGTGTGTAGGGGGTGTCTATGTGTGTAGGTGTCTGTGTGTGTGTAGGGGGGTGTCTATGTGTGTAGGTGTCTGTGTATGTAGGTGTCTGTGCATGTGTGTAGGGGGGTGTCTAAGTGTGTAGGTGTCTGTGTGTGTATGTAGGTGTCTGTACATGTATGTAGGGTGGTGTCTATGTGTGCAGGTGTCTGTGTGTGTGTGTAGGTGTCTGTGTGTGTGTGTAGGGGGTGTCTATGTGTGTAGGTGTCTGTGTGTGTGTAGGGGGTGTCTATGTGTGTAGGTGTCTGTGTGTGTGTGTAGGGGGTGTCTATGTGTGTAGGTGTCTGTGTGTGTGTAGGGGGTGTCTATGTGTGTAGGTGTCTGTGTGTGTATGTAGGTGTCTGTGCATGTGTGTAGGGTGGCGTCTATGTGTGTAGGTGTCTGTGTGTCTGTATGTGTGACAATGCAGGTGTGTGCGGGAATATTCTGTTTCCTGTAGTCTACATCCTTCTAGACAAACACCACCAGCTGAGGTCATGGAGACTCCTGACCAGGTTCTCCCGCGGAGTGCAAGGACCCAGGTCTCATGTTTGTAGCTGTTGCCATCTTGGGGTTTGGGCCATAGTCCCTAAAGACACGATACCAAGCACCATACCCCCTAATGTCGAAATTTCCAAAGATCAAAACCCCTGATGCTAAAATCCTGAAAGGGCAAAATCCCAAAAACGTCATTCTGGGGAGAAAAACTCTGCATGACAGTTACATGGCTTTTTCAAGGGGCTTTATCGGAGTCGTAGTGGAGCTCGAGAGAACGCTTCCCAGGGCTTCACACAACGCAGGAAGCCACGGGAACCCGGACACTTTTGCCAGCGTCAGCACTGGGGTATGCTAACAGCAAGGGCAGGGGTTCCAAGCAGACAAACCGTATTTGGAAACACAGGTCAGAAAGTGAACTGTTTGCCGCCCATCACTGCGGTGGGCAACTGGGCTCCCCCGCCCCACCCGCGTTCCCCCATGACTGTAGCGCGAGGTGGACAACCCACACCTCCTGCCGAGATCCATCCCAAACCACGTGGGTCAGCACCCACATGCCGCCGGCCGAGCAGCCAAGGCCCCAGGAAGTTTTCTCTTTCGTAATCGCGGATGTGCACTCCCCACCGAGGGAGCTTCAGCGTGTTTGTCTCCGTGCACCGGGCTCCGTGCAAGGTCAAGGCTGCTATGAGTCTCTGGCGGAGGCAGACTTGGAAGACGTGCCTGAGACACCTGAGCACTCACCGAAGGTCCAGACACAATCAGATGAGGGGAAGGTGAGATAAGCAGTCTTGCAAGGGAGTTTAAAAATAATGCCAATGGCTTAAAATCATGGAAAAAAAAAAACTAAAAAAAAAAAAAAAACCCCTCCAATTAAAAAAACCTTATAAGAACATTCCAGAAGGTGTGTTTCAAAGGGAAGCAGGAAGAAGTGCGCTACAGGGATGCACGCGGGCAGCAGTCCCCAGGGCGGGCCCGCGCTCCCGACCGCCAGCTGTTTTGCAGCCCGGCACCGTGAGCTAATGCATTTGCTGTTAAGGGCACACTCCCTTCAGAATACGCTCACATTCTTTCCTGTGGGCGCTCCCTCTGCCAGAGGCTTCGTGCCTTCACGCTCACCCACCTGAACCTGCCTCTTCGCCTGCCCATCCGCCAGGCCACGCCTCCGTGTTGGCCCAGGTGCCTGGAGCTGCATCCCACGCGCGCCCTCCATGGACCACAGACCCTGCAGGGCCAACACTGTTGACAGCACAGAGCTGCACCCTGCGTCGTCTTACCCCACGGAGAGTTTTCACACTGGCGCTTGAGTTGCTGTGCTGTGTGGCCAGCCTACTTACCCGAATTTCCCCTTCCCCACACTATTCTGCTTTCTACTTCTCTTACACGACATGTTTATTCCCCAATGGCAATTGTGCTTTTCCAGGATTTTAATATGTAGGTTTTTTTTTTTTTTTTTTGACAGGCAGAGTGGACAGTGAGAGAGACAGAGAGAAAGGTCTTCCTTTTCCGTTGGTTCACCCACCAGGGGCCGCTGCGGCCAGTGTACCATGCTGATCTGAAGCCAGGAGCCAGGTGCTTCTCCTGGTCTCCCATGCGGGTGCAGGGCCAAGCACTTGGGCCATCCTCCACTGCACTCCTGGGCCACAGCAGAGGGCTGGCCTGGAAGAGGAGCAACCGGGACAGAATCTGGCGCCCCGACTGGGACTAGAACCCGGTGTGCCGGTGTCGCAGGCAGAGGATTAGCCTAGTGAGCCACGGCGCCAGCTTTATGTAGTTTTTCAATGTTCAGAATTTTAATCTTTAGGGATTGTGATTGGGGAGTTTGATCTTTCGGGATTACAGCATTGGCATAGCGTTAGGGACCCTGTCTTTTGGGAATTTGTTCAACACCGGCCTCCTGGACACCCCCTCCCTCCCACCCATGTGGTCTTGGGGAACAGTGGCCGATGGTCAGGGCTGGGGAGGGCCAGGGCTGTCACCTGCTGACTGCTGCCCCCCACCCTAGCTCGATGTGCAGTGTCCTGGTGGCCCACGAGGGACTGAACCTCCCACCCCCACTTCCCTCCGCAGCCCCAACCACGAAGCCCGTCTCGTCAACACACCCTCCCCGCCTCTGGGACTGTGCTCACTGGGCTGCCACTTAATCTTTGCCCCTTCTTCTCCCGCTCACCCTGCAGCCCCAGCTTCCCCGGCACCACCAAAGAGAGCCCCCCGTTGGCACCCTGGCACAGAAGCCCACCCCCCTCCACACTGCTCAGAGCCCTGTTCTCTGCCTTACCCGTCTACTCTGCCTTTACAGTCCCCAGCTGGACTCCTGTGCGTTTGCCCCACCCCCACCCCCTGGTTTTTTTTTTTTCCTACACATTTTATTTTAAAAAAATGCAACAGCTTCCTGTTTTGAAACCCCTTTGGGCTTAGAGAGAAGCTGTGCAGACCACACAGGGAGGCCCTCCTGTGCGTCCCCCATCCTCCCCAGACATCAACATGAACATCCCGGGGAACCACGGAGACTTTCCAAGACCGAGGAGGGAACGCTGGCCCAGCCCAGAGCTATTTGGATTTTGCGTTTTTCCACACAGTCCTGTCTGTTCCGGGACTCCTTCCAAGACCCCCCAGGACAGGCGCCCCGTTCTCAGTGGGACTGGTCAGGCGTTCTGTTCCCTGTGCCCCACCCTCTGGGTGCGGCTCCTGCTCCCCCATGGCTGGGCTGAGGTCATGGAATGGGGCCAGTCCTCGCGGGGGTGCCCTGGCCCACCCACCCAGGCCCAAGGCGCCGGCAGCAGTGTCGACCTTGGCTCCCCGGCCGAGGTGGCATCTGCCAGGTCTCTGCTGCAGGGTCGCCGTTGTCCACGTTCTGTGCTCAGCTCTCAATGCCCATCCCACGCCGCGGCGCCTGGCGTCGGCCCACACGCGATGGGGTTCCCTTTTCCATTTTATCCTTCAACCCCTTTCGATCCGCCGCCTCCACGCCAGGTGTCCCTGCACAAGAGCAGGGACTTCCGTTTGCTGCTTCCTCCAAACAAGAGGGAATCTGGCCGGGGCTTTGGGAAGGGCTCGGGTGGCCGAAATGGACTAAACCTTGTGCCCCACCCCCACAGTCTCAGGTTGCAGTCCTAACCCCAGTTCTGCAAAATGGAACCGGATTTGGAGAGACAATTAACTCAAAGCAAGGCCATGAGGGGGGCCCTGCTCCGAGAGGACCGACATCCTTCTAAGAGGAGATGAGGGCACAGACGCACAGGGCGTCCAGGGGAGGACACGGGAGGAGGAGGCCAGGAGGAGAGGCCCCAGAACTTTGAGCTTGGCCTTCAACCTCCAGGCCAGGGGGCAGAGCCTCCCTGCAGTTGAAGCCGTCAGCCGGTGGCACCGTGAGGGCAGTCCTGGCAAACGCGCACCGGGGCACAGGCCCGCCCCTCTGTGCCCGCTGAGCCCTTGTTCTAGAAGGCATGAGCGCCCCCTGGAGGACTGAGAGGTGGCACCTGCTGATGTGCAGATGGGACAGCCAGGGACAGACACGCAGGGCACACGTGGTGGTGTGAGGTGGTTGATGACTCTGAAGTTGGGTTGAAAGCAGAGACCCCACTCTGGCCCCGTGCCCAGGGCCTGTCACTGAGCCACCAGCGCATAGCCCCCTCCTTGATCTCCTTCCCGCCCTGTGCTGTTCCACTCTGAGCTCTGCTGGAGTCCCCGCCACACCTGGGCTCCTCCCCCCCCATGCCCGTCTGCAGCTGGGAGTCCCCAGTCCGCCTCGTTCCGCCAGACCTGCTCCGTGTCGTCTCTTTCTCAAAACTCGACCCCTGCCAGCCTCACCCTCTTTCTCTCTGTCCCTGAGCGAGGCGTCCCAGGACCCAGCGCTGGCGGAGTTAAGCAGCAAACAGCCTGGGATGCCCTGCCCCTCTCTGGCGTGGAGCTCTGACGTGTGACACACGTGTGTGAGCCCACCCCGGCCCTGCACACGATAACTGCTGTGTGACTGGCCTGGGGCCCCGGAGCAGTGCTGGACTTCGGCCTGTTGCAAGACACGCCGGCAGAGCCTCCTCCTGGCCTTGGACTGGCCGGGTAAACAGGGAGGAAAACATTTGCCAGGCCAGCCCAGCCATTGCACAAGAGAGAGACCCATGGGAGGGGGAGACCACACCGAAAGGCTGGATCTTAAGAAGCCGCCCGGAGCCTGTGGCACAAACACAGACAAGCTGGCCTCAGCCACCTGCTCTGCCATCTGGCCCCCACTGCCACCAGCTGTGACATGGGGACAACGGTAGACTTTGCTGCTCTGTGGAGGGGTGAGGGCAGTCACCATCACCAAGTGCCCAGCGTGGCTGGCGGCACATGGTCGGTGCTCGGTGCTCTGGCCATGGTCCCCATGTGACATTCTGAGCTTGTCGCCTCTAGTGGGCACCGCCTGGAATCCAATGCAGACCTTGGGATCAGAGCAGTGCAGTGCTGTGGCGTGGAGGGTAAAGCGGTGGTCTGTGGCACCAGCAGCCTACATGGGTGCCTGTTCGAGTCCCGGCTGACCCAGCTCCCTGCTAGTGCTCCTGGGAAAGCAGCAGAAGATGGCCCAAGTCCTTGGGCCCCTGCACCCACGTGGGAGACCGGGAAGAAGCTCCTGGATACTGTCTTCGGATCAGCCCAGCTTCGGCCTTTGCAGCCATTGGGAGAGTGAACCAGTGAAGGGAAGACTCTCTGTAACTCTGACTTTCAAACACATGAATAAATCTTTTTTTTTAAGAGCAGTGGGCACAGCCTCCAGGAAAGCATTAGAAGGACACTCAGGCTGGGGCAGGCGCTTCAGGATCAGATTTGGGGGTGCTGCTCAGGGGGCGATTGGAGATGGAGTGTACAGCTTGCTCTTCCAAGGGTCTGGTGTCCTTCGTTTGGCCAACGAGGAAACATGCTGGCTTGGTTGAGGCTGGGAGGGAGCTCACCTGGACCACGCACAGGAGAGCCTTGTGGAGATGCACCTGGTCAGGGCCTTGTTCCCCATCGTCTCCCCGCAGGGCAGAGCACCAGGCCATAGTGGGGCTGGCTGGTGGCCCTGAGGCCATGCACCCTGCCCAAACCCCAGCTGCACTACTTGTGAGCTGTGTGACGAGGGAAGCCACAGTCTCTCCGAGCCTCACCTTCCCCACCTGCAGAATGGGAGTGATAGAGGTACCCCGCCCCCAGGGAAGTTGCGGGATGTGGCTGCGGAGCTGAACCCTAGACGCTGTGTGGAGCTTTGCCCGTCACCGTTCCCAGAGCTGCTTCCGTAACGACAGAGACACCCAGTGTCTGCAAAATCCTTTATTGTTATCGCCTATATAAAACCCCAAACGCGAGTCTCCGGCACCTGCAGCAGATGCGCGGCTGTGTGCAGAGGCCTCCGTTCTCCCCTCGCCTGCCTGGCCCGCCGCGTTGTAACTGCACTGGGAGGGTGCAATCTTCCGCTGACCCACTTCCGGTCTGAGGCGCCACTGTCATGCTCCAGGGATGAGACCGCCGGGGAATGCCCCGGGCTTGCTAGTGATTTCAGGGTCCGGGACCGAATCCTTGCCAGGATGCTCTGATGCCAGAGAGGGAGGGAGGGAGGGAGGGATGTCCCCCGACGTCGCACAGGACAGTGGTCCCTTTCCAGACACCCTGGGAAGTTTCTTCCCAAGCACAGTGAACTGGTAGGTGTTGCTGATGGGTGGGGACTAGGCTCGAACATGTGACTCCTGGGGGTGCTCATTGCTAGAACACATGGACCGAGTATCACCGGCCTGGACTCCAGGCATCTCTGCCACTAGCGTGCTGTGTGAGCGTGGGCAAGGCAGGCACCGTGTCTGGGCCCCGGTGCTACCCTCCAGCGACAGAGAGTGAGGGCGAGGGAGCGTTCTCTAAAGTTCTCAAAGGCGCCGTTCTCTTGCGGTCGTGTGCGGAAGCCACCATCGAGACGGGATAGGAATCTCAGGGTTATGATTTGCAATGCCTCACCAGCCAGCTAAACCGGGTCGATCGCTAGCTACCAGCAGCGGAGAGACGGGCGGAGGATGGGGCCATGCATTTGGGGGCAGCCGCCCCTCAGGGCTGCACCACTTTGCCGGCGAAGAGGAGGTTGCTGCCATGCACAATGAGCATGAAGAAGGGCCTGTTGAACATCAGGGTGGGCACGCCGATTCGGGCCGACCTGAACAAGAACACGGAGGCCGTGGCTGCAGCCGCTCTGGTTCCCGACTCGTCCACCTCCACCACGGCCTTGTGCACCATCTGCAGGGACAGGGCACCGCGCATCACTGGGCTGCCGGGCGGGAGAGGCCAGGCAGAGGCCCGCTCCGGGTGTCACTGTCACAGCACCCGTGTGGCTGAGAGCGCAGCAGGTGGGACACGGAGTGACCGAGCAGCCGCTCCGCCCACCACATACCACACACACACAGAGATACACACCACACACACCACACACACACAGATACATACCACACACACCACACACACAGATACACACCACACACACAGATACACACCACACACACCACACACATAGATACACACCACACACACCACACACACACACAGATACACACCACACACACCATACACACACACAGATACACACCACACACAACATACACACACACACACCACACACACAGATACACACCACACACACCATACACACACACAGATACACACCACACACACCACACACACACACATACACACCACACACACACCACATACACACAGATACACACCACACACACAGAGATACACACCACACACACAAATACATACCACACACCACACACAGATACACACCACACACACACATACACACCACACACACCACACACACATACACACTACACCACACACAGATACACACACACAGATACACACCACACACACCACACACACACAGATACACACCACACACACCACACACACAGATACACACCACACACACACAGATACACACCACACACACACCACACACACACAGATACACACCACACACACAGATACACACCACACACACACCACACACACACACAGATACACACCACACACACACCACACACACAGATACACACCACACACACCACACACACAGATACACACCACACACACACCACACACACACACAGATACACACCACACACACCACACACACAGATACACACCACACACACCACACACACAGATACACACCACACACACACCACACACACAGATACACACCACACACACACCACACACACACAGATACACACCACACACACAGATACACACCACACACACACCACACACATAGATACACACCACACACACACAGATACACACCACACACACACCACACACACAGATACACACCACACACACACCACACACACAGATACACACCACACACACACAGATACACACCACACACACACCACACACACAGATACACACCACACACACACACAGATACACACCACACACACACCACACACAGAGATACACACCACACACACCACACACACACAGATACATACCACACACACCACACACACACAGATACACACCACACACACCACACACACAGATACACACCACACACACAGATACACACCACACACACCACACACACACAGAGATACACACCACACACACACATACACACCACACACACGCATACACACCACACACACAGATACACACCACACACACCACACACACAGAGATACACACCACACACACACAGATACACACCACACACACACAGATACACCACACATACACCATACACACACTGGGATACACACCACACACACCATACGCACACAGATACACACCACACACAGATACATTCCACACACCACACACACATATAGATACACACCACACACACACACTGCATACCACACAGATACACACCACACACAGATATACACACCACACACACACAGAGATACACACCGTACACAGATACACACCACATGCACACAAATACACCACACACACACCATACACACACAGATACACACCACACACACATATAGATACATACCACACACACACATTGCATACCACATAGGTACACCACACATAGATACACACCACACACACATATAGATATGCACCACACACACAGATCTATATCACATACCACACACACACTGTACACACACATACACAACACACACAGGGAGGGAAGGTGTAAGGGAGACGGGATGAGAGGACAGAATTTGGGAAGAGAATGGGATGGGATGGGACCAGATGGGGTGGGATGGAACAAGGTGAGCTGGGGTGAGGTGGCGTGAGGTGGGACGGGGTTGGGTGGGGTGGGGCAGGGTGGGATGGGGTTGGGTGGGGTGGGATGGGGCGGGGTGGAACAGGGTGAGCTGGGGTGGGGTGGCGTGAGGTGGGATGGGGTTGGGTGGGGTGGGTCGGGTGGGGTGGGGTGGGACGGGGCGGGGTGGAGTGGGGTGAGCTGGGGTGGGGTGGGGTGGGTTGGGTGGGGTGGGGTGGGACAGGACGGGGTTGGGTGGGGTGGGACGGGGTGGGATGGGGCGGGGTGGAGTGGGGTGAGCTGGGGTGGGGTGGGGTGGGATGGGGGACAACGGTATGGAGCGACAGTTTGTGAACACAGATGCCCGGGAGCTCCTGGACCCACCTCGGACACCTGGATGTTGGAGTAGCTGGTGATGGCAGACAGGTCGGCGTGGGAGGTGAAGATGTCACTGATCCCCAGCCTGGGCAGGATTTTATCCAGCTGGTAGGAGCCCTCGATGGAGAACTTGGGAAGATAAAGCTCGAGCTGCCTGGCAAGGGACAAGGACCGCGCGGGGACAGCTCTGAGCACCAGCTCCCAAGCCCGTGTCCTGCACCTGCCCTGGGCCTCACAAAGCATATTATGGCCTGTGCTCTAGTCTTGCTTGGGACTTGTGCTTCAGCCGTGTGGACAGTCACTGCCCACCCCGGTGCCATCCTGGGAAACCCAGCTGAGCTGGGCCAGGACTTCATGGGGTGCCTCCAGACCTGGCAGCAGCTCACTGGCTGGGCAAGTCCCCCCAGCTCCCCCCACCTCCCTGCACACCCCACCCTGCTGTGAGGCCGCGGGGTAGGGCGGCCCCAGAGTGGCCGGAGCTGTACCTCTTGGTGAACATCTTCAGCCACTTCCTCAGTATCTTCTCACTCAGCCCCTCCTCCACCTGCCTCATCTTGCCTTCTTCGGGAAGAATGAAGAGAGCTGTGGCGTTGCCCTGGTAACGGAGCCCGAGCACCACGCAGGATAGGTTTCGGTCCAGGAAGTAGAGATACCGGTCCTCGCGACTCATCATGGGCACCCGCACGGAGACCTCGGGGCTGACGTGGAAGTCATGCTCCTGCGTGTCCTCGGGGTTGAAGCTCGTCTCCCATTTAGCTGCAGAGGGGATGGGACTGTGTGTAAGAGGTAGAAACTCTTGGAGACGGAAAACGCAGCCCCCTGGAGCAGCCTTGACCGCACCGATCACCGGCTGCCGCGCCCTTGGCCGCAGAGCCAGGAACCTTCACGACTTCCAGACAGGCCTGGGCTTCCCTGGGAGTGCGCCCTGGCTGTCTTGTCTTCGGAGGTCACTGATCCCTGATGTTGTTTTTCTTTGCTTAATTAATTTATTTGTTAGGTGGAGAGAGAGAGAGAGAGAGAGAGAGAGAGAGAGAGACCGACAGAGCGCCCATCCTCTAGTTCAGATGGCCGCAATAGTCCGGGCTGGGCTGAGATGAAAGATGGGAGCCAGGAGCTCAGTCTGAGTCAGCCTAGGCTGAGACCACAGGTGGGGGGCAGGAGCTCACCCCCTGGGTCTGCAGTAACAGAAAGCTTGGATCAGGAGCCAGAGCTGGGTGTTGAACCCAGGCAGTCTGAAGTGGCACAAGCGTCCCCTGCCACCCGATGTCATGGGGACAGCCCTGGATGCGGGGACAAGGGATCTTAGAACGCAAGCTTGATATGCATGCCTGCCTCCAAGTGCCCATGCTGAAATCCCCAGCCTCGAAGTGACCGTGCTGGGAGGTGGGGCCTTGGGAAGGGACCAGGGCTCTTCCCTGGGCGCTGTGCGTGGCCTCCTGCCTGGGAGGGGTGCCATCCAGGACTCGGGGAACGGGCACTCCCCGGACACCGAAGGTGCCTGCTCCTTGACCCTGAACTCCTTAGCCTCGGAACTGTAAGAACTAAACTTCTGCCTCCAACCCGCATGTGTGTGTGAGAGAGCAGCTGGAGCAGACGGGGCCCCTAGGAGGGCGAGCGGCTTCCAGTGTGACTCCATCCCACCTGTGAACGGAGTGGGGATCTTTACAGGAAATGTGGGGCGCAGGGGGATACGTGCCAGGCCAGCTCTCGCTAAGAGGCAGACTCTCCAGAGGCGCAGGTGCTTGTCTGGGCTGAGGGTCGAGCGTCTGTACCCTGCCCTGAGTACCTGTGGCCTCGGTGGTGTCTTCCCCATGATGGCCACAAAGAACTCACACGGTGGCATCAGAGTCCCCAGGGACCGGCCGGCGCGGAGCAGGCCCTCCTCCATGGGGGGTGCAACACCCTCAGCTCCTTGACGTCCAGTCCGCCCCCAGCAGCTCCTCAGCCCTCCTTCCACCACAGGCCCCAGGCAGGACTGATCCACCCCCCACGGGAAGTTGGGAATTGCTGTTGGAAACAACAGAAGAGGAAGTTCGGGCTTGAACTTCGAGTCTCACCTTTGAAGAAAACGTAATTCACCAAGACCATGATCTGGGTGCCGTCCAGGTTCTTGAGCAACTCCACCACCTTGCCCTTGGTCTGCTTAGCCACGTAGTCGTTGATCTGCTTCTTGGCTCCCGCGAAGTCCTCGAAGTCGATGGAGAAGGCGTCTGCCAGGTACAGTGTCCTCATGGCGCTCAGGAAGGCGTCCTGGATATCCAACTTGCGGTCGATGAACAGGGTGTTGCCAAGGCTCAGCTGCAGGTCTTCTCTGGGCTGGGTGAGCTCGTGCAGGAGCCGCTGGAAGCTGTGGTGGACCTCGTCCTCCGAGCGGGCCTGGAGGTCGAGGCCCAGGCCCTCCAGGATCTGCGTCTTGGTGTTGGACCGCGCCCCCAGGGCCAGCATGGCCAGGCTCAAGGAGACGCTCAGAGGGGAGAAGAAGATGTTCTGGTCTGGGGTGGTGGAAGCCAAGGCCCTGTAGAGGTCGAAGACGAAGTCCCTCTTGCTGGGGGCCGCCGTGGCCTCCACGAGGGGTTCCTTCACTTTCTTCCGCATCTCCCAGGGGTGATGGCGGCGGGGGCTGGCACCCTGAGGGCCGAGGAGCAGCAGGCACACGAGGAGGTAGAGCTGCATTGTGGTTGCTCCTGTTCTGGGAGGAAGGGAAGGGGGTGGTCTCAGAGAGAGGGTCTGGGCCCCGTGCAGCGCCTCCTGGCCGTGAGCTGGGAGGGAGACGGGAGACGGCCTGCTGGGCGCGAGTGACATCCCAGGATGTCACACCCAGCCCCAACAGGGAGGTCTGCTTGGTGTAGCTTCAGAGAGGACTGGCGATTCTGTGAGGCTGGGGGTGAGAGTTTGTGGAGGGCACGGAGCCTGGGGGGCATGGACGTCCAGCCTGGGAAAGGAAGGAAGTGGTGGAGGGGCCTGGCCCCTGCAGGGAGGACCCTGCCCCTTGCCCGCATCCAGGGCCAGGCTGCCCTGTGGGCATCTCAGAGGCTCTTTGGGAGCTGTAAGTTGGGCCCTTTCTCAACACGGCCTCTGACCTTCCCTTTGGCGTCCTGCGCCTCTGTAAGCTCAGAGCAGCAGCCCGCTGTGAGCCCTGAGCCCTGCTGTCCTGGTTCACGCCGTGAGCTTCGCCTGTGCCGGGCAGGGCACCAGCACACAGACAACTGCCCCTTCTCTCCCGGTACTGAGCAAACCACCCCTGCTCAGAAAGCTGCCTCTTACTGTGTGCACCAGCCCCCTCCTCTCCTCTTCATGCCGTCAGCTGCTGTGCGGACATCCTGACCCTGAGACCGCAGGATGCATTTAAAGACAGAGCCTTGATAGAGGTGATCGAGCCAAAACAAGCCACTAGGGAGGGACCAGACCAATGTCCTCATAATAGAAGGGGAGGTGAGGACACACAGGTGCAGAGGTGAGGACACACAGGTGCAGAGGTGAGGACACACAGGTGCAGAGGGGCTGAGGACACAGGTGCAGAGCAGGACCACGGTGGGACACAGGGAGAAGACGGCATCCGTCCACCACGGAGGGGCCTGCAGAACAGCCAGACCCCCTGGCACCTCGGTCTCAGGCTTGGCCTCCAGAACTAGAGAGGAATTTCTGCTGCTCAGGCTGGGGGTGGGGGGTCTCTGGTGCTTTGCTGGGGAAGCCACAGGACACAGCCCATCTCCTCTTTCCATCTTCCAGAGGAGGAGGCTCGCTGCATGGCCCCTGGGGCCATCAGGTGGGCCTGTGTGGACTTAGCTCTTTCCAGCCTGCTTCAGCACCTCCTCTCTCTCTTCCTCCATCCTCCCCACCCTGGAGCCATCTCCTGCTCCTGCCTCCCCGTCTGGCTTCTGTCCTAAGTCCCTCATCTACCCCACAGCTTTGCAGAGCCCACACTGCAAAGCCCACTGCCCGGTGCCAATCTCAGCCCTACTGTGGCCTGGTCATGTGATTTGGGGCAGGTCAGTTACACTGGAGTCCCCACTCCCACCCGAAAGGCAGAAGTGATATCAGGACCAGCTCTCTGGGCACTTGTGGCCTTCAGCTGATCACCATAGATAAAAGCTGGCAGAAGTGCCTGGTGCGTGAGGAGCCAGTGGGGCTGTCTGGCCAAGGCCTCACCTGAGTCCCCCATTTCCTCTGCCTTGTGTGGTCTGCACACCTTCTACGCGTACCCTCCTGTGCACCTGAAAGCAGCCCAGGCAGCCGATTGCTGAGCTGTGGATGGCCTGCCTGCTTCTAGGCGGGTGCCCACCCTGCGTTCCGTTCCTGGAGTGAGTCCCCTCCTGCTGGGTTCTCTCCCCCTCTGAGCACCATCCCATTGGTTCCTGCAGACCCAGGGCAAGCGGGGCCAGCCTGCCAGTCACCTGACCCCAACCACGCCCGAGGGGCCCCCAGCAGTGGTGTGGGAAATGGTTGCTGAGCCGGAGAGAGATGGGCAGACTGGGGCTGCAGGTCTGTCTGTCTGAGCCACGTTGAGTGCTCCTGCAGAGCCACAGCCCCCCGGCACCAAGCCAGCAGCCTCTGCCATCACCGTGCGGGAGGCCCAGGCCCACAGTGGCAGCGGCACCTCTGTCGGGCACCACACAGTGTTGACATTTCTGCTCCTCCAGCCTCACACCTCTCCCACGGAGGCAGCTCCATTTCACAGGCAGGAAGACTGAGGTGCACCACCGCAGAGGTGGATTGTGACCCTGACCCTCGAGGCCCCAGTGACCTGGCTCTCCCAGCCTCTCTGACCCACGCTGCCCTGGGGCCCAATTCTTCTCCCAGTGCCCCAACCCTGCTCTCTGCAGTGAGCTGTTGCCATGGAAGAGGCAGGGTGAATGAATGAGTGAGCAGGTGAAGGAATGAATGGACCTTGGCTCCTCCTGTGAAATCCACAGGTGGCGGACGCCTGCTGGACACTGAGTGCTGGCACCAGAGCCAGGCTGGGCTCTGCACCCGGAGCTGAGCTCTGCAGGTGACCTTGAGCACGAGCGGTGTGTGTGCTGGGCTTCCTCTCTGCTGGTCTGAGCCGATTTCCTGAGCTGCCCCAGCAAGCACACGAGCGCGCACCATGAGGCCACCCCGACAGTCAACGCCAGGCGTGGCCGTCCCCTCTGAAGTCTGCTCCCGCACCCCGGCTCTCAGGCTGGGGTTCCCTGAGCTGGGACCCAGGGCCCTGGCCGGGGTAGCCTCTGCTTTGATTGCTGCTTTAGCCCAAGGGCCCATCAGGAGCTGCTCACTTCCTTTCTCTGTTTGTTTACTTAACAAAGTAAAGTGCCTAAGCCTCCTGAAGCCACCCCAGACTGTCCCTGTTATCTTTGGCCATTTCTCCAGGTAATTTTTTCTGATTCTCTAGGCCCAGAAAATAGCACCAGCCACCACCTACTGAGAGCCTCTGTCTAGCAGATACCTTTCCCCCTGCTTTATTTCAGGGCTCCCCGACCTCAGCCCTGGGGGCACAGGCAGCAGGATCCTTCCCTGTCAGGGGCGTCCTGTGCACTGGGGGGGGGTGTCCGGGGAGTCTTGCGATGTCCCTGGCCTCCAGCCCTTAGTACCCATCGTACCCCGTCCAGCAGTGACAGGCCACCCGTCTCCAGACACTGCCGGCTGTGGTGGGGTGAGAGCCACACCATGCGGAAGCTCTGCCACCCTGAGTGTGAAGCCCAAGGTCCTGGAGCGGGGGGTGGGGGGGCTCTGCTGCCTCAGAGCCCCAGCTTGCCCCCTGACCCCGCAGAGGCCCTTCCAGCCGCTCTGAGACTCCCCCAGGGCTCTTGAGCACTGTAAGCCCACCATGCTCCAGGCTGCCCGTGCCGCTCCTGTACACCTGTGCCTCCCATGGTCCACTCCCCTCCCCCCACGGCACAGGAGCTGTACTTACTCTGCAGGCCAAGCATGCACGAATGGAGGTGGCGGTCTGTCGGACACAGCAGAGGGCAGAGGGCTGCCTGGAGGACAGCCAGCCTTTGTACCTGACTGACCACAGTGGCTCTGTCTCCACCCCTCCTCTGGCCCCGCCTGGCCCCGCCTGGCCCGCCCTGTCCTGTCCTGGCAGGCTTCCTGTTCAAAGCAAAGCAGCAGGAGCCAGGGGCCGTTACCAGGCCCCTCTTGCATGCTCCCAAGCCCCACACTGATCACCACTTGCCTGGAATGGATTGGCCACTCTGGGGGGAGAGGTTTACATGTGCCACTGACTGCTGGCCTTCCAGAAATGGGGAGGGGACACCCTCAGGCCAGCCCTTCCCTTTTGCTAGTCTCAATTCTTTGTTTTCTGCATATTGGGAGAGCGTGGTTTGAGCCTAGACTGGGCTTACTGCATCACAGACCATGGCAGTTGGAGGAGAGGGTCTTCGTGAGCCCCCCACCCCACCCCCCGCCGCTCCCCACCCAGCTGAGACAAGGGGTCATCACAGAATCCAACCCACTGAGTGCACCAGTGCCTGCGAAGAGGCTGCCAGGGCAGAAGGAAATATCCAGTGTCACACATGCTGTTAGTGGCAGAAAGAGGCGTAGTGCCCAGGGGGCTGACTTCAAGGCCAGCGCTCTTGGCTGCACCCTTCGGGCCTTGAAATCAGGGCTCTCTAACTCTGTCCTGGCCTCTTCAGAAGACTGCCAAGCTTCTGGCACAGAGGCCTGGCTCAAGCCTCGCTCCACGTCCCAGGTCCCCGTGCTGGGCTTCCGCTCACCGCAGGGTGCTGCGTGTGGGTGCAGGCTCAGTGTGGAGCTGGCTGAGCAAAACACAGACCAGGTGCTTCCCCGGGGGAGGCGAGTCCCTCCTAATGGCCGAGACCCCGCCTTTCCCTTCTCCCTGACTCTGGAGCCCAAAGAGTTCTCTGTGTTTCCCCAGCAGAGATAAGAGGGAGTGTTTAGTAACACTTTTTTATGTATTTATTTTGTATGTATCTCATAATTACATTAGAGACATAGTAACTCTTCCCACTGCACCCGGCCTCCCACCCACTCCCTCCCACCCCCGCCTCCTCCCTCCCCTGTTTGGTCCAAGAAAGAAAAAGAAACAGAAAGAATGGAATTTAAAAACTAAGGATGTTCCTCGACGGTCTGGACATCCTTGGGGTCTTTAAAGGCAGTTAAGTTTCTAAAAGGAGAGAAGGGGAGGAAGGAAGGGGAAGGAACACAGCGAAATCACCTTCGAGAAGCAGCAGCAAGAACAGCCCTCGTCTAGTGACGATTTAAAGGACCACACACCAAACCCAGGGCCTCGGGCACGCTGTCTTTGCAGGCTTTATAACCACGCTGCAAGACAGCTGCTGATGGCTGGACCGGTCCTGAGATGGGCGCAATTTCACAGGGTCCTGAGATGGGTGCAATTTCGCAGGGTCCTCAGATGGGCGCAATTTCACAGGGTCCTGAGACGGGTGCAATTTCGCAGGGTCCTGAGACGGGTGCACTTTCGCAGGGTCCTCAGATGGGCGCAATTTCGCAGGGTCCTCAGATGGGCGCAATTTCGCAGGGTCCTCAGATGGGCGCAATTTCGCAGGGTCCTGAGATGGGCGCAATTTCACAGGGTCCTGAGACGGGTGCACTTTCACAGGGTCCTGAGATGGGTGCACTTTCGCAGGGTCCTGAGATGGGTGCACTTTTGCAGGCTCTGGCAATTGTTTTGCTTAGCTCCAACACAGGGCAGCAACAGACAGGTTGGGCAATGGGCTCACAGTCTCACAGCAAGGAACGAAGGGAGGCTGTTTCCCCACGGCCAGGGTTTGCCTTCTCCATCATACCCCGTGAGGCTGCACAAGTCCTTGAGCTCATGGACCCAGAGGGTGGAACAGCCCTGTTGTGGGGTTGCTAGGGGACTTGGATATTCACGTGGATGCCTGGAATCTGTGAACAGCAGGATGGATTTTGCAGATGGCAGGAGGTGTAAAGTGGTTCCCTCTGAGTTGCGGGGGTCCTTGAAGCAAAGGGGGCAGGAGACTGGAGGCGGAGGAAGGCCACGTACTTCATTTTCTCATGGTTGAGGAGGCCACAAGATCAAGATCAAGGTGGGTGCACACATACGCACAAATACACAGCACATGTGCACACATATTTACACACACATGTTCATATACACATACACACAAATACACAGCACATGCGTACACATGTTCACATCACATGCACACAAATATACAGCACTCACAATGCATGTGTTCAAATATACGCACAGCACACACATATTCTTACACACATGTTCATATACACATACAAACACATAACACACATGCATACAATACACATGTTCATACACATGGTCACATACACATAGACAGCGTTCAGACACAATCACACACCCCATCTATGCATGCACATGCACACACATGCACAAACACACAGCGCACACGCTCGTAAATACATCCCTCTGCGCTGGAGGGTGCTGGCAGGCCAGGTGAACGGCTCGCCTGCTGCTGGGCGCGAGTGCTGCTCTGGGCCTTTGCTCTTAGGAAGTCCATTTCCCAGCCTTCCCCGCCCAGGCTCCTGGCGCCGCTCCTGCCTCCAGCACTGCCGTGTGCCTGCCGCTGACCGCCAGGCCTTGCACTTGCCTGCCTGCCTGGGTCAACACATGTGGCCCTGATGCCCTGGCTCCCTTCACCCCCTTTCCCCTCCTTTTGCTTTTCGTTTTTAAAATATTTTATTTATTTATTTGACAAGTAGAGTTATAGGCAGTGAGAGAGAGACAGAGAGAAAGGTCTTCCTTCCGTTGGTTCACCCCCCCCCCCCAAATGGCTGCTACGGCCAGAGCTACGCCAATCCTAAGCCAGGAGCCAGGTGCTTCCTCCAGGTCTCCCACGCGGTGCAGGGCCCAAGCACTTGGGCCATCCTCCACTGCCTTCCCGGGCCACAGCAGAGAGCTGGACTGGAAGAGGGGCAACCGGGACCAGAACCCAGCGCCCATATGGGATGCCAGCACCACAGGTGGAGGATTAACCAAGTGAGCCACTGCGCCGGCCACTTTCCCCCCTTTTTCTAAACTGTGCACCCCCATCGATGCTTCCTGGCACTCATCATGTTCCGGAAAGCGCTCCTGGCCTCCAGGAGCAGCCGCAGCCTGCGTGGATGAGCCCAACGCAGAGGACAAGGAGCTGACAGAGGCCCCCGTGGTGAAGACGCCAGGGCCACGGCCCCCCTTCCCCGCTGGAGGGAGGGGTGGCGTGGGAAGAGCTGCGTGGAGGTGGTGACCTTGGAGCTGGGCTTTGGGACACAGTGGCCCCGGCTGGGTGGAGAGAGGCAGCTGGATGCAAGCTCCCTAGTCCAAGGCAGCGCAACCCGGAGACCGGAGGGGGGTGCTGGGAGGCGGGCGGGGAAGGAGGCAGTGAGCACAGGGAAGCCAGGGCCAGCTCGGACACGCAGGGCATGGGTGTCCTTCATGCTGGGGTGGGGCAGGGCTTGACTGCTCAGCTGCGGAGAGAGCAGCATCCAAGGCAGGTCTCTGCAGCTGTCCTTGCCCACAGACAGGACAGAGTGGAAGTGCTGGGACCTCAGGTGCCAGACGAGGGCCTGGGCTGAGGCTGCCGCGGGGGGGTGCTGGAGGGGGTGGGGTGTGAGGGGAAGGTGGGAACCACCGGGCCTAGGGAGCCCCAGGGGCTGCTGGTGGAGAAGACGATGGGGTGTGGGGGAGGTGAGTGGAGCTGGAGGAGGGGCCTGGGAGAAGAGCAGAGAGGGGGCCAAGGTGAAGGGAGCAGCTGAGGGTGGGATGTTCTGGGACAGGGGAGGCCAGTCGGGAGGACGCAGAAGGGAGCTCTGGGGACCCTGAGCAGAGGACGAAGAGCACACGCGGGGGAGTGGAAGGAGGTGGTGCAGGCAGAGGCAGAAGCCAAAGGAGGGGGAGGAGGCCATGGTCAGCGTCAGATGCAGGAGGATGAGGAGGGTCCGTGGGCCCCAGGCCACCAGGTCACCCTGGTGGGAGGTGGAGCAGAGCCCAGGGCCTCTGGGCTGAAAGGTCAAGGGGTGACAGGGCAGAGGGCCTGGAGGTGGGAGGAGGGAGCTGTGCAGGGGTGGGGGGGTGGGGAGGTAGGGGGATGGGCTGGGAAGGAGGCCTAGGGATGGGAGGGAGAAGCTATGGGTGGGGGTAAAGGACAGGGCTGGGGCCAGGGGCTCCAGAGAGTGGAGAGCCAGGAAAGACAAACGGAGGCTGATGACTCCCAAGGCCCGCAGGACAGATGACCTTGAACTGTACTCCTTAAGGCAGAAGTTTGCTCCCCACCTTCTGAAAGCAGAATTGGAGCCAAGGTGCTGGCAGGGCTGGGCTCCCTCTGACCTCAATCACCCCAGGGGAACTCAGCCCAGGGCTGGGTGGCTCTGGGGACCTGGAGGCCACAGCCACGCCCTGGGGTCTGTCCTCAAGCCCTTCCCAGCGGCACAGCACCCAGAGAGGCGGCCGATGCTGGCGAGGCTGCACCTGCCTGGCGAGTGGGGCCCGGCTGGGCCCAGGTGTGTCCTTTCCAGGCCCAGCAGCCCAGATGCTGTGAGCTTAGTTTTGTTCTCGCACAGCGGTGGCCAGCCCAACCCCAGGCCAGGCCTGTCCTGAGTCATTTGTTTTTCTCTGCACAGGAAGAGGAGCAAGAACCCTGTGCCCAGCAGGTGACTTCCATACTGCAGAGGGGGAGGGGCTCGGCCTGCGGCGCTGGCCACAGAGCTGCCCAGAATGCCTCTCGGTGGGCTCTGGCTGCCCCTGCTGCCCACCTCACCGTGCAGGGAGCTGCCTGGCCTGGCAGGCATTTGCCGCTGTGCTGCCTGCTCCGGAGCACGGGCTGGGGAAAAGAGAAGAACCGGGCAGCGTGTGTCAGTGCCGCTGACCCAGGGCTGTGCGCGCAGTCACTCACCAGGTGCCATGGTGGGCTCCCAAGTCGGGGGCCCTCACTGCCTCTTACTGGGGAGGGGATGGCGGCTCAGAGAGACCCAGGTGCCACACCCAGTGACAGGGGCTGAGTTGTGTCCCCTCCCCAAGTTCAATGCTGCTGGTTTGGAACCAGGGTTCCTACAGGTGAAATGGTGACAATAAGGATGCCCCACAGCAGAGTGGGCTCCTGGGCCAGGATGAATGCTGGTGTTTGGGGGGGGGGGCTCTGGACCCCATACCCACAGAGACTCTCATGAAGGTGGGGGTGGAGCTGGAGGTGAGGCCTCCGTGCCTAGGTGTGTCCAGGGCAGGCGAAGCCTGATCTCTTTCCCGGCTGCGCCCCCGGGAGCCCACCCCTGACTTCGGCCTCCCAGCCTGTAGGACGCCGAGGCCAGGCCTCCCTGGGGGCTGCAGCGCCATCCTTTGTTCTGAGTGGATCTGTCACTGGTGGGGCTCAGATTCAAATCCAGGCGTCCTGGGCCGAAGTCCAGGTTCTACCTTCGGACGCTCCGCAGTCTCTGGGGCCTCCTGGAAAGCTCTGGGCCCCGTGCCGTGGTCACAGCCGCTGCTCAGAGCCTGGGGACTGTAGGTATCCGCTCTGCCCCTGGTCGCAGAAAGCCCTTCCTTGCCGGGCAGGCAGAGTTGGCGCCGACTCCTTGCTGCCCTCACTGCTCCCCTGAGCCAGAAGCCAGAGCCCCAGGCCAGCCCGTGCTGGGCATCCCATGTCTGCCTGTGGTCACAAAGCCGCTGCACAGGGACCTGTGCCCCAGGGGCCACCTCCTCTTCCAGGGAGGAAGCTCAGAGGTGAAGGAGATGCCCCCAGCCCAGCCTTCACAGAGGAGCTGGCACCGCTACCTGGACTGAGTCCTTGTTGCATGTACACCCTCCCCACGCCACCCCCAGCACGGGGAGGCCCCTCTGCCACCGAGCAGAGCCGTGGGGCTGTGATTCAACAAGGAATATCAAGGCTGGTGCTGTGGCATAGTAGGTTATGCTGACCCCTGCCACGGCAGCATCCCATGTGGGTGCCTGTTTGAGTCCCTCCTGCTCCATTTCTGATCCAGCTCTCTGCTGTGGCCTGGGAAAGCAGCAGAAGATGGTCCAAGTGCTTGGGCCCCTGCACCCATGTGCGAGACCTGACTCTTGGCTCCTGGCTTTGGCTTCACCCAGCCCTGGCCTTTATGGCCATTTGGGAGGTAAACCAGAGAATGGAATGGCAGATCTCTCTCTCTCTCTCTCTCTCTCTCTCTCTTTCTCTCTCTCTCTCTCTGTAACTGTGCCAGCTCCTGAGACGAGGTCTTAGCATCACGTAGATGGGGGCGCTAGGATGATGCAGGTTGTAGTTGTATCTTTGATGCCCATTCCTGACACAGAGCCCCTGAGACCTTGGCCACTTCCTGAGGGATGGGAGCATGTCCCGTCCTAATGAGGGGACCTTGGGAGCCTCCTGGAAAGCCTCAGGGTGGTGTCTGGTGCCAGGCCAGCCTCGTCCCTCACCCCCTCCCTGCCCCCGTCCTCTGGGGAGGGGTGAGGACGAGCTGGATCAGTCCCAGCGGGTGTGGGGAGCGTCTGTACAAAGACGGCGGTGGGGGACTCCAGCTCACACCCCTCCCCCATCCCTGGCCCTGCGTCTCTCATCTCTGTTCCCCTGCAGCCTCCACTAACACAACAAAGCAGCGAGCACTCCAAGCATCCCCCGAGTTCTGCGTGCCACTGGTTCATGGAACCCAAGGAGGGGCCGTGGGAACCCCAATCCATAGGTCATAGGTCAGAAGCACAGGCGACAACCTGCTCCTCGCCACTGGGGACACTCTCGTGGGACCGAGCCCTCAGCCAAGGGCTCTGCCTCTACCTGTAGGTAAATGCAGTCACATGGATTGGACTGTAGACACCCGGTAGGTGTGGATGCACACTGGTTGTTGGCAGGGAGAACCACACATGTCTGCCCACACAAAGGCGACGTGTTGGGGTGACTGTGACAGTGGTAAGGACAGTTTGGCTTTTCCCAGCTCAAACACGGCCGACCTCCACCTTGTCACTGTCTGTAGATCCCACACTGAGTGTCTCTCTGTACCACCAAGGTCCCCATGCTGTCACCCTCTTCTGGGATCTGGTCTCAGGGGCCTGGCCCATGTCCCTGCCGCCATGCTGCTCCCTCTGCCCACCCGTTACGGAGCACAGTCGAACTCCACTTCTCCTACAGGAAGATGAGGGCAGGACTCGCACACGGGGCACCTGACCTCCAGGATGACAAGGGTAAGGAGAGGCCCCGGCGAGTGGCAGACAGGAGGAGACCGCCCAGATCCTGCTCTGGACAGACACCATCTCCCAAACGGAGGCTTTTAGTTTAGGTTTGTTTTGTTTTTAATGCATCAGTAGGGCATTTTGAAATCGGACCTGCAGGATTAAATATTTACCCAATCAATTCCGGGGTGTTTCAAGGGGTGGTGACACAGAACAAATAGCTTGGTGACCTCGCTCACAGCTCACCCTTTGCATCCACCCAGTCACCCATCCACCCACCCAGTCACCCACTCAGCTATCCACCCACCCACTCATCCACCCATCCACCTACCCATCCATCCATCCAACTACTACTGGTTGAGGAAGATTTTCTGTAACTTAAAAATCATTGAATCTGCTAGGTAGGAAGTCAGATATGAGCTTATGTGAGTGTGACATAAAGGCCTAAAGAGAAGATGTCTATGTCCAGCATATGTATCTGCATCTCAAAGTCATCTTGATAGTGTTTCAGGGGAAGCCCAGTGTTCGCATCCTGCCCTGCCCCCTTCTACCCAATAACCTGCCAGGTGCCCCCCCCTTCTGCCTGACAATCTTCCACAATCTCCCAGATGCAGCCCAGTATCTGCATTTCAAACACCCTGCTCCAGATCCCCATTCTCCAGGGGTTCCTGCCCACCCTTCCTCTGAACCCAGGATGGCGCCAGCTAGGCTTCCTCCTGTCTGATACCTTCAGGGGAAAACTCAGATAGGAGCTTCTTAATATTTACAGCCATAAAATTGTTTCGGGAGGAGATGTGTGAAGACAAAGACCCATCCCCTTAAAAACCCCCAGCCTCAACTGGCCGGGGCGCTCAGCCCTCTGCCTCTCTGCTGAGCCGCCCGCCTTCCTGCCCAGGTGTCCTCTCCCACTCAACCATGTAGCCTCGCTCTCCCCCTCCAGTCCGAGTGGCTGTGCACTCTCTCTCAGGTTCAGTCTGGAGAGGTGCTCGTCTGTTCTTATGGATGTCCCCGCCCTAATAAACCTTGCTATTTTACCTCCCACTACTCTCTGTCTCACGCCTGAATTCTTTCTTGCGCGAAGACGAGAACCCTGCCATTCTCCGGTAACAGATACACGGCCGGTGTTGTGGTGCAGTCGGCTCAGCCACTGCCTATAAAGCTCCGCCCATATCAGAGCGACGGTTCAAGTCCTGGATGCTGTGTATCTGATCCAGTTTCCTGCTAATACGCCTGGAAGAGCAGCAGATGATGGCTCAAGGACGTGGCTCCTGCATCCGTGTGGGAGACCTGGATGGAGTTTCAAGTTCCTGCCTTGAGCCTAGCCCAGCCCTGGCATTGTGGCAATTTGGAGAGTGAACTAGTGGATGAAAGATCTCCTCTCTCTCTCTCTCTCTCTCTCTCTCTCTCTCTCTCTCCATATGTGTGTGTTGGTGTGTGTATGTGTGTCTCCTTCTCTCTGTTACTCTGACTTTCAAACAAATAAACACACCTTTAAAAAAGTAAAACAAGGTCACTGGCTACATGAGAACAAGAGAAGAGGAGGGACGGAGGCAGGTGGGCAGGAGAAACAGGCAGGGGCCAGGCCAGCCCTGTGGCAGACAGGGGCCTTGGAACATTTTCTTGAGTGGGAGAGGGATGACTCAATCTGAATAAGGAGGCTGGCCTGGGGGTGACTTGTCCATCACACCAGGGCGTCGCTCATCCAGGCACTACCCATGCACGGCCATTGCTGCAGAGACCCCGTCTCCGGCCTTCTCCTAGGCCGCCTGTCTCTGGCGTCCACCTGCTCAGCTGCCTGTGCAGGCTCCAGCTTCTTAGCAGGTGTGGGGGCAAGGGGTCACTATTCGTGCTTACCAGGCCCGCATTTCAGTCAGTAAAGCCAAGGACTGGAAAGGGGACTGCTGCCTAGAGGCCCTCTGGGGTCCCGGGGCATTCACAGGGCCTCATGACCATGCCCGGAGTGGGCGGTGAGCTGAGCCCAGAACACCCCAGCTTGGACATTGTCTCCCTTGGGCGCTTTCCGTGTCGGTGCTCTCCCGAGGCTGTCCTGTGTCCGGCTCAGGGCTGCATTTTGGATGCAGGAGGGAGAGGAAGTCCCCAGGGCAGCCCCCTCCCTTCAGCAATGGCCACAATTCTGTAAAAAGGGGTCTGCCTGTTTCTTGGGAGATCGGGTTCCTGATTTCCTAGCAGTAAGCCAATCCCTGGGGCTGCAGCATTACTGGGGCCAGGCTCCACGTCACAAGGTCCCTGGAATATTTTGCGTCACGAGCAGTCACCTAACAGGAAGTGGTTCTCTTATTGCACCTTGGGTTACTGCTGGTGACAACTCGGGTTGGGACAGGGAAGTGTCCTATGAGCCGGGACAAGGGCCTGGGCCAGCTTGCCCTTGCTCTCAAACCCATAGCCCGAGTTTTCAGAATGGACCTCGGGCCTCCTGGACACCCAGCAGGACCATGGAGGGGGTGCAGCCAGCAGCCAGCTCTCCTGGAGCCAAGACGATTCCTTGAGCAGGTCCCAAAGTGACAGCCCCCTCCCCCCCTTTCCATCCAGAACAGAGAGCCAGGAGCCCTGGCTGGATCTATGAGAGAAAGGGAGATGAATGATGCTCTAGAACCTCCCACAAGCTCCGTTAGGAACCCCAGCAACAAGGGCTGTGAGGACAAGGATGACAAAACACCTTCAGTTCAGGAATCACCCTACTGGGATTCTGGGTCAGGTTACCCGAGTAGCGAAAGTGCAAAAATGAGAGGGATTTGGGGTCCCCATGTGGCACATGGATTTGGTGGGGAGACCCACCACGTACTCAGAGCCGGTGGGGGCAGCCCGGGTTATCCAGAGCCGTGGGATATGGCTAAGAGCCATTGTTGTGGCACAGCCAGTTAAGCTGCCACTTTCGATGCTGACGCCAGCATCCCATATCTGGAGTGCTGGGTCGGGTCCCAGCTGCTCTGCTTCTGATCCAGCTCCCTGCTGATGTACCTGGGACCCAGGCAGCAGAAGACGACTCAGCGTGCGGGCCCCTGCCATCCACGTGGGAGACCCGGATGGAGTTCCAGGCTCCTTGCTCTGCAGCCCAAGGGCCAGCCAGTGGATAGAAGATCTCTCTCTCTCTCTCTCTCTCTCTCTCTCTCTCTGCCTTTCAAATAAATAACTATTTAAATAATAGTTAATGTTTGCATAGCACTGTTCTAAGACTTCACATATATGGCAGCTTTTTAATCGTCACAGCAGTGCCACGAGGTGGATAATCCTCTTACACAGCCGGGGACACCGATGCCCAGGGAGGTTAAGCAACTTCTCCAAATTGCACAGCTTCTAAGCAGCAGAGCTGAGATCTGAACCCAGGGACTTTGATGTCCATGTGCCGACAACCTGTGGGAGCAAGATGGGCTGCCTGGCTCCAGGCCAGGGGTGAGCGGCTGGAGGCAGAGCCTTGTAGGAAGTCTTACTCTGGACCTCCCAACAGAGGGTGAGCCGGGCCCAGGGAGAGGAAGGGAGAGCCCCTCGTCCGGGCAGTCCGAGCTCACTTTCCCAGGGGTTCCACTGTCACACTGGCCACCACGAAAACCCGCGTTTGCCAGAAGTCCTTGAGGCTCGGGGCAGACCCAGCCAGCTCCTGCCCATCTGCCTCCTTCCACAGGCCTCTGGGTTATCTCCCCAGACTCTGGGGGGGGGCTCCCCCGAGAATCCAGTGCGTGTATGCCAATGGCGAGAGCTGGACCCACTGGGCCAGCCAGTGCTACTCAGGAAGGGCGGGATTTGCCAGCAGCCCCAGAGCACATCACTGGCACAGCCAGTTCAGAGACCACACCATGCACCCAGGAGAGCTGCCGCTGGGGCGGGGCCTCACCAGGCCCCTCCTCCAGGCCTCTGTGTGGCAGCCTTGGTGTTTGCTCCCCCTGCAAAGGCCTCCCAGACCTTGCTGTGGACACAGCCACTGGCCTGCCTGGGGGGCAGCCGGAGCTCCGTCCACACACCAACAAGCCCTGGAACCTGGAGGGAGAGGGGCGGAGCCTGCAGGGCCAGGCAAGCATGCAGTAATTAAACATCTGCTGTGTGCGAGCTGTGGACCAGGACTTCAAAGTTCTTCCTCTGTTTAATCCGCACAATCACCCTGGGAGGGTTTCTCCCACCCTCCAGCCCATCTAGGGACCGCCACTCCCGCCCCGCCCCTTGCCCACGCCTGCCCTGGGCTCCCGGCACCATCCTTGGCCCCCACTCGGAACAGGGAGCTCATCCCAGGCCACGCCCTCCTGCTGGAGGAGGCTACAGCTTCGTGGGGTTGACGACCTTGCCCAGGAAGAGCACGCTCTGGGTGCTGGGGGAGGAGATCACCACCAGGAAGGGCCGGTTGAACCACAGGACTCGGGGATTCTTCCGGGCGGACAGCAAGACGATGGAGGTGCCCGTGGCCGCCGCTGCCTCTGTGCCGGCCTCGTCAATGTCCAGGGTGGCCTTGTGGAAACTCTGGGAGAGAAATCACGGGCGTTATCCCTGGGGCAACCTGCACGAGGCCCGAGCGCCTGCTCGAGCCCAAGGCTGTGTTTCACGAGTCGCCCTGACCGGGGACAGTACAGCTGGGGTCACTGCACCTTGGGTCATGGAGCTGGATGCTCAAACAGGATATGCAGTAGCGAGAACTATGCTTAAGTGAGCACCTGCTCTGGGCCTCGTGCACAGCACCTGTCGTCTTGTGTAATCTTTCTAGCCAGCCTATGAGGTCAGCCGTGTAATGCCCACTTTACAGATGAGGAAAATAAAATCAGGAACGAAGCAACACCAGCACCATATGAGGCAGACCTGGAGCTCGAGCCCTCAGACTCGAGACACCGCCCTCTGGTCTGCATCTGCTTCTCTTAGCTGAAGCCGCAGGTCTGTTTTTCAAGTCTTTACCCAGGATACACCTGCACCCAAGCCAGCCTCGTCTGCCCCTCCTCTGTCCCTCTCACGGCGCTGTCATCAGCTAGGCGAATGCTGTTTCCCAGAGTACAGCAGGAAAGGTCCCTGAGGCCAGGCACTGGGGGACACCTAGCTCCACACCCAGCACGTGGCAGTGGATGACTGAGCAACCTCAGGCTTGGAGACTCCACGTGGCGGCAGGGCGCACACCCGCTGGCCCCCAGCAGCTTCCTGGGGGCAGAAGCTGGTCCCCTCCCAGGTCAGTAGGGGATGATGGTGGGGGATGACTCACTTTGGACACCTGCAGTTTCTCACGTTCGCTGATGCCAGAAAAGTCAGCCCGCGGGGAGAACAGGTCTGTGAAGCCGAGCTTGGGCAAGATCTGATCGAGCAGGTAGGAGCCGGAAATGGAGAACTTGGGGAGATGCAGCTCCAGCGGTTTGTAAAAGTTCCTGCAAGCGATACTGGCTGAGGACAACGGGTCAGGACAGGCCAGGGGCCCTGCAGGGCACAGCACGCCTGCCTGGCGCGCTGGCACCACAGCACCCCCCTCAGCGAGAGCCTGCAGTGGCTGCAGCCCAGGCTCCCAGCCCTGGGCCCTCGGCCTGGGGACCTCCCCCACGGCACAGGCTGCCCTCTGCCTGGGTGCCGGTGACTCTTGGTGGCACACCAGCATTTCCCTCTGTGGGAGCCCTGTGGGTCTCACTGTGTTTGTTTGGTGGGACTCCCTGTACCACCAGGGCTGTCAACTTCCCCACCCACAGCTGATGGCCGCCGGCTGCTTTCCGGCAGGTGTTGGTTGGACCTTGTTTCTCATGGCTACAGGCCAGTGGAAGCTTCTTGGCTGTGCCTGGGGTGGGTGGGTGGAGCTTTTTTTTTTTTTTTTTTTTTTGACAGGCAGAGTGGACAGTGAGAGAGACAGACAGAGAGAAAGGTCTTCCTTTTTCCGTTGGTTCACCCTCCAATGGCTGCTGCGGCCAGCGTGCTGTGGCCTGTGCACCGCGCTGATCCAAAGCCAGGAGCCAGCTGCTTCTCCTGGTCTCCCGTGTGGGTGCAGGGTCTGAGGACTTGGGCCATCCTCCACTGCACTCCCGGGCCACAGCAGAGAGCTGGCCTGGAAGAGGGGCAACCGGGACAGAATCCGGCACCCGGGCCGGGACTAGAACCCAGTGTGCCAGCGCCGCAGGTGGAGGATTAGCCTAGTAAGCTGCGGCGCCGGCCTGGGTGGAGCTTTCTTAACCATCCTCACCCCGGCAGGGCCAGGGCTGACCCCAGAGAGGCAGACTTGACACAGGCCCCTCACTTCTTGGGGGTGTTTCTCTGCCCTGGGGAAGGGAGCCTCGTTTTAACCACCATGGGAGAGTTCCTTAGTTAAGGCCGAGGCTCAGAGGTTCTTCCACGATCCGGCCGGGGGCGGCCGCTCCTGGCTTTCATCAGAGGGGCCTCTGCAGGGCCGCACCGCTCACCTCCTGCTCAGCAAGCTGTTCCATCGCCGTAGCGTCCTGGGCGTCAGCGCCTCCTCCACCTGCGCCATTTTGCCTCGGTCGGGAAGGACAAAGAGGGCCGAGGCGCCTCCCTTGTAGCCCATGCGCAGCACGGAGCAGGCCAGGTGCTGGTCCTGGAGGTACCAGTGGTGCTGCTGGTCCTGCAGCATCATGGGCACCTGGACCACTGTGCTCTCGTCCACGTAGAAATTGTGGGGTTTGGTCCGGGCGAGGTCGAACGGCTTCTCCCACAGCGCTGCAGCGAAGACGGACCGAATAGCACAGGAGTTTCAGATCCCCCCCTTGCTGCCCAACACAGTGCACCCCAGCCTTCCACCAGCTGACTGCCCCGGGGTCTGGGCCTTAGGGCTCACTGAACTGTGAGACAGGATGGGGACAGGCGGCGCCCCCGTGCAGATGTGTGAATGGAGTGGGCACAGAAGGCAGAGTAGGGGCCAGCGTTGTAGCAGGTAAAGCCACCACCTGCGATGCCAGCGTCCCATATGGGTGCAGGTTCAAGTCCTAGCTGCTCCACTTCCCATGCAGCTCCCTGCTAATGCGACTGGTAAAGCAGTGGAAGAAGGCACAGGTGTTTGGGCCAACACACGCATGTATGAGATTCAGAGAAAGCTCCTGGCTCCTGATCTTGACCCGGCCCAGCCCTGGCCATTGTGGCCATCTGGGGAGTGAACCAGAAGACGGAAGATCTCCCTGTGTGTCTGTCCCTCTCTCTGTAACTCTGACTTTCAAACAAATACATGAATTAAAAAAAAAAAAAAAGGAGAAGAATGCAGAGTAACAGAGGATGCTGGAAAGGGGTTGGGTCGGCATCTCTAAGACGGAAAGAGGAGATGGCTGGGCTTGGGGCACGGACTCCGCCCTCCTTAAGAGGGGAGGGGTCTCAGCCTGGGCTCCAAGTGCAGGCAGGGGAGTCTGGAGTTTGGCATTGAGAAACGGGGGGACTTTCTGTTTCCTCGGCAGATATGAGGCAAAGTTCTGAAGTTCAAGTGAGCTGTGGGCAGGGGTTTGAGGAGGAAGAGGCAGCTCTTGGTTTCGGAGAGTGGAGCCTCACAGGGTGGGGGCGGTGTGGGGTGCCCAGGAAGAACCACGCCCATGGATCCCAGGGGAGACCCGCAGGCCAGAGGAGTCTCCTTCTCCACCCTCATTCAGCTGCTGGTGGAGATCATGGGGTTCAAGCAAATTGGACCAGGGAAGTGGGAAGGAGGAGAGAGCTGAGGAGGTGGTCACAGGGCCATGCTGCGTGGGGGTGGTGCCAGGAGGGAGGTGAGGACAGGAGGGGATGTACATGGCTCCATGCCAGGATTAATCCAGACAAAACAGAGAGACCTGGGAGTCCAGCCAGTGTCTTCCCAGCTGCGAAACTGGGAAACCTTGGTTATTTCAAAATTAAAAGTATTTAAAAGTCCTCCATAGTGTGGAAAATCCTGAAGGCGCGATGAGCAGCCTGCCTGGACCACGAGTCTGGGAATGTGTCCCGGAGTTTTGCTGCCTGTGGGTTCTGGCTTTGCGCTGGTGACATGCGGGATTTGGACGGAGGTGAGACGCCACCATTGCTCCCCGCAAGCCTTCACTGCAGAAAAGCAGGAGTGAATCCTACTGGATCCCAAAGGGTAGGGGTGGAGTCTACAGGATGGGTGAATACATTAGGATGGAGTGAGTCCTATAGAATCCCATAGGAAAGGGGTGGAGCCTATAGGGTAGGGGTGGATCCCATAGGATAGGGGTGGAGCCTATAGGATGAGTGAATCCATTAGGATGGAGTGAATCATATAGGATGGGGTGGGGCTTATAGAAAAGGGGTGGAGCCTATAGGGTAGGGGTGGATCCCATAGGATAGGGGTGGAGCCTATAGGATGGGTGAATCCATTGGGATGGAGTGAGTCTAGGGTGGGGTGGGGCCTATGGGTAAGGGTGAACCCTATTTTCTCTCTCACATGTCTTGAAAGGCCTTCAGAATGAGAATTGCTATCATCAGAGCAATGGCAAGTGGTTTTCATGGGGCACAGGGAACGGCCGGGGTCGGCAGGCAGGGGAATCGGCAGAGACGGCGCCTGTTGGGGGCGTTGTGGATCATTCATTCTCCGCAGCTGAATCCATCCCTGCTCCATCCGCCATGGCAGCAGGAACTCTGCCAGGGCCCGTAAATGAACAGACGTGACTGTGTGCCAATAAAGCTTTAGTTACAGGGGCAAGTGGCCAGCCAGAGCGGGCACAGGGATGGGGGTCTGCTTAGCCCTTTAGGCCTTCTGCTAAGGAGCATCCTAGCTCCCGTTGTCTGCAGGGCAGCTGGTGGGTTATGGTCCACGTCCCCCAGGGATGCACAGAACCACGAACACGACGGAACCCTACATGCACTGTGCTCTTTTCTAGACACACATACCCATGCTAAGCTTGACTTCTGAATTAGGCACAGTGGAGATCAACAACAATGATGAGTGATACAACAGAGAAATTATAACCATATGCTGCAATCAGAGTTCTTTCAAAGTGGCAGGTTGTTTATTTCTGGAATCTTCTCTATTGAATCGTTTCAGTGCATTACTGAAACAGCACAACGCAAAACCTGGGGTAGAGGAAGGCCTTTGACCCTTCTGCCCCAGGCACAGGACTGCGCAGTGGGCGGAGCTGAGTGCAGAACCGGGCCCAGCAGCTCCCTCTGGTGGTTGCCTCTAATGCATGCCCTGTCACTTGTATTGCAAGAATAAACAGTCAAGATGGGGAAACTGGCAAACACAGGACAACACTGGAGCAGGATGCCCCTGGTGGGCTGCGTGTCTCCGTCACACCCCGCCTTCCCAGTTCCCCTGTTGGATATTTGAATACTCGGCCATTTAGGGCGCGGGGGGCACCTAGGACCCATCAAGGTCCGGACTCTTACCCTTGAAGTAGATGTAATTCGCCAGCACGAGCTGGGTGCTGGGTTCGAGTTCCCTGACCAGATCTGTGATCTTGCCCCGGGTCTCTGCCCTGACGTGGTCGTTGATGAGCTGGGCTGCATCCTCGGGCTCTTGGAAGTTGGTGTGGAAGAGCCTGGACGTGTAGAAGGTCATGGTGTCGTTCAGGAACCTCTGGAGGGGCTCCAAGTCTTGGCTCAGAAACAGGGAGCTGCCCACGTGCGTCTCCAGCCCGTGGCCCGAGAGGCTGAGCCTGTGCAGGAGGTGCCAGAAGCCCTGGTGGATGGCGGCCTTGGGCAGCTCCGTGAGGTTGAAGCCCAGGCCCTGGAGGATCTGGGTCTGGGTATTGGAGCGGGCCCCCAGGGAGAGCATGGCCAAGGCGGCCGAGACACTCAGTGGGGAGAAGAAGACGTTCGCCCCAGGCCGTTCGGAGGCCACCAGGTGGTAGAAGCGGAAGGCAAAGTCAGTGTTGGCAGGGGCAATTTTGAGGCTGGGGGAGCCCTCCTCCGTGCCTGGAAGCTGCTGCTTGGAGCCGTTGGTGTGCGCTTCACCCCCAGGCTCGGGCTGCAGCTGCCCCCCGGCCAGGGCCAGCGGGCCGGCCAGGAGGAGGAGCAGGTGCACAGCAAGGAGCATCCTCCGCACTCTGAGGCCTGCAGGAGGAGAGAGAGCCTGGGGATTGCCCAGCTGACACCCGGCCCCGCCCAGAGGATGGGCAGAGGCCCTGAGTGACAGCCTCGGCTCGGCTCCTGTAGGGGGCGCTCACCCTCACCCTTGGGTGGCCTGGGTGACACGGCTCTCCTGTGGCAACCCGGTGTTCACCCTCTCCCTTCATTTCCTGTTTCCGGGAGCTCTGCCCGCCTCGATCCACTCTCAGCCCGCGGCAAGAGAAATCGCGAGGATGCAGAAGGGACTTCTCCAAGCTGCTAACCAGCAAATGTGGGAGCGAGGCCCCAGGCTGCGGGCCCTGCCCAGGGCAGCCTCCACCACGCTCCGAGGTGCACAGCACCGGGTGCCAGCCTCTCCCACCATCAGGGAGGGCGGCGGAACGGCGCCTCCTGTTAGTGCCCTGTCCAACGAGCACGCTGACCCAGTGAGCGATTTGCCCGAGGTTGCAGGGATGGGACCCGTCACCTTCTCACAATGACCTGATCCTGCCCATGATGCTCTGATCTCCGCCACCCGATCTGCTCTCACGCCGCCAACTGGTCCTGCCACCACTGGTACCCCACGGGCCATCCCTAACCTCTCCCTCACCTCCTACTCCCTGACCCCACCTCAGCTCTCAGCACGGCCCTTCCCTGCTGGGACCCTCGTCTGGTCTCCAATAGCTGCTCTCCGTGTGGCTGGCACAGCCGCACACACTGGCCCAGGGCATGGCTGGGTTCCACCAACCCTCAGTGTACAGACACGACGTTCCAGTTCTCTCGATTTGCATGTGCTACATTTACAAAGTTTATCATGTGCCCTTTAGCCTGTGGGGTCGGAGTCAGGTCTGACCGACCACCCAGACCACTGCCATCGCTTCCTCCCTAGGAGGGTCCGTCCTGGGATTTCATGGGTGGGGTGAAGCTGACGTGGGACCCTTAACACATGTGCTTGGACCCACCCCGCCCCAGCCCCCACACCTGCCTCCGTGGCTGTCCAGTGGAGGAACCCAGAATGGCCCTGGCTGGTGCTCCACCAGAGCACCAGGACTGGGTCCTGGCTGACTCTGCCCTGGGCCGGCGGGGCCCCAGGGAGCAGAGCCATAGGGTGGTTGGCTACGGTGGCCCGCAGGGGTCATTCTGATCCCCGTCTCTCACCTCGTTGGAGGGTGCCCACTGTCCTGGCCTGTCCCTGGACTTGCCTGGTGACCCCAGGAAGCTCTCAGTCCCACTCAGGTGGCCCCTTCCTTCTGGCAGGGGTGGGGACCGGCTGCCCCACGGGCTGTATGAGGTCCGTGAAGTCCTGTGGTTCAACCTTGTCAAGGCAGCCGCAGGCAGGACTGGAAATTCAATCCATCTCTAGCAGGCTAAGTTGCAAGTTGACAACTGTGTGTGGCCCGTGAATGACGTTATAAAAAGCCAAAGGGCCCTTGGCATAAATAGGTTCCCCTGTCCCGGCAGTCTGCGGTCTCTACCCTCTCCCAGTTACTCACGCAAGTGGGTCCTGGAGTGGTCCCCGGGGGGCTGTCTGACTTCCAGAGGCGGCTTCCCAAGCCCAGGAGATAGAAAAACAAGGTCGCACCTCTGAGCGCCACCTCCTGGCCAGGTAATGATTAATGAATAGCCCGGGAGGCTCCCTCTCAGGACCGGCGGGCTGCATCTGCTCATGTTGGGGGGGAGCAGGTTCTGGCTTCTCCCAGAGGCCCAGGCTGAGACCTTTGGTGGGTCTGGTCTCCATGCAGACCCTCACTTGCTGCCCACCCCCCTCTCTGCACCTCCGTTGCCTGCCTCCCACCAGGGGCTGGGGCCAACCCCCGGCAGTGAGCTCCAGGTGACTTGGCAAGGTGCACACTAGACTACAGACTAGACTGCAGCCACGCTGGCACCTGCCCAGAGCCCCAGTTTGCAGCCCTGGACTGTAACTCCTAGACTGGCATCTTGATTCCTCACATTGATAGCCGGAAAGGACAGCGCATTCCTGGGCAAGGGGACCCCGTCTCTGGCAGAGACTCGCCCTGCACGTCTCCCCTTTAACGAGGGAGCTGAACCCTGCTCTTGGTTGGAGAGTGGTGGGAGCTCGGCCCCCAGTGAGCTGATGTTGGCAGGGATGGGTCCTTTAAGAGGTGGGACCAAGTGCCCACAGGCTGGGCAAGGACTTCCGGGAAGGCTGGGCAAGGCAGCCCCGCCCTGTGTCCGGCTTCCTGTGCCTTCCTCCCTGTCACTCCTTCCCCTCGGTGTGACCGAAGCTGCTGCAAGGCCCTCACCAGAGACCGCAGAAGCCGATCCGAGCCCGGGAACCAGCAGAGCCAGGTTAGACTCTTTCCTTCATAAAGGCACTGGGCCTCGGCAATTCACTGCGGTCAAGAGAGCGGGCCAAGACCAGTCCCTCTCCCGATGGCGGCCAGGGCCGGGGAGGATGAGGCCCAGGGCCAGGGAGAATGAGGTCCAGGGAGGACGAGGCCCAGGGCTGGGGTAGACGAGGCCTAGGGCTGGGGAGGACAAGGCCCAGGTCCAGGGAGGATGAGGTCCAGGGAGGATGAGGCCCAGGGCTGGGGTAGACGAGGCCTATGGCTGGAGAGGACAAGGCCCAGGTCCAGGGAGGATGAGGTCCAGGGAGGATGAGGCCCAGGGCTGGGGTAGACGAGGTCTATGGCTGGGGAGGACAAGGCCCAGGTCCAGGGAAGATGAGGTCCAGGGAGGACGAGGCCCAGGGCTGGGGTAGACGAGGCCTAGGGCTGGGGAGGACAAGGCCCAGGTCCAGGGAGGATGAGGTCCAGGGAGGACGAGGCCCAGGGCTGGGGTAGACGAGGCCTAGGGCTGGGGAGGACAAGGCCCAGGTCCAGGGAGGATGAGGTCCAGGGAGGATGAGGCCCAGGGCTGGGGTAGACGAGGTCTATGGCTGGGGAGGACAAGGCCCAGGTCCAGGGAGGACGAGGCCAGGGGCTGGGGTAGATGAGGCCTAGGGCTGGGGACAATAAAGCCCAGCGCCTGGGGTGGATGAGACCCTGGTTCCAGGGTGGACGAGGCCCAAGGCCAGGGTGGACAAGGACTAGGGCTGGGGGGGACGAGGCCCAGGGCCAGGGAGGACAAGGCCCAGGGCCAGGGGTGGACAAGGCCTAGGGCTGGGGGTAGACAAGGCCTAGGGCCTGGGAGGATGAGGCTCAGGGCCAGAGTAGATGAGGCCCAGGGCTGGGGAGGATGAGGCCCAGGGCAGGGTGGACGAGGCCCAGGGCTGGGGTGGACAAGGCCCGGGGCCGGGGAGTGGAGGGGACAAGGCCCAGGTGGTTAGCTTTGCGGGCCTCCCCCGGGCCTCGGCCTCGCTTTCTTTCTCTGAACTCACGGCGTCCTCCTGCCCCCTGCAAGCCCGGAGGAACCTGCGTCCCGGCCACGGTTGCCGGCAGCGCACCTGCCGCCACTGGTGGGGAGAAGCCGCAGCGGGCAGCGGGCGCCGTGCCCACCTCACACTGTGCTGGTGCTTTTGGGCCCAGCTGGGAGGTCCCCACCCGGGGCTGTCCCGGGCTGCAGCTGGATGGCACTGAGAGGGCCGTGCGGACAGAGGGGCCGCTCCCCAGCCACGTCACCCGCCCTGCCTGGTGATGCGACCACAGGACGTCATCCCAGGACTCTCAGGAAGTGTGCTCCCTCCCCTCCCACGATAGGGGGTGATGCGGCCCAGAGAGGCTGAGCGTCTTCTCGAGGTCACACAGCCGGCCCTGGCCCCATGCTCTTAAGCTCCACTTTTGACCCCTGCTGTTAGAAAGAGGGAGACCTAAGCCCAGCCTGAGGTGGGGCCTGCCCTGCCTGGGGGGGCGGGGGGCACCAGGGCCAGGGAGCCTTGTGTCTCCCCGGTGAATCCTCTGCTCAGCCAGGCTCGGTCACAGACGCTGCCCACGAGGCCCCAGAGGTGGCAGCACTGGAGGACCAGGCAGCTTTGCCCAGGGCCACGCTCCCTGCTCCAGGGTGGCCCTGGGGGCCTCAGAGGGCAGCTGGTCACAGCCCAGAGTCGCGGGCGCTCCCACCAGCCCCCTGCCTCAGAACCGCCTGTGGGCGTGGCGTCAGGAGGGCGGGAACCTGCACTTCCCTGAGCTCCCCACGGGGTCTCAGACTCCCTCACCCAGGGCTCAGTGCCCTCACTGGGCAGATCGTCCCTGCAGCTCAGCACTTCACCAGCAGAGGGCACGCTGCCCTTGCCAGCTGGCCGGCTGAGCTGTGAGCAGTTCCTAAACCCTTGCCCAGGGGCTGGGGGGACAGAAGGACAGCGGGTCCCACAGAGGGGCCGCCTGAGGAAGGAGCATTGGCACTGAACAGCAGGCAGGCATCGCCCAGGGAGGAGAGGGTGGGGGTGGAGAACGGTGTTCTAGGCAGGGCAGCAGGTGCACGTGTCCTGCAGGGAGCAGGGGGTGGCGTGAGGACGGGGCCCCCAGGCTGCTAGGGGCGGGGCGTGGTGGACGGGGTGAAGGGAGAGGCAGGGGAGGCCCAGGGGAGCAGCGGGGGCCACACGGGGAGCCCCAGGCCAGGCCACAGTCACAGGCAGGGATGGAGGGGGCAGATAGGCGGCAGCTCCGGAGGGGGGGGGTGTTTAGCCGGAGCCTGGTCTGGGCGGTGCAAGGTCGCTGATCTGACCATGCAGAGCAGGGGCCGCCTGAATGTGAGGGCTCTCTGTGGGATTTGGGCAGCTGAGGTAGGGAGGCAGGAGCTCACTAGGAAGAAAAGGAGGCAGACGCTGCTCCCTTGTCCAAGCTCCATCCTTCTCGCCCCTGCGCGGCAGCCCGCCCCGCCCCCTCCTGCTGGTGGCAGTGCAGTGTTCAGGGCTGTGGTGAAATAACGAAGCAGGCCAACCTCACAGAAACACAGGCTTCCTAAGCGCACAGCCCCGGAGCTGGAGGGCAGGGCACCGGCAGTGGCTGCTTTGCTGAGGACATCCTGGGGGTCGCTGCCCGCGAACCGCCTGTGCCTTTTCCCCCGCTGGGCGCTCGTGGCACGCACCAAACCTCTGTGCTGCTGCTGCCCCCCAGGGCGCTGCTCTGGGACATACAGGACTCTGGGCTGGGGCCCCTGCAGCACGAGGCAGCCTGGGCCCAGCAGATCCACTGCACCCCGCTGGGCAGGGGGATGTGCGTCTTGCCAGTTTGTGCTGAGCGAGAGCCACGCAGCACGTGTGCCTCATGGTTCAAGGAGGGATGAGTTCTACATGGGCGCAGTGTGGCCCTCTGGGTGGTTCTGCTGACTTTGAGGAGGGCGAGAGTCCAAGCCCCCTAGAGACCCTGACAGCCTGAGAGCAGGTGCAACCCAGACACAAGGGCTCCTGGGAAACTCTGCCTCTTCTGTTCTAGGAGACACCCTGAGAGTGGGAGGGGCTGCGGGGGGGGGCAGGGAGGAGAGGTGACCAGGGGACACGGGCTTCCCCTTCTGTTGTGGGGACTCAGCACACGGTACAAGGCTTGAACAGGCAGCTGTGGGAGCTGAGAGGGGCATCCTGGGAATGGGTAGTATGGGAGGGGAGAGGTCTGGGATGGGTTGGGCATCCAATGGGACGGAGGGGACAGTATGGGGCAGGGCAGCTGACAAGGGGCGGGGCAGCCTGGGAGTGGGTGGAACTGCCTGGGGGTGCATGGTGCTGCCTTAGGCAGAGATGCCAGGGGGCGGGGCTGCCTGGGTCAGAGGCATCCTGGGAGTGGTAAGGGCCCTAGTGGCGGCGGGACTCCAGGGTGGGCTAGGCAGGCCTATGAGGACGTGGACATTTGGTGGGCCTGGACCCCCAGGCTGGAGTGAGAGCCACATTGTCCCTCCAGGATAACCCAATGAGGCTGGAAAGCGGGAGTGCTTCCGGGAGCTGAGGGCCTCAGAGCCTTGGGTGCAGGTTCCCCACACTCATCCCCGCCTGCATAGCTCCGTGCTGCACAGGGACCTCATGGGCTTGGCCGCGGGCAGCGCCGACACAGTGCAGTCCACACGGGCTCCGGGCGGCAGGGTTCGCAGGTGGACTCTGGAGGAGGCTCAGACTTTATTGTGTTTGGGGCGGGGCCTAGCGGGGGTGGGCCCTGGCGGGGGCTGTTAGCCTTGGCTGGGATTGACCACTTTTCCCAGGAAGATGGGAAAGTTTATGCTGGTGTCCATGACGATGACCAGGAAGGGCCTGTTGAACTTGAAAGTGGGCTGCCAGGGCCATGGGCCCACATCGAAATGCGAGCGCTCAGTAAATGCGTCCTCATCCAAGGTCAGCACCGCCCTGTGTGTGGCCTGCGGGGCAGAGAAGCAGAGCCCGGAGCCTGCACTGCCCCACTGAGGCTCCAGGTGGACGCCGCCCTAGGCACTGCCTGTCCCCTCCTCCCCCGCTGCAGTCACACCAGGCCTTTCTCTGTGTCCCCGGCTCTGCCCCTCCCAGGTCCCCGCCTTCCCCTCTCACAGCCCCGGGGCTGCACCCCAGCCTCCGCGGGGCCTGTGTGCACCTCAGGGCTCTTGGTTCTGTGATTTTCAGATTCTTGAAGACAAGACGGGGAAGGTGATGACCCGGGCTCCGGGCTCCGACCACCCAGGCTCAGGGGCCCCAGGGCAGGAGGGGATCTTGGGTGCTCAGGGCTCTCTCTGCTGGAATCCCACACACTCACACTTGGAAACACCCAGGGCTGCACAGTCCACAGAGGGAAGGAGCCGGGGTCTGCCTTGACTCACTGGACCTGAGCCCCCACTGCAAATGTGGGGAAATCAAGGCCCAGGACTGCAGGGCCCTGGGCAACCTGTGGACAGGTCAGTGACCCGACCTCAGGGGAGACCCCTACAAGGCCAGCGGCACAGGAAGCCCCCCCAGCTCTGTCACCTGACACTTCCCGTTCAGTCCCAGGCAATCAAGTGGCTCCTGGGGAGGAGCCAGGTGGCCCTGGTGTGTGTCCTTGGTCCCTTCCTCAGTCTCTGGTCTGGATCCGGCCCCTCCCGCGCCCTCGGACAACAGGGACAGCCACAGTGGGGCGACCTCACCTGGGAGAGCTTCAGGGGGGCCTGCTCCGTGATCCCCGAGAAGTCAGCCTCGTTGCTGAAGACTTTGGTGATGCCCAGTTTCCCCAGGAGGTGTTTCAGATCGTGGGTCCCAGAGATGGAGAATTTGGGGAGGAACACGCTGGCGGACCTGTCGTGCGGGAAGACAGTGCAGAGGTCTTGGGAATGACATCCATGCTCCTGTACTCTGGGGTCCAGCATGGGCACTGTGTTCTTTCCTCCTGGTTTCTCCCACTTAGCGCGGCCCCTCTCCCATACCCACGTGGATGCTGACTTGGTCATTGTCCTCCTCGTCCCCATTGCAGCAGGTGTCAGAGTGTCAGCACCCACAGGGCCCTGGAAAGCCACCTCCCCTGAGAAGCCCTCCAGGCAGATCCAGGGTGTCCCTGGAAGAGCACCTCATCCTGCCCTACAGTGCTGGTGCCCCCACAGCCGGGGACTCCCCAGCGCCTGGCTCCCAGGGGAACGTGGCTGGCAGTGGCAGGTGCTGAGTGACAGCTGTCTCGTGGGGGAGGAGAGTGGACCCGGTAGGCTTAGGGCCCAGCTCTGGTTGTGGGGAGCAGGTGCAGGCTTTGGTGTGTGGGCAGACTAGCACTGGGGCCCTGTGACGAGTTCTGGCCGTGGCTGCTCCTAGACCCCTGTTCTCATCCCTGATGCAGGGACCTCGGGCAGGGTGGGGCGGGACAGAGGGCTGAAGGCGTCCATTCGGCGTTGACCCTCAGTCCTGCGTGTGGTCATGCGCATCATATAGGGCACAGTGAGCAGCAGGTGGGCAGGGCAGGGCTCGGTTCCAGGCACAAGTCTGTGTGGGGGTTGGGCGTGCTGGTGCCCTTCCCTGCTGGGCCAGGAGAGCACTCGAGTGACGTCACAGTGACACCAGCTCTCTGTTGAGGGTCCCATCCTCTCCCACGCTGGCCCTTTGCTCTGCTGGGCCTCTTCTCCTGCCCACCAGGGACATCTGTGCTTGGACCCCACACTCAGCTGCCGCCTTTGCCAGGAAGCCCTCCTAGGTTCTGCCGTAGCCTGTGCTGCTGTTATTGTCACTACGTTGGGCATGGATGTTGGGAAGTGGCCGTGTCCATGTTGGGGGCGGAGCCGCAGAGACAGGATCATTGCCTTTTCTGCGGCCATAGCCATTTCCCAGACCCCAGCCCCAGGCCTGGTTTGGAGCCACGCCCCCGGGGGAGCACAGTGCATGCTGCGGGCAGCCCCTCACCCACCCCGGCCGGTCCTGCCCAGCTGGGACAGCTCCTGGGCAGCTCCTGGGCAGCACCCGGGCCCGGAGGCACCTGATGTCCGAGGGTCTCAGGAGGCTGTCGAGCTGCTCCTGCACCAGCCCTCTTTCCAGCTGCTCCATCTTCCCCTCGTCGGGCAGGACGTAGTAGGCCACGGCGTCCCCCAGACAGTGCTGTGCCAGCACCCAGCTGGAGAAGTTGGTGTCCCAGTGCAGGTCAAATGCACCCAGGCGGTTGACGGTGGGCACCCTGATGGTCGTTCTCTCGTCCACGTGGAAGTTCTCCTCCACCGTGAGCTCAGCGTGGAATTCATCCCGGAGTTTCCCTGGGGACACGGCGACGTGGGGAGGCGGTTAGGGACCTGCGATCAGTGAGGAGCCCGGAGCCCCCTCTGTGACACAGGAGCCCCTGAGCCTCAGCTTTTCTTCTGCAAATGGGATGGAGATGCGAACCCCAGAGTGCAGGACAGCTCTGTGACAACTGCCTGACGTCACCGGAGGACCCCCAAGTCCTGGTCCCGGCTCATTGGTGTAAGTCATCCTTCACAGGGTTAGCAATTGTGTGTCTGTGCCAGAGGCCGGGTGCTTAACAGGAATTAGGGGTAGAACCGGGCTCCCCCAATTTATAGCTCGGAACTTGTCTGCCCTGGGGCTCCCTGGTCCTTGCTGTTGGGCAGGGAGTCATCACCCAGGGCGAGCACTCTGGGTGCTGCTCCTAAGTCCCTGTCCTGGGAGCTGAAGGGGGAATGCAGGTGCATAGGCAGCCTCCCCCTGAGTGATACCAAGAGGACCCCACTGTGAAGACAGCCAGAGAAGCAGGTACCCCGGGGACCCTAGGGCTCTCCTTCCTCCCTGGAGGGGGAGGTGATGGCTGGGGGGGTGAGCCCTGTGCTAGGTCTCAGTGGAGCTGGGAGCTCAGCTGTGCTGGCCCTGGCCTGGTGCCCTGCACTGCAGGATTGTGCAGGGAGGGAGCCCCTGGGGGAGGGCACGGCCCTGGCCTTGACCCCTGCCACCCTCCTCCCTCTCCCTGGGACATGGGAGCTGCCTCGAGCACCCTGTGGGCCCCACACCCCGGACCTTCTGAGCGCTCAGAGGCAGGAGGCAGCTGGGGGCCGAGGTGGCTGTCACCTGCTGGGGGCCACAAGCCCCCACTCTCTGTCGTGTGGCTCATCCTCCCAGATACCGGGCAACAGGGCCCTGATTTTGTCCAAGATAAGATAGGACAGCAGCACCCCAGAGATTAAGGTGGCTTTTCCAATATCCAAAGCTAATATGTGAGAAGGCAGGACCAGAACCCACACCCTACAGACCCCAGAGCTAACTCTGGTCCCTGACCCTGGAGCTGTCTGGGGGCGGTCCCTGAGCCCTGGAGGGGGCTCTGACTGGTTCGTGCGGCTCCTCGGCACAGGTGACTGACACCTGCAGGAGCGCTTGGACAGCGAGGGCTCTGCAGGGCCCCTGGGCAGGCGGTGATGTGGCTGTCCTCAGCTCCTCCTCCCCACGCTATCTGCTCGCGTGTGGGAAGAAAGCAGCCCTGCGGGACCCCCGCAGCCCTACACTGCACCTCCCGGGGACGCTGGGGCGCTGGCGGTCTCGGGACACAGCTGGCGGCTGCCCTGGTCCCGCTCAGGCGCTGGCTGCGGCTCACCGTGGAAGGAAATGTACGTCAGCAGGGCCAGACTCGTGTCGTTCTCCAGCTCTTGGACCAAGTCCGTTATCTCGTTTTTTGTTTCCCTCCTCAGAAAGCTGTTGATCTGCGTCCTGGCCCCGTGCGTGTCCCTGAGGTTGAGGGTGATGGCTTCAGCGTGGGACAGCTGCTCGACGCCCTCCACAAACTCAGCCCTCGGCTGCAGATGCTCGTCGATGAAGAGGACGCTGCCGGCAGCCAGCTCGTTGTCCCAGTGCAGGAAGGTGCGCAGCAGCTGCTGGAAGCAGGTGTGCGCCAGGCGCTCCCCTGCCCCCAGCACGTTGAACTCCAGGCCATCCCGGATCTGGCTGTGGGAGTCAGCCTTGGTCCCCAGGAAGAGCGTGGCGAGGGCGGCAGTTATGCTCAGTGGGGAGAACACGAAGTTACTGCTCTTTGAAAACCGGGCTGACTCTTCGTACAGGTAAAGAAAGATGTCGGCAGTGTTGTTGAAGATCTTTTGACAAAAATGATGCTGGGAATGGATTTCAACAGGCTTGGAGTCCTCTGACTGCTGGGCACCTGTGGCCTCTGGTCCCCACAGCAGGCAGCACAGCACTGCGAGCAGCAGGGGGCGCTGTGAGCTGCAGGACAGCATTGTCCTGGGAGAGGGAGAGAGAGAGAGAGAGAGAGAGAGAGAGAGAGAGAAGCAGCAACCCCTGAGAGTGACCCCATGAGGACGTGGCCTGGCCCTCCCGTGACCTCACGTCCCAGCACCATGGTATTACACCTCGCCCACGCTCCTGACCAGGCCCACGCACGGCCATCATCATTGTTCAAAGAATCGGACTCGACCCCCTGGGCATCTGCTCACCTCCTGCCCAGCACCGCCCTGGTCTCACGGGCCTGGACTCCCTGCTGCCCACGCACTCCGCCAGTGCTCACACCGCTGTGCTGCCCTGGCTGGCGAGAAAGCGAAGCCCAGAGGGTGGGCGATGCCCGAGGGCAGCGGGCAGGTCCAGGCAGAGCCGGAACCTCGCACCCAAGCTGGGCCGGAGTCCACGCCCTGCACAGCTCCGCTCACTCCTGCATTGGCCTTGATGGGCCAGTGTCTCAGCCTGGGGTACGACAGAGGACGCTGCCCCACAGCAGGTAGAAGGGACTTGCCCAGGGCTCGCCTGGGTCAGGTCAGGCCCAGGAAGGACGTCCAGGCATCAGAAACGTCACTGGGGCCACACTGATGGCCACTGTGGACCGCCCATGGGGCCGGCATCTTCCAGCCATGGCGCTGCCAGAACCCGGGCAGCCCTGGCCCTGAGGCTCTCACAGACTCTGCCTCTCATCTCCAAGGGTGACTCAGAGTCTCCACTGCAGAGGATGGGCAAGGCATGGCTCAGCGTGACTCAGCAGTTTGCTCAAGGCCACCAAGCAGGGCAGGCTGGGAGCGGTTGCATCACCAGTTCTGCGTGGGTGCCCGTGTTCAGCTCATCCCCTGTGCACCTGCTGGTGCTGAGGCTGCACCTGCTGCTCAGGCTGGGCACAGGGACAGCAGGGGCCTGGTCCTGCCGATCCCCCTGTGGGGCTGGGTGCACTTGTGCTGGGTGGGGCGGGGCTGTCCTGTGCAGTGGGGGCCGGGCAGCAGCCCTGCTCCGGGGGTGGCAGTGATGGTGTCTCCCGGCATCACCGAGGGCCTCCTGGCCCAGCCATGCAGGGGCTCAGGACCCACCGGCTGACGGGGGTCCCCTGCTCCCTGATGGCTCAGACTTCTCTCTGCTCAGAGCAGGCTTGGGTCGTGGGAGACCCAACTCCATTCACCTCCCTCGGCCAAAGGTCCCTGGAAGCCAGGCAGTTGGGGGTGCCCCTTCTTCCTGTGGCAGGTCCCTGTTTGGGGCTCCCAGAATTTCCCCCTGGCCTGCAGGGTCAGGCCTGAAGGAGGCCCCAGCCGATCCTCTCACCCTCACCGGGGGGCTCAGAGCCCCTGGGAGCTCAGTGCTGTGCCCACTGAACCCTTCCTGGCAGTCACTGTCCCTGCAGCCTTCCTGGGTGCGCCCCGTGGTACTGGGCTCCTGGCCCTGCACATGAGCTGAGATTCCTGCCAGCAGCTCGTGGCCCGTCCTGGCCACCCCCTGTGTCCAGCAACAGCCAGCACTGAAGGGCAGGGACCTGCTGGTGTCTCCAGGGAACGCAGGTGTGCGGGGAGGAGGGGGTGGCCCAGACCCGCCTCTCCTGCAGCTTCCACGGCACAGCAGCACATGGACCCAGGTCGGCATTTGACCTTGGCAGGTGCAGGCTGAGAGATGCCTGTGGGAGAATGAATGAAGCCGATCTGGAGTCAGGCCTGCACCTGGTCTCTCCGAGAGAACAGCCCTTTTGGGAGAGAAATCGACAGGTGTTGTAGACTCTGACTCTGCAGGATGGGGGGGGGGTGACATCAGGTGACAGGGCCACAAACCCAGACAGGACAGGGGGGGAGGCAGTTGGAGAGGCAGCTGGGCTAACTGAGGAGTAAGGGACACACCGCGCCCGTGCAGGCGGCTGCTATAGCCAAGAGGTCAAGCACAGGGCCCCTGTGGCAGGAGGGTGGACAAAGCAGAAGTGAGAGGACCTGGGCCGTCCTGTGGGATTCTGGGTAACCGGCCACCGTGGGCCAGAAGTAAGAGGGCACCCATTTTTCCTCCAGGGAGTCAGGAAGGGGCAGGGGGCAGGAATCCACAAGCCAAGGTATAGGACTGCAGCTCGGCTGGGGGAGAAAGGAGGACTCCAAGGAGGAGCCCCTGACAGGACCCACAGGGAGGGGCTGTGGTGGGGGTACTCCTCCAGACCCTGCAGGTGGGAGGGACCCGGGTGAGGCTCAGGAGGACACAGGCTGAGTCTGAGCCCAGGCGGGGTGGGAGCAGGGGGGCAAGGAGCACTCAATTACCCCCCACCCAGCACCTGCCTGTCGGACCCTGTGTGCCAGGAGCTAGCCAGTGACTCCCACCTGACTGTCCAGATCTGTGGCCGAGGCCTGGCCACCAGCGCTCAGTCCTGGCCCCGCCCACAGGATCTACAGCTCTGTGTGCCTCAGTTTCCCCTGTGTGGAGTGGGCCCAGCACTCACCCCCACGGCAGCTCAGGAGGCTCAGCAGAACCTGCAGGTGCACAGACAGCTTGTGGGGCTGGACCAGCAGTGCTGGCGTCCCACACTCACACACAGCCTTCGGGGACTTACAGCGCTCTCAGGGGGGTGTGGGGACACTCAGTTCCCGTGTGACCAGAGACTCCTGTCCTGAAATGAGCCTGGCACAGCTCCAGCCCCTGGCCAGGTGTGTGCTACCTGGGGCTGGCCACCTCCCAGGGCCTGGCTGTCCTGCCCTGAAGTGGCTTAGTCCTGCGGAACCCCAGGTGCCAGGCCACTAGCAAGGACAGAGTCTCAGAGCCCTGTGACCACCGGAGACCCAGGGCTCTCTCCTGTCAGCCCCTCCTGGAGTCATCGAGTGATGCCAGGGAATCCTCACACGTCCAGGGCCTAGACGGGCACCCGAGCCTGACAACGTCTACAGGCCATACAAAATCACCCACTTGAACATGAGCCAGCTGGAGATCGACTGACTTTCAAGTCCTGCCTGTGGTGCCTTGGCAGGGCTAGAGCAGTGACGTCACAGGCCTCGCACAGCCCCGGGCCAGACCTCCCCCACCCCCACCTCCCAGCTGACGAGGACTGGCAATAATCGGTAAGAGAAGCCATGACCAGCACCACAGGCGTCTCAGCCGGTTCAGCTGGCAGGACTCTGAAATAAAGCCCAGCACACCTGCCCCGTGATGGCCGCCGACATGTCCCGCTCACATCAGCTGCTGTCAGGTGCAGAGGTTTCCACGGGGATTTTACAAATGTTTATGTGTTTGAAAGCAGAGAGGGAGAGGGAGAGCGAGGTTTTCCTTCTGTTGGTTCACTTCCCAGGTGCTCATGCAGCCAGGGCTGGGCCAGGCTGGAGCCCGGGTCCGGAACCTGCAGCCAGGTCTCCCACATGGTGGCCGGGATTCAGAGCTCCCACAGCGTCTGCTGCCCTCAATCCTCCCGTTAGCAGGAGGCTGGGTCAGGAGGCAGAGCAGGGACTGAGCCCAGGCGCCCCCAGGGGATGAGGGTGTCCCCAGGGCAGCTTAGCCTGCAGCACCCACACCCACCCTGTGATCCTGCGGGAGAGGACAGGAGCTGGTGTCACTGCTGCCTTGTCTGGATTATGCTGACAGACAGTGTCTGTGTCTTTCTTTCCATTCCATTTCCCAGGCGCCTTTTGGAATCCCCCGATCTCTGTGCTTTCTGGCCGCGCAGCTGCTGAGCCAGAGCCTGCTGATTCCTGGTCCCAGATAAGCCTGGTTTCTGGCTAGTGACAAAGGGCAGAAGGGGCCAACTTTGTCTCTGTCCTCCGGGCTTATGAGGCTGTGTTCTGTTGCTGTTTTAGGGCAGACAATTACATGGCTGCCTACGCAGGTTTCCTTCAGCCTCAGCCTTGCATGTGGGGCAAAAGGAGCTTAAGCCTTTTGCTTCCACCAGCCCCCTGCCACAGAACCGCCAGTGGGCGTGGCGTCAGGAGGGCGGGAACCTGCACTTCCCTGAGCTCCCCAGGGGGTCTCAGACTCCCTCACCCACCTCTCAGTGCCCTCCAGTGCAGATCATCCCTGCAGCTCAGCGTTTCACCAGCAGAGGGCGCGCCGCTCCTTGCCAGCTTGCGGGCAGCTCCTGTGCTGTGGACAGTTCCTAAACTCTTGCCCAGGGGCTTGGGGACAGGAGGTGGCTTTGTGTTTGGGAAGCACCCGGGCGCGCTTCCCTTCTGGAAGGCTGTCCTCAGCTCCAAACTCCTCTGAGGGAGGGGGCAGAACTCTCCCCAGGCAGGTGCAGGGGGGAGCCGGGCTCAGGAAGACGCCCAGCTCCTGTGCACCACAGCCCTTCCTCTCCTGGACGCTGACCCTCCATGGCTGGGAGGGGACGGGAAGGAGAGGGCTCAGCAGGACGCTGTGTGGCTCCTCACTCAATTGCCCTGCGTCTGCACTGAGCCGGCTGCAGGGAACAGACCCGTGTTCTGTGCAGGCACCCCGGCGCCCCGTGGGCAGCCCTGCAGGGACAGGAGTCGGCGCTGCCGGCACGGGGCCTGCTCTGGGTGTGAGGTGAGGGCAGCGGGTCCCGCAGAGGGGCCGCCTGAGGAAGGAGCATTGGCACTGAGCAGCAGGCGGGCATCGCCCAGGGAGGGGAGGGTGGGGGTGGAGAACAGTGTTTCAGGCAGGGCAGCAGGTGCACGTGTCCTGCAGGGAGCAGGGGGTGGCGTGAGGACGGGGCCCCCAGGCTGCTGGGGGCGGGGTTTGGTGGACAGGGTGGCTGGAGAGGCATGGGGAGGTGTCGGGATGCACAGCTGCACGGCCTCGGCCTCACAGGGCAGCAGGAGCGACACGGGGAGCCCCAGGCCAGGCCACAGTCACAGGCAGGGATGGAGGGGGCAGATAGGCGGCAGCTCCGGAGGGGGAGGGGTGTTTAGCCGGAGCCTGGTCTGGGCGGTGCAAGGACTCTGATCTGACCGTGCAGAGCAGGGGCCGCCTGAATGTGAGGCACGAGAGCTGCCACTGCGCCCTGGCCGGTGACGGTGGTGAAGTCTCTGATCTGCACCAGCACCGTCGCCGGGCAGCTCCGCTGCTCACCACGCAACCAACACCGAGCAGGAGGACGGTGACCTCGGCTCCCGGATCTGCAGGCCCACGTCTACTATCGGTGCCCCCGTTGTCTGCTGTCTGATGAGGGTGGACCTGGCAAAGGCCGAGCCTGGGTGGAGGAAACACCACGTGCACACCGGGCAGAGAAAGGCAGGGGCCTGCTCTTTCCCTTGAAGCCACCAGCATGGGGTGATGAGGCTCCACGCCAGCAACTCCAGCCAGACCCGTCCCCTCCCGAGGGCCCCAGCCTCAGACCACCAGGACTGGATCAGGCCTCGGCCCTATAAGCACCACCACTCTGATGCTGATGCTTAACCGTCTGCATGAGCTGGGGAACCAAGACCTGTTCAAACTATAGCCACCCTCACCATCACGACCACATTGCCACCTCCATCTCCATCATCAACACCATCATCATCAACCCATCATCATCACCACCATCATCACCACCATCCCATCCATCATTGCCACCTCCATCACCATCATCAACACCATCATCACCACCAACACCATCATTACCATCACCGCCTCCATCACCTTCATCAACACCATCAACACCATCATCATCAACCAATTACCATCACCATCTTCAACCCATCACCATTATCACCATCACCACCACCACCATCCCATTCATCATTGCCACCTCTATCACCTTTAACCCCACAATCATCACCATCACCACCTCCATCACCGTCGACACCACAACCACCATCTTCACCATCAACATCATCAACCCATCACCATCACCATCTTCACCATCACCACCACTACAATCACCACCACCACCATCCCATCCATCATCGCCACCTGCATCACCTTCAACACCACCATCACCATCCCCATCATCACCACCACCACCATCCCATCCATCATCGCCACCTGCATCACCTTCAACACCACCGTCACCATCCCCACCGTCACTGCCACCTTCATCACCATCATCACCACCACCACCCCTTTCCCAGCCTGATCACCAGTACCGGGAGTGCCAGCCCCACCCTCAGCCACCACCGCCTCCTCCCAGCGGAAGGAACATCTGAGCTGGGTTTTGAGGCTGGATGAGAATTCCCAGGAGGACCAGAAGCACGTGTGACAAGCCCCCACCCCGCCCCAGTGCAGTGTGAGGGGCTGGTTGGGGTGGAGGAAGCTCAGGGCTGCGCCTTTGGGGATGAGGGGCGGGGCTGAGCAGGTGGAGGGACAGGAATGGCAGTTGTCAGTGTTGCCATTATGATTAGAACATTTCTTTTTTTTTAAGATTTATTTTATTTATTTGAAAGTCAGAGTTAAAGAGAAAGGTAGAGCCAGAGAGAGAGAGAGAGGTCTTCTCTCTGCTGGCTCACTCCCCAAATGACTGCAACGGCCAGAGCTGAGCTGATCCGAAGCCAGGAGCCAGGAGCCAGGAGCTTGCTCTGGGTCTCCCACGTGGGTGTGGGGACCCAAGGACTTGGGCCATCTTCTGCTGCTTTCCCAGGCCACAGCAGAGAGCTGGATAGGAAGTGGAGCAGCTGGGACTTGAACCGGCACCCATATGGGTTGCAGGCACTGCACACCACGGCTTTAACCCACTGCACCACAGCACCGGCCCCTAGAGCGCTTCTTAATGGTTGCTATTTAATAAGCTCAAGTTTCCTATCCTGGGCAGAAAATACACTCATCTGTATCTATGTTGGTTTTCTCTACTCTATTTACTGGATGAGTGCAAGGTTCAAGGGACCCAGGCACCAGAGAGACGCCAGAGTCTGTCTAAGTGAGCTCAGGAACGCACCCAAAACCCGGGATGGGAGTGCGGATCCATTGCCTTGTCAGTGCTGAAGTGCCTCCCAAGGCCTCCCCTCCCCACTCGCAGGATCTCTCCTCACACAGCCCCCGGGGGCCCTGCCGTCGGAGAGTGCAGACGAGGAAGGATCCTGCCCAGATCCTCTGGGCTGTCCCCAGGGTTCCAAGCCCTCTCCCCTTGCCCAGAGCTGTCAGCCACAGACACAGGGCGCTGGGGGGAGCAGCATCCGGTGCGGGCCGCCAGGCGGCTGAGGGCACGGGGATATTGTCCCGGGAATCTGATGCCCTTGCTGGGGACAAGGTTTCCAGGCCCCTCTCTTCCTGCCCTGCTTAAAGGCAGTGACAGTATTCTCTGTGGCCAGTGTCTTCCCGGCTGGCTCTGGGGACACCCTGGGCCCCCAGGGAAGCAGGCACAGCCAGGGCCATCGAGTCTATGATCTCCCTCGTGGTGCTCCATCTGCAGACAATTCCACACAGTGAGAACGGGGCCACGCGGCCGACCCCGAGCCTCCAGGGACAACATCTGAGCCTCCGCAGGGCATCCTGCTGAGACGGGGGGCGGGGGTAGCGGGGGTCCGATGCCTGCGGCAGAGCCAGGGAGCCACACACACTCAGGTCTGTGGCGAGAACCGTGGGACCGGCGTGGCCTGGGCTCCTGGGCTCCCTGAAGGCCAAGCTCAGGTCAAGTGGGGCCGGCAGATGGGCAGCTCTTCTCCTGGCCCCTCCTTCCCCACGGCAGCCCTGGTTTGCTGAGATGCGTGTGTGCACCTGCTTGTGTGATGGCTATGGTGACAACGCACTTGTGTCCTTGAGGAAACCGCTCCTCCCCGGTGCCTGCAGGAGCAGCTGTTCCGTCACCTTTCCCGCTCTGCCCCTGTGCCCCCAGGTGTTTGGCCCAGGAAGGGGCACCTGGACCAGGCAGGGGTGAGGTGGGTCTCGGGATCAGGGTTTCGGGTCAGCGAGAGCACCGGCAGGGGGTGGAGGCAGCCTCTGTCAGACACAAACCATAGCAGCTGCTGCCAAGTGACTGAGCTGGCTAAGCAGGACTGCCTTCCTCAGAACTCTGCGCTGTGTGGCTGCGGGTGAGGGCTGACCCCAGGAGAGGCGTGCGTGGGTGGGAGGCGGGGGCTCCGCAGTGGCCAGGGTGCTCTGAGGCCATCGCGGCCCCGGGCGCTCTCTGCGCACCTGCACCTGCCGTGCACCTGTGGTTGTGGAGCGGCTTCTGTGCTGTGGCTCCTCCTGATCCCCCAGCCTCCTCCCTGGGCCTCCGCAGGTCCCGGGCCAGGGAACAGTGCCAGCACCTTCCATGGGTCGCTCTGTCACTCGGACGCCAGCTCTGCCTCGTCCCTGTGGCCCGTCTCGTCCCTAGGTTTTCTTCCCTCCGTGTGTGCTGCTGAATCACGTGGCCCTGGGCTGACCCCCCGACCGGGGACAGGGGCCATCACAGCCTCCCCCGCTCTCCTGGGCCCCTGCAGCAACCCTGACCTCCCCTCACTCACGGGGGAGGACGCCGCTGGCGGACAGGATGGAGGCGGCACGCAGCCACGACACGGAAGGTGGGGCTGGTGGAGTGGCCACCACGGCTCACTCACCCAGGCTGTCCCGAAGCTCCAGGACCTGCAGCTGTCACCTGCTCACCCCCAGCAGCCTTGGTGACACCTGTCACCCCTTCCCCCCTTGCCAGGCCCCGTGGGGCTGGGCTCCTCTCCCACCTGCCCTGCCAGCCCGGACGGGGCAGTTTCATCCGAATTCTGCGGGGTGAATAAGTGGAGGCTCTGGGTGGGGGGGCAGGAATTTTCCAGAGCTTCAGGAACCCCCTGGGGGCTGAGCCTCTGTCAGGCCAGGTCTGTCTGACCTACAATCCATGGCCCTCCCCTGCCCCCCCCCCCCCCGTGGTGCCAGTGTGGGCACCTGAGTTCTCGGCCTCACTCGGGTTCTCTGTCTCCCAGGGCTGGGCTCTGCCTCCAGCAAAGACGTCAAGTGCCCCAGGAGCAGGTGCACATGGGAACCCCGAGAGCTGATGGCCGGATGTCCACAGAGCAGCCGGGCGGACACACGGGCCCGCAGGGGAAATACCGTCCCCCCGGGGGTGCCGAGGGCTGTGTGAAGATCGAGAGGGGCCTGAGGACCCTTTAGCTCATGGAGAGCTTCTAGGTGACAGGGGAGCAGGGTCCCCCCCAACCCAGGACGGCGGGAACAGCATGGGCAGTGCCGCCCCCCAGGCCAGAGTGACAGGGTCGGGGCGGAACAACAGGGCAAGGGGTGGCGTGGGTGGGCAGAGAGCTGTCCTGCAGCTGGCTCATGGGTGCAGGAGACCTGATTGGATCCTGGGAGCTGGGCACCAAGACTGCCCTGTCCTGGCCTATGTGAAGACCTGGGGGAGGGGCAGGGAGGGGCAGGCTTAGCGAGGAGGGCAAGGGATCTATGGCCCAGGAAGTTGGAAGCTGGCCAGGGGTCTTCATGCCGGGACGGAGGCTGAGACCAGATTGCAAGGCGTCTTAGTTGGAAAGTTTAGATGGTTCGTTGGGCGGGCAATGGGGAGCCATTGCAAGTTTTTAACAGGAGCACGTCTGATAGGTCGAAGTTGTAACAGTTCCTCTTGGTAGCAACATAGAATTGGTCTACTGGGGAAGGACCCAGCACAGGACCTGGGTTAGGAGAATGTTACTCTGACTCCGGCAAGAGGTGAGAAAGGTGGGGCCAAGGAGGAAGGAGGAGGGAGGGAAGCGAGCCTGAGAAAGGGCGGGGAGGCAGGACACAGGTGCACCTGGGGCCTCCCCCAGGGAAAGAGCCCTGGGAGCTCCAGGCTCCACTGGCCCCGTGGCCCCTTCTCCAGGCAGCCTGCCCAGACTGCCTGGTGCTCTGGGTCCCCTGACCCCTTCGGCACGGTGCCTCTGGGGTTTCTGGTCCTCTCCTGCTCGTGGCTTCTCGCCTCCACCTGACCCTCTCCCTGTCCTGGCAGGAACACATCACCGGCCCCCATGCACCTCCCAGGCACATCACTGTCAGCCTGGACACTGCTCTGCCGGCCTGAAGACCCATCGACCTGGCCTCTGCCTGGAGGGCTGCGTCACTGCTGCTGTGGTCACAGCCTCTGGCCGCACCCCCACCCCTAGGCGGGACCTCGCCCTGGACTCCCAGCAGCCAAGGAGGTCCTGACTCTGCCGACCATGGCCTCAAAGCTGCACCACCCACCTGTCCCAGCATCCACCTGCCACCACCCTGGAAATCCCTCGGCCTCGAACTGCCCGCCAGCTCCTAGGTACAGACCTTGGCCTTGGGAATAGACCCACTGAGTCCAGGAACATCCTCACCCACAAGCCCTGCCGTGGACATCCACGTGGACTCCATCCACATCCCATGGTACCCCCAGGCCCAGAGCCCCAGCCCAGCCCTTCAAGGCTGCCTCCAGCCTCCACCCAGGGCTCCAGCCCCGCCCAGTCCCCTCCGCACCCTGGGTGGAGTTCTCAGAATTCTTCTCCCACCCGTGGCAGCTGGACTGCGGGGGTGTCACAGGGCCAGGGGCTGGCTGAGCGCCTGCCTGGTAGCCCGGCACCGGCTCTGCCCACGTGGTTGGCACATGGGCTCTCCTGTGGTCGGAGGTGGGTTGTGTGGGAGGTGGAAATGTTTGTTCCATGCCCTAGCCCTTGGGGGCTGCTCCCGAAACACCCATCGCCCGGCAGTGTCATCATGAAAGGATAATTACAGTGGTGTGTGCGGAGAGGAACAACAACCGTGGTGATAACACAGCAGCACAGCCAGCAGCCACCAATGCCTCTGCGTGCCAGGCCCAGGCCAGGGCTTTGCAAGGATTATCCGACTTGGCGTCTCTTTACTGGGGGGACTAGGATTGGCCCCCATTTTACAGCTGAGCAAGTTGAGGCACGGTGCTGCGGAATCCCCGGGTGCTCCAGGAGTCTAGCCTGCACCCTCCCAGGATTCGAGTGCCTCAGGATGTCACCTGCTCTTTGACAGCAGGGAAACCATTTTTGGTGTTAAGAAGAACAGAGGGGCAGAGCGGCAGAGGTCCCCTTGGGCAGCCACTTGGGCGGAGGGAACCTGCGGGAAGCGGCTGGCAGCTGTCGGGGGTCCAGGTTGACGGATCTCAAGCTGAGCGCCCAGTCACCTATTAAACACTCATCCCAGAAGGAAGGAAAATGACAGCTCCTGGCCCCGCCCTCAGGGACCCTGCAAACTCCTGATGTCCCGGAGCCGCCTGGCCTGGGCACTGAGGGTTTCCCTGGCGTTGACAGGCACCAGGCGGATGGCGCTCCCAGGGGGTTTCTCAGAGCTCCTCCCCTTCCACAGCCCAGAAAACCGGGTCCAGGCAGGTGGAGTAGCCTGGGGGGGTCGCAGAGCAGAGAGGAGCAGGGCGGGGTCTGCACTTGCTCTCCTACTCCAGTGGCATCCTCTGGCCCCCACCCTCCCATCCTCTCTCTCTAATTCCTCCTCCCAGGGCTTCCCTCCCTGCCTCAGATTCCAGGGCTCCATGATATCTCTTCGTGCCTGTGTTATAGGTCTCCGATATCAGCCGTTCACGCTTTAGTGTGAGCTAGTCTCAGCCCCACACTCTCTCTCTGCACAGCAATGGTTTCAGCACACGCGGTGGCTGCTCAGAGGTCATGTCATCAAACAGTAGTGACCTGAGTGCCCCACACGTGACTCCTCCACCAGCCTGTGTGTTTGTAGCCTGGAGGGGGAGGTGCCAGGAGTGAGCCAAGGGCAGCGTGCCGCCTCCCGTGTGCACGGCGAGCCCAGGGTGGCTGCCCCACACCTGCCTTCTGCACCACCCTCATGCTGTGTGCATTGCCCGTGGCTGGTCTCAGACTCCACTGGGCACTGGGCAGTGCGTGGAACTTTCCAGAGAATGGAGGTACTGGCTTGTGTCTCCCGGCCTGCCCCACCCGCACGCTCAGCCGCCCAGCCCTGTGAATGGGCCTTTCCCCTGGTCTTGGCAATCAGCCACTCTGCTGCCCAGATTCTGAAAATTCAGGCATAACCGTCCTGTCTCCGTGCTGCCCGGGGCACTCAGAGTAGTTACACGAGGAGGCGTGTCTTCCTGCACTGGCCCCACTGCTTCCGGGCCTTGGCCTGTCCCAGCATTCCACTGGGGCCGCCACACGCCAGTCTGCAGCTCACAGCCCGGGTGAGGCCCAGGCTGGACACTGGGGGGTGACTCCACCGGGCGGAACCAGCAGCCTCCCCTCCTGTCATCCTTGCTATTACTATCATCATTAATTCCCATCATCACTATTACTGTGATTATTTCTAATTGTTCCTAATGCGCCTCCTTTACGCTGGCCATTGTGTTTGGGCCGCTCTGACCTGGTGAGGTGGACGAGGCAGGGCTAGTCCCACTGAACAGACAATGGGGACAGGGACGTGACCTGGCGAGGTAGCCCAGCCTATGCGTGATGGCTCTGGCTTGAAGACCTGTGCCTGGCCCAGTGTCACTGCGGAGCCCTGAGGACCAGACCCGTGAGCAGGTGCCGCCCTCCTGGAGGCCTTGACATGATTTGAGGAGCCCCCACCATGGGTGCAGTTCGTGTTGAGCGCACCCCCCCACCAGGATCAGACCCCTCCTCGATGCCCTCCGTGCCCTTCCCCTCCCTGCCCCTGTCTGTCCCCAAGGCCAGGGACAGGGAGTGCGACAAGACTGGCATGGAGGGGCAGCATCAGGTCCCAGGTGTGGGGTCCCTCCACCCCCTGTCTCCCCAGCACCGGGGAGGCTGCAACTTGCTCCGCCCTCGGTGTGCAGGCAGTGGGATCCGAAGGCTGCAACTGGTAGGAGACCGAGAGATCAGAGGTGGGCGTTAGGCTCAGCTGTAGCCACCTGGGACACCCACAGCCATGTCTGCCTGCCTGGGTTCGGGTCCCGGTTCTGCTCCAAGTCCAGCTTCCTTCTACTGCGCACCTGGGAGGCGGTGGGCGATGCTCAAGCAGCGAGGGTCCTGCTCCCGCACTTGGGCAGTGAGCCAGAGAAGGCAGAGCTTTCTCTGTCTCTGTCTTTCACACAACTCAGAGGAAGAAGCCAGTCTTGTGCCTCGCACAGCTGTGCTGTTTCCCCCTGGTTCTGGGCAGGGAGCACCCGAGGCTGACTCTGCCATTCTTGAGGGAGCCAGGGTACACAGGGTAGGCTGTGGAGGGGCAGGGCAGTGACACCCCTGGACAAGCCCACTCCTGGGAGAGCCAGGGCACACAGGGTATGCTGGGGCAGGGCAGGGATGCCCCTGGACAAGCCCACTCCTGGGGAGCCAGGGCACACGGAGTAGGCTGTGGAGGGGCAGGGCAGTGACACCCCTGGACAAGCCCACTCCTGGGGGAGCCAGGGCACACAGGGTATGCTGGGGCAGGGCAGGGATGCCCCTGGACAAGCCCACTCCTGGGGAGCCAGGGCGCAGGTGCCCTGAGCTGGGGGCCTCTGCTCTGGGCGATGGGAAGGAGCCCCGTGCCCCTGGGCAGAGCACTGCCGCAGGGACAGCTCAAGCAGAGGCATAGGAGGCGGGGCTGTCCTGGGAAGACCACGGGCAGGGCCACGGAGGGAGAGGCCACGGGGTCCACAGTGCCAGCTGTCGCCCTCACAGCCAGGAGTCCCTGTCATGGCTTCAGCCTAGTCTTGGGGACCACGGCCACGTGACTGGGTAGCAGACGGGGACAGGGCAGACCTGGCCTTGGGGACCTGGTGGTCCTGGTGACTTTGAGGAGGGTGGGAGTCCAGGCCCCAGAGGCCCTGACAGATCAGGTGCAGCCCAGAGAGCAAGGGCTCCTGGGAAACTCTGCCTCCTCCACTCCCAGGAGACACCCTGAGAGTGGGAGGGGGCCACACAGCAGGGAGGTGACCCAGGGGACTAGCAGGGGACTCAGTGTGCAGTGCCAGGGTTGAGCGGACAGCGGTGGGAGCAGTCTGGGGGTGGGCAGGGCCACCCTGGCAGGGGCGGAGCTACAGGGTGGGCTTGGCTGGGTCAGCAGGAGGATGTGGACATTCAGTGGGCCTAGGCCTTCGGTCTGAGACATGCTGTCCTCCAAGCATTTCCCATGTGACTGGAAAGCCCAGAGCATTCCTGAAGGAGGAGGGGCTCAGAGCTGCGGGGTGTGGCTCCACCACACTCAGCCCTGCCCGCAGGGCTCTGCTGTGCAGGGACCTTATGGACGTGGCCATGGGCAGCGCCGAGCCAGTGGAGTCTACATGGGCCCAGGGCAGGGAGGGGTTTGCAGGTGGACTCAGGGAGGGATGCTCAGACTTTTAATGTGCTGGGGGGGTGGGGGGCTGGGGTCGGTCCCGGGTTCAGGGCTGAAGTTGAGGGGTTGTTAGTGTGCAGTGGGATTCACCACTTTTCCCACGAAGAGGGGAAAGTGCATATTATTGTCCTTGAGGATGAATAGGAAGGGCCTGTTGAACTTGACAGTGAGGTTGTAGGCCTTGTTGTTTCCGGCATTGGCTTTTCGGACTTTTTTGAATCCCTCATTCATGCTCAGCACCGCCTTGTGCACGGCCTGGAGGCACAGAAGCAGAGCCATGAGCTGAGCCTGTACCGGCCCCACCCAGGCCTGCATAGGGACCCAGGTGGACGGCGCACCCAGGACCAGCTCATGTGGGCTTTTCTGCTACTGGCCAGGACTGCCCTGTTCCGACCCTCTGCCCTAGGTCCTTCCACACTTCTCTCTCTCTCGTCTGAGGCCATTCAACCCTCCCCTTCATTTCTGACCCACACCCCTAGCCCCCCGGCTGCACCCCAGCCTCAGCAGGGGACAATGGTCTTGTGCCGCCTGTGTGCCTCCACCGCACTCCGTTCTCATTCAATTTTCAGCTCCTTGGGCACAAGGGCTGTGGGGTGGCATCACAGTGCCCGGTCCGTCCCCACCGTGTGCAGCCTCTAACTGAGCTCCACTTGGTCTCTGGTCCCACTGATGTCACTGAGCAGCCATCACCCATAGCTGAACTCCCTCATGGTCAGACGTGGTGCCAGCAACGCTGCCCCATGGCACAGAGGGAAGGGGCCAGGTCGTGCTGTGGAGTCACAGACTCTGACCTCTGTGTCAGGGCAGGGAAATCAAGGCCCAGACGAGAAGGCCATGGGCACGCTGAGCCAGGGGTCGCTGACCCAAGCTCAGGGGAGGCTCCTAGCATGGAGCCCCCTCGTGAAATCTGTCCCCTGACACTTCCCGTCCCAGTGCATGAAGTGGATCCCCGAGAGCAGCCAGGTCTGACCTGGTGTGCATCTCGGGCCTGTCCCCAGTCTCCTGCTAGGGCCCTGCCCCCAGGATACCAGTCAGTGGGGCGACCTCACCTTGGAGAGCTTCACAGGTGCCCTTGTGATCCGAGAGAAGTCAGCCTTGTCGCTGAAGGCCTGAGTGATGCCCAGTTTGCCCAGGATGGGTTTCAGATCGTGGGTCCCAGAGATGGAGAATCTGGGGAGGAACACGCTGGCGGACCTGTCGTGCGGGAAGACAGTGCAGAGGTCTCATTCCTTGCTCTCCTCCTCTGGGGCCCAGCGTGGGCACTGTGTTCTTTCCTCCTGGTTTCTCCCACTTAGCGCAGCCCTCCCCCACACCCACATGGACACTGACTCAGTCGGTCATTGTCCTCCTAGCCCCCATTGCAGCAGGTGTCAGAGTGTCAGCACCCATAGGGCCCTGGAAAGCCTCCTCCCCTGAGAAGCCCTCCAGGCAGATCCAGGGTGTCCCTGGAAGAGCACCTCATCCTGCCCTACAGTGCTGGTGTCCCCACAGCCGGGGACTCCCCAGCGCCTGGCTCCCAGGGGAACGTGGCAGGCGGTGGCAGGTGCTGAGTGACAGCTGTCTCGTGGGGGAGGAGAGTGGACCCGGCAGGCCGAGGGCCCAGCTCTGGTTGTCTGTGGGGAACAGGTGTGGGCCCTGGGAGGGTCCGTGGAGGGCAGGCAGACTGGCACTGGGGCCCTGTGACCAGTTGTAGTTGCGGCCCTTCCCGGGCTGTTCTCATCCCCAGCACATTTCTGATGCCCAAGTCTGTACTCTGTTGGTGTGTGTCGTGTCAGGTGCAGTTCGCTCCTGTCATTCGAGCAGCCGTCACCCGTGGCTGAGCTCCCTCATGTGATGCGACGGCGGCGCCAGCTCTCTGGCCCCTGCTCTGCTGGGCCTCTCCATGAGGCCTCTTCCCCCTGCACAGGGGACTCTGTGCTCGGGCCGCGCACTCAGCTGCCGCCTTTGTCAATAAGCCTCCTAGCGTGTCCCAGCATCTCTTGGCTGCCTGGGCCCACGCCCAGGGCAGGAGGGGAGGTCGCCAGGAGCAGGCCCTTGGCCCCCTCCCATGGTCTCTGTCCTTCTCTGACACAGGCTGCCCTTCTGATGAGGGCTCTGGCTGGCTGGGAGCGCGAGGTCACCCTCCCCAGTCTCTGGATGTCCCACCAGGCTCCGTCCTGACGCAGCACAGGGGCCAGGCAGGCCGGGGTGCCCTGGGCGGGGAGATCACCTTGTTCCCGTGTGTCTCAGGATCTCCTCAAAGTGCTGGCGAGTCAGTGTCCTCTCCAGCTCTCCCATCTTCTTGGGGTCAGGCAGGAGGAAGAAGGCCGTGTCCCCTCCTACCCCATGCAGCACCAGCACCCAGCTGGACAGGGATTCATCTCGGTGCAGGTAAAATGTGCCCAGGTGGTTCACCATGTGCACCAGGATTGCTCGCTTCTCTTGCACATGGAATTTCTCCCGCACGGGGTGCATCGCCTGCACTTCATCGATCCATTTCCCTGGGGAGGGGGAAGGCGGGAGGGGACCTTGAGGGACCTGAGTCCGAGGGAGGAGCCCTGAGCCCTGTTTCTGAGATGCACCTCTTTGAGCTTCAGCTTTGCCATCTGCAAAATGGGCTAAAACCAGAGCGATAGGGGCTCCGGGTGGCTCCAGGGGGGACTCCCTGAAGCCAGGAGGGTCGTGGAATTCTGTGGTGCCCAGTGGGCAGAGTGAGATGCTGCTGGGGTGGGTGGCAGTGACAGCTGGCAGAAGTATGGCTCTGAAGGCAGAACAGTGGGGTTGGGTTTTTGTCTGTGTCTGGCCTGGGGGGGTTATAAAAACTGAAGAGGGGCCAGGGTTTGGCACAGGGGGTTAAGCCGCCACTTGTGAAGCCAGCGTCCCATACCACAGCCCAAGTTCAAGTCCTGGCTGCTCCGCTCCCAATCCAACTCCCTGTTAATGCGCCAGGGAAGGCCGCAGAAGAGGCTTCAGGTACTTGGGCCCCTGCCTCCCACATAGATCTGGACAGCGCTCCCATCTTCTGGCTTCTGCCTGGCCCAGCCCTGGCCATTGAGACCTTTTGGGGAGTGAACCAGCAGATGGGAGGTCTCTCTCTCCTGTGTCTCTGTTATGTTGTATTTCGAATGAATAAAATAAGTCTTCAAAAGAACCCTAATGAAGAACCAGAAGTCCTCATGTACACTTGGGGACCCTTTCCCGGGGGCTCCCTGGCCCTTGCTGCTGGGCGGGCAGTCATCACACAGGGCAAGCACTCTGGGTGCTGCTCCTAAGTCCTTGTCCTGGGAGCTGCAAGGGCAATGCAGATGCACGGGGAGCCTCCCCTGTTGACACCAAGAGGACCCCACTGTGAAGACAGCCAGAGGGGCAGGTGCCCCGGGGACCCCAGGACCCTCCTTCCTCACTGGAGGGGAGGTGTTGGCTGGGGGGGTGAGCCCTGTGCTAGGTCTCAGTGGAGCTGGGAGCTCAGCTGTGCTGGCCCTGGTCTGGTGCCCTGCACTGCAGGACTGTGCAGGCAGGGAGTGGGGAGGGCACGGCCCTGGCCTTGACCCCGAGCTCTCCCTGGGACAGTGGGAGGGGCCTCAGAGCACCCTGTGGGCCCCAACCTCTGCCGTGCTGAGTATTTGGAGGCAGGAGGGCTGCTGGGAGGCGAGGGGAGCTCTCAGCCCAGTGAGGGCTCTGAGCGTCCTGCCAGGAGATGACACTCTGACCGCCCTACACTCATTCCCCAACCCGCCTTGTTCCTGGCATGCACTTTATTGTTCAGGTGTGGACAGCAGAAGCAGCCACGTCAAGACGTCCTGCCATACTCCACCCTGCCTTGTCGGGACATTAAGAAGTGGCAGTGGGAGACTACCTTTGGACAATTTTTCTGGAGCTGGCATGGGTTCACATTACGGCCTTACCGTGAAAGAATATGTAATTCACCAGGACGAGCCTCGTGGCGTTATCCAAACCCTGGACCACGTCCAGTATTTTCCTCTTTGTTTCTTTCTCTACATAGTTGTTGATGTGTTTCCTGGCTGCCTTGGTGTCCTGGAAGTTAACAGTCGTGACTTTGGAGTGATACCAGTGCTTGATGCCTTCCAGAAACGCAGCCACTGGCTTCAGACCCTTATTCATGAACAGGCTGCTCCCGGTGAGCAGCTGGGACTTGTGGCCCGTCTGCAGGATCCTGTGGATCATCTGCTGGAAGCATCCGTGGATCAGAGCCTCAGGGGTCTCCTTGGGGTTGAACCTCAGGGTCTCCTGGATCAGGCTGAGAGTGTTGCCCCAAGCACCCAGGGAGAGCATGGCCAGGGCGGCTGTGATGCTCAGCGGGGAGAATAAGATGTTGCTGGTGTTTGACCAATAGGAGGGCTCTGTGTACATGGTGAAGGCAAGGTCAGTAATGATGTTGGCCAGGCTGTGGCAGGTGAGGTGGGCCTGGTGGTCTGCGTCGGACTCAGCACTATCCTGCTGCAGTCTGCCTTCAGCCAGGGCCCAGGGCACCAGGCAGCACAATCCGGCCAGCACCAGGAGGCTCCATGGGACAGGCGGTGGCATCGTCCTGCAGGAGAGAGAAGGGGGTGCCAAGGCCTCCGTCAAGGCCCAGGGTTTCCATGGACACCATGGACGAGGGACCTTGTCCCAGCAAACAGTCCTCAGGTGCTAATTGTTTTTTATCAGCCCCTGTTGTTTGAATAAGGTTTATCCCCTCTGAAACTCATGTGGGAGTTGACTCCCCACTGTGGGCGGCTCCAAGGGTAGAAATATGCTCTGATGATGGTGTTTGGGGGTAGGTCGTTGAGGGGTAGGTGGAACAGGGGATGGCCATCAGCATGGAGCCGCCAAGACTCAATCCTGGGCCTGGGCAAGTCCCCTCTGCCTGCTGTGCTGCAGCTCCTCTGTCATTCCCGGGGGGCACCCACGAACACAGGGAGACACACGGACACAGGGAGACGCACAGACACAGGGAGACACACGGACACAGGGAGACGCAGGAACACAGGGAGACGCATGGACACAGGGAGACGCAGGAACACAGGGAGACGCACGAACACAGGGAGACACACAGACACAGGGAGACGCATGGACACAGGGAGACGCACGGACACAGGGAGACGCAGGAACACAGGGAGACGCACGGACACAGGGAGACGCAGGAACACAGGGAGACGCAGGAACACAGGGAGACGCATGGACACAGGGAGACGCACAGACACAGGGAGACGCACAGACACAGGGAGATGCACAGACACAGGGAGACACAGGAACACAGGGAGACACAGGAACACAGGGAGATGCACAGACACAGGGAGACGCAGGAACACAGGGAAACACGAACACAGGGAGACGCACGGACACAGGGAGACGCACAGACACAGGGAGACGCACAGACACAGGGAAACACGAACACAGGGAGACGCAGGAACACAGGGAGACGCACAGACACAGGGAGACGCAGGAACATAGGGAGACGCACAGACACAGGGAGACGCAGGAACACAGGGAGACGCACAGACACAGGGAGACGCACGGACACAGGGAAACACATGGACACAGGGAGACACACGAACACAGGGAGACGCAGGAACACAGGGAGACACACAAACACAGGGAGATGCAGGAACACAGGGAGACGCTGGGCTCAGGGGCAGCAGGGGCCTGGTCCTGCCGATCCCCCTGTGGGGCTGGGTGCGGCTGTGCTGGGTGGGGCGGGGCTGTCCTGTGCAGTGGGGGCCGGGCAGCAGCCCTGCTCCCTGGGGGGCAGTGACGGTGTCTCCCGGCATCACCGAGGGCCTCCTGGCCCAGCCATGCAGGGGCTCAGGACCCACCGGCTGACGGGGGTCCCCTGCTCCCTGATGGCTCAGACTTCTCTCTGCTCAGAGCAGGCTTGGGTCATGGGAGACCCAACTCCATTCACCTCCCTCGGCCAAAGGTCCCTGGAAGCCAGGCAGTTGGGGGTGCCCCTTCTTCCTGTGGCAGGGCCCTGTTTGGGGCTCCCAGAATTTCCCCCTGGCCTGCAGGGTCAGGCCTGAAGGAGGCCCCAGCCGATCCTCTTACCCTCACCGGGGGGCTCAGAGCCCCTGGGAGCTCAGTGCTGTGCCCACTGAACCCTTCCTGGCAGCCACTGTCCCTGCAGCCTTCCTGGGTGCGCCCCGTGGTACTGGGCTCCTGGCCCTGCACATGAGCTGAGATTCCTGCCAGCAGCTCGTGGCCCGTCCTGGCCACCCCCTGTGTCCAGCAACAGCCAGCACTGAAGGGCAGGGACCTGCTGGTGTCTCCAGGGAACGCAGGTGTGTGAGGAGGAGGGGTTCATGGAGACCTGCAAGAACCAGCCCATCCCAGAGCAGCCGTGACCAAGACAAACAGTGCGCCCTCCCTCCTCTACCCTCTTCTCTGTGCTGGTTGCATCAGGAGAAATAAATGTGGAGTCAAACCTTACACTGCTCTGCGACGAGAGTGTTGTCGATTCCAAGCCTTCAAGGTGAACGGCCACGAAGCCAGACAGGACGGGGGGGAGGCGGCGGGAGAGGCAGCCGGGCTAACTGAGGAGTAAGGGACACACCGCGCCCGTGCAGGCGGCTGCTGTAGCCAAGAGGTCAAGGGCAGGGCCCCTGTGGCAGGAGGGTGGACAAAGCAAAAGTGAGAGGACCTGGGCCGTCCTGTGGGATTCTGGGTAACAGGCCACCGTGGGCCAGAAGTAAGAGGGCACCCATTTTTCCTCCAGGGAGTCAGGGCGGGGCAGGGGGCAGGAATCCACAAGCCGAGGTCTAGGACTGCAGCTCCACGGGGGGAGAAAGGAGGACTCTAAGGAGGAGCCCCTGACGGGACCCACAGGGAGGGGCTGTGGTGGGGGTACTCCTCCAGACCCTGCAGGTGGGAGGGACCCGGGTGAGGCTCAGGAGGACACAGGCTGAGTCTGAGCCCAGGCAGGGTGGGAGCAGGGGGGCAAGGAGCACTCAATTACCCCCCACCCAGCACCTGCCTGTGTCGGACCATGTGTGCCAGGAGCTGCCCAGTGAGGCCACGGAGTCTCCCACCTGACTACCCAGAGCCGTGGCAAGGCCTGGCCACCAGCGCTCAGTCCTGGCCCCGCCCACAGGAGCTACAGCTCTGTGTGCCTCAGTTTCCCCTGTGTGGAGTGGGCCCAGTACTCACCCCCACGGCAGCTCAGGAGGCTCAGCAGAACCTGCAGGTGCACAGACAGCTTGTGGGGCTGGACCAGCAGTGCTGGTGTCCCACACTCACACACAGCCTTCGGGGACTTATAGCGCTGTCCAGGGCGTGTGGGGACACTCAGTTCCCGTGTGACCAGAGACTCCTGTCCTGAAATGAGCCTGGCACAGCTCCAGCCCCTGGCCAGGTGTGTGCTGCCTGGGGCTGATCGCCTCCCAGGGCCTGGCTGTCCTGCCCTGAAGTGGCTTAGTCCTGCGGAACCCCAGTGCTAGGCCACCAGTACGGACGGGATGCCTGGGAGCCCTTTGTCACCCCCTCTGCCAATGTACGAGAGTCTACCCCAGCAGTGAGCCACTGACCCCTTGCAGACTCCTCCTGATTCCAGACTCTGGGTCTCCCAGAACTGGGATTGGACAGTTTTCTCTTTAAACCCTTGGCGTCTGCAACGGCAGCCACAGGGCCGTCAGCGCTGCTCCCGCTCTGCCGGGTCTGTGCCCGTCCGGCCCATGTAGAGAGTTAGTGTTAAGACAGACCGAGTCCCATCCCCCATGGGCTCCTGGCTCCCAGCCACAGTGGAGGCACCGGGGAAGCCGGGGTCAGACAGGCCCCTGTGATGCAGGCGTGGGTGCCGAAGGCTGAGAGCTGAGGCTGCAGCTGGGGGAGGGGCGGCCCCAAGGCCAGGGTCAGGCAGCGCTGGGGGAGATGCCAGGCGGTTGCCTCCCATCTCAGGCTGTTCTTCTTTGTGCCCAGGTCAGGCATCTATGCCTCTGCTAATCTTCTGGCCGTGGGAAGAAAGAGATGGGGGAAGCTTGGCCAGGGGTTGCTTTTGGAACCCACGGTCTTGATGCCTCTTTGAGGGTCTGCCAAGCATAAGCACTGGAAACGCCCCTTTAAAACCATGAGGAGCCCAGAGTTACACCCTCTGCCCATCTAGCAGCCCAGGACCCCGAGGCACAGACTGAGGGCGATTCGGCTGGGGGAAGGCAGAGGAGCATCTAGGCTGACGTGCTGCCCTTAGCATCCTGGTACATTCATGCGGAAAGTGACCGGAGAAGGACAGGACACTCCCACGAATACATCCCAGAACGCGCTGTGAGGACATCGCAGCCAATTCAACAAAAAAAAGTGTTTTATGTAATGCACATTCCTAGTTTCGTGTGTTCCCTTTGTGCTCTGTTCAGGTAGCAGAGCGAAATTTCTAGAATTCCGTCATCTCTGATTGCTCATCACGGTGTGTACCTTGTGTTCCCAGATAACCCCAAACGGCAAGCACATTGGTTTGGACGGGTGGCCTTGAGTCCTGTGAGGGAACGGCCCTGGGACATGCTGGTTGTGGCCAGTACAGGCACAAGTCTCCTCACCCCACAGCCATTGTGCGAGGCACACGGGGGCTCTGCCCATCCTGGTGACACGGACACCGGGCTGGGCGGGGCTTCCTGTCCTCACGCCCCTGCTACGCACCTTCTGCCTCCAGTTCCTTTAACCGTTCCTTCCACGCTGACGACAGTGGGTAGTGCGAAGCCAGCAGCAGTGACGTGAGGACCACGACCACCCAGGGCCTGCTCTGGGCATCTCTGATCTTGGGTGACCACCCCTCCTTGCTGCCCAGGTGCCGGCCATGAGAAGGAAGGAAGAACGGAGAGGACGGCGGAAACCTTAGCTCCGTCCCTGCTGCAGGTGCTGTGGAGCTCGGTGTTTATTCCTGCAGGAAACTGGGCTCTGGGGAACCCTCGTGGTCAGCCGGCTTCAGACACAGGCAGCAGGTGAGGCCGAGGCCCCCTGGGCTGCATCGACACCTGGACCCCGACATGAGCTCTGGGCTGGGCATGGCTGGGACAGGGACTTTGGAGAAATTAAAAACCACAGCTTTAAGTCATCCTGGAAGTCTTCAATCCGTCCTCCTGTCCCATCTTACGGAAGACGACCCTGTGCCCAGAGAAGTGCAGGACCCTGCCCAGGGCACACAGCCACTGTCTCATGTCTGTTCACAGACACCACGGTGAGGATCCAGTCCTCCTGGGGCGCCTGTGTCCTGGCCGGGGGCAGCTTGCCTGGGGACAGTGCTTTTCTCTGACATCTCCCCAGGAGTCACCATGCGCCCCCTGAGAGTGGGCTCAGATCCCTGCAGAAGCTGATCCTGGCTCTGGGCCCAGCCGTGAGCTCTGCTGGCTACACAGTTTGAGAACACCCAACCCCAGGCAGGCCTCCCTCCCTCCCGGCTAGCATCAGAGCAACTTCTCCCAAGGGAACCTGACTCTCATTCTTCTCTCCCTCCCCCGGACGGAGCAGGTGTCTGTGTGGTTGCTGACGGCACAAACGCCAGGACCCAGGAGCTGCTGGGAGGGGAGTCGGTGTGCCACCTGTGCCTCCTGGTTCAGACTTGGTCCCACTTGGTGAAGGTGGCGCCCCCTGCAGGGCAGAGTCTATACTTCCAGAGTCCCACGCGGTGAAGTGAGGTTCTTTGCACTTGCCTGCATGGGTGAGTGAGGTCAGGACTCTGCCGACCTGGCTGAGCACAGAGCCTGGCCCGAGTGTCTCCCCTCCCCCCCGCCCCCCCGTGCAGAGCAGGGCAGGGACTCCCAGGACTGCTGCTGTGATTCTAGCGGGGCATCCCATTGCTGTGACCTGGCACATTTCTCCTGCAGAGTCTGGAGTTCTCTCTTGTACTGTGCGTGGGCAGCTGAGTCCAGCAGAGACACACGGGTTATATGAGATGCTCGTGGTGAGAACCTCCGCCCGTCCTGGCTGTCCGAGTCCCTGTGGGCCTCTCGCCCCGATGTCCACAATTGCCCAGGTAGGGAGTCTCCAGCTCTTCTTTCAGTCATGGGTATCTCTGCCTTTACTTTTTTCTTTGTCTTCAGACAGCACCCAACTGTCAACATGTACTTGCTAGTGGCTGTCTCAGAGGCTGCTTGCATTATTTTAGCTTCAAATGTTTTTGGGGAGGGGACCCAGCATTATGGTGTAACAGGTTAAGCCACTGCCGGTGGCACCAGCATCCACATGAGCGCTGAATTGAGTCCCGCTGCTCCGATTCCAATCCAGCTCCCAGCTAATGGCCTAGGAAAGCAGTAGAAAGTGGCCCCGGTGCTTGGGCCTCTGCACCCACCTGGGAGACCCTGGTGAAGCTTCTGGCTTCAGCCTGGCCCTGCCCCAGCCCCAGCTGCTATGCTCATTTGAGGAGTGAACCAGCAGATGAAAGATCTCTCTCTCTCTCTCTCTCTCTGTAATTCTGCCTTTCAAATAAATAAAATAAATCTCTAAAATATGTGTTTATGTTTGCCTGGGATATTTCAAAAGGCCTGACTCTAAAGTTTAAAGTCTTTCTTCTGCTCTGTCTGGTCTATCGTGAGGCTTTCGACTGCATTTTTCCTTCCATGTAATGAGTTCTTCCTTTCTAAGATCTGTTTGGTTTCTGATCCAGATTTCTGTCTGTGCGCTGGATTTGGATTTCCCATATGTGTCAGGACTTTGCTGTCTTCATTTTCGTGAACCCCCCCTCCCCGCACTCTTGTATCTTGTTGAGCTTCCCACTAGTCAGTCTTTGAATTCTTTTTCAGATTTATTTATTTATTTGAAAGGCAGAGTTAGGGGAGGCAGAGGCAGAGAGAGAGAGGTCTTCCATCTGCTGGTTCACACCCCAGATGGCTGCAATGGCCAGAGCTGCGCCGAACCACAGCCAGGAGCCAGGAGCCTCTTCTGTGTCTTTCACACAGGCACAGAGGCCCAAGCACTCGGGCCATCTTCTGCTGCCTTCCCAGGTCGTAGCAGTGGGCTGGATGGGAAGAAGTGCAGCAGGGTCTCGAATCAGTGCCCACATGGGATCCAGCACTGCAGGGGGCGGCTCTACCCACTATGCCACAGCCTGGGTCCCATTCTTTGAATTCTTCACCTGGCATGTCATCCATCTCTCTGAGGTCTGTTGCTCCAGGGGAATTGCACTCTCAGCAGGTGTCATGTTACCCTGCCCCTTTGTATTTCTGCTTTGCTGCTATTGGCTCCTCTGGTCTCTCCTTGTCTTCAGCGGCTGCATTCCTAGCAGAAGGCTTTTCCCTGAAGCTGTCAGTCTGGTGAGCCGGCTCAGCTTTGGTACAGCTTTGGGGAACACTGCGGTCTCCCCCACGCTGCTTCTGCTGTGGAGAGCGCACAGACTGCACTCAGCACAGCCCCTTCTTGTTCTCGGTTCTCATCTCGGGTGCGAGGACCTCAGGTGGGGGCAGGGCAGGGCAGAGGTCTACACCCTTGCATCCTTACCTTTAGCCTCACCCCTGCATGTGTGTCGTGTGTGTCTACAGCACCCAGCGCAGGTGGCTCAGCAGAGCACAGGCGCGCTTCCTTGCACACATGTGCGCTGATGTGGGGGCGTCCTTAGGCACTGCTCACCTGGGGGAGGCAGTGAGCCCCGAGAGGGAAGTGGCAGAGAAGGGGCAGCTGTCCACACTCGCCCTGGCCCCTCCCTCCCTGGGCCTCTCTGTGAGGCTCCTCCCACGTTCACCCCAGGGACCCTCTGTGCTGGGACGTCACCCTCAGCTCCGGCCTCTGCCCAGAAGCCCAGCTCTTTGCTCCTGGTCCCAGCACAGCCTGTGTTGGTGCTGATGTCCCGGACAGGAGCACTGGATGTCGGCAGGGGGCAGCGGCCTTGCTGGGGAGAGCCCTAGCCCAGGACAGAGCCCCGGGCTTCACAACCACATGCATGGCCAGGAGTGCGCAGGCGGGGATGTCACGGGGTGGGCTGGGGGGGAGCCCTCCCCGGAAACACACCTTCTTGGGGAGGAGTGAGAGGGACCCCGAGACAGGGCTGTGACCTGGAGTCCACACAAGCCCAGGGACCAGAGGGACACCCAGAAGCCACAATGATGGCTGCACCCCGGAGAACAGCTCTGAGCTTTTATGTGCTGGGGGAGGGGCTTAGCGTTGGGTGGGATCCACCACTTTTCCCACGAAGAGGGGACTCTTGGTCTCGTGACTGTAGATGACAAAGAGGAAGGGCCTGTCGAAAGTGACTCTTTGGGGCACAGATGCCGGCATGATCCCCATAAATGTGGCCCCGGCAGCTTCGGTCCCTCTCTCGTCGATGGTCACCACCGCCTTGTGCATGGCCTGGAGGCACAGAAGCAGAGCTGTGAGCTGAGCCATGAGCTGAGCCTGTACCAGACCCACCAAGACCTGGACAGGGACCCAGCGGCTCACATGGGCTTTTCTGCTGCTGGCCGGGGCTGCCCTGGGGGCTGACACACATCTCTCTCTCTCTCTCTTTCTCTCTTGTCTGGGGCCGTCATATCCTACCCTCCATCCTGAACCACACCCCGATCCCCCTAGCTGCATCCCTCCTCAGCAGGGGACGATGGCCTTGTCCCCGCTGTGTGCCTCCACCGCACTCCGTACTCATTACAATATTCAGCTCCTTGGGCACAAGGGCTGTGGGGTGGCTTCACAGTGCCCTGTCTGTCCCCACCATGTGCAGCCTCTAACTGAGCTCCACTTGGTCTCTGGTCCCACTGATGTCACTGAGCACCCATCACCCGTAGCTGAACTCCCTCATGGTCAGACGTGGTGACAGCAACGCTGCCCCATGGCATAGAGGGAAGGGGCCAGGTCGTGCTTTGGAGTCACCGACTCTGACCTCTGTGTCAGGGCAGGGAAATCGGGGCCCAGACGAGAAGGCCATGGGCACGCTGAGCCAGGGGTTGCTGACCCAAACTCAGGGGAGGCTCCGAGCATGGAGCCCCCTCGTGAAATCTGTCCCCCAACACTTCCCATCCAGCACATCAAGTGGGTCCCCTGGAGCAGCCAGGGTGACCTGGTGTGTGTCTCCAGCTGTCCCCATCTCCTGCCTGGGCCCTGCCTCTCCCCATCTCGGGCCCCAGACATCAGTGGGCAGCCTGGTCCCTGGGGGCCTCACCTTGGAGACCTTCAGAGCTGCCTCTTCCGTGATCCCCGAGAGGTCCGCGTTGTCGCTGAAGACCTGGGTGATGCCCAGTTTGCCCAGGAGGTGCTTTAGATCGTAGGTTCCAGAAATGGAGAGTTTGGGAAAACGGACCTTGACAGACCTGTCGTGCAGGGAAGACAGTCAGAGGTCTCATTCCTTGCTCTCCTCCTCTGGGGCCCAGCGTGGGCACTGTGTTCTTTCCTCCTGGTTTCTCCCACTTAGCATAGCACCTCCCCCATACCCTTGTGGACGCTGACTTGGTCATTGTCCTCCTAGCCCCCATTGCAGCAGGTATCAGAGTGTTAGCACTCACAGGTCCCACTGTCCTGCCAGCCCTTGGAAAGCCACCTCCCCTGAGAAGCCCTCCAGGCAGATCCAGGGTGTCCCTGGAAGAGCACCTCATCCTGCCCTGCAGTGTTGGTGTCCCCACAGCCGGGGACTCCCCAGCACCTGGCTCCCAGGGGAACGTGACTGGCGGTGGCAGGTGCTGAGTGACAGCTGTCTCGTGGGGGAGGAGAGTGGACCCAGAATGCCAAGGGCTCAGCTCTGGTTGTGGGGAGCAGGTGTGGGCTTTGGTGGGCGGGCAGCCTGGCACTGGGTCTCTGACTAGTTCTGGCTACGGCCGCTCCTAGATCCCTGTTCTCATCCCTGGTGCAGAGACCTCGGGCAGGATGGGGCAGGGCAGAAGGCTGAAGGCGTCCATTCGGTGTTGACCCTCAGCCCTGCGTGTGCGGTCGTGTGTGTCTTGAGGGCACGGCGGGCAGCTGGTGGGTAGGGCACGGGCACGGTTCCCAGACACAAGTCTGCCTGGGGGATGGGTTGCTGGGGCCCAGCAGAGTTGCAGAGCCAGGAGAGCACTCGAGTGATGTCACTGAGACACCAGGTCTCTGTTGAGGGTCCCGGCCTCTCCCACGCTGGCCTTTTGCCCTGCTGGGCCTCTTCCCCTGCCCACTAGGGACATCTGTGCTTGGAACCCACACTCAGCTGCCACCCTGCCAGGAAGCCCTCCTAGGTTCTGCCATATTCTGTGCTGCTGTTACTGTCACTACATTGGGCACAGATGTTAGGAAGTGACCGTGTCCATGCCGGGGGGCAGAGTCCCCAGGACTCGGCCTTGACCTCCTCTCCCTGGTCACTGTCCCTTTCACATAGCCTGGCTGCTGCCACCTGTAGTGAACACCTGCCTCAGCTGTGGCCCAAAGCCCATGGGGTCCACCCTCCACAGCTGTGACTGCTGGCCATGGCCTTGCCCCCAGTAAGGTCCAGAGATCCTGAGGGATTCCGGGCCCGGTGTGGGTGGGGAGTCACCTGAGGTCTCTTTTTTCCAGGAACTTGGCGATGAGCTCCGTGGTGAGCGTGTCCTCCAGGTGCTGCAGCTTGCCCTCGTCGGGCAGGAGGAAGAGGGCCGTGGCGTTGCCCTTGTAGTCCATGAGCAGCACCGTGCTGGCCAGCGTGCTGCAGTGGAACAGGTCATAGCGGCCGAGGCGCGACATCATGGGCACCCGCACCGTGGTCGTGGCGTCCACGTGGAAGTCCTCTTCCTTGGTGTTGTTGGGCTCGAAGGGCTTCTCCCACTTCCCTGTGGAGGCGGGGAGGGCAGAGGGAGGTGAGCACCAGCTGGAGGCCGGGCAGGGCTTGGGTGCGTGTGACCTCACTGAGCGTGAGCCTCATCTGAGAAAGGGGCTCACATCAGCCTCCACAGGGATGGAAGGAGTTGGGTGAGGACAACTAAGACCAGAGGAAAAACCCAGAGCTCTGCCCCCCAGAGGACAGCAGGCGCAGTGCCTTTGGTGTCTGGGCTATGTGTGTATTTAAGCCTGGCTGAGATGTGGGAGCTCTAAATCCTTGAAAGCTACAATGTAACACTATCCCTCAACCAGTCAATCAAAACACCCCCTTTCCCAGAATGCACCTGCTTCATGCAGGACCTAGAAGGAGACGCCATAAAAACATGGACACTAAACTCAGTGAGGGATCCATGGAGGTGGCAGACAATTCCCAGGGGGCTGCACCCTTGTGGAAATCTCGCCGTACATGTAAAAGAGGCCAACAATGGGGAGAGCTCTCTCTCTTTCTGTCTCTGTATCTCTCTCTCTTTCTTTCTCTTCCCCTCTCAACTTAGATCAAACCTGAAGGTGCTACTCAAGTGCTGTCTTTCTGTCCCACCTCTTCTTCCACCCAGTTCTCTCATTACCCACACGTGTCAAGGGTGCCACGCTCCTGCACAGATTCTGTTTCTCTCTCACGGGAACCCTTGATGTTGCCTGTGCGCCCGGGTGCAGCCTGCGCTAGGAGCTAGGAGGCATCTCCCGGTGAGGCCAGAGCCTGGAGGAGGATGAACAAGCTCCTGCCCACACCAGTCTGAGCGCTGTAAGTGAACATCTGGGGGCGGGCAGTTATCACCCAGGGCAAGCACTCTGGGTACTGCTCCTAAGTCCTTCTCCTGGGAGATGCAGGTGCAACGCAGGTGCACGGGAAACCTACCACTGTGTAAACTAAGAGGACCCCACCGTGAGCACAGCCAGAGAGGAAGGTGCCCCAGGACCCCAGGACCCTCCTTCCTCGCTAGAGGGGGAGGAGATAGCTGGGGAGGCCGAGCTCTGTGCTAGGTCTCAGCGGAGCTGGGAGCTCAGCTGTGCCGGTCTCAGTCCGGTGCCCTGCACTACAGGACTGTGCAGGGAGGGAGTCCTTGGGGAGGACTTGGCCCTGACCTTGACCCCGAGCTCTCCCTGGGACGGTGGGAGTGGCCTCAGAGCACCCTGTGGGCCCCAACCTCTGCCGTGCTGAGCACTTGGAGGCAGGAGGGCTGCTGGGGGTGAGGGGAGTTCTCAGCCCAGTGAGGGCTCTGAGCGTCCTGCAGGGAAGCCCATGGTGCTGAGCACTGAGGCCCTGTCCCCTGTGGTTGGTGGAATGCAGTGCTCCTGTGCGGGACACTAGGGGACCCGGGCCCCGACGCCCCGTCAGCCTACATCAGGTGTGGCCAGGGAAGCCTAAGGCCGGCCCCGCGTCTGTTCTGGGGGTTTCCATGGGCACCTGCTGAGCGGCTGTGCCTCCTCACCTTTGAAGAACACGTAATTGACCAGAGCAAGAACTGTGCTGGGGTCCAGCTCTTCCACCAAATCCACGATCTTCCCCTGGGTCCCCTTCTCCACGTAGCTGTTGATCTTGGTCTTGGCGTGCTTGGGCTCGCTGAAGTTGACGAGGAAGGCTTCCGAGTGGTACAGGTTCCTGGTGTCTTCTAGAAACTTGTGCTGCAGCTTCAGGTCCTCGTCGACGACCAGGGCATTGCCGGCGGCCAGCTGCAGCTCGCTGTCGGGCCTGTTGACGGTGTGCAGGAGGTGCCGGAAGCCGTCGTGGATCTGCGCCTCGGCCGTCTCCGTGAGGTTGAACTTCAGGCCCTCCAGGACCTGGGTGTGGGTGTCCCCCTTGGCCCCCAAGGAGAGCATGGCAAAGGCCAGGGCGATGCTCACCGGGGAGAAGAAGATATTGGTGGTGTTGGACTCGTGGGCCACCTCGCGGTACAGGCTGAGGGCGAACTCGGCCAGGCTCGGGGCGATCCTGTGGGAGGCTGGGCTGTCCTGCTCATGGCTGGAAATGGCTGTCTCCTGGGCCTCGTCGGCCAGGAAGCCGGGCAGCAGGCAGCCCAGGCCGGCCAGCAGGAGGAGCGCCCGAGAGACAGAGGGCGACATAGTCCTGCGTGAGAGAGAAGGGGCGCCAAGCCCTGAGTCGGGGCCCGTGATCCCTGCTGGAGGCCACCCACTGATGCCATGCATAGGTCGTGGCCAGCAGACATGCACGGGGTCTCTGGCAGTGCAGACCGAATTTGCACAACCTGTGGGCGTTTCTGCGTCTCCTACAGTGGCCAGCCCACCTCTCAGAAGGGAAGAAGGCGCTGGGATCCCTTCAGTATTTCCACTGGCTTAGGGTTTCCCTGACACCACACCCCTGGATGGTGGTGCAGGCTCCAGGCTGGATGGAAATTCCCCACCTCTGCAGGGCTCAGTCACCAGGGGGAGCTGAGCCTAACAGGGTGGATGCCAGCTTTTCCCGGTGGCCTTTGGCTGGAGGCTGCAGCTCCACGCCAGGCACACAACTTTCCACTGGGCATCGGCCAGCATCCCCTGGGCCTTGCTCTGCCCAGCTGTGCAGCGTTGGGCAGAGGTGGCCCCAGGCCCTCCATGCACTCACACAGGGCTCCTGGGGAGGTGCCCAGGACTCCCATGGGTAGGGCTGGGGTGGGCTGAGGCGCCCTCCTACTCGAGAATGATTGGGCTCTGAAGAGGGGGAAAGATTGGCATGGGGAGGGGTGGGCAGACCTGCAGCCTGGACAACCACATTCCCACCCCATCCTGGGTGCCCCAGGCTATCTGGGTTCTTCCTTTTACAGTGGAGGCTCTGAGGCTGAGCGAGGGCCCTGGCCTGGACAAGACCCCACAGAGCCTCAGGGACAAAGCTGGGGCCAGGGCCGGTGTTGAGGCCCAGCAGGTTAAGCTGCTGTCTGTGATACAGCAACCATTCTTTTTTTTTTTTTTTTTTACAGGCAGAGTTAGAGAGAGAGAGAGAGAGAGAGAGAAAGGTCTTCCTTTTCCCTTGATTCACCCCCAAGATGGCCGGGCCGCCTCGCCCTCCCATCCTTCTATCCCAGGTGACAGCTTGGGAAACCAAGTGGAGGAGAAAAGCAGCTGGGGGAGCAGCCAGGGCCACAGATGCAGAGGCCGGGCTTTAAATCCAGATTGCGGAGGGCAGGGGCACAGCGCTGGTACAGATCTTGGGGGGGAGGCAGGGAAGTGAGGGGGCGCCTGGGAGAGGCGAGCCACCCCTTGCCTGGTTTCAAACTGCTCCCTCCCAGGTGCACAGAGTGAGCAACTTGGACAAGGTCAGTGTTTAGGGCAGCGACTTCAGCATAGAATCACAATCTGTTTGAATCCAACTCTAAACATGCCAGCCTGTTAGCAGGCCCTACCCGGACTGCAACCCACCTGGGAGACCAGGACCAAGTTCAAGGATGCCAGCCCAGCCCCTCCTATTGCGGGCAACTGTGCAGTGAGCCAGCAAGAGAGTTCCTCTCCCTCTCTCCCTCCCTCCCTCGCTCTCTCTCCCTCTCCCTCTCTCCCTCTCCCTCTCTATCTCTCCCTCCCTCTCTCCTTCCCTCTCTCTCTCCCTCTCTCTCCCTCCCTCTCCCTCCCTCCCTCTCTCTCCCTCTCTCTCCCCCCTCTCTCTCCCTCCCTCTCTCCCTATCTTTCCCTCTCTCTCTCTCTTGTTCTCTTCCTCTCCCTCTCTCTCTTTCCCTCTCTCTCTCCCTCCCTCTCTCTCTCCCTCTCTCTCTCACTACCTCTCTCTCTCTTTCCCTCTCTCTCTTCCTCTCTCATTCCTTCTCTCCCTCTCTCTTTCCCTCCCTCTCTCTCTCTCCCCTCCCCTATCTCCTCTCCCTCCTCCTCTCATCTCTGTCTCTATTCCTGCTTCTCTCCCTGCCTCACCTCTGCCTACCAAGTAAATAATCTTAATAATACATGCACTGAGCTGAGACGTGGCCTGGCCCCGAGTGAGTGCCCAGGACCTGCCACTCACACCCTGGACGTGAGTGCTGCTTGTGGGGGCTGCAGGTCCTCCTCTGTGCACTAGGCCAACTGTGATGTGGGGGAGGGCTCATTCTGAGCCCCCTGGCTGTGTCCGGAGAGGAAGGAGGGTGTGAGCCCAGGCTGCTCCCTGCCTCTGTGTTCGTCTTCCCGTCCTTGTTTGCAGAAAGGGCAGGGATGAGCGGAAGCCCTGGGCAGACCCCGGGGCTTGGAAAGGTCCCCACTGCTCCACCTGCCGTGTTGCTCCTCCTGGGGCCCAGGACGATGGGGTCTGCTGCCCTCCTCCACTTCACTTACAGAGCTGGGATGACTGGGCAGGCTTGGGGAAAGGACCCTGGGGGCTGCTGTTACTATGGCGACAGGACAGCCAGTGGCTGGGAGCACAGCCCAACCACCCCTCCCCGCCTGCTCTGCAGGACCCCCAGGGTCCTCCCCAGGGAGCATACTTACCAGGACTCAGTGTCCAGGGCCGGTGGTAGAAACAAGGATGGGGAGACGGAGCCCTGTCCTTGTCCGTATTTAAGCAATGATCACAGCGGGGGATGGGGCGGCTGCAGGTGAGTATTAACCAAGGTCATGCCAGTTATCAGAGGAGCAAACAGAAGCTAAGTCCACTGGCCGGGCACTGGGCTGCCCACCCACTGTATTGACCAAGGGGTTCCCTGGAGCTGGCACGTCAACCGCAGGGTGGGTGGCATGAATCAGACGGTCTCTGGGACAGCATCATCCAGCTGGCTGTGTGCTCTCACCGGAAACCCTCTGTGGCCGCCCCATCAGGAGCGAGATGAGCCATGTGTGAGCCAGCCGCCCGGAGCGCCCTCTGTGGAAGACCCAATGCAGCCGTGGTAGTGGAGTGGAGTCTGAGCCCGTCTGACAGATTGGGAGACTGAGACTCAGAGTCGAGAGATTTCTCTTCCAAATGTTCCCAAGCCAGCCTTAGGTACCGACCATTCATGTCTCCCAGAACTGGAACTGGGGCATGACTGCCAGGTGTGGCCATGTCAGCCTGGCATCGTGGCCCGGGGACAGACAAGGGCCAGAGAGTAAATCCGAAGAGGAGATCGGAGCTGCTTCCTCTCTGATTGTGGGGGCGTTTCCCCTGCACCTGTGCCTATCCCAAGCCCCACCTCCCAAGCCTGGCTTCTGGGAACACAGGGAGCACCTTGGGTGACATGACCCGTGCAGCCTGTGTGGTGTCCCCTCCCACTCCGGGCTCAGAGCCAATGATGCTCGCTCTCTGGCAGTTCCTGCTTCTGGCTCCAGGAAGACCAGTGTGACCCACGCACGGTTTGCATTTCCTCGCGGCCTTGGGGTGCAGTAAGTGGCTGGGTGGAGGTGCAGAGTCGTGTCCAGCAGGGCCCCCCTTGATTCTAGTACTGTAACAACCTAAATGGATCTCAGTGACCTCTGGGCTGCTCAGAGCCCGGGATGCTGGGCTCCTGGCTGGACCCGACATGTGCTCGCTGAGTGAGGATGAGTTTGGCTTTGCTCCTCCTCTCCTCCCACAGTCCCAACTGGGGGTGGCTCTGGGAATTCACTAGCACCCGTGTTCAGACCAGGGAACCCACTCACTGCTGTGTGACCTCTGACCAGTCTCTTAACCTCTCTGTGCCTCCTAATACCATGACGGAAGGTAGCGCACAGCTTATTGGTACAGTGGTCCAAGATCCACTCAGAGCCCAGTGCAAGGTATCGCCAGGTCAGTGGATGCCCTTGGGGATACCTGGAGTGAGCTGGGTGGTGTTCAGGAGTTTTCCGGTGGGTATTCCCTCACTTGGCACCCGGCCCCCCTCCCTGTCCACCTGTCTTACAGGAAGTAGCTCAGCACCCTCTCCACACTGCTCCCCCATGCCCAGATCCGTCTTCTGCCTTCAGGGTCCCTATCTTTCCCCTGAGCTGGCCAGGGGGATGCTTCTACTGGAACTGCACCCCTAAGCTACTTCCAGTGCAGTGAGCACCTAGCTGTGAGGAGCAGAGGCCTGCCCCCCTGGGCCTCTGTACCCCCTCTGCACAACGGCTCTCTCACCTGCTACACTGGGTGCACAGCAGGTGCCCCCTCTCCTGCTCGCCCCAAATGGGACTCGCAGCCCCTCCCCCTGGGCCTGGGTCACACTGAGTGGCAGCCATGCTTCCCTGTCCCTGCTGCGCTCCTCCTCTGCAGCTCTGGTTCTCTGGGGGCCGCATCGCCCAGGCCGTGCGTGCCTGACCACAGCTCTGGTCTCCGCCTGCCCGGGGGGAAGGAGGCCCCTGGGGTGCGGCTGACTGGGCCAGGAGGGGCGGGAGCTGAGGCAGGAAGGGCCCTGCCCTTTGCCAGGTGGACACAGGTGGTTCTTCCTGGCCCAGGCAGTCCTGTGTGTCTCCTGCTGTGCCTGCCGTGTCCTGGCTGTGAGTCCCAGAATGAGGTTCTGTGAGCTCTGAGCCCAGGCAGCAGGAACAGTGGCTCAGGCTTCCAGGAGTCCTAGGAACAATGGTGTCACCTCCTGGTAGAATTCCGGGCCAGTTGCAGAGGAGGAGGGCCACCTCCAGGTGCCCAGCAGGAGCCAGGGAGGCTGGGAGGTTGAGTGTCCCAGGCCTGGCTGACAGCAGGATGTGGCTCTGTGCAGCCAGGTTTGGGTCTCTGCCCTTGGGGGTGTCGGGCTCCATGTTCCACCCTGGGCACCGTCTCTGGGCGTAGGGCTACGAGGACCCAAGAGAGCGAGGCAAGAGAGACCCCCTGGAGAGGGACAGGGCACCCTATGCGCAGTTGGGTGGGCCGGGTGCCCTGTGCGGAAACAGTGGCTCACCATTGGTTTCTCCTGCTCCGGCAGCAGCTGGGAGCAAGTGCATCCTGGGGAGACCCAGTGGGCTGGATGTGAGCAGAGGGCCACTGGGAGACCTTGCCCCTGCACGTGCCCTGCCTAGAGATGGGGGATCATGAGTGGGCTGGGATCTGCAGTCAGGGAGTTTGGGGGTCCGGCGTGCAAGGGGCTCTGGCCAGGGGGGTAGGACGCGAGGCTGCTCAGGAGGAGAAGGTGGGCCTCAGGGCAGCTGGATCCACTGGTGGAGTTCACACGAGGGTGTGGGGTCTCTTGCTTCTAATTCTCCTCTTTGCTCAGCTGCAGAAACATGAGGCAAATCCACACAATGTGGCCACGCTGGGAGCAGAAGGCAGGAAAGACGCCTCGGGACGTGCTGAAATGAAGGCACTGAGGTTCATTACAGCCAACCTCGCTTCCACGTGGACCTCACTCTCGAGGTAGGACCACCACGGCACCAGGGACGTGAGCTCTCAGGGACCCCTCGTGCCCTGTGTATATGTAGCTGTGATGTCCTTGTGGAAGGTCACCTTGGCCAACCTGGGCTGGCAGGAGCACTGTGTGTGATGCCCACCCCTGCTGACTTTTCCGGAAGCAGCACTTGGTAGCTTTGACCCCACGTCGGCCTCAGGTCTGGGGCATCCGTTGCTTTGTTGTGTGAAGAAAACATTGCTACAGGGCTCCTTCTGGAAAGACCAGCAGGCCTGTGTGTGCACTGCGCACTGTGGGTGGATGGGGATGGGAGGTCCTGGAAGGACCCTTGGCCTGTTATGGGAGGTGCAGGCCCTGTTGGGTGGCGCAGGTTACCGGCCCTCCATCGCGTCCCAGGCTTTAATGCTCAGACCCCTGGGAACTAAAGGCAGCTGCCTTGGCACATCACAGAAGGTGTTTGAGTGGGTGCGGCTGCTGACTATAGAGAAAGCATGGCTTCCCGTCACACCCTGCTCTGACCCTGTTCCCTGGTCGCTGTGAGAGGAGGAAGACGAGTGTAGCACACATTCTGCTTCTTCCATGTTCACAGAGAATGATCGCTGTGTTCTGAGACAAAATCTGCGCATTGGCAGGACATCCAGGGAGAAACCTGGGTTTCTGGGGCTGATGGGTCCAGGCACCCTGTGTGCGGGCGCCCCCTGCTGGCCCACCTGCTCTTCACGCTCATCCCTCAATTCTGGCTACAGTCAGCTGTGCACCTGTGAGGCCTGGCCAACTGGGGAGTGGTGGATTCTGAACCTGAATCCAGGCCCCCAGCACTCGGGTCTGGCAGGGTTCCAGCTGCCCCACGAGGCTCAGCACTGTGGGCACTGGCGATCTCGGGTGAGTGACTTCAGGAGAGCCTGGCCTTGTCTGGGGAGCAGTTGCTGTTAAGCACCAGGTACAGAAGGTGAGATTCTTGTGTCTCCTCACTTGGGTTAAAGCACTCAGTGCTTTGTGACTCAGCCCCGAGCTCAAGCCCAAGTTATTGCCTGGCATGGGCGGGCGGTGATGTCTCAGGGTGGGCTCTGGGGTGCCCTCCTTAGAACCACATACTCTTGGGGAGTGTCAGAGGGACCCCGAGACAGGGCTGTGATTTGGGCACAGAGGGACACTCAGAGACCACAGGTGAGGGGCTGCACTAAGGGAGGGCAGCTCAGAGCTTTAAAGTGCTAGAGTGGGGGGGTGCTGTTAGTGTTGGGTGGGATCCACTACTTTCCCCACGAAGAGAGGACTCTTGATCTCGTGACTGTAGACGACAAAGAGGAAGGGCCTGTCCAAAGTGATGCTATCGGGCATAGACATGGGTATGATCTCCAGGTAAGTCGCCCCTGCAGCTTCGGTCCCTCTCTCGTCGATGGTCAGCACCGCCTTGTGCAGGGCCTGGAGGCACAGAAGCAGAGCCATGAGCTGAGCCTGTGCCGGCCCCACCAAGACCTGGACAGGGACCCAGGTGGACAGTGCACCCAGGAGCGGCTCACATGGGCTTTTCTGCTGCTAGCGGGGCTGCCTGTCCCATCCCTCTGCCCTGGGGGCTCCCACACTTTTCTCTCTCTTCCTCTCATCTGAGGCCGTCCCACCCTCCCCTCCATTCCTGACCCACACACCCAGCCCCAAGGATACACCCCAGCCTCTGCAGGGGACGACGGCCCTGTCCCCACCGTGTGCCTCCACCGCACTCCTTTCTCATTCGATTTTCAGCTCCTTGGGCACAAGGGCTGTGGGGTGGCATCACAGTGCCCTGTCTGTCCCCACCGTGTGCAGCCTATAACTGAGCTCCACTTGGTCTCTGGTCCCGCCGATGTCACTGAGCAGCCGTCACCCGTAGCTGAACTCCCTCATGGTCAGACGTGGTGACAGCAACGCCGCCCCATGGCACAGAGGGAAGGGGCCAGGTCGTGCTTTGGAGTCACCGACTCTGACCTCTGTGTCAGGGCAGGGAAATCGAGGCCCAGACAAGAAGGCCATGGGCACGCTGAGCAAGGGGTTGCTGACCCAAGCTCAGGGGGGGCTCCCAGCATGGCAGCCCCCTGCTAAAATCATTCACCTAACATTCCCGTCCCAGTGCATGATTGGGTCCCCGGGAGCAACCAGGTCTGACCTGGTATGTGTCCTGTGCCTGTCCCCATCTCCTGCCTGGGCCCTGCCTCTCCCCATCTCGGGCCCCAGACATCAGTGGGCAGCCTGGTCCCTGGGGGCCTCACCTTGGAGACCTTCAGAGCTGCCTCTTCCGTGATCCCCGAGAGGTCCGCATTGTCGCTGAAGACCTGGGTGATGCCCAGTTTGCCCAGGAGGTGCTTTAGATCGTAGGTTCCAGAAATGGAGAGTTTGGGAAAACGGACCGTGACAAGCCTGTTGTGCGGGAAGACAGTGCAGACGTCTCATTCCTTACTCCCGTCCTCTGGGCCCAGCGTGGGCACTGTGTTCTTTCCTCCTGGTTTCTCCCATTTATCACTGCCCCTCCCCTACACCTAAGTGGACGCTGACTTGGTCATTGTCCTCCTAGCCCCCATTGCAGGAGGAGTCAGAATGTCAGCACCCACAGGCCCCTGGAAGCCACCTCCCCTGAGAAGCCCTCCAGGCAGATCCAGGGTGTCCCTGGAAGAGCACCTCATTCTGCCCTGCAGTGTTGGTGCCCCCCACCCTAGACTCCCCAGCGCCTGGCTCCCAGGGGAACGTGGCTAGTAGTGGCAGGTGCTGAGTGACAGCTGTCTTGTGGGGAGGAGCGTGGACCCGGCAGGCTTAGGGCCCAGCTCTGGTTGTGGGGAGCAGGTGTGGCCTTTGGTGGGAGGGCAGACTGGCACTGGGGCTCTGTGACGGGTTCTGGCAGTGGCCTCTCCTGGGCCCCTGTTCTCATTCCTGGTTCAGGGACCTCGGGCAGGGTGGGGCGGGGCAGAGGGCTGATTGGGCATGGTTCCCAACACGGTTCTTCATGGGTGTTGGGCATGCCCAGTGCCCTTCCCTGCTGGGCCAGGAGAGCACTCGAGTGACGTCACAGCGACACCAGCTCTCTGCAGAGGGTCCCGGCCTCTCCCACGCTGGCTTTTTGCTCTGCTGGGCCTCTTCCCCTGCCCACCTGGGACATCTGTGCTTGATCCCACACTCAGCTGCCACCCTGCCAGGAAGCCCTCCTAGGTTCTGCTGTAGCCTGTGCTGTTGTTATTGTCACTACGCTGGGCACTGGAGGTGGGAAGTGGTCTTGTGCATCCTGCTGGGGGGGGTGGGGAATCTTAAGGTCACGGCCTTGACCTCCTCACCCTAGCACCGTCCCTTTCACACAGCCTGGCTGCTGCTACCTGAACTGAGCATCTGCCTCAGCTGTGGCCCAAAGCCCATGGGGTCCACCCTCCCCAGCTGTGACTGCTGGCCATGGCCTTGTCCCCAGTAAGGTCCAGAGGTCCTGAGGGGTCCTGGGCCAGTGTGGCTGGGGAGTCACCTGAGGCTGCTTTTTTCCAGGAACTTGGCGATGAGCTCCGTGGTGAGCGTGTCCTCCAGGTGCTGCAGCTTGCCCTCGTCGGGCAGGAGGAAGAGGGCCGTGGCGTTGCCCTTGTAGTCCATGAGCAGCACCGTGCTGGCCAGCGTGCTGCAGTGGAACAGGTTATAGCGGCCGAGGCGCAACATCATGGGCACCCGCACCGTGGTCGTGGCGTCCACGTGGAAGTCCTCTTCCTTGGTGTTGTTGGGCTCGAAGGGCTTCTCCCATTTCCCTGTGGAGGCGGGGAGGGCAGAGGGAGGTGAGCACCAGCTGGAGGCCGGGCGGGGCTTGGGTGCATGTGACCTCACTGCGTGTGAGCCTCATCTGAGAAAGGGGCTCACATTGTGAGACCTGAGCCTGGATCAAGGTGTAACTATTAGGCCTCCATCTTGTAGCTTGGGCCTGACCAGGCCCTAAACTCTGAGCCAGAAGTTCCTAAAAGTAAATACATGAACTCCCCTTGCGATAAACTCTCCTAGCAACAGCCAATTAGCAGATAACAGAGAAATACCTAGAGTTTCTGGTGTCTTCTCAGGGCAGATAGTGTGATTAATAGCTTCCCGAGACCCTGCAGTTCAGCACGTACACCCCAGCAGCTCGGACCCTATGCTTTGGCCAATCAATTCAAAAGGCATCAACCCCAAAGCCATCCAACCACCTTTAGTAGGTCCCTTCCCGCCACTGGACGCACTAATCAATTCTAGGAGATGGCCTTTAAATTTCCCGCGGGATGAGATGATTTGCTAAATGGTACCATAATGCATAAAATGTCTCTAAAACCCTATAAAAACCCTGGCCTTCTTTGTCTCAGGGCTGCTCTGTTCCTGCGTGTTCAGACAGCCCCAGCATGCTGGAATAAATAAACCCTTTGCTGATTGCATGAGAGTGTCTCTTGGAGTTGTTCTTGGGGCAGTGGATGTTTTCGGACTCTAACAACATCAGCATTCACAAGGATGGAAGGACTTGGGTGAGGACAACTAAGGCCAGAGGAAAAATCCCGAGCTCTGCCTCCCAGTGGCCAACAGGTGCAGTGCCTTTGGTGTCTGGGTTATGTGTTTATTTATTTTTTTGGCCAGTGTGTGGGAAAACAGCTTAATTTGATCTTCCTAGGTCAGAGAGAAATCCTCAAAAGCAGTGTCTAGTTACAGTTGCCTTATTTCCTCTAAGAACACCAGAGGCCCAGGAAGTCATAGTCAGCCCTGGGCCTGCCTCTGAACAATGCCTCAGGCAGCTGCAAGGTGACCCCTGGCGGAAGTCAATGGGCCAAGGGCAAAAACGGAGGTCAAAAGACCTGATTTCCTGTCTGGCTTACTCATGATAAAAAGAAGAGCCACTGGAAGGGTGGGGTACCTGATTTGTTTCTCAAAAAGCGGGGAGCTCAGAAGGTGGGGTTACCAAGCCCTTGCTATTCTATGGTAAAACTGGAGCAGGAGAGGGAGGGGCAGAGACCAGTTGGAGGACAGGGCTGGAGAGTGGAAGTATGGAGACGGCCATTGCCAAACTTGCCGGAGGACCATTGATAAGACAGGGGGAGCAGACTGCGGACCAGGCCTGGCTCTGAGATAAAGTCGCAATTCCTGGGTGGGAGGGGGAGGTACAGGGAGCAGAGAGGGTGAAGATTGGGGCCGCCGACATAGAGGGCAGAGGTTCCAGCTCAGGCCCTTGACCTCTGGTGGAAACTTTGGAGGCACCAGGACCTGGGCCGGAGAGCAGGAAGTACACGTGGAAGGTTTAGACAGAAGATAGAAAAAGCTTGAACATCTGGGATCGCCTCCCATTTCCCCGCTCGCTCACAGAAGTGAAAAAGATCTTGAATGCTTTCAGGGTCAACCGTATGCTGGAGGGGCCACTTTGGTTGACTGTTAAGGTCATACATGGGCCATGCTCGATTACAGGGAAAGATGAGGCATCCATGTCTGTGAGCTGAGCCAGTCTGAGAGGGACTTAGGAGGCCACCAGGAGAATCAGACAGAACGTGGGAACAGAAAGTTCCCATGGCAACCTGTAGAGTCAGATCGGTGGACAGCAAGCATCCTTGAATCCTGGCCACCTGACTAATGAGAGATACGGGAACAGAGGGCGGGGTCGTCACCCAAGTGCCCACTGGAGCGAGGGCTTAGCCCATAGAAGGGAAACAGGAGGTCGAGTCATCACCCACACCCACTGTTGCCCGGACACAGCATCCGTAGAGACTGAAAGCCTTTGGGAGTTGTGTTAGCACCTCGTACTAGGAATTTCGGACAAGAGTAGAACCACGTCTCGAAGTAGAAGTCGCCGTGGGAATGTCCTGTTCTGCATCCTACCTCAGGCCGGTGTGTGGATGCATTCGCGGAGCGCTCAGTGGTGTGGAAGGAGTTCCAGGGTGTGTTTTGTGACTGGCGGAAATCCAGGACCCCGAGCAGCTCAGAGATCCCCGAAGGGAGAGCAAAGTCACTGGGGGAGCCTGGATCCTACACGGCACCCAGTAACGGCCGCCACAAAACACTAAACACCGGAGCAAGGAAAGCGTTTATTGGGGGAAACCCGGCAGACCAGAGGAAAGGGGTGAAGAAGGCAAAGAGGGAGAAGGAGAGCATGAGACAGAGAGAGAGAGAGAGAGAGAGAGAGAGAGAGAGAGAGAGAGAGAGAGAGAGAGAGAGAGAATGCCTGGAATATATATGTGTGTATTTAAGCCTGGCTGGCATTTGGTGTGAGACCACATCCTTGAGAGCTACAATGTAACACTATCCCTCAACCAGACAATCAAAACAGCCCCTTTCTCAGAATGCACCTGCTCATCCAGGACCTAGAAGGAAGACGCCAGGACAATATGGACACTAAGCTCCATGAGGATTCCATGGAGGAGGCAGACAATTCCAAGGTGGCTGCACCCTTGTGGAAATCCACCCCCCCATTCATAAAAGAGGCCAAAAACGAGGAGAGCTCTGTCTGTCTGTCTCTCTCTCTCTCCCTCTCACTCTCGAACTCGCTCTCTTTTTCTCTCTTACCTTAGACCACTCTTGGCTGTGCTACTAGGTGCTCTCTCTCCCTGTCCCACCCCTTCTCCCTTTAGATGCTCCCTGACCCACGCGTGTCAAGATACTACACTCCTACATGGATGTCTGTTTCTCTCTCACGGGAACCCCAGATGGTGCCGTGAGCCCGGGTGAAGCCTGCGCTAGGAAGCTAGGAGGCGTCTCCCAGTAGGGCCAGAGCCTGGATAGGGATGAACAAGCTCCGGCCCACACCAATCTGAGGGCTGTAAGTGAACATCTGGGGGCCGGCAGTCATCACCCAGGGCGAGCACTCTGGGTACTGCTCCTAAGTCCTTGTCTTGGGAGCTGCAGGTGCAACGCAGGTGCATGGGGAACCTCCCACTGTGTAAACTAAGAGGACCCCACCTTGAGCACAGCCAGAGAGGCAGGTGCCCTGGGACCCCAGGACCCCCTTCCTCGCTGGAGGGGAAGTAATGGCTCAGGAGACTGAGCACTGTGCTTGGTCTCAGTGGAGCTGGGAGCTCTGCTGTGCCAGCCTTGGCCGGGTGCCCTGCACTGCAGGACTGTGCATGCAGGGAACCTATGGGGGACACTTGGCCCTGACCTTGACCACAGAGCTCTCCCTGGGACAGTGGGAGCGGCCTCAGAGCACCCTGTGGGCCCCAACCTCTGCCGTGCTGAGCTCTCAGAGGCTGCTGCTGGGGGTGAGGGGAGCTCTCAGCCCAGTGAGGGCTCTGAGCGTCCTGCAGGGAAGCCCATGGTGCTGAGCACTAGGCCCTGTCCCCTGTGGTTGGTGGAATGCAGTGCTCCTGTGCGGGAAACTAGGGGACCCGGGCCCCGACGCCCCGTCAGCCTACATCAGGTGTGGCCAGGGAAGCCTAAGGCCGGCCCCGCGTCTGTTCTGGGGGTTTCCATGGGCACCTGCTGAGCGGCTGTGCCTCCTCACCTTTGAAGAACACGTAATTGACCAGAGCAAGAACTGTGCTGGGATCCAGCTCTTCCACCAAATCCACGATCTTCCCCTGGGTCCCCTTCTCCACGTAGCTGTTGATCTTGGTCTTGGCGTGCTCGGGCTCGCTGAAGTTGACGAGGAAGGCTTCCGAGTGGTACAGGTTCCTGGCGTCTTCTAGAAACTTGTGCTGCAGCTTCAGGTCCTCGTCGACGACCAGGGCGTTGCCGGCGGCCAGCTGCAGCTCGCTGTCAGGCCTGTTGACGGTGTGCAGGAGGTGCCGGAAGCCGTCGTGGATCTGCGCCTCGGCCGTCTCCGTGAGGTTGAACTTCAGGCCCTCCAGGACCTGGGTGTGGGTGTCCCCCTTGGCCCCCAAGGAGAGCATGGCAAAGGCCAGGGCGATGCTCACCGGGGAGAAGAAGATATTGGTGGTGTTGGACTCGTGGGCCACCTCGCGGTACAGGCTGAGGGCGAACTCGGCCAGGCTCGGGGCGATCCTGTGGGAGGCTGGGCTGTCCTGCTCATGGCTGGAAACGGCTGTCTCCTGGGCCTCGTCAGCCAGGAAGCCGGGCAGCAGGCAGCCCAGACCGGCCAGCAGGAGGAACACCCGAGAGACAGAGGGCGACATTGTCCTGCGTGAGAGAGAAGGGGCGCCAAGCCCTGAGTCAGGGCCCGTGATGCCTGCTGGAGGCCACCCACTGATGCCATGCACAGGTTGTGGCCAGCAGACATGCACGGGGTCTCTGGCAGTGCAGACCGAACTTGTACAACCTGTGGACGTTTCTGCGTCTCCTACAGTGGCCAGCCCACGGGTCAGAGGGGAAGAAGGCACTGGGATCCCTTTTGTATTTCACTGCCTTAGGGCTTCCCTGACACCACACCCCTGCATGGTGGTGCAGGCTCCAGGCTGGACTGAAATTCCCTACCTCTGCAGAGCTCAGTCACCAGGGGGAGCTGAGCCTAACAGGGTGGATGCCAGCTTTTCCCGGTGGCCTTTGGCTGGAGGCTGCAGCTCCACGCCAGGCACACAACTTTCCACTGGGCATCAGCCAGCATCCCCTGGGCCTTGCTCTGCCCAGCTGTGCAGGGTTGGGCAGAGGCGGCCCCAGGCCCTCCATGCACTCACACAGGGCTCCTGGGGAGGTGCCCAGGACTCCCAGGGGTAGGGGTGGGGTGGGCTGAGGCACCCTCCTACTCCAGGAACTGCTGGGCTCCAAAGAGGAGGGTAAAGATTGGCATGGGGAGGGGTGGGGCGGACCTGCAGCCTGGACAACCACATTCCCACCCCATCCTGGGTGCCCCAGGCTATCTGGTTTCATCCTTTTATAGTGTAGGCTCTGAAGCCAAGAGAGGGCTCTCGCATAGACAAGATCCCACAGAGACTCAGGGACAAAGCTGGGACCAGGGGCCGGTGTTGAGTCCCAGGATGTTAAGTTGCTCCATTTCCAATCCAGCTCCCTGCTAATGTGCCTTGAAAAGCAGCAGCACGTGTCCTAAGTGCATGGGCTCCTGCCACCCAGAGGAAGTTTTGGCCTGGCCCAGCCCTGGCCTTTGCAGCCTCTTGGGCAGTAACCAGCAGAGGGAAGATCTCTGTCCGTCTGTCTCTCTGTTTCTCTGACTTTCACCTAAGTGAGTCAACCTTTAGAATCCTGGCACCATCTGGTTTCTCAGGAAGGACCGGACAGCTGGGTCCTGGGGCCTCAGGCTCTGTGAAGGTCAGAGCAGGTCTGAGGTCAGTCTTGCACCTCCCAGGCCGTTGTGAGTCTGAAATGCAGCAGTACGTGCCCTGGGGCCTGGGTTGCAGGGTTCAGACCTGGCTCAGGAAGCCCACGTCCATGCCAGGGGCCGGGGTTTGATCTGAGCTCAGCTCCTGTCTCCGGCTTCCTGGAGCAGCAGTGGGGACAGCTGAGGTTAATCAGTTCCCTGACACCCACGTGGGAGACGGTGGTCATGTCCCAGCTCCCAGCCCCATCCCCACTAGTGCAGACAACCCTGGCGTGAGCAGGCACATGGGAGTTCCTCTCTCTCTCTCCTCTCCCTCCCTGCTCCTCCTCTCCCTCCTCCTCTCATCTCTGTCTCTATTCCTGCTTCTCTCCCTGCCTCACCTCTGCCTACCAAGTAAATAATCTTAATAATACATGCACTGAGCTGAGACGTGGCCTGGCCCCGAGTGAGTGCCCAGGACCTGCCACTCACACCCTGGACGTGAGTGCTGCTTGTGGGGGCTGCAGGTCCTCCTCTGTGCACTAGGCCAACTGTGATGTGGGGGAGGGCTCATTCTGAGCCCCCTGGCTGTGTCCGGAGAGGAAGGAGGGTGTGAGCCCAGGCTGCTCCCTGCCTCTGTGTTCATCTTCCCGTCCTTGTTTGCAGAAAGGGCAGGGATGAGCGGAAGCCCTGGGCAGACCCCGGGGCTTGGAAAGGTCCCCACTGCTCCACCTGCCGTGTTGCTCCTCCTGGGGCCCAGGACGATGGGGTCTGCTGCCCTCCTCCAGTTCACTTACAGAGCTGGGATGACTGGGCAGGCTTGGGGAAAGGACCCTGGGGGCTGCTGTTACTATGGCGACAGGACAGCCAGTGGCTGGGAGCACAGCCCAACCACCCCTCCCCGCCTGCCCCGCCAGCCCCCCGGGTCTTCCCCAGGGAGCATACTTACCAGGACTCAGTGTCCAGGGCCAGTGGAAGGAGCAAAGATGGGATACAGAGCCCTGTCCTTGTCCGTATTTAAGCAATGGTCACAGCGGGGGATGGGGCGGCCCCAGGTGAATATTAACCAAGGTCATGCCAGTTATCAGAGGAGCAAACAGGAGCTAAGTCCACTGGCCGGGCACTGGGCTGCCCACCCACCGTGTGTGAGCTTGGCCTGGACAGCACGTATCTCTCAGATCCACATCCCTAAGGGGTTCCCTGGAGCTGGCAGGTCAACCGCAGGGTGGGTGGCATGAATCAGACGGTCTCTGGGACAGCATCACCCAGCTGGCTGTGTGCTCTCACCGGAAACCCTCTGTGGCTGCCCCATCAGGAGCGAGATGAGCCATGTATGAGCCAGCCGCCCGAGCGCCCTCTGTGGAAGACCCAGTGCTGCCGTGGTGGTGGAGTCTGAGCCCGTCTGACAGATTAGGAGACTGAGGCTCCGTGGAGAGGCTGCTCTTCCAACATTACCAAGCCAGCCTTATGTACGACCGTTCATGTCTCCCAGAACTGGAACTGGGGCATGACTGCCAGGCGTGGCCATGTCAGCCTGGCACCGTGGCCTGGGGACGGGCTAGGGCCAGAGAGTAAATCTGAAGAGGAGATCGGAGCTGCTTCTGTCTCTGATCCTAGGGGTGTTTTCCCCTGCACCTGTGCTGATCACGAGCCCCATCCCAAGCCTGGCTTCTGGGAACACAGGGAGCACCTTGGGTGACATGACCCGTACAGCCTGTGTGGCCGTCCCTCCCCACTGTGGGCTGCTCAGAGCCAATGACGCTCTCTGGCGGTTCCTGCTTCTGGCTCCGGGAAGGCCGGTGTGACCCACATGGCTTGAATTTCCTCGCGGCCTTGGGGAGCAGTGCTGTGGCTGGGGGAGGTGCAGAGCTGCGGCCAGCTGGCTCCCTTGATTCAGGTTCCTGTAACAACGAAATGGATCTCAGTGCCCTCAGTGCCATTCCGGGACCTCCCATCCCCATCCACCCACTGCGCACATTGCACACACAGGCCTGCTGGTCTTTCCGGAAGGAGCCCTGTGGCGATGTTCTCTTCTCCCCACAACAAAGCAACGGATGCCCCAGACCTGAGCTACCAAGTGCTGCTTCCGGAAAAGTCAGAAGGGGTGGGCATCACACACAGTGCTCCTGCCAGCCCAGGTCGGCCAAGGTGACCTTCCACAAGGACATCACAGCTACAGATACACAGGGCACGAGGGGTCCCTGAGAGCTCACGTCCGTGGTGCCGTGGTGGTCCCGATCCTCTAGACTGAGGTTCACGTGGAAGCGAGGTTGGCTGTAATGAACCTCAGTGCCTTCATTTCAGCGCGTCCCGAGGCGTCTTTCCTGCCTTCTGCTCCCAGCGTGGCCACGTTGCGTGGATTTGCTCATGTTTCTGCAGCTGAGCAAAGAGGAGAATTAGAAGCAGGAGACCCCACACCCTCGTGGGAACTCCACCAGTGGATCCAGCTGCCCTGAGGCCCACCTTCTCCTCCTGAGCAGCCTCGCGTCCTACCCCCCTGGCCAGAGCCCCTCGCACAAATGACCCCCAAATCCCTTCCTGGTTGCAGACCCCAGCCCACCCATGGTCACCATCTTTAGGCAGGGGCAGGGTCTCCCAGTGGCCCTCTGTCACATCCAGCCCACTGGGATATCCCAGGATTCACCTGCTCCCAGCTGCTGCCGGAGCAGGAGAAACCAGTAGAGGGGCTTTCCCCACAGGGCACCCTGGCCTGGGAAGCACCCAGCCCACCCGACTGTGCACAGATGGCCCTCCCACTCTAGGGGGTCTCTCCTGGTTCACATTCTGGTTCTTCTCAGCCATACATCCAGTGAGGGTGCCCAGGGTAGACAGGGGCTGAGCATGGAGTCAACACCCTCAAGAGCGGAGACACCAGGTTTTCCCTGCACCTGTGCTGATCACGAGCCCCATCCGAAAACTGGCTTCTGGGAACACAGGGAGCACCTTGGGTGACATGACCCATACAGCCTGTGTGGCCATCCCTCCCCACTGCGGGCTGCTCAGAGCCAATGACACTCTCTGGCAGTTCCTGCTTCTGGCTCCGGGAAGGCCGGTGTGACCCACATGGCTTGAATTTCCTCGCGGCCTTGGGGAACAGTGCTGTGGCTGGGGGAGGTGCAGAGCTACGGCCAGCTGGCTCCCTTGATTCGAGTTCCTGTAACAACCTAAATGGATCTCAGTGCCCTCTGGACTGCTCAGTGCCCGGATGCTGGGCTCCCGGCTGGCACCGCCGGGGGCTCACTGATGAGGACGAGTTTAGCTTTGCTCCTCTTCTTTCCCCAGTCCCATCTGGGGGGGCCCTGAGAAATCTAGAGCACATGTGTTCAGACCAGGGGACCCACTTGCTGCTTCTGTGACCCCAACCAGTCTCTTAACCTCTCTGTGTCTCCTAGTACCACGACAGAAGGTAGCGCACAGCTTTTTGGATGCGCTGGTCTAAGTTCCACTCAGAGCCCACTGCCAGGTGTCACCAGGTCAGTGGATACCCCTGGGGTCACCTGGAGCGAGGCAGGCAGTGTTCAGGAGTTTTCCGGTGGGTATTCCCTCACTCGGCACCCGGCCCCCCTCCCTGTCCACCCGTCTTACAGGAAGTGTCTCAGCACCCTCTCCACACTGCTCCCCCATGCCCAGCTCCATCCTCTGCCTTCAGGGTCCCCGTCTTTCCCCTGAGCTGGCCAGGGGGATGCTTCCCCTGGGAACTCTGCCCCGTAGCTGCTCCCAGTGCAGTGAGCGCCTAGCTGTGAGCAGCAGAGGCCTGCCCCCCCGGACCTCTGTACCCCCTCTGCACAATGGCTCTCTCACCTGCTACACTGGGTGCACAGCAGGTGCCCCCTCTCCTGCTCGCCCCAAATGGTACTCGCAGCCCCTCCCCCTGGGCCTAGGTCACAATGAGCGGCAGCCATGCTTCCCTGTCCCTGCTGCGCTCCTCCTCTGCAGCTCTGGTTCTCTGGGGGCCGCATCCATCGCCCACGCCGTGCATGCCTGACCACAGCTCTGGTCTCCGCCTGCCCGGGAGGAAGGAGGCCCCTGGGGTGCGGCTGACTGCTCCAGGAGGGGCGGGAGCTGAGGCAGGAAGGGCCCTGCCCTTTGCCAGGTGGACTCAGGTGGTTCTTCCTGGCCCAGGCAGTCCTGTGTGTCGCCTTGCCCTGGCTGTGAGTCCCAGGACGAGGCACCCTGAGCTCTGAGTCTGGCAGGAGGAACAGTAGCAAAGTTCGAGGACCCGAGGAACAACAGTGTCTCCTTCCTTGTGAATTTCAGGGCCCGTTTCAGAGAGAGGAGTCAGACCCACCTGCAGGTGCCCAGCAGGAGCCAGGGGGGCTGGGAGGTTGAGTGTCCCAGGCCTGGCTGACTGTAGGACTTGGTGCTGCGCAGCCGGGTTTGGGTCCCTGCCCTTGAGGGTGTTGGCTCCATGCTCAGCCCCTGTCTACCCTGGGCACCGTCACTGGATGTATGGCTGCAAGGACCCAGAATGTGAGCCAGGAGAGACCCCCTTCAGTGGCAGGGGCATCTGTGCACAGTCGGGTGGGTCGGGTGCTTCCCAGGCCAGGGTGCCCTGTGGGGAAAGCCCCTCTACTGGTTTCTCCTGCTCCGGCAGCAGCTGGGAGCAGGTGAATCCTGGGGAGACCCAGTGGGCTGGATGTGAGCAGAGGGCCACTGGGAGACCCTGCCCCTGCACACGCCCTGCCTTAGATAGGGGACGATGGTGGGCTAGGGTCTGTAGCCAGGAAGGGAGTTGGGAGTCAGGTGTGCGAGGGGCTCTGGGCAGGGGGTTAGGACGCGAGGCTGCTCAGGAGGAGAGGGTGGGCCTCAGGGCAGCTGGATCCACTGGTGGAGTTCCCACGAGGGTGTGGGGTCTCCTGCTTCTAATTCTCCTCTTTGCTCAGCTGCAGAAACATGAGGCAAATCCACACAATGTGGCCACGCTGGGAGCAGAAGGCAGGAAAGACGCCTCGGGACGCGCTGAAATGAAGGCACTGAGGTTCATTACAGCCAACCTCGCTTCCACGTGGACCTCACTCTCGAGGTAGGACCACCACGGCCCCAGAGACGTGAGCTCTCAGGGACCCCTCGTGCCCTGTGTATCTGTAGCTGTGATGTCCTTGTGGAAGGTCACCTTGGCCAACCTGGGCTGGCAGGAGCACTGTGTGTGATGCCCACCCCTGCGGACTAATCCGGAAGCAGCACTTGGTAGCTTTGACCCCACGTCGGCCTCAGGTCTGGGGCATCCGTTGCTTTGTTGTGGGGAGAAGAGAACATCGCTACAGGGCTCCTTCTGGAAAGACCAGCAGGCCTGTGTGTGCAATGGGCGCCGTGGGTGGATGGGGATGGGAGGTCCTGGAAGGACCCTTGGCCTGTTATGGGAGGTGCAGGCCCTGTTGGGTGGCGCAGGTTCCCGGCCCTCCATCGCGCCCCAGGCTTTAATGCTCAGACCCCTGGGAACTAAAGGCAGCTGCCTTGGCACATCACAGAAGGTGTTTGAGTGGGTGCGGCTGCTGACTACAGAGAAAGCATGGCTCCTCCCCGTCACACCCTGCTCTGACCCTGTTCCCTGGTCGCTGTGAGAGGAGGAAGACGAGCGTAGCACACATTCTGCTTCTTCCATGATCACAGAGAATGATCGCTGTGTTCTGAGACAGCATCTGCGCATTGGCAGGACATCCAGGGAGAAACCTGGGTTTCTGGGGCTGATGGGTCCAGGCCCCCTGTGCGCGGGCGCCCCCTGCTGGCCCACCTGCTCTTCACTCTCATCCCTAAATTCTGGCCAGGCTCAGCAGTGCACCTGTGAGGCCTGGCCAACTGGGGAGTGGTGCATTCTGAACCTGAATCCAGGCCCCCAGCACTTGGGTGTGGCATGGTTCCAGCTGCCCCACGAGGCTCAGCGCTGTGGGCACTGGTGGTCTCCGGTGAGTGACTTCAGGAGAGCCTGGCCTTGTCTGGGGAGCAGTTGCTGTTAAGCACCAGGTACAGAAGGTGAGATTCTTGTGTCTCCCCACTTGGGTTAAAGCACTCAGTGCAGCGTGACTCAGCCCCGAGCTTCAAGACCACCTTCACTGCCAGGAGTGGGTGGGCGGTGATGTCTCAGGGTGTGCTCTGGGGTGCCCTTCCTGGATCCACATACTTTTGGGGAGGCGTAGAGGGACCCCGAGACAGGGCTGTCACCTGGAGCCCACACACAAACCCAGGGCCCAGAGGGACACTCAGAGACCACAGGTGAGGAGCTGCACGCGGGGAGCGCAGCTCAGAGCTTTAATGTGCTAGGGTGAGGGGTGCTGTTAGTGTTGGGTGGGATCCACCACTTTTCCCACGAAGAGGGGACTCTTGATCTCATGACTGTAGACGACAAAGAGGAAGGGCCTGTCCAAAGTGATGCTATCGGGCACAAAACTTCGTATGAACCCCAAAATTGTGGCCCCAGCAGCTTCGGTCCCTCTCTCGTCGATGGTCAGCACCGCCTTGTGCAGGGCCTGGAGGCACAGAAGCAGAGCCATGAGCTGAGCCTGTGCCGGCCCCACCAAGACCTGGACAGGGACCCAGGTGGACAGTGCACCCAGGAGCGGCTCACATGGGCTTTTCTGCTGCAAGCGGGGCTGCCTGTCCCATCCCTCTGCCCTGGGGGCTCCCACACTTTTCTCTCTCTCCCTCTCACCTGATGCAGTCTCACCCTCCCCACCACTCCTGACCCACACACCCAGCCCCATGGCTATAACCCAGTCTCAGCAGGGGATGACGGCCTTGTCCCCGCCCTGTGCCTCCACCGCACTCCGTTCTCATTCGATTTTCAGCTCCTTGGGCACAAGGGCTGTGGGGTGGCCTCACAGTGCCCTGTCTGTCCCCACCGTGTGCAGCCTCTAACTGAGCTCCACTTGGTCTCTGGTCCAGCTGATGTCACTGAGCAGCCGTCACCTGTAGCTGAACTCCATCATGGTCAGACGTGGTGACAGCAACGCCGCCCCATGGCACAGAGGGAAGGGGCCAGGTGGTGCTTTGGAGTCACCGACTGTGACCTGTGTCAGGGCCAGGAAGTAGAGGCCCAGACAAGAAGGCCATGGGCACGCTGAGCCAGGGGTCACTGACCCAAGCTCAGGGGAGGCTCCGAGCATGGCAGCCCCCTGCTGAAATCTGTCCCTCGACACTTCCCATCCAGCGCATCAAGTGGGTCCCCGGGAGCAGCCAGGTCTGACCTGGTGTGTGTCCTGTGCCTGTCCCCATCTCCTGCCTGGGCCCTGCCTCTCCCCATCTCGGGCCCCATACATCAGTGGGCAGCCTGGTCCCTGGGGCCTCACCATGGAGACCTGCAGAGCGGCCTCTTCCGTGATCCCCGAGAGGTCCGCGTTGCTGCTGAAGACTTTGGTCATGCCCAGTTTGCCCAAGAGGGGCTCCAGATCGTAGGTTCCAGAAATGGAGAGTTTGGGAAAACGGACCGTGACAAGCCTGTTGTGCGGGAAGACAGTGCAGACGTCTCATTCCTTGTTCCCGTCCTCTGGGGCCCAGCGTGGGCACTGTGTTCTTTCCTCCTGGTTTCTCCCATTTATCACTGCCCCTCCCCCACACCCATGTGGATGCTGACTTGGTCATTGTCCTCCTAGCCCCCATTGCAGGAGGAGTCAGAGTGTCAGCACCCACAGGCCCCTGGAAGCCACCTCCCCTGAGAAGCCCTCCAGGCAGATCCAGGGTGTCCCTGGAAGAGCACCTCATTCTGCCCTGCAGTGTTGATGCCCCTACCCTAGACTCCCCAGCGCCTGGCTCCCAGGGGAACGTGGCTGGTGGTGGCAGGTGCTGAGTGACAGCTGTCTTGTGGGGAGGAGCGTGGACCCGGCAGGCTTAGGGCCCAGCTCTGGTTTGGGTAGCAGGTGTGGTTTTAGTTGGGGGGCAGACTGGCACTGGGGCTCTGTGACGGGTTCTGGCTTGGCCGCTCTTGGGCCCCTGTTCTCATTCCTGGTTCAGGGACCTCGGGCAGGGTGGGGCGGTGCAGAGGGGTGACGCCACATTCAGCTGAAGGCGTCCATTCGGCGTTGACCCTCAGCCCAGTGTGTGTGGTCGTGCGCATCATACAGGGTGCAGTTGGCAGCACGTGGGCAGGGCACGGGCTCGGTTCCAGGCACAAGTCCGTGGGGGGGTTGGGCATGCTGGTGCCCTTCCCTGCTGGGCCAGGAGAGCACTCGAGTGACGTCACAGCGAAAAACCAGCTCTCTGCTGAGGGTCCCGGCCTCTCCCACGCTGGCCCTTTGCTCTGCTGGGCCTCTTCCCCTGCCCACCAGGGACATCTGTGCTTGATCCCACACTCAGCTGCCACCCTGCTAGGAAGCCCTCCTTGGTTCTGCCGTAGCCTGTGCTGTTGTTATTGTCACTACGCTGGGCACTGGAGGTGGGAAGTGGTCTTGTGCATCCTGCTGGGGGGGGTGAATCTTAAGGTCACGGCCTTGACCTCCTCACCCTAGCACCGTCCCTTTCACACAGCCTGGCTGCTGCTACCTGAACTGAGCATCTGCCTCAGCTGTGGCCCAAAGCCCATGGGGTCCACCCTCCCCAGCTGTGACTGCTGGCCATGGCCTTGTCCCCAGTAAGGTCCAGAGGTCCTGAGGGGTCCTGGGCCAGTGTGGCTGGGGAGTCACCTGAGGTCTCTTTTTTCCAGGAACTTGGCGATGAGCTCCGTGGTGAGCGTGTCCTCCAGGTGCTGCAGCTTGCCCTCGTCGGGCAGGAGGAAGAGGGCCGTGGCGTTGCCCTTGTAGTCCATGAGCAGCACCGTGCTGGCCAGCGTGCTGCAGTGGAACAGGTTATAGTGGCCGAGGCGCGACATCATGGGCACCCGCACCGTGGTCGTGGCGTCCACGTGAAAGTCCTCTTCCTTGGTGTTGTTGGGCTCGAAGGGCTCCTCCCACTTCCCTGGGGAGGCAGGGAGGGCAGAGGGAGGTGAGCACCAGCTGGAGGCCGGGCAGGGCTTGGGTGCGTGTGACCTCACTGCATGTGAGCCTCATCTGAGAAAGGGGCTCACATCAGCATCCACAGGGATGGAAGGAGTTGGGTGAGGACAACTAAGACCAGAGGAAAAACCCAGAGCTCTGCCCCCCAGAGGACAGCAGGTGCAGTGCCTTTGGTGTCAGGGCTATATGTGTATTTAAGTGTGGCTGGGAGGTGGTGTGGAACTCAAATCCTTGAAGCTGTAATATAACACTATCCCTCAACTTGTCAATCAAAACTCCCTCTTCCCCAGAATGCACCTGCTCCATCCAGGACCGAGAAGGGAGACACCAGGACAATATGGACACTAAGCCCCTGAGGGATCCATGGAGAATGAAGACAATTCCCAGGTGGCTGCACCCTTGTGGAAATCCGCCCTACCTCTTAAATCAAGGCCAACAATGGGGAGAGCTCTCTCTGTCTCTCTCCCTCTCGCTCTTGCTCTCTCCTTTTCCCTCTCACCTTAGCCCACTCCTGGCTGTGCTACTAGGTGCTCTCTCTCCCTGTCCCACCCCTTCTCTCTTCTGTTGCTCCCCTGAACCACGCCTGTCAAGGGTGCGACCCTCCTGCACAGATGTCTGTTTCTCCCTCATGGGAACCCCTGATGTTGCCTGTGAGCCCGGGTGAAGCCTGGACTAGGAGCTAGGAGGCATCTCCCAGTGAGCCCAGAACCTGGACGGGGATGAACAAGCTCCTTCCCCAGTCTGAGCGCTGTAAGTGATCATCTGGGGGCCAGCAGTCATCACCCAAGGCGAGCACTCTGGGTACTGCTCCTAAGTCCTTGTCCTAGGAGCTGCAGGTGCAATGCAGGTGCATGGGGAACCTCCCACTGTGTAAACAAAGAGGACCCCACCGTGAGCACAGCCAGACAGGCAGATGCCGCAGGACCCCAGGACCCCCTTCCTACCTGGAGGGGACGTGATGGCTCAGGAGCCTGAGCCCTGTGCTAGGTCTCAATAGAGCTGGAAGCTCTGCTGTGCCGGCCTTGGGCGGGTGCCCTGCATTGCAGGACTGTGCTTGCAGGAAACCTGTGGGGGGGACTTGGCCCTGACCTTGACCCCGAGCTCTCCTTGGGACAGTGGGAGCGGCCTCAGAACACCCTGTGGGCCCCAACCTCTGCCGTGCTGAGCACTCGGAGGCTGCTGCTGGGGGCGAGGGGAGCTCTCAGCCCAGTGAGGGCTGTGAGCATCCTGCAGGGAAGCCCATGGTGCTGAGCACTGAGGCCCTGTTCCCTGTGGTTGGTGGAATGCAGTGCTCCTGTGCGGGAAACTAGGGGACCCGGGCCACGACGCCCCGTCAGCCTACATCAGGTGTGGCCAGGGAAGCCGAAGGCCGGCCCCGCGTCTGTTCTGGGGGTTTCCATGGGCACGTGCTGAGCGGCTGTGCCTCCTCACCTTTGAAGAACACGTAATTGACCAGAGCAAGAACTGTGCTGGGGTCCAGCTCTTCCACCAATTCCACGATCTTCCCCTGGGTCCCCTTCTCCACGTAGCTGTTGATCTTGGTCTTGGCGTGCTCGGGCTCCCTGAAGTTGACGAGGAAGGCTTCCGAGTGGTACAGGTTCCTGGTGTCTTCTAGAAACTTGTGCTGCAGCTTCAGGTCCTCGTCGATGAACAGGGCATTGCCAGCGGCCAGCTGCAGCTCGCTGTCAGGCCTGTTGACGGTGTGCAGGAGGTGCCGGAAGCCGTCGTGGATCTGCGCCTCGGCCGTCTCCGTGAGGTTGAACTTCAGGCCCTCCAGGACCTGGGTGTGGGTGTCCCCCTTGGCCCCCAAGGAGAGCATGGCAAAGGCCAGGGCGATGCTCACCGGGGAGAAGAAGATATTGGTGGTGTTGGACTCGTGGGCCACCTCGCGGTACAGGCTGAGGGCGAACTCGGCCAGGCTCGGGGCGATCCTGTGGGAGGCTGGGCTGTCCTTCTCATGGCTGGAAACGGCTGTCTCCTGGGCCTCGTCAGCCAGGAAGCCGGGCAGCAGGCAGCCCAGGCCAGCCAGCAGGAGGAACACCCGAGAGACAGAGGGAGACATTGTCCTGCGTGAGAGAGAAGGGGCGACAAGCCCTGAATCAGGGCCCGTGATGCCTGCTGGAGGCCACCCACTTACGCCATGCACAGGTCTTGGCCAGCAGACATGTACGGGGTCTCTGGCAGTGCAGAGCAAATTTGCACAACTTGTGGGCGTTTCTGCATCTCCTACAGTGGCCAGCCCATGGGTCAGAGGGGAAGAAGGCGCTGGGATCCCTTTTGTATTTCACTGCCTTAGGGCTTCCCTGACACCACACCCCTGCAGAGTGGTGCAGGCTCCAGGCTGGATGGGAATTCCCCACCTCTGCAGAGCTCAGTCACCAGGGGGAGCTGAGCCTAACAGGGTGGATGCCAGCTTTTCCCGGTGGCCTTTGGCTGGAGGCTGCAGCTCCACGCCAGGCACACAACTTTCCACTGGGCATCAGCCAGCATCCCCTGGGCCTTGCTCTGCCCAGCTGTGCAGGGTTGGGCAGAGGCGGCCCCAGGCCCTCCATGCACTCACACAGGGCTCCTGGGAGATGCCCAGGACTCCCAGGGGTAGGGGTGGGGTGGGCTGAGGCGCCCTCCAACTCTAGGAACTGCTGGGCTCCAAAGAGGAGGGTAAAGATTGGCATGGGAGGGGTGGGGCAGACCTGCAGCCTGGACAACCGCATTCCCACCCCATCCTGGGTGCCCCAGGCTATCTGGTTTCATCCTTTTATAGTGTAGGCTCTGAAGCCTAGAGAGGGCTCTCGCATAGACAAGATCCCACAGAGACTCAGGGACATAGCTGGGACCAGGGTAGGTGTTGAGTCCCAGGATGTTAAGTTGCTCCATTTCCAATCCAGCTCCCTGCTAATGTGCCTAGAAAAGCAGCAGCACGTGTCCTAAGTGCATGGGCTCCTGCCACCCAGGGGAAGTTTTGGCCTGGCCCAGCCCTGGCCTTTGCAGCCTCTTGGGCAGTAACCAGCAGAGGGATGATCTCTGTCCGTCTGTCTCTCCGTTTCTCTGACTTTCACCTAAGTGAGTCAACCTTTAGAATCCTGGCACCATCTGGTTTCTCAGGAAGGACCGGACAGCTGGGTCCTGGGGCCTCAGGCTCTGTGAAGGTCAGAGCAGGTCTGAGGTCAGTCTTGCAACTCCCAGGCCGTTGTGAGTCTGAAATGCAGCAGTACGTGCCCTGGGGCCTGGGTTGCAGGGTTCAGACCTGGCTCAGGAAGCCCACGTCCATGCCAGGGGCCGGGGTTTGATCTGAGCTCAGCTCCTGTCTCCGGCTTCCTGGAGCAGCAGTGGGGACAGCTGAGGTTAATCAGTTCCCTGACACCCACGTGGGAGACGGTGGTCATGTCCCAGCTCCCAGCCCCATCCCCACTAGTGCAGGCAACCCTGGCGTGAGCCGGCACATGGGAGTTCCTCTCTCTCTCTCCTCTCCCTCCCTGCTCCTCCTCTCCCTCCTCCTCTCATCTCTGTCTCTATTCCTGCTTCTCTCCCTGCCTCACCTCTGCCTACCAAGTAAATAATCTTAATAATACATGCACTGAGCTGAGACGTGGCCTGGCCCCGAGTGAGTGCCCAGGACCTGCCACTCACACCCTGGACGTGAGTGCTGCTTGTGGGGGCTGCAGGTCCTCCTCTGTGCACTAGGCCAACTGTGATGTGGGGGAGGGCTCATTCTGAGCCCCCTGGCTGTGTCCGGAGAGGAAGGAGGGTGTGAGGAGGAGCCCAGGCTGCTCCCTGCCTCTGTGTTCGTCTTCCCGTCCTTGTTTGCAGAAAGGGCAGGGATGAGCGGAAGCCCTGGGCAGACCCCGGGGCTTGGAAAGGTCCCCACTGCTCCACCTGCCGTGTTGCTCCTCCTGGGGCCCAGGACGATGGGGTCTGCTGCCCTCCTCCACTTCACTTACAGAGCTGGGATGACTGGGCAGGCTTGGGGAAAGGACCCTGGGGGCTGCTGTTACTATGGTGACAGGGCAGCCAGTGGCTGGGAGCACAGCCCAACCACCCCTCCTCGCCTGCCCCGCCAGCCCCCCGGGTCTTCCCCAGGGAGCACACTTACCAGGACTCAGTGTCCAGGGCCGGTGGAAGGAGCAAAGATGGGATACAGAGCCCTGTCCTTGTCCGTATTTAAGCAATGATCACAGCAGGGGATGGGGCGGCTGCAGGTGAATATTAACCAAGGTCATGCCAGTTATCAGAGGAGCAAACAGGAGCTAAGTCCACTGGCTGGGCACTGGGCTGCCCACCCACCGTGTGTGAGCTTGGCCTGGACAGCACGTATCTCTCAGATCCACATCCCTAAGGGGTTCCCTGGAGCTGGCACGTCAACCGCAGGGTGGGTGGCATGAATCAGACGGTCTCTGGGACAGCATCACCCAGCTGGCTGTGTGCTCTCACCGGAAACCCTCTGTGGCCGCCCCATCAGGAGCGAGATGAGCCATGTATGAGCCAGCCGCCCGAGCGCCCTCTGTGGAAGACCCAGTGCTGCCGTGGTGGTGGAGTCTGAGCCCGTCTGACAGATTGGGAGACTGAGGCTCCGTGGAGAGGCTGCTCTTCCAACATTACCAAGCCAGCCTTATGTACGACCGTTCATGTCTCCCAGAACTGGAACTGGGGCATGACTGCCAGGCGTGGCCATGTCAGCCTGGCACCGTGGCCCGGGGACAGACAAGGGCCAGAGAGTATATCCGAAGAGGAGATCGGAGCTGCTTTTGTCTCTGATCCTAGGGGTGTTTCTCCCTGCTCCTGTGCTGATTACGAGCCCCACCCCAAGCCTGGCTTCTGGGAACACAGGGAGCACCTTGGGTGACATGACCCGTACAGCCTGTGTGGCCGTCCCTCCCCACTGTGGGCTGCTCAGAGCCAATGACGCTCTCTGGGGGTTCCTGCTTCTGGCTCCGGGAAGGCCGGTGTGACCCACATGGCTTGAATTTCCTCGCGGCCTTGGGGAGCAGTGCTGTGGCTGGGGGAGGTGCAGAGCTGCGGCCAGCTGGCTCCTTTGATTCGAGTTCCTGTAACAACGAAATGGATCTCAGTGCCCTCAGTGCCCTTCCGGGACCTCCCATCCCCATCCACCCACGGCGCCCATTGCACACACAGGCCTGCTGGTCTTTCCAGAAGGAGCCCTGTAGCGATGTTCTCTTCTCCCCACAACAAAGCAACGGATGCCCCAGACCTGAGCTACCAAGTGCTGCTTCTGGAAAAGTCAGCAGGGGTGGGCATCACACTCAGTGCTCCTGCCAGCCCAGGTCGGCCAAGGTGACCTTCCACACGGACATCACAGCTACAGATACACAGGGCACGAGGGGTCCCTGAGAGCTCATGTCCCTGGGGCCGTGGTGGTCCCGATCCTCTAGACTGAGGTTCACGTGGAAGCGAGGTTGGCTGTAATGAACCTCAGTGCCTTCATTTCAGCGCATCCCGAGGCGTCTTTCCTGCCTTCTGCTCCCAGCGTGGCCACGTTGCGTGGATTTGCTCATGTTTCTGCAGCTGAGCAAAGAGGAGAATTAGAAGCAGGAGACCCCACACCCTCGTGGGAACTCCACCAGTGGATCCAGCTGCCCTGAGGCCCACCCTCTCCTCCTGAGCAGCCTCGCGTCCTACCCCCCTGGCCAGAGGCCCTCGCACAAATGACCCCCAAATCCCTTCCTGGTTGCAGTCCCCAGCCCACCCATGGTCACCATCTATAGGCAGGGTCAGGGTCTCCCAGTGGCCCTCTGCTCACATTCAGCCCACTGGGATATCCCAGGATGCACTTGCTCCCAGCTGCTGCCGGAGCTGGAGAAACCAGTAGTGGGGCTTTCCCCACAGGGCACCCTGGCCTGGGAAGCACCCGGCCCACCCGACTGTGCACAGATGGCCCTCCCACTCTAGGGGGTCTCTCCTGGTTCACATTCTGGTTCTTCTCAGCCATACATCCAGTGATGGTGCCCAGGGTAGACAGGGGCTGAGCATGGAGTCAACACCCTCAAGAGCGGAGACACCAGGTTTTCCCTGCACCTGTGCTGATCACGAGCCCCATCCGAAGCCTGGCTTCTGGGAACACAGGGAGCACCTTGGGTGACATGACCCGTACAGCCTGTGTGGCCATCCCTCCCCACTGCGGGCTGCTCGGAACCAATGACGCTCTCTGGCAGTTCCTGCTTCTGGCTCCAGGAAGGCCGGTGTGACCCACATGGCTTGAATTTCCTCGCGGCCTTGGGGAACAGTGCTGTGGCTGGGGGAGGTGCAGAGCTGCGGCCAGCTGGCTCCCTTGATTCGAGTTCCTGTAACAACCTAAATGGATCTCAGTCCCCTCTGGACTGCTCAGTGCCCGGATGCTGGGCTCCCGGCTGGCACCGCCAGGGGCTCACTGATGAGGACGAGTTTAGCTTTGCTCCTCTTCTTTCCCCAGTCCCATCTGGGGGGGGGGCCCTGAGAAATCTAGAGCACATGTGTTCAGACCAGGGGACCCACTTGCTGCTTCTGTGACCCCAACCAGTCTCTTAACCTCTCTGTGTCTCCTAGTACCACGACGGAAGGTAGCACACAGCTTTTTGATGCGCTGATCTAAGTTCCACTCAGAGCCCACTGCCAGGTGTCACCAGGTCAGTGGATACCCCTGGGGTCACCTGGAGCGAGGTAGGCAGTGTTCAGGAGTTTTCCGGTTGGTATTCCCTCACTCGGCACCCGGCCCCCCTCCCTGTCCACCCGTCTTACAGGAAGTGGCTCAACACCCTCTCCACACTGCTCCCCCATGCCCAGCTCCATCCTCTGCCTTCAGGGTCCCCGTCTTTCCCCGAGCTGGCCAGGGGGATCCTTCCCCTGGGAACTCTGCCCCGTAGCTGCTCCCAGTGCAGTGAGCGCCTAGCTGTGAGCAGCAGAGGCCTGCCCCCCCGGACCTCTGTACCCCCTCTGCACAACGGCTCTCTCACCTGCTACACTGGGTGCACAGCAGGTGCCCCCTCTCCTGCTCGCCCCAAATGGTACTCGCAGCCCCTCCCCCTGGGCCTAGGTCACAATGAGCGGCAGCCATGCTTCCCTGTCCCTGCTGCGCTCCTCCTCTGCAGCTCTGGTTCTCTGAGGGCCGCATCGCCCAGGCCGTGCATGCCTGACCACAGCTCTGGTCTCCGCCTGCCCGGGAGGAAGGAGGCCCCTGGGGTGCGGCTGACTGGGCCAGGAGGGGCAGGAGCTGAGGCAGGAAGGGCCCTGCCCTTTGCCAGGTGGACTCAGGTGGTTCTTCCTGGCCCAGGCAGTCCTGTGTGTCGCCTTGCCCTGGCTGTGAGTCCCAGGATGAGGCACCCTGAGCTCTGAGTCTGGCAGGAGGAACAGTAGCAAAGTTCGAGGACCCGAGGAACAACAGTGTCTCCTTCCTTGTGAATTTCAGGGCCAGTTTCAGAGAGAGGAGTCAGACCCACCTGCAGGTGCCCAGCAGGAGCCAGGGGGGCTGGGAGGTTGAGTGTCCCAGGCCTGGCTGACTGTAGGACTTGGTGCTGCGCAGCCGGGTTTGGGTCCCTGCCCTTGAGGGTGTTGGCTCCATGCTCAGCCCCTGTCTACCCTGGGCACCGTCACTGGATATATGGCTGCGAGGACCCAGAATGTGAGCCAGGAGAGACCCCCTACAGTGGCAGGGGCGTCTGTGCACAGCGGGTGGGCCGGGTGCTTCCCAGGCCAGGGTGCCCTGTGGAGAAAGCCCCTCAACTGGTTTCTCCTGCTCTGGCAGCAGCTGGGAGCAGGTGAATCCTGGGGTGACCCAGTGGGCTGGATGTGAGCAGAGGGCCACTCGAAGACCCTGCCCCTGCACGCGCCCTGCCTTAGATAGGGGGCGATGGTGGGCTAGGGTCTGTAGCCAGGAAGGGAGTTGGGGGTCCGGCGTGCAAGGGGCTCTGGCCAGGGGCGTAGGATGCGAGGCTGATCAGGAGGAGAGGGTGGGCCTCAGGGCAGCTGGATCCACTGGTGGGGTCCCATGAGGGTGTGGAGTCTCCTGCTTCTAATTCTCCTCTTTGCTCAGCTGCAGAAACATGAGGCAAATCCACGCAACGTGGCCACGCTGGGAGCAGAAGGCAGGAAAGACGCCTCAGGACGCGCTGAAATGAAGGCACTGAGGTTCATTACAGCCAACCTCGCTTCCACGTGAACCTCAGTCTAGAGGATCGGGACCACCACGGCCCCAGGGACGTGAGCTCTCAGGGACCCCTCGTGCCCTGTGTATCTGTAGCTGTGATGTCCTTGTGGAAGGTCACCTTGGCCGACCTGGGCTGGCAGGAGCACTGTGTGTGATGCCCACCCCTGCTGACTAATCCGGAAGCAGCACTTGGTAGCTTTGACCCCACGTCGGCCTCAGGTCTGGGGCATCCGTTGCTTTGTTGTGGGGAGAAGAGAACATCGCTACAGGGCTCCTTCTGGAAAGACCAGCAGGCCTGTGTGTGCACTGCACACCGTGGGTGGATGGGGATGGGAGGTCCTGGAAGGACCCTTGGCCTGTTATGGGAGGTGCAGGCCCTGTTGGGTGGCGCAGGTTCCCGGCCTCCATCGCGCCCCAGGCTTTAATGCTCAGACCCCCTTGGCACATCACAGAAGGTGTTTGAGTGGGTGCGGCTGCTGACTATAGAGAAAGCATGGCTTCTCCCGTCACACCCTGCTCTGACCCTGTTCCCTGGTCACTGTGAGAGGAGGAAGACGAGCGTAGCACACATTCTGCTTCTTCCATGTTCACAGAGAATGATCGCTGTGTTCTGAGACAGCATCTGCGCATTGGCAGGACATCCAGGGAGAAACCTGGGTTTCTGGGGCTGATGGGTCCAGGCCCCCTGTGCGCGGGCGCCCCCTGCTGGCCCACCTGCTCTGAACACTCATCCCTAAATTCCTGCCAGGCTCAGCAGTGCACCTGTGAGGCCTGGCCAACTGGGGAGTGGTGGATTCTGAACCTAAATCCAGGCCCCCAGCACTCGGGTGTGGCATGGTTCCAGCTGACCCACGAGGCTCAGCGCTGTGGGCACTGGTGGTCTCGGATGAGTGACTTCAGGAGAGCCTGGCCTTGTCTGGGGAGCAGTTGCTGTTAAGCACCAGGAGACAGAAGGTGAAATTCTTGTGTCTCCCCACTTGGTTTAAAGCACTCAGTGCAGCGTGACTCAGCCCCGAGCTTCCCGCCCACCTTCAATGCCAGGAGTGGGCGGGCGGTGATGTCTCAGGGTGGGCTCTGTGGTGCCCTTCCTTGACCACATACTCCTGGGGAGTAGTCAGAGGTACCCCGAGACAGGGCTGTGACCTGGAGTCCACACACAAGCCCAGGGCCCAGAGGGACACACAGAGACCACAGGTGAGGGGCTGCACCCGGGGAGCGCAGCTCAGAGCTTTAATGTGCTAGGGTTGGGGGGTGCTGTTAGTGTTGGGTGGGATCCACCACTTTTCCCACGAAGAGGGGACTCTTGATCTCATGACTGTAGATGACAAAGAGGAAGGCCCTGTCGAATGTGACGCTAAGGGGCATAGAAGTGGGTATGATCTCCAGGTAAGTCGCCCCCGCAGCTTCGGTCCCTCTCTCGTCGATTTTCAGCACCGCCTTGTGCAGGGCCTGGAGGCACAGAAGCAGAGCCATGAGCTGAGCCGTGAGCTGAGTCTGTGCCAGCCCCACCAAGACCTGGACAGGGACCCAGGTGGACAGTGCACCCAGGAGCGGCTCACGTGGGCTTTTCTGCTGCTGCAAGGGCCTGCCCTGTCCCATCCCTCCACCCTGGGAGCGCCCACACTTTTGTCTCTCTCCCTCTCATTTGATGCCATCCCACCCTCCCATCCATTCCTGATCCACACTCCCAGCCCCCTGTCTCTACCCCAGTCTCAGCAGAGGACGACGGCTTTGTCCCCACTGTGTGACTCCACCGCACTCTGTTTCATTCGATTTTCAGGTCCTCGGGCACAAGAACTGTGGGGTGACGTCACAGTGCCCGGTCTGTCCCCACCGTGTGCAGCCTCTAACTGAGCTCCACTTGGTCACTGGTCCCGTCGATGTCACTGAGCAGCCGTCACCTGTAGCTGAACTCCATCATGGTCAGACGTGGTGACAGCAACGCCGCCCCATGGCACAGAGGGAAGGGGCCAGGTCGTGCTTTGGAGTCACAGACTCTGACCTCTGTGTCAGGGCAGGGAAGTAGAGGCCCAGAAGAGAAGGCCATGGGCACGCTGAGCCTGGGGTCTCTGACCCAAGCTCAGGGGAGGCTCCAAGCATGGCAGCCCCCTGCTAAAATCTTTCACCTAACACTTCCCGTCCCAGTGCATGATTGGGTCCCCTGGAGCAGCCAGGTCTGACCTGGTGTGTGTCTTGTGCCTGTCCCCATCTCCTGCCTGGGCCCTGCCTCTCCCCATCTCGGGCCCCAGACATCAGTGGGCAGCCTGGTCCCTGGGGCCTCACCTTGGAGACCTTCAGAGCTGCCTCTTCCGTGATCCCCGAGAGGTCCGCGTTGTTGCTGAAGACCTGGGTGATACCCAGTTTCCCCAGGAGGGGCTCCAGATCGTAGGTTCCAGAAATGGAGAGTTTGGGAAAACGGACCTTGACAGACCTGTCGTGTGGGGAAGACAATGCAGATGTCTCATCCTTGTACCCGTTCCTCTGGGGCCCAGCGTGGGCACTGTGTTCTTTCCTCCTGGTTTCTCCCACTTAGCGTGGCCCTCCCCTATACCCATGTGGACGCTGACTCGGTCATTGTCCTCCTAGCCCCCATTGCAGCAGGAGTCAGAGTGTCAGCACCCACAGGCCCCTGGAAGCCACCTCCCCTGAGAAGCCCTCCAGGCAGATCCAGGGTGTCCCTGGAGGAGCACCTCATCCTTCCCTGCAGTGTTGGTGCCCCCAGAGCCGGGGACTCCCCAGCACCTGGCTCCCAGGGGAACGTGGCTGGTGGTGGCAGGTGCTGAGTGACAGCTGTCTAGTGGGGGAGGAGAGTGGACCCGGCAGGCTTAGGGCCCAGCTCTGGTTTGGGGAGCAGGTGTGGTTTTAGTGGGCGGGCAGCCTGGCACTGGGGCTCTGTGACGGGTTCTGGCTACGGCCACTCTTGGGCCCCTGTTCTCATTCCTGGTTCAGGGACCTTGGGCAGGGTGGGGCGGGGCAGAGGGGTGACGCCACATTCAGCTGAAGGCGTCCTTTCGGCATTGACCCTCAGCCCAGTGTGTGTGGTCGTGCGCATCATACAGGGCACAGTGGGCAGCACGTGGGCAGGGCAGGGACGGTTCCAGGCACAAGTCTGTTGGGGGTTGGGCGTGCTGGTGCCCTTCCCTGCTGGGCCAGGAGAGCACTCGAGTGACGTCACAGTGACACCAGCTCTCTGCTGAGGGTCCCGGCCTCTCCCACGCTGGCCCTTTGCTCTGCTGGGCCTCTTCCCCTGCCCACCTGGGGCATCTGTGCTTGACCCCACACTCAGCTGCCACCCTGCCAGGAAGCCCTCCTAGGTTCTGCCATAGCCTGTGCTGTTGTTATTGTCACTACGCTGGGCACTGGAGGTGGGAAGTGGTCTTGTGCATCCTGCTTGGTGAGGGGAATCTTAAGGTCACGGCCTTGACATCCTAACCCTAGCACCGTCCCTTTCACACAGCCTGGCTGCTGCTACCTGAACTGAGCATCTGCCTCAGCTGTGGCCCAAAGCCCATGGGGTCCACCCTCCCCAGCCCTGACTGCTGGCCATGGCCTTGCCCCCAGTAAGTTCCAGAGGTCCTGAGGGGTCCTAGGCCGGTGTGGCTGGGGAGTCACCTGAGGTTGCTTTTTTCCAGGAACTTGGCGATGAGCTCCGTGGTGAGCGTGTCCTCCAGGTGCTGCAGCTTGCCCTCGTCGGGCAGGAGGAAGAGGGCCGTGGCGTTGCCCTTGTAGTCCATGAGCAGCACCGTGCTGGCCAGCGTGCTGCAGTGGAACAGGTTATAGTGGCCGAGGCGCGACATCATGGGCACCCGCACCGTGGTCGTGGCGTCCACGTGGAAGTCCTCTTCCTTGGTGTTGTTGGGCTCGAAGGGCTCCTCCCACTTCCCTGGGGAGTCGGGGAGGGCAGAGGGAGGTGAGCACCAGCTGGAGGCCGGGCGGGGCTTGGGTGCGTGTGACCTCACTGAGCGTGAGCCTCATCTGAGAAAGGGGCTCACATCAGCCTCCACAGGGATGGAAGGACTTGGGTGAGGACAACTAAGACCAGAGGAAAAACCCAGAGCTCTGCCCCCCAGAGGACAGCAGGCGCAGTGCCTTTGGTGTCTGGGCTATGTGTGTATTTAAGCGTGGCTGGGAGGTGGTGTGGAACTCAAATCCTTGAAGCTGTAATATAACACTATCCCTCAACTTGTCAATCAAAACACCCTCTTTCCCAGAATGCACCTGCTCCATCCAGGACCGAGAAGGGAGACACCAGGACAATATGGACACTAAGCCCCTGAGGGATCCATGGAGAATGAAGACAATTCCCAGGTGGCTGCAGCCTTGTGGAAATCTGCCCTACCTCGTAAAAAAAGGCCAACAATGGGGAGAGCTCTCTCTGCCTCTCTCCCTCTCGCTCTTGCTCTCTCCTTTTCCCTCTCACCTTAGCCCACTCCTGGCTGTGCTACTAGGTGCTCTCTCTCCCTGTCCCACCCCTTCTCTCTTCTGTTGCTCCCCTGAACCATGCCTGTCAAGGGGGCGACCCTCCTGCACAGATGTCTGTTTCTCCCTCATGGGAACCCCTGATGCTGCCTGTGAGCCCGGGTGAAGCCTGGGCTAGGAGCTAGGAGGCGTCTCCCGGTGAGGCCAGAACCTGGACGGAGATGAACAAGCTCCTGCCCCACCAGTCTGAGGTCTGTAAGTGAACATCTGGTCACCCAGGGTGAGCACTCTGGGTACTGCTCCTAAGTCCTTGTCTTGGGAGCTGCAGGTGCAACGCAGGTGCATGGGAAACCTCCACTGTGTAAACTAAGAGGACCCCACCGTGAGCACAGTCAGAGAGGCAGCTGCCCCAGGACCCCCTTCCTTCCTGGAGGGGACGTGATGGCTCAGGAGGCTGAGCCATGTGCTAGGTCTCAATGGAGCTGGGAGCTCTGCTGTGCCGGCCTTGGCCGGGTGCCCTGCACTGCAGGACTGTATAGGGAGGGAGTCCTTGGGGAGGACTTGGCCCTGACCTTGACCCCTGAGATTGCCCTGGGACAGTGGGAGTGGCCTCAGAGCACCCTGTGGGCCCCAACCTCTGCCGTGCTGAGCACTCGGAGGCAGGAGGGCTGAGGGGGCTAGGGGAGCTCTCAGCCCAGTGAGGGCTCTGAGCGTCCTGCAGGGAAGCCCATGGTGCTGAGCACTGAGGTCCTGTTCCCTGTGGTTGGTGGAATGCAGTGCTCCTGTGCGGGACACTAGGGGACCCGGGCCCCGACGCCCCGTCAGCCTACATCAGGTGTGGCCAGGGAAGCCGAAGGCCGGCCCCGCGTCTGTTCTGGGGGTTTCCATGGGCACCTGCTGAGCGGCTGTGCCTCCTCACCTTTGAAGAAGACGTAATTGACCAGAGCAAGAACTGTGCGGGGGTCCAGCTCTTCCACCAATTCCACGATCTTCCCCTGGGTCCCCTTCTCCACGTAGCTGTTGATCTTGGTCTTGGCGTGCTCGGGCTCGCTGAAGTTGACGAGGAAGGCTTCCGAGTGGTACAGGTTCCTGGCGTCTTCTAGAAACTTGTGCTGCAGCTTCAGGTCCTCGTCGACGACCAGGGCGTTGCCGGCGGCCAGCTGCAGCTCGCTGTCGGGCCTGTTGACGGTGTGCAGGAGGTGCCGGAAGCCGTCGTGGATCTGCGCCTCGGCCGTCTCTGTGAGGTTGAACTTCAGGCCCTCCAGGACCTGGGTGTGGGTGTCCCCCTTGGCCCCCAAGGAGAGCATGGCAAAGGCCAGGGCGATGCTCACCGGGGAGAAGAAGATATTGGTGGTGTTGGACTCGTGGGCCACCTCGCGGTACAGGCTGAGGGCGAACTCGGCCAGGCTCGGGGCGATCCTGTGGCAGGCTGGGCTGTCCTGCTCATGGCTGGAAACGGCTGTCTCCTGGGCCTCGTCAGCCAGGAAGCCGGGCAGCAGGCAGCCCAGGCCGGCCAGCAGGAGGAGCGCCCGAGAGACAGAGGGTGGCATTGTCCTGCGTGAGAGAGAAGGGGCGCCAAGCCCTGAGTCAGGGCCCGTGATGCCTGCTGGAGGCCACCCACTGATACCATGCACAGGTCTTGGCCAGCAGACATGCACAGGGGGCCAGTTGTTGCCCAGTGCTCCCCACGTTACCGCAGGGGAAAGGTGAGTAAGATAGGCTGCTGTGTCCTGGGCTGTCCTGGGGCAAGACTCCCTGCCTCCTGTTCCACTCCTATTATGCTGGAACTGCTGTTCATCACTGACTGATGAGAGTGCCAAGCCCAGAGCAGGCGCGGCGGAGTTCAGGGGTGGCGAGCTAGCCCGGACAGGCTGGGACCCTGCCAGCGATCCTGGGAGCTCCACTTACAGCCGCGGTGGCCTGGAGTTGCCAGTTCACAGCCCTCACTCTACCAAGGAGGAAACTGAGGAACAGGTTGAGTCAGGGACTCCTGCATAGTTCTCAGGGGACTGGGCCAGCCTGCTCTGTCCACAGGTGCAATGCACCTGTAGACCCTGCGTGGCCTGCAGGTCCTAACTAAAGGTGCAGCCTTGATAGGAGACAGAGAGTGGAGCCCTGGGAGCGGGGATCTGAAAGCCAGAGCGGACAGAGCTGGCCTGAGAAGCGAGTGTCTCCTGCCCCACCTGCACCGCCCCGGGCCTCTGTAAGTGTGTGTATCTGATAAAACAAGACAAACACAGCCAGCTTCTTTTCCTTTACCCTCTTCTTGCTCTCCCTGGCTTGAAATGATGCAAACAGAGCAGACCGCAGTAGCACAACACTTGGGTCTTTCTGCTTCTCCTACAGTGGCCAGCCCACCTCTCAGAGGGGAAGAAGGTGCTGGGATCCCTTTTGTATTTCACTGCCTTAGGGTTTCCCTGACACCACACCCCTGGATGGTGGTGCAGTCTCCAGGCTGGATGGAAATTCCCCACCTCTGCAGGGCTCAGTCACCAGGGGGAGCTGAGCCTAACAGGGTGGATGCCAGCTTTTCCCGGTGGCCTTTGGCTGGAGGCTGCAGCTCCACGCCAGGCACACAACTTTCCACTAGGCATCGGCCAGCATCCCCTGGGCCTTGCTCAGCCCAGCTGTGCAGGGTTGGGCAGAGGCGGCCCCAGGCCCTCCATGCACTCACACAGGGCTCCTGGGGAGGTGCCCAGGACTCCCAGGGGTAGGGGTGGGGTGGGCTGAGGCACCCTCCGACTCTAGGAACTGCTGGGCTCCAAAGAGGAGGGTAAAGATTGGCATGGGGAGGGGTGGGGCGGACCTTCAGCCTGGACAACCGCATTCCCACCCCATCCTGGGTGCCCCAGGCTATCTGGTTTCATCCTTTTATAGTGTAGGCTCTGAAGCCAAGAGAGGGCTCTCGCATAGACAAGATCCCACAGAGACTCAGGGACAAAGCTGGGACCAGGGGCCGGTGTTGAGTCCCAGGATGTTAAGTTGCTCCATTTCCAATCCAGCTCCCTGCTAATGTGCCTAGAAAAGCAGCAGCACGTGTCCTAAGTGCATGGGCTCCTGCCACCCAGAGGAAGTTTTGGCCTGGCCCAGCCCTGGCCTTTGCAGCCTCTTGGGCAGTAACCAGCAGAGGGAAGATCTCTGTCCGTCTGTCTCTCTGTTTCTCTGACTTTCACCTAAGTGAGTCAACCTTTAGAATCCTGGCACCATCTGGTTTCTCAGGAAGGACCAGACAGCTGGGTCCTGGGGCCTCAGGCTCTGTGAAGGTCAGAGCAGGTCTGAGGTCAGTCTTGCACCTCCCAGGCCGTTGTGAGTCTGAAATGCAGCAGTACGTGCCCTGGGGCGTGGGCAGGGGTGCAGGGTTCAGACCTGGCTCAGGAAGCCCACGTCCATGCCAGGGGCCGGGGTTTGATCTGAGCTCAGCTCCTGTCTCCGGCTTCCTGGAGCAGCAGTGGTTCCCTGACACCCACGTGGTAGACCGCGGTCATGTTCCGGCTCCCAGTCCCATCCCCGGTATTGCATCCCCACTAGTGCAGGCAATCCTGGCGTGAGCCGGCACATGGGAGTTCCTCTCTCTCTCTCTCTCCCAGCCCCCGCTCCTCCTCTCCCTCCTCCTCTCAATTCTGTCTCTATTCCTCCTTCTCTCCCTGCCTCACCTCCTCCTACCAAGTAAATAATCTTAATAATGCATGCACTGAGCTTAGATATGGCCGGGCCCAGAGTGAGTGCCCAGGACCTGGACGTGGGTTTCGCTCATAGGGGTTGGGTTCCTTCTGCATGCACAAGAGGCCACTGGGCTATGGGGGGCCCCACTGTGTACCCAGAGAGGAAGGAGGGCATGAGCCAAGGCTGATCAGCATGGGGAGGGGTGGGGCGGACCTGCAGCCTGGACATCCTCATTCCTACCGCATCCTGGGTGCCCCAGGCTATCTGGGTCCTTTCTTTTACAGTGGAGGCTGCCACCTGCCACATTGCTCCTCCTGGGGCTCAGGGCCCTGGGCCTGCTGCCCTCCTCCAGTTCACTTACAGAGCTGGGATGACTGGGCAGGCTTGGGGAAAGGACCTTGGGGTCCTCTGTTACTATGGCGACAGGACAGCCAGTGGCTGGGAGCGCAGCCCAACCACCCCTCCCCGCCTGCTCTGCTGGCCCCCTCAGTGTCCTCCCCAGGGAGCACACTTACCAGGACTCAGTGTCCAGGGCTGGTGGCAGAAACAAGGATGGGGAGACGGAGCCCTGTCGTTGTCTGATTTTAAGCAATGATCACAGCGGGGATGGGGTGGCTGCAGGTGAATATTTACCAAGGTCTTGCCAGTTATCGGAGGATCAAACAGGAGCTAAGTCCACTGGCCAGGCACTGGGCTGCCCACCCACCATGGGTGAGCTCGGCCTGGACAGCACGTAGCTCTCTGCTCCATATCCACAGGGGTCACTGGAGCTGGCAGGTCAACCGCAGGGTGGGTGGCATGATTCAGACGGTCTCTGGGACAGCATCACCCAGCTGGCTGTGTGCTCTCACCGGAAACCATCTGTGGCCGCCCCATCAGGAGCGAGATGAGCCATGTATGAGCCAGCCGCCCAGAGCGCCCTCTGTGGAAGACCCAGTGCTGCCGTGGTGGTGGAGTCTGAGCCCGTCTGACAGATTGGGAGACTGAGGCTCAGTGGAGAGGCTGCTCTTCCAACATTACCAAGCCAGCCTTAGGTATTGACCATTCATGTCCCCCAGAACTGGAACTGGGGCATGACTGCCAGGTGTGGCCATGTCAGCCTGGCACCGTGGCCCGGGGACAGACAAGGGCCAGAGAATAAATCCGAAGAGGAGATCTGAGCTGCTTCCTCTCTGATCGTGGGGGCATTTTCCTCTGCACCTGTGCTGATCACAAGCCCCAATCCAAGCCTGGCTTCTGGGAACACAGGGAGCACCTTGGCTGACATGACCCACCCAGGGGACTCTTTATTTGAACCCTGTAGCCTGTGTTTCCGTCCCCTCCCCACTCTGGGATGCTCAGAGCCAGTGATGCTCGCTCTCTACCAGATCCTGCTTCTGGCTCCCAGAAGGCCGGTGTGACCCACACACGGCTTGAATTTCCTCGCGTTTGGGGAGCAGTGCTGTGGCTGGGGGAGGTGCAGAGGTCAACTGGCCCCCTTGATTCGAGTTCCTGTAACAATGTAAGTGGATTGCAGTGGCCTTGGGCTACTCGGTGCCCGGGTGCTGGACTCCTGCCTGCACCGACAGGTGCTCGCTGATGAGGACGAGTTTGGCTTTGCTCCTCCTCTCCTCCCACAGTCCCATCTGGGGGTGACCCTGGGAATTCTCTAGCACACGAGTTCTGACCAGGGGACCTACTCGCAGCTCTAGGCCTCTGACCGGTCACTTAACCTCTCTGTGCCTCCTAGTACCATGACGTAAGGTAGCGCACAGCTTATTGTTACAGTGGTCCAAGTTCCACTCAGAGCCCAGTGCAAGGTATCGCCAGGTCAATGGATACCACTGGGGTCACCTGGAGGAAACTGAGTGGTGATCAGGAGCCTTCCTGCGGGTATTCCCTCACTCAGCACCCCCCTATGCACCACCTTAGAGGAAGTTGCTCAGAACACTCTCCCCCGCTGCTCTCCCATACCCAGCTCCGTCTTCTGCCTTCAGGGACCTTGGTCTTTCCCCCTAGAAGCCTGTGGGATGCTTCCCCTGAACTGCACCCTGGCTGCTCCCAATGCAGTGAGCACCTAGCTGTGGAGGAGCAGATGTCTGCCCCCCTGGGCCTCTGTACCCCCTCTGCACAACGGCTCTCTCACCTGCTATACTGGGTGCACAGCAGGTGCCCCCTCTCCTGCTCTCCCCAAATGGGACTCGCAGCCCCTCCCCCTGGGCCTGGGTCACACTGAGCGGCAGCCATGCTTCCCTGTCCCTGCTGCGCTCCTCCTCTGCAGCTCTGGTTCTCTGGGGGCCGCATCGCCCAGGCCGTGCGTGCCTGACCACAGCTCTGGTCTCCGCCTGCCCGGGGGGAAGGAGGCCCCTGGGGTGTGGCTGACAGGGCCAGGAGGGGCGGGAGCTGAGGCAGGAAGGGCTCTGCCCTTTGCCAGGTGGACTCAGGTGGTTCTTCCTGGCCCAGGCAGTCCTGTGTGTCGCCTGCTGTGCCTGCCGTGACCTGGCTCTGAGTCCCAGGATGAGGTTCTGTGAGCTCTGAGCCCAGGCAGCAGGAACAGTGGCTCAGGCTTCCAGGAGTCCTAGGAACAATGGTGTCACCTTCCTGGTGGAATTCCAGGGCCAGCTGCAGAGAGGAGGAGGGCCACCTCCAGGTGCCCAGCAGGAGCCAGGGAGGCTGGGAGGTTGAGTGCCCCAGGCCTGGCTGACAGCAGGACGTGGCTCTGTGCAGCCAGGTTTGGGTCTCTGCCCTTGGGGGTGTCGGGCTCCATGTTCCACCCTGGGCACCGTCTCTGGGCGTAGGGCTACAAGGACCCAAGAGAGCGAGGCAAGAGAGACCCCCTGGAGAGGGACGGGGCACCCTATGCGCAGTTGGGTGGGTCGGGTGCCCTGTGGGGAAACAGTGCCTCACCATTGGTTTCTCCTGCTCTGGCAGCAGCTGGGAGCAGGTGCATCCTGGGGAGACCCAGTGGGCTGGATGTGAGCAGAGGGCCACTGGGAGACCCTGACCCTGCACGCGCCCTGCCTAGAGATGCGGCCCACTGATGAGCTGGGGTCTGAAGTTATGAAGTGAATTGGGAGTCATTTGTGCCTGGGGCTCTGGCCAGGGGGGTAGGACGCGAGGCTGCTCAGGAGGAGAAGGTGGGCCTCAGAGCAGCTGGATCCACTGGTGGAGTTCCCACCTTGGTGTGGGGTGTCCTGCTTCTAATTCTCCTCTTTGCTCAGCTGCAGAAACATGAGCAAATCCACGCAACGTGGCCACGCTGGGAGCAGAAGGCAGGAAAGACGCCTCGGATTGCGCTGAAATGAAGGCACTGAGGTTCATTACAGCCAACCTCGCTTCCACGTGAACCTCAGTCTAGAGGATCTGGACCACCACGGCCCCAGGGACGTGAGCTCTCAGGGACCCCTCGTGCCCTGTGTATCTGTAGCTGTGATGTCCTTGTGGAAGGTCACCTTGGCCGACCTGGGCTGGCAGGAGCACTGTGTGTGATGCCCACCCCTGCTGACTTTTCCGGAAGCATCACTTGGTAGCTTTGACCCCTCGGCAGCCTCAGGGCAGTGGCGTCAGTGGCCGTGTTCCCGAGAGGGAGAGAGCAGGGGTGACGAGGCTCCTTCTGGGTGACCAGCAGGCCTGGGGCCCGTTACGGGAGTGCAGGTCGTACGTGGGTGGCTCCAGTTGTAGTGACAGAGTTTCTGGAACTTGCTCAACCCAGCTGGGCTGGAAGGGTTGCCCTTGACTTGGCTTTGTCATGTTGATTCTGAAGGCTCCTGTTTGCTTGGTCAGAGAAGTCCCTGGCTGCTGTCATTGTCCAAAGCAGACCTCCAAACTGCCACCCACATGGGTCACGTCACTGTCTGCATCTGACTGCGACCTGCCGGGCAACCGCTGCCCGCCTGATGGGCATGAACTCCTAGGATCCCCTGCACTGGGCCCAGCTCCAGGGCAGGGATGAGGGAGCCGAGGCCCAGGAAGCTGCCATGGCGCTTACCAGGAGTGCAACCCTCCCTTCCTCCCTCTCGCTGTCCACACCCTCATCACGCTATGTGAGCCGACACCCTCATCACGCTATGAGAGCCGGCAGTTAGTGAGGGCACAGCACACAGCAGATCTTCTGGTCTCCGCACACACGTGAGCTCATCTTCTCATCAAACCTAGACGATTGCACTTCTCCCATTTCACATGCGAGACAACTGAGGTGCAGAGATCAAGTACCCAGGCTAGGTCACTGCGGGCTGGCAGGGGCTGGAGGGGAGATCCTCTTTCTTTGAATAATGATCTGTTTATTTGAAAGGCAGAATTACAGAGCGAGAGGGAGAGACAGAGAGAGACTCTTCCATCTGCTCGTTCATTCCCCACATGGCCACATGGCTGGGGCAAGGACAGGCCAAAACCAGGATACTGAAACTCCATCTGGGTCTCCCACGTGGCTGGCAGGGACCTCTGCACTTGGGCCATCTTGTGCTGCCTTCTCAGGCTCATTAGTGGTGGACCAGATGGGAAGTAGAGCAGCCGGGACTCTAAGTGGCGCTCACATGGGATGGTGGCGTCCCTGGCGATGGTGGCATCACAGGGCCATCTCTGCAGAGGGAGCTTCTGACAGGCTGTGGGACTCCAGGGCCGGCAGCATCCCCGGGTCAGGGGCTGTGTTCCTCCCATCCCTCCGCCTTAGTACTGCGCACGAAGCAGGGGACGCAAGGCCACTTGGTGACCGGAGTTGATCCAGGAGAGCTGACGTGGAGGCTTCTGTGTGCAGGGTAGGACTAGGGAAAACATTTAGGACACTGAAAATCCACATGGCACGTGCGTCCCCTTAGATGAAAGCACACGCGAGCTCCTCTGTTCTCTGAGCCACAAGCAAGACTGGGGAGAGAGGGTAGCAGGTTGCCCAGGGCCTCATAGCCAGAGCCTCCAGCACAGCTGAACCCCCCTCTAGAAGGGGCCAGAGCCAGGCCGGAGCTGTAACCACAAGCTGCCGTGGAGGGGGAGGGGTTGGCATCGTGCCCCACTGCCCCCTGCTCCTGTTCTCCCTGTGGCCCCTCCTCTGGCTCAGTCTGGTCGGTTTTGGACCCGTGACCTTGGCCTCCCTGCCCTGGAGCTGAGCAGCGAAATCCTAGCCAAAGCAGCCCATTTTCTGAGCAGCCGCCAGCGGCCGGGCACTCTGTTAACCAATTGTCATGAGCTCTGTGACCCTGGAGGCTCTACAGAAAGGCTTCTCACGGCTCCTCTGCAAGTAGGGTCATGGGGGAGCCCACCCCTCCCCACCTCCCTGCACCACTGCGTTTTTGCTAAGGTCTCTTCCCCACTTCCTTCCTGGTGATCTTTCTCCCCTGGGGCGCTATGCACATGCAGTTAAATCCCACACCCTAAATGCACACCTGGGCACCACCCCTCTGAGCAGGACAGAGGGCAAATCCACCCACCCAGGAAGGCCCCTGGGGTCCTCAGTTCTGGGCACCGTCTCTGTTGAGAGGTCTCGCCTCTTCTAGAATGGCACAGATGGGACAACGCAGGACGTGACTCTGCATCTGACTGCTTGAGCACAGCTCCACGGTCCGAGCCTCTGCTGAGCAGCTGCCCATGTCTGCAGTGCCCCCACGCCACTCGCGGAAGAATGTCCACATTCATGTTGAGCAGGGCCACAGTTGGCCCATCTGCCGGCAGCGGCTGGCTCGGTGCCCACTTGTGTGTCACAGTGTCAGGGTAATGTGTGAGTCTGGGTGTGAATCTGTTTTGGCTCCAGGGCAGAGCGAGACACTCTGTGAGGTGTTTCTCTCTCCCTCTCTCTCCCTCCCTCTCTCTCTCCCTCCCTCTATCTCCCTCCCTCCCTCCCTCCCTCTCTCCCTCCCTCTCCCTCTCCCTCTCCCTCTCTCTCTCTCTCTCTCTCTCTCTCTCTCTCCCTCTCTCTCTACTCTGCCCTCCCCTTGCCCTGTTGTCTGGCAGGGGTTCCAGGAACCGCAGGAGAGACCAATGCCCAGGCTACTGTCAGCCGTGGTGAGCCCGGAGCCTTGGCCTCCACTCTCACCCGGGGTGGGGTGATGCACTCCCAGAGAGGCGGTGGAGCCGACCTGCAGATCCATGTGCCGCCTCCCCTGCCCCCGCGTTCTGGGAACTGAGCGGGTGCTGTCTTCCCATCACCGGCAGGCAAGTCCAAGTTCAATGAGGCTGTGCAATGGCCGGGATCAGGAAAACAATCGGCCAGGACTATGGAGAGGAATCGATGATTTCCACTGTGGTAGCACCCACTCGGTGCCTGGGGTGTGTGACCGCCATGTCGCACAGCGTTGAGCAACTGGGCAAACACCAGCCGTGTCCACACCGCCGCTGGCCACGAGGCCCGCAGAGCAAACAAGGAGCATGGTGCTGTCTGGGCCCTGCACTGGTGGCCTCCACCAGGAACACGGGTTCCGACACTGGAAGTCGTGCATCTAGGAGGGAGCAGGTGGGGGAGCGGCCCCCGCCCAGGGGCTCGCCAGGACGCTCAAGGCCACGCCCACCAGGGCTGAGGGCAAAGGCCCGCACACTCAGACATGTTACCCAGCCCCCGCGGGGGTTTCAGAGTCGGGGGCTCTCCTCCCTTTTACACAGCACTCTGGGAAAGTGATGGCCCGGCACTTCCTGGAGCAGTGGGGACTTTGGGGACAGTCAGAGCCACGCCCAGTTCGCAGTGGACAAGTAACTTCACCCCTAGTGGCTTCGCAGTCCTCACCCGTATGTGGAGACAGAGTTCCAAGGTCTGAGGCTGGTTAAGGTGGAGTAAATGAATGCATGGAGAGGATGGGCATACAGCAGACACTCAATAAATGTGGCTTCCTTTCTCTTTCTTTTGTGGCCTCTCTGTTGGTATTTTGGTTTGAACACTAAGAAGGAAGAGAGCAAAGCAGCTCATGGTGCAGCCTGTAGGATAACAGCCTATATGTACAGAAAGTAGAACCTGTGCATGGAAGGTTCTGGAAGGAGACAAACCAGTAGGCTCCTGGGATTTGGATTTAGCGGTGGGGCCGCTGAGACCTGTTCTCCGGAGTCTCGTGTACTGCTTGTGTCTGCACAAGATCAGGTGGCCTTCCGAAGAACGGGCAGCTTTTGTGACCAAACAGAAAGTGCACCGTCTAAGCACGCAGTTTCCTTCAGGGTCTTTTAAGAAAGTGACCTCCGGGGAGCTGTGTTACCCAGATCCTTAGGAGGCGCCTGACGGAGTGGAGACGCTCCCACGACGGAGCCGGGCAGCGCCGGCTAGGACCTGCTCAGCGGCTTCCTGGCTGGGGGACCGTGTGGCACTCTGGCATCAGGATTGCGCAAGGGGCTTTCTTCAAGCTTGGGTAAAATGCACGGGACAGAAGCTATGCACGGACTTCAGAAACATAAAGTTGCCCTTTACTTCCGTTTTCCATGAACGTGCTGCTGCCAGGGCTGGGCGGAGAGCTGGGTGCGATGGCCGGGCGCGGTCTCCCTCGTGCGCGTGCGCAGCACTTGTCCTCCGTGCGATGGGTTAGTTCGGTCTCCCGGGCAGCGCCGCCGACATTGCTGTGCGGTGGTGAGCGCGCTGTGTGTTCTCGCTCTGCAGATGGGCAGCCAAGCGCTTCTTCGGGGTTTACGTGATCATCCAGAGACCCCCCCAATATTCCCTGTTCCCTGGGTTTCATCACCACACGAATGTGGGGTACACTAGGGCCAGGACACACTTGATTTAGCCGTGGCCCTGGTACAGCTCCTGGTTCACACGTCCTCTTGCAGTTTGCACCAGAGACATATCCTGGAGGTCTCCCTGGAGGTGAGACTCCCCATGGACTGGTTTCAAGCATGGCTCTGTTAGCCTTGTTGATATAGGAAGATCCTGGAATCCAACGTCTGTGCATCTAAAGAGCACCTTTCAGGTGCAACCACAGTACCACCAAGGCCCCTGTTTAACTTACACTTCATATTAGTCACTGTAGAGGGTGGTCCCAGGGCACCAGGCAAGTCCCCAAGCTAAGGGCCGTGCAGGCTCCGAGCTCTGCCCAGAAATGCAAATCACCCACCTGGGAAAGCCCGCTGGATCATGGGAAGAAAGCTCAGCCTAACGGAGAAGACAGTGCAGGTGCGGGCATGCCTCTCAGACTGCAGCCCACGCGGCCGCTGTCCTGCCACCACGCTGCTCTGTGGCGGCGTATTCAGCAGCTCTAACTCCACTCACACCATCTGCCTGCTCTGGGGACTCCTTCACCACCCGAGACCCCGGCCTCGGTGGGTCACTCCCTGTGACAGCCATGCTGGTCGTCCAGCACCTAGGGTGGAACCCCTCTGAGCTGTGACTTGCTTCCAACAAGCAGTTTGTTCATCTTGAGCTCAGGGAAGTCTTGCAACAGGTTTCCATGATTTTGGATTGCGCGGGAATGCGGGCACACCCGAACAGGAATAATGGACCAAAAACACCATCGCAGTGTCCCCCTGCAATGTCAAGTTCAGCTCATTACACTGTCATCATCAGAAACAAACCACATGTCTGCCAGCCACAGGGACACGAAAAATTCCAGTCTTTTAGAGTCTTTTTTTTTTTAAACAAAAAATTTGTACATCAAGGACTCCCACAGACTCATTTATTTCAGTTAGTACGACAGCTTATATAGCCAAGACCAGCCAATCCAGTCAAGGGGTGGTCTATGCCCCAACCAATCTCAGCCTGTTGCCAGGCAGTTTCCAAAGCCATCCAATCACAGCCTGTTGCCAGGCAGGCTCCGTTTGCCATGTGGGTTTCAAAGTCAGTCCTGAGTAACTGACAATCGCTTGCCAGCAGCCATCTTGGCATGGCCTTCTCATTCCACCACACAGCGTCTCCCGTGTTCTCCCAATAGGAAGTCGTAATCCGAAGAGTCCTTGCACAGAGACCTTTAGTCTACAGCCAGGAGCACCCCCAACCTGCGTGCATCCCGTGAACATTGGCAATCTCCATCCCCTGGACTTCACAGGCTAGACCTGTCCTGAAACAGGCCGGAGGCAGCACAGAGAGTTTCACACGCTTAGCACGTACATGCACACGCATGCACACACACACTCACACACGAATCAAGCACACGACATTTAAATGCCTCCCTGCCTGGGAACAGTGGGCCCACTTCTCCGGAGACGTGGTGGGGAAGGGTGCAGTGGAAGGAACAGAGGCATTGCTCTCCGGACCTCCTGGCGTCTGGTTTGGCTGCCAGTGAACTCAGCAAGTGGCACCGGCCAGCTCCAGAACCCGCTGGCTCCTAGGCCCAGCCTGTCGCTGACTTTGTCGCTGAGCCACTCAACCAGAGCGACCTTCTTGGTGCGTGGAAATCCAGCCTCCACCGAAAGTAGGCATCATAGAAAGTCATAGAGAGCCACTCATTTGCAACAGATATAAAGACCATGGGAAATCATTCCCAAGGCTGTAGCTCCCAGGACAAGGGGAGAGGAGCATCTTTCATTTTAGGGGAAAAGAAAATGCAGGAGGGGAGTCCTTGTCGTCACAGCAGAGGCGAGCACAGGTGCACGCAGGCTTTTATCATGCATCACGTGGGAGCGTAATGAGGCTTCACTCAGCTCCTCCTGGGGCAGAGACCTTAGCTGTAGATGGGGAAGGTGACCTCTGGACACTGCCCGTCTCCCCAGGCACTGCCCTTGCAGAGGGGTGTGGGCAGTTCAGGGCGCCTGGTGAGTGCCTCTCCCCAGAATGTAACTAAAAGCATGAAAAGTAACTTTGCTAAAATACCAAGTGCCCCGGAAGCTTTAGGTATCCAGGAAGAGAGCCCCGACGGAGACTGCGGGCTGCTCAAGGCGTTAGCGGACAAGTCCACACCTTCCTTGCTCGCTAACCACCGACACCAGGGAATCCAGCCCAAGGGATTTTACAAATGGGGAGGGCCCAGGGCCGGAGTCAGTGGCTCAGTTCCACCCTCCCTGCCAGGTCTGTGGGTCCTGGCACAGGGCACGCCCCTTGTTGGGCCACAGGGGGGAACTGGGGTGTCTCCAGTGGTTCCCACCCATGCTGCCTGCATGAAAGACCTCCCTGTGCCAGAAGACTCAGGAAAACAGAAAGCAAAGGATGTTGGGAACCAGGCTGGTGAGGACCATGACGCGATGTGGAGAGAAGGCCTGCCGGCTCCAGCCACCCGGTACGGATTCTGTGCTCCACCAGGGGGGTCCCCTTCCATGTCCCCTGCAGACCACTGGCATCCCACCCTCTCACAGAGGCCTGTTCTTGGCCAGGCTCTGTCCCTGTGACCCATGGTAAGCCTCTGGCTAAGGCTGATTGCACGCCTGTTCTGTGTTGGTGCGTGTGTCACAAGATCTAAGGAACAAGCCAGCGCCGTGGCTCAACAGGCTAATCCTCCGCCTTGCGGCGCCGGCACACCAGGTTCTAGTTCCGGTCGGGGCGCCAGATTCTGTCCCGGTTGCCCCTCTTCCAGTCCAGCTCTCTGCTGTGGCACGGGAAGGCAGTGGAGGATAGCCCAATACTTGGGCCCTGCACCCCATGGGAGACCAGGAGAAGCACCTGGCTCCCGCCTTCGGATCAGTGCGGTGCGCTGGCAGCAGCACGCCGGTCGTGGCGGCCATTGGAGGGTGAACCAACGGCAAAGGAAGACCTTTCTGTCTGTCTCTCTCTCACTATCCACTCTGCCTGTCAAAAAAAAAAAAAAAGATTTAAGGAATATCGTGGCTCCTCTGCACAGAGAAATGCAGGCACACAGCTGCCCGCTGGTGTGCTTCTGCCCCACCCCCCGCAGCTACGCAGCTGTCAAAACTGGGGTCCTACTCGCAGACGAGCTCGCACCATTTACATGCGCTGGGCAGCCGAGGGCTTCACTTCTCCTACTCGTGTCCAGGTAATTAAGCTTGCTTTTAAGAATATTCTTTTTTTAAAGATTTATTTATTTATTTGAAAGACACAGAGAGAGGTAGAGCTAGAGGGAGAGGTCTTCCGTCTGCTGGTTCACTCCCCAGATGGCCGCACTGGCCAGAGCTGAGCTGATCTGAAGCCAGGAGCCAGAAGCTTCTTCCAGGTCTCTGTGCAGGTGCAGAGGCCCAAGGGCTTGGACTATCTTCTACTGCTTTCCCAGGCCATAGCAGAGAGCTGTTTCGGAAGTAGATTGGCTGGGATTTGAACCGGCGCCATATGGGATGCCAGCACTATAGGCCAGGGCTTTAACCTGCTGCGCCACTGTGCCAGCCTCAAGAATTTTCTTTTAATTAAGGATTTCTAGTTGTTTCCTATGACATAGTTGATGGCTCCAGGCTCCAGGCTCAGCCATTGTGGGCGTTGGGGGAATGGGAGCTCCCTCATCGGTCTATCTCTCCAACTCTCCCTTTCAAATAAAATTTTCAAAGGTAATTTTAATTTAGTACAAAAAAGTTTGAAATTCTGGCATAGTTTTTTCATAATATGCATTTCAATGAACTTTTTGAAGAATCTTCATATGCCTAGATTTAAAAAAAAAAAAAATTAGCATCCAAACCAACTTATTTTTTCATACCATTTTCCATGCACTTTTTGGAGGGCCTTCATAGGCTGTTTGATTAAACACTATAAAAATAACCAGCCACCGGCACCTGGACTCTCAGCGACAGATAAACTGAGTTCAGTGCGGGGTGGGGCGCATTTGCAATGTGGGATTCAATCCAGCTGCTACGTCTGTGATAAACGCATTTCCGACTTCCTAGCACGGAGTGGTCAGGAGCCGCGCCCCGCTCCCCGACCCCAGCCTCTTGTTGAGTTTGACATCTCCACGACCAGCTCTGCTTCCGCCCCTCTGCACAAGCCAGAGACCCCGAGCCCCCGGCATCCCAGCCGCCCCACAGTCGGGGCGCTCCACCCTCCGCCTCTCTCCTGTGCATCTCCTCCTCCACGTGCTCACTTTTGCTGTCTTCATCAAGTCCCATCCAGACGACAGTGTGAGGTTTCTGGCGGATGGGTGTTGGAGCCTCAGCTGCAGGTATCGGTGGGCGCCGTTGTCTTGCCAAGTTACACGGCCTCCCCGGGCCTGAGTTTTCTCTCTGGAAAACACGGTGGTGATAACACGGACCTCTTCAGGTTGTGTGCGGGACCCCTGGGAGCTCACGCAGGTAAAACCCAGCAGAGAGCTGGCAGCTCTCCCTGAGTCACCACTGGGGTTGTCACAGCCTCCCTGCCTCCCTCTGGGCCCTCCACATCTCCATCCTGCACTCGGGGCCCAGAGCAGTGTTTCTGACATGTGTCCCCCTTCAATCTTCAAAGAATTCATTTCATCAGAAGAACACAGTCCAAAATTCTCTCACCACGTCAGTAGAATGAGCACAGAGGCAAGACCCCTCCCCACCTGCTAACATTCCCTGGTGTAGCTGCCTCATCCCAGGCAGCCATGGATGTGCTGTGTCAGCATGCACCTGCCAGCTCCCTGTGCGTGGGATTGCACCGGCCCTTGGTGGGGGTCTTCATCCAGCATCCGGCGAAGCGCCTGTTCCAGGGTTTGCCACGTTTTAAGCTGAGTCAGTGTGCAACTTCTCTGCTTTGTGTAAGCACCGGGCTCTTCTGCACCAGCAGGTCACCAACTCACCTTCCTAAACGTTTGTCCTTGCTGGGAACTTATACAATAAATCTTATCGTTCCATGAGCTTTTCAATGCTTTAAGGATGATGTAGATAATTCAGACATTCGCTGTCCTCAGTGGAAAGATTTGTTCCAATTATTTCTTCTCTCATGATCAGAAATGGCAGGTTTATTTTATTGGCTTAATTCCGGCTTGTCATCCGTTGTTTGCTCTTCTGAGTTCATTTGTTCTTAACCAAACTCTGAACACTGGTTGTTCCCGAAAGGTGAGGTTATGCTGGAGCGCAACTCCCACCCACACTGAGAGCCGAACCCTTTGGCTGCGTTACCCCCTCACGGGGGGCCGGTGCATGGTGGGTGGCCTGGAGGAGAGCCCAGGACACAGGCCCAGGCTCCGGTTCAGGGAGCTGAGGCTGCGCCCTTGTGGTGGCCATGTGCCACTGGCTGGGGACCCACCCCGAGGTGGACAGGACGTGCAAACAGGAGCCAGACCAGGCTCACTATCTGGGTGATGTGTGTCATCCTTGTGGGCAAGGTCCCGGAAAGGAGCAGTCGAAAGCAAGATTAGCTCAGAGAACCGGGGTGAGGGCCAGGCAAGCAGAGGGGGCTGCGTGGGGGTGGATCTCCCCTCTGAAGACGACAGTTTGCAGTCCCGATCAGCCAGAGCAAGCGCTCTGCGGGCACAGACCAAGGGCAGTTTCAGGAGCTCCTCTGGAATTCTCTGAGCGAAAATCGCATTCCACACTTTACAGTGTTTTTCTGACACTGATTTGCTGTAAGGCCTGGAATGTAAGACTAAAGTATAATATTCAAATCAAAGAAAACATCTACATGCATAGAGCTTGTCTGAACTGCTGGCAGCTTATTTTATCAGAGTTTTCAATCATTGTTGCTGAATTTTTTCCTTTGTCTTCTGGGCCGAGTAGGAGGCCACCAGTGTCACTGCGGACTCGTGGAGGGGGAGGGGCCAGGAGAGAAGAAGTAATGGACGGGGGCCGGCGCTGTGGCCTAGCAGGTAAAGCTGCCGCCTGCAGGGCTGGCATCCCATATGGGTGCCCGTTCGAGTCCCAGCTGCTCCACTTCCAATCCAGCTCTCTGCTATGGCCTGGGAAAGCAGCGGAAGATGGCCCAAGTGCTTGGGCCCCTGCACCCACGTGGGAGACCTGGAAGAAGCTCCTGGCTCCTGGCTTCGGATAGGCACAGCTCCGGCCATTGCAGCCATCTGGGGAGTGAAACGGTGAATGGAAGACTTTTCTCTCCCTCTGCCTCTGCCTCTGCCCCTCGGTTACTGTGCCTTTCAAATAAAATAAATAAATCTTTAAAAAAGGAAATAATGGTCGTACAATTACCAGCCCCAGAGTGCATGGATGAGTGCACATATGGGTATTTATGTGTGCGTTTGTGTGCACATGTGTGTATGTATCTATGCATGTACACCTGTGTGTGCACATGTGTGTACACGTATGTATAACACACATTCATATGTGGACATGTGTGTGCATATGTGTTATGTGTCCAAGCATGTGTGCATGTTTGTGTGTGCGTGTGCTATGTGTGTACTGTCTGTGTGCACACGTGTGTGCATGTGTGTGAGTGCACCTGTACTGACAGCCCAGCTCCCTGTTTACTATGTGACCACAGCAAGTTCCTTGCACTTTCTGTGCCTCTTGCCTTTTGTGGAATGGGAGTGTTTTTTGCTTTTTTTTTAAAGATTTATTTATTTATTTGGAAGGTTTACACAGAGAGAGGAGAGGCTGAGAGAGAGAGAGAGAGAGAGAGAGAAGTCTTCCATCCACTGTTTCACTCCCCAGTTGGCTGTAATGGCTGGAACTGGGCCATTCCGAAGCCAGGAGCCAGGAGCTTCTTCCAGGTCTCCCACATGGGTGCAGGGCCCAAGGACTTGGGCCATCTTCCGCTGCTTTCCCAGGCCATAGCAGAGAGCTGGATCTGAAGAGGAGCAGCCGGGACTAGAACTGGCGCCCATATGGGATGCTGGCGCTGCAGATGGTGGCTTTACCTGTATGCCACAGTGCTGGCCCCAGAATGGACATCTTAAAGCCTCATTTTATTAATGAGCTGAACAGCAAATCCTGGGCGTTCTGAGTGTGCGTCAGTGAGCCCCTTGCCAACACTCCGTGTGCTTTCTCTCGTTCAGTCCCACAATCCTTGACATGGTTGCCACTGTCCTCTCCCTGTCACAGTAAAAGACAGAAGCTCTGAGCCATCCAGCAACTGCGCACTTCGGCTCCTGGAACGCACACCGTGCGATCTGCTTGCACGATGGGAACCGGGGACGCCCGGGAACAGTTCCTGGGAAGCAGTCAGACGAGCAGGTTCGGACAGCGGGGCTTGGGGCTGCGGGCTCCCTGGGACAGGCACGGGGCTGCGGGCTCCCTGGGACAGGCACGGGGCAGGCGCTCAGCACCTGCTGCTCAGGCCTTGAGGGGGATGCGGGAGGGCTGCAGGTGAACCTGGCGCTCGGTACACCCTGGAGCCACACTGCCCTCTCCTCCGCAACTCCCCAGGCCCTTCCTGCTCTCGCTCACACATATACACATACACGCGGGCACACACACTCACATACACACACACTCACACATGTGGGTGCACACACACCCACAATACATGTATGCACACACATGCACACACCCATGCATGCACACATGCACACACATATGTGTGTGTGCATGCACACATATATGCACACATACTCACACACATTCACACACCTGCATGCACACACACAGATACCGCCAGGGTGTGTCACTGTCAGTCACCTCCTGCACAACTGCTCAGCTGGGTGGTTCTAGCCGGGCTGACCCCGTCTGTGGTCAGCGGCGGCTCAGCTGGGGCCTCTGGCCTCACTCAGTTTGGACAGCGGCCTGGCGTCTGCTGCAGCAATGGCTACCACCGAGCCGTGCGGCTGTGTCTCTCTGCCAGTGTGGACTCATTCACACCGCAGACGGCGGGATCCCAACACGGCTCAACCTGAGACCTCTCCTCTGAACCTTCCTTTCAAGAAGATGTGTTTATCTATTTAGCTGTAAGCCTGAGCACAGAGGGGGCGGGAGAGGACTTCCATCAGCTGGTTCACTCCCCAAGTGGCCACAGAAGTTGGGGCTGGGTCGGGCCAGAGTCAGGAGCCGGGGTCTCCATCCGGGTCGCCCCCATGGGCAGCGAGGACTCAAGCCCCTGGGCCATCTTCTGCTTCCCAGGTGCTTCAGCAGGGAGCTGGCTCGCAAGTGGGCTCTGGCCCGAACCATGCTTTGACCCGAGTGGCTCCTTGGGGTGCCGGATGCCCTGGGCAGGCTGACCTCCGGCTTTATGGGGCTTCCTTTCCACACCCACTTGCTGCCAGCTGCACAGACCCCTCCTCGGGTCCCCAGGTTTAACAGGAAAAAATATGACACTCTGTTACCTTGAACATGAGACACACAAGAGATGTTTTTAGTGTAACCAATATTGCGTGGGGTGTACTTACACTGAACGATCGATTATGTGTTGTCGATCTAAAATTCAAGTTTTCCTGGGAGCCCTGTCTTTCCCCTGGCACTTGTAGGCCACGGACTGTTTCTAGCGTGCATCAGTGGCCCTTGTCACCAGCAGGGGCAGGGCCAGCCCTGGATGCTGGGCGGTGGCCGTGGGGCCCACGTCTTTTCCTCTCACTGCCTCTCTCTATGGACAGGTGTGTGCTGAGACCTAGGGCTGAGCCATCCCGGGAATGGGGACCCGGCACGTCCCTCAGGGTTCACCCTACCACAGAGGCATCATCACTTAACCCTGTAGTGGCCGGAACGTTTCATAGACATTCCCAATCGGAGGCTCTTGAGCTGCCTGTGGGGGACCCTTCTGTCTGTGGGAACAGAGCCCCTGGGCTCTTCCCACGGGCTCTCTCCCCTTATCCATGCTGCACACTGTTGCAGTGGCTCAGTCACTTCCTGCCACCTCCATGTAAGTGCAGGGGGAGTCGGTGCTGCCAGAGCCGTGGAGGCAGGCTGGATCCCCTCTTCCCTAACGCCGGGGAGCATGCTCGCTCCTTACAGGGGCTGCAGCAAACACAACCCTTTCACCGCTTGCCGGCACATCTCCAAGTCACGCCCAGTCCATCCCCCACCCGCCACTGGCTTCCTATTGTAGATCACCTGAGCGGTAAGATCCAAGATTTGGGTTGGGGTCTCAGGGATATGTCAGATGACCAAGGTTTTGTGAATGACCTTGGCTCAAGGTCACCGCCACCTGCATACCAAACCTTGGCCTCCCACTGTTCTTTGGTGCCTTGCTCATACCTCACCCCTGGGAACTGGGAGAGGCAGGGCTGTGAATCCGCGTGGGACAGGTGTCTCTAGCTCCCTGGCCTCCTACAATCTTTGGAGCAGACTGCTGTTTAACACCTCCATGAACAAAGACCAAGCAAAACCCCTTCTCTCTGTTGCTGGGAGAGCCAGAGTGTATCAGCCCAGGGGCATCTCACACAATGGCGAGCTCAGAAGGCCTTGGCGTGCCCATGGCATCACCTGGGCCGAGGTCCCTTCTGCCTCTCCCACTAGTTTCAGAGGGACTTCAGATGGAGGGACCCACTTGGAGGAGCTGCAGACCCCCCTGCAAAGCTGCCTGGCCCAGTGGGGTCTGCCTTCCAAATTCACAGGGCTGCCCATGCTTCTGTCCGTGCCAGTCATCCTCCGTTTCCCTCTGTTTGAGGTCGCCCTGGGCTCCGATGCTCTCTTCCTGCCAATCTCCCTTGTGCCGGCCCATCCTGGTACCCGCCCTCTTCGTGGGGCGTGGTCCGCAGCCCTGGCTCCAGGCCCAGCCCCATCTCTAGGAGCTCTCGCCCCTGACGTCTGGGCCATGCCACCTCAGGACAGCCTCCCTGGGCTGCCGCTCCAGAGCAGCCACTGCACCCGATGTTCTCTGTGCTATTTGCTGGGCCCCTTACCCAAGGGACGCTCAGCAAACTTCTGCTGTAGCGGTGGCCGTGGTGGCGTCTCCCAGGAGGCCATACACAAGGGCTGCTGTTGTGTCTCCCTCTGCCAGCCAGCTGATGTCAGACGTGAGATGGTTACAGCGTGCGTGCCTGTCCGGCCCTGGACGCTGGCCCCTCCCTTGCTTACACTGCTCCCTGGCGTGCACAGAGCCCAAGGCCAGCTTTATTAGACTCCCTGCACTGGTGCAGCCCCGCGCCGCAGGCTGGCGCTGGCCTTCCATTTGGCATGGGGAGAGATAAGCGAGTCAGCCCCTGGCCTCCCACCCCAGTCACCCTGCAGCCGGGTTGACGATCTTGCCCAGGAGCAGCAAGCTCTGTGTGGTCATCTCCCAGAGGAGCAGCAGGAAGGGCCTGTTGAAACGCGAAGCCGGTGCCCGTGATGCACTGAGGGCTGGGGGCTGGGAGAGGACGCCTGAGGCAGCCCCCGCCTCGGTGCCCTTCTCATTCATGTCCACCACCGCCTTGTGCGACACCTGGAAGCAGAGAGAAGAGGGACGGAGCCAGCATCAGTTCAGGGGCCAGCAAGGGGCAGCTGCTGCCTTCTGCAGGACCAGAGAGGTGGAGACAGCGCCCCCTGGTGGGCCCCTGCAGCACCACCTGCCTCCTCCAGCCCCCTCTCTCCAAACTTTCCCTCCTCCAGGTCCCCAGGGCTCGCCCTGACTGTGCCCATCACTCCAACGGGAGGCAAAGGGCCTGAGCAGAGCCGCCTGGGTGTGCCCCGGGCTGCGGAGGTCAGCGGCAGGTTCTAGGAGCAGTGCTTAAGCCCAGCTCATGTGGCACAGGCCACACGTGGCACAGGCCAGGCTTCTGCTAGGAGCTGCACCTAGCGCCCCTACACGTCAGGTCAATGTCTTGCTCAGACCAAGTCACGGGCCCAGGCGAGCTCAGTGGAGCCAGAATGTCCGATGGGCTCAGCCCCCATTGCCTCCAGGCTAGGGACTCCTCCCTGGCCCCATCTTCCTTAAAAAAATCATAGATGTATTTGAGAGACAGAGATGCCTATAGAGAGAGGGAGACAGAGAAAGCTGCCACACACTGGTTCACTGTCCAAATGCCCACAAAAGCCGGGGCCAAGCTAAACCCAGGCGCCCAGGGCTCCATCTGACTTCCCCTCGAGCCGCACCTGCTGCCTTCCGGGGCACACGTGAGCAGGGAGCTGGAACTGGCGCAGAGACAGGATCTGCACCTGGCGCTCTGATACGGGCTGGGGTGTCCCAGGCCATCTGAGGCACATACAGGCCATAAGACACCTGCCCTGCTCCCTGCTCCCCTTCTAGAACCGACCTCCGCGCGGTGCCCTGCAAGAAAGGACGCGGAAGCGGGATGGACATTGACCCTGCTGGCTCTCACCTCTGAGAAGCTCTGAGAAGGTAAACCCAGCAGCGGAAGTCTCGTGAAAGAAATCCCTTCAAAAGCTAAACTACGTCTTTTCCCTCTGATCCAGCATCCCAACATATGCACACACACAGACAAGCACACGTGAACACACGGGTGCAGACACGCACACACACACTTACGCATTCATGCACACACACACACACACACACACACACACGATCATCTCCCTGTTGCCTTGGCTGCACATCAAGCCCTCAACTGTCTTTCCCAAATAAATGACAAACACCTCTCTTAGGAAGCCCCTAACCGTAGCTCAAATGGCAATGTCCAACACCACCCTGAACCCCAAAGGGCAAGCAAACCTCGGGGCGAGGCCTTTGCTGCCTCTCGTTTGGAGACTGCATCACTCTTCCCAAATAGTCCCTCTCCCCTCCCTTCAAGCCTTGCCCATTCCACCCCAGGACCGCGGGGGTTGGGGGGACGCAGCCCCTCCTTGGTGACAGGGTCTTGATTGGGGGCCCGGGTTGGCCTGTGGCACGGGAGTAGCCGTGGCAGGTCCCAGGTGGGGAGAATGCTATCAGCCCTCACATGTGTTTCCTTGTTTCCCCTGCCGTGGGAAGGGTGTGTCCCAAGTGGGGCCTCTCCTTTATCCCCCGTGAGAAGCAGATCCGTGGCCCAGGGCACCGCCTCGCCTCTGTCCTGGAAGAGGAACGGTGGAGAAGCGGTGAGCTGTGCATGCATGGCTTGCTCGAGCTCCAGCGCCCTCGACAGTACAACAGCAGGTGCGGCTGCACGGCTGCCCTGGGGGAAGCACCAGGGACAGACAAAGCCTCCCTCCCTCCCCATGCTCACTCCATGGGTGTTTCCCAAGTGGACAGAATCCCCTATTCCTGCCCCGAAGGATGTGAAGGATGTGGAGGTCCGAAAGAAGGGGAGATGGACAGGGAGCCATGCACGAAGAACAAGCCTAGAAGGAGGTAAGAAAGAAGCAACGTGGGAAAGAGAACGGGGCACCTGACTCTCACGCTCCTGTGTGGGAAGAGAAGGACCTGGCGCCCCCGGCCGCACCATCCGCGTTCACCTCCTTACCCTGGAGAAGGTGGTCGTGTTGAGCTGCCCCGTGATGCCCGACACGTCAGCTTCCAGACCCAAGACATCGGTGAGACCGATTTGGGGAAGGATCTCTTCCAGGTTATATGTTCCAGAAACTGAAAACCGTGGCAAATGCAAATCCAGCAGACTGGAGACGGGGTGAGACAGAGACACTTCATTAAGTCTGCTCTGGGGAGGGGCGTCTCCTGGCCTGAGGGCTGATTGGTGGTCTTCCCACGCCACTACCTGCACAACAGGGCACCCCCTCCCCCGGCCCAGAGCGCCCTTCTCTCCACACTCAGAGGAGGTCTGGCACACCTCTGCGTCTTCAGCGTCTTCATTGCTCTTCTGCGGGGCTTTTGGGTGTCGCGCGCTGGCTGGACTGATCGAATCCCATGATGAGCATCAGCCGTAAATACTGCTACTCTTTTCCCACTTCCCTGTTTGGTTCACTGGCTCCACCTCTGAACTGCATCCCGAGCCCATCTACTGGCAACCCTAGGACAAGCCACCATCACCTCCCGCCTGCCGGAGCGTCTGTTCCCTCCTTTGCAAAGTGGTACAGGGGTGGCCACTGCAGCGCTGTGGAGCCAGGATGTCTGATGGGCTCAGCCCCCATCGCCTCCGGGTGACCCTCGGCTCACCGCAGTCCTTGGGTAAAGTCAGACGCTGCTTCTGACCCGGAGCAGGTCCGTCCTTTCTCCCCTGGACTATTCTTCTCCCCAACTACTGTTGGGCACTCACGCGCCTAATGAGTTCCTAACCAACTTGGACACGGCTGCCTCTGTTGAATTCAGATTCGCAATTTGAATTCAGCCTAGAGAACTGCTGTCATGGCCAAGGTTACTCCCGGGTATCATGGGAGCCCAGAGACTAAGAGAAGTGGAAGAATGCCTTGACTTATCTGAAACTGCCCCTGGCACCCCTCGTGTGGGCGGGCCCCAGGCCATTGACTGGCAGACGGGGTGTCGAATTGAGTCTAATGGGGCAGAGTGTGGTAGAGCGCTCAACACCCAGTAGGTGTTCAGGAGGCAAACACACAGTAGGCACTTAACCAACGCGAATGACTAATGAACAGGGTGCAGGGGACACGATCTTCCAGGCAGTGACTTCCTGGAGGAAGCCTGGCCGAGTCGGAAGCTCAGGACACTGCAGCACTCCGTATCAAGACGATTTAGAAGCGTCACTTGGGTTGGTTTTGCTTTTGGAAATTCAAAATGAGAAGAAGTGAGGGAAAATCTACTAGTCCAGAAGATTCTGTGACACTCCGTTCTGTCATGGCGAGAAAGAGTAGCGTCACCTCCAAGGAGCCGGAGACTGTGGGGCTGGGAGCAGCTGGAGCCAGCAGCCAACAAAGGCAATGCAGAGCCCAGGCCCCAGGGGTAAGCCCGTACATCCTGGCCTCTCCCCTAGACCCAGTCTCTTTTGCTTTGTGCTTTAATCGCTGCCCAAATCCAAAACCCCCTCTCTGCATCCCTGGGACCCAGTGTGGGTAGGACCCTCGAGAAGACCCCTGTGGGCATCAACTGAGGCTGTGCCTTCAGGGGGAGGATCGAGAGGGCCTTCGAGGGGCTTTCATGACTCCCCTCCTGCATCTGGGTGGGTCCTGTGACCGCTCTGGCCAACACACTATGGCAGAAGTGACACTGGGCTAAACGCTAGGCCCAGGCCTTCAGAGAGCGAGAGTGAGACCCTCCTGTCTTTGCAGCACTTCCTTTCAGAGCCCCGATCAGCCAGGCAGCAGCTGGGACCCTGTGCTGCTGTGCCCGAGCCAGCCTGTGGAGATGCTGCACGGGGAGACAGAAGTCGGCTCAGCCCTGGCCTCTTCCGGGCAGCCCAGCCCAGCCCAGCCAGGAACCCAGCCACCATCTTACCCCTGGGCCTCAGTTGAGCCCGGTCAACCCACAGAAAACCAAGAGACATGGTTGGCTCGCACCGTGCTTTTTGGGGGTTGTGTATAATGAACAAGTGACAACGAGAGCTCAGGAGCTGGCATTAAACCAGAGCACCCCATAAAGAAGCTGTACCCCAAGAAGAGGCTCTCTCGTGCAGGGGTGTAGGTGAATCAGAAGCCGCTGGAATTGCGGTGACAAGGCCACACACTGGAAGCAGGGGAGATGCAGAGCAGCCTGGGGCGCACAAAACCTGCACTCTGAGTTTTTTATGGGGCTCTTCTTGATATTTAATTTTTTGATGTTTGAATTAAAAAAGGAGGCACCTTTCCACTCTCCGGAGGGTGTCACAATTATGCAGCCATTGTCCTTGCGCTGATCTTTGTGGCTGCACTTTGTTGCACAGCTTCTGGTAGGTCACTGTTTTGGGGATAAAAAAGGAAGTGGGAGGGAAGGGGGCTGGGGCCAGGCGGACACTCAGGAAGGGGTAATGACGGCCAGTGGCCAGGGGCACTCACGTCTCGGGCTGAGCTCTCTGTAAGCAGTGACACAGCTCATCCTCCAGGCACCCCAGCGAGGTAAGGACTGTGCCCTTACTTTTATGGTTGGAAAATCTGAGGCCCAGAGGGGTGGGACAAGGTGGAAGATCACAGCGGGAGCAGAGTGCGGGGCAGCAGCCACAGCTGGACGCTGCCCTCTGGGGACCGGAGCTGAGCCAGCCTGCCCAAGCTCTGGGGTGAGGTCCGCCTGAGCCCTTCGGCCTGTGCACTCACCTGGGCAGGAAGAGCCGGCTCCACCTGCTCAGGGTCTCGGGCCGCACAGCCGCCTCCACCTGCTCCATTTTCCCGGGGTCTGGGAGGACCAGCAGCAGCAGGGCATTCCCGCTGTACTCGATCTGCAGGACGGTGCAAGCCAGCTCCGGGTCGTAGAGGAACCGGTGCATCTCCTTCTGGTGCATCATGGGGATGCGGACCGAGGTCCTCTCGTCCACAAAGAAGCTCTCCTTCTTCCGGGTCTGGTAGCGGTCGAAGGGATGCTTCCACTTGGCTTAGGACACAGAACCCGGAAAACTTTGAGAATTTGTTTAGCACGTCTGGACGCACAGCCAGAAAGCCACACGCCTGGGCGACTGACTTCCTCTTGGGAATGGTAGCATGAGGGAAGACGGAGCACGGATGATCCCTGTCACTAAGCTCCTTCCGGTGGGAGGTGCTGTCTCTTACATCGTCACAAAGAGAAGAAGGAACAAGGCAACCATCTCCTGTTAGGAATGAGGAAATGGAGTCTCGCGACTTAGTTAAGCAGCTCCACTTCACAGCCAGGGCGCCTGCACGCAGCAGGTGCATCGTCTCTGCCCGGCTGCTCCCAGACCACAGCGTTCTGCACCTGCACAGCAGGGCAAGAGCGTCTTCCTCACTTGCCCACCCCAAGTCCTCAGAGAACAAACTGGAGAAAGAACTCGGGCAACAAAACGGGACGAGAAATGCAGATGCTCAGGAATACAGAACCTGCTGATCATGGCCACGTCCGCCTGTGTAGTGTCTCCTCTGTGTCTCTTCACCTGCCCCACTACAGCCCCCTGAGAGTGCTGGTGACAGGAGGAGGGGGCCAGTCACCTTGTCCCTCATGTCCACATTCCGCTGATGACCAAGACACTACCCTGAAGCCCGAGCTGCAGTCGTGCCCCTCCCTCATGCTCACCTTGGACCACTTACAGAACCTCCTAACTGTCCCTCTTCTCCTCTCTCACTCCCACGCCTCTCTAAAGAATTTTCCAGACCGCAGCCAGAATGATCTTTCTGAACAGTTGTGACTGCTCCACACCACTGCTTAAAACTACGCAGTTCTGGAGCTGGTGCTGAGGCACAGTGGGCTAAGCCTCCGCCTGCGGCACCAACATCCCATAGGGGCACTGGTTCAAGTCCTGGCAGTTCCTGTTCTGATTCAGCTCCTTGCCTGTGGCCTGGGAAAGCACAGGAAGTGGAAGACGGCCCAAGTCCTTTGGTCCCGGCATCCACGTGGCAGACCTAAAAGAAGCTCCTGGCTCCTGGCTTTGGATCAGCCAGTTCTGGCCATTGCAGCCATTTAGAGAGTGAACCAGTGGATGGAAGACCTCTCCCTCTGTCTCTCCATCTCTCTGTAACTCTACTTCTCAAATAAATACATACATTTTTAAAAAATCGTAACAAAAACAGCCCTGCAGTTCTGAGTGTCCCCGGATAGAGCCCGCAGTCCTCCGTCCAGCCCCTGCTTCCTCCACACTGCAGCCCCGGCACTCCCCGGCTCCCCTGGGCTCCCTGCACCGTGACGGGCAAGGCAGCACGAGACTGAATCCGAGTCAGTTCTCCGAGTCTGCAGCGGCCTCTCTTCCCCGTGCACCTGTCCACCCGCTGCCTCCTCCCCACCCGAGTCCGCCGCTGAGCGAGAGCACTTCCTTGCCCGGGAGGGGCAGGGCTCTGCATGTGCGAGGCCTCACCTTTGAAGAAGATGTGGTTGAGGAGCACGGCGAGCGTGCCGTGGTGGAAGTTCTGCAGGCAGTCCCGCACTCGCCCGTACGTCTGCGTCCTCACGTAGTCGTTGATCTGCCTCCCCGTGCTGGCGGAGTCCGTGAAGTTGGCAGAAAAGGCGAACGCTCCGTACAGCTCCCTGGCGCTGTCCAGGAAGCGCTGCCGGGGCTTCAGCTGCCGGTCCAGGAACAAGGCGTTGCCCACTTTTAGCTCAAGTTTGGGGCTGGGCAGCTGCAGGGTATGGATGAGGCTCTGGAAGCCCCGGTGGATGTCGGCCTCGGGGGTCTCGGTGAGGTTGAAGCCCAGTCCCTCCAGGACCTGGGCCGGGGCGTCGGGGCGGGCCCCGAGAGACAGCATGGCCAGGGTGCTGGCGATGCTCACCGGGGAGAAGAGGAGGTTCCCGGCCGTGTCTGCTGCGAGTCGCTTGTACAAACGCAAAGCGAAGCTGGTGATGGTGGGCGTGACTTTGAGGTAGGCAGGGGCGGGTTCTGAGAGCTGGCTGCTCAGGGCCAGGGCCACCGCCGGACTCTTATCCCCATGGGCAGAGGCCAGGATCCCTGCACCCAGCAGCCACAGCCAGGCGGGCCCCATCCTCTGGGAACAAGATGGTGAACGCGTCACTCTTTTCCATAAACGACTTCATGGCTCCCCCACTCATTATGCAATAAGCCCCACCCCTCAAACCATACAGGATGCTGTGGGGTGCACTGGGGGGCCAGGGGGTGGGGGAGGGCCTAGTACCCCGGTCACTCCTTCCCAAGGCTTCAGCAAGAGCAGCACCCCTTCAGCGGCCCCACACGCCAGTGGGCACCCCTCCGCTTCCTTCTTTCTCTTTCCTTTCCTGGTTCCTTCCAGGAGGTATGTCAATCATTCACAGCTCTCAATGATCTGTCTGGTCCAAGAAGTGACCTAGGGACTAAGTATCCAGAGGGGAGAAGGTACCAGGAGCCAGCACTGCTCTGTCGTGCGTGAGCTGCCCGTGGGACGCATGCATTCACCTCCGAGTGTCTGACTGGAGTCCTGGCTGCTCCACTTTCAATCCGGCTTCTTGCTAATGAGCACCCAGCGAGGCAGCACGTGACGACTCAAGTGCTCGGGTCCCTGCCTCCCATGTGGAAGACCCAGATGGAGCTCCAGTCTCCCAGCTTCAGCCTGGCCTCGTCCAGGCTGTTGCAGGCATTCGGGGAGTGAACCAGCAGATAGAAGACCTGTGTGTCTGTCTGTCTGTCTCCCTCTCTGTCACTTTGCCTTTCATATAAAAAATAAATACACCCTAAAGAAGGAAGTGTGATTCCTGACTTCATGGAGATGAGACCCAGCTGGGCTGGCACAGCGACCACATATGTGTGATTACACATGGATGAACGACTTGGAGCAAGGGTCCTGGCCACTGTGACAGCAAGGGATGCCGGCCTCTTGCTCCCAGGCTCGGCCATGAACTATGACCTTGCCCATTACAAGGGAAGGATTGGAATCGCTGAAGCCAAAGGGGTGGGTGCCCGCTGCTTCTTGGGCCTTTCATTAGTGGACGTGACAACTGGGCACCCGGACCACGTGGAGACAGGACAGTGATGCAGCGATATGGGGGAAGCCTGAGAGAGGGTGGTTGACTCCATCTCCATCGAGCCTCTGTCATCCAGAGCCACAGACATTGCCACGTGCAGTGGCTGAAACCACTGAGGCATGGATGGAGGGACAATGTCTGTCCCTGGCTGAACTGTGCCTGGCCAAAGCCCATCAGCTGGAGTCCCAAGCCCCAGGGCCTCCCACCGTGGTCTTGTTTGGAACCAGGGTCACCGCAGGTGTAATTAATCAGGAGGGACCAAGGAAGGTCTCCATAGCATGTGATGTGTGTTCTCATCCAAAGGGGAAATTGGGGCACAGAGACGCCCACAGGGAGAGCAAAGATACAGGCAGAGGGCCGGTGAGGCTGCGGCAGGCTGAGGAGCAGGTGGGCAGCAGGCCCCAGGGCTGGGAGCCAGGTTGGGAGCAGACGCTCCCTCACACAACTCAGAAGGGACCAGCCCTGCTGGCACCTTGGTCTTGGACTTCGAGCTCTAGAAAGGGCTGTTGTGGAAGCTACTCAGTGTGTGGCACTTTGCTAAGGCAGCCCTCGTAAGCAAACACATATCCCTCCAGCTTTAAGGTGTAGAATGGGCCAGAGTAACCTGGACGGCGGCACGAGAGGAGCCCTGGGAACAGAACCAGCCCAGGGGACCTGCAGGTGGACAGCACTCCTCTCTGCTCAGCCTGCCTGTGGCTAGCGCCCTCCTTCCCTGCTCAGAGCCCCCTCCCATGGAGTCACACACGTCTGCTTTGTCCCCTAGATCCTGGACGTCTTCAGTCAGGGCAGCATCGTCCTCCTGCTCCCCTGGCCACTGACCCTCCCGGTGTCTCCCTGCCTGGCAGCTGACTGCTGCTGGCCCCAGGATCCTTGTTGCTAGCATGTTCTGTAACATCTGTGGCTCGGAAGCAACTGGAGAACTGGTTGCCCTGCCAGTGGCCCCCGGGTCCCACGCTGTGGCAGCGCAGGGGGAGAGGGTCGGTTTTGGCAGCTGGCCTACAGCCCAGGGCATCCAAGTCCCCTGCCTGCAGCAAAGGCCAGGACCGGAGGGACGCACACGGCCTCATTATCTGTTCTGTTGAAACGTGCTTGCTTGCTGGCCAAAGTACTTCGGGCGCCCTCCAGGCCACGTCCTCCCTCCCCAGCACAGCTGGTGTGGGTCACTAGATGCGTCCGTTGCTGGAGAAGCTGGAAGACGCAGGATAATTGAACAACTAGTCCAACCCTGCACAAGGACGCGACTGTGATGGAACCCTCTCCGGGGTATTCCAAGGATTCGCCACCCTTGCCTGTCTGCCGCACCCCCAAGGATGGCCAGAATCCAGCCCCAGAGACCAGTGAATCGTGAGCCAGGGGTCTGGCTTTGAGCCAAAGCCGAGCGGTCATTCACTGTTTGCTGCTGACCAAAAACGCCTCCTTTTGCAAAACACAAATGATCATGCTCACTCTGGGTGCTGCGCCCTTGAAGGATTAAGTGGCAGGCAGCGTGCAGAGCCCTGGGCACGGCGGCAGGCTGGGACGGTTCCTCCCATCTCTGCTGTGGTGGGGTTGTGATGATGCCTGGCCCCATTCTGAATTCCTTTCCTGAAAGATGCCGGTGTGGGGGGGGGGGGGGGCACTGGGAGCGCTCTCCATGGCGGGAAGCAGTCCCGTGAACTAAGCGCTCACTAAATTGATGGGGATCTTAGATACTTCACATCACCAGGTCTCAAATGCAGGGGAAGGGGCGGGGAAGCTGGGGCTGCTGCCGGTGCTGTCATGGGTGAGACTTGGGTGCGGGAAGGTTCTGGAATGTCCAGAGCGTTCCCACGCAGTGCAGAATGCTTCTGCCCACAGGCCAGGAGAGCCCTTTCAGTTATGGAATCCTTAGAAGGACCCTAAGACACAGGGATCAGTGCATGTCGTGTTGGGAGATGGAAGCTCGGGGTCGGGACCAGAGGCAGGAGTGGGACTCGAATCTCAGAGCCCAGCTCCAGCGTGACCTCCCCACCCAGGGTCCTGACAGGTCTTCTGCAGCCGCATGCTGCTTGGCCCTGGGCTGCCCCCTCTGTGTCGTCCGCTTGCTGGTCTACCTCCCGGAATACTCGGGTTCTTCTCTCCGTGTTCATAAGCCAAGTTTCTCACACATGGTTATGGGAACCTCAAGTTCCTGTTTTAAGATTTGGAGGAGGCAGTGCACAGCTATTTCTTGTAGTTTTTCAGGGGATTCACTTCGCACATCCCTACTGCCTAAGAGAGAGAGAGAGAGAGAGAGAGAGAGAGAGAGAGAGAGAAATGGGAAAGGCAGGCTCAGAGATTGAGCCAGACACAGAGACACAAACAGACACAGAGAGACAGAGTTGAGAAGGAGACACTGAGAGACACTGAGGAGAAAGACTGGGAGAGAAAGAGACTGAAAGAGAAGAAGGAGTACACGAGTTCTGTGCCTGATTGGGTTTTGGGTGAAGCACAGTACCCAGAGAAAGCCAGAGCACCCACAGACACAGTACTCACAGTACCCACAGTACCCAGAGTACTCACAGGCACAGCACTCACAGTACCCATGGTACTGACAGTACTCACAGGCACACAGTGCCCAGAGTACCCAGAGTACTCACAGGCACAGCACTCACAGTACCCAGAGTACTCATAGGCACAGCACTCACAGTACCCATGGTACTGACAGCACTCACAGGCACACAGTACCCACAGTACTCACAGTACCCACAGTACTCAGGACAGTCACAGGCACACAGTGCCCAGAGTACCCAGAGTACTCACAGGCACAGCACTCACAGTACCCAGAGTACTCACAGGCACAGCGCTCACAGTACCCATGGTACTGACAGCACTCACAGGCACACAGTACCCACAGTACTCACAAGCACAGCACTCACAGTACCCACAGGCACACAGTACCCAGAGTACTCACAGCACCCACAGACATAGCACTCACAGTACCCATGGTACTGACAGCACTCACAGGCACACAGTACCCAAAGTACCCAGAGTACTCACAGACACAGTACTCAGTACCCCTGGTACTGACAGTACCCACAGTACTCAGAGTACTCACAGGCACAGCGCTCACAGTACCCATGGTACTGACAGCACTCACAGGCACACAGTACCCACAGTACTCACAAGCACAGCACTCACAGTATCCACAGGCACACAGTACCCAGAGTACTCACAGCACCCACAGACATAGCACTCACAGTACCCATGGTACTGACAGTACTCACAGGCACACAGTACCCAGAGTACCCAGAGTACTCACAGGCACAGTGCTCTCAGTGCCCATGGTACTGACAGTACTCATAGGCACAGAGTACCCACAGTACCCAGAGTACTCACAGACACAGTACTCACAGTACCCATGGTACTGACAGTACTCATAAGCACATAGTACCCAGAGTACTCACAGGCACAGAGTACCCACAATACCCAGAGTACTCACAGGCACAGCACTCATAGTGCCCATGGTACTGACAGTACTCACAGGCACATAGTACCCAGGGTACTCACAGCACCCACAGACACAGTACTCACAGTACCCAGAGTACTCACAGCACCCACAGACACAGTACTCACAGTACCCACAGTACTCAGTACAGTCACAGGCACACAGTGCCCAGAGTACCCAGAGTACTCACAGGCACAGCACTCACAGTACCCATGGTACTGACAGCACTCACCGGCACACAGTACCCACAGTACTCACAGTACCTACAGACACAGTACTCACAGTACCCACATTACTCAGGACACTCACAAACCCACGGTACTGACAATACTCAGGACACTCACAGACACAGCACTCACAGTGCTCACAGTACTGACAATACTCACAGGCACACAGAACACACAGTACTTGGGACACCCACAGGTACAGTACTCACAATCTTCACAGCACTCACAGACACAGCCCTTGCAGTACTCACAGTGCTCACGGAGAAGCCCCTGTGTGGGCCAGGACCTGCAGCACTGCGTGGCCTCCAGCCGGCGGGACAGCAGGGTCAGAAGAGCACCGAGCTGGTCAATATTTGCCAGGGCAGTTCCTGAACCACTGTGAGGGCAGCGCGGCAGACAGGAAGGGCCCTGCGCCCAGACTCTGCGGCGGCCACCGTCTGTCCCGCACACAGAAGGACAGTGGTGACGTGGGTGCTGCCTCGGGGCCGAGGCTGCTCTGCCGCTGTGTTGGGGACCCAGGTGGCTCTCACCATGAGAACACCAGAGAGACTGGAGGGTCCCACTACAGAGGGGAGACCGCGTCTCAGGACGTGGGCAGTGGCCGCTCTCAGAGGACAGCCGAGCCCACCCAGCCCAGCCCTCAGTGCCGCACCAACCTCTCCGCACCCCACTGCCGTGGGGGAGAGAGGCAGTCACTGTGCAGAACAGCAGCAGACAGAGGAAGTCGTCCTGCAGAGCGGCCGCCAGCCACACTGAAACCCCGTCCTCCCAGGCAGCCAGGGCGTGTGGCCAGGGCAGGCTCCCCCACGTCTCCACAGACGGAGTGGCCAGGGCAGGCTCCCCCACGTCTCCACAGACGGAGTGGCCAGGGCAGGCTCCCCCACGTCTCCCCACAGTGCGTGTCCAGGGTGGGCTCACCTGTGTCTCCTCACAGTGCATGGCCAGGGAGAGCTCCCCCACGTCCCCTCACAGAGTGTGACCAGGGCAGGCTCTCCCCAACATCTTCCCACAGTGCGTGGCCAGGGCGAGCTCCCCCATGTCTCCCCACAGTGCATGGCCAGGAGGGTTCTCCCACGTCTCCCCAGACTACATGGCCAGGGCGGGCTCCCCCACGTCTCCCCACAGTGTGTGGCCAGGAGGGCTCTCCCACGTCTCCTCTCCCCACAGTGTGTGGCCAGGGTGCAGCCTGAGCTAAGCGAATTCTATCTTATGAGAAATCTCTTGGTGATGAAATCAAGGTGATTTTCATGGTTTTTTTTTCTTTTTCATAGATTTCTTGCAAACAGCATGTATTCATAATAATTTAAAAACAATAATTATTAAATCATACACGGAGAGCTCACCACAAAATCAAAGCTTGGGGTGAGCCCTTGGCCAAGTGGTTAACACACCTGCCAGCCGCATCACAGATCTGGGTTTCAACCTCAACCCCAGCTTCCTGCTAACGTGGAGCTGGGAGACAGAGGTGACGGCTCAAGTGACTGAGTCCTTGCCACCCACGTGGAGACCTGGAGGGAGCGCCCAGCACCCAGCTCCCAGCTCTGACCTTGGTGCAGCCTGGGCCACCACAGATTTGAGAAGTGAACAAGCAGGTGGAAGTGTCCTCTCTCTGTCTCTCTCTTCTCTCTCCCTGCCCCTCCCTCCCATTTTCAATAGATAACTTTGTTTAAAAATTTAAAAGCAAAGCAAGAGCCTTAGCCCTCTCTGACACAGTGGCCTCCATCTTTTACCCAAAATCCCTTGGAGACTGAGCTGCTCGTCTGCTGCGGAGGAGGCGGGGGTGCTGGGGGTGTGCATCCCGGTGCAGCTTCCCCGGGACGAGCCTCTGGGGCTGGCAGTGTCCAGTCCTCATCTGGTCCTGCGTCTTCACGGCTTTGGGCTCTCCGAGCTGCTTCTAGAGGGACGAAAGCCCTCTCCAGGGGGTTGTCCTTGTGACTTCACGAGAAACCTCGGGCCAGGCGACCCAGGAAGCTACCGCACCTTCAACAATTGCGTCACTGATCCAGAGTCTTCCCTGGCTGACCTGTTTCCAGGCCCCTCCCACCAGAACCTGCCATCTTTTCTGCACACCAGCTGCCTCCTACCTAATCCATCAGAACTTCCCCAGGACCCGGATCACCGGTCACCTTTGAGCACCGCTCCTGACTTCCCCCTGGTCTCCGTGCAAAACAGCTTCTCGCCACGCAAGACCAGGACTTCAGCACTTGGCCTTCCAATGTGCACCGGAAGATGGACTCATGCTGGCCTGGGCCTGGGGACAGGCAGGGGACACCCCTGGCACCAGGTGTCCCAGAGGCTCTGCCAACAACGTCTGCCACACTCTTGAAAACTCCCCAGCATAGCCACGAAGGGGGTGGCCATTGCTTTTTATTTTTCTAAGATTTATTTATTTGAAAGTCAGAGTTACAGAGAGAGAGAGAGACATCTTCCATTTGGTGGTTTGCTCTCCAAATGACTATAGTGACTGGGGTTGGGCCAGGCCAGAGCCAAAGCCCAGAACCTGGAACTCTGGGTCTCCCACGTGGGTGGCAGGGGCCCAAGCACTTGGGTATCTTCCACTGCTTTCTCAAACACATTAGCAGCAGCCAGGACTCGAACCGGCACCCATATGGGATGCCACCCCAGCGCCGGCCCCATCATTGCTTCACTGACATTCTAGGGGCAGTTCCTTAGCAACTGAGGCGCCAGGTCAGCCCCGAAGCTGAAGAGGTAATAAAACACCCTCCCTTCTGTCTTGAGCGAGAATCGCAGCTACAGGTAACAACCATGCTTGATACATCGTAACCTGGGATGTTCCAGCTTGAAATCATGGCCAAATTAATGGCCCAAGTTGTTTAATGCCCCCCCCCCCAGCATCTCTGTCGTTTTACAAATCCTCCAGCCACTTCCTTCCCGAAGGGGTACACCCCACCCTGCTCCCTCCACCACTGGAGCCCAGGGCTCTGGCCCAGGCTCCTGCCTCCTGACCAACGCATGGCGCTGTGGGGCGTGGGGCATGGCCTGTCTTCTTTTGGGATCATCAAGTAATAAATCCTTCTTTCCGAGGCACGTTTCCCTGTGCTCGTCATCTTATTCCTGATTAAAACGCACTTCAAAACAAATGCAAGGTACACTTCAAAAACAAAAGCACGGGTGAGCATTTGGCCTAGCAGCTCAGGCGCCTGTGTCCCCCCAGGTGCCTGGATTTGAGTCCTGGCTCTGGCTCCCAGTTCCACCTTCCTGCTAACGCAGACCCTTGGGAGGCAGCAGGTGATGGCTCAAGCACTTCGGTCACTGCCGCCCACATGGGAGACCTGGATTGAGTTCCCAGCTCCTGGCTGTGGCTTGGTTCAGACCTACTTGTTGCAAGCATTTGGGGACTGAATGAGCCAGTCAGAGTTCTCTAGTTGCCCATCAAAGAAATAAACAATACAAAATAAAAACAAATGCAGAAGATAGACAACTTGAACAACAGAGAGGGAAGAACATTCAGCCAGCCACAGAGTGTGACCTGTTCCCACTCCTGCACCTGCTGGCTGGCGGCAGTCCTGGCAGTCTGTGCCACCTGGGAGCAAGCTGAGAGGAAGTGCTGACAGCTCCCACCCACCCCAGCCACGGGGACCCCTGATGGTTACTAGGATGGGCTAACCATGAACTACAAAGCATCCTTAGCCAGTTCTGCATGCTTGCCCTGCCCCCATGCCTGCCTACAAGAATACCCCGTGAGCAGAGTCCTGTCTGGCCTAGTATGCTCCACGGAGGCAGGATGATCATCAGTGACCTTTATGGGGCAGGGGGGCTGAGGGCAGGGCACTGTGGGGACAACAAGACTGGACCCAGGGAACAGGCAGTTGGAGCCCCTGATACCCAGGCTCAGGCTAATCCCACCTGCAGCCCGGGTTGGTGGTCCGCACCCTCTGAGCCTCTGCCCTTTGATTTGGAAAATGAAGTGAAGGGTGGAGGAGGCTCCCTTCCAGCCTAGCTCCCTGCTGCTGCACTCTCTTCCACGTGAAAGGGCGTGGCAAAGAGCAGGTGGAGGCTCGGTCCAATTCCTGTGCAAGCCCCCATGGAAAGGGTCTTTGGGTCTGCCAGGAGCACAGACTGGCTGGAGGCTCAGGAGAAACCCCATGGCTGGGAGAGGTGAAGGGGGAAGGAGGCGCACAGCAGAGTCGGGGGTAAGGAGAGGAGACGGCTCAGAGGGCGTGGCTGCCCCACGGTCCCTGGCACCACGTGTGGCTCTCAGGACAGAGAGTAAGGGAGCAAGAGTATTGTCCCTGCAAACCCGCAGGAGGGCTGCGTGTGTGTGAGGCGGGAAACCAGCCCTGGGCTCTCCCACAGCCGCACAGAGCCCTGGACATTTTCTCTGCCACGTTGACCAGCACCTTCTGTCATCTGACCGCCTCATCTGCGGCATGGGACACTCCAGCCACACGGCCTCTGCACTGTCCCCCCGCGTGCCTGCCCGCTCCGACTCACACCCCCTTGCCCTCCCAATACTCTCTCCCAATCATCCCACTCATTGCTTTATGGGCTGGGTCCTATGATCGCTGGATGGTCAGTCGTCTCGACTGGGCCCGCAGGCCTGGGACCGGGTTCACCTGACTCACTCCTTGCAGACGTTACGTGTTTGGTAAGTTTTTGTGGGACAGATCTTGCAGCAGCCACTGAGATGTCCTGGGATGGCATCCAGGCACCCTTCCAGACACGGACGCTGCAGGGGTGTGGGAGTCCTGCGGCCAGCTGAACGCACACGTTAGGTTTATTGAATTTATTACTGTCAGCCTGCAATCCAAGAGCGCTGAGTGTATCTACCCGGCTGTGCCGCGGAGCTGGGATCCTGACCGGAGCTCCCAGGCTTCACCGCAGGGCCAGGGTTTCCCTGGCTGAACCTCGGAAGTGGGGTCCCCACCAGTGGATCCAGCTGCCCTGGGGTGAGGGGGCCCGCGGAACAGAAGGCGGCAGCAGGCAGCGTCACTGGCTACTTGCTGTGCAGCCGTGACGAGCCAGCGTCAGCAGGGCACCGCCCACCTAGGGCTGACTGGGGTTCTCCACTTTCCCCAGGAAGAGAATGGCGTCCGTGGCCTTGCTTACGATGGCCATCAGGAAGGGTCTGTCCAGGAGAAAGACACAGGAGGGGCCATCCTTGGAGCGGACCGTGAACTTGGTGCTGGTGGCCGCCACGGCCTCGGTGCCCTCCTCGCTGACGTCAAGGACAGCCTTGTGGGTGGCCTGCCGAGGGAAAGCAGACATCAGAGGGTCCCACAGAGTGCCCTTCACTCGCCTTGTCTACGAATAATGACACCTGCCTCGAGAGGCTTCAAGTTCACGTACGCCAAATGCCTGGCACTGGGTTTGCTCGGTAGCTTGAAGCAAGTGCAGGCTCCTGGCCCATTGGTCTTTGTGCATGGAGGGGAATAATTACAAATGCAGACCAGACAGAGCTGAACGGGGTCTCAGTTCTGCCACATACTGTTGCAAACATGCTGTGTGTGCCATGTGCTTCTGCTTCCGAATCCATCCAAGGTGGTGGCACTTGCCTGCATCCTGCCTAGTTAGCGCGAGAATTAAAGGAAATCCCGGTACACAAATGTTTGCGCCCTGGCTTGCTGTAGTAACGGCTGCATGGCTGCGTGACAGACACGGATTGGTATCACTGAAGGCTGAACCATCTACTTTGTCTTCTGGGGGGAGATTCTCAGCCTGAGGTTCATGCACTCTGAAGCTCCAGCGAGGCTGAGACAGGCCCATGGGCACAGGCCTGGATTTTCGCAGGTGCTCATGGGCAGTCTCCTTGGGGAGATGTCCACTGTGCTTATCCTATCCCAGTGGGCTCTCTGCATCCCTTCCCTGGAAACCAGTGACAAAGCCCCCTCCAGGGTCCCAAGACCACTCTTTTTTTTTTTTTTTTTTTTTTTTTGACAGGCAGAGTGGACAGTGAGAGAGAGAGACAGAGAGAAAGGTCTTCCTTTGCCGTTGGTTCACCCTCCAATGGCTGCTACGGTCGGCGCGCTGCGGCCGGTGCACCGCGCTCATCCGATGGCAGGAGCCAGGTGCTAGGTGCTTTTTCCTGGTCTCCCATGGGGTGCAGGGCCCAAGCACTTGGGCCATCCTCCACTGAACTCCTGGGCCACAGCAGAGGGCTGGCCTGGAAGAGGGGCAACCGGGACAGAATCCGGCGCCCCGACCGGGACTAGAACCCGGTGTGCCGGCGCCGCAAGGCGGAGGATTAGCCTGTTGAGCCACGGCGCCAGCCTCCAAGACCACTCTTGACCATTATGATCTATGATCAAGATGAAATATTCGGTCGGGGTCCAGACCTTACCCACGTGTGCACAGAGGCCAGGCAGGTAACCCCTGGAGGGTCCCTGTACAAGCATGGTGCACCCAGAACAGCACAAGGACACCCACTGGCTGGCAAGGGTGGCTCAGCCGGGGCCATCACTGTCGTGCAGGAGGTGGGCTCACCATGGTCGTGAGGGTTTATTTCTTTTAGGATCAGAAATCTAGACTTTTCGACCTAATATTCATATACTGTTTTAGAGGTTCTCTCTCTCTCCCCCTTCCTCCTCCCTCCCCGCCCCCACCCTCAACAACATAGCAGAGGGTACAAACAGCAACACAACTACAGGGTGCAAGTGGCCTATGGCCTCTGCGTGAGGACCTCAACTGTAGGGAGGAAGGCAGTCAAATGCCGAGGAGAGAGGCCAGTGCCGTGGCGTCATGAGTAAAGCTGCCACCGCCCGAGATGCTGGCGTCCCATACGGGCACCGTGCATGTCCTGACTGCTCCACTCCAATCCTGCTCCCTGCCAACGTGCTGGGAAAGCAGCAGAGCATGGCCCAAGTACTTGGGTCCCGGCCACCCATGTGGAAGACCCGGATAAAGCTCCTGGCTTTGGCCTGGCACAGCCTGGGCCACTGTGGCCATCTGGGGAGTGAACCAGTGGATGGAGAAGCCCCTCTCTGTGTGTCTTTCCCTCTCTTTCTGTATCTGCCTTTCAAATAAACCTTTTACAAAATGCCAAGAGCATCTGCTTGCCTCCAGCAGGGGTTGGGCCAGGAACAGCTCCTGTTCTCAGAGCAGTGTTTGGAGCGAGACCAAGGTTCTGCGCATCAGAGGGATGTGGGCCATGGAGTCGCAGGCCAGGCAGCCACAGGGCTCGGCCCTTCCTCTGCCCCGAGAAACTGCTTGACTCTGCTTCCCGGTCTGGGAACTGAGGCTGCGCCTGCAGCCAATTTCCCCAGGCTAGTCTTGCAAGTGTTCTCCCAATCCACTCACTTTGGAGACCTGCAGGGAATGTCTTTTGGTAATTCCAGAAAAGTCGGCGTTTTTGTTGAAGGCATTGTGGATACCCAGCTTCGGGAGAATGGTCTCCAGGTCATAGGAGGCAGAGATGGAAAATCTGGGGATGAACACGTGAACCCACCTGCAGAGAAGGGAGGGGGAAAGGTGAGGTCGCAGCTCACGGTGTTTCCGTCTGCTTCCAGGAGGCAGTCCCGGGAGACTTTGCTCCTCCTTCAGGCACTGTGGGCAGCTCTTCAAAGGCCAGCCGATCCCAGCCACGCCACCCTGCTGCTCTGGAAGAGAGCAAGCCAGCAACAGGGATCTGCTGGATGCTGGCCAGCTGGCAGCCTGTGCCCGGTCTGCAGGGGTGATCACTCAACAGCTTTCACCACGCTTGGCTGAACGCCGTCACCCAGCAAATTAACACGGACACTCACCTGCTCGGGAGCGAGCGGCTCCACTTCCTCAGCCTCCTGGCTGACAAGGCCGCTTCCAGCTGTCGCATCCTGCCCTTCGCAGGGAGGATGAAGAAGGCCACGGCGTCCCCCTTGTAGCGCATCTGCAGCACGGAGCAGTTCAGCTCCGGATCCACCCCAAATCCAAACATCTCCACCTGCTGCATCATGGGCACGTGCACAGGGGTCCGGCCGCCCACCAAGAACGGGCAACTTATGTTCGTGTCTGCAGGGTTAAAAGGCTGTGTCCACTTGGCTAACACAAAGAGAGAAGAGAGTGAGTGTGCAGCGAGTGAGGCGAACACAGCACCCACGCTGCAGCCAGGCCCTCCAGAAACTCACTTTCCTGTAACAACCATTGCCATCGGCGACTTGTCAGAGCTCCGGAAGTGAACCTGACGGCTGTAGCCAACGGCTGCCTCTGCACTTGTCCTAATCCCACACCCCGCTGCCCCGCTGTGCTCATCAAAGTCCACCTTTCTGAGGAAACCCCGACGACCGGAAGCCACCAGAGGGAAACGTGGGGCTGGGGCTCCCTGAGAGCCACATTTGCAGAGACTCCTCGTGGTGCGACCTGGCTTGTGAGTCCTGGGAATACATCACCTGCAAAGCGGCCCGTATAGGATCTCGTTTGCTCAGCCAGTGAGCAAATCCTGTCCCCAGGGAGCGTTTGTGGAAAGCAATTACGTGCAGATGCCCGAGGCAGGGAATAACCTTTAGGGCCAACAACACACCGACCAGAGTCTTTAGGAGGACGGACTGGGACAGCAAAGACGACAGAGTGGGCACCTCGGCTTGGTCCCCCTTCCCAAGCACAACCAGGAAAAGGGTGAATGTTTTCCAGAAATCTGGACATGCAAGCCAACAGCTGGCTCTCGACGGGAGCAGTGTGCCTGTGCCGTTTGGCTGGCGCCCCTGCTGTCCTCCACGCTCCGAGTCAGCCTCGGTAAGCAGCAGCCTGCCCCCTGGTGCCAAGGGGGAGCAGCAGCGCTGGGCCACGTCCAGGTCTCAGCACCGAATACTCTGTGCTATCGCCCTGTCCCTAGGTCTGCGCAATCCCAGCTCCACTTCTGCCTGGAGTCCATCCAGCGCCAAACACCTTCTTCCTGGCCCTGCAGGAGTATTTGTCAAAGACCGCCACAGGCAAGTGTTTAAACTTCGTGACCCCCTGAGGGATAGATGAAAACATAGGGCTGGCCATGGAGTAACCCAGGTTTTTAAAAAGAAACCTGACGAACAAGATGTTCCCTGGGGCTTTGAGAAGTTCCAGCCTCCTTCAAGTTGAAATGAATCAACACTAAACAGGAGCTTAACCCACAGAAAGAAAGAAACCAGCAAAGGAAATTGAGTAGTTAAAAACAGTGTAGGGCTGGCACTGTGGCATAGTGGGTAAAGTCACTGTCTGCAGTGCCGGCATCCCATGTGGACGCCAGTTCAATTCTCGGCTGCTCCACTTCCGATCCAGCTCTCTGCTATGGCCTGGGAAAGCAGTAGAAGATGGCCCAAGTCCTTGGGCCCCTGCACCCATGTGGGAGACCGGGAAGAAGCTCCTGGCTCCTGGTTTCCAATCAGCCCATCTCTGGCCATTGCGGCCATTTGGGGAGTGAACCAGTAGATGGAAGACTCTCTCTCTCTCTTTCTCTCTTTCTCTCTTTCACTCCCTCCCTCTGCTTCTCTGTAACTCTACCTTCCAAATAAATAAATAAAAATATTTTTAAAAAGTGTAAAGAATTTTTTGTTTGTTATTTTCCTCTGATCTAAAAGACAAATCTGTGTCAAAGGCACACACAGTGTGTGAAGATGTTATTTGTGACAACAGCTGGAAGGGGACAGAGGGAAAATATAGCTACTTAGCAGCAGAAGTTTTGTGGGAGACTGACGTGAAGTTGCTTTTAAACGGAACCAGATCATTATAAGTTAAGATGTTAATTATAATCCCCCTGACAACCACTAAGAAAATAACTCAGGTATATCGCGAAAAGAAAGTAACTAAAGTGTTAAGCTAGTGAATACTTCTTTAACACAAAAGATGGCAGTATGGAGAAATCAAAGAACCAAAGAACATAGATATATAGAAATAAGGCCTATTTCTAAGAAGAAACAGCAAAGCGGCAGACATAGGCCTACCTAATACTTCAAGTGAACGGATGAAATGTTACAGAGTGGATTGTGAGGGACTCCTGGTCCAATCACATGCTCTCAGAGAGCAATCAGTGAGCCCAGGAAGAGGCTCCACACCGCGAGGCACCAGGGGATGCCAATCAAAACCATCATGGCATGCCCGTCCACACACTATTGCCATGGCTAACTAGACAGGCCACTTAATCTGTCTACCCAAAGGCAAAGTTGCATGGGGCCCCAATGAGTGCTAAACTCAGCACGAGCTACTTGAAGCCACGTGATCAGCTGGCCGCAAAGCTAATCAGAGCCCAAGCCCTCCCATGAGCCCTCCCCATGTATTTGCACAAATCAGACTCCCAGTCACCCCCTGGATTGCTACCTTTGAAGAAAATGTGGTTCACCAGGACCATGGCGGTCAGAGGGTCCAGGTCGTGAACCACGTCCACAACCTTCCCCCGGGTCTGCCTCTTCACGTAGCTGTTGATCCTCTGCTGAGCCACCGCAGAGTTGGAGAAATCCACGGGAAACACGGTCGTCTCGTACAGCCTCCTGAGGTCGGCCAAGAAGGGCGCCTGGAGCTGCAGGTCCTGGCTGATGAACAGGGAGCTCCCCATCCGCAAGCCCAGGTCGCTGCTGGAGACTTGCAGAGAGAGGAGGAGCTCCTGGAAGCTCCGGTGGATGCTGGCTTCCGAAATGACCGTGATGTTGAAGCCCAGGCTCTCGAGGACCTGGGTCTTGGTGGCTGAGCGGGCGCCCAGGGACAGCATGGCTAGGGAACTGGAGACACTCACGGGCGAGAAGATGACATTTTGGCCTGGTCTCTCTGCAAGCAGCCTCCTGTACAGGCGGAAGGCGAAGTTGGCATTGTTGGAAGACACCTGGGAAGCGGGGCTGCTCTTCGTGGAGGAGGGGCGGGGGCATCCCCCCCTGGGGCTGTCGGATGGAGGCACACAGCAGATGGCAGCACAGAGGCCAACAACGAAGAGAACCCCAAAAAAGGAAGACGCCATCTTGGAACTTGATCTGCAGGAGAGAGAACCATTGGGTGGGTGGAGGAAAGCTGAGAGCTCAGCCCTTGAACCAGGGACCCCCGACCCTGCCCCGACCCCCACAGCGTTAGCAAAATGACGGGCAGGAAAGTGAGCAGAGCCAGCTCTCTTAGACCCTCCCTCCATCCTAAGTAGCTGTAGCTGTTGTCTGTTCTTAAATGAGACCCCAGGCCCCAGAAGGGTCCCGGTAACAAGTCTGATTCCAAGCCAGGTCTCAAATCCCAAATCCCACCCCCTGCTGCTCCTGCTTCGGTGGCTTCGTCTTGAAGCAACAAGAATGTGACACCCGATGGCAAGTTCTCAACCTTGGCAGGCAGAAATTCAAGCATGCTTTATCCTCTCTCGTGTAGGTGATCACTGCTTTTCACCCTGGCTGCCATCCCCGGCCACAGGTGGCTTTGTGTCTCCCAAGAGGGGGCCTTTCCCCCCCAGCACAGAGAGCTGTCTGGTGCCGAGGCCCTCCAGAGACCCCGATGCCGCTGAGCTGCGGCAGCCCTGTCCACAGCTGCCTGCTCCCCATTCCAGCCTGTCCAGCCACATTTGGCACCAGTGGAATTCCAGGTTGTTCCATGGAATTCCACCTGTAGCTGCCGCCATACCTGTTTTAAGATTGGCTTTTAGGTTTCTCACTACATGGTGAATCACTACCTTCTTAAATATGCATACAGCGTATCTCACGTGTATGACAAGTAGCTGCACATCGGCCAATCACAAGCAGCCAACCGCTCAAACAGATATGAGCCGTAACCAAGCAGCTGCAATCTGTCTCTGTAGGGCACTTGCATTTACTGTAGGGTGCAACAGATATTACCTGCCTCTGTGGGAAAGTGCAGAATTCCGAACTGGTCTGGTCCGGATTGCTGCCCAATTCTAGAATAAAAAATAAAGCCCATGAAGATCGGCGAAGCTAGATCTGTGGTAACTGCTCCTTTGGGCAGGATGCAGAGTGCGAGGGCAGTCAGAAATCCCAGTGGGACTGGGGCTGGGCTTGTAGCCAACAGCAACAGTCGTGCTGGGCAGGTGGCCTCTGTGACGTCCGTTCTGTGCTGTCACCATTGTCAAATGGGCTACTGATGGGGCAGGGCAGGCTCACAACCGCTTTCCCCACAATCTCTTCATGGGCACTGAATTTGTGGAAGCTGAGTTACAGTTTATCACACCAGATAGGATTAAGGCTAGAAGAACCGTATGAAGAATCTTCTGGGAGAATGGACAGTCCTTTTGCAGAGCTGGTGATGTCTCTCTGCCCTGAAACAGTTCCCAGGGAAGGTGGACACTTAGCAAGTTCCCCTGGTGTGGGAGTGTGTGTGGTGGGCGAGGGAGGGTTTGAGTGCACCTGCTGTCCCATGACAGCACAGCCTTCCGAGCAGGTGCACGTGGACTGAGCCCCAAGCAAGGTCAGCAAGGTGAGGCAGAGAGCAACTTAGGCTGAGAACCACCCGTGGGGCAGGAGGGAGGCAGGAGCCAGGCAGCCCTGCGGGCTGGGAAGGTCCCGTGAGAGGCAAGCTGTGCACTAGAGAGGCGGGCGGGAGGCAGCTGGGGCTCCAGGAGGGCCATGCAGGGGGTGTGTGCTCTGTGTTGGCCCTGGCCCGTCCCCCACCCCCAGGGCAGGGGATTGATGCAGGGGACTGACTCTCTTGGGAGGGCTTCTCTCCCGGACTCTCCCAGGTGCTGCCTGGGTCCCCCCGTCTCACTCCCAAGCAGCTGCTACAACCCAGCTCCCCCCGCCCTCGCCTCCCCCCAACCCCAACTCCTGTCCTCCAGGGCAGCCCCTGGCTCCCAGCCCTGCAGAGGCCCTCAGCCCCTCTCTCGGTGGGGGACTGACGTGTGCACGCGTCCTGCCCGTGTGCTCAGCCTGTCCAGCTGACAAGGACGCGCTGCCCTCCCAGGGCCACCCCTCAGGGCCCCTCCCTCCCAGCTGCCTGGCCTTCGGTCCTGCCCGAGTCTCCCAGCTCCACACACGCAGGCGCTCTGAGCTGCCCAAGGCCAAGCTGTGCATCGCTCACTCCCTCCCATCCCCGCCCTGCTCCACAGAGCTGCGCTGTCCAGCCTTCTCCAGGGGCCCCGACCCCTGCTGCTTCACCCTCAAGCTCCCCACGGCCCCGCCTTCCCCGGTCCCCACACCCTCCCATCTTCATTAGCCTCCTACCCAACCTGGGTGTCAGAGGCTTCCCCTGGCCCCAGTGCCCTGCGTGTATTTGTGACAGCTCCAAACAGTAGAAGCCACCTATTGCCCCTCCTTTCCAGGTGTGCCCGGCAGGCAGCTCAGCAAGGCAGTGCGGCCATGGGACTCCCCAGTCAGCACCTTTAGGTGCCTGACAACACGTGACCCACCCGCTCTCCATCGACTGTGAGGAACATGGCAGCCTCCCCGGGTCTTTAACATGAATGCCTCCCTCTGCCACACAGGTGTGTGTGTGTGTACATGTATACACGCACACACACACACAGCCTCCAGCAGACAACCTACCTCCCAGCAAAGAGACCCTCAGCTCCTTCTCCCGGGCCCCTTGCCCTCTCCCACCCCTCCTCTCCCCCTGCTCCTCCCTGCAAGGCTATGGTGCCCCCTATGCTTTGTGGAGCACCCCCTTCCCACCACCTCTGCACCTTCCACCTCCCTCTTCTGCAGCCTTGGCTATGGGCTTCTCATCACAGCCTGGCCCAGCCTTGCACAGTCGGCCACCAAGAACAGCACAGCCAGACAAAGCTTCCTCCACCCCCCCACCTGCCCCGCTGCCTGGCTCATCCATCTCCATCCTCCTCCCACTGTGGCCCAGTCCTCAAGAGCTGCGTGTTCCTGGCCTCACCCCCCACTCCTCCCTCCCTGGTCTGCGCCTGCCAGGCGTCTGCGTCTAGACATGACCCAGGTGTTACCCAAGCCAACACAGCTGTCCGGGTCCTCGGGGAACTGACTGGCAGCAGCGAGTGGCACTGAAGCCCGCACCTGGCTCCTGGCGTGGCTCTGCGCCTCCACACTCCCCTGGGCTTCTCCCTCCTATCTGCCTCTCCTTACTCACCTCTGGGGGCTCCTCTCCTCCTGCCCAGTCCTTGTGTGTCGCCCGGCCCTGCACCCAGCCGTTGCTCTCTCCTCACTTTAATCTCTCCTCTCCTGATCTCATCACACCCACGGCTCCATTATCGAGAGATTGTTATTTTTAGTCTCCAGCCTGGTCCTCTCCCTGCACTCCCTATCTCTGATTGCTTATCTGCCATCTCCTCCCAACAGCACAAAGAACTCTTAGACACAATATGACCCAAATGAACCCACACTGTCCCAAGCGCCACCCCCAGCGATAGTCACAACAGATGAGGCTTCCAACTCGTGCATCGCTAGCAGCACCATTCCCTGGCTGTTCCAGCCCAGCAGTCACGCGTTCACCTCCTTCTTCAGTCCCCGGGTCAACCCATCCCCAGACTGGTCAAGTTCACTTCCTAACAGCCACCCACTTTTCTCTGCTCCAGCCACCAGCAGGTTCCCGTGTGCTCGCTGCCTCTTGCACAAACCTCCTACCAGGTCCTGCAAGTCACCGTCACTGCCCGTGACAGCGAGTGGGGTTGCTCAGAACTCATACCTGACCGTGGCGCTTACCTGTTGAAGGTGTTCCGATAGCCTCCTGTTTCCCACAGTAAACCCTGGGGTCTTCCACTCAGTGTGCGAGAGTGACCTGGGGCTCTGCCGGCCCCTCCGGCTGCATCACGAATCACAAAGCCCCTTGCTGTTGGCTTCTGAGTTGGAACGTTCCACTCATTTCTAGGAGCCGCGTGTGTGACTTGTTATACGCTGTTCCTAGAGGATTCTTCCCACTGCCTTCACCCAACTTTCTCCCCCTTTTACTCCTATGCATTGCTCAGTCCCTAGGTTATAAAACTTCCTTATGGAAACTCTCTTCAACCAGCCAGATATGGACAACTCTTGTTAATTATTTTCATAGCTCCATCAACCTCTTAGAGAAACACTTACCATTGTCACAATTTCACATTTATTTGTGACCCTGAACAGTGAACCAGGGATTTTGTCTGCCTTGTTCTCCCTGCACACTCTTTGTGGCCAACTCTTGGGACTCAGCTGGGCACTTGCTGAAGAACTGACTCAGCAGAGTGAGTAGTCTACCTCTGAGGGCGACACTGACGGGAAATGAGCAAGAGGGATGCTTTTAGGGTGATAAAAAAATTCTGTATCTTATGTACGGTGACAGTTACACATGTACACAGGTATGCACACACGTATGTAAACTGGGAGCTGACTTATACTTTTTGCCTGAAATAAAGTAACTGATACTGGACTTGCAAACATTAATAAGCTAGAAATTCAAACCAAATATATGAAATGATTGACACCCTGGAAAACATGAGACAGCTCAAACACTGGACAAGAGGCAGAGAAGAGAAACAAATGGGTTAAGCTTATGATTGGCATTTTCTGGACAGAAGAGAAAGACATCAGAGTTGGAGAAAGCGGGAGAAGCTGCAAGTATGCATCAGAGTGGAGGAGAGGGGATCTTCAGAAACGTGCAGATGGGTCTCCATGGGGCCAAAGCTAAGAGCCAAGCTCTGCATAAGCAAAGCAAAATTATGCATGGCTGCTGGTCAACAAAACACACAAAGCACAAAGCATGCCCCAGGACAGGAAACTCATCCACAAAAACAACCACAAAGACGTCAGCAGAACAATTCCCAGAGCTCACGAAACATGGGGAGATGTATAGATTATGATTGTCCAGAGGGAGAGATAGGGACCAGTCAGCAAATACCCAGGAGGGTCAAAGCTTGGCATTGGGGCCAAACTAACTTTAAAGCATGCCTTGATAGGATCAAACAGATCTGCAAGTAACTTACTCACCTGTCAAAGCAAAGATCAACAAACTGTAAAGGAAGACAGGAAAATCCAGGCAACCAAATTATAACACCTGATGTCCAGCATGCAATTAAAAATCACTAGACATTGTAACAACAGGAAAATGTGACTCATGACCACAAGACCCATACATAACTGAGATTTATCAGATAAAGTCTCTAAAACATCTACTTAATATATGCTTAAGCAAGGAAAATTTTAATATATTGCAAAAAAAATAATAAAAACTATAAAAACTAACCAGTGGCTGGCACTGTGGCGCAGCAGGTTAACGCCCTGGCCTGAAGTGCCAGAATCCCATATGGGTGCCAGTTTGAGACCTGGCTGCTCCACTTCCCATCCAGCTCTCTGCCATGGCCTGAGAAAGCAGTAGAAGATGGCCCAAGTCCTTGGGCCCCTGCACCCACATGGGAGACCCGGAAGAAGCTCCTGGCTCCTGGCTTCAGATTTGTGCAGCTCCAGCCATTGCAGCCATTTGGGGAGTGAACCAGCAGATGGAAGACCTCTCTTTCTCTCTCTCTCTCTCTCTCTCTCTCTCTCTCTCTATCTTTGTTACTTTCAAATAAATAAAATAAATCTTTTTTAAAATGGAAAGTTAAGCCTCTGCCTGCAGTGCCAATGTCCCATATGGGTGATGGTTCAAGTCCCAGTTGCTCCACTTCCAATCTAGCTCTCTGCTTATGGCCTGGGACAGCAGTAGAAGATGGCCCAAGTGCTTGGACCCCTGTATCCATGTTGGAAACTCAGATGAAGCTCTTGACTCCTGGCTTTGGCCTTATCCAGCTGACCGATGCAACCATATGGGTAGCAAACCAGCGGATGGAAGACATTCTCTCTCTCTCTCAAATAACTAAATAAATCTTTAAACAAACATAATAAGAACCATCCAAGCTGAAGGCTGCAAGCTGGAAAAAATAGCACAGCCCCAGGGACCTGCTGGACAATGTCAAGTGGTCCACCATGTGTGCCGTACGAGGATTAGCCCAGACAAGGAGAGCGGGAACAGAACAGGCTTGGAAGAAATCATGGGCACAGAGATGTATGGCTTTCTGTGAACTGTACCTACATAGAAGCCCGCTAAGTACTGTAGGACGGAGTGAGCTCAGACCCGCCCTCGCCTTGCCGCTCTGGCACTCACGCACGTTCTCCGTGTGCCTGGGCACCCTCCCCAGAGGCCTTGCCGTGCTGTTGACGCCCGCTCGAGTGCCCACACGACTGGGTCTCCCCCAGCCCCTCCCTTGGCCCAAACCTAGGATCAAGGGCAATGACTTCCCGGAGCCCAGAGCCTCTCAGCCTCAGGCAGCTTCCAGCCAGGGTGGGGCCCCGTCCCGCCTCTTCCGGGTCTCCTCCTGTCTTTCTGGTCTCTCATTTGCCACCTCGTAGTCATGCTAACTTTCCCTTTAGCAAAGTCTGGGGCAGGCAACCGACTTGTCGAAACTCAATCACAGCGTTGATTTTCCATGTGTGCGCTTTACTTTCTATTTGTGGCCAATTTTAATGGTTTCCATACGTAACTGAAATGCTAGTTTTTTGTTTTTTTTTTTTTTTGTTTTTTTTTTTTAAGCTTGAGCCGATGTAAAGATAGTGCTTCGTTAAAAACACACCACGACTCACGATGGTTTCCACTTAGTTTTGCAACTTTAGGAAGGTGTGAAGGTGATCTTCTCACTGCAGAAACTGGACTTCAAACTTGGAATTGTGACCCTCTGCACGGCTAGGGAGACGGGCACGAGAGCCTGGTGCTGCGGGGCGAGGCTGAGGCTGGGTGCACTCTGCTCTGTGGCATCGTCAGCTGCCGGTGGACTTGCTGGTGGAGGAGCAGCCAGTTCCAAAGTGATGAGGATCCAGCCACAGTCACCAGCTCGGCTGGGGCATGGATGGAATCCTGGGAATGGAGCGTTAATGGGGATCAGCTGCCCACAGAGAAGGAGGCCTTGGCTTTGAGCTGCTGCTGTGAACCTGGGCTGACCTGGCCGCGCAGGGCCTGAATGGGCCGCTGGAGATGTGGAGGCAGCGGGTCACACAACCCCGCACTCTGCGTGCCCGGCGCCCCATCTGTTCTTTCACCTTGACTTTGATAGCTATTTAGCAAGTGGTGGCTACACCAAAGGCGCATGGGCTGCCTGGCTGGCAGCAGCTGCTCCACACATGTTTATTTGTTGAACAGAGCAATGTGTGGGAGGGAGTGACCACGTGCATGAAACTTCACAGCCAGCTTCGTCGTGTCCATGAGGATCCAAGGTAGAAGGAGCTTTGGGGTCACCCAGGGCAGCTCCATCGTTGGTGCCATGGGGAACAGAGCCCGGGAGGAGAAGGTATTTGCCCAGCCACGGTCATGTCTAAGAGAAGCAAGGACGAGAGCTGGGGTTCCTGCCTGCAACTTCCCTTGCTAACACATCTGCTCACCCCTTCTAGTGCGAGGCCACGGCTGCAGGGCAGGCCACGTTTTGGGCTGAGTTGGGGCAGACAGGAGACCAGACTCGTGGCACTCCCTGTGTGCCGGAAGAAGCCAAAAGGCAGCTCCCTCAACCCCACCCTGAGAAACGAGACAGAGGTTGTCTGCATCGTGTGTGCAGGGTCCAGCTTCTTGGGTGAGCCTCGTCCCCTTCCTAGTCACCAAGTCCACATGTGCACGGGCATCCCAGGGCCACGTGCAACACGGACCATGGAGAGCAGAACCACAAGATCTGTTCCTAGTGACGAGTGTCGCCTTCAACCCTGACCCTCGCCGATACTCGGCACCCCCAGACCCCCCAACCTGCTCCGCTCAATGCTCTCACTTCTTTCATGCACCTGCTGCTTGCTGACCTGCTCTCTTTCCTACCTGAAACCCCCACGAGGGTTAGGATCTCTGTCCACTTTGTTCACTGAGGTGTCTCGGGCCCCTGGGCCAGTCCCTGGCGCAGAGTGGACACTCAGCATACATTTGCTATTGAACGGATGGATGGGTGGCTGGGTGGATGGACAAACGCCAGACAAAACTGTGCTTGGATTTGCATTGGGTCCTAGCTGTGGGATTTAGAGCACGCTACCCAGCTCAGTTTCCTGATCAGGAGGTGGAGAGGTGGCATCCACCTGCAGCGTCAAGGTCAGGGGTTGGCGAGGGCACTCCCAGAGCGCCAGCTTTGATAGGCATCCAGCCAAGCGTGGGCTACATCAAAGGCAAATTCCATTCATTCATCCCCTCCTTTGTTTGTGAGGTCATTCGGTCCACAAACATGTGGCCTGGGAAGCTTTCAGAAGTGGGAGTTAACCTTGTGGAAGGAAGCAGTGGGAGTTGGGGTGGGAGCCTAGGGGGAACAAGGAGGGTGCCTGGGTAGGGTGGGGCAGCGAGGAGGCAGGGCGGCCCCACCTGCAGAAGCAGGCACAGCAGGGCCCTGCAGGCACAGCCATGCCCCCTCTGCAAGCCACACCCCCGTAGGCAGAGCCACAGCTGGGAGCACAGCCACACCCCTGCTGCAAGCCACGCCCCCACAGGCAGAGCTACCACCACCACCCACCCCCACCCCACCGCCCACCCACAGCCACGCCCCTGCAGGCAGAGCCACACCCCCGTGGGCACAGCCACGCCCCTGCTGCAAGCCACACCCCCACAGGCAGAGCTACCACCACCACCCACCCCCACCCCACCGCCCACCCACAGCCACGCCCCTGCAGGCAGAGCCACACCCCCGTGGGCACAGCCACGCTCCTGCAGGCCAAGGCAGGCATGTACCTTTCTTCCCAGAGAGGAACTTTGGACCAGGGTGTCTGGACAAGGGTGAGGCAGTAGCAGCAGTCTTTGTTTTGGGCAAACACACGTTGAGCCTGCGATCCGTGGCGTGCATGGTCTGGGTGCGGGGGCACAAGGACGCCCCGTCTGCTATCAGACGGACACACCTGAAACTCACAGGTAGGCTTGGGTCGTTCTCCAGCGCAATACCTGTGACCCATCACTTCTCCAGTTCAAGGCCAAGGTCGCCCCTGGGACCCAGGAGGCTCCACCTCCCTCTCCAGCCTCACGACCCACCCCCTCCCACCTCACATGGCTGCTCTGACAACGTCAGTCTCACTGTACTTCCTAATCCATGCCACCTCCCACCTCAGGGCCTTTGCATGTTCTATGCCTGCTGCCTCGTGAGCCTCCTTCTACTCCCTCCCAACTTTCTCTCCTTATGTGTGTGTTATTTTCCTTTTCAAAGTAGAATTTATTTTTGTAGCAAAGAATGAAAACGTGGCCGTAAGGTAGGAAGTCATATTGAAAAATACTGAAGATGTGCAGCAGTCATTTTAAAAACAGTCAACCAGAAGGAAGGTGAAAAAGCACAGGGACGCAGGCCTAACACGGAAGACCGACTGGGACGTGTGTGCTCCGGACACCCTGGAGAGCTCCCAGCCGGGCACTTGGCATTAACAGCCGCAGTGGAAACACAGGCGGTTCCTGGCCTTTGGAACTGGCCGCAGTGTCACGTCCCTGGGGCCCTACGCTGGATCAGATCCTTCAGTCGCACCTTGCGAATGCTCCCTCGTGTGAGCTGTGGTCGTCTTTCAGTGAGCACCACTGCTCCCCCCACCCAGGAGCCCAGGGAGGGCAGAGGCCACAGCTGTTTGCATCGACAACCAGCACAGGCATGGCAGCTCCCCGATTCACTGCTGAACGCAGGGTGAAGGCCCTTCGGACCCACCAGGCACCCCCACGCATGGACGCGCTCCTGGCCGGCCGCCTGGGTGCTGCTGAGGTCTACATGGACTGTCTGGAGAGCAGCTCATTGGAAGACAGTTGGCCCTGTCAGATGCAAGCCAGGCAGGGCAGGTGAAAGCCTCCAACAGCCGGGCATGGGGTCCCTGTGACCTCCGGAACCCCCAGAGCTCCCCGGCCCCCGCTCGCACATGTCCTGGCTCCTTTCAACAGGTGCATGTGCCCAGCTCACTGGGCCGCTGCTTGGCTGCTGTGGCTACACGTGTCCCCAGGGCGAGTCACACACTTGAGACCACGCTCACGGCGCTTGTGTCCTCTGGTGTCTGCCCCACACCTTCCCTCGGCCAGGGGACACAGTGATGGGAGCGAAGTGCTTGGCCGGGATCCCCTGCCTTCTGCCCGCATCTATGGCTCTGGCGCAGGGCCTCACTCCCGTCCCCCGCACCCACTCTCTCAAAGCAGAGCTTTCTCGGGGTTCTGTATCCCAGTCCCGCACTTAGTCCAGGACTCCGGCACCCACACTCAGCCCCACCTCCTCCCCACCAGGCTGCGGGCTGCAGTGCAGGGCCCTGAGGAGCTCAGTGGGGGAGGGAGCACGAGGCCCTCGCTGGGCAGGACTTGCTGAAGGGAACCTGGAGATGAGCCCAGGCCAGGGGTCCCCCCCTTCCAGTCCCTTAGCAGGGGCACTGGGCACGGCTGCCGGTGGCTCCCACGAGGCCATAAGGAAGCTGCTCCACCTGCCTGGGCCTCAGTTCTCACATCTGGCACTGGCTGTCCCCACTGGCTGCCTGCAGGGCGGCTGTGACCAGAACCAGAGGGCCCAGGGCCAGAAAGGCTACACAGCAACTCCACGCCAGCCGCACCGGCTCAGGCTTCTTCAGGCCAAGCCAGATGGGGTGCCCTCCTCTCCCAGCACCGGAAGAAGTCACTGCAGCACCCAAAGGAGCCCTCCAGGGGGCCCACCCCACCCTGGTCCCTGAAGCAACCCCAGGAGCACCCAGGGCCCCCTGGTGGTCAGAGGCAGACCCTGCAGGCCCACGCGTTCCGCGGCTGGAGCAGGGGCCTCCTTTGCTCTTGAGAGGTTCGAACCTCCTTTGTCAGCAGGTTCGAAGCAAAGTGCCTGCCTGTGCAGCAAGACAGGGGCCCCGGGGCCTCCTTCTGTGCCTGAAACAGCTGGAAGTGGGCCCCAGCTGCTACTCCGGGAGAGGCTGTGTGGCTCCCCCAGGATCGCTCATCCTGGGATTTGAACCCAGGTCTCTCTCCAACCCCAGGCACCCTTGCCATGGCTCACATCACTCCCACCCACCCAGGCTACCCCCCACCAGCCAGCAGACTTGGGGGGGCAGGAGTGCTTGTTTATTAAATCACAAAAGCCCTCAGCCTGCCCAGGGCAGAGAACTCCATCGGGGAGGGGTGGGCGGCGACGGATCCTGGCCTTGGAATGACATTGGAAGGAGAGCGAGCCAGAAGCCCAGAGAGCCAGCGATGGGTGGTATCTGAATCGAATCTGAATGTGCCTGAGCCTCGATCCCCAGCAGATGCACCCCACTCAGGCTCAAGCTGCAGTTGGGGTCCACAGGCTGCAGAAACCCCTCCTTGATTACTTGCTGGGGTCGGCAACCCTTGCCAAGAAGATCATGGAAGGTGTGACCTTCTCGTAAATCATCATCAGGAAGGGATGGTTCATCCTGACGCTTAGCGGCGTCTCCATGGGCAGCGTCTCTGCTCCGGAGCCCGCGGCCCCCTCCGTGCCCTTCTCGTCCATCTGCAGCTCGGCCTTGTGCACCGCCTGCAGGAACAAGCACGTGTCAGTGCCCGCCAAGCCGCGCGGAGGCCACGGCCCAGACAGGGAGACAGCACGGGAGTGACCTGGCTGCTGCCAGCCACCCTGGGCTCTTGGCTCTTCCACTGTCATTGCTGAGGGTGCAGGGGCACGCCAGCTCTGGGGGACATGGAGCAGGCTTGGCTCAACTTCCTGTGAATTTCGGGTTCACCAGATGGGAGGGAGGCAGCTGCAGCCCGGGCCCCCGTCCGTCACTGCCCAACAGGTGCTTAAGAGGCAGCGGGGTCCCAGGCTGCCTGTTCGAGACAACTCAGGCCCCAGAGCCACCCCAGAGGCAACACCTGTGACCGGGTGACCAGAATCCTTCCATGAAATCCAGCGATGGGAACGTCGTGAACCAGGGTGACTGTCAGCAGCAGCCCACGGCGGCGGCCAGCACACCCGTTACAGGGAGACAAGGAGCCGCTGAGCCCTGCCGGCCTGCGGGGAGGGGAGCTGGCACGCACGGCGGGCAGCAAGTCTGTGCAGGAAAACTCAGCGCCCTAAGGAGCTGCTAACTGCGTTCTTCCTCTTGCAAAGGGAAAGACAAATGCTGAAGCTGCCCGGGATCCAGCGTGGCTGGGCTGGGCTGGGCTGGGCTGGGCTGGGCTGGGCGGGGCGGGGCTGCGCTGGGCTGGGCTGGCTGGGCTGGGCGGGGCTGCGCTGGGCGGGGCTGCGCTGGGCTGGGCGGGGGCTGGGCTGGGCGGGGCTGCGCTGGGCGGAGCTGCGCTGGGCGGGGCTGGGCTGGGCTGGGCTGGGCGGGGCTGCGCTGGGCTGGGCTGGGCAGGGCAGCCTGGCTTCATCGCAGGTCCAGGCAGGCTTGAACCTGCCCTTCCCCCCAACGCTACCCGGGGAGCACACCGGGTCCACACCTCCAACCCTCAGCCGTGCCGCTCCCCACACTTGAGGATGCCACGCACACCCAGGTCTGCTTGCCGAGCTGTCTCCCCTTCCCATGCCCTCGTATGCCCAGGGCAGGGCTACTAGACAGGGCGCCCAAAGTTGGACGCAAGATAAACAATGAGTATATTTTTGTGAAAACCTGTCCCATGCAATACTTGGGATGTACTTAGTATACTAAAAAAAAAAAAAAAAAAATCCGCTGTTATCTGAACTTGACATTGCCTGGCTGTCTGTCTGGAGCCCTCCCTTACATGGTCCTGTCTTGTCTTCCCAGTCAGACAGGTGCTCTGCCTGGCCCCAGGGCCTTTGCTTGCTCATTTCCCCACCGTGTTTACGACTTACTAAGAAGCCCGTGGCCTTTGAGAGAAGCTCTGAGTCAGGCCCAGAGCGGCCTTTGGTCTGATCGATGACCTGGGCCCTGATCAATGCTTGCTGCATTGAATCAGCTTCCAAAATAGCGGCAGGAGCTTTCCCCAGCGTTCACGACTGGGAGCACAGGGCTGGTCCGGGCCAGGAGTGGATTCGAGGCTGGCCTGCTGGTGGGGAGAATCCTTGCTCGGACCGTGGCTGTGACCGTGGGTCTGGCCCCAGCATTGGGGAGGCTCCCGGTGTTCGGGGTGGGGAGGGCTCACCTGGCCCACTTTCAGGCTGCGATGCGGGACGATCCTGGTGAGGTCCCCATGCTCTTGAAAGATCTTGGTGATGCCCAGGTGCGACAGCGTCTTCTTCAGGTCGTAGGTGCCTTGGATGTGGAGCTTGGGCACGGACACGTCCACCACCCTGGCAGGTTGGAGGGGACGCGCGTGAGCAGGGGGCGCCTGCCGTTTTCCGGGCCAGGCTCCAGGATCAACGATAAGCTTTGCCCTCCCAGCCCCAGAGGCCTCAGGTCTTCTCTCTAGCCACAGAATGGGGAGAGGCCCCTGAGCCCTGGAACACCGGGATCCAAACACCTGGTGCCCTCTGCACTCTGTCCCCGCCCCCAGCACACCTGCCCCAGCCCTCATCCACAGGAGGTGTGCCCACATGTCTGCCACCCCAGGACCCCTCAGCCGTAGTTGCTGGAGATTCCCCGTGGCAGGCGTGGCCAAGAGCCCACCCTGCCCCACCCTGATGCTGGAGACAGAGGGCCTGAAGCCTGGAGCCGGGCAGAGCCGTGCTTAGCTCCATCCCGGGGCTGGATGACCTTAGCTCTCTAGGCCACTGGGTGAAAATAAGAGTGACCATCAAGCACCCATGGCCCTAAAAGAGAACCAGAGTGAATGCATGGGAGGTGCTTAGGCAGATGGGCAGTGAGCAGCCAGCGCCCTCTTGGCCCTGGGACTTGCAGCTTCCTGTCCTCCAGACCCAGAGCCTGGGCCAGGCATCTCTGAGGCACCTGCTGGCCCTGGATTCTTGTCTGCCTGGACCTGGACACCATTTCTTCATTTAAAAAATATTTTTGTTTACTTGGAAAGCAAGGAGACACATAGAGACAGACAGAGAGAGCGCCCATCTGCTCATTCTGTAACAAGCCAGAATGAAGCCATATCTCCCACATGGGTGGTGGGGACACAAGTACTTGAGCCCTCAGCTGCTTTGTCCCAGGGTGTGCATTTGTAAAGAGCTGGACTTGGAAGTGGAGGCAGGACTCAAACCCAGTCCCTCCGATGGCAGGTGTCTTAACCACCATGCCCAGTGTCCGCCTTGGCTTCCCTTTCTTCTCACCCATCCAAGGACCTCCTTCCCGCCCCGCTCACTCTCTGTCTCCTGTGCTGTTTGTAACTGGCAAGTGTTTGACCATTCTTAAGAACAGACCACCTGCTGGAGTTAGCTCTGTCTTCCAATCAAAGCAAAAAATCTCTCTTGGCCCAAGTCACCCCTCAGGTTTCAGCCCGTTTCATTTCTTCCTGTTCTAGCAGAATTCTCTAGAGCTTTCTCCATTGTCTCTCATTTTCACCAGAACCCACTGCAGTCAGACCTCTGACCTCAACATTCTAGCAAAGCACCTCTCTCCAGGGTGGCCACCGATGTCCAGGTCACTACAGCCAATGGCCAGCAGCTGGGGGAGTCGAACCCTTTACTTGGTGCACACCAACCCAAGTCCAGAGCCTTGAGGTCGCCCCTGGCCAGCCCCACCTCCTGGTCTGTCTCTGGTGACCAAGCTGCCCACGGCTCAGCCATGTTTGTTCCCTTGCTGCCCTCTTTCCCAGGAATCTCCTTCAGCCTTAAAGTACCATCGGAGGTCCAACTCCAAAATCTACCTGTTCATTTATTCATTCAGCAAGCATTTGCCAACAGCCTGCTGACCACCAGGTATTGTTCTAGGCGCTTGCCATGAATTCATGAACAGAAATCACCGGAGAAGGGAGGGGGCACATCGGGATGTGGGCTCCAGCAAACCATCAGGAGGTTCTGTAGCCATGTAACCACAGCACTAAAGGAGGGAGATGCAATCTTGGGCCAGGATGCACCAACTGGGACTTCCGGGTGAAGCAGAGAGAAGGGCCCGGAGCCCTTGTCGCTTTCTGACTTCTCTTCATCTGCCACACTCCTCGGCCACCCAGGGGCCACATGTCACAGACAAGAGCTGGTCTCAGCCGAGCTTAGAACACAGTCCCTCCCTCCTGTCCCAGGGCCAGACTCCGCCAGCCCTGGGAACAGAGAGGACAGAGGGTGCGTGCAGGGCTCAAGGGACAGCAGCCACCGTGGGACACCCTGCCAGGTAGCCCCTGCCCCTCTCCTCACCTCCCCCCGCCCCTCTCCCCACCTCCCCCTGCCCCTCTCCCCATCTCCCCCTGCCCCTCCCCCTGCCCCTCTCCCCGCCTCCCCCCGTCCCTCTCCCCGCCTCCCCCTGCCCCCTCCTCGCCTCCCTCTGCCCCCTCCTCGCCTCCCCATCAGAAGCATTCACAGGCAGCCGACTCTGGGTCTCAGAGACGTCAGGGTGTGGCCGTGTGAACGCAGCATCAGCTCAGGCCTAGCGCCATCGCCAGCTCTCCTGGACTCCCCTGGGCACCTCACAGCACTGGGGCACAGAGAAGGTGAGGAAGGGTAAGAAGCCACAGAGCAGGCAGGAGGAATCCAGACACTGCCCCCGCCCAAGTGGAAACTGCTCTCTCCAGCTCACCCCAGCCCTCCCGGCCTCCATAGCCCCTGCATTGCGCCAGGCCCTTGCAAGGCTCTGGGATCATCTGTGCTGAGCAAGTCCCCAGGGCTTACCTCCAACACCAGTCCTTAATTTTCAAAGAAAATCTGTGAGCAGGCAAGTGCCTGTGGGGGATTCTGTAGGCTCGCCTGAAACCGGCTCTTATTTTATGTCTTCAGGGAAAAGCCCCTATGGCTTTAGTCTTTCGCTCACCAGCAGTGTCGCTTCCTTGGGACACACCTCACTCATTGGTTGTGGCGGCACCATGGAAAACACCACTCCAGTCACAATGAACAGCTCCCGGCTCCCTTCAACACCCCAAGCGTTTGTCCTTGCAATCTCCTTTGCCTAAAATCCCATCCTCCTCCCCCTTCTATATGGCCTGGAAGTCCTAGTTCAAATCCCACCTCCTCTGCGAAGCCCTCCCTGACCACCACCTTCCCCCGAGACTCCATCCACTGTGCTCTCACTGTTTCCATGCAACCCCCTCAGGAAGCAAGAGGTCACGGCCGCCTACTGCTTGCCGCCCAGTCTACCGGCCCACGCCGCAAGTTCCCCATGGAGTCCAGCAGAGGGCTTGGCCTCGAGGGAAGCGCTCGGTGCCTGTGGGAGGGAGAGGCAGAGGCAGACGCTGCCTGTGGGGGGCGCCCTCTTACCTCCGCGACATCAGCTTCTTCCACTTGGCGAAGATGTCCACGTGCAAACCGTCCTCCAGGAGCTTCAGCTTGCCTTTGTCGGGGAGGATGAAGGTGGCCGTGATGTTCCCCTCGTAGGGCATCTCCAGGATGGTACTGGCCAGCTGCTCGTCCCGGCCCACGTCGTACAAGCCCCCGCGTAGCATCATGGGCACCTGCACCGACCTGTTCCTGCTCACCATGAAATCTTCCTGTTTCGTTGCTTTGGGATCAAACTCATGTAACCACCTGGCTTAGGAGTGAAGAAGGGCAGGGTGACATGAGCGTCCAGGGGGAGAAGAGGTGACCCCACCCCACTGGCCACCCAGATGCAGGGCAGGGGGTGTCAGGCAAGGACTCCGGGAGCCCCTGTTCTCATGCCATGACCTGAAGACTCCAGGTGGGGGGGGACTCAGACCCATCTGTCGGTCCCTGGAGAAGCCAAGCTCAGGGCTGCTGGGCTAAGAGGGGAGCAGCTGAGCCCTAAACCCAGGTGCCCTGGGGCTGGGAACGCCCACAGATCATATCCTAACAACAGAGCATCATCGCAGCGATTGGGGGTTACCGGGGCCTTGCATGAGTGAAGGTGCCTTCCCGGGAGCTTGCTGCAAAGCACCCAGACGTCCCCTTTCCGACCACAAGGATACTTTGATCCCAGTGGGCATGAGCCCAGACCTGTGTCTTCGCAAACCTGCTACCCCCAAACCGCCAACATAGAACCCTGAGTGCTTAGTCCCTGAGTTTAGACCCGACTTCTCTGTTCTGAAAGAAGGACCTTGGAGGAACATTTTAATGCCCCTGGCCTCGGCACCCTTATTCGCGGGATGGGCACACTGACAGGGCTGCTCTGAGTCGGGATGAGGCGGCGTGGCTCGGAGCCGTGCAAAGACAGTGCTGTGTGGATGCCAGTCGCCCTCAGTTCTGTGGTTTCTGCTGTGGCTCCTGCTGTGGTCCGGAGAACACAGAGATTTGGGGGGCTGCAAGTTACCCTCTGTGCTCTCTGCAGGGACTTAAGGCCTCAGGTTCTCATGGTCCCTTCTTCCTCCATAGCACCCATCCCTGCGGATTCCGGGAGATCTGAACTCCCGTATTCAGGCCTGTGGGGCTGATGGCTCAGCAGTGAGCTCTGCAGTGAGCTACTCCTACTTACAGAGCCAGCCATGAGAGTGAGGGATGGGCACCTAAATCGAGGGGCTTTGTCCTGATTCTCACCTGTTTTGGCCAACTTTTGTGTACATGGGTGGTGTATGAGTGCATGTGCAGTGGTGGGAGACAAAGTTTAAATATAGTGTGTTCTCCCCTCTTTTCCAGTCCCTGTCCCTCAGATCTGGGGGATCGATAAAATTTGATAAAGAAACCAAAGCCCCCCCAAGGAGTCCTCAACAACCTGCACATTCTGTGGCCTGGTGGAGTGTGCACCTGAGGCCCCAGGAGAAGAGGGGGCCCACTCCTCTCTCATTGGCTGACTTTGTAAGCAGGAGTAGCTCAATGAGCCTCTCTCTCTGCATTTCACTTTCCTCAATTCAGACACAGACAAGAATGCCACAGCTCCGTCCACGACCCCCGTCGTGCTAGGATCATCGGTGAGAAAGAAAGCGGGGAGAAGGATGGAGATGTGGCCATGCTCCCAGCCTGTTCCCGTGAGTCCCAGTAACTGCCTGCCCGAATCCTGTGTTGCGGCACTGGTCTCACAGACGGAACCGTGGCGCTCCAGGAGGTTGCTACAGACCTGAGGTCCCGGAGCAAGCACACGGCCAGCCTCGGATCTGTAAACCCGTTCTGTTGGTCGTCCCGCCTCCCATGCCGCCATGCCGAGCCTTACCTCGAAAGAAAATGTAATTGGTGAGGAGCATCACCGTGCCAGGGTCTATGTTCCGGATGAGGTGGCTGATTCTCCCCTGTGTCTTCTCACTCACGTACTCATTGATCCGCTTCTGTGCCAGCTCCAGGTTCTGGAAGTCGGTGGGGACAGTTTCCGCGTCGTACAGGTTCCTGGTCTCCCTTAGGAACTTCTGCTGGGGCTGCAGCCTCCGGTCGATGAACAGCGAGTTCCCGACTCGCAGCTTGATGTCGCGCTTCTCCTGGTTCAGCCTGCCCAGGAGGTAGTGGAAGCCCTCGTGCAGGTCTCTCTCGGGCACCTCCCTGAAGTTGAAGCCCTCCTTGATCTCCGCCAGGGTGGAGTCCTGGGCCCCCAGACACAGCATGGAGAAGGCCGTGGAGACACTCAAAGGGGAGAAGAAGATGTTCCGGCCGGGGTTGTTGGAGGCCAGCTTTTTGAGCAGCTTGAAGCCAAAATCCATGTTGCGCCGGGCAAGCTCCTGGGCTATCCTCTTGCTCCGCCACCCCTGGGCCTGGCTCACAGATCCGTAGCTCTGTCCATGGAGGCTGGACTTCAGAAAGCCCTTCACGGAGAGGACGCTGGCCAGGAACAGGCCCAGGCCCAGGGTCAGGTTCATTGTCCTTGGAGATGATCCTGCTGAGTGGCAGACCTGAGGTTAGTGGGAAAGAAGCACCCAGGAGCGCTGTTGTCCCTTCCCACTCACTGCAGCCTCTGCCTGAAGCCGCGTCCCCACCGACACATGCGGGGCATCCGTGACAGCAGGGACTGGGCAGGAGTGTCCTCGCTTCACCAAGGACAGGCCTGGACACAGAGGACAGCCCTTGTCCCTCACCCTCCCCTGTCTTAGGGTGATGGCATCTCGATCCCCCCTCCCCCGAAGCTGCTCCCCTCCCTCCGCTGGGCCTCAGTGCCCCAGGCCAAGGAGCATGAGTTCCCCAGACAAACTCAGGTCAATCAGCATCTTTCCCAGGCAAGGCAAAGCCTCTAACTGTGGGTGACTGGGTTAGTGACGCAGCCCTGAGGCTGATCGAGGAAGGAGAGGAGGGGGGTGGAGAGATAGACAGAGAGATGAAGAGGGACTTCTGATGACATCTTTGGAGTCCCTGGGTCAACCTTTGCCTGATGCCCGCTGTTTTGGCTTGGATGGAACGCCCTCCAACCTTCACGTGCTGGAGGCCTGCCTCGGCCTCCATGTGGCGGTGGAAGTTGGCTGTTTGGGGAGCGCGTCTCACAGCAGAGACCCAGGAAGCTCTCATGGGAGCTTGGGTTAGTTCTGGTGCGAGCGAGCTGTCCTAGAGCAAGCCTGAGCCCCGGCCGCTGTCTGCCTTCCCGTCTGTCTGCGAACACTCTCTTTCTCTCGCAGACCGCTGCCGCCCGCACTCCATCCCCGACGAGGCTGCACAGAGCCGAGCAGGGGCTGGAGCGGTGCCCTGGAACCTCCAGGACTGCGAGCTAAATACTCTGCTTTCCTTTCTAAAGTTATGCTGTTTTGCTATAGCAACGAGAAACGGACTAACCCACCACTCCATTTCCCGTCTTAAGAGCTAACAAATTTCCCTTTTGGTGTTGACTGCTTTGAGTTCATTCTTTCTTTTTTTTCCTTGTGCCAAAAGGATTCTGATGGATCTGCTGAAATCAAGCCCTTTCTCTAAGATCACTGGTCTCTAAGTGACCAGTGGCTAATCCTCCTCCTGCGACTCCGGCACCCCGGGTTCTAGTCCCAGTGGGGGTGCCAGTTCTGTCCCGGTTGTTCCTCTTCCAGTCCAGCTCTCTGCTGTGGCCCGTGAGTGCAGTGGAGGATGGCCCATGTGCTTGGGCCCCTGCACCTGCATGGGAGACCAAGAGAAGCACCTGGCTCCTGGCTCCGGATCAGCGCAGCACGCTGGCCATAGTGGCCATTTGGGGGAGTGAGCCAACAGAAAAAGGAAGACCTTTCTCTCTCTCTCACTGTCTAACTCGCCTGTAAAAAAATATAAAAGAGAAGAAGCAGCCCATGTGGGCATGAGCGAAGCAGGACAGGAAGCGAAGGGGCCAAGCCAGGTTGCAGTCCCAGGTAGCATCAGCCTCGCTCTGACCACAGGGCCAGGCGTCTGGAGGGCAGTCAGCCACCGGGATGCAGGACGCGGTATAGGACTTCCCAGGCCATGAAACCCTTTGAGCTCAAGACGGTTTCCTGGAGTGGGGAGGGCAGTCGTGAGCTCTTAGCAGCCAAACCTCACGGTGCCACCAACAGAGGGGACCCGGGCTACAAACCAGCAGGGTCCACTCCCGCTAAATCCCCCACAAACCCGCAAGGCCCGCTGCTGCCCATCCCCAGTGTCTGCCACTGAGCAAGCCCCTCCCAGCGGGCTGAATGAACAGGTGAATCACCTGGCGCTGGCCTGGACCTCGCAGTGCCCCCCCCCCCCCCGAATTCTGTGCCTCCACCCTTGGAAGCAAGGCACAGTAGATGCAGCTTTGTCACGCTGACACGGGACTTCAAGGAGTTCATGGGACGTGGCTGCCACCCCGTGTGCTCCAAGCGCCCACTCTCCTTTCCCGCTTCCCAGCAACAGGTCCCTTTCCCCTCTTTCTGCCTACGGTGGTCGGCCCCGCCCTCTGGCAGCCCGTGCACCTCAGGAACAGGGAGGGCCCCACGCACAGCTTCAGCGAGGGGCTGACTTACGGACTGAGCGACTGAGTCCAGAGACAGAACCAGCCCAATCGGGGCAAGCCCCAGGACTCAAGTGACCCGGTGGGGTGAATTTCAGGGCTGCTGGTTGGAATGCTGGGAGTCCCGGGGGAGGAAGTATGGCAGCCACAGACTAAGGGCTACCAGGGAAGCCACTAAGACGAAGCCATAGCAGGAGGTGGGGCAAACAGAATCTCGCCCCCCCCCCCATGCCAGGACTACAAGTGACCAGGAGTCCGGTGCTGTGACCCCTCCCCTTCACGACCCCGGGACACTCCGGAAAGGACTCGCCCCAGCTGAACCAAGGTGATCTCTAGGCAGCCTGCACGCCTAACAACGCTGCCAATAAAAATTAAAAATTACGGGTGATGCAAAAGGGAGCCCGGGGGAGAATAAGTTATACAAGAGATTCACGCAGGATGCTTCAAACGCACACACAAAGAGCCAGACGATGGACAGGACGCACTCTCCGGGCTCCACGGGCTGGAGGTTTACAAAGACTGCCTGGATGAGAAGCGGTGGAGGAGTTGAGACACGTCACTCAAGGAGCTGATGGGCGTTCTCAGCGGTGGGTTTGCCAGCCAGCCGGGGTGCACGGCTGTCAGGCAAGCTGACATAGGCTGTGCCCAGCAGTCAGCGGGGCGGGGCAGAGCAGAGCAGGGAGGGGAACTGCCAGCAGTTCTCCCCAGAAGCATTTTTTGAACTCACCACTGCCAGCCGCTCACCACAGTCAGCCCTCCCTCACCCCATCCTGGGCCTCTCCACCTGTCAGCACAGGCCCTAAATTGACCCAAATTTGTCCGATGGGTTAGATGCCTGAGCAGGCTGAGTGACTGGTTATTTCTCAATCAGTTGCCAGCTTGCTCTCCGGCGTTGGGCAATTCTGTGCTGGTTTCTGTAGGTCGCAGTGTGTGTAGCTGGTAGTCACGCAGAGTAAAAGTGATTCATTAAATGAAAATAAAATCGAGAAGAAAGAGAGCAAGACAGAAACTGAGCCCTGTGGGGAACCCCTGGGCCGATAAGGCGACGACCCCGGCACTTCGGGTGTGTGGAGGGTGCGGCCTTAGAAGCAGCTCTGGTCCCACACTCCCTACTCTTCTGAGAAAACAGTTTCCTCCTCTTTCTTCCTCCTGGGGACCGACCCCAGCCAGGTGAGAAGCCCTGGACAAGCAGCACCGGTGACCTCAAGTCACCGTGGAGGTGGTCCCGGGGGGGGGTCCCCTGGCGGCCTCTCTCACTGCCTCCCCGCAGGCTCTGTTCTGAAACCCTTAGTCAGTGGAATCCCTTCCCAGAGTGCCCGTGAGAGGAGGCAGCAGATCTAACGACCGGGGCATCCTGAATCCACGGGGTTGCCTGCAGGACCCGGGAGATGCCCAGACAGCAGGTGCGCAGGCCCCTTCCGTGAAGTGGGGAAGTGCCTGCGTGGAGCCGGCACGCCTCCTGGTGCAGACTCTCCCTCCTCCCGGTGACTTTCAGAACCTGACAGCATCTACGTGCTGTGGACGGAGTGACTACACTGCGCTGTTTAGGGAACAACCTGTACGTGTTCAGTTACAGATACAATTATTTTCCCCCAGATAAATTTGTGCTCCCTTTGGTCGAAGCCACAGACCGAGAACCCACGGGTACAAGTATTCTCAGTGACAGTACTCACTATTCTAGAAAGTGCTTCCCACCTGCAGCCAGCAGTCGGGGGAAGCATAACGCAAAGCAGTGGAACACACAGGGCGCCACGGAGCTGGGCACGATGTCGGCGCCTTCCACTGTGCTCCTCAGAGGCCCTGTGCGTGGCCGTCCTGACGGTTCCCTCTCCATCCCCACCGCTGTGATGCAGCTGACCCACCAGGGAAGGTGCTCTGACCCCTCCTCAGACCCACGGGCCCAAAACATTAGATGCCCCACGGACGCTCTGATTCACCCTGTGGGTCTCTCCCTTCCGGCTTTTAAGGACTCCTTGGAGTCCTTGCTGGGCACCAGGCTGGGCACTTGCACCCTGGGCTGGGAACGGCCACAACTCTGGAGCAGAGCCCGGAGCTCGCACTCCTGGGAGGCCACGCTCACCGCTGCCCCTGGACGTGTCCAGCCCTCAAGAATCCCCAGCTCCTCGCCTGGCACGATGCCCTTCTCTCCAATGACTTCCACTCGCGCCACTAAGGGGGACACCAAGACCCAGAGCAGCTCAAGCAGGAGGCTAGGGCAGGAGTGCTTCAGGGACAGCCCAGAACGGGGCCCCGATGGCGACTGTGCCAACACGCGGGGACCAGGGGGTCTGGCCTCGCCTCTCCGTGCTGCTGCGAGTGGGTGGGCAGGTCCTGGGAAGGGGCAGATACACAAACAGCCCGCGGGCCAGGCTGACTCCAGCCAGAGCTGAGTCGGTGGTGGGGAGGGGGCTGTCTTATCTCCCAGGACCATCCCATTCCCACACCCCCTCACTTTCTCCTCTAGGAAAAAGCCAGAAATTAGTCCTGGAAGGGAATGCGAGTCTCCCCAAAGATGCCCAGAGAACCCCAGGGGGTCCCCAGAATCAGAAACTCCTCCAGAATCGTTTGCTACACCCACCTCGGCACCGGGTCCTGCCTCAAGCAGAAGCTGGTACTCACAGCGCATGCGGGAGAAGTCTCCAGCCGGCCCACTGGGTCTGCCCGTCTCGCTTTATGCACTAGGCCACCATGGTGTCCCGGAGGCAGGAGCAAAGCCAGCAGGAACAGCCGGCCTGTGGGGGCCAGCGGCCGAGGTTCCAAGGAGCTGGCTGCGCTGCCTCCCTGGGGGAGATATGTGCCGGCCGCGCCCACTGGGCGGGGGCTTCCCTAATGAAGTCCACTCAGATCTGTTGCAACTGCAGTTTCCCAACTGCCTGGGTCTGAGGCTGGAACCCTCTGCTGGGGACCAGCCCGGAGCCCGACCTTGCCCAAGCACCGCGCCACCGCCTCTGGGGAGGGGCGGGGCTGCGCACTGCAGTTCTTGGGGTCCTTCCTCTTTACCCCCATCTCCTCCTTTTCCGCTCCGCATGCGCCCCAAATGTCAGCTCTACCCCTTAGCTCCGGTGAGTCCTGGGGAAGAGGGCCAGAGGACGAACTGTGGTTTCTGGTCGGCCTCAGAGGAGCCGGCCGCGCGCTTGGGCGTTTGGGAGCGCTTAGGAAAGTCGCTGTCTCCCGCAGAGCTGCCCTGCTGCAGGGTGGCATGCCCTTCACTTTTGGCTTTTTTCCTCCTTATGTTTCTGTATTTTTTTCCCAAACTGTCTTTCAGGAGCAAGTATTTAGAATTCGTCTTTAATTTAATTTTTAAAGATTGAATTAATTTAGAATTAATTTTTAAAGATTGAGCGTCACATGTGACTGTCATCTTCGGTCTCAGCACAGAGAAGGAGGCGCTGGTGATGTCTGAGATCTCCCGACGCCTCGGACAGCCTGGCGTGGAGGAGCACCGAGCCCCCGAGCCTGCTTTGTTCCTACTCAGTCCCGTGAACGCCAGTGGGCAGAAAATCGCTGGAATATTCCTTGCCCGGATAGTGGTGCTTCCTAATGGCTATGGTGCAACCACAGCACCACGCGGGCCCCGGGACACACACGCGTGGGCTGTTCCTTCCGTGGGGCTGCTGCTCTTGGGCTCTGCACAGCAGGTGACCCAGGGGCTTCTGGGAATGAGGTGCCCCTGGCTTACTCCCCAAAGCTGCTTCAGCCACCAACTGGTAGAGTCAGGGCCCAGACCACGGAGGCCATGGAGACATGGCGATTTGGAGCTGCTGTAGTCAGAGAGCTCCTGACCGGCGTCCGCCCGCAGCCGGGGAGCAAGGCCTGTCTGCGCGCTGTGTGGCAGCAGACACGAGCCGAGAGACCTGGCCGGCTGGCTCTGTTCACCAAGGGGCTGCAGGCAGGAAGGATGGATGGGCAGGGGTCTGATGGGGGCCGAGGCTGCAGAGGTGGAGCGTGAGAACCAGCAAGGCGGACCTGACCCAGAATCTGCGTCCCGGGTTTGGAACGGAAAAATCCGGCTCACTAATGACAGGGTGAGGCCCGTGAGTCTGAGGCCCACACCTGCCTGCTGCCCTAGACGCGTTTTGCTCCAGGACAGACTGCCACCGGGGAGACACACAGGGCGGGGCCGGGGTGAAAGATGAAGGCAGGAGCCTGTACGTGCATCCAAGAGGCTCAGCCTGGGGCCAGTGTTGTGGCACAGCAGGCCGAGCCACTGCCTGCAACGCCTCATCCCAAGTGGGTGCCGGTTCGTGTCTTAGCTGCTCCACTTCCGATCCAGCCGCCTGCTAATGCACCTGAGAAAGCAGCAGAAGATGGCCCAAGTGCTTGGGGTCCTGCACCCACATGGGAGACCCAGATGGAGTTTCTAACTCTCGGCTTTGGCCGGATCCAGCCAGTCCATTGTGGCCGTTTGGGGAGTGAACCGGTGGATGGAAGATTCACTCTCTCCCTCTCCCTCTCTCTGTAACTCTGACTTTCAAATAAATAAATAAATCTTTAAAAAAAGAGGCTTTTCCCTAAAGAGTGAGTAAATGATCTAACGGCTCTAGAAACTCGAATGGAGACTGAGTTTCCAGGTCCTTAACAGCAGCGTGGGAATAACCCAAGGGCAGCATCCAAGTCCTGGCCACGTGCTGGGATCAGCTGGGAGATTTCAGAGATCTGTGCTCTGAGCATCCCCTCCCCCCGCAGCTTTTGATTTAGTTGATGGGGAAGAAAGCCTAGGTAGGGGAGCTCTGACTTTGCTTTAAGATTTATTTATTTGAAAGAGCGAGGGCAAGGGAGAGAGAGAGAGAATCTTCCATCCACTGGTTCACTCTCCAAGCGGCCACAATGGACGGCTGGACCAGGCTGAGGTCAGGAGCCTGGAGCTCTGTCCAGGGCCCAAGCACTTGGGCCATCTTCCACTGCCTTCCCGGGCTCATGAATGGAGAGCCAGATGGAAGGAGAGCAGGCGGGACTCGAACTGGTGCTCAGATGTGAGACCCTGGGCACTATGGTGGTAGCTTAACCTGGTATGTTGCGACTCAGGCCCCTGAGGGAGCTGCTGAGAGCGTCTCTCGGGGGTTACGATGAGAGTCTCCGCTCTAACACCAGTGCGCCCCTCCCGGGCACAGGGGAAGCATCCAGAACCTCTGCACACAGCCTTCTCACACCGCCAGCTGTCAAGAAAGACAGGCGGCCAGTGGAGCCAGCTGGGCATTGGCACAGAGACAGACAAATCCACCAGGGAGCAGACCCACCCAAGGAGGGCCCCCAGCTCCGGGCAGAGGCACCACTGCATCAGTGGGAAAAGGTGGCCCCTTTGCTGGACATTCAATGGGGAAAATGACCGTGACCCTGGGTCACCCCAACTACAACACTGAACTTAAGAAATCGTGGGTGTGGACTTCATGGCACAGTGAGTCAAGCCGCTGTATACGATGCTTACATCCCATTTGGGAGTGTGTCTTTGAGCCCTTGCCCTTCTGCTCTTGATCCCTGGTACTGCACCTGGGGAAGCCTCAGAGGATGGCCCAAGTGCCTGGACTCCTGCACCCACATGGGAGACCTGGATGGAGCTCCTAGCGCCTGGATTTGGCCTGGCCAGCCCTGGCTGTTGAGGGAAGTGAACCAGTGGATGGAAGATCTCTCTCTCTCTCTGTCTCTCTGTCTTTCAAATAAAAAAAATAATTGGATGTATTTATTTTTTTTAAAGATTTGTTAATTTATTTGAAAGTCAGAGTTACACAGAGAGAGAAGAGGTGTGTGTGTGTGGGGGTCTTCCATCCGCCTTCCACGCCTTCCCGTGGGCCGCAATGGCCAGAGCTGCACGGAACCGAATGCAGGAGCCAGGAGCCTCTTCCGGGTCTCCCACGCAGGACTTGGGGGCCATCTTCTGCTGCTTTCCCAGGCCATAGCAGGAAGCTGGATAGGAAGTGGAGCAGCTGGGACTCGAACTGGCACCCATATGGGATGCCGGCACTTCAGGCAGCGGCCTCACCTGCCATGCCACAGCGCCGGCCCCTGGATAAGTCTTAAACAATACCTTTACCAAAAAAGGTATTCAGATGACAGCATCTAAAAAGGTGCTGAGCGTCATCAGTCATCAGTAATATGCAAAGCAAACCTCCATCAGACCCCACTGCGCTCCCACCTGGACGGCTACGGTGAACGAGATGAGAGATGAGAGCAGCAGATGTGGGGCAACTCTTACACTGGGCGGGGCGGAGGGGGCGGGGGAGGGGCAAACTGGCACAAATGCTCTGGAAACTTGCTTGGCAGGAGCCATGAAAGAGAGATTGTTGCTTACCCCATGACCCACCAATCAGGCCTAAGGGTCTGTCCCCTACAGAAGTGAGTGTGTGGATTCACAAGGACATGTGGGGAAGTGTTCCAGGTGGCTTTAGACACCAGCCCCAGAGCAGAACCAAGCCAAATGTCCACGGACAGTACCATGGAGAGAGCGAGCGAGCGAGCGAGAGCCAGTGATTCCAGCGCCGTCCCAGGTCGTAATCTCCATGTTTCCTGGTGACTGCTCCCTTGTATTGTTTGCAAAATTCACAACTGATGCTCCCACAGGCAGCCACAGGGACCAGTGATCCTGAGTGTGAGAGGCTGCAGAGCCCAGTTCACATGAGAACGCACCCGACCTTGTCTCGGAGCAGCGAGATGGAGGCTGAGTTAACCACCCTGCCCGGCTGCAGCATCTGTCTCACAGTACCGGCCTGGGATCCTGCATCCATCTCACAGTCCCCGGGACTGAGTCGTAGCTACTCCACCTCCAATGCAGCTTCCTGCTAATGCAAAAGGCAGCAGGTGGTGGTTCAAATATATGAGTCCCTGCCACCCACGTGGAAGACCTGGACGGAGTTCCTGGCTCCTGGCTCCTGGCTTTGACTTTGCCCAGTCCTGGTCATTGCAGGAAATTTGGGGGGTCGGGGGGAACCAGCAAATGGAAGATCTCTCACTGTCTCTCTGCTTTTCAAATAAAATGAAAATTAATTAATTGAAACTAAAAATCTGAGTTAATGAAAAACTGTAACTATTCACTTAGTCCAAGCTTCAATTGGGGAACTTATTAGGTAATTATAAATCAACAAATTATTTAAATAAACAATTCAGGAGAAAATTAACACTTTAGAGTAATCTTGAGGGGCTGGCACTAGGTTGATCCTCTGCCTGCGGTGCAGGAATCCCATATGGGTGCCGGGTTCTGGCGCCAGGTTCTAGTCCTGGCTGCCCCTCTTCCAGTCCAGCTCTCTGCTGTGGCCCGGGAGGGCAGTGGAGGATGGCCCAAGTGCTTGGGCCCTTGCACCCGCATGGGAGATAGGGGGGGAGGCACCTGGCTCCTGGCTTTGGATCAACACAGCTCTGTCCGTTGCGGCCATTTGGGGAGTGAACCAATGGAGGGAAGACCTTTCTCTCTGTCTCTCTCACTGTCTGTAACTCTACCTGTCAAATAAATAAATAAATAAATAAAATAATCTTGAGCAAGATCCTAGGTTACCCTAAAGAGATTTTAGTATAAAATGCTGAAAGCTTCCCAGGTAAAGAACCTAAGAAAATAAGTAAGGTTAGGTTGGGAGTGACATAGAAGCCCCAGGAACGACACAGAAGCCAGACCCCATGAAAGGAAGCATGGATGTGCCAGGCCCATGGGGCGTCACACCTCGACAGCATGCAGACAGGACAATGACCACATGGACCATGAGTGCAGGACAGAGAGGGGGAGACCTCACACATCAGGATGTGCGCCTGCGCATCGAAACCCTGCAAGTATGTGTGTGCGCACGCGTGCACGTGCGGTGGGGGCTTTGACTTCCTGCCTCTCATTCTCTTTGTCTTATTTTTTTCTCCATCCATATTCCTGCAGGCCAGGGCACTTTGACATGCTATTATGTATCCTAGAGCTAATTTATATTCTTTTTCACAGAAACTTTACAAGTTGGGTGAGATTAGATGCATTTTTAAAAGATTTTTTATTCTTTTTTTTTTTTTTTTTTTGACAGGCAGAGTGGACAGTGAGAGAGAGAGACAGAGAGAAAGGTCTTCCTTTGCCGCTGGTTCACCCTCCGATGGCTGCCATGGACGGCGCGCTGCGGCCGGTGCACCGCACTCGTCCGATGGCAGGAGCCAGGTGCCAGGTGCTTTTCCCTGGTCTCCCATGGGGTGCAGGGCCCAAGCACCTGGGCCATCCTCCACTGCACTCCTGGGCCACAGCAGAGGGCTGGCCTGGAAGAGGGGCAACCGGGACAGAATCCGGTGCCCCGACCGGGACTAGAACCCGGTGTGCCGGCACCGCAAGGCGGAGGATTAGCCTGTTGAGCCACAGCGCCGGCCAAAAGATTTTTTAAAATAAGATTTATTCGTGAGGCCAGCACTGTGCCATAGCAGGTAAAGTCACCACCTACAGTGCCGGCATCCCAGATGGGCGCCGGTTCAATCCCAGCTGCTCCACTTCTGATCCAGCTCTCTGCTGTGGCCTGGGAAAGCAGCAGAAGATGGCCCAAGTGCTTGGGCCCCTGCACCCACGTGAGAGACCTGGAAGAAGCTCCTGGCTCCTGGCTTCAAATCTGCCCAGCACCAGCCATTGCAGCCAACTGGGAGAGTGGACCAGCAGATGGAAAATCTTTCTCTGTCTCTGTCTCTCTCTCTCAGCCTCTGTAACTCCACCGCTCAAAAAACAAATCTTTAAAAAAATAAGATTTATTCATTTATTTATTTATTTGAAAAGCAAAGTGACAGGGAGAGAGAGAGGGAGACAGATAGCTATAGAGAGATCTTCCATCCACTGGTTCCCTCCCCAGATGGCCCCAGTGGCCAGGGCTGGGCCAATCTGAGGCCTGGAACTCCATCCTGGTTCCCCATGTAGGCGGCGAGGACCCACGCACTTGGGCATCCTCTGTTGCTTTCCCAGGTGCATTAGCAGGCAGCCGGATCAGACGCAGGGCAGCTGGGACTCCAACCAGCGCTCCAGTAGGAGATGTTAGCGTCAGTGGCAGCTTAACCCACTGAGCCACCGTGCCAGCATGTAGGCCCATTCTACATACACAAAGACTGAGGTTCCTATAGCCAGAAAACCAGCAAGGCCCCAGCCTCCGGTTCTGAATTGCTGTTGTAGCCACAGCTCTGAGACCACGAACAAGAGCTGTGGCCGCAGCACCTCGGCAGCAGCACGGCCCGGGCGTTGCTGCCAGCCTGCAGGGGAGGAGCAGGACGCCCGCCCGCCTGAGTGGCCACTCGGGCCCCTGGCACTCTGCTCGCACACACACCCCCAGCCTGGCTGGGCTCCCCGGCCCGCCTCCCCTTGGGTCACTCTTCCCGGCTTTCCCAGGATCCAACTGCTCCCTGCTTCCCAGTGCTCTGTCCTCGTCCTGCAGCTTCCGGTTTCCCAGCAGGCTCGGCTGGACCCCACAGCCTTGAAGGACTCCACAGGCCTTGATGCCCATGCCCTGTCTGGTCTGCCTCTGCCACCTCCGCCTGCCGCTGGCTCAGCCTGGCCAGACATCCTTGCAGGCCCCACACCCGAGAACGATCCATTTGGGTGTTCCCTTCCTCAGCCCTGCTCCTCCTCCCCCACCCAAAGGGGCTACGCTAGGTACTCGGGAGGTGCTCTGTGGATCCCTCGACACGGGCTGCCTGGCTGGGACCCCCGCGTTGGGCAGCGGTGGGCCTCGGAGGCGGCAGGGAGGGGAGCCTGCTTAGAAGCCAGGACGACACCCACCCAGGCCTGCTCTAGGGCCTGACCTCTCGGCGACTCTGAGTGGAATCCTCCACCCAGTTTCCTTCCTGGGGGCAGGGAGGGGTGGGCATGTGGAGCACCAGCCATACGGCTCAGACGCTGTCGTGGGTGGCTCCGCCTCTCCACCCCAGCCCCGAGCTCGGGGAGGTCCCTGAGTCTGGGCTCCCGTGCTGGGCGCCACATGGAGGGCTCGGCATTCACCCAGTTTCTGGGGCAGCCAACCTTGGCCTTGCTGCTCACCTCCGTCCCTGGCCCATGGGTGATGGGTGCGCGGGGTCACCTGACGTGTCTGAGGGAACCTCTCTCAGAAGCCACACTGCCACTAGTTCTTCAACTGCACCCGGAATACCGGGGACCCAAGTCTGCCCTGCACGGGGCCGGATTCTGGTGTAACAGCAGAACAAGACGAGAGCAGACATGTCAGGAAAGCACTCATGGGAGGACAAGTTTCCATGGCGATTTCAGGATGTTCTGCACTTTGCGATAAGCCCACCGATTCCACTTTAGCAGCACTTGTGCTCATGCACACACGTTCACATGTGTGCATTTGTACGAACACATACGTGTACATGTGTACACACATGTATGTGAGAGGCTTCAAAGAGCTGATGGAAAACCAACATGATCTTTTCATTTTGTTTTCCCATGAACTTTCTGAAGCCCCTCATACACTCTCACACACACGTGTGTGCACACCTGCACACATGCACTCACACACACACGTGTGTGCACACATGCACATTTCTTCCCACGAGTCTATGAGGGAGAGACTTGGTCCACTGCACAGCTTAGAAGACAGGTGTGGGGTAGCAGTCTGTGGGCTGTTAAGTGGATATATATCCTCATAAGAATTTCTGGCTATAAATGAAGAAAAAAATTAAATGTAGGTGGAGACAGTTCGGGAGAAACTGAGGATGACGAGGGTGGCCTCCATCACCCTCAGAGGAGCACTGCTGGCCCATGACGGCTCCTGGGAGGTTTGCAGCATCGGACCCGGTGGTTCCCGCACCGAGCAGGGGGCTGGGGCAGGCCCCAGCGCAGCTCTCTGTTCTCTGAGCCGGGAAGGGGCCCCACTCCCCTCTCCCATATGCCTGCTCCTGAGTGTCCCCAGTGCGCAGCACCAGAGCCAGAAGGTGGGTGGAGCCCTACCTGACAGCTGACAGCCAGCCAGCCGGCGTGGGGCAGAGATGGAGCCCAGGCACACCGGCCTGAGCCCACAGAGAAGACAAGCGGCCGACTCTGAGGCTGACCTACACTGAGGCCTCAGCAAAGCCCCGGGCAGCCCCAGGGGAGAGGGGCCTCCCGGCTAGCTCAGAGGGCTCCTGGCGGAGGTGACTCGGTCTGTCCAAGTGAGATCTGAGGCTTTCCCATTGGATTCCAGCAGTGCCAGCAGGGTCCCAGCAGGGGGGACGGGAGGCTGTGGAGGTCACAGGCAGAGTCAGCCTTGGGTGCTCCCTGCGCAGAACCAGGGGGAAACAGCACAGGTGTGCGAGGCACAAGACTGGCTTCTTCCTCTGAGTTGTGTGAAAGACAGAGACAGAGAAAGCTCTACCTTCTCTGGCTTACTGCCCAAGTGCGGGAGCAGGACTCTCGCTGCTTGAGCATCGCCCGCCGCCTCCCAGGTGCGCAGTAGAAGGAAGCTGGACTTGGAGCAGAACCGGGACCCGAACCCAGGCAGGCAGACATGGCTGTGGGTGTCCCAGGTGGCTACAGCTGAGCCTAACGCCCACCTCTGATCTCTCGGTCTCCTACCAGTTGCAGCCTTCAGACCCCACTGCCTGCACACCGAGGGTGTAGCAAGGTGCAGCCTCCCCGGCGCTGGGGAGACGGGGGGTGGAGGGACCCCACACCTGGGACCTGATGCTGCCCCTCCATGCCAGTCTTGTCGCACTCCCTGTCCCTGGCCTTGGGGACAGACAGGGGCAGGGAGGGGAAGGGCACAGAGGGCATCGAGGAGGGGTCTGATCCTGGGGGGGGGGTGCATTCAACATGAACTGTACCCGTGGTGGGGGCTCCTCAAATCATGTCAAGGCCTCCAGGAGGGTGGCACCTGCTCACGGGTCTGGTCCTCAGGGCTCCACAGTGACACTTGGCCAGGCACAGGTCTTCAAGCCAGAGCCATCACTCATAGGCTGGGCTACCTCGCCAGGTCACGTCCCTGTGCCCATTGTCTGCTCAGTGGGACTAGCCCTGCCTCATCCACCTCACCAGGTCAGAGCAGCCCAGACAAACACAATGGCCAGCGTAAAGGAGGCGCATTAGGAACAATTAGAAATAATCACAGTAATAGTGATGATGGGAATTAATGACGATGGTAATAGCAAGGATGACAGGAGGGGAGGCTGCTGGTTCTGCCCGGTGGAGTCACCCCCCGGTGTCCAGCCCGGGCCTCACCCGGGCTGTGAGCTGCAGACTGGCGTGTGGCGGCCCCAGTGGAATGCTGGGACAGGCCAAGGCCCGGAAGCAGTGTGGCCAGTGCAGGAAGACGCGCCTCCTCGTGTAACTACTCTGAGTGCCGCGGGCAGCACGGAGACAGGACGGTTCTGCCTGAGTTTTCAGAATCTGGGCGGCAGAGTGGCTGATTGCCAAGACCAGGGGAAAGGCCCATTCACAGGGCTGGGCGGCTGAGCGTGCGGGTGGGGCAGGCCGGGAGACACAAGCCAGTACCTCCATTCTCTGGAAAGTTCCACGCACTGCCCAGTGGAGTCTGAGACCAGCCACGGGCCATGCATACAGCATGAGGGTGGTGCAGAAGGCAGGTGTGGGGCAGCCACCCTGGGCTCGCCGTGCATACGGGAGGAGGCACGCTGCCCTTGGCTCACTCCTGGCACCTCCCCCTCCAGGCTACAAACACACGGGCTGGTGGAGTCACGTGTGGGGCACTCAGGTCACTGCTGTTTGCTGAGGTGACCTCTGAGCAGCCACCGCGTGTGCTGAAACCATTGCTGTGCAGAGAGAGAGTGTGGGGCTGAGATTAGCTCACACTAAAGCGTGAATGGCTCATATCAGAGACCTATAACACAGACACGGAGAGACATCGTGGAGCCCTGGAGTCTGAGGCAGGGAGGGAAGCCCTGGGAGGAGGGATTAGAGAGAGAGGATGGGAGGGTGGGGGCCGGAGGATGCCACTGGAGTAGGAGAGCAAGTGCAGACCCCGCCCTGCTCCTCTCTGCTCTGTGACCCCCCCAGGCTACTCCACCTGCCTGGACCCGGTTTTCTGGGCTGTGGAAGGGGAGGAGCTCTGAGAAACCCCCTGGGAGCGCCATCCGCCTGGTGCCTGTCAATGCCAGGGAAACCCTCAGCGCCCAGGCCAGGCGGCTCCGGGACATCAGGAGTTTGCAGGGTCCCTGAGGGCGGGGCCAGGAGCTGTCATTTTCCTTCCTCCTGGGATGAAGTTTTTAATAGGTGACTGGGCGCTCAGCTTGAGATCCGTCAACCTGGACCCCCGACAGCTGCCAGCTGCTTCCCGCAGGTTCCCTCTGCCCGAGTGGCTGCCCAAGGGGACCTCTGCCGCTCTGCCCCTCTGTTCTTCTTAACACCAAAAGTGGTTTCCCTGCTGTCAAAGAGCAGGTGACATCCTGAGGCACTCGAATCCTGGGAGGGTGCAGGCCAGAATCCAGGAGCACCCGGGGATTCCGCAGCACCGTGCCTCAACTTGCTCAGCTGTAAAATGGGGGCCAATCCTAGTCCCCCCAGTAAAGAGACGCCAAGTCGGATAATCCTTGCAAAGCCCTGGCCTGGGCCTGGTGTGGAAAGGCATTGGTGGCTGCTGGCTGTGCTGCTGTGTTATCACCACGGTTGTTGTTCCTCTCTGCACACACCACTGTAATTATCCTTTCATGATGACACTGCTGGGCGACAGGTGTTTCGGGCAGCAGCCCCCAAGGGCTGGGGCATGGAACAGACATTTCCACAGAGGCATCCCCGCCACCTCCCAACCCACCCACCTCTGACCACAGGAGAGCCCATGTGCCAGCCACGTGGGCAGAGCCGGTGCCGGGCTACCAGGCAGGCACTCAGCCAGCCCCTGGCCCTGTGACTCACCCCTGCAGTCCAGCTGCCACGGGTGGGAGAAGAATTCTGAGAACTTGACCGAGGGTGGGGAGGGAACTGGGCGGGGCTGGAGCCCTGGGTGGAGGCTGGAGGCAGCTGTGAAGGGCTGGGCTGGGGCTCTGGCATGCGGGTACCGTGGGATGTGGATGGAGTCCACGTGGATGTCCTCGGCAGGGCTTGTGGGTGAGGACATTCCTGGACTCAGTGGGTCTATTCCCAAGGCCAAGGTCCATACCTAGGAGCTGGCGGGCAGTTCGAGGCCGAGGGATTTCCAGGGTGGTGGCGGGTGGATGCTGGGGACAGGTGGATGGTGGAGCTTTGAGGCCATGGTCGGCAGAGTCAGGACCTCCTTGGCTGCTGGGAGTCCAGGGCGAGGTCCCACCCAGGGGTGGGGGTGTGGCCAGAGGCTGTGACCACAGCAGCAGTGATGCAGCCCTTCAGGCAGAGGCCAGGTCGATGGGTCTTCAGGCCGGCAGAGCAGTGTCCAGGCTGACAGTGACGTGCCTGGGAGGTGCATGGGGGCCGGTGATGTGTTCCTACCAGCACAGGGAGAGGGTCAGGTGGAGGCGAGAAGCCACGAGCAGGAGAGGACCAGAAACCCCAGAGGCACCGTGCCGAAGGGGTCAGGGGACCCAGAGCACCAGGCAGTCTGGGCAGGCTGCCTGGAGAAGGGGCCACGGGGCCAGTGGAGCCTGGAGCTCCCAGGGTCTTTCTCTGGGGGAGGCCCCAGGTGCACCTGTGTCCTGCCTCCCCGCCCTTTCTCAGGCTCCTTCCCTCCCTCCTCCTTCCTCCTTGGCCCCACATTTCTCACCTCTTGCCGGAGTCAAAGTAACATTCTCCTAACCCAGGTCCTGTGCTGGGTCCTTCCCCAGTGGACCAATTCTATGTCGCTACCAAGAGGAACTGTTACAACTTCGACCTATCAGATCTGCTCCTGTTAAAAACTTGCAATGGCTCCCCATCGCCCGCCCAAGGAACCATCTAAACTTTCCAACTAAGACGCCTTGCAATCTGGTCTCAGCCTCCGTCCCGGCATGAAGACCCCTGGCCAGCTTCCAACTTCCTGGACCATAGATCCCTTGCCCTCCTCGCAAAGCCCGCCCCTCCCTGCCCCTCCCCCAGGTCTTCACATAGGCCAGGACAGAGCAGTCTTGGTGCCCAGCTCCCAGGCTCCAATCAGGTCTCCTGCACCCATGAGCCAACTGCAGGACAGCTCTCTGCCCACCCACGCCTCCCCTTGCCCTGTTGTTCCGCCCCGACCCTGTCACTCTGGCCTGGGGGGCGGCACTGCCCATGCTGTTCCCGCCGTCCTGGGTTGGGAGGGACCCTGCTCCCCTGTCACCTAGAAGCTCTCCATGAGCTAAAGGGTCCTCAGGCCCCTCTCGATCTTCACACAGCCCTCGGCACCCCCGGGGGGACGGTATTTCCCCTGCGGGCCCGTGTGTCCGCCCGGCTGCTCTGTGGACATCCGGCCATCAGCTCTCGGGTTCCCATGTGCACCTGCTCCTGGGGCACTTGACGTCTTTGCTGGAGGCAGAGCCCAGCCCTGGGAGACAGAGAACCCGAGTGAGGCCGAGAACTCAGGTGCCCACACTGGCACCACGGGGGGGGGGCAGGGGAGGGCCATGGATTGTAGGTCAGACAGACCTGGCCTGACAGAGGCTCAGCCCCCAGGGGGTTCCTGAAGCTCTGGAAAATTCCTGCCCCCCCACCCAGAGCCTCCACTTATTCACCCCGCAGAATTCGGATGAAACTGCCCCGTCCGGGCTGGCAGGGCAGGTGGGAGAGGAGCCCAGCCCCACGGGGCCTTGCAAGGGGGGAAGGGGTGACAGGTGTCACCGAGGCTGCTGGGGGCGAGCAGGTGACAGCTGCAGGTCCTGGAGCTTCGGGACAGCCTGGGTGAGTGAGCCGTGGTGGCCACTCCACCAGCCCCGCCTTCCGTGTCGTGGCTGCGGGCCGCCTCCATCCTGTCCGCCAGCGGCGTCCTCCCCCGTGAGTGAGGGGAGGTCAGGGTTGCTGCAGGGGCCCAGGAGAGCGGGGGAGGCTGTGATGGCCCCTGTCCCCGGTCGGGGGGTCAGCCCAGGGTCACTGTGGTTCAGCAGGGCACATGGAGGGAAGAAAACCTAGGGACGAGACAGGCCACAGGGACGAGGCAGAGCTGGCGTCCAAGTGACAGAGCGACCCATGGAAGGTGCTGGCACTGTTCCCTGGCCCGGGACCTGCGGAGGCCCAGGGAGGAGGCTGGGGGGCCAGGAGGAGCCACAGCACAGACGCCGCTCCACAACCACAGGTGCACGGCAGGTGCAGGTGCGCAGAGAGCGCCCGGGGCCGCGATGGCCTCAGGGCACCCTGGCCACTGCGGAGCCCCCACCTCCCACCCACGCACGCCTCTCCTGGGGTCAGCCCTCACCCGCAGCCACACAGCACAGAGTTCTGAGGAAGGCAGTCCTGCTTAGCCAGCTCAGTCACTTGGCTGCAGCTGCCATGGTTTGTGTCTGACAGAGGCTGCCTCCACCCCCTGCCGGTGCTCTCGCTGACCCGAAACCCTGATCCCGAGACCCACCTCACCCCTGCCTGGTCCAGGTGCCCCTTCCTGGGCCAAACACCTGGGGGCACAGGGGCAGAGCGGGACAGGTGACGGAACAGCTGCTCCTGCAGGCACCCGGGGAGGAGCGGTTTCCTCAAGGACACAAGTGCGTTGTCACCATAGCCATCACACAAGCAGGTGCACACACGCATCTCGGCAAACCAGGGCTGCCGTGGGGAAGGAGGGGCCAGGAGAAGAGCTGCCCATCCGCCGGCCCCACTTGACCTGAGCTTGGCCTTCAGGGAGCCCAGGAGCCCAGGCCACGCCGGTCCCACAGTTCTCGCCACAGACCTGAGTGTGTGTGGCTCCCTGGCTCGGCCGCAGGCATCGGAGCCCTGCTACCCCCGCCCCCCGTCTCAGCAGGATGCCCTGCGGAGGCTCAGATGTTGTCCCTGGAGGCTCGGGGTCGGCCGTGTGGCCCCGTTCTCACTGTGTGGAATTGTCTGCGGATGGAGCACCACGAGGGAGATCATAGACTCGATGGCCCTGGCTGTGCCTGCTTCCCTGGGGGCCCAGGGTGTCCCCAGAGCCAGCCGGGAAGACACTGGCCACAGAGAATACTGTCACTGCCTTTAAGCAGGGCAGGAAGAGAGGGGCCTGGAAACCTTGTCCCCAGCAAGGGCATCAGATCCCCGGGACAATATCCCCCTGCCCTCAGCCGCCTGGCGGCCCGCACCGGATGCTGCTCCCCCCAGCGCCCTGTGTCTGTGGCTGACAGCTCTGGGCAAGGGGAGAGGGCTTGGAACCCTGGGGACAGCCCAGAGGATCTGGGCAGGATCCTTCCCCGTCTGCACTCTTGGACGGCAGGGCCCCCGGGGGCTGTGTGAGGAGAGATCCTGCGAGTGGGGAGGGGAGACCTTGGGAGGCAATGGATCCGCACTCCCATCCCGGGTTTTGGGTGCGTTCCTGAGCTCACTTAGACAGACTCTGGGGTCTCTCTGGTGCCTGGGTCCCTTGAACCTTGCACTCATCCAGTAAACAGAGTAGAGAAAACCAACATAGATACAGATGAGTGTATTTTCTGCCCAGGACAGGAAACTTGAGCTTATTAAATAGCAACCATTAAGAAGCGCTCTAGGGGCCGGTGCTGTGGTGCAGTGGGTTAAAGCCGTGGTGTGCAGTGCCTGCAACCCATATGGGTGCCAGTTCAAGTCCCAGCTGCTCCACTTCCTATCCAGCTCTCTGCTGTGGCCTGGGAAAGCAGCAGAAGATGGCCCAAGTCCTTGGGTCCCCACACCCACGTGGGAGACCCAGAGGAAGCTCCTGGCTCCTGGCTTCGGATCAGCTCAGCTCTGGCCATTGCAGTCATTTGGGGAGTGAGCCAGCAGATAGAAGACCCCTCTCTCTCTCTCTGGCTCTACCTTTCTCTTTAACTCTGACTTTCAAATAAATAAAATAAATCTTAAAAAAAAGAAATGTTCTAATCATAATGGCAACACTGACAACTGCCATTCCTGTCCCTCCACCTGCTCAGCCCCGCCCCTCATCCCCAAAGGCGCAGCCCTGAGCTTCCTCCACCCCCAACCAGCCCCTCACACTGAGCTGGGGCGGGGTGGGGGCTTGTCACACGTGCTTCTGGTCCTCCTGGGAATTCTCACCCAGCCTCAAAACCCAGCTCAGATGTTCCTTCCGCTGGGAGGAGGCGGAGGTGGTACAGATGGTGGTTGAGGGTGGGGCTGGCACTCCCGGTACTGGTGATCAGGCTGGGAAAGTGGTGGTGGTGGTGATGATGGTGATGAAGGTGGCAGTGACGGTGGGGATGGTGACGGTGGTGTTGAAGGTGATGCAGGTGGCGATGATGGATGGGATAGATAGAGGGAGGAGCAGTGCGGGAGTGTCCCAGGGATCCGGCGCCCTGGGCTGGTGGTGGTGATGGTGGTGGTGGTGATGGTGAAGATGGTGATGGTGATGGGTTGATGATATTGACAGTGAAGATGGTGGTTGTGGTGTCAATGGTGATGGAGGTGGCGAGGGTGGTGATTGTGGGGTTACAGGTGATAGAGTTGGCAATGATAGATGGGATGGAGGTGGTGGTCATGGTGGTGACGGTGATGGGTTGATGATGATGGTGGTGGTGATGGAGATGGAGGTGGCAATGTGGTCGTGATGGTGAGGGTGGCTATAGTTTGAACAGGTCTTGGTTCCCCAGCTCATGCAGACGGTTAAGCATCAGCATCAGAGTGGTGGTGCTTATAGGGCCGAGGCCTGATCCAGTCCTGGTGTCTGAGGCTGGGGCCCTTGGGAGGGGACGGGTCTGGCTGGGGTTGCTGGCGTGGAGCCTCATCACCCCATGCTGGTGGCTTCAAGGGAAAGAGCAGGCCCCTGCCTTTCTCTGCCCGGTGTGCACATGGTGTTTCCTCCACCCAGGCTTGGCCTTTGCCAGGTCCACCCTCATCAGACAGCAGACAATGGGGGGCACCGATAGTAGACGTGGGCCTGCAGATCCGGGAGCTGAGGTCACCGTCCTCCTGCTCGGTGTTGGTTGCGTGGTGAGCAGCGGAGCTGCCCGGCGACGGTGCTGGTGCAGATCAGAGACTTCACCACCGTCACCGGCCAGGGCGCAGTGGCAGCTCTCGTGCCTCCTCCTAGGAGTCAAGCCGGGAGCTTTGGTCTTTGATCTGTCCTGGGTCATCTCTTCCCTCTAGGGATGGAGGCCTTTGATGGACAGATGGGGGAGGAGTCAGAATCTAGAGGGGGTGGGGAATAGGAGCTGGGCCTGGGGTACCCACGCGGGGTTTCCTCCCTTGGCCTCCCGCCCAGTACCATCTGTCCATCCATTCACTCACCTACGGGCTGTTAGTGATCGCCCCCTGCGCCAGCGCTGTGTAGGAGAGTCAGATAAGCAATCGCCCCTCCTCCCCAGGGCTTCCAAACACACGGGCTCAGTGGCTCCGCCTCCTGACACCTGGGACCCAGGGAGAGAAGCATCTTGGACAGATCTGAGGCCCGGCTGTGCCTGGGAGTCAGCCCATGTCGGCAATTAGGTCCCAGACCCAGAAATTTAACAAAAGGAAAAAGATGGAGGCGCACAACTCCCTGACCAAACTCTGCTTCACCCTGGCTGGGGGATCGCGGTCTGAGGATCCTGGGTGCCCCGAGTCCTGGGAATCTGTGAGGTTTCAGAAGTGGGGCTGGGAGGAGGTGGGAGGTCAGAGAGGCAGGCAGGTGGAGCCAGGGGCAGCCCCTCTGGAAGTGGAGTGCCACCTGGGAGGAGGCCATGCTGCGGAGTGAACTGTGCATGGAAGATCTCTCTCTCTGTCTCCCCACAAACGGGGCTGCTGTCCCCAGACCCAGCACCCAGGAAACCGGGATTTACAGAGGTGAGGTTCAAAGGGGGTCCTTAGGGGGCCTCACCAGCTTGCCAGTGTTCTGCCACTTGAGCTCAGACACAGAGATGCACGGGGGAGGCCGGTGTGGCCGGCTGGGCTCTCTGGGAGCCGAAGTTGAGCTCCTGGGCGCGCACACCTGTGAAACAGGCCAGGAGGAAGCTGCCCAGGGCAGGGCAGGGCGGGGAGAGAGCTGCAATGCTGTGGGTGGAGCTCAGGCCACCCTCGGGCTGGGGAGTGAACCCTGCTCTGCAGCGCCCCCAGCTGGGCTGGAGCGGCTGGGCCTTGAAGAGAGACCACTTGCCCCAGGGAAGAGCAGCCCCCAGAGGGAGCCACACCTGGGGGCCGCCTGCCACCCCCTCCACACTGCTGAAGGAGGTCTCTGCCCACCTCTGCCAACCCGGGGCTCGACACAGTGGCCCAGGGTCGTGGTGCTGGTGGCTGAGATGTTGAAGCAGGAAGGGTGGTGGGTAATGAGCGCTCAGGCAACCCGCAGCCCACGCCCTAGGAAACAAGCAGGACTTCACAGCGTGGGAGATGGAAGGGCTGGGCTCTTCTAGGAGGGAGGAATCCGGGGAGGCTCTCAGGAGGAGGTGAGATGTCAGTTGAAGGTTATTTGTGTGCAGATAGAGGGAGGAGCAGTGCGGGAGTGTCCCAGGGATCCGGCGCCCTGGGCTGGGCTGCAGATGCAGATAGGAGGGGTGTGCAGGGTCAGCTGCAGTGCACATGCTCCGGAAGGGACACGCCAGGAGAGGGTGGGACCCAGGGTCATCGGGGCCCAGAGGTGGGATGGCCTCTGTGGGCTCTTGGCAGACCCAGCAGGGACCTGGGCCAGTCCAGGGGCTGCTTGGGGCCCAGGAAGGCGAGGCCTTGCAACAAGTCCGAATCAATGCCCGGTGATGACTAAGAGAAGCGGGGGTCAGGAGACACTGGGTGCGGTGCACTCTTCAGATCGGCCAAGGCACAGAGGGGAACAGGATCCAAGTCACCAGGAGGGGGCGACAGAGAGTTCCTGTTTCCCTGCAATCCCAGGACTAAGCAGAGCCCTCCCAGCTCACCCTCCTGGGAGGGCTGAGGGTGCTGGCACCCTGGGAGCTCACAGGGCCCTGTGCACCCGTGTGGCTGTGCCACCCCCTCCCCGTGCCCACTGTCTCTCCTCTATCTAAATATATTTCAAATAGATAAAGAAATCTTTGATAAATCAGTAAAGTTCATTTGGCTCACAGGTGAGACTGAGACATCCAGGAGTGACGTGCTGGCCCTGGTGAGGGCTCTCAGCGGCATCCCAGCATGAAAGGGCGCGGGACTGACCACCTTCCAGCACGGGCCCCTCCATGCTGAGTGTGGCGCGCCCGCGACCTAATCACCTCTTAAAGGGCCCATCTTTCACATCAGGATGGGGTGGGAAGTGAATTTATAAAAACTCAGAACCCACAGAGAGCCCTCACATTCAGGCGGCCCCTGCTCTGCATGGTCAGTTCAGTGACCTTGCACCGCCCAGACCAGACTCCAGCTAAACACCCCTCCCCCTCCCACAGAGCTGCCGCCTATCTGCCCCCTCCATCCCTGCCTGTGGCTGTGGCTTGGCCTGGGGCTCCCTGTGTCGCTCCTGCTGCCCCGTGAGGCCAAGGCCGTGCAGCTGTGCATCCCAACACCTCCCCATGCCTCTCCAGCCACCCTGTCCACCACACCCGGCCCCCAGCAGCATGGGGGCCCCCGTCCTCACGCCACCCCCTGCTCCCTGCAGGACACGTGCACCTGCTGCCCTGCCTGGAACAGCATTCTCCACCCCCACCCTCTCCTCCCTGGGCGATGCCCACCTGCTGCTCAGTGCCAAAGCTCCTTCCTCAGGTGGCCCCTCTGCGGGACCCGCTGCCCTCACCTCACACCCAGAGCAGGCCCTGTGCTGGCAGCGCCGACTCCTGTCCCTGCAGGGCTGCCCACGGGGCGCCGGGGCAACTACACAGAACACAGGTCTGTTCCCTGCAGCCGGCTCAGTGCAGAGCGCAGGGCAATTGAGTGAGGAGCCACGCAGCGTCCTGCTGAGCCCTCTCCTCCCCGTCCCCTCCCAGCCATGGAGGGTCAGCATCCAGGAGAGGAAGGGCTGTGGTGCACAGGAGCTGGGCGTCTTCCTGAGTCCGGCTCCCCCCTGCACCTGCCTGGGGAGAGTTCTGCCCCCTCCCTCAGAGGAGTTTGGAGCTGAGGACAGCCTTCCAGGAGGGCAGTGCGCCCGGGTGCTTCCCAAACACAAAGCCACCTCCTGTCCCCCAACCCCTGGGCAAGGGTTTAGAAACTGTCCACAGCACAGGAGCTGCCTGCTGGCTGGCAAGGAGCGGCGCGCCCTCTGCTGGTGAAGCGCTGAGCTGCAGGGACGATCTACACATTGTGGGCATTGAGCCCTGGGTGAGGGAGTCTGAGACCCAGTGGGGAGCTCAGGGAAGTGCAGGTTCCTGCCCTCCTGACGCCACGCCCACCGGCGGTTCTGAGGCAGGGGGCTGGTGGGAGCGCCAGCGACTCTGGGCTGTGACCAGCTGCCCTCTGAGGCCCCCACAGGAGGATAACTTCTGGCCTGGCCACTGGCCCCTGGATATGGACATCTGAAAGGCGGGCCCTAGTCACCCCCATCCTGTCCTCACCAGGCCCCAGGACAGCCGTGTGCGACAGAGACCCAGTCAGTCTCTGCTGAACCAGTGAGCGAGCAGCAAAGCGACCCAGGAGAAGGGTCCCCGGGTGTTTGCTCCGCGTCACCCCCCTTCCCACAGCCCTGGGATTGACTGGGCGAACACTGGGTCCAGCGCCCTTTTGAAGCATTTTAAAAAAAACTTGAAGGATTCCATGTAGAGGTGTTTTCTGTCCCAAGCAGGGCAGGGCCCTCTCTGGCTGTCTGCTGCTCCTGGGGCCTCGTCCTCGTGTCGCCATGGTTACGCACGAGGGAGGCTGAGGTTCTGAAGATTGGGGGAGCCCTGTGTGGGAGCAGAGCCGAGCAGATTCCGACATCCCTGGGTGGCAGCCGCGACCACGATACCGGGCCCAGAGCTTCCCAGGAGGCCCCTGGGGCCACTGAGCACAAGGGTAGAACCTGTCTATGGCTGTGTCAGTGGCCTGGCCTGTGGGGCTCTGTGAGCACAGTGCTGCCGAGGCCAGGGTTCCGTGCGCATGGGTGTTCCGGGCTGCCCACTCAGGAGGAGGCTCCTTGGGAGACGGAGCTGCCCAAGCGCTGCCAGGCTGGGCTTGTGTGCAGGGAGCCCCGCAGGTGGCTCTCTCCTCCTCAGCTCAGCAAGTGAAGACCTTTAAGCCTGACTTCTCGCTCTCCTTACAAAGGGCACGTCTTTAGAGCCCAGCCCTGCACCTGCACCCGGGGTGTAACATTTCCCACCCAGGTTTATGGCCAAAGTCATCCCTCTTACCCCAGATCACTAAGCTGCTCAATGGAAAGAACGACGTAGAATAATGGCTGTCGCATGTCTGACTTTCATAAGCAATGCGGCTGTCAGCGTTAAGAGCAAGTGACTTAAACAGACGAAAGCAGGATAAAATCCCCGGGTGAAGATGCTCTTGTACAAAAGCCTTAAGCTCCTTCTCCCCCACATGCAAGGCTGAGGCTGAAGGAAACCTGCGTAGGCAGCCATGTAATTGTCTGCCCTAAAACAGCAACAGAACGCAGCCTCATAAGCCCGGAGGACAGAGACGAAGTTGGCCCCTTCTGCCCTTTGTCACTAGCGAGAAACCAGGCTTATCTGGGACCAGGAATCAGCAGGCTCTGGCTCAGCAGCTGCGCGGCCAGAAAGCACAGAGATCGGGGGATTCCAAAAGGCGCCTGGGAAATGGAATGGAAAGAAAGACACAGACACTGTCTGTCAGCATAATCCAGACACAGCAGCAGTGACACCAGCAGGATCACAGGGTGGGTGTGGGTGCTGCAGGCTAAGCTGCCCCGGGGACACCCTCATCCCCTGGGGGCGCCTGGGCTCAGTCCCTGCTCTGCCTCCTGACCCAGCCTCCTGCCAGCGGGAGGACTGAGGGCAGCAGACGCTGTGGGAGCTCTGAATCCCAGCCGCCATGTGGAAGACCTGGCTGCAGGTTCTGGACACGGGCTCCAGCCTGGCCCAGCCCTGGCTGCGTGGACACCTGGGGAGTGAACCAACAGAAGGAAAACCTCGCTCTCCCTCCCCTTTCAAATAAATAAAAACAAACTTGGAAAATAAAAGTACAGTCAAGCTTAGATTTTCTAAGAAGAAAGTTAATAAGTGAGCATCCTAGGAGTTAGACCGGGCAGCGCAGTGCTTGCTCTTTAAAGGCTTTTTGAGCTGCAGAAGCGAGCAGCAGTGGGAAGGAGCAGACTCAGGACTGAGAGGAGCATGAATAATGAGGCCCCATCAGAACGCTCCCCGGGGCGCCCCTGATGTGCGAGGAGTGAGCATGTCCAGGGTGGTGGTGGAGGACTCCCTGGGGAAAACACCCGGATCATACGCAGACATTATCATTCTCACCCTTCCAGAACGTCAGCAAGACAAACGCCTTGAGCATCCCAGAGAACTGTCGCCCTGACCTTGACCAGTCCACCCCGCTCAGCTGGGCACTTCCACCTCTTGGTAGCCATTGCTCTAAAGATTGTGCGTTGTCTCCGGGGTTGTACTGATACAGCCACATTCCATCTCCGGTTACAGCTGCCTAGACAAATGCTTCAGAACTTGATCTACTTGTTTAAAAACATTTGTTGCGGGACCAGCATGGTGACACAGTAGGCTCAGCTGCCCCTGAAGCACCAGTATCCCATGATTGGTGCTAGCTTGAGTCCCAGCTACGCCACTTGCAGCCAGCACCAGCTGTGCAGCTGGGAAGGCAGCAGATGGCCCAAGTACCAGGGCTGCTTCCATCCACGCGGGGCACTCGAATGCTAACCACGGCTCCAGGCTTCAGCCTGGCCCAGCCCTGGCAGCTGCAGCCTTTTAGGGACTGAACCAAAATATGAAAGATCTCTCCTATCTCTCTCTCTCTCTCTCTCTCTCTCTCTCTCTCTCTCTGCCTTTCAAACACATAAATATTTGTAAAAATCCCCGTGGGAAACCTCTGCACCTGACAGCAACTGATGTGAGCGGGACACGGCGGCGGCCATCACGGGGCAGGTGTGCTGGGCTTGATTTCAGCGTCGTGCCGGCCGAACCGGCTGAGACGCCTGTGGTGCTGGTCATGGCGTCTCTTACCACGTATTGCCAGTCCTCGTCAGCTGGGGGGTGGGGGTGGGGGAGGTCTGGCCCCTGGGCCATGCGAGGCCTGTGACGTTACTGTTCCAGCCAGGCCACGGCACCACAGGCAGGACTGGGTGAGTCTCCCCGCGAGTCGCTGGGCAGGGTCGCAGCCGGGGCTTCCCCTTCAGCATCTCTCGTCCCTTCTTCCGTCCTCACCCCCCCCCCCCAGCTCCTCAGCCTTCCCCAGAGCACCGGGGAGTTCCCACTCTGCAAAGCTCCACCCTGAACCCGACATCGGCCCTGGCATCCACGTGGGCAGGATGCGCTGCCCTGAGGGGGGCGTCGCGTCCTCCGGGGAACCCCCAAGCTACTGTGCGGACGGCGATCACAAGGCAGCCTGAGCGGATCTTGGAGGAAAGCGTGTGTGGAATCCACGTGAGCTGCATTGTCCACGCACTCTGGGAGGTTACCGTGTGTGTGTCTGTGCCTGTGTGTGGCCGGGAGCCAGCTGTCTGGTGCAGAGGGAAAGCCTGTGTCCACACCTGTGTGTGCGTCTCTGGGGGCACACAGGTGCCTGTGTGTAGGTGTTTCTCTATCTGCGCATCTCCTTGTGTGTCTGCGCGTGTGACGTGAGGAGGAACAAATACTCACGTGTACCCGGGAGGGGTCTTAACACCATATTCCAAGTAAAGACCCCACCCTCAAGTGGGGAGAATTATTCCAACCCACTCTGATAGGACACCGAGCGGCCCTTGCCTCCGCCCCCCGCTCTGTGCAGACACAAGGGGCTCCAGACCCTGCGGCACAGCTGCCAGCTCCCGAGGGACACCGCCCAGGACAGGCTCCCTGGTAGAAAGGGTCCTGGCGACCGCACGCGGCTGACACTGATGGAGTCCCCAAGGCTTGGGTGCACATCTAGGCCCTGGACATATGAGGATTCCCTGGCTTCCCTCGATGACTCCAGGAGGGGCTGAGCAGGAGAGAGCCCTGGGTCTCCGGTGGTCACAGGGCTCTGAGACTCTGTCCTTGCTGGTGGCCTGGCACTGGGGTTCCGCAGGACTAAGCCACTTCAGGGCAGGACAGCCAGGCCCTGGGAGGCGATCAGCCCCAGGCAGCACACACCTGGCCAGGGGCTGGAGCTGTGCCAGGCTCATTTCAGGACAGGAGTCTCTGGTCACATGAGAACTGAGTGTCCCCACACCCCCCTGAGAGCGCTGTAAGTCCCCGAAGGCTGTGTGTGAGTGTGGGACGCCAGCACCGCTGGTCCAGCCCCACAAGCTGTCTGTGCACCTGCAGGTTCTGCTGAGCCTCCTGAGCTGCCGTGGGGGTGAGTGCTGGGCCCACTCCACACAGGGGAAACTGAGGCACACAGAGCTGTAGCTCCTGTGGGTGGGGCCAGGACTGAGGGCCGGTGGCCAGGCCTCAGCCACAGGCCTGGGCAGAGTCAGATGGGAGACGCCGTGGCCTCACTGGGCAGCTCCCGGCACACAGGGGCCACTAGGGCAGGTGCTGGGTGGGGGGTAATTGAGTGCTCCTTGCCCTCCTGCTCCCGCCCCGCCTGGGCTCAGACTCAGCCTGTGTCCCCCTGGGCCACACTTGGCTCCCTCCCACCTGCAAGGTCTGGAGGAGTACCCCCACCACAGCCCCTCCCTGTGGGTCCCGTCAGGGGCTCCTCCTTAGAGTCCTCCTTTCTCCCCCCGTGGAGCTGCAGTCCTAGACCTCGACTTGTGGATTCCTGCCCCCTGCCCCGCCCTGATCCCTGGAGGAGAAAGGGGCCCCTCTTACCTCTGGCCCACAGTGGCCGATTACCCAGAATCCCTCAGGACTGCCCGGGTCCTCTCACTTCTGCTTTGTCCACCCTCCTGCCACAGGGGCCCTGCCCTTGACCTCTTGGCTACAGCAGCCGCCTGCACGGGCGCGGTGTGTCCCTTACTCCTCAGTTAGCCCGGCTGCCTCTCCCGCCGCCACCCCCCCCCCCCTGTCTGGGTTCACAGCTCTGTCACCTGATATCACCCCCCCCCCCATCCTGCAGAGTCAGCGTCTACAACACCTGTCGATTTCTCGCCCAGAAGGGCTGTTCTCTTGGAGAGACCAGGTGCAGGCCTGACTCCAGATCGGCTTCATTCATTCTCCCACAGGCATCTCTCAGCCTGCACCTGCCAAGGTCAAATGCCGACCTGGGTCCATGTGCTGCTGTGCCGTGGAAGCTGCAGGAGAGCCGGGTCTGGGCCACCCCCTCCTCCCCGCACACCTGCGTTCCCTGGAGACACCAGCAAGTCCCTGCCCTTCAGTGCTGGCTGTGGCTGGGACACAGGGGGTGGCCAGGACGGGCCACGAGCTGCTGGCAGGAATCTCAGCTCATGTGCAGGGCCAGGAGCCCAGTACCACGGGGCGCACCAAGGAAGGTTGCAGGGACAGTGACTGCCAGAAAGGGTTCAGTGGGCACAGCACTGAGCTCCCAGGGGCTCTGAGCCCCCCGGTGAGGGTGAGAGGATCGGCTGGGGCCTCCTTCAGGCCTGACCCTGCAGGCCAGGGGGAAATTCTGGGAGCCCCAAACAGGGCCCTGCCACAGGAAGAAGGGGCACCCCCAACTGCCTGGCTTCCAGGGACCTTTGGCCGAGGGAGGTGAATGGAGTTGGGTCTCCCACGACCCAAGCCTGCTCTGAGCAGAGAGAAGTCTGAGCCATCAGGGAGCAGGGGACCCCCGTCAGCCGGTGGGTCCTGAGCCCCTGCATGGCTGGGCCAGGAGGCCCTCGGTGATGCCGGAAGACACCATCACTGCCACCCCCGGAGCAGGGCTGCTGCCCGGCCCCCACTGCACAGGACAGCCCCGCCCCACCCAGCACAAGTGCACCCAGCCCCACAGGGGGATCGGCAGGACCAGGCCCCCACTGCCCCTGTGCCCAGCCTGAGCAGCAGGTGCAGCCTCAGCACCAGCAGGTGCACAGGGGATGAGCTGAACACGGGCACCCACGCAGAACTGGTAATGCAACCGCTCCCAGCCTGCCCTGCTCAGTGGACTTGAGCAAACTGCTGAGTCACGCTGAGCCATGCCTTGCCCATCCTCTGCAGTGGAGACGCTGAGTCACCCTTGGAGATGAGAGGCAGAGTCTGTGAGAGCCTCAGGGCCAGGGCTGCCCCGGGTTCTGGCTGGGCCATGGCTGGAAGATGCCGGCCCCATGGGCGGTCCACAGTGGCCATCAGTGCGGCCCCAGTGACGTTTCTGACGCCTGGACGTCCTTCCTGGGCCTGACCTGACCCAGGCGAGCCCTGGGCAAGTCCCTTCTACCTGCTGTGGGGCAGCGTCCTCTGTCGTACCCCAGGCTGGGACCTGGCCCATCAAGGCCAATGCAGGAGTGAGCGGAGCTGTGCAGGGCGTGGACTCCGGCCCAGCTTGGGTGCGAGGTTCCGGCTCTGCCTGGACCTGCCCGCTGCCCTCGGGCATCGCCCACCCTCTGGGCTTTGCTTCCTCGTCAGCCAGGGCAGCACAGCGGTGTGAGCACTGGCGGAGTGCGCGGGCGACAGGGAGTCCAGGCCCGTGAGACCAGGGCGGTGCTGGGCAGGAGGTGAGCAGACGCCCAGGGGGTCGAGTCTGATTCTTTGAACGATGATGATGGCCGTGCGTGGGCCTGGTCGGGAGCGTGGGCGAGGTGTAATACCATGGTGCTGGGACGTGAGGTCACGGGAGGGCCAGGCCACGTCCTCATGGGGCCACTCTCAGGGGTTGCTGCTTCTCTCAATCTCTCTCTCTCTTTCTCTCTCTCTCTCTCTCTCTTGCAGGACGATGCCGTCCTCCAGCTCACAGCGCCCCCTGCTGCTCGCAGTGCTGTGTTGCCTGCTGTCGAGACCAGAGGCCATAGGTGCCCAGCAGTCAGAGGACTCCAAGCCTACTCAAGAGCACCCGACGCATTCCGAGCCGCCTGTTTGTCAAAGCATCTTCAATAACATTGCTGACAGCTTTCTTTACCTGTACAAAGAGTCAGCCCGGTTTTCAAAGAGCAGTAACATCGTGTTCTCCCCACTGAGCATAACTGCCGCCCTCGCCACGCTCTTCCTGGGGACCAAGGCTGACTCCCACAGCCAGATCCGGGATGGCCTGGAGTTCAACGTGCTGGGGGCAGGGGAGCGCCTGGCGCACACTTGCTTCCAGCAGCTGCTGCGCACCTTCCTGCACTGGGACAACGAGCTGGCTGCCGGCAGCGTCCTCTTCATCGACGAGCGTCTGCAGCCGAGGGCTGAGTTTGTGGAGGGCGTCGAGCAGCTGTCCCACGCTGAAGCCATCACCCTCAACCTCAGGGACACGCACGGGGCCAGGACGCAGATCAACAGCTTTCTGAGGAGGGAAACAAAAAACGAGATAACGGACTTGGTCCAAGAGCTGGAGAACGACACGAGTCTGGCCCTGCTGACGTACATTTCCTTCCACGGTGAGCCGCAGCCAGCGCCTGAGCGGGACCAGGGCAGCCGCCAGCTGTGTCCCGAGACCGCCAGCGCCCCAGCGTCCCCGGGAGGTGCAGTGCAGGGCCGCGGGGGTCCTGCAGGGCTGCTTTCTTCCCACACGCGAGCAGATAGCATGGGGAAGAGGAGCTGAGGACAGCCACGTCACCGCCTGCCCAGGGGCCCTGCAGAGCCCTCGCTGTCCAAGCGCTCCTGCAGGTGTCAGTCACCTGTGCCGAGGAGCCGCACGAACCAGTCAGAGCCCCCTCCAGGGCTCAGGGACCGCCCCCAGACAGCTCCAGGGTCAGGGACCAGAGTTAGCTCTGGGTCTGTAGGGTGTGGGTTCTGGTTCTGCCTTCTCACATATTAGCTTTGGATATTGGAAAAGCCACCTTAATCTCTGGGGTGCTGCTGTCCTATCTTATCTTGGACAAAATCAGGGCCCTGTTGCCCGGTATCTGGGAGGATGAGCCACACGACAGAGAGTGGGGGCTTGTGGCCCCCAGCAGGTGACAGCCACCTCGGCCCCCAGCTGCCTCCTGCCTCTGAGCGCTCAGAAGGTCAGGGGTGTGGGGCCCACAGGGAGCTCGAGGCAGCTCCCATGTCCCAGGGAGAGGGAGGAGGGTGGCAGGGGTCAAGGCCAGGGCCGTGCCCTCCCTCAGGGGCTCCCTGCCTGCACAGTCCTGCAGTGCAGGGCACCAGGCCAGGGCCGGCACAGCTGAGCTCCCAGCTCCACTGAGACCTAGCACAGGGCTCACCCCCCCAGCCATCACCTCCCTCCAGGGAGGAAGGAGGATCCTAGGGTCCCCGGGGCACCTGCCCCTCTGGCTGTCTTCACAGTGGGGTCCTCTTGGTATCACTCAGGGGGAGGCTGCCTATGCACCTGCATTCCCCCTTCAGCTCCCAGGACAGGGACTTAGGAGCAGCACCCAGAGTGCTCGCCCTGGGTGATGACTCCCTGCCCAACAGCAAGGACCAGGGAGCCCCAGGGCAAGCAAGTTCCGAGCTATAAATTGGGGGAGCCCGGTTCTACCCCTAATTCCTATTAAGTACCCCGGCCTCTGGCACAGACACACAATTGCTAACCCTGTGAAGGATGACTTTCACCAATGAGCCGGGACCAGGACTTGGGGGTCCTCCTGTGACGTCAGGCAGTTGTCACAGAGCTGTCCTGCACTCTGGGGTTCGCATCTCCATCCCATTTGCAGAAGAAAAGCTGAGGCTCAGGGGCTCCTGTGTAACAGAGGGGGCTCCGGGCTCCTCACTGATCGCAGGTCCCTAACCGCCTCCCCACCTCGCCGTGTCCCCAGGGAAACTCCGGGATGAATTCCACACTGAGCTCACGGTGGAGGAGAACTTCCACGTGGATGAGAGGACGATCATCAGGGTGCCCACCGTCAACCGCCTGGGTGCATTTGACCTGCACCGGGACACCAACTTCTCCAGCTGGGTGCTGGCACAGCACTGTCTGGGGGACGCCGTGGCCTACTACGTCCTGCCCGACGAGGGGAAGATGGAGCAGCTGGAGAGAGGGCTGGCGCAGGAGCAGCTCGACGGCCTCCTGAGACCCTCGGACATCAGGTGCCTCCCGGGGCCGGGTGCTGCCCAGGAGCTGTCCCAGCTGGGCAGGACTGGCCGGGGCGGGGGAGGGGCTGCCCGCAGCATGCACTGTGCACCCCTGGGGGCGTGGCTCCAAACCAGGTCTGGGGCTGGGGTCTGGGAAATGGCCATGGCCGCAGAAAAGGCAACGATCCTGTCTCTGTGGCTCTGCCCCCAGCATGGACACGGCCACTTCCCAACATCCATGCCCAACGTAGTGACAATAACAGCAGCACAGGCTACGGCAGAACCTAGGAGGGCTTCCTGGCAAAGGCGGCAGCTGAGTGTGGGGTCCAAGCACAGATGTCCCTGGTGGGCAGGAGAAGAGGGCCAGCAGAGCAAAGGGCCAGCGTGGGAGAGGCCGGGACCCTCAGCAGAGAGCTGGTGTCACTGTGACGTCACTCGAGTGCTCTCCTGGCCCAGCAGGGAAGGGCACCAGCACACCCAACCCCCACACAGACTTGTGCCTGGAACCGAGCCCGTGCCCTGCCCACCTGCTGCCCACTGTGCCCTATATGATGCGCATGACCACACGCAGGACTGAGGGTCAACGCCGAATGGACGCCTTCAGCCCTCTGCCCCGCCCCACCATGCCCGAGGTCCCTGCATCAGGGATGAGAACAGGGGCCCAGGTGTGGCCGCAGCCAGAACTCGTCACAGGGCCCCAGTGCCAGTCTGCCCACCCACCAAAGCCTGCACCTGCTCCCCACAACCAGAGCTGGGCCCTAAGCCTGCCGGGTCCACTCTCCTCCCCCACGAGACAGCTGTCACTCAGCACCTGCCACTGCCAGCCACGTTCCCCTGGGAGCCAGGCGCTGGGGAGTCCCCGGCTGTGGGGGCACCAGCACTGTAGGGCAGGATGAGGTGCTCTTCCAGGGACACCCTGGATCTGCCTGGAGGGCTTCTCAGGGGAGGTGGCTTTCTAGGGGCTGCAGGACAGTGGGCCCTGTGGGTGCTGACACTCTGACACCTGCTGCAATGGGGACGAGGAGGACAATGACCGAGTCAGCATCCATGTAGGTATGGGAGAGGGGCCGCGCTAAGTGGGAGAAACCAGGAGGAAAGAACACAGTGCCCATGCTGGACCCCAGAGGACGGGAGCATGGATGCCGCTCCCAAGACGTCTGCACTGTCTTCCCGCACGACAGGTCCGCCAGCGTGTTCCTCCCCAAATTTTCCATCTCTGGGACCCACGATCTGAAATGCCTCCTGGGCAAACTGGGCATCACCAAAGTCTTCAGCAACGAGGCTGACTTCTCGGGGATCACGGAGCAGGCCCCCCTGAAGCTCTCCCAGGTGAGGTCGCCCCACTGTGGCTGTCCCTGTTGTCCGAGGGCACGGGAGGGGCCGGATCCAGACCAGAGACTGAGGAAGGGACCAAGGACACACACCAGGGCCACCTGGCTCCTCCCCAGGAGCCCCTTGATTGCCTGGGACTGGACGGAAAGTGGGAAGTGTCAGGTGACAGAGCTGGGTGGGCTTCCTGTGCCACTGGCCTCTTAGGGGTCTCCCCTGAGGTCGGGTCACTGACCTGTCCACAGGTTGCCCAGGGCCCTGCAGTCCTGGGCCTTGATTTCCCCACATTTGCAGTGGGGGCTGAGGCCCAGGGAGTCAAGGCAGACCCCGGCTCCTTCCCTCTGTGGGCTGTGCAGCCCTGGGTGTTTCCAAGTGTGAGTGTATGGGATTCCAGCAGAGAGAGCCCTGAGCACCCAAGATCCCCTCCTGCCCTGGGGCCCCTGAGCCTGTGTGGTCAGAGCCCGGGGCGTCACCTTCCCCGTCTTGTCTTCAAGAATCTGAAAATCACAGAACCAAGAGCCCTGAGGTGCACACAGGCCCCACGGAGGCTGGGGTGCAGCCCCGGGGCTGTGAGAGGGGAAGGCGGGGACCTGGGAGGGGCAGAGCCAGGGACACAGAGAAAGGCCTGGTGTGACTGCAGCGGGGGAGGAGGGGACAGGCAGTGCCTAGGGCGGCGTCCACCTGGAGCCTCAGTGGGGCAGCGCAGGCTCCGCTCAGCTCCGGGCTCTGCTTTCTGCCCCGCAGGCCACACACAGGGCGGTGCTGACCTTGGATGACGACACATTTTCTGAGCGCTTGTATTTCGATGTGGGCCCATGGCCCTCAGTGCCCACTTTCAAGTTCAACAGGCCCTTCCTGGTCATCGTCAAGGATGACAACAACAACTTTCCCGTCTTCGTGGGAAAGGTGGTGAATCCCAGCCAAAGCTAAGAGCCCCTCGGCCTCAGCCCCGCCCCCGCCAGGCCCCACCCTAAACACAATAAAGTCCGAGCCTCCTCCTAGAGTCCACCTGCGAACCCTGCCACCCGGAGCCCGTGTGGACTGCACTGTGTCGACGCCGCCCGCGGCCAAGCCCATGAGGTCCCTGTGCAGCACAGAGCTGTGTGGGCGGGGATGAGTGTGGGGAAGCCACACCCAAGGCTCTGAGGCCCTCAGCTCCCCTACCCCTCCCTGTGTGGCCACCTCCCACTCTCAGAGGATCACAGCCCACCCTGGAGTCCTCCACCATAGGTGCCGACGCCCCCATTACCAATCTGCCCTGCCCCCAATGCACCCCGCCCACCTCCAGTCTGCCCCGCCCCCAAGGCACCCCGCCCACCTTGTCTGCCCCACCCCCATACTGCCAGGTCTCCAGGCCTCCTTGAGTCACACCTGGGTCTGTGTGCTGTGTGCCCATAACGGAAGGGGAAGACAGTGCTCCTGCTCGTCCCCTGAGTCACCCCCTCCCCACTGCGTGGCCCCCTCCCACTCTCAGGGTGTCTCCTGGGAATGGAGGAGGCAGAGTTTCCCAGGAGCCCTTGCATCCTGGGCTGCACCTGATCTGTCAGGGCCTCTGGGGCCTGGACTCCCGCCCTCCTCAAAGTCACCAGGACCACCAGGTCCCCAAGGCCAGGTCTGCCCTGCCCCTGTCTGCTACCCAGTCACGTGGTTGTGGTCCCCAGGACGGGGCTGAAGCTGTGACAGGGACTCCTGGCTGTGAGGGCGACAGCGGCACCTGTGGACCCCGTGGCCTCTCCCTCCGTGGCCCTGCCCGTGGTCTTCCCAGGACAGCCCCGCCTCCTGTGCCTCTGCTTGAGCTGTCCCTGCTGCAGCGCTCGGCCCAGGGGCACGGGGCTCCTTCCTATCGCCAAGAGCAGAGACCCCCAGCTCAGGGCACCTGCACCCTGGCTCCCCAGGAGTGGGCTTTTCCAGGGGCATCCCTGCCCTGCCCCAGCCTACCCTGTGTGCCCTGGCTCCCCCAGGAGTGGGCTTGTCCAGGGGTGTCACTTCCCTGCCCCAGCCTACCCCGTGTGCCCTGGCTCCCCAGGAGTGGGCTTGTCCAGGGGCACCCTGCCCTGCCCCAGCCTACCCTGGGATCTCCGTGTGCACCCCCTGGTGGGGACGAGCAGGTTGAGGGATGCAGCACTTCCTGTGCTGTCATTCAACCTGGGGAAATGCCCACATTTCAAGGGGCCAGGTCTACCCTGGGCCACAGCTCTTCCCCACACAGCGGTTCTGCTCTTTTCAGGTTGGGTCTGGACCCAGCCGGAACCTCAGTGAGCACCGGTTCCTTTTATGGTAGCAGCGTTATCAGTCCCTGAAATGCTGCCAGGCCTCAGGCCTCTCTCTCTCTCCATCATGTGATCTTCCTGAAATTATCAAGCCTTGGGGGCTTCGGTGTCCCCGCTGGGAGAAGAAAGTCCGTGTAACTTGCCATGAGGTTGAACCAGACAGCGACACGGGAGCTGCTCCAGGGACCGATGTAAAGAACACAGGTGGTCCCTGGTGGCCCTGGCTCTGATCCAGGCATCCTCAGAGGTTCTGTCCTGATGCTTTCTCACCGCATCCTCAGAGGACGCTGATGCTGGGGTGGGATGAGTGTCACTCTTAGGCTCTGCAGCCAAGGAAACAGGCACAGGGACATGGCCGTCAAAGGCCGCCATCAGCTTCATGGCCCTACGGGTGCTCCCGGAGCCTGCCACCTGGCGCCGCTTCTCTTCCCAGAGGGACAGGCTGCACTTCAGCAGAACCGTGCGGGTCACTGACTGCACCCCCACCCTGCCCCGCAGTGGGCCTGGCACAGGAACACCAGCCAACCACCCTGCCCACCCATGGGACTTGCTGGGTCCCCCGCCTGGAGCGTGACATCTGTGTGACTGCCCCATCCCTACGGTGGCCTTTGCTGGGTGACTGTGGGCAGCTGGAAGCTGGGGTGCAATTCCTGAGAGAAATGGGAGGGAAGAGGTGGGAAGGGCAGCGGTGCCCACTTCCGACACCAGCTTTTCTAAGAAGGGTCTGTCCTTAGAGTGCCCGCTAGGTGTGTCTCTTTCTGATTGGAAGAGATCCAGCGACACCTACTTAACCTGAGGGGGCTTCACTGTCGCCCAGAGTCACCAGTCAGGGGGGGCCAGAAAGCTTTGCTAGGATCGCAGCAAGGTGCAGCCAGGAAGCCAGACAGTGTCATCTCTCAGCTTTGCCTGCTTCTGCACGCTTTGTAAAGGTATGAAGGAAAGCAGAACACAGCTGTGGGTTCCAGCCGCCCCCGGATCCTAAACACACGACGGAGTCACAGCATTCCAAACAGGGTGCTATTGGCACAAAGATAGGCTTCTAGTCCAAGGGAACAGGGCAGAGTCTGGACAGACCTCCTCTGATAGGGTCCGACAGTTATTGGCATGGGTGCCAAACCATACAACGGGGAAAGGACTTTATGCCACGTGCATAAAGTGTTGGTGGCTGCTTATATGAAAACGTAAGTCAGGGCGGACCAGAGTCGGGAATGTAAGGCTTCAAACAAAAGCCTCAGAAGACAATGTCAGGAAGGGCTCGCAGCTTTGGATCTGGTCACGGTGCCTTGGATGTGACGCCAGAGGCACAGGCAGGCTGGATTCACGTAAATTTTATCTTCTTTATCTCTTTTTAAGATGTATTTATTTATTTGAGAGGCAGAGGCAGAAAGAGAGAGAGAGAGAGAGGGAGGGAGAGAGGTCCTCTGTTCGCTGGTTCACTCCCTAGATGGCCATAATGGCTGGAGCTGAGCTTATCCGAAGCCAGAAGCCAGGAGCCTCCTCCAGGTCTCCCACGCAGGTGCAGGGGCCCAGGACTTGGGTCATCTTCTACTGCTCTCCCAGGCCATAGCAGAGAGCTGGATGAGAAGTACAGCAGCATGGACTAGAACCGGCGCCCATATGGGATGCTGGCAGTGCAGGCAGCGGTTTCGCTTGCTACTCCACGGCACCAGCCCCCATGTAATTTTTAAAAGTGTGTGCATCAGAAGACGTTATCCACGTACTAAGGAGACAGCCAATAGAGAGAAAATATCGGGAAATCGTGTATCGGATAGGAGGCAAGCATCCAGAGCAGACAGAGAATCCCTAACACTATATGACCTCGTCAAACAACCACATTCAGAAACAGGTGAAAGACCGGAAGGCTTTTCTGCAGACACACCGTGGTCCTTAGCACGTGAAAGAACTCAGCCTCACAACAACAGGTGCTTGCAAATCCAGACTGAAGCCAGCCGTCCCCTCACAGCACTGTGATAGCTGCCCTTGGCAGACGGCCTCGGGGAGCGCGTGTGGAAACCGGAACCCTTGTCTGCTACCATGCTCATGTCCAGGGGCACCGCTGTTGCAGAAAACAATATGGACGTCCTGCAAAAGTGAGAGGTATCAGCTGGCCCACCAGTTCCACTTCCGGGTATTATTACGTCGAATGAAAGCGGTGGGCCCTCCCACTCGGCACATAAGGAAGTGAGGGTAAATGGTCCTCTCGCTCAAAGGCTACTGCTGGCTGCACGGCCCCCACGTGCGCCCCCAGAGCCCACCCCAAGGGCCCTGTTCCTCCCCGGGGGACAGGGGGCACTTGCACAGAGTCGCAGACCCCGTGTGTATTCCCTGGAAGCAAAGCAGCTCAGCCTCTCCCAGCCACGGCCACAAAATCTTCAGCCAATGCAATGAGCTTCAAAAGCAAGCCTGTAAGGTGAACGCTGCACCAGCCGTCTGCCCGCCTCCACGCACCTGTCCTGTTAGCTGCGTGTCAGCTCAGCTCACCACGTTGGAGGTGGCGGCGTCCTGAGCCCACTTTGTCATGAATGCTTCCCAGTTCAGAACCTCTTTCTTGTCCAAATAAACGTGATTAAATTTAACTGGAGTTGGAGAATTCCTCCACCCCCCCCCCCCCCCCCCCCGAGTGGCTGTCCCCAGCAGGATGCAAATTTCTGCCCCAGGAGCAGGGAGCTGGCGCCAAGGTGCTCACAGAGGACTCTCATGTCCGCAGGTCTTCTTGGCGAGCTGAACTTTTCAATTTTTAAAATTTCTCTGAAGGGCAATAAGGGAGTTTTTTGTTGTTGCTGTTTGTTTTTAAGATTTATTTATTTGATAGGCAGAGTTACAGAGAGAGGGAGAGACAGAGAGAAAGGTCTTCCATCTGCTGGTTCAATCCTCAGATGGCTGCAACGGCCATAGCTGAGCTGATCTGAAGCCAGGAGCTTCTTCCGGGTCTCCCACGCGGGTGCAGGGGCCCAAGCATTTGGGCCATCTTCCACTGCTTTCCCAGGCCGCAGCAGAGAGCTGGACTGGAAATGGAGCAGCCAGGACTCGAACCTGCCCCCATATGGAATGCTGGCCCTGCAGGTGGCAGCTTAGCGCACTACGCCACAGCACCGAAGCTGAACTTTTGAATCTGTGCTCACTTTGTGTCCCAGTGCTTTGACTTTTTCGAAGCAACTTTTTTGCTTCCATCTCTCCTCTCCCCTGCTTTGACCAATTGGAATGAGCCAGGGGCTGTCAGACAGAACAGAAGTGGGTTCAGAGTGGATTTGCATTCAACAGTTTGAGACCAGATTGAATCCAGTTAAAAGGCTTGGGGTAGGTATTTTTTATTTTCACTTATTTAGGGTCTTTTTTAACCCAGCTTTCATCCTGTCGGAGAGCATATAGTGCCTCACCGGGGAGGGTCAGCCCGCACAGGTCCCATGGAGCGAGGTTCCGTCGATGGACGAGGTCAGCCCAACCAAGGTCAGCTGGAGGTGCAGTCGCCCCACCACACGGCTTTTGTTTGGATAAAATAGCCTATTTGTAGGTACATTAGACAGGGAAGGCACAAAAATCTTCAGAAAAGCAATAGGATGTATTTTAACTGGTGCTCGGAGACACATCAAAGACTGAATGAATGTGCCTCCTTCAGAGTTGCTTTGCACAAACCCAAATAAAATGCTCAGCCACACAGGAAGGGCCGGACTGGCCCTGGACTGAACAGAGCCCCGACACTCCTGGGCTTCTCCACTTCCGTCCTCCGGGAGAACTGTGGGGCACTAACGGTTACGGTGTAGCTGCCGACAGAGAATTGGGCAACACTGACAGTTATGGTGTAGCTGCAGACAGCTGATAGATCTGCCACACAACCCTACAGACTGAACGAGGGTGCACAAGTCGCATAGGCATAAACTCATTTGGGATCCCTGCTGAGAGAAGAGAGGCAAAGAGAGAGGTCTTCCATCCGATGGTTCATTCCCCAGTTGACCGCAATGGCTGGAGATGCGCCAATCCGAAGCCAGGAGCCAGGAGCTTCTTCCAGGTCTCCCACGCGGTTGCAGAGGCCCAAGGACTTGGGCCATCTTCTACTGCTTTCCCAGGCCATAACAGAGAGCTGGATTGGAAGTGGAGCAGCCAGGACTAGAACCGGCGCACATATGGGATGCTGGCACCTCAGGCCAGGGTGTTAACCCGCTGCGCCACAGCGCCGGCCCCTGAACATTTTTATTTTACATGTTAACATATTTTATTTAACATGTTCCATCTGTTCTTGCCTGGAACTTTACCCGTGTGTTTCCCTCTTTTTTTGCAGTTGGATTTCTAATTGTCATGCAGTAATTGGGCAGCTTTATGGGGTACAGCGTGGAGTTTCAGTATCCATGTCCTAAGTGCAGAACCAGGCCAGGAATTGGCATATCCGTCTCCTCAAACATTGTCAGTTGCCTTCCACTGTACATTTCCGGCTGTACACTTCCGGCTGTCTCCCTCTGGCTGCTCTTAACCTCTGTGATTGACGTCGACAGCTCTGTCACAATGTGCCTGGGAGAGTCCTCTGGGGGTTGGAGTCCTCTCGGGGTGGCTGAGCTTCACGGATGGATGCAGACAGCACCACAGGGCCTAGGGGCTCTCCGCGATCACACGCCAAGACTTCTCCCTCGCCAGGGGCCCTCAGCTCTCCACGTTCTCCTGCTGCCCGCTGCTCTGACCCGTTCCCTCTCCCCACTGAGAGATCCACGGGACAACACTCTGTGGGCAGCTTCCGCAAAGGCTTATCCTGCGGCCAGAACCCAGCCTCACCCTTGGGCCTGATGCCAAAGAGAGGAGGGCGGGAGGCGATGTTTGCTGAGTGCCAATACCTCTCCTGCTCACGGTGAGAACCCCTAAGGCCCCAGAAGCAGAATGAAGGCTCCCCGATAGTGGACGCATCATTTCTCCCGGCTTCCCCAGGCTCACCAGAGCTCTGACCCTCCCCTTTGTTAGCCGCAAGCATAGCCCAAGCGTAGGACACCTGTCCGGGGTGAGGGGTGTGTGTGCCTGAATGAGGAATGCTGTGTTCAGGGAGCGGATACCCGAGACCTGGGACCTACCTGTCCGTGTGTGTCTCAGTGACCGCTCATAAAATGCCACTGGTTTAAAACCAGGGGGGTCCCTTCCCGATGGATGTGGTCATGCCCCCTTACAGCATGAGGTGGAGAGACTGCGACCAGCTTGCCAATGTCCCAGGAGACCTTGTTCCGCAGCTGGACTGCTGCACGGGGCACCGGGTGTAACTGACCTTGGCTCAGGTGCCGCTGTGTGCTGTCCTCTCCAGCCCCCAGGACCTCTGCTGGGCGCTGGAGAATTTGTTGATTCGGTCCTACTTCTGCCCTTGTCTGAACCGTGCTATTTGGCCGGCCAGTGTTGTGGCATAGCAGGTGAAGCTGCCGTCTGCAACGCTGGCATCCCATACAGGCACTGGTTCGAGTCCTGGCTGCTCTTCTTTGCTCCAGCTCCTGCTAATGCACCTGGGAAAGCAGTGGAGGATGGCCCAAGTCCATAGGCCCCTGCACCCATGTGAGAGACCTGGAAGAAGCTCCTGGCTCCTGGCTTTAGTCTGGCCAAGCATACTGTTGAACTGGTCCCCAGATGATTATGTTGTGTGTCATCACCAGGTTAGCCGCAAAATATGTTGCTTCTTAATGTCAGGCCATGATGTAGCAATTGTGGTCCGTGATGCTCCCGTGAGGTTGACAAGCAACTGGATGGAGAGGCTGGGATCTCTGTGGGGTTTGGTTTTCCCAGAGAGCCCTGTCAGTTCCTTCTACTGGGCACTGTGCCTTGTGATCACTGGGAAGTTTTTAGTATCCACACATAGCTGTCTTTGCACATCGGGGGGTCTCGTTGCAATTGGAATAACAAAACTTGAAACGTAACAGTCACCCACCTCATTGAACATTGAAGTGTGAGCACTAAGCAGAGGTCAAACAGACTCACTGTCAGGATCGAGGATGGTGGTTTCACCTGTGCCCATGGTCTTGGGCAACCTCTCAAGGTAGAGAGGATGACTCTGGGAAAGAACTGGTATTGTAAACTAAATTTGGTCTCAACCTAGTCCATACTTGAGTGACAAATTTGACCCAAAGCACCCCCTGTACAGAGCACCCCATAGCCTGGCCTGATGAGCAAGCGATACCATCACCTACAAGTAGATCCTGGTAACCAAGGGCGCGCATTAGCCTTTTGTCCCCTGACAAAGCCAACGACCTGCCAATGACATGCTTGAGCTCAGAGATTTGGGAGTTCAAGGACAAGGTGCCCCATCCATTGGATGCTGGTGAGGGCCTCACGGCTAAAACGGTTGGCAGTGGCAGGAGCAGGTGTCAAAGGGTCATGTGTTGATGAAGGAGAGAGAGAGAGATGCAGGAACACACACACACACACACACACACACACACACGCACACACGCCAGGGCTGTTACTTTTGTAGAAATCCTCTATGGAGAACTGAAGGGGCCACACAAAATCTACTGCACGCCTCCGGTGACCTAAGGATATCCTACTGGGATGCTTCTCCCCAAGGTTCAGCCACCTCCTCCCAGCACCACCATACGAAACAAGCTTCCATCACAATGGCCCCTTGGGGAACGCTCAGACACGCCCCACCCCGAGCAGGGAGCCTCAGCCAATGACAGCTGCTGGTCTTGCTGGACAAAGATGCCAGTCATGCCCAGGAGACCAATCCCATGCTGAGCCAGCCAGGTCCTCTCTGCTGGTCCTTTCCTGTCTTCTGACTATAAACAGAACTCACCACACTGGAGATGCCACCCCCGTGGTGCCTGGAGTCCAAGGGCGGGAATGTGTGTGGGACAAGGGATCCCTTGTCAAGGCAGGAAGGGCGAGAGTTGGACTTTCACAACCAATCCCCCTCCCAAGAACAAGCACAGGGGGCCCCGTGAGAACTGCAAGACGTTCTTCTGATAGCAAGGTGCCCAAGCACTGACTTCTCTCAGTCACCTCACTGAGGACCCAGCGTGTCACACAGGAGTCCTTGTGGAGTCAAACCACATTGAGACCATAGCAGCTTCCTGCTCCAGGCAGGGACCCTGTTCATCCAAGGCCATGGGAAGCCTGCACAGGTGCACTGCTGACTGTAGCCAGAATTTAGGGATGAGCGTGAAGAGCAGGTGGGCCAGCAGGGGGCGCCCGCACACAGGGGCCTGGACCCATCAGCCCCAGAAACCCAGGGGCCTCCCTGGATGTCCTGCCAATGCGCAGATGCTGTCTCAGAACACAGCGATCATTCTCTGTGATCATGGAAGAAGCAGAATGTGTGCTACGCTCGTCTTCATCCTCTCACAGTGACCAGGGAACAGGGTCAGAGCAGGGTGTGACGGGGAGAAGCCATGCTTTCTCTATAGTCAGCAGCCGCACCCACTCAAAACACCTTCTGTGATGTGTCAAGGCAGCTGCCTTTAGTTCCCAGGGGTCTGAGCATTAAAGCCTGGGACGCGATCGAGGGCCAGGAAACAGAAAAGAGCAGGACCAGGCACCCGCTGCGCCTTGCTGCTCCTGTGTGACGCTGTGCAGGCGGCGGCCTCCCTCCTGCCCCCACGTCCTCAGGGTGCAAGCAAAGGAAATGCTTCTCCCGCAGCGCCAAGTGCCTCTGCAGGACGCCCCCTTCGCTGGAAGCCGACAGCCACTCCCGGGGTGGGAAGTGCAGAGGAGAGGACAGAGGCCCAGTGCCCCAAGTTCCTGCTCCTTACAGTTCACCAGGACCCTTCTAGAAGCCGTGACAGGAAATAGGACGGCTATCATCAGCTCATTCCACGTGGGAGATGGAGGCGGAGACGGAGGCGGAGACAGGGTGCTGAGGTTGGTGGTTTGGGAAACTCGGGCAGCTGCTAAAAGGGGCGGCCTGGTGGGGTCATCGTGGGAGGCTGCACAAGTCACAATCCCGAGCCCCACTGTGCTCAGAGCAAAGGGAGCAGAATCCCACGCTCGCCACGTGAGTGCAGAGCACGCCGTCTCCAGGTGATGGCCTTAGTTGCTCCAACATCTCCCCAGGAGAGAAGTCACGTGTGGCGAGGGCTTTTGCGGTGTCTCAGTGTCACTGAGGTCTCCATCCTGCTTGGGGTCATGCATCAGACTCGACAGGAGGGGCTGCAGGAGGATGAGGGATCTTAGATCTGTCCCCAAGCACAGCGCTCACTGCAAGGAGAGGTTGTGCCCTCCTGGTCACAACAGCCACTCCTGCATGGCACTCGGCCCTCGGCTCCGCCCCCCACTCTGTGCAGACACAAGGGGCTCCAGACCCTGCGGCACAGCTGCCAGCTCCCGAGGGACACTGCCCAGGACAGGCTCCCTGGTAGAAAGGGTCCCGGCGACCGCATGCAGCTAACACTGATGGAGTTCCTGAGGCTTGGGTGCCCGTCTAGGCCCTGGACGTGTGAGGATTCCCTGGCTTCCCTCGATGACTCCAGGAGGGGCTGACAGGAGAGAGCCCTGGGTCTCCAGTGGCCACAGGGCTCTGAGACTCTGTCCTTGCTAGTGGCCTGGCACCTGGGGTTCCGCAGGACTAAGCCACTTCAGGGCAGGACAGCGAGGCCCTGGGAGGTGGCCAGCCCCAGGCAGCACACACCTGGCCAGGGGCTGGAGCTGTGCCAGGCTCATTTCAGGACAGGAGTCTCTGGTCACATGAGAACTGAGTGTCCCCACGCCCCCGGACAGCGCTATAAGTCCCCGAAGGCTGTGTGTGAGTGTGGGACGCCAGCACTGCTGGTCCAGCCTCACGGGCCGCCTGTGCACCTGCTGGTTTTGCTGAGCCTCCTGAGCTGCCGTGGGGGTGAGTGCTGGGCCCACTCCACACAGGGGAAACCGAGGCACACAGAGCTGTAGCTTCTGTGGACTGAGCCAGGACTGAGCCCGAGCAGCCAGGCCTCGGTCACGGTACAGGGCAGTCAGATGGGAGACGCCATGGCCTCACTGGGCAGCTCCCGGCACACAAGAGCCACTCGGGCAGGTGCCGGGGAGGGGGCAGCTGATTGATTGCTCCTTGCTTTCCTGCACCAGCCCTACCTGGGCTCAGACTCAGCCTGTCTCCTCCTGGGCCTCACCCAAGTCCCTCCCACCTGCATGGTCCAGAGGAGTACCCCTACCACGGCCCCTCCCCACTGCTCCCGGTCCTCCTTGGGCTCTTCCTTTATCCTTCAGCTCCTTCGAACCCCCAGTTGAGCCACAGTCCCAGACCTCAGCTTGCGGATTTCTGCCTGCCCCCTCCGCTACCTGGAGGAGAAAGAGGGGCCCTCTTACCACTGGCCCACGGTGACCAGCTACCCAGAATCCCACAGGATGGCCTGGGTCCTCTCCCTTCTGTAGTCTCTGTCCACCCTCCTGCCACAGGGGCCCTGCCCTTGACCTCTTGGTTGCAGCTCTGGCCCCGGACGGCCAAGTGTTCACTAACCCCTCTGGTAACCTGGCTGCCTTGGCCATCACCCCACCTCTGTCGCACCTGGGCCCGTGACTCTGTCTTCCTGTAACCCCCTCCCTTTGCCCAGAGCCCTGCACTCTGCCGTCCCTTCCGTCAGGGCGATGTCCCCGTGGCACCCACGTCCCCACTGAGGATGGGGTCAGCAGGCCCACTCTTGGCCCCCGTCTCACGAACAGCTGCTGCTCTGCAGACCTGGGCTCCACACACTTGTTGTCAGCACACCTGGGGCTTGCTGGGGACACCAGGGCTAGGCCACTGAGTGACCATCGGAGGTTCTGCCCATGTGTGGGGCAGAGACCCCCCCGGACTCCGCTCAGGGCACACACAGGATGGCTCCGGGGCTGTGGCTCCAGGGAGGGGCTCAGTGAGCACATCCCCGCCTCTCCTGCGGGGAGAAAACTCTCAGGGGACGGCACCTGCTGTCCTCAGTGCAGCTGGCCAGACGCAGGCACCCGTGCTCCCCAGCTCTGCCTGGCCGGCTGTGGTCCTTGCTCCGCTTCCTAGCACGCCTGCCTCGACTTCCCCACCTTGGACGATGGACGTACAGGACGCGGCTCATGGGCAAAGGCGATGTGTATGAACATCTTGGGGACGAGCGCTGTCCCTGCGCAGCTTTGCCTTCCCACGCACCTCGACGAGGGCTTCGGCATGATCATCCGAAACGTGGACACAGCAGGTGGTGCTGAACGCCACTCTGTGCATCGGGGACTTTCAGACTCCTTAGTGGTCATTATAGATCCTGGGTTGTGAGACAAGATGCCAGTCCCCTGTGGGCTGCCAGAGTGCCACCACCCGTCCCCTTATCCGACTGCATCCTGGTGCCACTTCCCAGTCTCCAGCAACCGTGATCACTCTCTTCTTCCCCGAGTTCAGTTCTGGTCATTTCATCGCCACACTGTCTCCACAGTGGCTGCACTAATTTACATTCCACCAACAGGCGTAAGGCTCCCCCTTCTCCACAACCTCTCCAGCATTTGTTACTCTGTGTTTTTGATGCTGGCCTTCTGACAGGGGTAACGTGATATCTCACTGTGGTTTTGGTTTGCATTTCCCTCAAGGTTAGTGATAGTGAGCATTGTCCAAATATTCGTTGGCCATTTCTATTTCTTATTTTCAGAAGTGTGTATTCAGCTCCTTTGCCCATTCCTTTATTGGACTGGTTGCTTTGTTGTGGTTGAGTTTTTTGAGTTGCTGATAGATTCTGGATGTTAATCCTTTCTTGAAGAAGTCTCTGCAAATATTTTCTCCCATTCTGTCCAATGTTTCCCTCTGTTCACTGTTTCTCTTCTGTGAAGAAGCTTCTGAGTGTCACGTAACCCATCTGTCTCGTTTTGCTTTTGTAATCTGCATGTTTGAGGATCTCACCCAAGAAATTTCAACTAAAAACAATGTTTTCAATGGTTTCCTCCATGTTTCCTCTAGCATTTTCCTAATTCAGGTCTTACATTTAGGTCTTCAATACATCTTGAGTTGATTTTGTATACGGTGGGAGGTAGTGATCTAACTTCATTTTTGACAGATGTATATCCAGTTTCACCAACACCATTTATTCAAAAGACTACACTCTCAGCAATGTATGTTATTGACACCTTTGTCAAAGTGAGGTGGCTATATGTACTGGATTGATTTCTGGGCTCTTTATTCTGGTCCATTTGGTAACATGCTGATTTCTCTGCCAGCACCATGATGTTTTGATTACTGTAGCTGGTAGTGTGCTTTGAAGTCAGGTATTGTGATGTTGCCTGCCTTATTTTTTTCCTTAGGATCACTTTAGCAATTCTGAGCCTTCTGTGGTTTCCTAAGAATTTCAGGGTTGTGCTTTCTAATTCTGTAAAGACTCTAATTAATATTCTGATGGGGATTTCATTGAATTTGTGGATAGCTTTAGATAGTATGGACATTTTAATAAAACCAATTATGTCAATCCATGAACATGGGATACCTTCCCACTTTTTGTATTCTCTAATATTTCTTTTATCAATGTTTTATAATTTTTACTGTAGAGATTTTTGCTTCTTTGGTTAGTTTTACTCATTGGGTGCTTTGTAGCTATTATGAATGGAATTGCTTTCTTAATTTCTCTTTCAGTGAAATAATTATTGGTGTATAATAATGCTACCCTTCTCTATATTAATTTTTTATCCTGCAACTTTACTGCACTGGTTTAACAGTTCTAATACCTTTTGGTGGTGTGGTTAGGTTTTTCCATATATATATATATATATATATATATATATATATATATATATATATAAAGTTGCATCATCTACAACCATGGATAGTTTGAGTTTTTCTTTTCCAATTTCAATGTCTTTGTTTCTTTTTTCTTCTGAATTGTTCTTCCTAATGCTTGTAACACTTCACTCAATAGGAGTGATGAAGGTAGGCATCTTTCTGTTGTTCTAGATCTGAGGGGAAATGTTGTCAGTTTTTCCCCATTCAGCATGATATTGGTTGTGGATTTGTTAAGGTATTAACATTAAGGTATGTCCCTTGTAGACTTCATTTGTTGAGAGTTTTTAATCATGAAAGAATGTTTAATCTTATCAAATGCTTTTTCTGCCTCTATTGAGATGGTCAAATGTTTTTGTTACATTTTGTAGCTCTTCGGTGAAATTATCTAAAAAGTCTGCCAGGTCCATTTTCTCTGTAGTATAGTTCAACTCTTTGTGATTTTCTGTCTGAGGATTTGGTCATTGATAAAAGTGGGTTGATGAAGTTCATAACAATAATATTGCATTCCATATTTCCCTTAAGATCTGATAATATTTGCTTTATATATTTGAGTGGCATACATGTTGACACCTGTTATATCTTCTTGCTATTTAGAATCTTTTGACAATATATAGTGACTTTGTCTCTTTTTACATTTTTAAAGTCTGGGCTTTTAAACTTATTTGTATGTGGAGGAGGGAGAGACACAGAGAATGAACAAAACAGACACAGACACAGATACAGAGACAGCTGCTATCCACAGGCTTATTCTCCAAATGCCCTCAATGGCTGGTGGCTGGGAGCCAGGAACACAACCCAGGTCTCTCTCTTGGATGGCAGGAATATAGTTACTTGAGTCACCACCATTGCCTCCCAAGGTCCACATTGGAAAGAAGCTGGGTCAGGAGACAAAGCCAGAATTCTTTTGCATATTCTGATACAGGATGCAGGTGCTTCAGCCTGATAAGGGTACAGCTATTCATGCTTGCTTTTGGTGTCTGTTTGCAGGGAATGCCTTCTCCCATCCTTCTCTGTTAGTCTATGTGTGTCCTTAACAATGAAGTATATTTCCTATAGGCAGCAGATTGTTTGGTCTTGAGTTTTTATATTCCTTTGGTCAGTTTGTATCTTTTTTTTTTTTTAGAGTTTATTGAATGACACAGAAACGGAGATATCTTTCAGCTACTAGTTTACTACCCAAAATTCTGCAATAGCCAGGGCTGGGCCAGGCCAGAGGTAAGAGCCAGGCACTCCATCTGGGTCTCCTACAGATACAGCAGTGTCCTAAGTACTTTAGCCAACACCTGCCGCCCCCCAGGATGCACATATGCAGGTTATTGGATCCAAAGACAAGGAGAGACTAGATCCTGGGTACTACAATATGGAACATAGGCATCCCAAGCAGTGGCTCAACCTGCTGTGCTACAATGCACACCTCAGTCTATATCTTTTGATTGGAGAATTTAATCCATTTACATTTATTTGTTAATATGGATAGGTAAGGTCTTATTCTTTTGCTAACTATTTTCTGATTGTGCTATATTTCTTGTTCCTTTCTATCTTGTTATTTATCATTGTTGGTGAATAGCATTGTGCAGGGGTGGTCTTGATCCTTTTATCTTTTCTAATTTGTGTGTCTGTTATAAGTGAGTTTTATTCTTTCATGCTTTTTCATGGATTGTAGAAATCCATTAATCACCGCTTGTATGTCGAGTCTGGTTGGGATGAATTCCTTCAGCTGTTGCTTCTAAGAGAAAGATTTATTATGCTCTGGTCTGCGCAGGACTGCTTTGCTGTTAGACCCAGTAGTGCTCCAGGTGGGCAGGTGTCGTTTCTTCCCAGCCTTGGAATATGTCATCCCCCTCTCATCTGCACGGTGAAGCTTGTGCTAGCTGTCTGCTGTTCCTCTGGACTGAATTCCCTCGTACGTCATTTGTCATGAATGTGGAAACCCCTGCCCCTTCTCTCTCTTGCAGAACAATGCCGTTCCCCACTGTGTGGGGTCTCCTCCTGCTGATAGGCCTGTATGTCCAGGTGGCTGGCTCTAAAGACAAATATCCTGAGGAGAAAGGTGCATCCAAGCCTGATCCTCAGGACCCAGAGATTCCAGACTGCCAACAGATTTACCACAGCGTTGCTGATGTTTTTTTAAACTTGTACCGAAACCCAAAATTCTGGCCAACAGACACCAACATCTTGTTCTCACCAGTGAGCATCACTGCTGCTATTGCCACACTCTCCCTGGGGACCAACGCTGACACTCAGACCCAGGTCATGAAGGCCCTGGGGCTCAACCCCCAGAAGGTGGCCATGGCTCAGCTGTACCAGTGCTTACAGCAGCTGCCCTACATCTACCACCAACCAGACATCCAGCTGCAGCTTGCCGCTGGCAGCCACCTGCTCACTGACCACACCCTGACTCCGATAAGGCCATTTGCTGGGAGCACCAAGCTGTCCCACTCAGAACCCATCATCATGAACTTCAAGGACCCTGAACGGGCTCAGCAACAGATCAGCAACTATGTGGAGAAGGAGACCCAAAAGGAAATCATGGGTTTGATCAAGAATCTTACAACTGAGGCAGATTCTTTCATCCTCAATCACATGACCTTCCGAGGTAAGATGGAGCGCGGCCTGAGCTGGTTCTCATGAACTGACCTGGATACAGGCTCCACTGCGAGTGCTTAGCCTTTCCCGACAGTGCACTGTGGAGGGTGGCGGGGCATCTCAGCATGGCCTCTCCCACTGCACACACACACAAACCATGGTGCATTCTCCACAACCAGATAGGATGCCCCAAACCCTTCTGAATGACTTAGCAGAGCCTGGGTCATGCTGACTCCCAGAGTGAATCCCTACTAGGATACATGGTGATCCCAAAGCACAGGGCCAGGAAACAGGAGCTTGTGAATGGAACAGTGTCTCATGGACACAACGTGGGGCTCCAGCGTCATAGGAGAGTGGCCATCCAGAGCCTGAAAGAGCTGAGTTCAGATTCTGCTGTCCCCACTCGCTAGCTGCTGACCCCGGAGAAGTGATTCTACCTCTCTGAGATACTACTTTCCTGCCTTGTCATGGACAAAGATACCCCTCTCGTCTGGTGTTCACCAGGACAAAGTGTGCCTCAGAAATGTGGACTGTGTGGCTACCTGGCAGAGGAGTGGCTCAGCTAGGTGCCCAGCCACATTTCTCCCTCTGGAAGGCTGAAAGGTCAAGAGCCTGTAGTGCCCCAGGGCCCCCAAGGTGGCTTCCACTGCCCCAGGGCAGTCGGGTCAGAGGCTGCCCCCTGGCCCCTGGCTCCCGGGCCCCTGGGGCCGAGTCCCGCAGTGCAGAGCTCCAGGTCAGAGTGAGCTTGGCAGATAATCCCACAGCTTCTGTCCCCTTGCCAGCCCCGGCGCCTCCCCTGCCCATCAGTGTAGGGTCCTGGGTCCCCAAGGCATCTGCCTCCCCGACTGCCCTCACGGTGAGGCTGTTGTGGGGTCACAGGAAGGCAGCCACCCAGAAAATTGCATTTCCCCTGGGGGCCAAGACAAGGACACACCTGGTGCGGGCACTTGCGTGCTGACCGGCCTACCTGTCTGCAAGGGTGCTCAGGTGCAACACGGGGAATCTCTATTCTGCCCCCTAGTGTTCAGTAAGCATCACCAGATAATAACACTCCCTCTGGGGATGTTCCCTCTCTCCCTCTCTCTCTCTCCCTCTCTCTCTCCCCCCTCTCTCCCTCTCTCTCCCCCTCCCTCTCTCTTTCTCTCTCCCTCTCCCTCTCTCCCCCTCCCTCTCTCTTTCTCTCTCCCTCTCCCTCTCTCCCCCTCCCTCTCTCTTTCTCTCTCCCTCTCTCTCTCTCCCCCTCTCCCTCTCTCCCTCTCCCTCTCTTTCTCCCTCTTTCTCTTCCCCCTCTCTCTTTCTCCCTCTTTCTCTCCCCCCCTCTCCCTCTCTCTCTCTCTCTCCTTCCCCCCTCTCCCTCTCTCCCTCTCTCTCCCCCTCCCTCTCTCTTTCTCTCTCTCTCCCTCTCTCTCTTCCTCTCTCCCTCTCTCTCTCTCTCCCTCTCCCCCCTCTCCCTCTCTCTCTCTCTCCCTCCCTCCCTCTCTCTCTCTCCCTCTCTCTCCCCCTCTCTCTCTCCCTCTCCCTCTCTCTCCCTCTCTCTCTCCCTCCCTCTCTCTCCCTCTCTCTCCCTCTCTCTCTCTCCCTCTCTCTTCCTCTCTCCCTCTCTCTCCCTCTTCCCCCCTCTCTCCCTCTCTCTCTCCCTCTCTCTCCCCCTCTCTCTCTTCCTCTCTCCCTCTTCCCCCCTCTCCCTCTCTCTCTCTCTCCCTCCCTCCCTCTCTCTCCCTCTCTCTCTCCCTCTCCCTATCTCTCCCTCTCTCTCTCCCTCTTTCTCTCTCCCTATCTCTCCCTCTCTCTCCCTCTCTCTCTTCCTCTCTCCCTCTCTCTCTCTCCCTCTCCCTCTCTCTCTCTCTCCCTCCCTCCCTCTCTCTCTCTCCCTCTCTCTCCCCCTCTCTCTCTCCCTCTCCCTCTCTCTCCTTCTCCCTCTCTCTCCCTCTCTCTCTCTCCCTCTCTCTTCCTCTCTCCCTCTCTCTCCCTCTTCCCCCCTCTCTCCCTCTCTCTCTCCCTCTCTCTCCCCCTCTCTCTCTTCCTCTCTCCCTCTCTCTCCCTCTTCCCCCCTCTCCCTCTCTCTCTCTCTCCCTCCCTCCCTCTCTCTCTCTCCCTCTCCCTATCTCTCCCTCTCTCTCTCCCTCTTTCTCTCTCCCTATCTCTCCCTCTCTCTCCCTCTCTCTCTCCCTCTCTCTCTCTCCCTCTCTCCCTCTCTCTCCCTCTCTCTCTCTCCCTCTCTCCCTCTCTCTCTCTCTCTCTCTCTCTCTCTCCCCCGCTCCCTCTCCCCCCCCCCCTCGCACACACACACACACACACACACACACACACAGGCTGCTGGTCTCATTTCAACCCCAGTGTGCAGATGATGAGGCTGAGGCTCAGGGCTCGGCCACACTTTCTGAGCACCCCCGCTCCTCCTCCCCAGGAAAACTGCACGATAAGTTTGACACCGTGAGCATTGCCGAGGAGAACTTCTACGTGAACGAGAACCTCACCGTCAAGGCGCCCACCCTGTACTGCTGGAGCACGTTCCACATGCAGCGAGACGAGCTGCTGTCCAGCTGGGTGCTGGTGCAGTTCTACATGGGGAACATCACCGCCTTCTTCCTCCTGCCCGACCACGGGAAGATGCAGACGCTCACGGAGCAGATCACTCAAGAGCGCCTCGACGACATCAGGAGCTTCACTGACATAAAGTGAGTCCCGGCGGCCCAGGAGCTGCCCGGAGACCTGAGACCTGGAGACGGAGGCCCAGGGACCTGAGACGGCTGGGGACTGGGGACGGAGGCCAGCAGGAGGAGCCGGGGCTGGGGCGGAGGCCCAGGGACCTGAGACGGCTGGGGCGGAGGCCCAGGGACCTGAGAAGGCTGGGGCGGAGGCCCAGGGACCTGAGAAGGCTGGGGACTGGGGACGGAGGCCCAGGGACCTGAGACGGCTGGGGACTGGGGACGGGGGCCCAGCGGGAGGAGCCGGGGCTGGGACGGCGCCACCAGAGCTGGGCCTCCAGGAGCAGGCGTGCACTCGCGGGAGTGTCGGCCCGGCTCTGCAGTGGGGAGCAAGGGTCCCGTCCCGGGCAAGGGCTCTCCCCAGCAAGGCCGCTGCCCCCTGCCGACATCCAGTGCTCCTGTCCAGGACATCAGCACCAACACAGGCTGTGCTGGGGCCAGGGGCAAAGAGCTGGGCCTGTGGGCAGAGGCCGGAGCTGAGGGTGACGTCCCAGCACAGAGGGTCCCTGGGGTGAACGTGGGGGAGCCTCACGGAGAGGTCCAGGGAGGGAGGGGCCAGGGCGAGTGTGGACAGCTGCCCCTTCTATGCCACTTCCCTCCGGGGGCTCACTGCCTCCCCAGGGTCAGTAGCACCTGAGGACGCCCCCACAGCAGTGCTCATGTGTGCAAGGAAGCGTGCCCATGCTCCACTGAGCCACCTGCCCTGGGTGCCGTAGATGCACACGACACACACACAGGGGTGAGGCAGAACATACGGTGCGAGGGTGCAGACCTCTGCCCCACCCCAGCCCTGCCTGAGGCTGCCGCACCCAGGATGAGAACAGAGAACAAGAAGGGCTGTGCGAGTGCACCCCCTCCCAGGGCCTGAGCACGCGGCCTGCTCTGCCCGCTCTTCTCTGTCCCAGGGGACAGTCGTCATTCAGCACCTGCCGCTGCCACCCAGGATCCCCCTGGGAAGAGTCCAGGGAGCCCCACGGTTGTGGGGGTGGAGATGATAAGGGGCAGCTGACATAAGCTCTGAGAACAACACCTGGAATCTGCCTGGAGGGCTTTCTGGAGGAGAGGGTGCTTCAGGGCTCCCAGAACAGGGGGTTCACCCTTTGGTGCTAAGGCTGCAAAGGCATCAGGCGGACAAGACACAAACCAAGGCAGCTTTGCATCCAGGCCTGGGGGGAGGGGCACGGGCCTGCGTGGGAGAAACCACCAGAGAAGGAAACTTGTAGAGCCAGTGAGCCCAGCAGATCTGCGCCTAGCGACGCCTCCCTTCCCTCTGCTCCCGAGCAGGTACTACCACATACACTTCCCCAAGCTGTCCACTGTCACAGTCAGCGACCTGAAGTCGTTCGAGGGAGGCCTGGGCCTCCCCAACCTCTTCAAGGATAAGATCGACCTCTCGGGTGCCAAGCAGCAGAGAACCGTCAAGAACCACAAGGTGAGCTGGCCCCGAGGACCACGCTGTCCCTTGGGGCATGGAGAGCAGAGTGGGGGAGGTGCAGGGTCCAGGCAGGCGGCAGGAGACAGGCCCGAGACACCCCCCAGGTGCAGATCTGCCTGCTTCCTGGGAGCCACTGGACCGCCCGCCGGGGCGGTTAGTGTCAGGTAACAGAGCTGGGGAGGGGGCTTCCTGTGCTGCTGGACTGGTAAGGGTCTCCCCTGAGGCTGGGTCACTGACCTCCTGCCTCATCTTTACCCTTGACCTTCCGGTCTCCCAGCTTCAACTTCCCCATCCTGACAGAGAACCCCGGAGTCAGGGACTTGCAAGGGCCGCCTGGCCCCTGGCTCTGCGGGTGCTGGGGCTATGGGTGTCGCCAGTGTGAGTAAGCACTGTGTGAGTGAGCACAGTGTGAGTGAGCACCTGAGCGTCCAGCTGCAGGTGTTTCCCACCCAGGAAGAGCCAACGTGGCCGACGCACAGAGCTCGTCCTCCACTGGGTCCGGGGAGCCTGTGGGGGACAAAGCCCTCCGGATGTCACCTTTACAGTCCTTGTCTCCAAGGACCTTAAAACCCCTTCTGAGAAAGGAGAGAGGGGTGGCACGGGGGGAGGAGTAGGGTCAAGGCCATTGTCCCCTGCAGAGGCTGGGGTGCGGTCACAGGGGTGGGAGCTACGGGGCAGGACGGGGTTGTAGGGAACTGGGAGATTCCAGGCCCGAGACTCAGAGAAAGGCTTTGGGCGACTGTGCAGGGTGGAGCCAGGGACAGGGTGGGCAACCCCGGGGCTGAGGCGTCCACCTGGGGCTCGGTGCGGGTGCAGCTCACAGCCCTCCTTCTCCCGCCATCAGATGATACAGCAGGCCGTGCTGACCATAGATGAGAATGGGACGGAATTCTCCCCGAGCACGGATACGCTGGTGCATTACTCCTACAGGGACCTCACGGTCAGGTTCAACCGGCCCTTTGTGATCGTCCTCAGCACCTCCAAGGAAGACGAAATCTTCCCCCTCTTCATGGGAAAAGTGTCGAATCCTATGAAATCCTAATCTCCTCTCTGCCCTCAGCCCGTCGCCAGGCCGGGCCCCTCTCTGCACGACATTAAAGAAGGGCCCCCGAGTGTCACCTGCAGCTTCTCCATGGAGTCTCCCTTTGTGCCCCGATGATGCTCTGCGTGGAATTAAGGCCACAGGTCCCCTCCTGGGCCCCTGCATGCATATCCATGAGGCACCTGTGCCAACAGCAGTGAATGTCGGTTCATTATCCTTTGCTGCAACCAAAGGCCTAAGGGATCTGTAAAGGGAGGTCTAATGCCTTGCAAAGAAATGGGGTTTCCTCAGCTCCCAGCTTTGAACAAACGGGGCCCATGGGCCCAGTGCCTGCTCCGCTCTGAGACAGGTCTGAGGGCGCAGCGCCTCACCTCTGAGTCAGTGCAGGCAGGTGGGAGTCACGTGACCAGACGGGAAGTCAGCAATTGCAGAGGGACGACGGGTCTTTCTGATCACAATCCGCTCAGTGGGGATCCCCAAGAACTCTGTGAGCTCCTTCGTGGGGCCACGTCCCCTGGACCTGCCACCAGGGTCTCCACCTTACAGGTGCCGGCACCTCTCACCTCACTCGACTAGGGACCGGCCTTCTGACACGTGAGCTGCTGAGGGGCACCCCCAAATCCTGTGAACCCCTCTGCAGCAGGCCCACGGCTCCCATAGCCTTTCGGTCCTCTTCCCATGGAAACCCGCGTGATTTCCGGCTGCCTGGGAGTCTCCTGCATTCACACACGGCCCAGACTCCGGCCCACGTGCCTCACATCCGTGTCCCTGCCAAGCCTCCCCGTGCACCCCAGAATCCCTCACTCTCCCGCGGCACCTGCCAGACCCGGCACCTCACAGCCAGCCCTGTGCAGCTGCACTTGCAGCCGCAGAAGGGAGGAGCCATGTGCCCCCTCGGCCGCCGTGTCACCTCCCCAGGCTCGGCCCCTGCTGCTCTCCGGGGGTTTCCCATCAGCATTTCTGGCAGGTTTCTCCATGGGACTGGACCTGGGCGTCTGCCTGTGTCCTTGTTCCATCACTGCCCCAGAGACCTGCACAGCTCTCCCGGAAGCAGGTCCCTGAGGGACAGACAAGGGCACATGAGGGGTCCCAGCGCTCACACACAAGAACCCAGACAACACTCAAGTAGCTCCATCAGGATGTACATGAGAGCCTGGACGACCCCAGGAGACACTAGGACCCTGGAGAGCCCAGACAGGAGGAAGAACGCTCACAGCCTTGCTGCCATCCCCGCAGCCACAGGGACTCCTCACTGCCGGTGAGAACAGTGCCCCCAGGACTGTGCCCACCAGGCACGGGCAGTCCCAGCTACAGGGAGGACCCTCGGTCTTCGCAGGCTTGCAGCCCAGCGAGGGGAGCTCCATGGCACAGGCACTGAGTTCCTTCAGCAAGTCCCAGTGGCACCATCACAGCCCGGAGCAGAAGCAGTGTGATACCATCGTGAGAAGGCAGCCTCTGTGGGCACTCATGCTGATCTCTCAGACGGGAGCCCTGTGTCTCTACCCCTGCAACACCACGCACATCACACCACGGCAGTGAGAACGACACACCCCCACTGACCCAGCCAGCCAGGAAGCATGACCAGGACTCGCAGGCACCAGTCCTCACAGTGCCTGCACCACAGGTCAGGTGGTTATGCCCCCCAGAACCTGGAGCCTGGGGCACTGTCCCCCCTCAGACTCGAGGCCTCTCCCCTCCGTTGTCCCCTGTCCCCTGCCACCTGGAACATCTCACGTGCCCACTGGGAATGCAAGTGTTCACCCCATTGACCTGGCCTCTGCCACCACGACAGACAAGGAGAAACTTATTTGCCAGATGAGCCAATACCAACACGGAAGCAGAAGTACAAAGGGGCAGGGTAACATGACACCTGCTAAGAGTGCAATTCCCCTGGAGCAACAGACCTCACAGAGAGGTGCCAGGTGAAGAATTCAAAGAATGGGACCCACGCTGTGGCATAGTGGGTAGAGCTGCCCCCTGCAGTGCCAGATCCCATATGGGCGCTGGTTCAAGACCCTGCTGCACTTCTTCCCAACCAGCCCACTGCTATGGCCTGGGAAGGCAGCAGAAGATGGCCCGAGTGCTTGGGCCTCTGTACCTGTGGCATGAGAGACACGGAAGAGGCTCCTGGCTCCTGTCTTCAGATTGACACAGTTCCATCTATTGCAGCCATCTAGGGAGTGAACCACCAGATGGAAGACCTCTCTGTCTCCCTGCCTCTGCCTCTCTCTAACTCTGCCTTTTAAATAAACAAATAAATCTGAAAAATAATTCAAAGACTGACTAGTGGGAAGCTCAACAAGATACAAGAGTGCGGGGGGGGGGGGGGGTCACGAAAATGAAGACAGCAAAGTCCTGACACATATGGGAAATCCAGCGCACAGACAGAAATCTGGATCAGAAACCAAACAGATCTTAGAAAGGAAGAACTCATTACATGGAAGGAAAAATGCAGTCGAAAGCCTCACGATAGACCAGACAGAGCAGAAGAAAGACTTTAAACTTTAGAGTCAGGCCTTTTGAAATATCCCAGGCAAACATAAACACATATTTTAGAGATTTATTTTTTTTATTTGAAAGGCAGAGTTACACACACACAGGGTGAGGGGATCTTCCATCTGCTGGTTCACTCCCCAAATGGCCACAAGAGCTGAGGCTGGGCCAGGCCGAATCCAGGAGCCAGGAGCTTCATCAGGGTCTCCCAGGTGGGTGCAGGGGCCCAAGCACTCGGGCCATCTTCTGCTGCTTTCCCAGGCCATAGCAGGGAGCTGGATCGGAAGTGGAGCATTGGGGACTCAAAGCAGTGCCCATGTGGGATGCAGACACTGCAGGGATGAAGGTAGAGCTGGAAACTTCCTACATGGGCAATCGTGGACATCGGGGCAAGAGGCCCACAGGGACTCGGACAGCCGTGATGGGCGGAGGTTCTCACCACGAGCAACTCATCTGATCAGAGTATCTGCACCCAGGCCCTTGCACAGGTGGGACCGAGTCTGACACGGGAGGCACAGGTGGCATATGGCTCCCCTCCCAGCACTCCCTGGGTCTGCAACCACACAGACACCTGCTCCGTCCAGGGGAGGGAGAGAAGAACGAGAGGAGGGCCCCCTGGGAGCAGCTGCTCTGATGCCAGCTGGCAGGGAGGGAGGCCAGCCTGGGGTCAGCACAGACCCAGACTCTCCCTGGCTCCTGAGAAGCAGTCAACAAGCAGCCCCAGGCTCCTTGAGGCTGAGGCCCAGGGGCTGGTGTCCAGGTTGGGTCTCAACCTGTGTGGCCAGGCCCAGAGCCAGGGCCAGGCCCAAAGCCAGGGCCTGCACCTGTGGGAATCCAAACATCCAAGCCCGCTCTTGGAGGCTCCTGAGCAGAGACGTCAGAGCAGCTGTGTGACCTACGCAAATATTGGCACCTCTCTGAATCTCCTGTGTTCACTGAGAATGCTGGGAGGAGCAGGGGAAATCAATCCCGAGGTGATGAACAGCTGCGAGATGCGAGTTGCCAGGGCAGCTGTTCCAGGACCGGGGGGGGGGGGGGGGGGGGGTTCTAGCCCATGACAGCTGTTAACAGAATCCCAGAGGACATCAGGATCCTCAACCCCCACCCCACCCCACCCCCGCCACAGGGACCTGCTGGCCTTGACCCTGTGCTAGGTCGGTCTCGGAGCTGAGAGGAAACGTGTATTCATTAACTCCTCAGATAACCTGGCTGCCTCTCTCCTTTGCCACCTGCCCTTCTCTTATCTGGGTTCACGGCCCCTTCTCACCTGCTGGTTCCCTGAGCTGCGTCTCCACTCTGCAGCTCCCCTGTGTGCACGTGGTTAATTTCCAAGTGGGACACGTAAGCCCGCAGGGACAGGAGAGGGGCCTCTCTGGAGCTGGGAGGTCCCCAAGTGAGCATTTGGAGACCTGTGGGAGAAATCCTGCTTAAAACACTGATAGAAAAATCAACAAAGCACTGGCCACGGGACTCAACGGCACAGTAGGCCATGCGGGGATGGCCTGGCATGAACGCAATCTATAACATTCCGAGGGGAAAACTCACATTTCAACTGATGCAGAAAAAGCATTTGAGAGAATTCAACAAAATCTCACGATTTAAAAAAAAGAAAACTCTGGCCGGCGCCATGGCTCACTAGGCTAATCCTCCGCCTTGTGGCACCGGCACATCGGGTTCTAGTCCCGGTCGGGGCGCTGGATTCTGTCCCGATTGCCCCTCTTCCAGGCCAGCTCTCTGCTGTGGCCAGGGAGTGCAGTGGAAGATGACTCAAGTCCTTGGGCCCTGCACCCTATGGGAGACCAGGAGAAGCACCTGGCTCCTGCCATCGGATCAGTGCGGTGCGCCGGCTGCAGCGCGCCAGCCGCGGCGGCCATTGGAGGGTGAACCAATGGCAAAGGAAGACTTTTCTCTCTGTCTCTCTCTCTCACTCTCCACTCTGCCTGTCTAAAAAAAACCTCAATACACAAAGAATATAAAGAAGTTTTATGAACGTATAAAAGCCGTCTATGACAAGTCCACGGGCGGCTCCATCCTTGATGGTGAAAGACAGCGCTGTTCTATGATCCTGAACATATGCAGGGTCTTCAAAAAGTTCATGGAATGTGTGCTCTGAAGAACTATGCAGGCACGACGCATGTTTGCGCCAAAATAAACACTTTAATTCCATTTTTTCACAAACTTTGAATTAGCCTCATAAAAAAGAATGCCTGCTCTCTTCGCCTCTATTTAACTTAGTCTTGGAAGTTCTAGCCAAAGCAAGCAGGCAAAAAAGAAACAAAGAAATGAAAGTCACCACATTGGGAAGGAAGTAAGATTCTGCATTCACACTCGCAAGGTCTTCTCTGTGGGACACCCTAAAAATCCCACAAGCCAACACACCAGAAACTGTTAGAACCAACAAACAAATCCAGAAAGCTACAGGACACACAATCCACACACAAAAATGAGTCATGCTTCCACATCCTCACAAAGAGCAATCCTGAAAGAAAATGAAGGGGGGTGGCGCCGTGACACAGTAGGTTAATCCTCCACCTGCAGCACCGGCATCCCATATGGACACCAGTTCTAGTCCCAGCTGCTCCTCTTCCTGTCCAGCTCTCTGGTATGGCCTCGGAAAGCAGTAGAAGATGGCCCAAGTCCTTGGTCTTCTGCACCCGCATGGCAGACCAGAAAGAGGCACCTGGCTCCTGGCTTCGGATTGGCATAGGCACACTTCCAGCCGTTGCGGCCATTTGGGGAGTGAACCAACAGAAGGGAGACCTTTCTTTCTGTCTCTCTCTCTCTCACTGTCTGTAACTCTACCTCTCAAATAAAATAAATAATATATTTTTTAAAAAATGAAGAGAAATAATCCACCTACAACAGCATCAAAAAAAAATACTTAAGACAAAACTCCCCCCAAGGAGCTGAAAGAGTTGCGCACTGAAAATGTAAAAACATCGCTGAAAGAGGCTAAAGGAGACATAGGGAATCATAGGACACTCTGCGCTCAGGGCCTGGAACCTACCACTGTCACGATATCAGGACTCCCCAAAGTAACCTACAGCTTAACGCAATCCCTGTCAAAACCACTCTGATTTTTTTCTTTTTGGAGAAGTAAAGAAATCCACTCTAAAGTCATGTGGACACTCAAGAGATGCCAAGTAGCCAAAGAGTCCTGAAAAAGAAGAGAGTTGGAGCTCTCACAGTCCTGATGCCACAGGCACGGGAACCAAAGCCGTGTGGCACCGGCATGAGGACACACAAGCTAACCGAATAGAATAAAAATCCCGGGAATAAACCCTCCTAGAGGTCGGCTGACTTTGGATATAGGTGCTAAAACGTTCAATGGGGGAAAGACACAGTTTTTGGCAAGTGGTGTTGAGAAACTGGATTTCCATACTGCAAGAGCAGGATGTTGAACCTCTACCTCTGCCGTGTCCCAAAGTAAGCCCAAGTGCATCCAAGACCTAATATGAGTTCAAACTGTAACCCTCTCAGGAGGAAACATGGCGGAAACCTTCAAGACCCTGGATTTGGCAATGATTGCTCGGATCGGACACCAACAGTTAAAACAAACTGGGATGCATCCAAACGGACAGGCTCTGTGAGGAGAAGGAGACAATCAACCAAGTGGGAAAGTTAGTGTAGAAGGAGAGGAAGTGCCTACGAATCGTGTCTCTGGTACGGGGCTAATTTCCAGAGTGAATATAGGTGCACATACAAAACGCCACAATTCAACAATTTTTTAAAAGCCCTGATTGAGAAATACACGTTTGTCCAGATACCCAATGACTGACGGACACATGAAAAGGGGGCTCACCGTCAACAAAGCTCAGGGAAACACAAACCAGAACCACAAGGAGACAACACCCCACACCTATGTGTGTCAGGATTGCTACTGAAAACAAACAAAAAACAAAAGAAAAAAAAAAAACACTCAGAGGGCTGGCTGTGTCATAGCACCACCATCTGCAGCGCCGGCATCTCACATGGGCACCGATTCGAGTCCCGGCTGCTCCTCTTCCGATCCAGCTCCCTGATGGTGCACCTGGGAAAGCAGCAGAGGATGGCCCAAGTGCCTGGGCCCTGCACCCATGTAGGAGACCTGGAAGAAGCTCCTGGCTCCTGGCTTCGGATCAGCACAGCTTCAGCTGTTGTGGCCATTTAGGGAGTGAACCAACAGATGGAAGACCTTTCTCTCTCTCCCTCTCTCTTTTTTTTGTTGTTTGTTTATTTGTTTGTTTTTTTAAAGATTTGTTTATTTATTCAAAAGTCAGAGTTACAAAGAGAGAGGAGAGGAAAGGAGGGAGAGAGGTCTTCCATCCGATGGTTCACTCCCCAGACCCAGATGGCTGCAATGGTCCGAGCTGCGCCAATACAAAGCCAGGAGCCAGGAGCTTCTTCTAGGTCTCCCACACAGGTGCAGGGGCCCACGGCCTTGAGCCATCTTCTACTGCTTTCCCAGGCCACAGCAGAGAGCTGGATCAGAAGAGGAGCAGTGGGACTAGAACCGGCGCCCATATGAGATGCCGGCACTTCGGGCCGGGGCGTTAACTCACTGTGCCACAGCGCCGGCCCCGCTTTCTGACTCTGTAACTCTGCCTTTCAAATAAATAAATCTTATAGAAATGCATATTCAACCACACGCAGCAATGTTATGAACCCAGTCAATGGGTACATTGAAACTTTTCATAGCAGGTGTAACAAAGAGATTATGATCTGAATTTTAAGGAACTCTTTCAAATCTATAATGAAATAGTGGAGCTTAAAAGGAAGACTATATGAAAATAAAAAATAGCAATGGCAATTTGCAAGAATCTAAACTGCATATTTGATTTTAAGAACGCAAATCAAAGTGAGAGAATGCCACTTATCACTATCAGATTGGCAGAAATCTGCAAGGCTGCCAACACACAAAGCTAAGAGCGCATGCAGAACGTGGTCATTGTGTGCGATTTCACCAGAATATAATTTGGTGACATCAGTCATACTTAAAAGTGGAAAAAACATACTTTTTGCCTCAGGAAGTTTACTATTGGGAATTTACCCAATGGAAATATTTACAAACAAAACAAATGTTTGTTTTAAAAGTGTTCCTTTTAATTGCAGCATTGTTTGCAGACAAAAAAAAAATCCATCAATAGGGAATCGATTGTGTAAATGTAGGAGCACCCCTACGATGGACTGCTGCACAGCCTGGGAGAAGCATGAAGCGGGTCGATAAAATCACAAAAATCAAAATAAATCATTGCACGTGACTGACTTTCTTCTGTGAGCTTCCGTTGACATGTTGAGCAGGTAGCATAGGCCAGATGCTGGCGTGCAGCTGTGACCAACACAGACAAAATGTCTGCCCACAGGAACTCAGTGAGGGGTGAGGACAGTAAATCAGGAGAGCAGCTACCTCGCAAGAGCAGAGGAAGGAGATGAGCCCCACGGTGGAGAACAAGGCGAGGCGGGGCTAGGAAGTGCTGGGTGTGGTGCACACTCACGTAGCATGGCCACATCACCCGCCAGGAGGAGGCATCCGAGACCCAAGGCAGGGGAGAAGGCAAGTCGTGTGGGTATCTAGGAACGAGGACAGGCAGTGCAAAGGCCCTGGGCCAGGGCTGCGGCTGCACTGTTAAAAGCAGCAAGGAGGCAGCGTGCCTGGAAGGCAGAGACCACGAGAGAAAGAAGAGCACCGAAAGAGGCCGGGGCAGCAGCAGCATCCACCCCGGAGGCAGTGCCACATCCTGCACCTGCAGTGACCTCGGCTTTTCCTGCAGGAGACGGCATCCAGCAGATGCTTTAAAAAAAGCATCAAAGATTCACTCAGGAACTAGACAGAGAGGGGAGCTGGGAGATGGGGAGCCTGCGTGGCGCGAGGATGCTCAGGGAGGCAGGCAGCTCCGGTCTGGGAGGAGCACCTGTCCCCTAGGCTTGTCCCTGGGCTGTCAGTTTGTGCTGGAGGCAGGGAGGAGGCACTTTGCTCAAATGGGTTTGCAAAAGGAAAACTCCGGAAAAGTCTTGGCAGGAAGCCTTCTCAGATCCTTTAAAATCTCAGCACGCCAGGAAGGAAGCGGGGCAAAGTTTCCCAAACGTATTTGGCTGTAGGGTGCATTTATTCACAAGTCATCATCGCTGGAGGTCCAGCCAGCACCCACGGGAAACCACTGCGGTGGAGAGGTGCTCTGCAGGGTCACCAGGGGACCCTTTGCCCTGGGGCAGCTCCCTCCAGCACTGGGGGGAAGCTAGGTCAGACGCCCAGGTGCAAGGAGACCAGAGAGCTTGCTTTCCCGCCCTGCCTATCTGTGGCGGCTGCTGGACCCATGCGCCCTCCTGCACTCAGACAAGGAGAAAGACGCTCCTGGACGTTCCTGCCCTCTAGACTCAGGACTGATGGGAGGCTAAGGTGGCAGCGTAAAGTGTGAACTCCCAGATCAGAGGGACAGCACCCCCTCCCGCCGACCACAGTCCCAGGCCACCTCCTCCTTTCCTGGCATCATTGGAGGACAAGGAAGTGCAAGAGTTGGAGTGAGGGAACAGGACCATCTGTGGGGGAGAGGTGGCCAGGCCCAAGGTTGCACAAGCCCACATCACCTTGGGCCCGTTAATATTAACTCAGTTTCCAGCCTGGGGAAGCATCAGCAGTCCCCAGAGTCACTGCCCTGATAAACATTGCTTCGCTCCTCCTGTTGGCTGGATCTTCAAGGCTTTCCATTTGGCCTTCAGACGGTGACCCTGCAGCTCTGATCCCTGTGGCTACAGCTGGGGAAGCTCCACCCCTAGGACAAGGCAGAAACTGACGAGGGCCGAGTGGGAGTAAAGACCCGGCAGAAGCAGCACCAACTGTCATTATGCTTCAGCGTAGTGGTCATCTTGAGCCACCTCAGTAACCACACCATCGAAGTTTCTTCTAAGAGGAATACAGTTTTGGTCCTGGTGGGCATTTCTTTTGTTTGGTGTCCAGACATTTTTTTGATTGCTAGTCATTTTCACAGAAACCAGACTTATGAGAAAGTAGATGCAGCCAACCAAGCATGCGTGCATTTGACCACCTTGTGTTGTGTAGAGTCACTTAGCCATCTTGTCATACCCTGGGCCACACACTGCTGTATGTGAGTCCTGTGTAAGTTCATTGAACAATTCTGAATCACAGATTTCTTTGTAGAAAAGAAGCAAAGGCTGCGTAGACATGCGGTCGCTCTCTTGCTTTCTCAGAAGACTATCTCCAGGATCAGTGTGGACAGAGGACAGACCGGGCTCCACTCAAGGGTGCATGGCAGAGGAAGCACAAGGCTTGAAACTCGCCCACGCAGCAAGTGCTGCACCTGCTATCTAGCAAGATCCATCTGGCGAAGCGGTGGTTTACTTACTTGCAAAAGATGTCATCACTCCAGAGAATATGTGTGAAGTCAGCACAGTAAAAGGTTAATGGTGGAACCCAGGTGGTACACTCAGGGTATTCACTGTCCAAAAAATCTTTGACCCTTGTCATGTTTGCAGATTTTCACATGCCATTCTTTGTCAGATTATGCATTCATCAGAGAGATGCTGTTATGGGTTGAACTGCATCTCCCCAAAAATGTATATGCTAAATTTTTAACTCCCAATACCTCAAAATGTGGCCATTTTGGAGATGGGGTCTTTACAGAGGGAATCAAACTACAATGAGGTTTTCAGGGTAGGCTCTAACCCAGGATGACTGGTGTCCTTATGAGAAAGGCAAATTTAAACACAGAGGGAAGCTGATATGAAGCCACAGAACGAATGCCATCCGGAAGCCCAGGAGGGCAGCCTGGAGCAGATCATCACTCAGGGCTCCCAGGAGGAGGCCACCCAGCCAACAGCTGAACTTCAGACTTGCAGCCTGCAGTAAGTTCCAGGCATTTGCAGTGCTATTGGGCAGCCCTAGCTGACCAGCAGAGATGCTGTGTTTCCTGATCTGCACAGACGGAGGTGCTGGGGGCCAGCAGTGGCCCGATCACCCCCTCAACTCCCAGGATGAGTGCAGATCTAACGAGGACTTTGGGCAGAGTCTTCCCAGAGAGAGTCCCTACTGCAAGGTGTGGGGGCCTGGGAACTGGCAGTGAGCCGCTGGCTTCCTTAGGAATAAATGAGTGACCATGAAGCCAAGCCGTTGCCCACTGGGATCTTAAGGCCAGCTAACGTCCAGTAACAGGCCTAGAAGCATTGAGTTGTTGCCACTGTGGACTTTCAGCACCCAAAGTTCTTCTGAAGATCAAGCTGTTTAAAGACCCAAACAATCCCACATGGCCAGAGAATAGCTGGTGCTCGGGCCCCACTCCTGGCACTGACCACTCGGGAGCCACATCCTCTGAGGCAAGCGCCTTGAACCCCACTTGCCCATTCCCAAAGACACAGGTAGCCTCCTTCTAGGAGACAGGTCTTTACAGAGGGAACCAAATTGCAATGAGGTTTCCAAGGTAGGCTCTAATCCAGGATGACTGGTGTCCTTAGGAGAAGGGCAAATTTAAACACGGAGTTCATGCCCCAAATGCCCACAACAGTCAGGACTGGGTCAGGCCAAACACAGGTGGCTTCCTTCTAGGGTTGTTCAGAGGATCGAATAGGACAACACATCTAAAGTTCCAAGCACATAGTAGGTGCTCAAGAAATGAGAGGCAAAATACTTAGAGGTTGGGCTGAGCTAAGGCTCCCAAGGACTAGTCAACAGGCTCAAAGGCTTGTTTGTTCAGTAAACAAGTGGCCATAGGTGAATGGCTGCAGGACTGTGCAGGTCAAAATCAATACTCGGCTGATTCCAAGTGTTTATCCCCATTCCACGCTGCGAGCATTTGGCTCAGATTTCTTACCAGTGCTGAGAAGCGCAGAGTGGAGCAGAGAAGCCCTTCCCACAGGCAGGAGAGAGGATTCTAAGTCTGCCTCCTGCTGCTTAACTCTTGCGGAGTCCCTGTCATGCCCCCCAGTCTCTGCTTGCTGACGTGCGCTCTACTTGCCCTAGGCTAGCCTAAAACTGTAAGTCCACGTCCCTTGGGCCACGCCTCCTGATCTCACACCCGGGACATCAGCCACCAGTCACAGCCCCAGTTCCACCTTTGTTCAAACTTCAGAATCCTTTTCAAGGCAGAACTCCAGGGACCTCCACCACAGATGACGGAGACCACTTACTGCCCCGACCTACAGATGTCCACGAGGCCTCCTGTCCCCAGATTTCTGAGTCTGACCCCTTTCTTGACCAGAAACAATTTCAGTTTTCATCTTCATCTCCCAAGAAGCCATGCAATGAGTATTTGCGATCTGTCACCACCTGGGTCCTACGTCATGAATTTCCCTACTGTTCCCAGTGCATACATCCAACATCCCCACTAGGTACTAGATGTTGGTAACTCCATTTCTGGGAGAGAAAGGGAGAGAGGGGGAGGGAAAGAGAGAGACAGAGAGAAAGTTCTTCCAGCCATGGTTCATGCCCCAAGTGCCCACAACAGTCAGGACTGGACCAGGAGCCCAAAACTCCATCCAGATCTCCCATATGGGTGGCAGGGACCCAAGTGCTTAACCCAGTGTCTGCCGCTGCCCAGGGCATGCAATAACAGGAAGCTGGGTGAGAGGCAGGGCCAGGACCTGAACTCAAGCCGGGTGCACACATCCCAGCAGCATCGCATCTGCTGTACCAGATACCACCTGGCTACGCCGTTATTTTAAGTAACTTGGTACCTAGAAACCTTCTCTCTGTCTCGTCACGTTTTGTAACTCCCAAAACATTCCAGAGTGAGATTAATTCAAGCCAAATTATGCATTATGTTTTCTAAATCCCAAACATTCCAGAGCGAGATTAATTCAAGCCAAATCATGCATTTCACTACTTCCTCTGTAGAGAGAGTGGGGGGGGGGGGTGGCTGGCAGATGAAGGCACCCTCCCAAAGCCAGAGTCTCAGAGGCCTTTGCGACCCTCACTCTCGGGCAGGAAATTGATGCTTCATTCCGAGAAAGTGTGTCCAAAGACACTCCAAGAGAAATTAATAAATCAAGAAAAAACAGACTCGGGTGTGTGCATGTGTGCATGTGTGGGTGTCTGTGTGCATGTGTGTATGCATGTGTGTGCATGTGTGTGAGTGTGTATGCATGTGTGTATGTGAGCATGTGATGCATGCATGCGCTTTTGTGTGCATGCATGTGTGTATGTGTGGGTGTCTGTGCATATATGTAAATATGTGTGCATGTGTATGGGTGCCTGCATGTGTATGCATGCATGCACACGTGTGCCTGTACTTGTGTATGTATGCACGTGTGCATGTGTGCACATGTGTGTGTGCCTGTGTGTGTGCACGCATGTGTGTGCGTGGTGTTTATAGACATCAGCTCCAACCTGATGCTACAGGAGCTGCCGTACAGGTGGAATGAGAGACATCTGCCGTCAACGTAATCATTTTAATTGAAATTTATTTATTCAGTTTGACAAATCAATTCTAAAGTTTAAGTGGGGGAATAAATTCTCAGAAATAGCTGATGATTTTTGGAAAAGAAAAGAGATTGTCTTTCACAACATAAAAGTGCATTTTAAAAGCTACAAATTCTAAATTTCTGTTGCCAAATCCCAATATCTGTTTTGGTTCCCAACAGATGTAAGTTGGAGACGGAAAATGACAAGAAAGGGCTGCGTGGTTTGCTGTCATTGGGGGACCGGGGCGGGGTCTCCATCAGCGTGACCTCTCTGGTAGGTCACGCACATGAGGCTGCTCAAACCACCTGCAGATGACAGAGGCTGAAAGGCAAATGGCAAACCGGTGGCATCTCTGAGGGACAGAGGCCTCGTAGCCATCATGGCCGGAAAGTCTCCTCCAAACCCATTGTGGGCAGAAGCTGCCCGAGCACCGAGCACTGAGCACCGCCGAAGTTGTCCTGTCGCTCAAGGAGGAGGTGGGTGTGCATCCCCAGGGAGGGAGTGAGGAGGGGAGAGCGGAGCTGGTGCGGGCTTTTGGGCGGGAAGCTGGCCCTTCCCAGAGCCATCTCAGTGTGCATGTCGGCGGCATACAGGGGCCTGTGGACTCCCCTGCATTGTGCTCTTCGCATGAAGACGTTCACGGAATGCAGAGAGCGTGGCTCAGCAGTCTGCAGTAAGTAAATCCTTGCTCTGCAGTGCACCAAGGGGTCTTCAAAAAGTTCGTGGAAAATACACATTGTGAAAAAGTAGGCATGGAATTCACATATTTGAGCCGAAATAGTCATCTTTTAGTTCCGTTTTTCTATGAACCTACTGAAGTGCCCTCAGATGCAACCATGCAAATAATGAAGCGGCGCGTGCTTGCCCACAGAACAGTAACTGTTTCTAGCAGAGCGGCCCGTAGGACTGTGACTGGGGGAATGACAGGGCAATACACTTCTGCTTCCTGTGGAAATTTACATGCGTGGTCGCGCATACTTGCTGTTACACATTCATTCACATGCAGGTCACACAAAGAACACTGTAGACTGACTAAGCATCGCAGGGTGACGGCGTTCTGTCTGCCTAGGATGGCACACCCCGTTCTGTCTCTCTGGCTGCTGGTGGCTGGGCTGCGTCCTCATGCCAGTCACCAAGGGGCTCCTGGCCAGGCGACCAATGCACCCACGGGAAACCGGACAAACCTGTCGGCTTCACTGAACAAGACCCACTTGGCCTTCAGCTTGTACGAACAGTTGAGATCTTACATCTGCTGCTTCACTCCCCAAATGGCTGCAACAGCTGGGGCTGGGCTGGGCTGAAGCCAGGAGCCAGGAGCCTCCTCCGGGTCTCCCACGCGGGTGCAGGAGCCCGAGGACGTGGGCCATCTTCCACTGCTTTACTTACAAAGCCACAATGCCAGCCCCTAACCTCCACTTTAAACCTTACACAAAGGTTAACTCAAAATGAACTGTAGACCTAAATGTAGGCACGGAAGCTATGAAACTCCTGGAATGAACCATAGGAGGGGATTTTTATGATCTCCAAGTTAGGGGAGACGCAGAAACATGAAGAATGGAAAAACAAAAATTTCATTAAATTGAAATGTTCGCACTTAAAAGATTATGTTAATAAAATGGAAAGACAAGCCACGAATTTCTACAGAACAAAATAGATGAGTCTAAGCACCCAATCTAGATATTCACCCACCCAATTTTTTTTTAATTTTTAGTCATTTATTTTCATTTTTTTGAGAGACAGAGATCTCACATCTTCTGCTTCACTCTTCAAATGCCTGTAACAGCCAGGGCTGGGCCAGGCTAGAGCCAGGAGCCTGGAGCTCCATCCCGGTCTTCCACACGGATGGCGGGGCGAGCACCTGAGCCATCACCTGCTGCCTCCCAGGACGTGCCTTAGCAGGAAGCTGGGATTGGAAGGGATGTAGCAGGGATTCGAACCCAGGACCCTGCTATGGAATGCGGGCTTTGCGAGTGATGACCTCACTGCTCCACCAAACGCCCAGTCCTCGTCCACCACCCTGAAGACCTTGTCCACGCGAGAACTTTTCCCCAGTGCTCACAGCAGTTTTAGTCATAATCACAAAAATCGGGAAGCCACCAGGATTCCCATCAAGAGGTGAATGGGTAAGCAAACTGTGGTCGTGTTGACATGAAATATGGAAAGCCCAAACGACAGGACCCCCGTTACGTGGCATTCTGGAAAAGGCAAAGTGCTGGTGATAGCGCCAGGAGCGTGGGCTGATGGGAGTCCTGGGGGAGGGACCGGCTTGATGACCCCGATGAGGTTGTGACGGTGGACACCAGACACAAGAGCATTTGTCAAAACCCACAAAATGGGAGCCCCAGAAATTGACGCCATTCAAATCTATCTATTCAAGTCGATCCTTTAAAACCAAGCAAAGCCTCAGAGAAGCCCAGCAAGGTCACGGGGTAGGTAACAACGCAACGGGCAAAGCCGGGACTCAGCCCAGCTTCTCCGGCTGCAGGCGGCACCTACAGAACTGCCTGCCCTGCCCGCGCTTCTGGGTCCCCACTGAACTGCCTGCCCTGCCTGCGTTTCTGGGTCCCCACTGAACTGCCTGCCCTGCCCGCGTTTCTGGGTCCCCACTGGCGGCCTGCCCTGCCCGCGCTTCTGGGTCCCCACTGAACTGCCTGCCCTGCCCGCGTTTCTGGGTCCCCACTGAACTGCCTGCCCTGCCCGCGCTTCTGGGTCCCCACTGGTGGCCTGCCCTGCCCGCGCTTCTGGGTCCCCACTGAACTGCCTGCCCTGCCCGCGTTTCTGGGTCCCCACTGAACTGCCTGCCCTGCCCGCGCTTCTGGGTCCCCACTGAACTGCCTGCCCTGCCTGCGTTTCTGGGTCCCCACTGAACTGCCTGCCCTGCCCGCGCTTCTGGGTCCCCACTGGCGGCCTGCCCTGCCCGCGTTTCTGGGTCCCCACTGGCGGCCTGCCCTGCCCGCGCTTCTGGGTCCCCACTGGCGGCCTGCCCTGCCCGCGTTTCTGGGTCCCCACTGAACTGCCTGCCCTGCCCGCGCTTCTGGGTCCCCACTGGCGGCCTGTGAACTGCTGGGCGACGCCTGTCACACGCATCACCACTGCACACCAGCTCAGTGCCAAGTTCGGTCTCTCAGTCCCAGGACCTGCCTGCAGGGAGCACTCACACGTGGGCCTGCAATGCCCATGGCGCCGCTGTGACGGGAGCACTCGGGAGGGGGCTGCCCGAGGTGGAGGTGGGGAACCCTAGGGGAAGAGGGCAGGCATCAGCCAGGGCACCTGCGTTCTGACTGCAACCCTTGAACTCGGCAGTGTGACTCAAGCAACTTCTAGCCTCTCTTTGCCCCGGTTTTCCAGTCTGCCGAATGGGAGCAGTGGCGATCCTTAGCGACCACAGAGCACTCTCACACAGCAAGCCCCGTTCTCAGCTCTTCCCACCTCCAACCTCATCGAATGCCCAAGACCTAAAGAGACTCTAGGTCCTGGGAGCTCTGTCTTCCAGAGGACACAGCTGGGGCACAGGGAGCTTGTCCCAGGTCACAGCTGAGTCAGACAACCAGATTTGAGCCCAGAGCCTTTGCTCCTTTTTAAAAATTTTTCTTTATTTGAAAGACAGGCAGAGAGAGGGAGCTCCCAACTGCTGGTTCACTCCCCAAATGCTCACAGCATCCGCGGCTGCACCAGGCTGAAGTCGACCAACCCCAGAATCTCAGTCCAGGTCTTCCATGTGCGCTGCAGGACTCAATCGCTCAAACTGTCCCCTGCTGCCTCCCAGGCTCCCCGATATGGGATGCAGGTGCCCCCACTGGCATCTTAACCACCAGGCCAGAAGGTCCCCCCCCAACCCACAGCCCTTGCTCCTCGTCTCTGGTTGACCATAGCAGCCACCCCATAAGGTTCTTAGGATCAAATAGGTCCATACACATCAGACAGCAAAACTGTCACCCGGTGAGGACTCCACCAGCTCCCATCCCCGCAGGCTGCCAGGCCCTGCGCTCAGTCCTGTCCATGCTGCTGGGAGACCAGGGCAGAGCAGGAACTGGCAAGTGGAAAGGGAAAGAGGAGATCAAAGCAGGACTCGGCCAGTGTAGACACCTTATCAGCGAAGTCCAAGGGCGCTAAGGCCAAACTCACGGGCCATGATCCTGCCTGTCTGGGAGGACGAGGCCAAGAGGGGTTAGAGTCCTGCTTGGTTCAGGAGAGGGATGCCAGCAGGGCCCCTCACCACAGAACCCAAGGGCAGGTCCCAGTTCCAGCGACGGCCGGCCCAGGCTCAGCCTGGATTTAAGAGAGGCCCTGGAGACCTTTAGGGGCGCCTCAAGCTACCCATGCCACCCCGACACCCTTACCAAGTACTGGCTGGCATCCTTCTCCCCTGGCAAAGCTCACGATTCCTCTAGGGAACAGCAAGGCAGGTTCAGGAAGGCCAGCCAAGACCCCTCCCTGGAGGCTGAGCTGGCCATGACCTGTCCTGTCCATGACCTGTCCTGTCCATGACCTGGGCCTGCTTTTCCAGGAGACAGGATGCCTCGTGCACACAGCTGGAGACGCACCAAGGCCCTGAGCCACTATGGGGCCAGCGTCTATGGTCAGCCCAGGTGGGATGATGGACCCCTGAGCACCTGAGCACCTTGGCCGCAGCAGTGGGACCCCAGGGGGTGGCTGCTCCCGGAGGGATCGGGGAGAAGCTCCTGCTGGGATCTCGGGAGACCCCCCCACCCAGCACAAATCTGGAAATCCGCGAGTTGTTCTTGAAGGCACCGGGAGCAGGTGCAGCCCCTCCTCCGAGCAGGGAGCAGGTCTCCCCCGAGGGCCACCAGCCAGACCAGCGGTTCAGGAAGAACAGGATAAATGGCTCAAAAGCGTTGACAGGAGTGGGCATTTGGTGCAGCGGTTAAGACACTGCGTGGGCCTCCCACGTCTCATCTCAGAGTGTGTGGGTTTGAGTCCTGGCTCTGCTTCCAGTTTCCGCCTCGTGCCAGTGCACACCCGGGGAGGCAGCCGCTCAAGCAGTCAGGCCCCTGCCGGCTAGGTGGGAGACCCGGATGGAGTTCTGAGCTCCTGGCTTGAGCCTGGCCCCGCCCCAGATGTTGTGGAAGGGAGATTCTCCCCACCCTTTCAGCTGAATAAAAAAATAAATGAAAATGCTCAAAAGCTTATGAAAAATGTTCTATTATGCTTTAAAATGAGTTTTCTGTTTTAAAGGGCTAAGAAGCTGATTAAAGAAAAGGTGTTATCTGGCTAGATGCTCTAATACAATGATCTAAGTAAATGTGACAAAGTCTGTGCTGCCAATTAAAAACAGAGACCTCCGCTTGGGGCTAATACGGCTAAACACAAAGAGCGCTGTGTACGGGAGACGCCGCGAGAGGAGGCCCAGCCTGGAGGCAGTGAGTGGAACAGATCAGGCAAGGCCAAGCCGAAAGAAAGGTAGGAAAGCAACTTTAAAAAAATATTTTACTTACTTGAAAGAGTTACCAAGAGAGGGAGAAACAGAGAGAGGTCTTCCATCCGCTGGTTCTCCCTCCTGATGGCCACAGTGGCCGGAGCTGGGTCAGGCTGAAACCAGCAGCCGGGATCGCCATCCAGATCTCCCTGTGGGTGCAGAGGGCCCAGCACCTGGGACATCCTCTGCTGCTTTCCCAGGCCGTAGCAAGGAGCTGGAGCAGAAGTGGAGCAGCCGGGACTTGAACCAGCGTCCAGTGCCGCAGGCAGTTTTACCCACGGTGCCACAGCGCCGGCCCTGGCAAACAGTTTTAGCATTAGATAAAAATGAACTTAAGACAAAAATGCGCCGTATGAACAAAGGGACCAGAAAAACAAGTAGAACAAGAGGATGTAAGATTCAAAGCACAGAGGCCGGCGCTGTGGCGCAGCGGGTTAAAGCCCTGGCCTGCAGTGTCCGCATCCCATATGGACACTGGTTCGAGTCCCGGCTCCTCCTCTCCCAATCCGGGTCTCCCACGTGGGTGGGTGCAGGGGCCGGAGGACTCGGGCCACCTGCCACTGCTTTCCCAGGCCGGCCGGGACTAGAACCAGCGCCCACGGGGGATGGCGGCCCTCAGCCCAGGGCGTTCCCGCTGCGCCGCAGCACCGTCCCCAGCAAGCGGGCAATCCCTGTGGAAGGTGTCCGCGTTCCCCGCTGGGCGTCCGGGGCTCAGGCGAGTACAGGGCCGACGCCACAGCGCGTCCACACCTCTGCCTGCACACACAGACTCCACCGCGCCTCAGAGGACGCTGCGGCCCGCACCGTGAGGGTTTTAGAAAGTCTCCACGGGTTCCAAACGCTCAAGATCCCAACAATGGAAGCTGACGCCACGGTCCGAGCCCCGGTGGCCGCCATGGGCAGAGGCGGTGCCAGCAGCCCGGGGGCGGGGCCGAGTGGGAGGGAGCGCGGCGTGGGCGGCGCCCTCGAGGGATGCTGGGAGTTCTCGCGAGAGCTGCGAGCCTGGGCCGGCCTGCCTCTTCCGCTTCCGGTGCTGTCGTTCCCGCGGGCATGGCCGCCCCCGCGAGGCCCTCCGCAGAGGCCACGTCGGTGGGGCCGCTGGGGCCTGGGCTTGAAAAAATGACGATCAGACAGTAGTCCTCAAACACTTGTAAGACAGGAAATCAGTGCTTGGGTGAAAACCTCAAGTAGATGTGTATGGAGATTGGAAATGCTAAACAAGGATAAAAGCAGAGATCAGTGAACTATACATTTTTCTTGAAGGATGTGTTAAAGGGGAAAAAAGAGAAAAAATGTGAGTAAAATATAGAGCCCAAAATGGAGAGGCAGGTTAGAACTTAGAACGAGGGGGTTTGTAAACACCGGGGTTACTTCATCTGGAAGCTCAGATGGAGAAGACAGAACTTGCAAAACTGGCTTGAGGAATCGAAGACCGAGAGCCAGGGGGTGAACGGGCTGCTGGGGCTGGGCCCCCTCTTCCCTCGCAGGGACGCAGCCCACCTCCCCATCTCTCCGGCCGGCAGAGTGGTGCCGCCGCCCCAGCCGGCCCAGGCCTCCTGGACGTTCTGACCAGGCCAAGGGTGGGCCATCGCGCCCAGAGTCCTGCGGGAGACCGGTGTGACCCCTGAGAAGAGAGAGGGCTGTCTGCCTTCAGAGAACAGCAGTGCAGTGTAGACGCAGGAAGGTGTCTACAGAGGTGCAGTGTAGACACAGGAAGGTAGGAAAGGGCAAGAAAGCAGGCCAGGAGAGAATCAGAGCGTGAGCCTGGCTAGGGGACCCCTGGATCCAGCCATACCTGAACCACACCCCACCCTCTGGAACGCCCATTCATGAGACCCGATAAATAAATTCCTTTTTTGCTTTAAAGCACTTTGGGTCTGGCCTCTGTCACCTGCAGTCACAAGAGAACTGATGGGGCAGATGTGGGTGTAGAGAATTCCACAGGCATCTCAAAGAGAGTCACGGATCACCGCTTACCTGGAAAGGAGATGAACCGTGGAAACACAGTAAAACATTGAGTTAAGAAGTTACCACTAGCCACAAAAATAAAAGTAAAGTGGAGTTATATGTCAGGAGCTGAGGCAATGCCTAATGGCTGTTAGGGAGACGCTCCTAATCACACCAAGCAGACATCCCTGGTCAGTCAGATAACAGTGTGCTACGGTCAATACCCTCCTACCCACGCTGACTGGACCATTCAAACATAAGTAAGGCAGGAACAGTATTGACTGGACTGTTCAACTGCAAGCCAGGAGGAAACAGCATTGATTGGACAACAAGTTGGAGGATGGCAAGCTGGAGGACTGCCGGAAAATGAGGATAAAAAGGGAGCCCTCGCACCACTCTCCATCCTCTCGGGGATCATGGCCCCGTGTGTGAACCTCTGGATCTCCACACATCCAGAGCTGAAGTGGCAGCCCGCTACTCTGCATGGAGCAGGTAGCGGCACAAGCCGACCTGCAGAGCTGTCCCTGAGCTGTAACCCCACCGTCTGTGTGAGTGTGTGTGTGTGTGTGGGCCCTTGCATGCAAACCTCTGGATCTTCTCGCACTTGGAGCCGATGAGCCAGCCCGCTAGCTTTTGTTATGTGGCACAAGGCGACTACGGGATCAAAACTCCAGCTGAGATGCCGCCTCACCACCTTGCCTGGAGTCCTTATCAGCCTGCTGCCAGACCTGACCACAGAGCTGGACCAGGCCTCTCAGCAGAGGACCTCTCCAACTTCTCGCCTGGCCGACCGCCTGGGAACTTTGAGCCTAGACATGGAGCTCTGGACGTTGAACACTGACACTTTTTCATGACCGTGATACGAGCCTTGAAGACGCAGCTGTTACAAATAGTGTTAGTCATGTGTAATATAATATAACTATGCTTTGATCCTATGTTTTGACCCTATGCAAGGTATCTGTAAATAATGCTGGAGATCCTGATGTACATATACTATTATACTTAGCCCTCACAATTACTTTAACACTGTATACTCTGTGATCTGTGGATTAATGAATAAGTTCAAGTAGCGTTATTGATATTGATATTAATGATACTGATGCCAATAGTCCTCTAGTCTTTAAAGAAGTAGTGTTACTCTGATAGTTAAGTATTATAGTAAGTAAGTTAAGTAGAAGATAAGTAGTTATGTTAAGCTAAGTAGTTAAACTAAGTAGTTACATTAAGCTAAGTAGCTAAGTTAAGTAGTTAAATAGTTAAGTCACATTAAATAGTAGTGTTAAGTTTATTGATAAGTGTATTAAATAGTATAGATTGATAAGTATATTGATACTGATAAGTGTATTGACCTCAATGAACATGCTGATGAGTAGTGTGATAAAAAAAAAACCCTGGTGTGTAAGCCATAAAATCTCTCATTGGAAAGACAGTATTGTGTCCTGGTGTTCCTTTCTTCCCCGTGACTGACAAGTCATACGTCGCACTTGCTACTGTCGAGCTGCATGACAGTAGGCGCTCGAAACAGTGGGGAAGCAGACAGGTGCGAGGTTTCGGAGCTGAGTGGCCTTGGAGCTGAGCTTGAGCCTGGGCTCCTGACCGCCGGCTCCCTGGGTTTCCCCAGCTGAAGCAGAGCAGTCGTGAGAGGGCTTCGTAGAGTTATGGAGATTTAAGAGAGACAGGGATCCGCCCACCTCTCCATCTCCCTGCAGACCGAGGCCCCTGAGAGCTGACCCAGGCAGGCCCCATCCCCAGCCAGAGCCAAGAGTCTGGGTTTTGCAGACATCTAGGCCTGCCAATCAAGAGCACCTGTGACTTCTGTGCCAGCCGCCCTGATGCAACGTCAGCCCCATTTGATATCAAAAAATAAAATGTCAAGGAATTGGCCGGGAGGGACGTAAATTCACAGCAGTGGTACGGGGTTGGCTCAGGTTTCCTGGAAACGCCTCCCATTGGTTACCTGCTGGGGGAGGGGGCCGCCTGATGGAAAAGGCCATGGCCCCCTCTAACCATTAACCAGCAGGGAATCCGGCAAAGATTTAGCGGCCGCATCCCGTGCCCGTCGCTTACTGTACGCAGCCCAGGCTCCAGGACGGCAGGGCCGAGCCCACTGCACAGGTGAGTAACTGCGAAGCCTGGTGCCTCTGGCTCCTGCCCGCCCTCCCGCCCCCTGCTCACTGTTTGGTTTGGGCTATGTTTTCCCCGGGACGTAGAACAGCGCAGCAGCCAGCAGTGATATGAGGCAACCCTGGGGAGGATTTCCCAAATCCCAGACACTGTGGGTCACCCGTGGGCTCCTGCCTCATGGCCGAGTCTTGCCCACCCACCTGCAGGACCGCTGCACTGAAGCCCTGGCTGACCCGCCACTACAGCCACAGAGCTGGAGCCCTGGGGCTGGCCAGTGTCCGTGCACAGTGGCACCCCTGGTGGAGCGGGCCAGCCTGGCCCCACTGGCACGGTGCACAGGGTGCCTAGAGAGCCCACGCTCCCGGCCTCATCTCCTCGCTTGGCGACCTTGCTAAGGCAGACAGAACGGAACCATACCCATCACTCAAACCCAGAGGACCCAGACCACGCCGCCTCCACCAGTGCCCTTGCCAAAGCAGAGCGCCAGGCGGTGTTTTCTCTGGGAGCGGCCTCAGAGATGGGGCAGGGTGGAAGGATTTGAAATGCACCCTGATGCCCTGCATTCTCGTACAGCTGGGGCCTTTTAAGAGTCCTTTGACTCATTTGGCTTCCTGCAGAGACAGGCACAGGCTCTGAGGTCGGATGGCTGGGCTTGGAACCCTAGCTCTGCCTCAGTTTGCTCCTCTGTAAAATGGGCCGTAACATGCCCCAGGAAGTGAGGTGACCAGAGCCCAGCCTTGCTAACAGCCGTGACTGGTACTCTCAACAGTCACGTACGATGGGTCGTTTTGCTCCCCAGGCTGGAGGGGTCAGTCGCCCAATCTCCCCAGAGCCTGCAGGAAGGGGAGAGGGGAGTGGCCGCGTGCTCTACAGAGTCCTTGCCCAGGAGGGGCCCACAGACAGGTGAGGCTGTGACCAGTGCTGCAGCCCAGATCTCATCCCGAGTGAGATGGGGCGGGGACAGAAGCACAGGGGCCGGGCTGCCTGGAGGCAGGGACCTGCGACCTGAGCCAGGCACGGCAGGGAGGGGACAAGCTCACTCCGTGGAGCCACCTGGGGCAGGGCCGGGGCAGGTCCATGCGTGTCCCTAGCTCGCAGCCCAGCAAACACTGGGGAACGACCTGCCCTGGCCTGCCCTGCCTCTGCCTTGACCTGCTCTGCCCTGCCCTGCCCTGCCCTGCCCCGCCTTGACCTGTCCTGCCCCTCCCTGCATGTCACAGCTGGGAGGGACCTTTGACACAGAGCGCTTCTGTGGCTGAAACTGCAGGGGGCCAGGTTGGAGGGGCAGCTGGTACAGTCAGGCTGTGCCCTGGGCCAGGGACAGCCCACAAAGCCAGGCCAGTTGGGTGCCAGCTCTGTTAGAGAGGGCGCTGGGGCGGAGTTTAAATAGCCCCACTTCAGGTTCCCCCAGCCACTGGGCAGCAGCAGCCCGGCACCGCAATCTGGCTCAGTCTGCCTCTCCCCCCCACCCCCCACCCCACCACCCCGAAACCCGGAAAATGAAAGAATCGGGGGAGGAGCCAGCGATCCGAGTCAGAAAGCGGAGCTGGGGAGAACGCAAGGAAGCTGAAGCCGGCAGCTTGGGGAGGGGTCCTCGCTGCGACCCTGGCCAAGTAGGGAAGCGGGGGTCTCAGGGCACCGGGGGCTTCTCACCGCTGCGCCGAGATGAGGGGAGGCAAGGGAGTGGTGGGAGTGGGCTCCGGGCCTGGGGCCCTTTGGGGCTGCCGGCAGTCCGGTGTTACTTGAAGTGCTGGTTCCTGGCCCCCTCCCCAGGCACTGCTTCCCCCACGGGGTGGTGCCGTGAGGCCTGCCTCCCAGTTCCGTGGCGGTGGTTCATGTGGCGGTGAAACCATGGCTGTCTTCCTCTTCTGGAATGTCTCCATCACCCCACATGGCAACCCCGCACCTGCTGAAATGACTCCGTTCTTCCCTGCCCCAGCCCCCCGGCCTCTGTGCTGCTTTCTGGCCCTGCGGGTCTCCCTGCTCTGGATAAGTGTGGTTTCCTGTCTGGCTCCTTCCGCTCTGCAGAATGGCTTCAGGTTCCTCCCTGCTGTTGCGTGTGCCCAGATCTCCTTCCTGTCAGCTGCGGAGTATCCCATCTGCTCCGTGTGCCTCGTTCGCTTGTGTCTTGGTGAGCGTTTGGGCTGTTCCCTCCTCTGGCTGTTGCGGACAGTGACAGTGAAGGCTGTTGGGACATTCGGGTACAAGGACCTGTTGAGTCCCTGCTTTCAATTCTTTTGTGAATCAAAGTGACATCACTGGGTCATCTGCTAATCCTAGGTTTAATTTAAAAAAAAGAGATTTATTAAACGGTCAAAACAGAGGAGTGTGGGCCCGGCTGAAGCCAGGAGCCAGGAACTCCACCCGGGTCTCCCACATGGGGATCAGGGGCCCAGGGACTTGGGCCATCTTCCGCTGCCTTCCCAGGCCATAGCAGAGAGCGGAATTGGGAGTAGAGCAGCCAGCGTTCCAGAATGCGAGGCCAGTGTCGCAAGCAGCCAGCTTAACCTGCTGCCCCGCAATGCCAGCCTAGGTTTAATATTTTTTAAAGAATGGTCACACTAGTTTCCACAATCCTGCCCGGATTCCCTTCTGTCCGCATCCCTGCACAAGGGTTCCCATTTGTTCTCATCCGTGTCAACATCGTGTTTGTTTGTAATCACCATCCTTATGGGTAGGAAGTGGTCTCATTGTGGTTTTGATTTGAATTTGTCTAATGATGGCTGGGGTTGAATCTGCCATGTGCTGTTGGCCATTCGCATATGCTTTCTTGGAAGAAATTTCTATGGAAATCCTTTGCCCATTTTTGAATTAGGTTTCTTTGCTTGGATTTGGTTTAGCTCTTGAGTTTCAGTTGTTCTTCATTAAATTCTAGATAAAAATACTTTATTGGATACATGGTTTGCAACTATATTTTCTCATGCTATGAGTTGCCTTCTTACTGTATTGATAATTCCCTTTGGTGAACAAAAGATTTTAATTTTGGTGAAGTTCACTTTGTCTTTTTTGGCTTTTTTTTTTTTTTTTTTTTGACAGGCAGAGTGGACAGTGAGAGAGAGAGACAGAGAGAAAGGTCTTCCTTTGCCGTTGGTTCACCCTCCAATGGCTGCCGGCAGGAGCCAGGAGCCAGGTGCTTTTCCTGGTCTCCCATGGGGTGCAGGGCCCAAGCACTTGGGCCATCCTCCACTGCACTCCCGGGCCACAGCAGAGAGCTGAACTGGAAGAGGGGCAACCGGGACAGAATCCGGCGCCCCGACCGGGACTAGATCCCGGTGTGCCGGCGCTGCAAGGTGGAGGATTAGCCTGTTGAGCCACGGTGCCGGCCTGGCTGTTGTTTTTGAGGAGAGCTGTGATGTTGTGTCCAGAAAATCATTGCCAAGTCCGATCGTAAAGTTTTCTTGTTTTCGAGTTTCGTGTCCTTGGTCTTCGATCCAGTTCGAGTTGAGGTGTGTGCGGTATGTCAGGGACCAGCGCAGCCCCATTCTCGGGCACGTGGTCTCTGCAGCCTTTGCTGGAAAGCCTGGCCTTTGCCGCTGACTTGTCAGCGCACCTGTCAGAACCACTCAGCCACAGGCAGGGCTCATTTCTGGGCCCCGTCCTCTCTTCCATTGGTCCATGTGTCTGTCTGTATGCTGTTTTGGTTATTGACGTTTTATAATAAATTTTGAAATCAGATCCAAATTGGATCTTCTTTTCCAGGGTTGTTTTGGTCATACAGGATCCCTGAGACTATGTGCAGTTTCTGAAAAGTCCATAATTGGGATTGTGCTGAATTCATAGATTGCTCTGGGGTATCACCATTTACCAAACTGCCTTCCAGTCCGAGAATGTGGCATGTCCTTGCATTTATTTAGTCTTCTTTAATTTTCTGCTGTACTGCTCTGTACTTTCCAGTGTGTTAGTCTCTTACCTCTTTCGTAATTCCTAAATATTTTATTCCTTTTGACACTATTATAAATAAAATTGTTTTCTTAATTTCCTTTTCACGTTGTTTTTTGGTGTGTTTGGAAATGTAACTGCTTTTTGTGTGTTGGTTTGATATCCTGCAACTTTTCTAAATTTGCCTATTAGCTTTAACAACTTTGTGTGAAATCTTTAGGATTTTCTATTTATAAGATCATATCATCTGTGAATAGAGATAATTTTACTTCTGCCTTTCCAATTTGGATGACTTTTATGTTTCTTTTATCTTGTCCAATTGTTTCAACTCAAACTTTCAGTGTTATGCTAAATAAAAGCAGTGAACACAGCATCCTTGTCTTGTTTCTGATCTTAGAGGGAAAGCTTCTGTCTTACACCATGCGTGGTCTTTGTTACCTTGAGGTAGTTTCCTTCTGTTCCTTGTTTTTTGTCTGTGTTTCTGTCAGGAAAGGGTGTATTGAATTATGACACGTAGTTTTTTGTGCATCAGCTGAGAGAATCATGGCCTTTCCCTCCCATTTTGTTAGTGCTGTGTACTGCCTTCATCAGTGTTCATGTGTTGAACCATCCTTGCATTCCAGAAATAAACCCAGCTGGGTCACGCTGCTGAATTTGACTTGCTAATGTTTTGTTGAGATTTCTACATCAATGGCCAAGGCAATATTGCTCTGTTTTTCTTTTCTTGTGGCCTCTTTGTCTGGCTTGGGTGTCAGGGCACTGTTGATGGAAAGGCCCAAAAAAGTGGGTGAGTTCCCTGCTGCTGTGGCCTGGCTTCAGTCTGTGCCCGGAGGTCCGTGTGCTAGGTGTCTGGTGTCTAGGGTGACAGCACTGACCTGTCAGTCACTTGTAAGAGGTGGAGCCTGACACGAGATGATTAGATCATGACTCAGCACCTGAGGAAGAGATCAATGCCCGTCTCTCAGGAGTGGGTTAGGGCTCACTTGACAGGATCGCATCTCACGAGAGCAGGTTGTTGTGAAGGGAGGCCACTCCATGTACAGGGTGCACTCTGCCTCACCATCTTGTGAGGTGAGCCCTTTGCAGACACCAGCACCGTACTGTTGGACTATCCAGCCACCAACTGGGAACCAAATAGACACCCCTCCCTTACAAACCACTCAGTCAGTTATTTCATCATAGTGACGTACAGTGGAAGTCTTATTACACCATGTGTGTCTAGGAATTTTTCCATTTCACCTAAGCTATCCAATTTGCTGGTGTATGATTTTTTTCATAGTATTCTTTTTTAATCCTTTTTATTTCTGGAGAATCAGTAGCAGTGTTTACATGTTCATTTCGGGTTCAGTGATTTCTTAGTCAGTCCAGCTAATGGTTTGTCAACTGTGCTAATCCCTTTGAGGATCATATTATAGATTTGTAAATTAAATATATTACAGGTATTATCTTTTTGTTTCACTAATTTTCTCTATTGTTTTTCTATTCTCCATCTATCGCAAATATTTATTTGTTTGCTTCTGTTGTTTTTCAGTTTATTTTGTTCTTTGGTCCCTAGGTTGTAAAGTTAGGCTGCTGATTTGTGATCTCATTGTTTTTTTTAAAGATTTTATTTATTTACTTGAAAGAGTTACAGAGAGGCACAGAGAGAGAGAGAGAGAGAGAGAGGTTTTCCATCTGCTGGTTCACTCCCCAGATGGCTGCAATGGCCAGAGCTGTGCCAACCCAAAGCTAGGAGCCAGGAGCTTCTTCTGGGTCTCCTATGCAGGTACAGGGGCCCAAGGACTTGAGCCATCTTCTTTCTCAGACCATCACAGAGAGCTGGATCGGAAGTGGAACAGCCAGGACTCAAACTGGTGCCCGTATAGATGCCAGCACAGCAGGTGGCAGCTTTACCCACTACACCATAGTGCCAGCCCTCGATCTCATTGATTTTTGATGTCAATATTTTTACTATAAAGTTTTCCCTTAGCACTGCTTCATTGCATCCACAGGTTTCTATATTTGTGTTTTCATTTTCTTCTGCCTCTAAGTGTTCTTTGATTTCCTTTGTCTATCTTCTTTGACCAATCCAAAGCCAGGAGCCAGGAGCTTCTTCCAGGTCTCCCACGTCAGTGCTGGGCCCAAGGACTTGGGCCATCTTCTACTGTTTTTTCAGGCCACGGCAGAGAGCTGGATCGGAAGAGGAGCAGCTGGAACTAGAACTGGTGCCCATATCGGATGCTGGCGCCTCAGGCCAGGGCTTTAACTCGCTGCACCACAGTGCCGGCCCCTCCTTCTATCTCTTATGTCTGGTTGTACAGCTATCTCCTTGCACACACAGGCACACATACTCCTTCCATTTGGGATTTTTGCTTAACTTACTTTGAGAGTCTGTTATTCAGTGTGTCCGTGCTCATAAATGAATGCCTTAGTAGTCAGCAGTGTCCTTCTTGAGCTCCTGTGACCCTGATGTGAATGTGGTCCTTCTGCTCTCTCTGGGTCACTTTCATGCGGAAGATCTCTACTGTCCTCTGTTTTGTCTTTGGATCCAAAATTAGCCTTTTGTAAACAGCATATAGTTGGGTCCTGTTTTTTCATCCATGGTGTTAGAGAAAAGAGAATCAATACGATGTATATAGATGGAAGTGTAGCTGGGCATATACCTTTCCATAGAGACAGAGCCTTCCTGCGAGAGCCGGTTTGTGGGGTTGGGAGGCTCAGAAGTCCATCCGTCAGCCACCTGCTGGCTGGAGACACAGGAATGCTGGTGGTGCACGACTGAAGGCCTGAGGTCCAGTCAGAGACAGCCCTGTCCACGTCTCTGTTCCATCCGGCCCTGCGTGGATCGGGCAGTACCACCCACCGTGGGGAGGTCTTCTCCATGCCATCGCCAGTGCTAACCTCCTCCAGCAATGCTCTCACAGACACACCAGAAATCGTGTGTCTCCAGCTGCTGCGGGCTGCATGGCTGTGCCCCACGGCGTCACACGTGGAAACCTAATCCTCAGTGTGGCGGGAGGAAGCTGTGGGGCCTGTGGGGGAGATCAGGCGTGAACTGGACTGCAGCCTGGTGAAAGGGGCCTGCGGGGCCCGTGCACTCCTGCCACCCCTTGGGTACACAGCAGGAAGGAGCACCTGGGAGACGGTCGGTCCTCACCAGCCCTGAGCCAGCTGGGGCTCGGTGCGGAATCCCCGCCCCCAGAACTGTGAGCAGTGCATTCTGTGTAAGTTACAGTCCGCGGTATTTTTGTTATAGCAGCACAAGTGCACTGGCACCGGCCACCCAGGCATTTCCGAACTCCGTCTATTAATATGTAAAATTCATCATCACATCCATTCTATTCATCTCTGTCTTCAGAATGGAGAACTTAACCCATTTACATTTAAAGTAATCAATGATAAGAGAGACTGACCTCACCGCTTTGCTGCTTGTTCTCTGAAATGCCTGTAGCTTTTCATCTCTCAGTCCCTATGTTATTGTCTACATTTGTGCTTAGTTGACTTTTTTTCATTAAAGTGAAATGCTTGATGTCCTTATCATTGTTATTTTTTAGAAAAGATTTATTTTATTTATTTGAAAGGCTGAGAGGCAGAGTTACAGAGAGAGAGAGAGAGAGAGAGAGAGAGAGAGAGAGAGAGAGATGTATCTTCTATCTGCAGGTTCACTCCCCAGATGGCCACAATGAACAGGGCTGGCCCAGACTGAAGCCAGGAGCCAAGAGCGTCTTCCAGGTCTCCCACATGTGTGGCAGGAGCCCAGGCGCTTGGGCCATCTTCCACTGCTTTCCCCAGGCTCATTAGCAGGGAGTAGCAGGGGACTAATTAATTCTGATTGGCAGGGAGCTGGAGCAGAAGCGGAGCAGCCAGGGCTCACACAGGTGTCCATGTGGGATGCTGGAGTTGCAGGCAGTGGCTTTTCCCGCTGCGCCACAGTGCCAGTCCCCCCGTTCCCATTTTTTGAGTATTCTCCAGCTGTCTTCCGTGTGGCCATCGTGGGGATCACAGTCAACGTCCCAAAGCCACACCACCTAATCTCAGTGGCATACAAAACCCTGCTTCAAATAACCCTGTCCCCCTCCCCTTTCAGCTACGGGTGTCACAAGCTGTACTTTCATGCATTGTGTGCCCAGAAATATACACAAATGATTATTTTTATATGTTAAATCACACAGAAAATAAAACCTGAAACTACAGACCCAAGCTGCAAAAACACAGGTTTGTGTAACTACTCGCGCTCACCATTCCCAGAAGGCTTTACTCCTTCCTGCAGCTTTAGCTACCCGGTGTCCTCGTCTCAGTCAGACGCGGTCTGCCTTTTATTTCTCTCGGGGCGGGTGTTTTGGGAAGGAACGCCTTCAGCTTTGGTTCATTCGGGACTGTCTCAACATCTCCCTCGTTTCTGAAGGACGGTTGTGCAGGATACAGGGCTCCTGGTTGGCCGTCTCCTGGTTTCTTTCAGTACTTTAAATATACCCATTGGGTGGGTATCGAACCCAAGCGTCTGTTTCCATCAGCTTAAAACCAGACACCAGTCTGTTCTGTGTGAGTGTGTTGGTGAGGATTAGAGGGCAGAATTGGGCAAAATCCCTAGAGCAGAACTGGGTGCCTGGTGGCCCTTGATCTGTCACAGTGAGTGCAGCTCACAGTGAGGACTCTGAGGCTCATGTCTGCCGGAGGGAGGGGCTTGGCTGGCGTCTTTCGCCTGCCTCCCGGGACACCAGGTCCCGCTGTCTCAGAGGCCACCATGTCGCCTAACAGACACTCTTGACTTGGCAGCGCCTGGCCACGCTGGACAATGCCTCTCGCCGTGTACGCCTGTCTCCTCTGGCTGTGCACCAGTGGCCGCTGGGCCGTCCAGGCTGAGGATCCCCCAGACGGTGACAACTGTACCAGGAGCCCGCACCGGGGCCTGGCTCCAACCAACGTGGACTTTGCCTTCAGCCTGTATCGGCAGCTCGTGTCCTCGGCTCCAGACAGGAACATCTGCATCTCCCCCGTGAGCGTCTCCATGGCCTTGGCCATGCTGTCGCTGGGCGCCTCCGGCCACACTCGCACCCAGCTTCTCCAGGGCCTGGGCTTCAACCTCACGGAGATGTCCGAGGCTGAGATCCACCAGGGCTTCCAGTACCTGCAGCACCTCCTTGGGGAGTCAGACACCAGCCTGGACATGACCCTGGGCAACGCCTTGTTCCTCGACCATGGCCTGGAACTGCTGGCGTCCTTCTCAGCGGACATCAGGCGTTACTACGAGTCCGAGGCCTTGGCCGCAGATTTCCAGGACTGGCCTAGAGCCTGCAGGCAGATCAACGAGTACATCGAGAATAAGACGCAGGGGAAAATTGCGGACCTGTTTCTGGGCCTGGAGAACCCAGCCATCCTGGTTCTGGTCAACTACATCTTCTTCAAAGGTAACTTCCCCTCCCTGCTCTGCCGGGGCCCCTCTGCCATTGCCAAGAGAAGCGCCGGCCATCAACGTGCAGGGCCTGCGGCTGGGCGGAAACTTTGACGTTTAGAAAACACGTTCAAACCTGGGCGACTTGGTTTCGCCACAGTCCTTCCCTTTACAGAGCGTGAAATGACGCCCGCGCGCCAAGTGCCTTGCCCCAGTCTAGCGTGTTGGCCTGAGGCCCTCCCCGTCGCCAGGGCCACTCCGCTGCCTCGCGGCTACAATATTGACTGAGCGCTGGCAGGTGCTGCACAGGGGTGGGCACGCAGACCTACAGCCCCGACTGGCAGTCAATATTTGAAAGGCAGAGAGAAAGCCTTCCGCTGCTTCACTGCTCCAAATATCTACAACAGCCTGATTGGGGCCAGGCCAAAGCCAGGAGCCTGGAACGCACTCTGGGTCCTCCGTGTGGGTGGCAGGGACACAGTTGCTTGGGCCCTGGTGAGCTGCCGCCCAGAGCGCGTCATCTGGAAGCTGGAATCAGGAGCAAGGCCAGGGCTCACTCCCAAGCACTCCAATATGGAATGTGGACGTCCCAGCTGGTGGCTTGACCCCATGCCCAATGCCGCCCCCCACCACCACCACTTGGAATTCGCTGCTTCTGCCCCGGGTCAGTTTTATGATAAGGAGATCTGGAGGCACGGCCTGCCCGGGGGTGAAACCCAAACTCCTGTATCCAGAGCAGAGGTTCTCAACTGAGAAGCAGCCTCCCGCTGCTGGGACTCAGCCAGCACTCCACCATAGGATGCCAGCACTGCCAGTGGCTGCTTCCTCGCTGTACCACAGCGCCAGCCCCAGTGGGTTCCTTATGCAGTGGACTGACTTGACAGCTCTTTGTAGAGAACGCCAAAAATCTTGTTGAAAGATTTTCCAGGGGAATCATTCTTGTTCTCGCCAGCTCCCACCCCCTCCCCTAAGTGTTTAGTTTCTCTGCTACCATTTTCCTAAGAATTTTCTAGAAGAAATCCCCTAGTGGTGGAACCCCATTCTGTATTTTGCTTTGTGCCAAACTCCATATGTTAGAATTGCTCTGGAAAAGAAACTGTCAGAAGCAAGCAGTAAAATTTTAGGGAGGAAAAAACCTAACAGAAAGCAATGTATCCACAGGTGATTTTTTTTTTTTTTTTTTTTTTTTGGTAAATTGGACAAGTTAGACACCAACACCAGCCACCCCCAGCTCTGAGGATTTCAGACTGCCCTTGGAGGATGGTGTGAGGTCCTGCCAATGACCTCACGTGCTGTGAGACGGCTGGGGTGGGGGCTGGGGTTCACACTCAGGGGCTGCAGAGCCTGGGCTGGAGATGCCCCAGCCAGAGCTCCGGGGCCTCCGGCCGCCGCCACAGCCTTAGCTCACTTCCCGGCATCCTGCATCCGCCAGCCTCTGCCCGTCACCAGCAGACAGGACAGGAGCTCTCGGGCTGGCTCAGGACCACACACTGTCCCCAGGTGACCCAGAGATGCCGCAGGCAGTGGGGCAGGGAAGGGCCTCCCCGGAGCTCTGCTCTGGCCGCCTTTGGGCAGCCTCCCAGGGGGTTCAGGGTTCGAGGTCAAGGGCAACTGGGTCCTGGTGGCCCTGTGTCCTCTCCAGACCTGGGGAGACTTACTCTAGAGCTGAGAAGGTCCCGGAAGGTTTGGGATCAGCTCAGAGGGACAGAGAGGCCGAGTGGGAGGCACCTCAGTCCACAGGTTTGGCTCAGCTGAAGCAGTAGCTCCCTCCCCATCAGCCTGGGTAGTGAGTACCCTGCCCCCAGGCAACCAAGCAAGTTGGCTATACCATCATGGAGTGTGGTGGGGGGAGTCCAGGGCCCCTGCAGCCTTCCCAGCCTGCCTCTGCATGGGGGATGGGATCTGGAATAAAGGACCCTGTGTTGGAGGTCAGAGCCATGGGCACTGCCCGCTGGGCCCACCAGACTACCAGTTGGAGGTGGACGAGAGGGTCCACCCCAGACCACCCCTCCCTACCCCCACCAGGAACCTGGAGGCCCCAGCTGGGCAGCCAGCAACCACCCCCTGCACCTCATAGCAGAGCCCAGCCCTGCGCCCTGCTGCTTCCCCTCTGAGCGGGCCTTGAGCCTTGGGGAATTCCCTTCTGCCTGGTAAGCTCTGGTACGCATGCGGGGCACTGCCTGCTGCCTCCTTTACAGTCACACTTGGGGCTCTGCTGCCATCCAGGGGGTCACCACGGTGCATTTTCTGCCCCACCCTATAGATCTGCCTCCCTGTTTCTCCCCAGGCACCTGGGCACACCCCTTTGACCCAGAAAGCACCGAGGAGAAGAGCTTCTACGTGGACGATACGACCACGGTGATGGTGCCCATGATGTTCCAGTCGAGCTCCATCAAGTACCTGCACGACCCGGTGCTCCCCTGCCGGCTGGTGCAGCTGGATTACGTGGGCAATGGGACCGCGTTCTTCATCCTCCCGGACAAGGGGAAGGTGGACACGGTCATCGCCGCCCTGAGCAGGGACACGATTCAGCGCTGGTCCAAATCCCTGACCCACAGGTAAGCCCTCCGGCCAATGTGTCGGCTTCTGGGTGCACACGTTGCCTGATGGGGCAGCTGGAGGGGCCGTGCACCTGTGCACGCTTCTCCCCACTCTGCCTCCACCCCGGCTTGCTCTCCAGGCCTCTTATTTTCCTGTCTGCTTGGTCCCCAGAGGCCGTGGGGTTTCCTGCTCCAGAGCTCACCCTTCACTATCCATCCCTCGTTCAGCACTGGGATACCCTGGGGCTTCCCGACCAGTGAGGTCCTCGTTCCCCACGAGATCCACATTATCCTATTTTTGCATTGTCGTCTTAAGCAGAGCCCGCCAGCCGCCCGGCTCCCCACGTCCCCATTCTGTTATCTTGTGCTCCTGAAACCAAGCTCTGCTCAAGACTCCAGGGAGGCCCCTTGTAATACGGTAGCAATGACCTGTGTGTCCTCATGGAACCAAAGGCCAACCCATGGGCAGGGCCCTGCTTCAGTCGGTCAGTAGGGAAATGAGCAAGGGAGTGAGGACGGAGGTGAGAGAGTGAGTGGAAAGGGAGCGAGGGGTCCATAGGCCGATGGGCTGACGTCTGAGCAGACCCAGCTGCTGGGTTCCCTCTGTGCTAACCTCCGCCAAAGCAAGGGCTGGTGCAGAGACACACTCAGAGAAAAGACCAGCCGGGAAGGAGTGAGTGCGTAGGTGCGTGGGTGTGTGGGTGTGCGGGTGGCACCTGGAGGGCGATTGATCTTAGTGCCACCACCCGCCCAGGCCTGCGCCTCACCGTGGAGGAAGATGTCGCCGAGAGCACCGTCCTGGCTGTAAGGGCGAGCTGGGGAGTCAAAACCACCCCCCGAGGGGCCTGGTGGCGGGTGGGTGACGCAGACTCCAGGGCAGACTCCAGGCAGGGAGGGGCAGGCACCCGGATCTGCAGGAGCCCACGGAGGCTAGTGCAGAGGCCGCACGTCATTCATCACTGTTCGGGATGCAGAAGTGGGAGCACCTGCTGTGTGCCACACACAGGCTCAGGCTCGGCACAGGGCCAGGAGAGAGAACGGGAAATGACAGAGACCTCAGAGACGTGTGCCTGGGAGCAGAAAGCAGATTCCCGGGAACTGACAGTCTCCTGGTAGAATTCCGAGAGGAAGAGAGCGAGAAACAAAATGAGATTTGCTGGATGGCCTGTGGGGAGGGGGCTGCAGACAGATGGCTTGGTGTTGAAATGCCTTGAGCCTGAGTGGCCCCTGAGCGTGCATGCAGAGGGCAGAGCACTGACCAGCACAGGGGCTGCCCAGAGCCCCGGCCGAGCAGGCAGCAGAAACGAAGACGCAAGTTCCTCTTGGAGGGGCTTTGTGAGGCCGGAACTGTGCAGGGGGAGCCCCGGGAGGGAGCTCCCTGCCTGGTGCAGGACCACGCAGCTCTGTGTTTTGTGGCATTGAGTTACACCCCCTGTGAGCTCCTTCATGCTGAGCATGCCTGGAGGAGTGAATCCAGCTCCCTGCGGGGACATGGCCAGGCCTGGGCCTCCCACCTCCCTCCTTAGAGAAGAGTGGGGCCGGCAGCTCTGCGCTTCAGAGAGGGGTCCCCTCTAGCTGTGTGGGGGCTGAAGTTCTTGAACCCCCAGACCCACCCCCGAGAGCATGTGCATGTATGCGCATGCCCACGCGTGCGTGTGAATCTCGCGCGTTTGGGCCATGTTGCCAGCTCTTTTTAGCCTTTCAGCTGTTCCCTCCCCCACACCCTCCTCCACCCCCAAAGGGAGGCTGTCACTCAGGTGCGGTTCCATAGGTGCTGACAATGCACCAGGATTCAAACCAACCCAGCCCCAGTCCTACTGAAAATAAAGTGAAGAAGAATACCCCCCCCCGAAATCATCTCTTCCCCAAACCACGTCCGTGAGCGCAGAGCAATGACGCAGGAGCGGGAGCTGACACGCCACCCAGACGGCGGCACAGCAGCCCTGGGGGCTTCATATTTCCACTGCGTCCTGAGTGCGTGGCTCTGGGCGAGTTCCGTCTCGCGGGTGCAGACATGGAAGCTGTGGGTTCCTGGTGTGAAAACATTTGCGTGTGTGCACACTGCAAGATGTGGGCCAGAGCCAAAGGGCCTTCGTGGATGTTGGTCTCCCGGCTCAGCACAAATTCCCTGTCTACTCATCTTTGATTCCTCTGCAAGTCCTTCAGCCTAGCGGGGCTTAAATGGCCCCTGTCCCGGCCCGGGGCTGCAGACGAAAGGGCGGTCCGTCCTCCCACCTGCCCCCTGCTTCAGCTTTGGTGCCTTCTCCCTGTCTGGGAGCAGGAACGGAGGAAAGTCAAGACTGAGACCAATACCCGAATCTGGTAGAGTGTGCATTGCCGTCCCAGCCCCAGCAGGGTTCCTCACCTTTCCAGAAACCTACAGGCTCTGTCCCAGACAAATGCTGGCCACACTGGCCAGAATCCGTGCTGAATCCCTGCGAAATCACAGGGATTAGGGCCAGAGGCCCTGAGCGGCCATGGCTGCAGGCACTGTGTGTGCATGAGATGTGTAGACACAGTGGCCAAGGACACACAGCACCAGCAGCATGACTGGGCTGGACCACTGCTCCCTCCACTCCTCTGTTGCTAGTGGGGTTGCTCCAGAGACAAGTGGTCTTTGGGGGACCATCATCTTGGGTGCCCAGTGGTCCAGCCATATCCCAGGAGGAATCAGCACAAAGGAACTGTGGAGGGGAAAAGAATGAGGAGCCCAGGGCCCAGAGAGGAAGCTGCCGTGTGACGGAGCTGCCCTGTGCTGCCCCTGCCCTGCCCCCTCTCCTGTCCCCAGAGGTAGGTCAGCGTAGGAGGCAGGAGCGGGAGGGGTCTCCGCCCACCACATCTGAGCTCACCTGTCCCATGCAGGCTGGTGCACCTGTACATCCCGAAGGCCTCCATCTCCGGAGCCTACGAGCTCAGGGGCGCACTGGCAGCCATGGGCATCGCAGACTTGTTCACCAACCAGGCGAATTTCTCAAGCATCACTCAGGAGGTCCCACTGAAGGTATCGAAGGTGAGCATCTTGGGAGCCCAGTTTTTATTTTTTTGCCCCCATAATTCACAACAGAAAGGGTTAACAGGCCTCTGGTTCCCAGGCTAAGAGCCTCAGGGTGACAGCAAGACGGTGGGACACGCAGCAGGTCACCCAGGAAGCCAGTGACAAGGGGGCTCCGCCCAGGTGCCTCCTGGACCCCGACCCCTGACAGAGGGGCACTGTGGGACAGGAGGGGTCCGGACAGAAGTGGGAGCAGCTCTGGCCCAAATGAGGGAACGGTGACTGTCCTCCAGGGCTCACTCTGAACTTCCTGACCCGCACCGTCCCCTTCACCGTCCAGCTTGCTGGTCCATCATTCGTTCTGAAAACTTGCATGGAATGCTGCTCTGTGCCCCGATCTGCGCTAGGCTCTTGGCAGCCTCCATCACTTGGAAGCGCCCTGGGCCCCCGGGGGGGCGTGTGAAGGGACAGGAGGCTCGACATGGCCGCCTCCCTGGAAGCTGGGGATTGCCCCAGGGTCTCCAAGGCGAGCCTCTGGTCAGGACCAGGATAGTGGCCATGAGCTGATAAAGGACAGGCCACATCTGACCCCATGTTGATGACTCAAAGCTGCATATTCTCAAGACACAGAGCTGCCCTTGCCATCGCCCCACGGCCCTTCCTGCTCCATAGGGCATTGAGAGTGTGCTGGAAGTCAGCGGCTCCTTCACTGGCCAGCTGTGAGCTGTGACAGCTTCCATACAAATGGTCAGACCTCTCGCTGGCTTCAGAATGCCTTCTAATTCTGATCACAACCAGGGGTGCATCAGCAAGATCGCCTGGGTTTCCCACAGAGTAGGAAGGAGTACTTTGCAGTAACCAGCCCCAGTATCTGCCTGGCAGAGTGAAAGGGGAATGCGGTCTCCCTCTACCAGCCCAGGACCCAGGAAGGAGAACCACTGTGGTGTTGAAGCTGGGCTGCACCTGCCCTTTGTAGAGGGAGGAAGCAGAGGCACAGCCTGGGCTCTGGAGATGGACAGACCGCGCTCTCGCCCCAGGGCTGCTGCTTGGGTGAGGAGCCAGCAAATGGGCCTCTGTGCCTGGGCTTCGCCATCCAGAAAGCGCAGGGTGTGAGGAATCCAAGCGAAGAGGCATGGGAAGTGCCTGGTGTGCAGCAGGTATCACACAGCAGGTGTCACACCCAGCAGGTGTCCCCCACCCAGCAGGTGTCCCCCACACAGCAGGTATCACACACACAGCAGGTGTCACACCCAGCAGGTGTCACACCCAGCAGGTGTCCCCCACAGCCGGTGCCCACTCATGTCTGGTCCACTCCTAACAGGTGCTCCATAAGGCTGTGCTGCAGCTCGATGAGCACGGGGTGGAGGTGGCTGCCACGGGAGCCCCCCTGCAGCTGGTGTCAGAACCCCTCACCCTGAACTTCAACCGGCCCTTCCTCATCCTGATCTTCGACGACTTCACCTGGAGCAGCTTGTTCCTGGGCAAGGTTGTGAGCCCGGCCTGAGTCGGCCCAGCCTGGAGCCGCTGCTGCATCTGACTTTGGGCACTGGGGATCCCATGGAAGCATCCGTGGGAGTGGGAGGTTTTCTGCCAATTTCTCCGGGTTCTCCTGCACCCGCCAGAGCTGTTTCTACCTTTCTGCATGTTGGAATAAATAACTGTCACTGTGACTCCGCCCACACATGCAGTGGGGGGGCAGACGTGGGGCCTCGGGGCACGACCCCCAGACCTGGTGTCTCAGTCCATTGCGCGGGCAGGGTGGCTGACAAACGATCCCGCTGTTCCAAAGGCCAGAAGCCCCGGATGCCGGCGCCTGCCCGCTGGGGCTCTGCAGAGGGCCTGCTTCTGGCTCACAGACGGCTGATTTCTTCCCGAGTCTGCACACGGCACAAAGAGCTCAGCGCTCCATGGGCCTCTCTCATGAGAGCACCCTGCATGCCCCCTCCACCCCGTGACCCCGGGACCTCCCACCCCTAACACCATTGCCTGGGGTTGGTGTCATGGAAGAACTTGAGGAGGACACAGACATTCAGTTCATAACACCCAGGGTCATCTCAGGAGGAGCAAGCCCTCCACCATGACCAGTGCAGGTGGGCGTGGCTTCTTCCATGTATGCCGGGTGCCAGGGGTCGGCGTGGTAGAGGGAGGTGTAGGGGAGACAGCCAGCGTTCAAAGGAGGCCAGGCTGAGAGGGAGCTCATCTTGTTGTCATGTCTGTGTGCCTCCATGGCAACCGATGTCATGACAACCAGCAGGCCCACCTGCTTGGCCAGCTGTCTGCAAGTCATGTAAGCAGTGGGCACATGGGTGGGCATGCAGATGTGTGACATGGACATGGACATGAGGAAGTGGATGTGTATGTGTGTGATGTCTGTGCATGTGTAGATGTCTCCGTGTGTGTGACGTCTCTGTGTGTAAGTGTATGTGACATCTGTGTGTGATGTCTGTGATGTCTGTATGTAGATGTCTGAGTGTCATGTCTGTGTGATGTCTGTGTGTGTGCACACACGCGTGTCTGACTGTGGCCTGGACAGAGGCAGCTCTCTCTGTGACCCCACTGGCTAAAGCAGCTCCTTGTGCATTTCTCACTGCCCTGTGAGCACTGGAGGCGGAATCCTGCAGACAGCTCTGGCTGTTCTCTGATGTCAGGATCCAAGTGTGCCTGTCTGAGAACTGAGTTCCAGGCCCAGGGGCATGCTGGGTTCCAGTTAACACCATCTCCAGGGGCTGGCGCCACGCCATTGGCATGGTGGGTTAATCCACCACCTGCAGCACCGGCATCCCATATGGGTGCTGGTTCTAGTCCCAGCTGCTCCTCTTCCAATCCAGCTCTCTGCTGTGGCCTGGGAAAGCAGTAGAAGATGGCCCAAGTCCTTGCACCCCTGCACTGGCATGGGAGACCCAGAAGAAGCTCCTGGCTCCTAGCTTTGGGTTGGCACAGCTCCGGCCATTGCAGCCAACTGGGGAGTGAACCATAGGATGGAAGACCTCTCTCTCTGTCTGCCTCTCCTCTCTCTGTGTGACCCTGACTTTCAAATAAATCTTAAAAAAAAAAAAAAAAAAACCCACCATCTCTGTCTGGGGTCTGCAGAGGCAGTCCTGCTGTGTACTGTCGCAGGAGGGCTCCTGGGCCCCCAGAGCTGGCCGCATGGGGGTGGGGCCGAGGCTCCTAGGGACCAGCCCGCTGTGAGAGGGCTGCAGGAGGCACCACAGCAGGTGCGGAATCCTCCCCGAGGCACGAGGCACGAGGCGCGCCCTTGCCCGTGGCAGGCCTGATGCTGGGCTGGAGAGCGGGCTCCACCCGCAGGCCCTGAACCTGAGCAAGCTCTGGCTCATGCTTTGTCCTCTCCCGGCCCCTCCCAGAGCCCCTCCCTGTGCTGGGAGCTGGGGGGGTGTGGGGGGGTTTGCCTTCCCACACGCGGACTCTGACGTCAGAGGCCTTCATCCATCTCTCCGAGAGCTGTATGGACAGAGTGGACGCCTCACAGACCAAAGCATTGGTGAACCATTCTGTGAACAAAGACAATGCTGGGGAAAACTCCCAGCCTGTTTGATGACCTTGACCCTGAAGCCAAATTCCTGCAGATTACATTGTGTTCAAAGACACTTGCATCATGTTCTGCTATCCCAAAGCCGAAGTGCCCGCCCACCCTCCCTTCGCTCGCCCTTGGCGTGCTCGGTGATTTCCCACGAACCTCCTGCCAGGCTCCACCCACAGACGGACTCGCGCTGGGCGGGGGGGGGGGGGGGGGGATGCTCCACCTTTGTGACCGGGACAAGTGACAAAGTTTCTGTCCTTGGATCCTTACTACAGAAAGCAGGGACAGTGCCACCTGCTGTAGTTCGGAGGCGAAACAAGATAATAACTGTGGACGGCCCAGCTGTGCCTGGGACCCAGCTAGCCATTCCGTCACTCTAAGTGCCAGTGTGTGGGGAGGAGCCGAGGGCACGGTGTCCAGTCTAAAGGAGACGCGAGGGAAGCAGAGAGGGCAGCTCGATCCGACACGAAGGTCGCCTGACGCCCTGATCGCACGTCCTGGCCCTCCGGTCCAGTGCAGCACTGGGCGTGGTGTGCGAGCCTGGGCGGCCGGCTGCCACCAGGAGCCATGCAGAGCCCCAGCGGGCAGGCAGCCACTTCCCAACAGCCCAGCCACAGCCACAAGCCGGTGGCTGCCTCGGACACACAGGAAACGTCACTTCAGCCGGCTGGACTCTGCGGTGCCAGCGCTCGTGCACGGGCGTGCGCTGGGCGAAGCGGCAGCAGGGGCCAGGCGCAGGCGTCTCTGGGCTGGGGCTGACCTCAGGGAACCGGAGTGGATTGTCTGTGGGACATTCCTCATGTCCTTGCTGCCAGGGGCTTCAAGTGGAGCTGAGTTCCGGCAGCCGGCAAGGGGCCCAGGAGAAGCTGGCCTCTGGGGACTGAGCTAAGGGAGCGGCTGGCTCTCCCGGCCGCTCGGGGAGAGAGGGAGGAGAGAGCTGGTTGCTGCAGCGCGCTCTGTCCCTCCCTGCTCGGGGAAATGGGCCCCTGTGGCCCCGTCCTCACCAGAGCTGGCGCCGGAGTACAGGGTCGCTCAGGGGCCCGGGGTGTCTGGGGCAGGCATGTCTGCCTCCACCTCGGCGTCCCTGCTTCCGATCCCCGCCTGGTGGTCGTCATGGAGATGGGTGACCACCTGACCGCAGACCTGGGGTCGCTGCCCAGAAACATGCAAACCAGGTCCCCGTCTGCCCACCCTTGCAAACTCCACGTTTGCTGTTCCGTGCACCACGGCGAAGAGCCGTCTCTCTCAGCGAGCGGTGCGTGGCAGGGCCGGGGCAGCGTCCGATCTGTGTCCCGCTCTGTCCCGAGCGTCTGTCATGGCTCGGCTGGTGCCTACCAGGTTTCTCAGGCTGTGACACACGTGCAACACCAGGCATCTACTGGCGGGAGGCCCTGTCCCCTGCAGCTTACATGCCAGTGCAGGGAGACACTAACATGTGTGTCGGGGTGGGAGTGGGGGGCAGGGCGCATCATCGGGGGCTTCCGCTGGGGAAATGGGAAGCCACTGGAGTGTGCTAGGCAGTGAGCGGCTTGGCTGGACTTGCACACAGCTCCTGGGCTGAGAGGAGCATGAGGGCTGGGAGGGTGGAAGCAGCGAGCCCGGTTAGGAGGTCCCCGTAACAGTGCAGACGGTGGGGGCAGCGGAGGGGAGCAGCACTCGGCCCCCGGCTCTATGAGCAAGTGACAGCTGGCAAGATCGGCTGCTGCACGGGGGTGGGTGGGGGTGGGGACACGCAGCGATTGCAAGGGGCCTGGCCTCCGCACCCAGAAGCACGGATTCTCCATGTACTGAAACCGGAAGAACCCAGGAGCGACACGCCCAGCGTTGAGTTCAAACGTTCAGGCTTCAACAACCGAACCAAGAACAACCAGTAGGCAGTTGGCTCTGGGCCCGAGCTGGAGACAGACACCTGGCAGGTGGCCGCATGGCTGGAATTCGGGACGCTGCAGGCGGCCACCTAGGGAGGCGGCTGTGCAGAGAGGGGAGCTGGAAACAGCGTAGACATCCAGTGTCCACGCAACACATCACCCACCCGCGGGAGCACTGGGAGGATGCTGCAGGGAGAACCCCGTGGCCGGGGCTTCCGAGCCCGGGCCCAGGAATGAGGGCAGCTAAAGGACTACAATGCGAGTTTTACCCTCAGGGTCCTCATCCTCATTTTGCTTCAAACCGCCAGTGCCCTGGGAAGGGGCTCAGTGATCCGCCCTCGGCCAATGTCTGGGCAAACCCATTCATAAAATAATCCTCACAACACATCGTGACGTAGGATCTGTGTGGCTGACAGCCAGGCCCAACACCACAACAGGGAGAGAATGTGGGGGGGGGCAGGAGAGCAGGCAAGAGTACTGTTTATGAGCCACTACTATCCCACAGATGCCACGCGCAGTACTGACACGTTATCACTCTGTGTGCAGTGGGCTCTGTTGGTTACAGGCATTTTGAGCTACACTTTGCAGAATGAGAACTGGGAACCTTAAGATGAATTATTAGTTCTTGTACTTTTTATTTTTTGAGCCACAGAACTCTTCTTTCCAAACATATTTTCAAATGACTCCCAGATCTAACAGATAATAGCAACGTTTCTCTGCCAGACTCCTGGGGTCCCCATGAGAACGTGGGGGTCTGTGCAACCCAGGAATTGGAAACCGCCATCTTCCAGGAGCCTGCGACACTGCTGGAGGCAGCTATGGGGGGGGGGGCACACCGACGAGGCAGCCGGCTGACGACAAAGTGAGCTGTCAGCTTGAGAAGCCACACTGGCTCCCGGAAGCTGGAGCCACATTCGCTGATGACACAGAACATCGCAGAAGAATGGCACGAGGACCCCGCAAAATGTTCCCAGAAAACTGGGGTCCAAGGCCAGCTTCTTTTTGCTGCCAGAAAATTTTGGAACCCATGCGTTTTTTTCAGGACACCCATCTTCCGTGAAGGTTCCGAGGCCTGCGTGTATGGGTGAGGTCAGCCGAAGGCCACTCGGTAGCGGAAATGACCTTGGCGGAGGAGAGGAAGGGGACTTTCCCAGCGTTCACAGGCCATGCCTCTGCCCACGTGGCACCACAGATACATGGGTTTTCTTCCTGAAGTTCGAGCTGGGAGAGAGGGGTGAGACGCAGGAGGGAGCGAGTGGCTTCAGCTCCGCCACTGGCCTGAGAGAGCCCAGCACCCGCGATCAGCAGGTCCCTCCCCACGGCCAATCCTGGTACGAAATGTCACTGACACCTGCAGATCCTGTTCAAGCCATTTGGTGTTGCTAGGGCACCTCGACGCGGTACAGAATGAAGTCCGGAGTACTGACACGGCCCCCTGGTGGGTGTTTCAGTAACTTCAGGCTGCAAGCGGGTGAGCCCTGCTTGCCACACCACCGTGCAACTTGGGCACCTCCCCAGCCACTCCACTCCTGCTTCACTCCCTGCTGATGCGCCTGGGGAGGCAGTAGTTGATGGCCCAGGTGCACCTGCTACCACGTGGGAGACCAGGATGGAGTTCCTGGCTCCTGGCTTTGGCCTGGCCCACACCTGGCTGTTGCAGCCATTTGGAAAGTGGAATCAGTGAATGGAAGATCTCCCCCCTCCCAGTCTCTGCTGTCCTGCCTTTCAAATAAATACTTAAAAAATTAGCAAACAATGTCAAGGTGCTTTACTGAAATTTTCCCAGCTGTCTTCTGGGTAGAGAGCTCTCTCCCTCCCTCTACCAACACTGAAAGGGGTCTGAGCCCGGGACGGGAACTGGCTCACACTTAGCATCACCCATACTGGACAGAGCTTGATGAGTTCATAACACACGTGGCCATCAGGGTGTGACGCCTCCAGACGCCGTCTGTCCAATCCCCAGCCCCTCCTCTCATCCCCTACTGCTTAACCACCAGAGTCTCTCTCTCTCTCTCTCTCTCTCTCTCTCTCTCTGCTTCCAGGGACAGGAAACTCACCATTTCTTTGAAAAGCAGCCCTGCCCACAAATGGCCACAACTGTTTCCTTTCCCATACTTCACTGTACACTGCCCCTTTGGTCCCGACTCCTACCACCAGGAAGAGCTGAGTTACCGCCCCCACAGAATCCCTGCTCCGCGGTGTTTCTCAGCGGAAGCGCGCAGGGTTGACGAGGGCCGTGCACTGTCAGGAGCAGTCCAGTGCATTGCAGAGAACGGGCTAGGATTCCCGTCCCGGGGTCACCAATGCGGGGGTAACCCCCCGCTCCGGCCATCATCACAACTGAGAAAATGCTCCCCCACGTTTCCAAACGGCAGCCCCTCAGCACGCCACGCTTCCTTAGCTGAGCCCTTGAGTTAATGTTTCCCCACACAATTGCAATCTTCAATTCCAAGGGAGATTAAGAATGTCAGACAGGACCCCGTAGGATCACCTTGGCCTTGCAATCAGGCGTCACCAGCTCAGAGCGGGACAGACAACTAAACCTGCAACCTGCACAGCAGCACCTGAACCGGGCTCGCTGTGGACACACGGAAGCCGAAGGCTGTGCTGCCCGTTCACAAAGCACACCCGGGGGCTAACCTGCAAACTGTTCAACCGTTCCCCCGCGTGGGCAACAGATTTTCTCTCCCGGAAGTCAGAATTTCCAGATGCCACTGCTCTGGCGTTTTCAGGATCTCCTCTTCACAACAGTAGTGTAGGTGCCTCTCTCTCCATAAAGGCTTCCCAAGCACAGCCAGCAGCTTAAACACAGGCCCCTGGGACTCAGGCCGGCTTCAGGGGCCCTGGGCTTGCTCCAGGGACGTCTCAGAGCAGTTCCATGAGCTGTGGAGCTGCCAGACTAACCACGCCCTTGTCCCCAGTCTGCCTGCCAGGACAAGCACTCACCGGGACCCAGGACACCGGCTCGGCTCGAGAGCCAGGGGCACGAGCGTACGCTCAGTAAATGTCTGATGCCCGCAGTGTTCTAAGCCAGTGCTCACGGTGTGGCTGAGGGTCCAAGGCAGCCCCCACTGCAACCCAGGCCGACCCCCTCAGTGCAGAGGACCCCCTGCCACCGACTGTCAGGACACGAGCCCCTGGGGAGGACCCCTCCCACCGGGCTTGGCTAATCCCCTCCTCTCCACTGCCACACAACCAGTGATTGTCAACGGCAAAGGAACCGAGGCCATGGCAGGAACCCGGTCAGAAGCGACCGCCATTGCGCGCCTCCCACGGTCAAGGTGGACTGGCCGCTTTGCTTCCTCACCCGTGACGGAACTTTGGGTGCTGCTACTGAGCAGGGCAGTGAGGGCGATGCCGATGGCCCGCAGCACACACTGGCCCTAACCTGATCTGGACTCCCAGGACACTGGTATGGCAGGCCACAGCGAGTCTGGGCTGGCCTCGGCTTCAGGGGACGTCTGCCCAAGCCGGCTGGGATTTCAAGCCTCCGCTACTTGGCTGGAAGCCAGCCGTGTGTCGCTGTCCCTCTTGCACACCTATCTGCACCTGAAAAGGCGGCCCAACGGAACGGCCGATCGGAGAAGGCCCTGGAGGCAGACAGGCGGACGCCTCCTCCCTGCGCCGAGTTTCAGTGCAACCTGCCTGTCCGTCCCTTCTTGTGGACTTGAGAAGACTCAGCCCTGCTCAGTGCCTGCCGGGTGATGCCCGTCCTCCTCCTGGCATCAAGCCCCCGGAGACACGGGGATCCAGCTCAGGGCCCACTTTCCACAGGGGAGGAAGGGGACTCAAACAGCAGGGACCCTGGCCCTCTGCGCCTGGGGCCCCTTCCTTCATCAGATCTGGACGCACAGAGTCTGGTTCTCCGACTGCACTGGAAAAGCTGAACACACGCTGAGTGGCACTCGTCATCCGAGTGTGTAGTTTGCCAATAAGAGAGCCGTTCGCGGGCCCTGGTGCTGCGCGGGCCTGGGGGCAGCGCCTCTGCACCTGCTGGCTCGGTTGCACCTTATCTCTGAGCCAGGAAAGACTTAGCAGGGTCACCCAGGGTGGAAAGGGTGAGTCCGAGACTGGCCTCCCTGCGGCCGTGCCCCCAGCCCTTCGCACTCTTCCTTCCTTTTCTCTGAGACGTCAGACGGGGCGTAGTTGGCCAGGCGCCACGGCTCACCCAGCCGCTGTGTTTCAACAGAATTCAGTGTGCGTTCCGTCCCAAGGAGAGCAGTCGATGTGGCTGAAACTTTCTTACACCGTCATTTTCTGCCATAGGAACAAGAATCCCTTTTCGGAGCAAACTCAGAGAATTATGAGACGAGCTAGCCACCTCCAGGATGCCCACCATGTGGACCTGGAGCTTGGCTGGGCTTGAGCTGCTGGCTACGGCTTGCATGCACCCAACTGCAGTTACTCCCCAATCCACTTGACGACTGGGCGCCGATTCACTCCTGTATTCCCCTCGCAGCTGGAAGCCGACGGACAATCCCAGGCTCCCGGGCGAGGAGCAAAGATGGGCGGCTAACTCAGACGGACACCCCGACCGGCTCCTTATGTTCCATCTGTCAGATGTCGTTGGAAAACAGTGGAAAGGGGTACAAAAGAGGGCTCAATTCCCACTGTGAAAGACAAAGTCTAGAGGACGAAGTCTGGGAGAACACGGTCAACACAGGTGCACTGTGGGTGGAGTCACGCGGCAGGAAGACCACGCCCTCGCCTGCGAGACACAATGGGCACATCCTTCCCAAGTAAGAGGTCCCAGTTCAGGATGCCAAGCAGTAGAGACGATCTCAAAAATGTGTGTGAGGTCCTGGACCAGACCTTCTGCCGGCTCCTCCCTTTCCGCTCTCAAATCCAGCTCATCTCAGCCCTGCACCTGTATCCATTTCTATAATAAATGTGAGCTCTCCGGGCCTGTTTTTGCTTGTAAAAATGCTAATAGTGAAATTCTAGAACTTATTCTTAAAAATTCAAGTTTTAATAATTCACAGGAAAATGGAGCAAGGTCTTATCAGACACCCAGCTGAAGGCTCTGTTAGGCAAGCTGCTCACTGGGAATTTTTCGCAGGCCAGCCATCTCATTCTGGTGCAAACGGAGATGATGCGTGGAGCTTTTGGTGCTTCTAGATATGTAAATACGTATGTCCTTGGAGTATAATTTTCATATATATTTTGGAGATTTTAGAAGTTATGTTTTATGAAAAAAAAACTTCTAAAACTAACTTTGGTGAGTTGTTTGAATTGCTAAGTTAGCCCCTGGGCGTAAGACTGCCATGGACGTCTCTGCCCCCTGAACTTCATGCGAAGTGCACAAAGTTGCCCAATGCAGGATGGGAAAATACAAAGCTTCTCTCTCGCTGAAGTTATTACTGAACAAATGAGCTGGAATGCTCTCCCTTTTATCTGAAGTAACGGAGTCCAGAGTAGAAGGACTGCTGAGGCTCTCGAGTGCCACGGTGGACAGATCATGGCAGAGCAGGTCCCGCCCTCGGGACGCCAGCAGGAGACGTCATCAACAGTTCAGCGAGACTCTCAAAGGACGAACTGAATTCCTTCAGGGGAACCGCGACGCTCTCCTGCTGGCAGGGCGCGCTGGACGATTGCACTGACCTGGCTGTTCTCTGGGGAAGGCCACGAAGAACAAGTCAGAGCAGCCAGAGAGGCCACCTGGAGAGAGAAGCGGGTTAACCACGCGCTCTGCCCGTCCCTGTCATGGAGGGGCCGGGGCACGCCGGACGCTTCCCTCACTCAGTTCTCACTCTTCAATCATAGAGCAGAAACTGTGAGGGAGCATGCAAAGCTCTCGTTAACAAACACAAGCATCTCGGCAACCTACGTTTTATTTTGAGCAAATTCATTATTTCACATTATAAAAAGTAACCACACACGCATATGCATTCACGAATTAATCATCTTTATCATACATCAATATATTTTTTAAAAAACAAATATTTTCTAATATCAATATAGTTATATGCTATTCATCTTAGAATACAGAAGCTGACAATAGCTTCATACAGTATTATCTCAGGAACCCACATTGTAAAATTAAGAACCATATATGTTCCACAGGCAAATTTTGATGGACATCTTAGCATTAGTACAAATAAATGCTGTTGACATAGCTTAAGCATGATAGCTTGGAATAACAGCTGATTCAAACTAGATTCATCATTTTAAATTAAGTGAGGACAAATACAACCTAAAATGTAAACAAATTATTTAGAAAATAAATTCTTCTTAGGAAATAAAGAAAATCACCCATCTATTATTTTTCAGGTATTTATAGCTCAGAGCTTCAGAAATCCTGGTAGAATCTTCACCGTCAAAATCGAACTTGGGAATGCCCAGTACAACACGTCACCACGACAATCACAGGACCAGCAACACCCCGACACTGCTCGCTCCCCTCTCGGCAGGACTTCCCAGTGGGCTGGAGAGTCCCAGGAGAACACAGCCTCCTTCCGGCCCCGCCGAGTCCCCCTGCAGGGCCATGTCAGCCGATTCGGACATCCCCACGACGCAGACACGTCAGGGCCGGCACGTCGCCGGCGTCCTGCACAGCCTAAGGCAGGCTTGTCTCTCTCGCAGCGGCACGGCACATACCTCGGCTTGCTCTTCACTGGAACACTAGAATTCTGGAACCACATTATTCAAGAAACATATACTGTACCTCCTAGGGAATCTAATTTCAAATATGGAAGGTTCAACATCAGCTGCCATTATGTCGCTTTCTCCATTCATTAAAAAAAAAGAAGAAAGTAAAAAACAGAAAGCCCCGGCCACCGCTGTAGCTGCTGCCCGCTGCCGCGTCTCCAGCCCTGCTCTGTCTCCTTCATTGGGCGGTGGGCTTAAGGATTGGATTTTCTAGATTTTCTTTGGGAAGGAAGGGAGGTGGGGAGGTGGGAGAGGAGGAATAAGAGAATGGGGGAGAAATGGGAAGAGTAGGGGTGGGGGGAGAGGGAGAGAGAGAGGAAAAAGAAAACAAAACGTGATAAATTTTCATACATAGAATGTTTACAAAGTAAACCAATCTCTACTTTGAAGAAACCTCATATATGAAAATTCTGATCAAGGGAAAAGTGAATCACACATTAAAATTACTTGGCATTACCTTTAGTTACCAAAAATCCTGTGTACTTCTAGCATGGCACTGCATTCATGCAGCCTGTCCTACAGTGTTAACTTTGTATCACCATAGCAGAAGTTGCACAGGCCTAAGTATATCACTTGCCCGGTCACAGACATAATATACAATGCACACCCGCGCTTTCTGAAGTCTGTAAGATCTGTAAGTACCAGATGCATCCGTCTCTAATGCTGAAGAATGTATTGCACAGAACTGCTTTGGTTAGGGAAAACTGAGGTAATACTTTTTGAAATCAGTTCTTAGGTTTATTTGCGATAAAAAGGACATTTTCGTTTGGATATGGCATGGCTCAAACTGTGGCTAGTGCTTTGCACAAGACAAGATCAATGCAGATGTCAACCACCTGCTGCAGCCCAGTGGCTGAGAGGCCGTATCAGCTGCACACCACCGGGCACGTGGTCAGGCACCTGCACACCCAGTCACAGCCCTCCTCCCGCTGCAGAGTATCCAGGAAACCAGACACAACCAGAGGTGGTTTGTTATCAGTGTTTCTGGATTCACTTTCTAAGCACCAGTCACACACATACCTCAAAAACTCTGTCTTTGGGAAAAAAAAAAAAAGACCAACACCCCCACCACCACCACCCCCGTCAGCCTGGCCCAATAGTGGCTGTCCGGGGTGCTGAACCAGCGAGTGGGAGGTATCACTCTCTCCCTCCCTCCCTTCCTCTCTGCCTCTCAAAATCCATTAATGTTTTTTAAGTAACAACTCTCATTTTTAAAAAGTAAATAAATAAAATAAAAAGGAAACCCATACTGAACAATGAAAACAGACGCAGACGCACAAGGAAGCGAAGAGCTGGCATAGACAGGTGTCCGTGTTGCCGTGAAATCTGCGGCACCGGGAACACCAGTGGGGCGCAGAGCGTTCAGCCTCAGCCGGGGCAAGGCTGAGAGGAAGCGGGCTCCAGGGGACAGGGCGACGGGGGCCGTGAGCCAGGCCTGCCCTTGTGCGGCGGGAACAGCGCGGCACACGCAGCTCAGTCGCCACGGGAAGGGAGCAAGAACCCCGCGGGCCCTCTGCGGACTGCGGCCTGGGTGGGGGCCATGCTCTCCTCTCCGCACCTGCAGCCTCCACGCTGCCGCTGTCGCAGCGATGACTGCGTGGATAGGGAGTGATGTCTGTGAGGAGAGGCCTCACAGTATCAACGCGGCTCCCCGCAGGGTCCTCATCCGGTCTCTGCTCAGTCACAGGTTCGGGTCCCCTCCCCAGGTCGTTAGAACCCCCCAGCTCGCTGCTGCCTCTGCTGGTGGCGGGCTCGCATGGTTCTGGCTTCTCCTCTGCTGAACATTTAATACAAAGAGAAACACGCACTCCCCGTACGTGTTAGCACTACTTTTTGTAGGGCCGACGTTAGCTTTTCTTCTACTACCACTTTTCGTATTATATAGTCTACGCTTTCTTGGGCAGCATTCAATAAACGGATTCCTACATTTTATATACCCTCAGCGGCCAAATGAAATTGAGAAAAAGTTACAACACAGTTCAGTTCCTGCAAGGGAGGCTAACGTGAAGTTTCAGCAAAACATACATCTGAGAAACTGAAAATGTCGATGCGCTAAGTGAAATGCGCTTAAAAGAAAATCTGAATCTTGTTCACATTCTGCTTAATCAGAAGATTCGGTGTTCTACACCAAAGAGGAAGCCTGGAGCTACTGGCATGTATCCTGGGTCAATCCCGTATTCCTTGGGCGGCCTCCTAACGGTGGTCGTTATGGAACTATCCTGTTAAATCTTTAAGCAAAAAGGAAGAAACCCTTCAACAATTCAAACAAGATAAAGTAACACATTAAAAAGGAAGAAAAGGAGAATTTTTTATAAGCAGGGTGCTTAAAGGGATGCAATGATACCTAACATCTCCCCAGAGATAAAATTCTCTGACTGCACACACACACTTCGCCAGAGAAAGAGCAGATGTCAGACATTGTGGGGAGCCAGTTAAACGCTGTGGATTCCCTGATATCCCAAGGTCTTTGTCACGTACAGAACATCTCACACAGCTCCTGCGATGGTGATCCCTTTGGACTGAGAGCTCGTCCCCATCACAGACACCTGTCGTCTGGGCGGGCACGCGCACTGGGCACTCAGCGGTCCCCGGTTACTCACAGGGAGGCCTTCCGCGGCTGTGCGTCTTTGCTGCCGCTGCTCTTCGGATCCGCTGGGCTCCCTGTCCCACGGGAGGCGCTCGGCAGGGGAGCGGCAGGGGAAAAGGACGTCGGGACACTCCCGGCACTGCGAGAGCGGAAGGAATCATCTGAAAGCAAAGCGTGCAGTCAGAGCCCGGAGAGCCCGAGGTGTTGGCTTCAGGAGGGAGGGCTAGCCGGCGGCTTCTCCTCAGTCAGAACCAGTTTCATGCAGGTGGAATTCATGAGCAGGAAACTGCACCCAGTGAAGGCTTTGACACCCCAGGAAGCCGTCACCGTGGTCTCAGCGGGAACACGCCCATCACCATCTGACTTTGCACCCTCTTGCCCCTCCCACCTTCTCCAAACCACTGATTGGCCTCATGTCGCCCTGGGTTCACCTGCATCTTCTACACTTTTACATCCATGGGATGACACAGATACGTGCACTTTTTGGCTGGCTTCTTTCATTCTTTCAAGGCCACCTTGTTAGACAGTTTGAGATCCATCCATGCTACACAGACAATCCCTCATTCCCTTCTACTTCTGTCTGGTATTGTATAAATACACCGACATTACTGGTCTGTGACGTCTGTTGATAGGCATTTGGATTCTTTTCCAGTTTTTGACTTAGAATAAAGGAGCTGCGAACACTCATACAAGCCTGCGTGGGGACAATGCTGCAGAAAATGCCTGGGAGCCGGGTTGCTGGCTGCCATAGGAAGCACACGCTCATCGTCCGGAGAGACGGCCACACGGTGCCAGTGTGTCTACGACACAGTTCCAGAGAGTGGCTCCATGTGTTCACACACACTGGATACCGTGGACCGTCCTACGCTTGGACGTGTTCTGCACGTGAAGTGGCAACCTTCTTGTGTGTTTTCCTCCTCGTTACTTTTCATTTGAATTCCCCTGATGATTAGTGAGGCTACCCATCTTTTATGTATTTATTTGTGTGTCTTCCTCTGTGAAGTTCCTACTCAAATCTTTTGCACATTTTATAACTAGCTGCCTAACTAGTTCTACAGGCTTCTCTGTGTATTCTGGATACAAGTCCTTTTCTAGGTATATGTATTAGGATTATTTTTTCCCAATCTATGCCCTGACTTTTTAAAAAATATTTTATTTATTTATTTGAAAGTTAGAGTTACAGACAGTGAGAAGGAGAGACAGAGAGCAAGGTCTTCTGTCCACTGGTTCACTCCCCAAATGGTCGCAATGGCCGGAGCTGCGCTGATCCAAAGCCAGGAACGAGGAGCTTCCTCCAGGTCTCCCACGTGGGTGCAGGGCCCCAAGGACTTGGGCCATCTTCTACTGCTTTCCCAGGCCACAGCAGAGAGCTGGATTGGAAGAGGAGCAGCTGGGACTAGAACTGGCATCTATATGGGATGCCGGCACCACAGCGGAGGATTAACCTACTGCACCGAAGCGCAGCCCCAACCCTGACTTTTTAAAAATGCTCTATCTCAAAGCCAAGATGTATTAAATTTTGAAGAAGTCCAATGTGTTAATATTTTTTCTTTCACAGTTAGGAAAAATCTTGGTCTATTCCAAAACCACAAAGTCTTCCTTCTATATTTTCTTCAGCAGTTTTAGTTTTTCAGCTCAGATTTAATACATCTGAGTTACTTTTGTGCACACTTTGGGGTTAGAACTGAGGTTCAGGGTCCAGTGCTGTGGCACAGCAGGTTAAAGCCCAGGATGCAACACTGGTGTCCCATATGGGCTCAGGTTCGTGTCCCAGCTGCTCTACTTCCAATCCCCCTCCCTGCTAATGCATCTGGGAAAGCAGTGGAGGATGGCCCAAGTCCTCTGCACCTATGTGGGAGACCCAGAAGAAGCTCCTGGCTCCTGGCTTCAGATCGGCTCAGTTCCGCCCATTGCGGCCATTTGGGGAGTGAACCAGAAGATGAGGAGCTCTCTCTCTCTCTCTCTCTCTCTCTCTCTCTGTCTCTCTGCTTCTACCTCTCTCTATAACTCTGTCTTTCAATTAAATAAAATAAATCTTAAAAAAAATAGAAGTGAGGTTCAGTTTTTTAGTTTTTGGTGTTTTTTAAGATATGGTTCCAGAACCATCTTTTCAGACTTTATTTGGGGGAGCTGTTTCATGTTCACAGCAAAACTGAGAAGAAACTCCAGAGACGTTGATCCTCCGCCCTCCCTCACCCAGGGCCTCCCCCACCAACCGATGCAACCGATGCACGGGCACTGAGTTACACACAGGTTCACCCTTGGCGAACCACATTCTGGGCATGGACAAGTGTGCAGTGGCTGTCCATCATCACAGTGTCACACAGAGCGTCCTCACAGCCTCACCCTCCCTCCCTCCCTGCCTCCCCCTACCTTGGTACTGCCTACCACTGTGCCTTTGCCAGTACACCTCATCCTGGACTCAGCACAAGTGTGTCGCCTCCCGGGTTGGCTTCTTCCATGGCTCATTTATTCAGTACTGAACACCACGTCGTCGTCAGGACTACCCATCTGTGTACCCGCTCTACCAGAGAAGGACATCTTGGTACCCTCCCAGCTGCTATAAAACCACACGTGCAGGACTTTGTATGGACCTACGTTTCCAAACCCCCTGGGTATAAGGAGTGTGACGGTTGGATATGGTTTTTTAAGATTTATTTATTTATTTGAAAGGCAGAGTTACAGAGAGAGAAGGAGAGACAGAGACAGAGAGAAAGAGAGAGATCTTCTATCCACTGGTTCACTCCCCAAATAGCTGCAACAGCTGGGGCTGGGCCAGGTTGAAGCCAGGAGCCAGGAGCATCTTCAGGGTCTCTCACACAGATACAGGGATCCATTCAGCACCATTTTTAAAAAATATTACCCTATCTGGGGCCGGCATTGTGGTATAGTGGGTAAGGCCACTGCCTACAATACCAGCATCCCGCATGGGCGCAGGTTCATGTCCCAGCTGCTCCACTTCCAATCCAGCTCCTTGGAATGCACCTGGGAAAACCGTGGAGGATGGTCCAAGTCCTTGGGCCGCTGCACCTACAGGGGAGACCTAGAAGAAGCTCAACAACTGACTTTGGTCAGGCCCAGCCCCAGCTGTTGTAGCCATTTGGGGAACAAACAAGTGGATGGAAGATCTCTCTCTCTGTGTCTCTTCTTCTCTCTGTATAACTCTGCCTTTCAAATAAATAATTCTTTTTTTTAAATTGCCCTATCACCATTGGTGTATCTTGGAGCCTTTTTTGAAACACTTACTATAACTAGCAACTTAAGCCACACTGCCTTGATTATTGGGATCGTATAGGAAAAGTCAAAATCAAGCAGTTTAAATTCTTCCAGCTTGTTTCTCTCTTTAGAGACTGCTTTGGCTGCACCTGCTCCATGGCATCTCAGTAGAGTTCAGAATCAACCTATACATTTCTACAAGGAAGCTGACATTTTGCTTCTATTTTCTCTTTATAAATAAGATGAGATGGGCAACTCTACAGTGATTCTTTCTTCCATATCTACATTACTGAGTATAAGTAACACTGAGCATATTACTGGAGGATTTTCATTCAACTTAAAGACTTCACAAAATAGTATTGAACTTTAAGACAGAATATTTCAAATATTTTAATAAAGGCATACCCTTCTAAAATCCATGCTTTTCGTTAAGACATTGCATATAAGTTCGCATTAAACCACATCCATTCACTCTCTTGATTCTCAAAGTCACTTAAGAACTATTCAAGTATAAACTAAATAAGTTATTGCACATAATTTTTAAAACACCATCCCTGAATCAATTTCCCTAATGATTTAGGAAAAGACGTTTCTTGGCCAGAATTGCTGTGAGTTCATGAGTCAATATGGTCACTGCAGCTGGGTTAAGGGGCCTGCAATGGGACAGGAGGACCCCTCCCGGCAGCTGGAATCCTGGGCACCATCAGCTCCAACCTGAGCCAGCTGGAAGGCGCTCCTGGTCGTGAAGAAAGTTCTCAAACCCTGACTGTTTCTCAGGACTTCCAAGGAATTCACTGCCGTGCTGAGATAAAAGTAATCACTAGTTCTATTATTTATAGCCAGAACTTCAAGATATCATAACTTTAATTCAACAACTTTCTGTTGTTATCTTACTATGTTAAGTTTCTCTTAATAATTTCCATCTGCCTTGCAGGACTGCTCTGTATACTGAATACAGATGTCAGTGCTCTGAGAACCAAACAGTGAAGTCCAGTATTTTCTCAACTGCTGGGAAAAAGTTTAGTATCACAGAGATTTGATAAAGATGAGTTTAGAGAAAAGTTTCTAGACATAAATAAGTCATTGTAACGAAATCGTATCATATTAAATTCGGCGATTTTCTAAGAGCTTAGATCGCACTTACCAGCTAAGGCAAGCACGGGGGTCTTGGCCAGTCCTGAGGCAGACGGTGTGTATCCCACTGGGGAACTTTTACTGGAAAAGAACGCGGTTTCCGTTAAACACAGGGCAGCATCTCTAGATCCGCCATCTATGCCCTGTTGAAGCTATTTCGGGTGCTTCCCTCCACCTCTTAGGGAACCCTGGTAGCTTTTATTCTTCCTTTGTCTCCGCATGCCACGACCCAACACTGTTCAGGGGTATCCCCTAGACGCCCGCTTCCTCGGAATTGCGGGTTTTCTTCTGATGCTCAGACGTTCAGGGGATTTCTGCCTGGACCACTCTGCCAGGTGAACACGCAGAAGGCACCAGGACAGCAAGCGCCGCCCACACCCACCGAGCACGTGCAGGCTCCCTGGCAGCCACGCCGTGCTGTTCACCCCCCGCCCCCACCGCCTCCCACAGTGACAGACGGACGCGGTGACGTCACAGTGTCACGGCAGTGTTCTTCCAAGAACGCCAGGCTCTGTTTCTATGCCTATTGGTAGATTTCTTTTTTTTCAATATAACAGTCTTTACAGGAAAAAAAATGATAAATGGCCCAAAAAACCCTCAAAATTATTTCTAAATTTTTTAGTGCTGAAATTATTTCACATAAGTAGCAAAGTTTGATTCTGAGATGAAAAATTAAGTTAGAAAGCTAACAGCTGACAGATCATACCTAGCACACTTGTCTAAGTTGCCGTATTTTGCCTGAAAAGCGTGATTGTTAAAAGACTGGCTTCGAATCAATTTGGATTTCTTGATTTCTTTGCCTAGAGTGGTAAGAAGCAGAGAAAAGAAACATAATTGTTCAGTTCACCCCTGGCTGTCCCAACCCCGTCTCCCCACAACCACCACCATTTTCAGTCAGGCGGAGATGGGTCTGGGTCCAGCTCCCCTGCTCAGTGTGAACTGACTGGAGTGTCGCGCCCACGCCATCCACTAACAACCAGCAAAACCACCCGTGCTAAAGGGCCGAGGAAGGGGCTGTGGCTAACGTGTCTCCCCGACACAGCACCGGCCCTGCCACTGTCCTAGGAGACGCGGAGGGAAGTCATTTCTTACTTGTCGATGGGTTGCTAGAAGCAGGTGCGGGAGCAGAAACGGGGATGCTCTTGGGCAGATTTTGTGTCGGTGTTTTAGTGTCTCTACCTAAAATAAACTCTGCTTTAGGATGGGTCATTTTCTCCACTTCCTTATTAATCTCCATACGCAGGAGAACGACCTCAGCTCACAGACGCACGCTGGCCCTGTGCTCTGAGCTCTCCCTTGGGAGGACCTGAGCCTCAACACCGACCCCTACCGTGTATGCATGCACCCCAGGGTCTGTACCACACTGAGCAGACAACTTTCCAAAACCACCTTTGACAAATCAAAGAAACGGAATCAATTTACATATAAAACTAAGCACTCGGAGGTCTTCCAGGGGAGCAGTAATTGCACCAGTGAGTGGTGAAGACAGGAAAACTCCTTACGTTTCTTTTCAAAGATCTTATCACTCACGGGCCGTCCATCGCTCTGTTGCTTCTCCTTTTCTAATTGTTCCTGTTAATAAAATATTATCTTAGTATTAAAAGTCCAGCTTCAGTAGCCTTAGGACGTTGTTCCAATGAGAAATCACTCTAAGCGGCAGAGAGAGAGTCAAGGTCAGCTATGAAAATGTCTAAAGGAAGCATCCCTCTCCACAGCCGTGATGGGAAATTCCGGCGTCTTTCGGGCTTGTGCTGTTTGAACATCCACAGAATGGTGGGACCCCGGATTGGTCAAACTAAGACAATGAGTTTGGTGTCACTGTTGAAATGAGCCTTTATTTTCGTTTACTGATTCTCACCAGCAAAATATTTGTTACTATTGGTTATTTCGATTTCTATTTGTTAAAAGGCAAAATAGTATATTTCTGTAAAAAGGCAGCGAAGTGATACAGTGGGTAAAGCCACTGCCTACAGAGCCAGCATCCCGTACGAGCATCAGTTTGAGTCTTGGTTGCTCCCCTTCTGATACAGCTCCTGCTAATTTGCCTGGTAAAGCAGTGGAAGATGGCCCAAATGCTTGGGCCCTGCTACCCACATGGGAAACCTGGATGAAGCTCCTGGCTCTTGGCTTTGGCCTGGCCCAGCCCTGGCCATTGCGGCCATTTGGGGAGTAGACCGGTGGATGGAAGACCTCTCTCTCTGCCTTTCCTTCTCCGTAACTCTGAGTTTCAAATAAATAAGCAAATAAATGAACCTTTTAAAAAAATGAGAAAAAGACTGAGAGAAAATAAAATGGTCTATTGGATATGTCTAAGGGTTTTACTTGAGTATAATATACATGAAGAAAGAAAAATTGTAAGCGTGTAGCTCAATGAATTTTCCCAAAGTGAAACAGCTCTACTGGCAAAACAAAATATTGCCAAAACTTGGGAGCCCCTTGTCCCTGCAGAATTAACAGATACGATCAGTGCACGAAGCATGTTGTGCACCCGGCACGGGTGACCGCACACCGGCGGAGAGTGTCCCTTTTAGGAGCTCATGTGAAAAAGCTGGAGGAAGTCAACAAGGTCGAGAACTGCCACACAGATGTGGAGCAAATGAAAAAGAATCAAATGGCAATTCTAAAACTGAAAACAGACACGTCCAACAGAAAAAGGTGAGGTGGGCTTAGCGCAAAACTACCTGTTTTCTCCATCTTCCCTCTCCTATCTTAACCCTGTTAATCACAGTTATCTCTAAGTCCTGGCCTACTAGTTCCAGTATCAGGATCATCTTTGGGTCTTTTGCTATCGCCTGGTTTTCACCTCGGGTTTGGGTCACTTAGTCCTAAGGTTTTCTCAGAGTTTGCTTGCTCTCTTCACTGTCCAACACCAGCAATCTGAACTCCACCTTGGCCTTAGGAGACTGATGAAATAACGCAGCTGGCTTCCCAGAGGACTTCCTCTGACCTTTAAATCTCACAGCATGTGAATTCTCAGCAGAGAAATTAAATATACATAGGTATATGGGGGGTGTGTGTGTGAACTAAATGTAAAGTTCAGAAGTGAGAAGCATCACACTGGAAAACTCGAGTCACTGGATAGGCTCAGCAGATGTACGGAGATGAGAGAGAGACCCGGTGACACTGAAGATGGAGCAAAGAAATTGTTCACTCTGAGGAGCACAGGCTTTAAATAAGAAGCCTGCGGGATGACGACAAAGGATCGAACTTCAGTAAGAGAGAGAAATCAGAACGGAGCATGTCCTACATCAACAGCGGCCCAAATCAACCCCAATGGGTTTAGGGGAAGACATACATTTGCAGATTCAATCAAATGAGGTTCTCAAATATGTTCTCCTTCTAGTTTATAAAAAAGTTCAGGAAACTAGGATTCTTCTTCAGTTAATGAACAAGAAATAAAATAATATAAAATCGAAAATGATCTTTTTTTAGTTTAATAGCAAAGCACAGCTAACACTTTTCAGAAAGGAGCGTTGCGTGTGCACAGGAAGGCAACATACCATTTCTAGAAGAAGTAGCTCTTCTCTTTCTTTCTCTTGATCCAACAAATCTTTCTCATAAAACTTTTTCTGAAACTGAAGTTGAGAATGAAGTTGCACAGCATTAGTGATGTGCTTCCGCCAGCGTCCAAGTATCTCTTCCACATCAGGTGGAGAAAGCCTACTTACAGCATCCATGGACATTTCCATCCTGTCCAACTCCAAGACAGTCTACAGAGAAAAATGCTGTAATCACTGATAAGTAACTAAACTAAATCAAACAATAACTTCTCAAGGAGACACCTTTTCCAGAGGGAAGTTCTATATAACACACACACACACACACACACACACACATATAGTATCCCATTTTTAAATGAATTACTCTCCATTGAAAAACTGACTAGAGTCAACTATTCCATTTTAATCCCAAAGCTCTGTATATCTTTCTTGCAAATCCCTGTACTAACACCTCAGTTTTATAAACATCACACTACAGAAATTTTTATGGGACAAATTGATGTCATTGTGTGAAACGTACTGAAGAGTTGTAATCTAGAATATTCCACTGCAGATTAATAATTTACTAATTTAATTATATCAGTGTTGTATCTATTTATAGGGCTAGTCAGTATTATATCTTGAATTAACAAGTTCTCTTAGAAAAGTAAATAACCCTCTCATGATTACTATCTTGATGAATTAACTCTATTACCTAAACTTATTTTAATAATAAGAACAGAAATGTCTGATAAAATAACTGTGTGTGGGGGGTATGTGGGTGTTTAGATTTAAATGAATGTCCAACACGGAGTATTTCTGGATATTTCAGCTGTGGAGGAGGAATGTACATTTCAGCAAAATAAAATTATACTAATTAATACTAAGTTATCAAATCACTTTATTAAAAAGTTCTTCATACTATCTGACAATGATCTCTAGGGAAGAAATCTGATGCTAATTTATACCACATTATGAATTAATCTCTCTCACTACAAATAAATGCTCAAGACTGTGTTAAGAAATTCACAATTCACAAAAGTGATCACTTTTAAGTGATCTGCTCTTATAAAGATATTAATTATATATTTAGTATAAAGAGCTTTTGAAGATTATAAAGTATATTAAGGTTTGATCTCAACCCCAATTTTTACTGTATTAGTTTTCCATTATCCCAAAATATCCGCATAACTTCTCATGCTAAAACAAAACAGAACAATAGTAGCCATAAAATACAACATTCCGTTATTATAAAGGACATATGCTCAGGGGTAGGAAAGAGATCTGTGTTCTAGCTCTGGCTCTGCCCCTTTCTCACACACTTCTCCCTCTAGATAGAGGGCTTCCACACATCAAACAGCTTCATCAAGTGTGCAGGGCTATGCTCCTAGGAAACGCAACGCTCCCGACTTCACCGACAGTTCCACGGGACTGTGGTCAGCTGTAGACGCAGCCTGGCGGGTGAAGCACTGATTGTGACTTGAAGAGTGCTGACTGAGCATCCCGCGGCCAGCTCTCCCTGGTGGGGCTCTACCACCCCCAGTGGTAGCTTAGCTCATATCCAGCTGTGGGAGACACCAGCCGAACCCTCCACTACCTGCCCTTCGCCAGCCAGCATGTTAACATCCAGCTGCCCCATCCAGCTAGAGCGGGCAAGCCTGGACTGACGCCGTCACCACGCGGGCGCTTGGTGGCAAGAGCGCTACTTACTCTTTTCACGATAGCCAGAACGTCTTTGTCTTTTTCTTGACACAGGAGTTTCCTCACACACATTTCTAACTGCTGAAGCAGGTGCTTGTCTGCAGGAATCTTCAGAGTAGATTTCACTTTGGGCAATAGATAGCAGAGTTTCATTCTACAATAAATTATTTACCTGTGAGTGAATTCAACAGCTGTGCAGACTGCTAACAGGAAGCTAAGAGAAAAGTCAAGTTTTCGATCACCTCTGAGTTCTTGTATTCATGTAACAAGCGTTTCTGGAGTGCCTCGCCGTGTCAAGCACTCGCTACTCTGGGTGTGGAGGCGCCACCGAGACTAAAGGCAGTAGGATCCTCTCCCCTGGTGGCGCTTCCTCTCTAGCACAGGACTTGGGACGCAGGAGAAACAAGCAAAACGCTGGCCGACAGAGGCAGGCGCTCTGGGAGGAAGATGAGCGAGAGCCCGTGGAGGAGGACTGAGCAGTTGACAGCAGGTGGTCAGAGTGCCCATGGAGGTTTTGCTGGAGAGAGGGCCTTTATGCAACAACCTGAAGACAGCTGGGGGACGAGCCATATGAACATTTGGAAGAGGACAGCACAGGGGCAGAGGGGGAGCCTCCCTCAAGGTCACCCCAAATTAGCCAACTGGCCTAAATTAGCAAATTGGGCACAGAGTGGACATGAGACTAGCAGAAGACTCTGGAGGGTAGCAAGAAGCAGGCCTTGGTAAGGAGACTGGCTTCTATTTTCAGGGCCAGAAGATTCCACTAGACAGCTCTCCGCAGAAGGGTAAAATGACCTGATTGAACATTTAAAACATCACCTGACTGCTGTGTTGGTGTTAGACTGACGGTGGTCAAGGACAGAAACAGCGTAGGGGGAAGGAGCTGGGAAAACTCAGGCAAGCCAGGGGGTGGGCTGAGCCAGGGAAGCGGCCGCAGGAGGCGGTGGGGAGTGGCTGGAGACAGCAGCCACTGAAGCAGCCGATGTGCAGAGGGCTTGGAGGCGGGTGGTGGAGAGAAGCGAGGTGAGGTTCTGACCTGGTTTGCAATAGCTGTTGACAGAGATGGAGAAGACCACAGAAGGGGCATCGGCAGCTAAGGAAGACGAGGATTTCATTTTGGACAGATGAGGCCTAAAGTGCCTGTTAGATATTCAGTGGAAACACTAAATGGACAACTGGCTCAACGAGTCTGCTGGCCACGGTAGAGGCCCTGGCTGGAGGCAGAGCCAGGAGCCTTCAGCGTGTAGATAAGCCGCAGACTACAGAGAACACCAAGGCTGTGCATGCGGTTGGAGAAGAGAGAAAAGTCCGACACCACCACAGTCCAGGGGGGTGACAAGGAACAAGAAGGGAGCTGAGGAAAGCCGGGAGCTCCCAGGAAGTCTAGGAAAGCGAAGACCTCTCCAGGACCTGGAGGACACGTGCTTTGCTAAGCTGAACCTCTCCTCCCTGCCAGGGCCGGTGCAGGGGACGCCAGGTGGCTGGCCAGGCTGCTGCGTTCACCAGACGAGGGCTCCCCCGAGGTTATTTGTTCTACTGCAAACCTTGAAGCAGCCAAGACCCATAAAGTCTCCCGGATGCCGCCACAGTGACCCTCCCACTGAGAAGTCTTCATAGACAGCAGAATTAGCTGTTTATTCAAGCAACAAAGATCAAGGAGTTCCTGCTCCAGCACTGCCCGCGCCGCGGACAGCAGCGATGGGCTCGGCCTCGCCCAGCAGGCTGCAGCCGCTCAGAGTCGAGGCGTCCTGGGCTCCCCAGGGGAACCAAGTTCATTTCCGGAAGATGAGGCGATGGCCTCTCTGCACACCAGCAGTCTTTTTCCAGCCTTGATTTTGTCTAAACTCAGTGAATTTAAATTTTAAGCATTTACTTAACAGCCTATGCACACTTCCCTCTACACAACCCAAGCAGGCCCAGACACGTGCCACACGCTGAGTCAGCTCTGACAGACTCCTGGCCCCACGAGATTACAGAATTCTTGCCTTCCTGGTAAGCTAAATTTTACGTTATCTTGGGTATCTATTCCTCGGAACACCTCATGAACAGGCACTAAGCAAACTGGTGGACAGAGAGGTTCTGTGTCTGGTCCAACGACACACCAGGTAGTGTACACCTGGAATTTCAGCCTAAGCCGGGTGGGTCGGCAGCCCTCCCTCCTCACCTGCCTGATCCTAGCACCCTTGCCTGTGAGGACTCCTCTCCACCTGCACATCCCCAGAGCACAGTCAGTACGTGGTGTTGCTCGACCCACTCCTGTGGCTGGCAGCCGCCCAGGCAGGAGCACAGCGATCTCGCACCCCCAGGGCCCCAGGGGTTCATGGAGTGATATGCAATTATTCTGCATCTGGCTGCTGACTGCTCTCTCTTAGTCACATGATCAGAGCAGGGACAACTTCACTTTCTTCCTAGTTACTTCTGCCAACTGCTTGGTAAGTGATACTCCATCACACTGGGTGTTGATCTCAACAGCAAGACTATGAAGCCAAACTAGCTCACTGCCTCACCAGCTGCTCCTACTTAAAAGCATTAATGTTTTACACATTGCCTGCAGTGCATGCCCGTTGTCTATAGAAGATGAACATATGTCACACATACACACAACTAAATTTGGCTGGCATATGAAAACAGTGGGGAGCCCTACCGTGCTGCTCTGGGAGCCATTAACCAACTCACTCGAACTGCAATTGTGTTGCAGATTTGAGTTCAAGTTCAGGACGGAGACACCAAGCTTAGAACAGGCTAATGGCTGAAGGTTTATAATTCCCACTATCAGAGGAGTAAGGAGCTCTTAAGTATTAATGCACATGTACTTTATGCCACTGACCTATTTATACATTTATAAATTATTAAAATGGTAAATTTCATGTACATCTTACAATTTAAAAAATGGAAACAGTATGCTTATCTGGAAGAGAGAAACAGCAATACATATTTATACTTTTTTAAAGTTTCCAAGCAAATCATTTTCAGGCCTGTTCCATCTAATTTAACAGTTAATGAAGTCCAAGTCTCATTCACAGGACTTCAAACACTCATTCATAGGACTTCTGCTAAATGCAGAAGACAGCACAGGCGTCCAGCACTACTTCTCTGAGTCAGTGCAGCCCTAGAAAGGGACAGCCGCTCACCCAGCCAGCTGTGAAGATACAAGCCTGCTGTCTTCCTTAGCCTTCCTTAGACCAATTAATGATAACTAGCCATCCTCCTCCTGATGCTAACGTGTGGATCTGAAACCTGCTGCTCTGGCTTCACCTGCTGCTCTCTCAACCCAACAAAACAGAAGACCCAAGACAGTACTGAAAGACGGTGCTTCCGAGGCCTATTAATACTCCGCTGTCACTGCAGCACTATTCGTAATAGCCAAAATATGCCATCAACCGAGACACGAGACACACACAAATGTTATGCTGATTGTTCGGTCATGGAAAAGAATAAAATCCCGTCACTTGCTACACCATGGATAGCAGCGAGGACATGTCTGGTGAGACGAGCCAGCACACAGAGACAAATACTAGATATCCTCGCTAATACCTAGAAGGTTAAAGAGGAGAGAGCAGAACAGTGATCACCAGAGTGGAAGAGGGATCATTAGACGGTAGGAAGAGGAGGCACAAAGAGATAGTGGGTTATCGAAACTCCCATTCCCAGTATTCTCCAGTACAGTAGGGTGAAAGCGTTTACAACCTATTATTTTACAAATTTTATACAGAACTAGAAAAGAGAAATTTGAAGGCTTCCAACACAATGATAAATACTTACGGAAATGGAAATGCTAATTACCCTGATTTGATGTTTATACATTGTATATAGGTATTAAATTATCACACTGTACCCCATAAGTGTGTATAACTATTATATGGCAATTTTTAAAAAATGATCTTAGGAATTTCAAAGCAAGCATAAACTTTTCACTTGATTTTTTAATTGCATAAGAAAAAGATTTTATAAATAGTTACTCTAGTAGGTCTATAAGACACGGTTTTGAATATTTGTTTAGACTAGTACATACCTCACATTTGCTACTGGATCATGTGTCAGTTCAATAGCAGGTAGAAAGAAATATTTACAGAAAAATGATTTGGAAAAGATCTCTATAATAAATTCACAGGTATCCAAAAATCGAAGTCTATTCCAATAACTTTTTCCTTGACCTAGTTCTAGAAACAGTAACAAAAATTATCAAGTTAATTGTTCCTACATGTAATTACATGTGACAAAATTAAACACACAAACTCCATGGCAAATTTCTTTATACCACCAATTTGATTCATACATACAATAGAGGCAGGAGAAACATCCCTGATATGTCAACTCCAAAACAATTAATGCCTTAAAAAAACACTAAAAAGTTTATTAAACATCTCTTCAATTCCAAATGCATTTATTAATTAGTGAATGACTATACCTTAGTACTTCTGATGACTCACCATGCGCTAAGTACTTTACACATACTATCTCATTTAACCCTAAAAAGCAATGCAAATGCACACATTTATCCCTCCTAAAAGATAAGAATGCTGAGATTCAGAGGTGAAAGTCACGTAGCTGGCCAAGTATAGATACAGAATTCAAAGGCAGGGCTGTTTTAGTAAAATGTTTTAATAGCCAAATTAATTTTTTGGCTTAAAAATGTTTTGAAGTATAAAAAGTCATATGTAAACAGTTATTACTGACAATAATTCAGTCATTACTCAAAGAATAATTTTCTCCTTTTCATATAAATATTCAAAAGCAAGACAACATTTAAAGCCACATAGAACCTTCTTGCAAAATAAAACTTATTCTAGAATGTTAGTCCTACCATTAGAAAATGAAATCTCAAAGTAGATTACAAAAAAAAGAGGCTAAAGGATACTGGACATAATTTCCTTACACTTTTTTTTTTTTAAGTGCTCTAAAAGTGTCAATCCATACTTAAAATGGTAAATTCCAGTAACAAGAAAATCCTATTACCTGCCATTCTAGATAATAGAGTTTAATTAAAAACACTATGACATATAGTCAAAGCAGTTGTACAACAATTAACAAATTCACTAAGTATAAGAGTACTTCAAAAGTTTGTGGAAAAATGAAATGAAAAGATAATGTGGATTTTCCATTAACTTTTTCAAGCTTATCTAGTGTGCCACTATTTTTAGAATTAAAATTTTACATAAACGTCTTTGCCTTGATTTAGCCCTTAACAAATGAAAAGAAATTTATATTTGTTACTCGACTTCGTTTCTTAAGGCATTATAATAGCGTCGAGGCTCACCAGATTCACATTCATACATACGCATGGGCACTGCCAGCTCTTTCCAAAGGAAAAACCCACATTCTGTTAAGTTTGTTAATCAGGACCATAAATGAATCATTATATTAATAGATACTCGATTAATGTTTTAGCTTCAAACCTTTTTTTTTTTTTTTTTGACAGGCAGAGTGGACAGTGAGAGAGAGAGACAGAGAGAAAGGTCTTCCTTTTTTTTTCCATTGGTTCACCCTCCAATGGCCGCTGCAGCTGGGGTACCACACTGATCCAAAGCCAGGAGCCAGGTGCTTCTCCTGGTCTCCCATGCGGGTGCAGGGCCCAAGCACTTGGGCCATCTTCCACTGCCTTCCCTGGCCACAGCATTGAGCTGGACTGGAAGAGGAGCAACCGGGACAGAATCTGGCACCCCAACCGGGACTAGAACCTGGGGTGCCAACGCCACAGGCAGAAGATTAGCCTATTGAGCCACGGCGCCGGCCCAGTTTCAAACCTATCATCAGGGTAGAAATTAGGCCTCTACTGTAAGTGCACATATATCAGCTTCTCAAGAATTGAAATTCACAAAAGAAGGCTCAAAGTTAGTAAAGGTTTTCATCACAGTTCTGATCCCACATCCAGATTCCTAAAACAAACAAAATTAACCCACAAAAGTCAGATAAAGGCATGTACTAGTTATTTACCAAGATCAACCTAATTACTTATGACAAATGATACATACTGTAAGTCACACCTAACTAAAGCCAATGAGTTCCTTCTGTTCAAAATAAGAGATGGGGCAGGCTCTTAGCCTGGTTGTGGAGACTCCCCATCCCACACTGGAATACCTGGCTTGGGTTCCTGGCCCCAGCTCCTGACTGCAAAACCTGGGAAGGCAGCACTGGTGGCTCAAGCAACTGGATCCCTACCACCCACCAGGAGACCCGGATGACACTGCTGGCTGCCAGCTTGGGTCTGGCCAGGCCCTCGACCAGCCCTACCATTGAGGCATCTGGGGAGACAACTAGGGAAAGGAAGTATTCTTGCACTCTCTCTCTCTCTCTGTGCCTCTCAAATAAGTAAATCAAAATCCAAAATAAGAAAAAATGATTACTTACGTTCAATTAATTTTTGAATGACCTCTTGTCTCTGTTCTTGTTTACGGTTGTAACGTAGAAAAATGCAGAGAGTTCGTGAAGCTGCCTTTTGAACGGGTAAGACATTCTTAAAGAAACAAATAAGAATGACAATTACAGCCTAATAGCATATATTTTGGACAAAGTGGCTCTACCAAATCAACTTTACGTTGGTTAAGAGAGGCATGTTTGCGGCCTGTCGAGTCACTGAACGGCTATCTTCCCGGACGTGTCTTCATAATGTAACGTTAACATCGTTCAGATAAGTTGACCAACACATCACATGACAAAGTTAATTGGGCACCATCATGCTCAAATCATTGAACTTAGACTCATTTCCTTGTCATCTCATCTTAAATGACATTCTCCTCAAATACACTTCAGCACCCATTCTTTCGGCCATTCCCTGGACTCTGTCAGTCAGTCAGTCCCTGAACATTTGTAGAACACACCATGTATCAGGTGTATCATCAAAAATATTCCAGAGACCCCACTCTGCAGTCCCTCTGGCTTAGTTCTGGTTCTTCGACCTCCATGTCAATCATTCAGATCTCTGTCCATGATAAGATGTGGATTCCAAAGGACACCATGTCAATCACCCTTACCAATATTCCAGACCCCTTTGTTCTTTGAATTTCTGTGACACCACCAGGCAGAACCTTAATTCTAAACGAATTAAATACTTTATCTTTACTGAGTTTGAGTTCAAACCATGTATTGGGCAAAAATCTTTCAACCTAATGTTTTGTGTCTACTACAAATTCCTGTTCACCATCTGCATTCACATATAAGTAGCAAATATTCCATTTCTGAAGACACAGACTATTGTAGTGGGAATCCTTCCAGTAAAAGAGAACAAAATTTTTACATTACTGAGACAGTACTGCCTGCATATTTTATATAAGCTATTTCTATCCTGTTGGGTATTAGTTATTCTGGTGTTCTTAAAGTGTCAAATGTAAAACAGAGAAAATCTGCTGTGATTTAGAACAGAAAATTTAAGGAATACACATGATCAGAAACACAATTGAGCTTAAGAAAAATACACTTTAGATAGCGAATTAAATAGAAGCATGACACTGCTTTCTTTCATTTTGTGTAGAGTGACTGTCATATGCAGACATACTTATCATAAGAAAATATGTACATTTTATACATCACATATATTAAGCCTTATAGTATAAGTTCAATATTATTTTGGGTTAGAAACCAAAGATAAATGTAATCATTTCAAAAATATAAAAGCTATCTTAAAGAAGTGACCATTTGAGCACAAAGAATAAAGACTGCAATTTATTAAAACATCATTTAATATTTTTAAATGAGTCTAAAAATAGGTAAAGGAAAAAGAAAAATTAATTTGTCACCTTATAAGTGGCTACTGCAACAACTCCTAGCACTTAGAATTTATAGAGTGAAAGAATTAAGAATTTATTCCGTCTTTACATTAAGAAATGTCCTCTGGGTAATCAAAGAACTCACGTGGGTGAAGGAAGAGACACCTTCCCAGGAGAATGCCATCAAAAATGCCTAAGAAGTGATGGAATTTTTTACATCACTCTTTTGCCAGTTCTAATGAAACAACTGATTCAAGCGAGAACCAGCAGCAGATGGTAAAGCCAGTGGGACACTGGGTATTCAGAGCTGAGGCATCCCCTGCAGGTCACAGTGCAGGCCACAGGGAACAAGTAGAGTCTGCAGCTCAAACCAGTGCGGCTGCCGTCACCAGCACAGCCCTCTAAGCTGACGTAGAGGGGGACAAGGGTCCAGACAGGATGAAACATGAAACACACAGCACTCACGAAGCGTTCTTCTCAAGATGTTTAAGCTAAATCTCAGCAAGCCTTTAGATCAAACGTGGAGTTTACATGAAATACAGGAACTAGATGAACACTTAAATCAACACCACGAAGAAGGAACCTGACAAAGAAAGGCTTAGAATGTGCTACAGGACGACTGCTCAGTCTCTTTCGAAACTCAGTGTCACACACACACACACACAAAAAAAAAAAAAAAAGAAGTGGAACAATGGAAACTCTTTCATATTAAAATAATTCAGAAACCTAACTAAAGGCAAGGTATAGATCTTAGAAAGGTTCAATATGGGATAAAAGAACTGTAAAAAACATTTGGGAATCTAGATATTAAAGCATTTTGAAGACAACTGCTAATTTTGTTACATGTCTCCATTGGAATGTAAATTCTATAAGTCCTTTGTCTCTTCTGTTGGAATCTAAAATTCTCCTTACCACCTAGCAAGAAATCAATAAATTGTATTGAACAAATGAATGAATATTATGATCTTTAAGTATGGAACTAAAATAAATAAAAATTTTTAAGATTTTATTTATTTGAGAGGTAGAGTTTACAGACAGTGAGAGGGAGAGACAGAGAAAGAGGTCTTCTGTCCGTTGGTTCACTTTCCAAATGGCTGCAATGGCCAGAGTGAAGCTGATCAGAAGCCAGGAGCCAGGAGGTTCTTCTGGGTCTCCCACGCAGGTGCAGGGGCACAAGTGCTTGGGCCATCTTCTACTGCTTTCCCGGGCCATAGCAGAGAGCTGGATCGGAAGAGGAGCAGCTGGGACTCGAATCAGCCCCCATATGGGATGCTGGCGCCTCAGGTGAAGGATCAACCTACTGTACCACAGTGCCAGCCCTGAAAATAAATTTTTATGTGTGTCTCCTCTTTGAAAATTGCACTATAATAATCATGTACTCCCTTTAAAGCATGGAATTAGTTCCTTGTAAAAGAAAACAGTAAAATCCCCTCAGGCTAAAGAGCACTCATTCACACTCTATATCATAAGTCATTTCTCTTTTCTGATAAGAGAAGCTAAGAATATGGAATAATTATGTATTAACTTCCTAAGTACAAGCCTGCTTTCTAAGTAATTAGGCTGAGACCACAAATGAGATCAGACTGCACAGCACTTGGGAGCACCTGTTAACGTGTCCACTTCCAACTGCCTTCCAATCGATCCCCCCATCACTACTGCAGAGTGTAAGCTTGGGTAGGGCAGGATTCTGCCTGTTTTGCCACTCCTCAATCTTCAGCTCTTAGAACGGTGCCTGACACATACTAGGCACTCAAATCAGTAACTGCTGAAAGAAATGCGCATATACTGTTTGACTTTATGCAAAATGTTCTACCTGGTACATTCATGCTATTAAATGTAAAACACACAAGGATGCTATTGTTGCCAACACTGCTTTTTAGTATTGTTACACCTGGGAGTGGGCACTGTAGTGCAGCAGGTTAAGCTGCCTCCTGGGATGTCCACATCCAGGATCAGCCCGATGGGAGCCCTGGCTGCTCTGCTTCTGATCCAAGTTCCTGCTAACGTAGCCGGGGAGGCAGCGGATGATGGCCCAAGTACTGTGTCGCTGCCACCCGTGTAGGAGACGCAGATGGCATTCCAGATTCCTGACTGAAGCCTGACCCAGCCCTGGCCATTGCAGGTATTTGGGGATGAACCAGTAAATGGAAGATGTTTCTCTCTGTCCATCTTTCCCTCTCTGCCATTCTGTCTTTCAAATAAGTCAATAAATACATAGGTATATATAATTGCTACACTTACACTATAATGGTCAATCCCTTACTTTTACTTTGACATGTGAAATAAACTTGTAAGAGTCATAGTTAATAAAAAAAAAAGGCTTATTACTTTTTTACTTAAGCTGTAGGTAACACCAATTTTATTAATTTTTGTTTTGTAAATCTTGGAAGCTACTAGAATTCATCATCTACCCTTCACTGAGAACAAATAACTACATTTTGGTAGTTTGTAAAACAGAAACATTATCTGGAACCTTTTTAAACTTCAAAAGTGGTAATAGGATGTCATATTAATTGTAAGTGAATTATGAGTTAAGTACTCCTGTCTAGAAGTTTCTGTGAAAAAAGCAGACAACTAACTTCATGCAGAGGTTTAAGTTCAGCCCTGTTCCTGAACATCTCCTCTCGCCCTGATCCGTACAGGACATCCACGGTTTGGGTTACAAAGCCACACTCACTAGGTAACAAAGGAAAAGTCACCAAACTCACAGGAAGGAGCTTGTGGCAAGCCCTGGCCACACAGCAGAGTGAGGCGAGACGCTGGTGCCGTAGGGACGTCAATAGTGCACGTGGGAGCAGAAACCACTGCCAAAGTCAGGGATCCTGTCAACTTCCTCTCCAGAAAAACATCAGGTCTGCAGGGTGTCGATTTCTACCCCCCCCCCCCCGCAGCACCCAGAAGGGGTGAGTGAGAGTACCACCTGTTCCTTCCCTCTCCAGCCAGGTGGGCGTTGATCAAAGGGAGGACCAGCGCAGGAGCAAAGGGAAAGCCGAGTTCCCTCCTCCAGGGACTGGAAAACGGCCTCCTCCCACCCAGCGGGACAGGATGAACTGAGAACAGGCAGAGTCTGGCAACCCCAAATCAGCCACGAGTTAGAGACAGTGAGAGGAAAGGTCCTGGGCTCACATTGGTCATCATGATTGTGAACATTCTCTGCAGGAAGCGATAATAAATCTGATCACTTGATATGACATGCGGCAGACAGGCGTATTTCTGCAACAGCTTCTCGTGAGTTCTCCACTTTAAAGAGGCTGCCGCTCGCTGTTCAGCAGCTGTGAGGGCTGGAATCAAGTCAGGCAGCGAGGATAACTGAAGAGAAACACATGGAAGAGCGAATGGTGATTAAGTAACTCAGCTGCGGCATTCAGATTGCTCATTCTCATAACACACTGGAGAGGAGAGAATTCCGCTCATCTCAGAGCTTAAAAGGCCTCTTAGTTATGACAGGAAATAATTACCTGGCAAAATCAAGTTGTTTTTTAAGAATCAGTGAGTAAAATTTGTGGAAAATAAATCTGAAATAGAAACTGGGGCTCATTATTCTCCCCATCAGACTGCTTATCATAGGACTCTTCTGATCAGAGCTGGATATATTACGTGTTGCTGTCAGCAAGCTTTGACCTTCCACAGTTCCTACCCTTCTGTCCTCACTATTCGTTCTTGGGATAATCATTACTGTAGATGAAAACTGAAAATATGAAGATAAACTGCAGAGATTCATTAACGTAATTATAATGTAACCATATACTGGAATGCATATGTAGAATTATGTATTGTAATGTAATTACAGAGGAAATCCAAGCTGTACAAACTCCAGTGGACTTCTGCTGAGCACCTGTGACGTGCAAGCACTATCGGAAATGTTTCCCACGCATTCCTTCACTGATCCCTCACCAACACCCTGCAAAGGAGGAGGAATTATAGAGTCCAAAAGCTTTTTTGATCCAGAGGATTTACCTTATTCTCTTGAACACTGCTCTCTCCACCAGTAGACATAAGTTCCAAGATTTCTGGAAGATGGTCTATCAGAGCATCTAGTACCTTGTAAAGAGATACTGGTTACTCTTACAATGACTGCTATATTTTTCTAGTTTATCTAACCAATATGGCAAATTCTACACAGAAATAGTGTTGTTTACCAAATAATGTTTTGAGGGTTTCTACTTCCTTATTCTGTCGTAATTTTGCTAGAAAGTCTTAGAAACATGACCAACTGCATTGATCAATCTGTCACGAAAAGGAGATTAATGTATCCATCTCAATACTGTTCAAATAGTCTAAATCTGACACAGCTACTCCTATGTACTTTAAATGGTTTAAAATTGCTTCCCACTTTCAAATGGTGGTTTATACACTCAACAATATCAAACTATTGATAAGTTAAACTATGGAAAAGTAGGAATCATTCAAGTGAATGATATATACAAAATATAGCATCAAAATGAAGTGCCTCAAAGTCTTCATAATCACACACCAGATAGTAAAATACTCTCCCAATACTGAGAGAGTACATATGTGGCTATATGTCTACAATTTATAGAAACATATGATTATGTAGAAATATAAAGATGAAAAATAACAAAATAGTAATAGTCACTGGAATTAAAGGTGTTCTTTTATCTGCCTTCTTTTTGGCACTTCCTTAATTTTAAAACCAATATACATTTTGAAACTGAATTTTTTTAAATCCTAAGTTTTTAAGGGCCATCGCAGTGTCCAGTCTCTGATACAGTGGTATGTTGATTTGAAGCTTCTGGGGCTAGCCAGCTGAAGGAATTCATGCATTCCCAAGGAGTAGGGGAAGGCACTGATCTATTTGGAAATAACATAAAAGAAGTAAAAAGCAAAGAGTAAGAAGATATTACCTCCAGTGATTCATCTTGTAATAATGTTATTAGTTCTTTATGTATTAAATAGACTCCAGAATTCAGAAGTTTAGATACCTAAAATGTAGCAATACAGTCTCTCAGATTTGAGACCACTAGAGATATAAAGTTAAAATAATAGTTTGGGAAAAAACATATCCTTTTTAGACAACAAAACTAGGTTACAAAATAAATAAGAGATTTCTAGAAAACTTAGCTGCACACATAGCCAGCTTTTTAGTCTATTTCACAACACACTGGAGTGTACCGACACAAGAGGGTGGGCGGTGCACACGTGGGTGGGGGAAGTACAGAGGTTGAGAGATCCCGGGCACCGCCGTCACATCACAGGCAGTGAGAGGCCCACGGATGTCTCCAGTTCACACTGCAGTCTTAGGGCAGACAACAGTGTCACGGAGGATATCGCAGGTACCAGCATGCATCCCCGTTCAGAACCTGCCCAAGAAGGTAACCTCTCCTGAAGGCCTCTGTTGGTGCCGAGGCAGCAATAATCTCTAAGGAAAAGCAGATGTGCTTTCTCCCCTTGAAGACCTGAATCAGTGGAACAGCTGGAAGATTCCAGAATAATCCAGCTCCCCGGTGACAGGCTTTTCCTTCTTCCTGACTACTCAGAGCCCACGATGGCTGATTAACAGTTTCTACTTCACCATTTATTTTTTATTTATTTGAAAGCCACAGTTACAGAGAGAAGAAGAGAAACAGTGAGATCTTACATCCACTGATTCACTACCCAAATGGCTACAACAGCCCAAGGTAGGCCAGGCCAAAGCCAGGAGCAGGAGCTTCATCTGGGTCTCCCACAGGGGCGCAGGGACCGGGGCACTTAGACCAGCTTCTGCCGCTTTCTCGAGCACATTAGCAGAGAGCTGCATCATAGCAGAGCAGCCAGGACTCAAACTGGTGCCCATGTGGGACACTGGTATCGCAGGTGGAGGCTTAACCTGCTAAGCCACAATGCCAGCCCCTACTTCACCAGTTTTTTAAAACTTAATAGGCTTACAAAAACTTTATTCAGAAGAAAAAGTTCCTGGATAAAGAAAGCATTTAACAATCTTTCTCTCTAACATGGCTGCTTTTGATTTGCTGCAAATATTTTTAAAATAATATTTTTCTGAAAATAAGAATCAAATTAGAATTTAGTAAGGTGATTATTAGCATATGATATTAACACTGTTAGCAGACTTTATTAAATCCATCAGTGGATCTTCATTATTTTAAAAGACAGCCAAGACCAACCCCTCATTTTAAGGAGCAGAACGTCATTCATAGCCTAGCTACGTGATATGATTGTGACAATATGGAAACCAGCCACCCAAGTAAATAGGTAGATCGGCAGCTTCCAAACTCGCTCCTCCCAGTGAAATATTTTTGTATATACACACACATTTCAAAGTTTATTTACATGGTTCCATATTATGCTCGCTAGAAATCATCAATAAAAACGAAACATTTGGAGCCGGCGCTATGATGTAGTAAGTTAAGCCTTCACCTGCTGCACCAGCATCCCATTAGGGCATCGGTGCAAGTCCCGGCAGCTCCACTTCTGATCCAGCTCCCTTCTAATGGCCTGGGAAGCAGTGAAAAATGGCCCAAGTTCTTGGGCGCCTGCACCCACATGGGAGAAATGGAGGCTCCTGGCTCCTGGCTTTGGATCAGCCCAGCTCCGGCTGTTGGAGTCATTTGGGGAGTGAACCAGCGGATGGAAGACTTCTCTCTCTGTCTCCCTCTCTCTGTCTGTAACTCTGCCGCTCAAATAAATAAATAAACCTTTTTTATTTTTAAAAAAAGAGAAATATTAAAGGGATGAGTTACAAACAAATAGAAGTTTAGCATTGCACAGATACTGCATTCCTAGACTCCAGTCTTATGCAATCCCCCCGCGGTCCACTGATAACAGACAGACACCAAAGCTGAGTGACTGTTTAATGCATCTTGGAGATGACTGTTACGTTCAGCCGCCAGTGGCTTCTCCACCCTCTCCTTCTCCAGAAGTAAATCTCTACAGGTCCGTTCCCAAAGACGGGGCAGTTGTGCAGCGCTGGCTTTGTTCTAGGTAACTGCCGCTCAAAGGGAACTTCCTGCACAATTAAGACAGATTTCTTTCATACCAGAAAAAAAAGTCTGTTTTAAAGAAGCAAAGACTACCACCCAACAGCAGAGGATCTTAAATCACAGTTACAGTGATGCTATGGTAGCCTGCCTACTCCGCTCCTGAACAATGCTCTGACACAGGGAGCAGAGCAAGGGAAGAGACGAAAGAGTCTGCTGAGAACAGGAACTCGCTATGCCACTTGGAGGAAAGGGTAGATTTTATGCCACTTACAAAGTCACTCTGCAACAGCTCTGCCCTGACAAGCAACGGCTTACAAGTGTTCACTGCAACCATCACATACATGAGCTTATTGAAATCACCCAAGAAACGTGTCTCACATTTCAATCTCAAGAGTTAAAAAGTTAATTATATTCATCACAAAAGTTTGAGTTCACTTTTGCTCCTACCTAAGACCTGTGCTTACGCCACATAGTCCATTAGCAATAAAAATAAATTTAAATAACTTATCTCAATTTTCCATTTGTTCTAAAGTGCTTAAGTTTAGATGCAAAGTATAACTTTTTTAAAACATATGAAAGCTAATTTTACTTCCAAATCTGAAACACTCATACATATACCATAATGTCTAGCTTAAACACTTAGTATAGATTTGCTAAACAAATGGTTAATAAAAATAAATGAATATAATGTATTATGTAATGGATTCTACAAACACTGAAAAGACAAATGTGGGAATTTTAAAATAAGATTTAGGACTAGAACATGCTAGAGATATGGAGTTGATATCTTATAATAAATCTGTAAACAGAAGTGTATAAATATCAGAATAGCATCCAGTACACATATGTCGACTTAACAATAAGTGAAAAGTGGTACCAGTTCTTCAGACTTACTTCATAAAAGCAAATAGCAATAGTGTATCTGACTGGGACTTCAGGGTCATGACAAAGGCAGAAGAATGTAGAATAGAGTTCCATGTGGAAGTTTTTAGGATCAACAAAAACAATCATGGCCTGGTGCAGGTGGAAGGGAGGAGATGAATGGGAAGGAGAGAAAAACGTGCATCAATACCTAATATTAGAGTCGTTTCATTTAAACTGAAGTCATGCTCTGCATTGTCATTTAACTGGAAATTCTATCTTGAAGATACAAATGCATGCCCATAACTCCAACTTACTGCAGAGAAACATATTCCACAGAGTTACTCAGTTCCTACTGTTTATAGCAGACATGAGGCTAAGCAGCAAATGTCAACTACAATATATTTAATGCTATCCAATCACATGTTTTAAGGCCATAACCAAGATGCCCAGTCAGTAGAGATATGTAGCTCATTACCGGGAAGTTGTAAGCACAGTTCTTCCGGACTGTTACATATTTCTTCTCCTGCTCTAGGACTTGACTGGGAATCTGGTTTTCATTGTGCCCATTTTCTTGTTGCAAACCCAATGTACAAAGTTTCTTATAAAACTCCAAAAATCGCAAATGTTGATCTGGAGTAAAAATTCCTAAAACAAATATGAAACCCTTGTTCAACATTTCACTTGCAAACAAAAAATTAAAAAGATAAAGCCAAAGTACAATAACAACAAATGGAACCAAATATTCAAATAAGTGGTTACAGATAGTACATGAATAACAGCAGCAATGAAACAAAGTGTTACAGAAATCAAAGTGGTCATGTTGTTTCAGCTAGTGTCAGCTTTAATAATATCCTCATTTCAAAAGTATGAACTACGTAGGAATTATGGCTGAATTAACCTCTGACAGGTATGTTACTGTATATCAAGTCACTATAATTACAATATTGTAAGAATTTATACATGTCACTAATTACTTACGGTAAATATTACAAAATTGCCTAAAAAAAGATGTGTGTGTGTGTCAGCAGAGAAGGAGCTTACACCTTGAATCTGAAAGATGGCAAAAGTGGATTCACAACAATGGAACAGTTACACATTCACTGACTATCTCAGGGAGCTAACAACTCATATGTTGCAATGGAATTTTTAGAGTGTACTAAAAGTCTACAAAATATTTTACTATCCTAGATGGTTATAACTTAATTCTCACTTTATTGTAGCAAGCTGAGAAATAAGAAATATGTTCAAAATGCAAAGAGTTATGGGTATTATTCCATATTCTAAGTAAAATTTTTGACATGATATATTAATTGTCCAACAAATGGTTAAGAAAGTTATACTTACTACTGATCAATAGTTAATAAATCTGAACTTCTATTAGCATATACCATATAATACATAAATATAAAATATTTGAAAATTTAAAAGGCAATATTTAACTCTGCCATTGTTCTTTCAAATAGGTATTGGTGAAAACATTGTTCCTAAATGTGGTCTAAATTGCTCTATCAAAGTTCTAAGACCTCATGAGACTTTATACACCTAAAAGATAGGTTTTACAACTGAAAAGCTGAAGTCTAGTGGCTAAGGTAGAAGAAAAAGGGAAAAATTATGTACAACTTTAAAATTCTTAAGCTATATCATACCATATAGTCCATGGCAGAGTTTTCCTAAATGGAAAGATAAAGAAATAAGAATTGATTCATCGGCTTTGAAAGATTTTTCGCAAAATGATTTCACTAAGGGAAGTATAGTTTGACTTCTGTCATCTGGAAAACAAAACAAAATAATACACACTTTAGACTGAGCTGCCCACACTGCACAGGAAACACACACACAGAGATTCCATGAAGAACAATTACTAGTTAAACTCAGAGTAACAGGAAATACCTGACAAGGACAGTGACGGAGACGGGTGGTGAAGAAGGGGTGGGAAGAGGGTGGAAACTGTCAGAAACTTCAACGTCAGGATAAGGGGTTTGAACTTCCTACTGCGGGCCACAGGGAATAAAGAGCGATTACAAATCAAAAGGTTAAGATGCCGGGTTTTTAATCTGAGTAACGGAAAGGAATTTAATTCCTAATAGAAATAGGCGTGTAGCATGTGCACGAGCCTCCCTGGTTCCCGCACGTACAGTGGCTTCAGCTCAGTGTAGTGTCTCATCTCCATGGAAATCAAGTCAGCTCCTGAGATGCTCTGTACATTGATGCCATCACGTTTTCTTCTTTGAGTAAATCTGCTTGGGTCCTAAGTTTCTGATGTACTAGTGAGACTTAGGACTCAAGTGTAAACCCTCTCCAAACTTTCCAGAGTGCGTTTAACCTTCCAGAATGAGTCCCTGCTCAATCGAGGGTCTGACAATACCGAGGGAAATCGTTGCAACAGGCTGAGCAGCATGACTGTGGCTGCAGTTCACTAACACCATCACTTCTCCGTGTGAGGTCTACTGTTTTATCAGACATTTGTTCCACATGCATTCCATGTCTTATAAAACAAGTGTTATATGAAATAGTGGGAGTGAAAAGATGGATAATAAACAGTTTCTGAACTTGAGAAACTCAAATCCGCCAAGAAGCCCAACAGTAAAATAAACAGACGTTAGCACGGCTCTAATAGTTGGTATAAGGCAGGAGTCTGCAAAGTTTTTGCTTTTGGGTTGAGCCCAAATCCCTGGGGCAATGACGGGAAAGGACCACGTGATGCCTTTGGTCTGCTTGGGAGCCTGAGGGTTCCCCATTATGAGGGACAATGGACTCATTCCTCCTTTCATCCTGTCTGCAATTTTTACTCCTCTGCTTCCTCTTGGTGCCTACATGCTTATTCTGCAACACCCATACATACTGTCCACATTAAAATTATCTGTAGGGGCAACTTTATTATTAAATTAAAATATTAATACTCAAGTACACAGAAATGTAATCCTAGATTTACACAATATTTTCGCCTTAAGTACTTGACATTTGCCCCTCCTCACTTCACCCTATAGACAGGTGCATGATCCTGAGTGACCAGCGGCCAGCTTCAGTCAGGAGCCCAGTCACACGCCGAGTGGAGCAGCAGAGACCTGGGTGCCTAACGCTCAGAAATGCTGCTCTCCTCATCCCCACGCAAAGACCCCATCCCCGAATTCCCCAGTGGACATGAGATTTCTGGCACTAAAGTGTTATTTAGGAGAGGAAACTCCCAAGAGCTCCGTGAATGTCAAACAGTTGAGCAAGTTAAAGGTCATTCTCACACCAAATTCTTAGCCCTAAACACAAGTCGGTTACATTCTGATGGGAGAAGAGAGAGAGAGACGAAAGATGTGGCAACACTGAAAACCGGAGGGTAACAGTGGAAACAGAGAAGACGCCCAAAGGAAAGAGTCATGAAGACAGAGGAGGGAGGCTTAGCACTCATCATGAAACAGTATACACATGTCTGCTCCTGAGTGACACTACATACATGGAGCAGCGCTGCCCTACGAAGCACTGCTGTGTCCACCTGAAGATTTACCTGTGTCAAATACGTCCAGCAGATTGACCAACGTTTCAAAAGCTGCAAGTCGCACGCTGCTGCCTTCGTCCCTCGAGAGCTCTATTAACTCAGGGAGCACTACACTTTTTGTCAGTTCTGTCCTGCACAATAAGCAAAAGGAGAAAATAAATCAAATCAATAAATTTCAAGCAAAAACTTGCTAAGATCAAGTGACCGGGTAGGTGCTGCAGAAACAGTGAAAAATCATAAAGGTAACGGTCCCGGCTCTCCAGGTGCTTGTCTGGCTGGGAAAGCATGGCTCAACACAAAAAGCAAGCAGAGTGCGCTCATATTTACTGGAACTCATTCCAGCCCTCCCAGCACAAAACGGCTGCCTCCAGAAACTATAAACTGTCACATAGTTTTCAATTTTAAGCAACATCAGCAAATGATCTGGACTAATTAGAAAAACAGTATTAACTGTAGAAACCCAAATAAAATCTCGCTATCTAGATTCCAGGGCATAAATTATTTTCCCATTCACCAAAAACATATTATCAATAAGTGATTTCTATATAGAAGAATGATGTATGGCACTAGATGTTCCACCTAAAAAATGAAACATAAAATATAAATGCTAAAAAGCAAGCCAGAAGATAGAATTTTGAATGTTTTCACCATAAGGAAATGTTAAATGTTTGAAGAGATAGACACATTTGTCCTGATTAGAAATGATACAATGTATCCATGATTCAAAATAGCATACGGTACCCCATAAACATGTACAACTTTTATGCATCTGTTAATGTTGGAAAATGCTTTAAAGGAATGTGTAAATATATACACACACGCATAATCACAAATAGTTCTTTCACGACACCTTAATTTGTTTCTGCTTAAGTTGTTGCTCAGGCAGGCATCTGGTGCAGGGGTCAAGGTGCCACTTGGGGAGCCCACGTCTCGTGTTGGAGGGCCTGGGTTCGAGTCCCAACTCTCCTTCTGATTCCAGCTTCCTGTCAAGGCACACCCTGGGCAGCAGCAGGTGACGTGGGAGACTGGAATCGGGTCATGGGCGCTTGGTTTCACCCTGGGCCTGCCTGGGCTGGTGCAGCCATTTGGTAATACAACAAATGAAAGATCTCTCTCTCTGTCTCTCTCTCTCTCTCTCTCTCAAATAATGAAGAACTAATTTTTTAAAGAGATGCCATTATAATGACACAGTTTGATTAAGGGGAAGTTTATAATAATGTAGCCTGCCTTCTTGGGTACATGATGGAAGACGACATAAGATGTTGATAGAGTCCAAGAGAGTCAGCAAGAGCTGCAGAAAACCTAGGTTCAGAACTAAGCTAAAAGACTAAGACAATGCAGCCCAGCAGAACCTTCTGCAATGATGGGAATGTTTATAATCTGTGTGTACTGTCCAACAGGGTAGCCAAATATGGCTACTGAGCAACAAAGTTGAAAAAATATCAACATAAAATCTAAAGATAGTAACTTCTATAATTTTGTCTGATAACTGATAAAATCCTTCAATCTTCGGGGCCGGCAATGTGGCCCCGTGGGTTAAAGCTCCAGCCTGGAGCACCAGCCTCCCATATGGGCACTGGTTCAAGTCCTGGCTGACCCTCTTCAGATCCAGCTCTCTGCTATGGTCTGGGAAAGCAGTGGAGGATGGCCCAAGTCCTTGGGCCCCGGTACCCGCGTGGGAGACCTGGAAAAAGTTCCTGGCTCCTGGCTTTGGCTCAGCTCAACTCTGGCCATTGCAGTCATCTGGGGAGTGAACCAGCGGATGGAAGACTTCACTCTCCTTCTCTCTCTGGCTCTACCTCTCTCTCTCTGTAACTCTGTCTTTCAAATAAATAAATAGATAAATCCTTCAATCTTCAGCCTCAGGCCTATGTTGTCTCATTACAGCAACTCTGTTGTATCATGAATATCAGCTGTTCACTCTCACATGCTAGGCCATTCCACTCTTTTTATTACATATCTGATATCTTGTCTCTAAACAATTTCATACATGTGTATTTTGTGTCTGAATTCTGGGGGCTTGATTCATCTGCTAAGTCAGTGAAAGGCTACAGTTTGCAACCAACACTTCACTGTTGAATTTTTCTATTTGATTTTTAATTTCCTGTAATTACATTTTAATTTTAACTAAGTTTTAAATTTTCTTCTTCCTTAAGACTTCTTCATCTCAGCCTGTCTCATCACCAAGTTTTCAATCTAATTTTATGGCAGGGAGGTCTTCTAGAATTTTGTTGAAAATAGAAAGATGCTTTATTCATTTTCTGTTAGAATAATTTTTTACTTTTTTGTTTTCTTGATCATTATTAGTTATACTGAAGAACAATTTAAAGGCCATTTAAATTGTATTAAAGACAATTTTATTACTGCTAAAATTAAATACAATTTTTTTATAGGTAAATAAGTCACATGTAGTAGTACTTAAGCACACACTTATTGGGGCGGGCATTTGGGGCAGTAGTTCCGTCCCCACTTGGGATGCCTGTGCTCCATATTGGAATGCCTGGTTTAAGTCCCAACTACTCGACTTCTATTCAGCCTCCTGGAACTGCACACTCTAGGAGGCAGCAGACGACACCTAACAACTTGGGTCCCTAACACCCACATGGGAGATCCAGACTGAGTCCCAGTCTCCTGGCCGTCGGAGGCATCTGGAAAGTAAACCGATAGATGAAAGATCTCTCTCCATCCTTCTCTCTCTCTACCTCTCTGCCTTTTGAATTAAAAAAAGAAGGAAAAAGAAAGAAGAAAGCACACATGTATGGATGGGTTCTGGCAGTTGTGAAGTGTCTGGGACGACACCCCCACAATGGAGGCCCAGCATCGCTGTCACCCCCAGCACGCTCCACAGCCTGCTCTGACGAGGGCAACCACAGATCTGCTTTTTGTCACTACATGCCAGCTTGCGTGTGTCCCCTGGCAAATGGCCTCCCTTGTGTCTGATTTATCTCTCTACCATACTGACTCTGAGATGCACCCAGAGGTCCATGGCGTGTATCAGTACTCCATTCCTGTTCACTGTTGGATGGTATTCCACCTAATGGAGACAGGCCGCTGTTTACCCGTTCACAGGCTAACAGACACCTGGACTGGTCCAGGCGTGGCTCTCACAAATGAAGCTGCTACAGATCTGTGTGTACAATAAAGCTGTGGGTGTGAACATATTTTCACTTCTTTCGGAACACAGAAACAGGACATGCTCGTTTGACAATCTGTAAAGGTGATGGCGTAAAGAATTGAAAGTAGACTTACCCAATGCCCTGAGCTATGTTTTCCAATTGTCGACACATACAAGATCGAACTTCATACTCCACATCTTGACAGAGTGATTTCACCAGGGGAAGGATTTCTCTTTTAATGCTGAGGGAGGGAGAAAAGAAACATGCAAATCAGTGTTTTAAATCACACCAGAACCTTAACTTAGCTTCATAATACTGACAAATATGCTTTACCAAAGCTTGATAGCTTACAATGTATTTTATTTGACAGAGTTAGACAGTGAGAGAAAGAGAGAGAGAGAGAGAGACAGAGAGAGGTTACAGTGTATTTTACCTACGTTATTTAATTTGGAAGCTATCATCATCCACTTGTAAACCATGTACTTGACAGACCTTTTAAAAACAATGGTTAATTTTGGGTTGGTTGTTAAATCTGTAACTAAAATGAAAGGCTATCACAGTGGAATATTTGATACCAGCAACTATCAACCAACATATCTTCAATTTTATACTTTACTCTTGTAAAACACAATATTCTATTAAACACCATTTGATATTAACCATGTGAGAGTAGCATATACATTTGAAACATGCTCCATGAAACCTCAAAAAGATAAGTGATTCAAAATAATGAACTTATAACAATAATATAAAAGAGGAATTCTACCTTCATGCCATTTTTATCAATTTGGAAAGTCTATAAGATAATCCTAGTTTATCTTTAAAAGTACACTGAGTGGGGATGGAGGAAACTAAGATGGGAAGTAACAAAATGTAACCTTATTAATGTTGAAAAGCCATGAGGCTGAGAAGAAATGCATCTTGATAAGTTAACTTCTGTCTGAGAATTCCATAAAGTTAAAATAGCTAAACTTGTGTGCAGCATGGAATAATGCAAATCCAACTGTTAATTATACATTTAAAAATAAGAAATAGACCAAAAACCATACACAAACACTCACGTGTGGGCATCAAATTTGTTGGTCAATTTTCCTAAAATTTTACAACTAACTAAACGAGACTGGACTGTTTGAGAAAGTTGTGCCTTGGAAACCAGTGGATTCAAAATCTAAAGAGAAAACAATCAGAGAACAAATTTACAAAATTTTACACATTCTTGCCATAAATGTCAGCTATTTCTTCCAAGGAATATTCTAATGTTCCAAATGCTTTTACAGAACCTGAATCACAATTTCAGGTGTGTGGATATCTGTAACCTGGATCACGCTGTTTAGTCTTCTGGATTATTAAGGTCAAGATGATGATATATTATGAATTCAAGACAAACAGGAACAAAAAGATGAAGGAGGGGTGAATGTTGTGGTACAGTAGGCTAAACCACTGCTTACAGGGGCCAGCACTGTGGCGTAGTGGGCTAAGCCTCCTTGTGGGCACTGGTTCTAGTCCCTGCTGTTCCTTCCGATCCAGCTCTCTGCTATGACCTGGGAAAGCGGCACAAGATGGCCCAAGTGCTTGGGTCCCTGCACCTGCTTGGGGGACCTGGAAGAAGCTCCTGGATCCTGGCTTCGGATGGGCCCAGCTCCAGCTGTTGTGGACATTTGATGAGTGAACCAGGGACGGAAGACTTGTCTCTCTTTCTCTCCCTCTCTCTCTCTCTCTCTGTAACTCTGCCCCTCAAATAAATAAATAAATTTATTAAAAAAAAAAAAAAAACCTGCCTGGGACACCCACATCCCATGTGGGAGCACCTGGTTCAAGTCCTGGCCTCTCTGCTTCTGATCCCGCTTCCTATCAGTGCACGTGGGAGGAAGCAGCGGCTGATGGCTCAAGTGCTCGGTTTCCTGCCATCCACATGGGGAGCCTGGAGGAGTTGCTGAACCCTGGCTTTGGTCTGGCCCAGCCCTGCTGTAGCAGGCATTTGAGGAGTGAACCAGTGGAAGATCTCTGTTTCTCTCTTTCTTTCTCAATCTGTGTGTGTGTGTGTGTGTGTGTGTGTCTCTCACCCCCGTCACTTTGCCTTTCAAATAAATAATTTTTAAAAAATTGAAGAAAAACTTATGATGAATTCTATAATGATCTGTATGCACTTAATTTTGAAATATACATTTTCAAAAATGAAAAGCAAATTAATAACTAGATACTCTGGAAGCTGTTTTTTATTCCATATAAATGTTTATATTTTTCCTAATGGGATGGAAAACATTATAGCTAAAAGCGAATTGCATTGGGTAAAATATTGATATTTGAAAACAACAACCTGAGTCTGATATTGTATCATTTGTATGAAAGGCATTCAAAAACACAATAGAAAGACTGTGAAGAGCAATGAAGATCAGACCATGACTCTAGTCCTACCTCTGTCATCCACCTAAGCAACCTTGCTATCTCTCATTGCCAGGTTTTTTATCTCCTTATTATAGAAATTAGAATATTTCATACTGAGGTCCCTTCAAGTTCTAAAATTCTACTACTATTAAAGCAAACTGGTTTGTTTCCTATCAACAAAAGGTAGCTGAAACTACTGGATGCATCATGACAAATATGATTATTTAAAGATTTATTTATTATTTGAAAGGCAGAGTGATAAACAGAGACAGAGAGAGGGAGATCCTATCTGCTGGTTCACTCCCCAGATGGATGCAATGGCCAGGGCTGGGCCAGAACAAAGTCAGGAGCCAGGGCCTTCATCAGTGCCTCCCAAGTGGGTGGCAGAAACCCAAGTACTTGGATCATCATATCTGCACCTCAACACTGGCTGCAACAAGTAAAATTTAAAGGTAAAAGATTTGAAATGAATGAAAACATATATTCAAAATCTAAAAAATCACATTAAATAATACATAGCATTCTGTGTTCTATTGCAATTTTCAAAAAATATAAACAGTGTGTCTACATTATACTCAACATTAAATCTGTGTAAACATCTAACTTGGCATCAATACACAAACATTCTCATAGCTATACAAATTTTCAAGCAAGCATCCTGGCCTGGGGCTAAAACTACAAACTGCATAAGAGCAAAGAAAAGCTTTTACTCAGCTGAGGACATTGTACTGACTGATGACTGTTTTTTCAACCATGACATATTTAAAAAGAAATATATATATATATATATGGATAATATTCAAAGACTGAAAAGTATTTCATTAAAGGATAAATTTCATTTCCATTTTTCCTATTCACTCATCGCAGTTTACCTACAATTTTTAAAGAAGGATATACTGAAAAATGTTAAAAATTGAAAGACAAACAACAAATTAGAAAGATATTTTTGCAAGGATAACAAAGGATTGACAACTTTAAGAGATAAGTGACAAATAAATAGTGTATCAAAGAAAGGACCAGACAATTCCAAAGGACTAAGTAGGACTGATTTAAATACATGGGAAAATATTCTAAAGCATAATAATTTCAAAATTCCCATTAAAATGCAACTTCATCCATGGCTCATTAAAATTTAATTGGAATAGTGTTGCTAAGAAAAGCCCAGAGAAACAACATTTTCACATATTCTTAGTCAAGACCTCAAGAACATCAATGCTCTCTGATTCAGTAATTCCAATTTTTAAAATATACTTTTTATTTATTTACTTGACAGGTAGAGTTACAGACAGTGAGAGAGAGAAACAGAGAGAAAGGTCTTCCATCTGATGGTTCACCCCCTAAATGGCCGCAACGGCCAGAGCTAAAAGCCAGGTGCCTCCTCCTGGTCTCCCACGTGGGTGCAGGGCCCAAGCACTTGGGCCATCCTCCACTGCCCTCCTGGGCCACAGCAGAGAGCTGGACTGGAAGAGGAGTAACCGGGACTAGAACCCGGTGCCCATATGGGATGCCGGCACCCCAGGTGGAGGATTAACTAAGTGCGCCACAGCACCAGCCCCAAGTAATTCCATTTTTCAGGGATGTTACAGATAAAGACACTTCCGGAAAAACAGGAAAAATTCTATAGAGTTCATTAGTGTCTCAGTTTTACAGCAAGATTTCAACCTGAAAACAGGCTTGAATGTTTAACAAGCAAAATATTTTACATCTACTGAAAAATGAGTTTAAAAGAATAAAGGAAAACTATGCTCAGTGAAAAACAACCAAATGTAAATTCAAATACAATCACCAATCTGGCGAGCAGCCACCATATATAGGGAAACCCTGAAGGGCTACAGATCAGAATCAAAAGGACAAGTGCATTAACACTGTAAATTACTGTTCTTCTTTCCATTTCCTATATTACTCAAATTTTCCACAAGGAGCATGCATTGCTTTCAGAATGGAAAACAACTTTATTCCTTTATTTAAATTTTTTTAAAAAAATCATTAACATAGGGCCTGGTGCCGTGGCTAACTTGGTTAATCCTCCGCCTGAGGTGCTGGCATCCCATATGGGTGCCGGGTTCTAGTCCCAGCTGCTCCTCTTCCAGTCCAGCTCTCTGCTGTGGCCCGGGAGGGCAGTGGAGGATGGCCCAGGTGCTTGGGCACCTGCACCCACATGGGAGACCAGGAAATAGCACCTGGCTCCTGGCTTTGGATCGGCACAGTGCCGGCCATAGCAGCCATTTGGGGGATGAACCAACAGAAGGAAGACCTTTCTCTCTGTCTTTCTCACTGTCTAACTCTATCTGTCAAATAAAAAAAATCATTAACATATACTTGTACGTTTTTATGGGGTACATGCAGTGTTTCAACACGTGCACACAGCATAAAATGATCCAACCAGGCAACCTGCTTTCCCATTTTCTCATCTTCCCTTGGCGTTTGGAGTTACCAGATCTCTTCCAGGTCTTCATACAGAGCCTAACACAGTGTTGTGAGCTACAGCTACCCGCCGTGCTGTGGCACACTGGAGTCACTACTGCTACCTGACCCCAACCTGACTCGCCCTTCCCGTCCACTCTAGTAATCGCTGTTCTAAGTTCAGGTGACCGTTTTTTCAAACTTCCACATGAGAGTACATGCAGTACTTGTCTGGATGTTTCTGGCTTATTTTACAAAACATAATGACCCCCAATTCCATGCATTTTGCTACCAATGTCAGGATTTCATGCTGTTTATGGCTGAATCATGCTCAGTTGTGTATTTCACCACGTTCCCTTCTTGCATTCATCTACTGATAGACAGCTGGGTTGAGTCCATGACTTGGCTACCAGGAACAGTACTGCACTAAGCAAGGGAGGTCAGGCCGGTGTAGCTTTGATACGCTACACCGTACTTCCTCGGGACATGTACCCAGACGCCAGACAGCTGGGCCACATTCTAGATCTACTTTGAGTTTTATGAGGAATCGCCACATTTTTCTTCATATGGACGTACTCATTTGCATCCCCCCCAGTAGTACGTAAGAGTTGCCATTCTAACTGTAATGAGGCAATATCTCATAGTGGTTTTCATTAATGTATTCCCTAAAAGCTTGTGATATTGAGCAGTACTTTTATAAAAAGAATTTTGACAAAAAAAAAATCCATAGATTTACTTATTGGCAGGGGGGAGGGGAGGGCGGACGTTACCTCGTGCCTGAGGGTTTCCTTTGGCAATACTTCTATCATAGACAGAAGGGTTTCCAGCCACGCATTGCTGACACCTGATTGGCAAAAATATAACATGCTCAATTAAATCTCTCACAAATTCAGGTTCAAACCAGTCACTGATAGTCACAATAACATTTAATGACAAAATGAGAACTATGATTTGTATTACTATTCTAAGAAGATTTTCTGCTTTTTGTCTTAGCTAACACCTAGAAAACTTTTATGTTTTTAAAAATAATATTGAGGTATCTTTAAGTTAAGCTTTCTAACTGTATAATAATACTAGAACCATAAATGCAAAAACAGAAAAAATTCTAAGGATATAATCATAAGCTAAACTTCAGCCTTTACGGACACTGAGTTGTGGTTTGTTTTTTTTTGTTTTTTTTTTTTGTAAAGGAGACAGCGTAACTCTCTGAAGCCTTCTGAGCATCGTCAGCACGGTCTCACTCGGCTACCTTCAGACCAACAGGACGCAAGCAGCCCCACGCACCTCCCCAGGACCACGACCCCATGCAGAAGGAAGCACGCCAGGCTCTGACCTGCGTCCACGCACCTCCCCAGGACCACGACCCCATGCATAAGGAAGCACACCAGGCCTTGACCTGCGTCCACGCACCCACCCTGGACCACGACCCCATGCAGAAGGAACAAGCCAGGCCCTGACCTGCGTCCACGCACCCACCCCGGACCACGACCCCACGCAGAAGGAACAAGCCAGGCCCTGACCTGCGTCCACGCACCCACCCTGGACCACGACCCCACGCAGAAGGAACAAGCCAGGCCCTGACCTGCGTCCACGCACCCACCCCGGACCACGACCCCACGCAGAAGGAACAAGCCAGGCCTTGACCTGCGTCCACGCACCCACCCCGGACCATGACCCCACGCAGAAGGAAGCATGCCAGGCCCTGACCTGCGTCCACGCACCCACCCCGGACCATGACCCCACGCAGAAGGAACACGCCAGGCCCTGACCTGCGTCCCTGTGCTCCAGGTGCAGCAGGATGACTTGCAGGAAAGAGTGGGCGTACGCATGAACCGACACTGATTCCTCCTGCAGAATGGTCAGGAATGACACTGCAGCCGCCAACTGCATCTCCACTCCCGCAACATGGAGCACTTCCTGTGTGATCAGAGAGACTTTGCTGGTTACACAGCCGAGAGAGCAGACATCGTGAGGTTTAAATCCATGGCTATAGAAACACAGTCTATCACATCACTACATATGAGCTTTAAACGTACATACTTCTTCTTAAGAGAACCGCATTCGTCTGCTCCTGGTCATCTCACTCATCACATCACATAAAATTCAAATGTCTTAACATTTATAAACACCATTCTGTTGCTTTACTGGATAAAAACCATAAGCAGTACATAAGTCTTTAAACAACAAGCAGTTTTAACAGATCTCAGTTTCTATTTTGCTTCTGGCACTGTACGATTTGTCATCCTACCTAGAGTAATAATGTCAAAACTCAAGCACATGTGTTTTCATTACTTGTATTTCTGCTTCAATAAATAAACATTATGTTCTCTACTATAAAAAGGGATGGGCTTAGGAGTGTGAAAACCTATTTTCCCCTTTAAATAACTGCTCAGGATACAAATTACTAAAAGGTAAACTCTTTTTAAAAAGAATTTCTTAAATACATGAATTTTATTTAAAATTAATTTTATTAATGCCATCTCTATTTACCATTAAAGAATTTTTAAAATGCATATTCAAAATTAAAGACTGCAGTAGAATATTAGTTTTCACTACATCAGTCAAAAAGCTCTTTATAAACCTCATCAAAGATACTGCCTAATCTTCTCTGGAAGAGCGTGTGTGTGTGTGTGTGTGTGTGTGCACACACATGCATGGAGGGTAGTGTGAAGACAGCATAAGGCATTTTTTTGTTCAACTGTGGAAGTTATTGGAATTTTCCTTGTATGCCTATTTTATAAGCAATATGGTAAAACTAGCAGAAAAACACGGAACTCATAGTCATAAAACTGTTTCATATCCTAGGAAAACTAATCTTCCTGCATTATTTCCTAGTGTAATGTATAAAACGTGGTTATGGCACCATCTTCATAGAGATTTAAATGGTTCAAACAGAACTTGAATGACTTACCAACTTGCTGTGCAAATGGGCACTTAAACAATGGCCGCTGTGATCCACTGTCTCCTCTCTTCACAGCCCTAGGGCCACCTAGTAGGAACTCCAACACATTCACAACCTGACTAAGCTTCTCCAGTCCTCCTCCCCTCAAGAAATGAGTAAGTGGCAGCTCTGCCTGACCTCTGGAGTCACCCTTAACCCCTCGCGAGCCCTCACTCACCACCGACACAAGATCAGCAAATCCTGAAGGAGCTACCTTCAACACGGATCCGGAATCTGGCCACTGAGCACCTCCTCTGCTGCCATCTTGCTCCTAGTCACCATCATCTCAGCTGGCATCATTCCAACAGCTGGTCCTTGGTTCCGCCATTGTCTCTACCATCTATTCACTATACAGCCACCAAAGGGATTCTTACAGAAAGTCGGATCATGTCACTTTTCAGCTCAGAACCTCCACTGGCTTTCCATCTCAAAGGCAAAGTCAAGTCCTGCTAAGTTCTCACCGACTGGTTTTCAAGCTCGTCTTTCCCCGTTCTTCCACAGGGCTAGCTCCCTGACCTCTTTCTCACCTCTACACAAAGATCACCACCTTTTCAATGAGCACTTCCCTGATGGCTCCATTCTAAACGGAGACTCACTCCTGATCCTAGCTCCCGCCACCCCTCTTCAGGTTGGCTCATCACCATCACCAGCGCACAGCCCAGTCATTCGTCCAGTCTGTCTCCAGGATTGGATGTGAGCCTCCTAACTACAGGAACGGCTGTCCCGGCCTCCTGGGACAGGGCAGGCCCTCGGGGACGCAGCCACTGGGTGACTCTCACCCTTCCACCTAAGCTTCTGCTTCTGATGCCCTCTCCCTTCACACACATTTCCACACGTCCTAAAACGTGCTTTCAAGATACCTGGAGGTGGGTCCTGAAGAATTAGACAGAAGGGAATCAAGGATCAGGTAGAAAAGTAATGTCAGCGCTCTCTCCATCACATCCACAGGGAGATGGTCCCGCCTTCTTCTACCCCAGCGTGTCCGTAACCATGACCCGCAGCAAACTCCAGGCACTTTGATTCAGCACAGTGACGTATCCCCCATAGCAGGAGAAACAGACTCAGAGCAGTGACGGAGTTCCCTGAAGGCCAGCGAGCTCGTAACCAGCAACCCCAAGACTTAACCCTGGCCTGCACGGTCAAAGCCCTGCAAGGCCCTGGACTCTCCCTCACGGAATCTGGACAGCCATTCACCCTGTGAGATTCACCAGATCTCCGTGTGGGAGATCTGGCCATGTGCTCTGGCTGTGGCACACATTTCTGTGTTAGGCTTAACTCCTGGAAAGCCTATCACATACAAAGCTGGAGGTTTGGCTTGGTTTTGTCTTAATCTTTTGTATCACAGGCACAACTGTTATTTTACAAGGTTTTTCAGCCAAAAGACAATGACGTACCTTGGGGTCATGGCTGAGAGAAAAAGAGAAGGAGCAATAAGACAGAAAGTGGAGGCCGCGATTGGTCTCTTAGATCAACCCCTCCCCACACCATTCCCAAAACAGACATTTGTTCCACACTAACGATACTGGAGCTGGCAAACGCTTTTGAAAGATTCGATGTGGCCAATATACACCCTCCCAGGTTTCAGAGAACACAGCTTTTATGTAGAAACAGAAAGGACTTTGCAAAGAAATAAGAAATTCTGAGGGCCACAATGTACACTCCAGCTCACGTGGGTCTGTGGTTTACGTTGCAAGAGCTGTGATTTTGCCCCGCTCCATGGCCTGAAGGCCCTGGGTTTGAACACATGCATCCTTCATGCAAAAGAAGAACACGAGAAGCTCTCCAGCGCCACATCTTCCTCCCGTATTACTTAGTCTTGACTCCCGCAGCGACATTTGCCCCAACTATTTTGCATCTAATTTTCGAAAAATCCTCAAGTCTTACCAGGATTTGGCGTTTTCTCTTGGTGTGCTGACTTCAGCCTCTGGGACTGTCCACTGCTAAGAAACCAGCACAGACTCAGAGATGTTATCACTGCTACAAATCAATGGGTTTCTAAATGTACTTCAGAAACATAATACAGTAGGAGCCTGATACTTGCGGGTAAACGCTCTCCCACAGCCACACCCTCGGGACCAACATTAGTGAGATCCACACTCTCTGGATAAGTAAGTGTGCGTCCTCATGGACCTTGGAAGACACTGAAAGGTAAATTCCTCTCTGGCTGAAGTGCAGCCAGAGTGCATCCCGACTCGTATTCCTCAAACACGAAATGAGACAGCTGAGACATGAGTTAATTAATGGTACACTTCCAATTTCCCTTGCAAAGAAGCAAAGTGGGCCAGACCCTTCTGTGCCTGAATTCATTCTTTAGTCAACATGAGTGATACCAAAAAAATAAAAACCATTTTGTAAAACAATGCAATCCATGCCTTGCAGAGCGGACAACAGTTCTGTCTCCAACAACTTTGTGTGGCACCCACGAGAAGACGCTTCTCTTCACAAGACGCAGCCTACAGAAGCAGCGGTGAGGCGTGGGCTTACTCCAAGAGAGCAAATGTTTTAGAGTGACCCATTCTGACACTAATCTTACTGGAAAGTACGTTTACCATGAGGGTGCTCAGGGGAGGTAAAGAACTCTAAAATGACAGTGTGTTCTTTGTGTATTTTGAGAGGTAATATCATAGATTACTTTGAAATAAAATAATAGGGATTTAAATATTAAAGATCTGGGACATATCAAATATCTGGGGGATTAAGGGTAAGAATGTAGGAATTTCCAGGGATTAACAATAATAGTGAACAGGTTTTTTTCACTTTAAAATTGCAATACTTATAAAACTTTAACTCAAATAACTGACACGTGCTAACTCTTAGACTCCTTTAACAATTCACTGTAATATCTCCTTCTTTTCCCTGTCCCTGATGGCCACATTCCACACCCAAATAAAAGGCGGGGAGAGCTCACAGAGGGCCTGGAAATTAAAGTCTGAGAGGGAAAGGAAAGGAGAAAACAGCAAACAGGGATAACATAGGAATGTGCTCTGTACTTCTGTAAATCTGATTTCAGTGACTAAACACAAGGTTCATGAGGAGGCACACAAAAAAAATCCCGAAGATCTCACTACACTAAGGAAATACCAATGCCAACAGTAACTACTGTTATAATTGTGCAATGAAATATCCTCCCATGTAAAGGTCACCAGGACATCAAAACAAATGCACAGATGTGAGACCACAGTTTTGAAACTGAGTATCTAGTTGGATTATTCTGCTATGTCATTTCTACACACAGTAAATTAGGATCATGGGTAAGTTCATGATTTAGGCATAAAATGTAAGTAAGCAGCAATTTCAAACTACAAAGAAAGTATGGGCTTAGCAAATCTATTTAGTAGATGTGATAGCAAATAATCATTTAAAATGATCACATTATAGTTACATTTAGTTCAATTTTTTCTTAAAGTACAAACTCTTTCCTTGGAAAAAGAATAGCAATAGAAAGTCCAGCACGTTTTAGTAAACAACTAGAAACACGGATCATTATACTGTAAGTTCTACCCTAAACTCTCTAAAGTAGCCAGACGAGAATCTCGTTCAGAAGTCAATATAATTTTAACTTCATTCGCATTATGTATTAAGTACCCGTATCTTGCTAAGTTTTCAGAGAAACTAAAGGGGAAAAAAAAGTCAGAGGTCTGGTTCTCTCCCTTAAGTGACTCCTGCTGATTATAAACCAGCCAAGGCTTCACAACTACTCACTTCCTTGTGTTCAAGGCACTTTGTGCTGGGTGTGGAGACTCAACAATGAGTAAGGTTATCAATGAGTGTGAGACATTTTCAGCCCAACAAAAATGGAATTGTCACAGCAGACTTGTACTAAAGAATAATAAAGGCCTCCTTCCAGAAGGAAAAATAATCCCAAATAAAAATACTATCTTCAACAACAATAAATATGTGGGTAAATCTAAATAAACATGAGTCATATAAAACTAAGGAAAGGGTAAAAATACCAAAGAATGTTGAAGGTTGATAGCATTTCTTGTAATGTCTAATGTTACTAACAAAGAAGAGTACATAACTTCTAAACTAAGAGGACGAGCAGGAGGGAGAATGGTAGAACTACATAATTCCAAAATGAAAATGAGAAAGAAGAACACACAGCAACTGAGAAAGGAAAAGTAAAGATGGTAGTAAAATGGCATGTGACCATGTTAAATATAAATGGGTATGTTCCAATCAAAAGAGAGTGTCCCAGGGCCTGCATTGTGGTGTAATGGATCAAGCTGCCGCCTGCAACAGCACCATCACAAATGGGCACCAGTTCTCGTCCCGGCTGCTCCACTTCTGATCCAGTTCCCTGCAATGCACGTGGGAAAGCAGCAGAAGATGGCCCAAGTCTTTGGGTCCCTGCACCCACGTGGGAGAACTGAAGGCTCCTGGCTCCTGGCTTCAGCTTGGCCCAGCCCGGCCATTGTGGCCATTAGGGGAGTGAGCCAGCAGATGAAAGATCTCTCTCTCTCTCTCTCTCTCTCTCTCTCTCTCTAACTCTGCCTTTTAAATAAATAAATCTTTTTTAAAGAGTATCACATGGTATCTCATAAATACATACAATTGTCAATTAAATTTTTTAACTATTTAAATATGAAAAATAAGCAAAATAGACCATGAGATTGGTTTACAAAATAAAGCCCAATCATTCTGCTTGGCAAAGAAAATTTAAAACATTAGGACAATGAAGGAAGTTATTTCAACACATAAATGCAAACAGGGCTTAGACCCAGAATATACCCAAAGTACCATCCCACTGAACAGCTATACCAAAATGTATTTGCCCATCATCTGTTGATAGTTATCTGGGTTCTTATTACAAATACACTTGAGATGAACATTCAAATACAAGGCTTTGTATGAACATATGCTTCAATTTTTCTTAATTCTCAGAAGCGAAATGGCTGAATGATACAGTAGGTGTATATTTAAGTTTCTGAGAAACAATCTTCCACCGTGGTTGTACCATTTCACATGGCTTTCCGCAGTGTATGAGAGTTTAGGTTGTTCCACGTTCTTGCCAGTGCCCGGTATGGGCAGTTGTTTCTTAGAACAGATACTCTCACAGGTGTGTAGCATGTGTATTTGCATTTATTTAATAACTAATGATGCTAAACATCTTTTGTTTACTGGCAATGCACAAATCTTTGGTGAAGTGCTATTCACATTTTAGCTCATTTTTAAAAATTGTGTTGTTTATTACTTGGTTTTGAGGGCTATTTACAATGATCAAAAATGTGAACAGAATTTCACCAAAGATTTGTGGATGGCCAACAAACATAAGATATTCTGAACATATGTCCTTTATCAAATAGGTAATTTACAAATATTTTCTCCCATTCTGTCTCGTCTTTTCATTCTCTCAAGAGTCAAATTTACTCAATTTTCTTCTACAGATCATGCTTTTAGCATCACACAGAAGAAACCTTCGCCTAATCCAAAGTCACAGTTTTTCTTTCTTGTTTCTTCTAGAGGTTTTCACCATTTCAGTTTGTGACACTAGAGATTTATGATCTACTTTGAGTTCATTTTTTATATGGTGTGAAGTACAGACCCTTTTCCCCTGTTGTTAGGTCTGTCTTTACACCAGTGTCATATCATCTAAATTGCTATAGCTGTGTATTGTCTTCAAACCAGGAAGTGCAAGGCCTCCAATTTTTTTTTTTTTACATATTTTATTGCTAAGGACAAGGTGATGCACTGGTTTTCAAAATAATTTGGTTTATAGCGTTCATACGTAACCAAAAAGGGGAAGTATTATGAATCTGCTTCTTGTATACATAGGGTGTAGGTGTAAAGCCCTCCAACTTTGGTTCTGTTTCTTCAAAGCTATTCCAGGTCCTTTACATCTTCTTGTGGATTTTGGAATCAGCTTGTCATGTCCTACCACAAAATAAACAATTAAAACTTCTGAAATTTTTATTATTTTGCATTTAATATAGAGTTTGATTTGGGGATCACTCATATTAACAGTGTTGATTCTTCTGACTCATGAACATAAAACATTCATATCTTTCCATTTACTTGGTTCTCGTCTCCCAGGAATGTTCTGTACTTTTCAGTATAGAAGCCCTGCGTATCAACTATTATCTGCTTTAATGCTAGTGTGATAGCTGAAAATTCAATTTTCAGGGCATGGCACTGTGGCGCAATGGGTTTAACACCCTGGCCTGAAGCGCCAGCATCCCACATGGGTGCCGGTTCGAGACCCGGATGCTCCTTTTCCAATCCAGCTCTCTGCTATGGCCCAGGAAAGCAGAAGATGGCCCAAGTCCTTGGGCCCCTGCACGCATGTGGGAGACCCAGAAGAAGCTCCTGGCTCCTGGCTTCAGATCGGTGCAGTACCAGCCGTTGAGGCCATTTGGGGAGTGAACCATCAGATGGAAGACCTTTCTCTCTCTCTCTCTCTCTCTTGCTGCCTATCCTCTCTCTGTGTAAACTGACTTTCAAATGAATAAATAAATCTTTAAAAAAAGAAAATTCAATTTTCAACTGTTTGTTTTTGATAATGTAGACATATAATTGATTTTTATATATTCAACTTATATCCTCCAACTTTCTATACTCATTCGGTAGTTCTAATATTGTCTCTTTCATAAACTCCTACATGGAAGATCATGTAAACTTGTTGGAGTTTTTTGGTTGTTGTTGTTTTGGTGGTTTCTTTTTTATTATTATTATTATTCTTTCTCTGTAATGTAGATGCCTTCTTTAAAGATTTCCTAATTTATCTGAAGGACAGAGTTTCAGAGAGAGAGGGAGAGAAGAGGTCCTCTATCAACTGGTGCACTCCCCAAATGGCCACAATGGCCAGTGCTGGGCAAAGCCAAATTAGGAGCCAGGAACTTCTTCTGGGTCTTCCATGTGGGAGCAGAGTCCCACCATCTAGATCACCCTCCAGGCCTTCCCAGGTGCTTTAGCAGAGAGCTGGATTGACATGGAACAGTGGGGGCCAGCGCTGTGGCACAGTAAGTTAATCCTCTGCCTGCGGCGCCAGCATCCCATATGGGCACCAGTTTGAGTCCCGGCTGCTCCACTTCCAATCCAGCACTCTGCTGTCGCCGGGGATAGCCGCAGAAGATGGCCCAAGTCCTTGAACCCCTGCACCCACGTGGGAGACCTGGAAGAAGCTCCTGGCTCCTGACTTCAGATCGGCACAGCTCCAGCCATTGCGGCCATTTAGAGAGTGAACCAGTGGATGGAAGACCTCTCTCTCTCTCCCTCACTGTCTGTAACTTTACCTCTCAAATAAATAAATAAAATCTTTAAAAAAGAAAAAAAAAAAGTGAAACAGCTGGGACCTGAATTGTTGCCTATATGGGATGTCAGCATCGCAGGCAGCAGCTTAGCCGGCCATGGCACAGTGCCAGCCCCAGTGCAGATGCTTTGATTTCTCTGTTGCTTTCCTGATGTCTAGACTGGACTGCCCTTTCTTGGAAGACGTGTTGGATCTAATTCAGCAAGGACACATGCCATAGTTTTCTCAGCAGTGTCTGTTCCCCATTTGGAGATCCAGGCAATGCTGGGCCTCCCAGAAGGACTCGGGAATTTCTTACTGCCTCTTCCATTTTCCAGAATTCCTACGGAACCGTCATTACGTCTTCTGCATTTAGCCTCTGATGTTCTTGATTCATTTGTGTCAATCCAAATTTCCGTCTGCTATCACATTACTTCCTCTTAAAGAACTTCCTTTTCTGTTTCTTGAGGTATAGCTCAGGTACAATTCTTCTCTCCATCTGTTTGTCTAAAACAAGGTTTTCCAGGCTGGACATTTAGCCTAGTAGACGAGACATCAGATAATATACTTGTGTCCCCTTCTGAGAGCCTGGGCTCCATGCACTCCAGCTTCTGACTCCAGCTTCCTCTGAGAGTGGACCTAGGAACCAGCAGTTAGGACTCATGTAATTGAGTCCCTGCCACCCACATGGGAGACTCAGTGAGTTCCGCACTCCTGCTCACAGCCTGGCCCAGCCTCAGATGTCATGGGCATTTGAGGAGTCAATTAGCAGATGGGAGATCTGTCTTCTTTGTCCCCATCTCCCTACCTATCAAATTAATATAAATAAACATTTTAAAGATATTTTCACCAGGTATAGATTTCTGGTTTATTTATTTATTTATTCTTTCCGTATTTTTTGCTAAAGATTTTTTTTTATTTGAAAGGCAGCATTACAGAGAAGCAGAGAGAGAGAGAGAGAGAGAGAGAGAGAGAGAGGTCTTCCATCCACTGGTTCACTCCCTGGATGGTCACAACGGCTGGAGCTGCGCAGATCCGAAGTCAGAAGCCAGAAATTTGTCCAGATCTCCCAAGCAGGTGCAGAGGCCCAAGGACTCAGGCCATCTTCCACTGCTTTCCCAAGCCATAGCAGAGAGCTGGATGGGAAGTGGAGCAGTTGGGACTCAAACCGGTGCCCATATGGCATGTTGGCGCTGCAGGCAGCGCCTTGACCTGCTAAGCCACAGTGCAGGGCCCACTCTCCGTATTTTTAACATGACGCTCTCTGATCCTCTGGCCTGCGGTTTGACTAAAGCCTCTAGTTTTCCCTGGGGTCCTCCTGTCATTTGCTATTTTCAGGACTGTCTCTTTCTTTTTGAGTAGTTTGACTATGAGAAAGAGAACATGTGTCCACATGTGTGTCTCCATGTGTGTTAGTCCTGCTGTGGGCCGCCAAGCTTCTTGCATCTGTGGCTTCTTCTCTTCCATTAGGTTCAGAAAAGTCCTATTCTGCAGCTTTGCTCCCTGCTCTCACTTCTCTCTCTCTGAGGCTCCAGGCTGCATGTATATTAACCACCTCCTGCCGTCTGAACGCACAGGACCCTCTCTCCTGTGTTCTCCCCCGCAGTCATTTTCATCTTTGCTTCAGTGTCAATAACTTCAATCTTCAGGTTCACTGATTCTCCCCCCGCTGCGTCCAAACTGCTGCTAAGCTTCACCTCTGTCATCATCCTCTTTACTTCCAGCATTTCCATTTGATTATTTTACAGAACCGTCTCTCTTGGAATTTAAATGTGTATATATCCACGCGTGTTGTTTTCACTGGATTTTTTTACATATTAATCATAGTTATTTTAAATTCGCTAATACTTTCAACATCTGAGTCATCTCTGATACTACAGCTGTTTGCTTTATGTCTTCCTAATATTTGTTCCTTATTTTGTGTGCCCAGAACTTTTTTATTGGCTGCTGGATACTCAGTGAAGACAGAGGCAACAGTCTGATCAGCTGTGTGTAAGAGGCTGCATGTCTGCTCAGTAGTGGAGCTGGGTTTAAGTTTTGCTGTTGCCATGGTAACTCCCAGTCTCCAACCTCCTCCCGCGCCAGCCACTGCTGTCTTGGGTTCAATGCGGCTGCCACCGGGTTTCCTGCACTACCCGCAGCCCTCAGCAGGGGGCTCCCTCCACGCTATTTGTTGGCTCCCTAAAGTAGATTACTGTTGCTTATTACTACCTGGGGGCTAACTGTGGCAGTAAGGGACCAGTTATCGTGGTCCAGACCATCGTAGGCAGGGCCTTTGAGCCCGGATCTCAGGCATGGAGCTTCTTCAGTGTTCCTGTCCATGACCTGTATCCTAGGGAGGGGCGGTCTTTGGAAAGATCAAATCTCTTGCTCCTTCCCCACTGACAGCAAACCACTGCCTTCTATCAGTCCCGGCTCTAACATCTCCTGCCCTCTCCCAGGGCCCCTTGTTCAGAGTGGTCCTCCTTGCATGGTCCTGCAGGGGTGAGGGTCTCCTACACCTATTCCAGAGGCAGGGGGGCCATGCATCTAGCACTCCCATAGCAGCAACGGTTCGCCTGGGCCCTGGAAGCAGGAATGTTCACTGCCACTTCCCTAGCTTAGACTTCTCCTTCACAAGAGAGAAGGTTCTGCAGAGCTGGACAGAGCGGCTGCAGTGCCTGAGCAAGGGCAGCCACCCGCACCCGTGTCACCCAGGGGCAGGCTCTCGAGCCCCTTCGCTGCCTCCCAGTCTTTCTCATGAGCAAACAGTGAAGACTTGTGCAGAGGGGTTTACAAATGAGTGCAAGGCACCTTGTCTGGAGCTTCAAGTTATTATAAAGTGATGCAGACTTGCTAACCCCGGTCCATCTACAAAACTGTGTTAAAATCGTAGCAGTGTTTTCTCATGCGGTAGCCACTCTCCCTCTTGCACTCTGCCGTAAGCTGGTGTCCCTGTGTCCCATCTTTCCTCAGAGCGGTTTGTCCCCTTTTGAATTTAGTTCACTTGGTCGCCTTGTGATGCGCTCAGGAGAGTTATCATTACGTGGACTTTGTGCATGACCTGTTGTTAGAACAGGAACGACAGGCTCTTCCAGCTTTCTGTATCTGACGTGGAATTAGAACTGACTGCTTTGGCTTTGTGCCCTGAACGGAGTCCCTACTGTCCTACAATCTTTACCACACATTTCAAAGCCGTCAAGAAACCACACTTAACTTTCATTGCAGGCGGGGTAAAATAACAAGTGACCGGATGACAAGGAAGCACACGTGGGAACCTGGTCTCCCCCAGAATTTACATGAAGGTGAAGTTCAGAAGTTGTAGCTCTTACAACTCTTTCTATAGGACCAGAAAAACTTAAACATTCAGCAAATGTTTCCATAGAACCTGGATTATCATTGCAATCAACAATGTCTGTTTATTTTGTCCTTAAACACAAATATATATACATAAAAAATGAAAAACATGGATATTACTCTTAAAAGGCTTTGTGGTCAGTGTATTTTAATTTAGAGCTGTAAATCACAGTGTATGTGTCGGATCCCCCTCTGTCTTCTTTGAAGAATTCATGTGACAGCATTTAGGCCCACCCTATTTGTCCAGGATGATCTCCCTATCAAGATCCTTAACCACATATGCAGAGAGTTTTTTTCCAAATATGGTAAAATTTATAGTTCCTGGGAATTAGGTCTTGCTATTAAATTAATTTAATTGAGAAGTCCTTAATCTGCCTATCACATCACTTAAATAATTTTCATGTAAAAAGGCAGTAAATTATGACGATGCTTTTAAAGATTTCTCTGGGGGCAGTGTTGTGGTCCAGTGGGTTAAACCACCACATGCAACATCAGCATCTCATATCAGAGCATCAATTCCACTCTGGCCACTCACGTGGGAGGCCCAGATGGAGCGCCAGGCTCCTGGCTTCAACCTGGACCAGTCCTGGCCATTGCAGTCATTTGAGCAGTGAACCAGCAGAGGAAGATTTTTCAGTCTCTGTCTCTCCCTCTGTGTCACTCTTTGAAATAAATAAATCAGTCTTGAGGCAAAAAAAAAAAATCTGAGTGAGTAGGCTCTCAGGAGGCGAAGCAGAAGCAACAGGTGCAGTGAGGAGGCTGTTGTAATAACCAGATGACTAACTGGAGAAGTGACTATGCATTCTGCGTCTGTTGTAGTCATGGTGATCTAATGAGATGCTGAATAGTTGCTCAGAGGAAGGACTCAGGAGTCAGGCTTCCAGTTCAAACATTTATTGGTTGGTTTCTTTGAAATTCAGAATGAGAGAGAGGGAAGGAGAGAAAGGGAGGGAGGGAGGGAGGTGGGGGAGGGAGGGAAGGAGAGAGAGAAAGAGAGAGAGAGAAAGCCAGAGAGTCATTTTCCATCCACTGGTTCACTCCCCAAGCCAAGAGACAGGAACTGCAACTGGGTCTCCGATGTGGGTGGCAGGAGCCCAGGCCTTTGGGTCATTATCCGCTCTTTCCCAGGTGCATAGCAGGGAGCTGGATCAGAAGCAGAGCATCTGGGACTTGGAACCAGTGCTCTGAGGGGTGATAATGGCATCACAAGCAGCAGTTTAACCAGTGCACCACAACACAGGCCCCTGTTCAAACTTTATTATTCCTCCTGCTAGTTCTGTGACTTTGGGCAAGTTGTTCAATGAAGCTGTTTCTTCCTCTATTAGAGAACCTCTATGAGGTAAGAGATGAAAACGTGTGAATGACTGAGTACAGCCTCCGGCACACACAATATCCACAGTGGCTGTTTTTATCTGTGCCTGACACTGCAGACTTTTACAATTTTATTACATATATTTTGGTAACCAAAGTGTAACTGAAAAACAGTTCAGTGAATTTAATAACTCAACAGGTGGAGACAGTTTTTTCATACTGCACTGTAGAGTCATCTATGCTACATGATGTAATTATGTCTTTTACAATTTTACATTTTATAAAAGACTACAGTATTTTATAAATTTATCTTGACAACCAAATTCTTTCACTTCTATACAACCAGAAGTTCAAATAAAAAATTGAAATCTAACATGTCAGATTTTAGTTTAATATATTGTGGAAAAAGAATTAAAACTTAATTAAAAGGACCAATAAGAAAAAATGATTTCTTCAATAGATACCCTAGAAATTAAACCACACAATGTGAATATGTAAGCACTACAGCAATTATATGTAAGTGTGTATTTATATACAGGGAATTTAAATTGGAGGTCAAAATATTTCTTTTCTAGATTCTTACTTAAATTTAATCCAGCAGTGAGTTACCTAATTGCACCACCATTCATTGTCCCCATGGATACAACTTAGAAAGGAAATCAGAGAAATACCATGGATTTTTTCAAGTCCTATCCTAACCTTGTTTCTGTCATTTCATTTTTAACTTTAAATCCCCTCCTCTCCAAAATTGTGAAAATAGCAATCCATTTTAAAACCATTTTTCAGGGGCCGGTTCTGTTCTGTGGCATAGCTGGTAAAGTTGCTGCCTGCAGTGCTGGCATCCCATCTGGGTACCAGTCGGGATCCGGCTGCTCCACATCTGATCCAGCTCTCTGCTATGGCCTGGGAAAGCAGTAGAAGATGGCTCAAGTCCTTGGGCCCCTGCACCCTCATGGGAGACCCAGAAGCTCCTGGCTCCTGGCTTCAGATCCACCCAGCTCCAGTGCCCTTTGGAAAATGAGCCAGCAGATAGAAGATTCTCTCTCTCTCTCTCCCTCCCTTCCTCCCTCCCTCCCTCTCCTTTGCCTCTGCCTTTCGGATAAATAAATCTTTTAAAACATTTTTTTCAGCTAATATGTTATTAAAAGGATGAAATGAAAATAAAATATAATAAAACAAAAATATAAAAAAACAATTTCAGTGGGAAATTAAGAATACTTAAAACAATAATAACTTCCTCCATCATTTTAGCTAGTGTGTTTTTTAAGGTAAAGACAAAGCAAAAGGTGAGCTCAAAAAGCCGCTTATCTGCCTGTTGTAAATGTGGTAAAAAAAAATCTTGGGAAGGATTACTTCTTGAATGAATTATTTTGAATTCTCTAAAAGTAAATCAGTCGCAGAAGACCAGCATTATTAGCAAGCACGCAATCATTCTCGCCATGGCTCTGACAGTCTATCAACCGAGACACTGAGGCCAGCAGTGCCCAAGCCCAAGCCGACCTGTGAATCACCCCTCATTCCCACAGCCGGCCATTCGCAGGCTCTGCTCGGTGCACCTCACTAAGTGGATCTCAGGTATGCTCACATCCTCCACTGCTTTAGTGAGTTGGCCTAATCTAAACCACCATCAAATATCGTAAGGACAGTGCTGGAAACTCCCTGACTGTACCATTCAATCCACCCTTCACAGGATAACGACCTCAGTAAAACTGCAAATGAGAGTAAGTCACTGTCCTGCTTAAAGGCCTCAATAGCCTTCCACTGTCCTCAGACCAAAAGCCAACCCTGGCATGCTCCGTCCCTGACCGTGTCTCATCGCCCCCAAACCATTCCGCAGATTCCAACCACTTCCTCCTCCTGAGTCCCCAGCTCTCTCACCGTGGGCTCCCTGCTGCTCTCTGCTGGACTGGTCATCCCTCACTCTCAAGGGTCACCTCCCCACACCTTCAGCTTTCGGCTCCTCCCAGAGGCTCTCCTGGACCTCTCAGCACAAACCGGGCCGCCCAGCTAGTCTATTATTTTCCTCACCGGCCCCTCTTCTTTGCCTCCAGAGTCCTGGTCCCAAATTACAGTTATTCCTTTTTTGCTTTTTGGTTTCCTTGCTCAGTGTCTGCTTCTGGCTCTGGACTGCAGCCTGCTGGCAGAACGGCTCCATTCCCAGTGCTCTGAACACATGGGAAGTCCTCAGTGAACACTCACAAACCAATGGCATGTCATTATCACTAAATGCTCACTTTGTGACACAAGACTGCTTTTCTATAAAATTAAGTTATGGCTAAGGCAAAGGTAAATAAAGTGGCTATATGAGATTTTGTCATGGTTTTATATCCAGAGAGTAACCCACGCGTAGAAGCATAGCAGGACTGAAGTGCTAACCAGGAATACCAGTAAGTCTTACCAATATCCAAATACAATGATTTTTAAATGATCTGCACATCAATGTGGGCCTTATAATTTGAAGTGGCATTAATTGTTTGACCACCTGCCTCCCATATGAAGCTCTGTGAGGCCGTTACTGTTGCAGTTGCCCATAGTCCACCTCGATGGCCCCAGTCTTCAGCGAGTGTGAGCCAGGGTCACACAGTGCTCTTCTGCCATCAGGGATCACAGCACATGACACAGATGCAAAGACCCCAGAGATCCAGGTCCCGCCAGGCCCCACCCCGCTCTGACCTGTTTGAAGCTTAGGCTCTGAGACACTGGCTGCCAAGAATGGGAACAGCTGATCACAAGCCAAGGCTCCAGGAGGTGAGGCAGGTCTGGGAGGCCCCAGCCCCCACATCCCGGTTTCCTGTCGGTGGTCATGTAGCTAAATGTGTTTCCATAGACAAACCCACTCTGACGCTCTGCGCTAGTCAAGAGGCTGGGTGTCTGGGCGCCAGTCTGTCAACTGCCCGTTTGCTAACATCGTAAACAAATGTCCTCCCCTTCTTTTCCCCAAATCCTCCATCCTTCTGAGGTTCAATAACAGCACTACATGCAGCTTAGTTATTGCCCACAGTCCTCATCTAATCGCTCCTTTTTGTAATTCTTTCTAAGTTAGCATAGAGCAAGGTAAATGAGGCTCCTAATAGTTGCTTGCTGATGAACTGAAGAAATGAAGGAATCTATACGTTCTTGGTACACATTTTCTCTGCACCCACTCACTCAGCTAATCAACATTCTGAATTCATTTTAATGACGTTAGAAGCTTATTGAAACTCTATCACCTATAGTAGGCATAGCTTATAGTTCCAGAAGATACATTTGATTATTTGTATAAATATGATACACACATATGAATACTTAAGATGCTTTATACATGCCTATGAAATTAAGGTTTTTGAGGAATTGTTATTAAATTGCATTTATTGTGAACCTATTAGCAAAAGGAATTTTGCAAAACCACTTAGAGACCGTTAAAGGTCATTATTTTTTATCTTTCGTTGTTTTTGTCCTGGCTTTCTAAAACTCTGTACCTTCAACACACTCTCTATGGACCAGATTTAGCTGCTCAACAGAGCGTGCAGCCTACTCAATATTTTTAGCTTTGAATCTAGTTTGCTTGCTTGTATTAACTCTGTAATCATAACAGCCTAAACACTTTCTACTATCAATTAACTGGCACCTCCAGGTGCCATTCTAACAAGCTGGGGTCACTTAAGTCATGGGAATTGAATGAGAAATAAACGTGGTCTGTGTAGGCGTAAATCCTTGGAAATTATGACATAATCTTTGGAAAAATAGATATGAAAAAGTTTATTCACTTGTGAATCATGCAATGTCAAAATAAAGATCAGCATCTCAATTCACCATTGTACCCAGTTAAAAAAATCAAGCTGTCTGTACAGAGACATGGACACCTTATGAAAATAATGCAATGCACATCCCTGAGGCACAGGCAGGGACGGGAACCGTGCTGTGTGAAACACAGGGATGTACTAATAATTACTGATTCTAAGCAAGTGTGAATTCATGGAAAACTAGGAAAAAGATAAAACCAAACAGAAAGCCAAAGCACAGTATGCAAATCTCCCTATTACAGTCTCTGTTAGTACAAAACCTCCTCGACCCCGGAAGCAGCAGCTTCCTGGGGGACACTGTTCTGTTCGTTCAGGTTTTTAAATAGCATAGCATGTGCACATAGGTGCAATTAAATAACATTACTTATTAAATATTAAATATGCTAAATGAACCAATAAATACTAAATAGACTGTGCTGGCAAATCAAACATTTTTGTTCACAGCAAGAAAACAAATTCTGAGTGAAATAAGGAAGCAATAAAATAAATACAAACCTAAAATCATTATGGCTATAATTCATTCTTTATTTGCTGATTCCTCAAGTCATTACAGGGTCTTTTTAAGGATTATCAGCTTAATTATATTATCGATAATGTGCAAAAACAGATTGATGTATTAATACAGATTTTAGTCAACAGAATACCAAATAAGATGTCTGTGACTTTCTAAGAATAATTAAGACTTTTTGAGCTACTAGAAAACAAACTTTATTAAAATGTCTATATTGAGAAAATGACTGAAGAAATCTTTATACTTAATCTTCTTAAATACCTTCCTTGTAATTCAAAAACAGACATGAAGGGCCGGCGCCGTGGCTCAACAGGCTAATCCTCCGCCTTGCGGCGCCGGCACACCGGGTTCTAGTCCCGGTCGGGGCGCCGGATTCTGTCCCGGTTGCCCCTCTTCCAGGCCAGCTCTCTGCTGTGGCCCGGGAGTGCAGTGGAGGATGGCCCAAGTGCGTGGGCCCTGCACCCCATGGGAGACCAGGAGAAGCACCTGGCACCTGGCTCCTGCCATCGGATCAGCGCGGTGCGCCGGCCGCAGCGCGCCGACTGTGGCAGCCATTGGAGGGTGAACCAACGGCAACGGAAGACCTTTCTCTCTGTCTCTCTCTCTCACTGTCCACTCTGCCTGTCACAAAAAAAAAAAAAATAACCAGACATGATAATATCTCCTTCAGTCAACTATCAGGTACAAAAACTCAGTCAACAAAGCCCTGATATTTTCTCCCAACAATGACAACATGATATGGAGGGAAATGAAAACTCAAATCTTATTTCATACCAACTTACTCTGACTTTTGGCAAGACTCTCCGCAGCGTCTCAGCAGGATTCTGTCGCATCAAACACGGAAGATTTGCAATCACACTTGTTCCTTGGATATCTTGACCAGCACTTACAGAGAAAATACAAATGTATAAGCTTAGATTCCCCAGTATGATGACAGAAATCACATGTTAATTTGGAAATGACTGCTTGCAATAACTTCTGACGAAGTGTTTAACACACTGAGATACAAAAAAGTCAAAACTGAAATTTCATTAAGTAAAACTTAGAACAAATATACTAAGATATTAATTATGCTTGTACTAAAGTGATTCTCATTTAAATACATGTTTAAGTCTAAAAGTCTGGAGACTATTACTAAATATTTTTAAATTCTACTTCACTTTTTGCCTACGACCTGCCCGTCTGCTGTAGTTTACAAGAAGAAAAATGTAAACACACTGCGATAGAACAGCCACGGCAAGAAAGGGAACAGCAGCGAGGTCAACTACATCAACTGCACAACAACTTTGAGTTGGTTCAACAAAATCAATGTTGCACCAGACGGACCCGCGAGCTGCAGAGACTCTCGAATGATGCACTCAGTACTCTGAAGGGTCAACAGGGCACACTCACCCCGTGACTCTGTGAAGTGACGCTCACTACAGCTCCACCAAATAATCCCTGTGAAGTCTGGTGGCAAAACACTGGGGGAAAGTGTTTACATTCCTTTGAGAAATGATTCCCATGACCCACAAAAAATTATTTGCTTTTAAGATCTGTAAATACTTGAAATGCATATCAAAAAGCTGTTAGTGAGGGCTATCAGAGGGAAAGTAGACCTATTGTTAGCTGATACCAATTTAAATATGGATTGCTGATAGATATGTACTTTTTACTTAATCTAAATTATTTTAATTATCTCTTCAGATGGAACCATTTTCAGTTATTTCATACATACCTAAAACTTTAATATATGTTTTTTTAAAATAACATATTTTTGCTTTAGAGTTTTTAAGTTGTTAATAAGAACCATACTCTGGATCCAGCACTGGAGAGTGGGGGTTTAAGCCACCACCTGCCACTCAGGCACCCTATATGAGCACTGGTTCAAGTTCCAACTACTCTGCTTCCTATCCTGCTCTTGCCAATGCACCTGGGAAAGTGCCTGGGCCACCGATGTGGGAGCCCAGACGGAGTTCCAGGCTCCTGGTTTCAGACTGGCGCAGCCCTAGGCGTTATGGCTGTTGGGGAAGTGAACCAGAGATGGAAGATCGATCTCTCTCTCTCTCTCTCTCTCTCTCTCTCCCTTTCAAATACAATAGATAATAAATCTTTTAAAAAGAGCATATTCTGACTCTAAAAGACGCTGCCTTGCTGTGAACAAAGGCTCCTCCCCTGCAGACCTACCACAAACCGTGATGTAAGATACCACACCCGTTCTACCGTGCTCACCACTAAGTGAATCCTTTGACAGAGAAAATCAAGAAGGAAAGAGAAGGGCATGTGACAGGGCACCATGCCAAGAGGGAAGAGAATAACAAAGGGAAATTAAAGTTGCATACAAAAATAATACCTGCAGAGGCTAAACAGTAGCCCCTAAAAGATGTGTACCTCCTAATCCTGGAACCTGCAAAGTGGTCTCAATGTGCAAAAGAATAAAATGAAGAGATCATCTTGGATTATCCAAGTAGGTCTCAAATCCACTAACAAGTGTCCTTGAAATAGACACTCAGAGGGGAAGGCAATTTGACCAGAGAGATATGAGTGATGGAGCCATACGTCAAGGAACGCTGTCAATCACGAGGTTGGAAATGCAAAGAGCAGATCCTCCCTCCAGAGCGCTTCTGGCATCTGAGTTCCGGACTTGTGGCTTACAGAGTTGCGAGAGAAGAAAGTTCTGTTGTTCTAAGCCACCTGCTCTGCGGTAAGATGTGATCAACAGCCAAAAGAAACGAATACACTCCTAAGACACTGACGGAGAAGAGGTTTACCGGAAGAAGTCACGTTTCACAGGACCGTGTCCAGCCCAGAGCAGAGGCTCAGTGATCACTCTTGAAAAGTTGAAGAATAAATGACCACCCGGATGAGTGGCTGCCAGGAATATCTAATTCCAAACATTTATTCTGGCGTTTTACTCACTTCAATCAGTGAAAAAAAAAAAGAGTACGATCTCAGATACCTCACGGATGTGCAGACGACACATTTCACAGGAAGGTAATAAAAAGGCAACAAAGCAAAAAGAAAAGAAAAGAAAAATGTCAGATTTTAGCCATAAAAAGTCAACAGTTACATCCAACACAAATAGTCTGAATATATCAACCAAAAGGAAGAATCCACGGAGTAGGTTTGAGAAAAACGGATGGACCAATTGTGTACGGCCGCCAAGACGCTGACCTCAGAATCACAACATCAGCGGTGAGGAAGGAAAACTGGAAAATGACGTGTCGTGGAAAACTGGATCCAAAGCAAGCGGCAGTGGCTACGTCAACATGAGACAGAGTGAAGCTCAGAGAAACCCAGCAGAGGCAGCCAGGAACGTGACATAGACACACGCGGCAATCCAGCCAGAGAAACGGTGATGCTAAATGTGGATACACCAAACAGCGTCCCAGCATGTTTAAAGCCAAAACTGATAGAACTGAACAGAGAAATAAATACATAAATACACAGATGGAGAGTTCAATACCCCACTCACAGCTGACAGAACTGCAAAGAAAAACCAAGAACATAAAAAATAAAAAAAAAAACCCTCATGGAAAATGGAAAATGAAGTCAAGATAAGTTTGTTACGGCACAAAAAATTTTAAGTCCATGCATACAAGAGGCTTTTGAAAAGTTGACAAAAGTAGGTATTATTTAAAAAAAAAAAAACTATGCCTAGATAACAAACTTTTTGGATACCAAAATAAGTTTATCTTTTAATTCAATTTTCCATGAACTTTTTTAACTACTCTTGTTTTAGGACTCAATGGTTCCATCAATCAACAAAACCTAATAGACATTTACGAAACATGCAACAGTAGAACATGCGTTCCATTCAAATGCCCAAAGAATACACACATTCTGGGTCACAAAACAAATTTCAACACATTTTTAAAAGTTGAATTTATGCAAAGAGGTTCCTCCAACTACATGTGATCAAACTAGAAATCAATAGGAAAGATAACAGAAACGCATGAAACTAAACAACACACTTTGATATTCTCCAAAGAGGGTGCAAGAAAAAGTCTCAGTGGAAATTTTAAAATATACTGAATTAAACTGTTAACAAAAATACAAATCAGAATTTGTGTTCACAGTAAATGCAGTGCAGAGAGGGAAATTTATAGCACAGACGCATACTTCAGAGAAGAGGGAGGCACACAAGCCATGAACAGGTCCTGAACGGAAAGAGCAAGGGTTGGTGTGGTGGGACCACTCCTCCTCCTCGGGTCCCTCTGCCTTTCCCAGCGCTCCTGGTAGAGCCCTGTGGAGGCAGACCATCCACTGGTTCACAACCACTGTGGTCCGTAGGCACCACTATGAAGAACACCCAGGGAAGAATTTGCCATTTTCAGTGGAAAACAAGTGGAGGTTGCTAAGGACGACGACTTTCTATCTAGAATATGGATTTGCTGCACCTTTCTTCACGTCCGACACCAGCTGCCTCAGAAGCAAGGATGCTTGGGGCCCAACACTGTGATGCAGCAGGCAAAACCACTACCTGCAAGGCTGGCATCCTCCAGGGGCACCAGTTCGTGTCCCAGCTGCTCCATTTCCAATCCAGCTCCCTGCTCATGGCCTGGAAAAAGCAGCAGAAGATGGCCCAAGTGTGTGAGCCCCTGCCACCCACACGGGAGACCCAGATGAAGCTCCAGGGTCCTGGCTTCAGCCTGGCCAAGCCCCGGCCATTGCAGCCATCTGGGGGAGTGAACTAGTGAGTGGAAGATCTTTCTCTCTCTCTCTCTCACTTTTACTCTCAGTCTCCCCCTGCCATTTGCATCCACTGGTTTACTCCCCAAATAGCAGCAATGGCCCAGGGCTGCGCCAGACAGAAGCCAGGATCCAGGAGCTTCCTCCAGCTCTTCCACATGGGCGCAGGGACCCAAGCTCTTCCAATCTCCCACTGCTTTCCCAGGCGCTTTAGCAGACAGCGCATCAGAAGTGATGCAGCTGAGACTCAAACCAGCACCCACAGGGGATGCTGGCATTGCAGGTGGCAGCTTAACCCATTATGCCACAACACCGGCTCTGCCCGACTTATTTTTGTTTGCAGAAGCAGTTCATGGAGAAAGGAGAGCCTTTGTTACAAATGGTGTTGGAGCAACTGGGCGTCCATAGGCAAAAAAATTAGAGATAAAAGTTAACCTAAGCCTCATACTAACTCGAAAGGAATTAAGTCTTAAACATAAAATTCTAAAACTTTAGGAGGGAAAAAAGGGGGAAAAACCTTGATCTAGGGCGAGGCAAAGTGCTCTTAAACTTTACACCAAAAGTAAAAAGAAAAACTGATACACGGAACTGCATCACAACTTAAAACTTCGGCACTGTAAATGACTCTAAGAGAATGAAAAGACAAGCAAAATGAATGCAAATGCAAACTACAGTTTTGACAAAGAACTACTGTCTAGACTGGACAAAGAACTCAAAACTCAATGGTAACAAACCACACAACCCAGTTAGAAAATGGGCAAAAAAAGGAAAGAAGAGATATTTTACTGAAGATGACATGAGTACAAACTGCAAAAAGCACATAAAGTGTCCAATATCATTAACCATTAGGCAGATAAAGTAAAACCACAGTAAGACGTCACTGCACACTTATCAGAATGGCTAAAATAAAAACAATGGCATGCTGTTTTATAGCTGGAAAGTACTGCTTTGTGTATATTAACCAGAGTTTCTTAATCCGTTCATCTGGGACGTTGGGTACCTTGTTGATTCCAGATTTGGGCTGTGGTGAACAGTGCTGCTGGACACATGGTGGTGCAAGTGCCTCTTTGATACAATGAGTTCATGTATTCTGGGTGTGTACACCTGTAGTGGGATTGCTGGATCATATGGAAGTTTCATTTTTAACTTTTTAAGAAATCTCCATACTGTTATCCAAAGTGGCCACACAAATTCATCTTCCCACCCATAGTGTGTAAGAGTTCCGCCTTCTCCACATCCTCACCGGCATTTGTTACTCTCTGCCTATTTGGTAACAGTCATTCAGACGGGGTGACGTGCTATCTCACTGTGGTTTTGATTTTCATTTCCCTGAGGCTAGTGACACTTGGCATCTTTTTACAAATTTGTTGGCCATTTGTATTTCTTCTTTTGAGAACTGTTTATTCAGGTCTTCTGTCCATTTCTTGCCTGGATTAGTTGGGTTTCTGTTGAGTTTTTTGAGTTGTTGTTACGTTCTGGACATTAATCCTGTGTCAGATAAGTAGCTTGCAAGTATTTTTTCTTCTCCTATCAGATGTCTTTAAAAAAAAAAAAAGATTTATTTATTTGAAAGAGTTACACAGAGGAGAGGGAGAGAGAGAGAGAGAGATCTTCCATACAAGAGATATCTTCCATCTGATGGTTCACTCCCCAATTGGCTGCAATGGCTGGAGCTGCTCCCATCCAAAGCCAGGAGCCAGGAGCTTCCTCTGTGTCTCCCACATGGGTGCAGGGGCCCAAGGACTTAGGCCACCTTCTACTGCTTTCCCAGGCCATAGCAGAGAGCTGGATTGGAAGAGGAGCAGTCTGTTCTCGAACTGGTGCCCATATGGGATGTCGACACTGCAGGCCAGGGCGTTAACCCGCTGCACCACAGTGCCAGCCCCCTGTCAGATGTCTTTTAACTCTACTGATTGTTTCCTTTGTTATGTGGAAGTTTCTAAGTTTGATATAAGTTTGTCTAGTTTTGCCTTCTGTTGCACGTGCTTTTGGAGTCTTATCCTACACCAATGTCTTAAAGTGTTTCCCCTGTCTTTTCTTGTAGAAATTTCATAGTTTCAGGTCTTCCAGTGACTTTATTGGGCTGTTTTATCAGTTCTAAAAGCTTTTTGGTGGAGTGCTTAGGATTTTCCATGTACAACATTATGTCATCTGCAAACAAGGATGTTTTGATGTCTTTCCAATCTAGGTGCCCTTTAAGACTTGAACACAATGTATCAAAGAGATCCCTGCAGCACCACGGCTCACAACAGCCAAAACTTGGACTCAATCAAGGTGTCTATCATCAGATGAATAAAGAAAATGTGGTCTATCTACACAATGGAATAGTATTCAGTTATAAAAAAGAATGAAATTCTACCATTTGCTGCAAAATGGATGCAAATGGAGGACATGATGTTGAGTGAAATTAAGTCAGACCCAGAAGACAAATACAGCACATACTCCCTTATAGTTAAATTTTCAAGATAAACAAAAAGAAAAAAAGCCTGTGTCTATCAGTATTGATGAAAATCAGTTTTGTACAACTTTGTTTTATACCCTTGTCAAGCCATTGGTTAAGAGTGTTACACTACTATAGTTTTAATGATCTGTGATTACTTTAAAATTTACTGTATATGGGTAACATGGTCATTTTTCCACTCAATTATTATTTATAGCCATTATCTATAGTCCCACTAAACTAGGGTCTTTTTGCTTTTTATTTGTTATATTTTCTATTCAGTGAAGTATTAGGCCTTTTTACTGTCATATAAACTTAAAATGTTCTTTCAAAAGCTAAAAAAAAGGCAGAAGAAAAGAGGGTGGGAGGGAGAGGGGGAGGGAGGAAGAGAACATCATGGTGTTCTTAGAGTTGCATCTACAAATCACACTGAATCTGCTAAACACTAATTACAATTTAAAATTTAAAAAATTTAAAAAGAAAATGTGTAAGATATTAATAAAGATCATATGCCTCACAATTATAAAAACTCAGAAATGAAGTGACAGAACTCAGCAAAAAATTGAAAGATGACTAATGGAGACAAAGGTGAAGAAATACAATGGATAACTCCTCACAAAAAAGGAGGAAAATGCTTAGATAAAAAGATAATAAAGAGTCATGAGAAAGCAATATATATTACACATGTATATGTGTGTATATGTGTGTGTAGGTAAACAATATACAACCCACTGATATCAATCCTATACAGTCAACACTGAGATGTACTGTTGAACTTAAAGGGAAAGAAAAAATTCTTTGGGCATCCAAATAAAATGAGCAAATTACTAAACAAAGATAACCAGATTACCATTAGATTTCTGACAACAAGGAGACATTAGTTAGCAAATCCTAGTTCTATAAGTTGGCATTGCTTACTATAAAGAGCACATGAAGACTTATGAAAGGAAAGTGAACATGGATTGTAATCACTATCACATAAAAACTAAATTTAATTGCTACACTCAATTTATGTCTGGTGCTTTTCTCACTTAGAGGCAATCTGGTGGGTGCTGTTAGTTAGAAGTGTAAACAGGTTAGCCAGTGCTTTATCACCCCTGCCTGCCTCCGTGCACACCTCACAGCGTCTCAAGACATTTTTGAAATTACAACTTGGGAGAAATCTCTGTAATCCAGCAGGTAGGACCCAGGGATGCTGCCAAACAGCCTCGTTGCCCACACAAAAAATGTCAGTATTGGGTGGGCACTGTGGAGCAGCTGGTTAAAGCCCAGGCCTGCAGCGCTGGCATCCCAAATGAGTGCCAGTTCGAGTTCCGGTTGCTCCACTTCCAATACAGCTCTCTGCTATGGCCTGGGAAAGCAGTAGAAGATGACCCAAGTGCTTGGGCCCCTGCACCTGCATGGGAGACCCGAAAGAGGCTCCTGGCTTCAGATCAGCTCCGCTATGGCCATTGCAGTCATTTAGGAAGTGAATCAGCAGGTGGAAGATCTCTCTTTCTCTCTCTGGCTCTGCCTCTATAACTCTTTCAAATAAATAAAATAAATCTTTTAAAAACATGTATCTCAACAGAAAAAATAAATGTCTAACGAAGCCTGGTTTTGACATAGCTGAGCCATAGGAAATGGCCAACATTAGACAATTACTGACCTACAAAAACATCATTTCATATTTTCAGCCTATGAACTGAGCTTGGCAGTTCAGGTTGGTATTCAGGTTGGTGACCACAACATGTTAGATAGTGACTCTTTCACTTTGGGGAGTTGTTAAACTGGACCCCACACCACTGAGACTCACTCAGTCCTCAGATCTTAGGTTCTAATAAGGTGATACTGCCATGGTGGTCTGAGAACCATATACTGTGAATCATTAAGGTAGAGAAACAGCCAAAAAAAAAAAAAAAACAGGGCCTGCACTGTGGGCGCTGTGGCATAGCAGGTTAAGCCGCTGTCTGCATGCCAGACTCCATATGGGCACTGGATTGAGTCCTGGCCGTTACACTTCCAATCCAGCTCTCTGTTAATGGCCTGGGAGAGCAGTAGAAGATGGCCCAAGTCCTTGGGCCCCTGCACCTGCGTGGGAGAGACCTGCAAGAAGCTCATGACTCCTGGCTTCGGCCCAGCCTAGCCATAGCCATTGTGGCCATTTGGGGAGTAACCCAGTGGATGGAAGATCTCTGTCTCTCCTCTCTCTCTCTATAACTCTGACTTTCAATTAAATAAATAAATAAATCTTAAAAAAAAAAATAGGAAGAAGGGGTGGGCTGTGGCCCAGCAGGTAAAATCGTCACTTGGGATGCCCACCTCCCATATCAGAGTGCCTGGAATCAAGTCCCATCTCCACTTCTGATCCAGCTTCCTGCTAATGCACACCCTGGGAGACAGCAGGTGACGGCTCAGGATTTGGGTCCTCTCTATCCACAGGGGAGACCTGGGTGGAGTTCCTGGCTCCTGGCTTAGTCCTGGCCCAGCCCCAGCTATCGCAGGCTTTTGGGGAATGAAACAGCAGATGGAAGATCTCTCTCTCTCTCTGTCACACTGTCTTTGAAGTAAATAAAAATAAAAATAAATAAAACGCTTTTTAAAGAGAGAGAGAGAAGAATGCCATTCTTTGGATTTTTTAGGCCACCCGAGTGACGCGAGCCAAGCACCCAGCAGCGGTCCTCTGACATTGCACGGGCGTGTGATCACTACTTCTCTTAATCCTGGCGACAGGATTCTCCTTCATAATGACAATGTTAGAAGTAGTATAACAAAAGCTGGTTATCCGGTTGAACAACCTTTAGTTTACTTAAAAGCACAATGGGGGACCCAGGATAAGGAGCTGGGAAAGCGCTGTGTGTCGGGCGATGTTGAGAACAGCAGACTCGGCCGCTGCGTTGAAGTGGCGCTGCCCTTGCCCTCCTGGGAACTCCCGGTGCTGCCGGCGGGTCTCGGTGAGGATAAATGAACCCAGCACGTGTGGGTGCATGCCACCTCACTCACTGGAAGAAACCCGAAGGCAATCAGCACAGAAGAGTAAACAGCATAAAATTTACTTTATTGCGATTTAATATGGCACTTGCAATTTTTAAATAAATGCTTTATCAACATGCAACTTTTCTTTTAACAGAGTAGGCTTCCCAGACTGCAGCTCCTACAACTTTCAATGGAAAATCCGGCCACAAGGAGCAGTCGTCACGGGTACAACCGGAGCCACCCATTTTGGCCCCAACTGTGCCTGCGAATCTATGGGACATGGTCCTTTTCTAGGATATTCACTCAGAAACAAAAAGGACACAAGCCCATCAGCAAGCCATTCTTTTAAAGTAAAAAGAACTGGGTTAATCATCTAATCTGTACACTCACGGCTAAAAAGGAAAGAGGAGGAAAAAATAAGACTAGTTAAATGAGTGAATTTAGGACAGCTACCTTTCACATTCTAAATTAATGTTACTAATTATTTAATTCCCACTGGGGGATGCATTTATTTTAAAGATCCATTTATAGTAATATATTAAACCAATGAGAAACAAGTCAATCCACTCAAGCATCCTTTACTGTTATAAAATATCTCACAGTCTTCCTCATCGCTCCAGCCTCTACCATTGTCAGGGTAAATTCCATCATTCGGAGAACAACCGAAAACTAGTCTCTGAAGCCCCGCAATCCAAGGATGTCTTGCCCAGATTTCATATTCCCCAGCGCCTACAGAGTGGCATGCAGTGGGAGTCCGTCAGTGTTTGTGGATTGAAGTTGAAATCGTTTCCACTTCACATCACCAACTCAATCCTGTTGTCTTATTACCTGGGACTGCTCCACCCCCAGAATTGCAAGCTCTGTGGTCTCACGTGGTGGCCGTAAACTCCTTCCCATTTTCCTGTTGCTAAGCCCTTTTCACTCTCTTCACATTTTCCATCCCTCAGTTCCTTCTGAGTCTCCATTTCTTTTTTTTTTCTTTTTTTTTTTTTTTTGACAGGCAGAGTGGACAGTGAGAGAGAGAGAGAGACAGAGAGAAAGGTCTTCCTTTGCCGTTGGTTCACCCAGCAATGGCTGCCGCGGCCGGTGCACCATGCTGATCCGATGGCAGGAGCCAGGTGCTTCTCCTGGTCTCCCATTGGGTGCAGGGCCCAAGCACTTGGGCCATCCTCCACTGCACTCCCGGGCCACAGCAGAGAGCTGGCCTGGAAGAGGAGCAACCGGGACAGAATCCTATGCCCCGACCGGGACTAGAACCCGGTGTGCCGGCACTGCAAGGTGGAGGATTAGCATGTTGAGCCATGGCGCCGGCCGAGTCTCCATTTCTGACGTTTCTCTTAGCTCCACTGTCTTCCTCGTCAGCCTGAACTTCCTGTCGCTTCAGTTAGAGCCTCACCCAGAGCCATACCTTTCAATTCTCCTCCTCCAAATGACAACAAAGTTGAAACAGCTTCCAATCCCCGATGCCAGGTGTGCGCCAGCAAGCACCTTCCCTGACTTCGTCTTCCCTCACAATAACCTGATAAAACGGGCAGACGGCATTGCCTCCACGTTGCAGGTGCGAATTCACACTTAGAAATAAGGTATCTGCCCTTAGGGAGATAAGGCATCAGTCTATTCACCTCCAAAATCCATGCTATACTCCACTGTTCTATCCCCTTCCAGCTGCTTTTTCCAACTCACTACCAGAAAAAACTGTATAATTATTGCTTATGCAGTTTGCAGAGGAGAGAGCTGGTCCTCAATGATGCTGGAAGAAAATACAAAACGATAACCAATTTGTGGGAAATCAAGAAAGGAAATCAGAAATACAGTCTATGAAATCGCCCAACTCACTTTCAGAAACAACGTCTTGGATCCCCCAAAATGAAGCCATCTCCAGTGGTTCATGAAACTCCTGTCCTTCCCCACAAAGAGTACGCTACAAACTTACAACACATCTGTACCAACAAGATTAGCTTTCTCTTGCTGTTCCTTGCTCCTGCCATCTAAGAACACAAAATACAATGAGGAAGGAGAGTCACACACTGAGAATTTTGACTGTTTAGCAAAAAGTCCTATTTCGTTTCCAAGCTTAGATATAGTTTAGTTAATCCTAAACCAACTGAGGAGCAGATGCTACCCAAGAACAATGAGATAACTTGGTCAGCCACGACTGCTTGGGAATCCAGCACTGCTGCTCTTCGGTGATGTGTAGGATACTAAGCTACTTGTATTTATACAGAGCCGGGGTCCTAATCCCAGCAGTTCCCATTGAAGATCCAAAACACAAACAACACACAAGCTGCTGACTCTGCTCTAATCTACAGCAACGAAGCAGATGTCACACCTCGCTCTGAGTTCACGGTGAAAACTAAACTTTGAGTAAAGAAATACTGAAATACCAACTACAGAAAGCTAGCCTGTTCTAATGACTAGAATGAAATAAATCAGATAGTAACCTCAGATAACTAACCTTCCAAGAAAGACACAACTTTCTCACGGGGGAGGCAATGTCCGACCCGTGGGCTGTATGAGGACCGTGACATCATTGGTCTGGTACTGCCAAGACAAGCAGGCAGGACTCTCAATTCGATAGATCCAGAGCAGGCTAAATCTTAGGTTGATAATTGTGTATGGCCTGTGAAAGATGTTATAAAGACCCAGATGGCCCTTGGCATTAAAAAGGTTCCCCACGCCAAGGCAAAGCTGATTGATAGGGAGTCAAGAACCTAAAGCTGAAGATACTGGATCCAATCCATAGCCTCAGCAGCTTTTCAAATACGACATATTGCCATGTGAGTACTGAAAATGCAAGTCCTTAATAGTGCTCAGTCTTCAAAACATTGTCTTAAATGGTTTATACAGCTGGAGAACCATTACAGTCATCATACTTAGGATCATAGAGGAAAAGTTACACTTTTTAACAGACCCAAAGGGAAGAGAAAAGGAAAATGAACATTTAAAAACTGCTGTGTACCAAGCAAGACACTTGATACACATTATCACATTAATTTTCGCTCCATATGAGCGATATATTTCTATCCCTACTTTGCAATTGAGGAGACGGAGGCCCAGGAGGGGAAATCATCCAAGCAGGAAGAGCCAGGATTCCAGCCAGTGATTTCTAAGTCCATAACCGACACAGAGCTACGAGGCCGCCCGGATCACAGTGCCGTCTAAGAACTGCGCAACTGTCAGCCCCAGAAGTCCTCAACACTGGCAAGTATTCAAGGCTTGGGCAAGTGGCTGATTAGTGACGTTCACGTTCTAACGGGTTATTTTGCACATAATCCCCACTATCTTTTGCTATCACCACGCCATGTTGACACAGCACACAGAAGTTTTATGTTGACTGTAAAAAGAAAAACTCCTTTTTGGTTAAATTTATATAAGTGGTGACAGACAGCTCTGGCTTCTTGACGACTCTTCAACTTCATACGCAGAATGGAGCTCATTTTCTCCTCTCTCCTTCTACCTACAGGGATACAAACAGTCCTCTGATTCCCCAAGTAACAATCTTAGAATGACTCCAACCTTCCCTTCCTCCCTCGGACCCACAGCAAACCCCGCAGCAGCGCTCACGAGGAGCACACGCCCACCTGTGGTGTTGACGATTCTTTTCTTGTGTTAGTTTGTATAGTTTATTTGGGGTTCACCCATATAACAGCTATTAACAAGATTATATTTGAAGCTGACTTTAATATATTTTTGCTTTATATACATAGGATAATTATCATTAAATTCTTGTTTCCATTATATACATTGATATTCATGTACACAACCATGTGTGTATATATGCCAAGCCACACTGTGAGTCATGGCAAAAAACGGTTGAAAAATCACTGACCTACAGTAATTTTGCAAAGAGTAAAAGGGAAGACTAATAAGGTCTGTTTAAATATATGCAATGTAGCGGGAAGATTGGACGGTAAGCCAAAAATGAGGCAATAAATAATTATGTAAGTACTTGGAAGATTTCTGGAAATGCTGTAAGCCCACTCTGTTATTTTTTCAACCACCCTTTCTATTTACCCAATAATAAGTAACAGTAAAAGATGCTTTATAAACAGAAACAATACAGAGTTTTGTTAGAATAGAGTAGGGAAAGGGGCTCTAAGACGTACTGCTAACCCAGGAGGAGAGAGACTTGGGAGGGAAGAAAGAACAGTAACCAAGAGCTGTGAGGGAGACAAAAGCAGGCCAGCTCCCTGGCACCTGCAACGAGGGCGCTAAAGAGCCTTCACGGAGGGGAAGAGACCATCAGCTGACGCACAGAGAGCAGGTGCAGGGAGAGTCAGTCATTCAGGAGGTATTTACCAGAGCTGCCTGGGGCAGGTGCTGGGCTCAGATTCTCCAGCAAATCTAGTGATGCCTCGTGCCCAGCACAGAATTTGTCAGACAGCAAACACTGACTGAGCACTAAGAGCACTGAGAGAGAGAAAAAATATGAAATTACTCCCAGGTTTTCCTAAGAGTAATTTAAATAGGCAATCAGGCTTCCATAAGAAGTGGAGGGGCCAGCGCCACAGCTCATTAGGCTAATCCTCCGCCTGCGGCACCAGTTCTAGTCCCGGTTGGGGCGCCAGATTCTGTCCTGGTTGCTCCTCTTCCAGTCCAGCTCTCTGCTGTGGCCCAGGAGTGCAGTGGAGGATGGCCCAGGTCCTTGGGCCCTGCACCCCATGGGAGACCAGGAGAAGCACCTGGCTCCTGGCTTCGGATCGGCGCAGCGCTGGCCGTGGCAGCCATATGGAGGGGTGAACCAATGGAAGGAAGACCTTTCTCTCCGTCTCTCTCCGTCTCTGTCTCTAACTCTGCCTGTCAAAAGAAGGGGGGGGGGAGGAGGAGGAGGAGAAGTGGAGGCATATTTATACAAAAAGTGATGGCTTCAGTTTCAGGCACACTGAGCCTGAAAAGCCAGGAAACACCCCAGTGGAGACAACCTGTAGCGGTACCTGGCAAGCAGTCCTGGCCCAAAGTGCAGGAGAAAAGGCCAAGGCTATGGCCATGGATTTGGAAATCATATCACGGAGATGATGGCCGAGAACTAGAACGGATAATGTGACCCAGAAAGAGAGTCCCAGAGCGGCTCCTATCTGCTCATTTGACAGATATTACCGTAAAAGAGGCGCTGAGTCAGAAGAAATGTAATATAAATACATCAATTATAATACTTAAAAGCTTATCGGTCAAGCAAAAATCGATCTGTAAAAGCTGTGTAAAATACGGATTCCTTTTCTCTAATGCTAAAGACAGGACAAGATGGGATATCATGGACTGTAGTGGTAAAGAGAGCTTGAGAAATACAATTAGCTTCCTTCATTTTGGGACAATGAAGGAAACATCCACGGACATTACATAATGTGTTCGAGTCAACCAGACAGTTACTGTCAGGGTCAAAACATCATCTCCACAAAGCCAGAATCTGGTTTTTACAAACCTACTGGTCCTGTAAGAGCTCCTATGAGTTCCTAAATAAGAATCATGTAAATTAATTTCACTCATATATACTTTCTTCCTTAAGAGAAAGTCAATCTTTCTTAAAAGAACTGTTTGAGACATTCCTATCATTGCTTTCAGCAATATATGATGTACCATCCTCTAGATATCCTAAAAGGAAAAAAACTGTTTTACTGAGTTATAATTGATAAATAAAAACTGCATACATTCAATGTATAACATCAGTTTTTACTTTTTGAATCACAAACTGACAAATTCTAAATGTATACACTTGTGAGTGCAAAGTGATGGTGATGTGATTTGTGCACACACTGAAATGATTACCACTGTCATCACACAGTGATGTGTGGAACAAGTAAAGGAACAAGTACTTGGCCCAGTGGTTAATGCCCACATCCCAGATCAGAGTGTCTTGGGTCAGTCCTGGCATGGCTCTTGACTCCAGCCTCCTCCTAATGCATACTCTGAAACGTAGCAGGTGGGGACTCAAGCAATGGAGCCCTGGCCACCCACCTGGGAGACCTGGATTGAGTTTCCGGTTCCTGGCTTCAGCATGGCCCAGTCCTGGCCTTTGAGGGCTTTTGGGGAGTGAATCAGTGAATGAGAGTGAATCTCTCTCTTGCTCTTGCTGTCTGCCTCTCAAATTACTTGCTTAGAACGAGAAAGCTCGGGCTTTTGGCACAGTAAGTTAAGCCCACTGCCTGAGATGCCAGCATTCTAGTCCCTGCTTCCAATCCAGCTCCCTGCTAATGAGCCTGGAAAAGCAGCAAAAATGGCCCAAGTAATTGGGCCCCTACCACCACATAGGAGACCCAGATGGAGTTCCAGGTTCCTGGCTTTGGCTGGCCCACCCCGGCCGTTGCAGCCATTTGGGGAGTGAACCAGTGGATGGAAGATCTATCTATCTATCTCTCCCACCCTTCCCCTACAACTGTCTTTTAAGTAAATAAAATCTTTAAATACACACACACACACACACACACACACACACACAAAAGAAACCTGAAGTACATTAATATCAGATAAAGGAAATTTCAAAATAAAGAATAAAGAGATAAGCATTAAAGTTGTTAATTCACCAAGAAAATGTAAGAATCTTAACTATACATACCCTTAAATATAGAGTTTCAAAGTACATGAACTAGTAGTAAGAATGGCAGATTTGATAGGAGGGACAGACAAATCCACGATTACAGAGACGTGGCTACTGTCTTCTGTAACCGACAGAAGAGATCCTCACAGGCGCAGAACACCGGAACAATACCCAAACCAACTTGTCCTCGTTGACATTTACAGAACGTTCTACCCAACATCGGCAGAATATGCGTTCTGTTCCAGTGTGCGTGGAATAGTCACCCAGATCAGCAACTTTCTGGGCCACAAAACTTCAGCAAATTTAAAAGAACTAAAGTCGATAAAAGTATGTTGTGTGACCTTTATGTACAGAACTAAGCTTTCTAGAAACCAACGGAAGGAAGGAAGACATCTGAGAAAAACTGCCAAGTAATGAGAAAGTCACGCACACAGACACCGGGTCCTGGCGTGCAAGTCATCTCCTCCCTGCGTCGGGGCCGCGGGGGCAGCGGCTCGGCCTCGACTCGGCCTTCCCCTCGTCAAGGCTGGCCACGCTCCAAGCAGACACACTGCGTGGATTCAGCCCCAGCGGAGTTTCTAAGCAAATACAGCCGGTGCACATTGCTAAGAAAACTTGTAACCTTATCACCGTGCAAACGCAGCTTATAAACATACTACCAAGAGACTTCCTATGGTGACTTTAAGTCCATCAGACTCACCAGTCTCATTTTCCAAACTTGAATATATATTTTTATGCAGCTAAAACACTCATCCTGCCCAAAACATTCAAACCAAATTTACAATGTGCAAAACTCTTTATCTGAAGGAAAGAAAATATTGTTCAACTTCAATTTTTTTTTTCAGTTCAGCAAAGTGAAAGATATTTTTGGTTTATTGTAATATTATAGTAGCCAGTCCTTCATGAAACACGGGCCTGTTCTTCATTACAAGAATCTGTTCTTAGGTTGACTTTTTTAAAGTCTTGAAACAATTCACTTACCAGAGTACAGCTCCATTAGCACCCCCTAGTGGATGAAATGAGAAATGGGCGTTTAATATCTTTTCTTAACTTGTTGGAAGCCGGCTGAAGCAAGATGAAACCTTAAATTCTTCCAGGCTCAACCCATGATACGGCACACCAACAGGGGGAGAGGGAAGAAAAAGAACCTAAGAACTGAAATGACTTAAATCACAGAGAGAGAAGCCAGATCCTCTGACTTTCACAACAGCAAATTAGCCCTTTTTTGGTATACTATAGCCATGGAATGGGGAATTAACCACAACCCTTACCTTATACCATACACGAAGCTAAACTGGAGATTGGTCACAGACCTAAATGTACACACTAAACCCTTAAAACTTATTTAAAAAGGGGTTAAAAATCTTAGTGTGTTTGGGTTTGGCAAAAGTTTCTTAAATACAACACAAAAAGTGCTAACTATAAACGAAAAAAAAATATTAGACCTCATAAAAATTAAAAACCTTTACTCTTCAAAAGACACTCTTATGAAAATGAAAAACCAAGCCACTCACTGGGGAAAATATTTGCAAAGCGTATAACCTAACCAATGGGCAAAAGGTTTCAACAGACGCTCACCAAGCAAGATGCACGGCTGACTCACAAACATGTTGTTACCCAACATCAACAAGTCATCAGGGAAATCCAAGTTACACACAATGAACTACTTGCCACCTACGCACTAAAAAGGCTTGGAATTGAAAAGACTGGTCATTTCACGTGTTACTGAGTAGATGGAACAACTACAAGTCTCATGGAAACCGGCAGAATCCCTTTAGAAGTAGTTGACGCATGTGCACTACACTTTCCATATGACTCAGCCCTCCCACTCCCACACAGTCGTCAGGGAGGGAGCACGTGTCCCTACAAAGACCGAAGGCTGGTGGTGATGATGGAAGAATCATCAATAATGAAGAGGAGTAACTATTGATTCATGCAACATCATGGATGAATTTCAATATAATTACATTGAGTGGATGAACCAGACAAAAGAATAGACACTCTATGACTCATTTCTATAAAATTCTAGGAATTGCAAGCTCATCTATTGTAAAGGCAGATCAGCAATTGTCTGGAATGAGGAAGAGACTCGAGGAGAAGTCAGGGGTGACAAGGAGCACACCCTAACTCCTTCAGGTGGTGGACAAGCTCCTTGCTGAATTATCGTGGTTTTACAAGTGTATCATACCTCACTATTCATCAAATTGCAGTATATGCAGTTTATTGAATGTCAATTATACCTCAATAAATCTGCAAAGTGCGTGGGGGGGAGATAGCATATGACTCAGCATTCTATATTTAGACATTTATTCAAAATATATGAAAACACATCTACATCCTAAAACAGGTGAAATCAACCTACAGATTTTACAATCACTGGGCCTTATTCAATGGTTTATTGCCTAATTCTATCAGAGTTTTAACTTTTACCATTTGGTACAGTCAACATTTCATTTCTTAATGTTAATATTAAGCAACCACTGCCCAATTCAACTTAAGAGTGAGAATCAAGCAAAACAATTCCAATTTTAACTGGAAATTAATTAGCTATGATTTAGGATAAGACTCAGCCCCCTTGTGTCTCACTTAACTATTTCTCTAGAGTGTTGGTATGAATTATTCATGAAAATAAATATACATATATACACATTTGCAATGTATTCACAAACATATATGAAGGAACTTAGAAAACAGGAAAATGAACTTTAAAAATAAGATTATTTTGGTGATAAAATTTTGATATCTGTGCACAAATTTTTTAAAACACATATTTTCTATGAACTTTTTGAAGTATCCTTGTAAATGTTATGACTACACTGTAGTAACATAACTTATCCCATAATTTACTCAAAACTATATAATCACTCATTTTAATTTTTATGATGTTTTCTTACAGAAATTTAAGGATATTGTAAATAAGTAACTAAGCAGTTGGGGGCCAGCGTTATGGCACAGTAGGTAAAGCCGCCGCCTGCTATGCCCGCATCCCATATGGGCGCCAGTTCCTCCACTTCTGATCTAGATTCCTACTAATGGCCTATGGCCCAAGTGCCGGGGCCCCTGCACGCACATGGGAGACCCGGAAGAAGCTCCTGGCTCCTGGCTTCAGCCTGACCAGCGCAGCCACTTCGGCCATCTGGAAGAGTGAACCAGCGGATGGAAGATCTCCCTCCCTCCATCTCTCCCTATCTCTCTGTAATTCTGACTTTCAAAATAAATAAATCTTTACAAGCAGCTATATTTATAACACGAAACCTGGGCTCCACTCTCCAAAATCACAATATATTTTAAGCTCCAGGTCTTTTCAATGATATTATATGGGTCACTTTTATATGGATAAAAATAGTTTACTTTTCATTTTTCAGCTTTTTGCTATAGATCTCATGAGACTATTCTGCTTTCTACTGATGTCACGGAGAGAACCTTCTGGAGCTTCAGTAAATAGGAAAAAAAGAAACAGATGCCTCCCAGGGCTGTTCTCCTAAGAAAAGACAGAGCTGGGAAATAATCCGGATACCCTTGATAGTCAGAGACCTAGTACTTTTCCAAAGGAAAGGGAATTCGCAGCTTGCCAAGGGCTTAAGCAATGTGTCCTTGGCTCTAAAGGAAGACACACAGCTGAAATCCACTATACAGTGCTCTTCACGTGTGAAACAGTGATCCTCTGTCTAAACAACTGAGAATGAAGATGCCTGTAACGTCTACATAGAAAGGCGAGTTATTCGGGCATCATTGTCAAAGAGAGTGACAACTTGAGTGATTACTTAAAATGAGACCTCTTGGGATCAGCGTTGTGACACAGTGGGTTAGGCTGCTGCCTATGATGCTGGCTTCCCATAACAGCGTCCCAGTTCAAGTCTGCCTTCTCCACTTCAACCCAGCTCCCCACTAATTCACCCAGGAAGGCAGTGGAAAATGGCCCAAGTGCTTGGGCCCCAGCTACCATATAGGAGACCCAGAGGGAGTTTCTGGCTCCTGGCTTCCATGTGGCTCAGTCCTGGCCACTGCAGCCATTTAGGGAATGAATCAATAGAGGAAGGCTCTCTTTCTCTCCATCTCCCTCCCTCCCTCCTCCCCCACCTCTGCCTTTCAGGTAAATAAATCTTTAAAAAATAAATAAAATGAGACCTCTTTGACTCATTAGAAGTATAGGGTCTGGGGTGGTACCAGAAAGTCAGGACTCCAACATCCACTTTGTTTCTCTTGCTCAAAGAAAATGTAGTACATAAAACACTCCATGTCCGAACAGACAACCTTGCTGCCAAGCTAACCAACAGTCTTACAGTATGAACATTGATTGTAAAAACTTAAAGAAACTCCCTTTCTTGCAGTGAAAGAAAAAAGTTAGATGATGTAAAGAAAATCATCCACAGAAAAACAGAAACATCTAACACCTGTTAATTAGCTTTACCAACCACACCATCAAAGGCAGTTCATTACCAACATGGCATGCCCTAGGAAATTGGCTACTTTGTTCCCAAAAAATAAAGGCTGGGGGGCCTTCGCTGTGGCATAGTGGATAAAGCCACCACCTGCAGTGCTGGCATCCCATATAGGGGCTGGTTCGAGTCCTGGCTGTTCCACTTCCAATCCAGCTCTCTGCTATGGCCTGGGAAAGCAGTGGAAGATGGCCCAAGTCCTTGGGCCCCTGCACCAGCATGGGAGACACAGAGGAAGCTCCTGGCTTTTGGGTTCAGATCGGCACAGCTCCAGCCGTTGCGATCACTGAGAGTGAACCAATGGATCGAAGACCTCTCTCTCTCTCTCTCTCTCTCTCTGCCTATCCTTCTCTCTGTGCATAACTCTGACCTTGAAGTAAATAAATAAATCTTTAAAAAATAAATAAATAAAGGCTGGGACCACTCTTAAACTGTTGGCAGTAGAAATTGGCAGGGCCAGCGCTGTGGCATAGCAGGTAAAGCCACCGCCTGCAATGCTGGCATCCCATATTGGCACCAGTTCGAGTCCTGGCTGCTCCTCTTCTGATCCAGCTCTCTGCTATGGCCTGGGAAAGCAGCGGAAGGTAGCCCAAGTCCTTGGGCCTCTGTAACCATGTAGGAGACCTGGAAGAAGCTCCGGGCTCCTGGCTTCGGATCAGCGCAGCTCTGACCTGTGCAGCCAACTGAGGAGTGAACTAGCGGATGGAAGATCTCTCTATCACTCTGCCTCTCCTTCTCTCTCTATGTAACTCTGACTTTCAAATAATAAAAAAAGTAAAACTTTTTTTAAAAAAGTAGATATTGGCAAAAGCACTTTAGAAAGTTGTTTAAGTAGTAACTTGTAAGCTGGACAGGTGCATATGTTATAACCAATAATTCTACTTCCTGGAAGATACCTAAAAGAAAACACGTGTATTCACCAAGAGACTTTGGACATGAATGTTTACAATAGCATTAGTTATAAAAGCCAAAAACTAGAAACAAGATGAATATCCTTCAACAGTTAAAAAAAAAAAGAGCATTGTAGTATATTCATGTAACAGAATACCATTCAGCAATGAAAATGAGTAATCTATTGCTACATACAATGTGGATAAATCTTTTTAAAAATTTGACCAAAAGAAACTAGATACAGAGAGTCATACTGTTGTTCCTACTTTAGAGAGTTCCAAATCAGACAAACTGATCTATGGAACTAGACATCAGGAGAGTAGCTACCCTTTGAAAGGAGTTGGGGTTGGGACAGTGACCAACAGGAGTACAGGGAGGCTCTCTGGATGACGTTCTGTTTCTTTTTTTTTTTTTTTACAGGTAGAATTAGTGAGAGAGAAAGATCTTCCTTCCGTTGGTTCACTCCCCAAATGGCCACTATGGTCAGCGCTGTGTCAATCTGAAGCCAGGAGCCAGGTGCTTCCTCCTGGTCTCCCATGCGGGTGCAGGGCCCAAGCACTTGGGCCATCCTCCACTGCCTTCCCGGGCCACAGCAGAGAGCTGGACTGGAAGAGGAGCAACCAGGACTAGAACCCGGAGCCCATATGGGATGCCAGTGCCACAGGCGGAGGATTAGCCAAGTGAGCCACAGAGCTGGCCCCCATTCTGTTTCTTAATTTGGATGCTGGCGCACAGGTGTACTAGTGAAAATTCTACACACTGTGTATTACGATTTGTGCACATTTCCATGTATATTCAAAGTTCACTTTAAAAAGAAAGAAAATATATGCTTATGAGGGCATCTCTTTAACTGAGATTCCACATTCATCACTTTGTTTTCTAAGTATATAAAGGCAAAGGAAAACAGATCACAGGACCAAATTCCATGGAGAGACAAGAAAGGACTACCAAAGGCAAAGTAAGATCATCAGAGAACACTCTGAAAAATGATGTCATCTCTCTCAAAAAGGTGTTTGATGGCTTTAAAAAACTCACCCCACTAAGCAACACTCTCCAGTCCAGTTCCCAGCTAATAGGTTTCTCCCTGGAATATCCAGACTTGCACTATCACTAGCTGAGTTACAACCAAGAGTGAGCACTGATCCCAAACTCGTTCTCAATTTCCCTTGACAATTCAGTTGCATGATTTAATTAAATATTGCATATATATGAATATACAGATTGTTTCTATGAAAACTAAGTTGAAGTTTTCAGAAAAATTCAACGAAGATAACAGCAAAGAAAATTGCTACCAAAGTGTGGACAACCAAGACGACGTCTAAGACAGGTAAGAAATTACAAACCCAGGACCATGCTTTCAGACGGTTTTATAAGCATCTTTAAGTTCACACTCAAATTTAGAGAAATCTGAACTTGACGTTGAAAGTCCATTTGGGAGGGGTGATTTATGTAAGAAAGTACAGACCCATACTCAAAGAAAAGGCCATAGCTCTACATCAAAATATTGGCAAAAGAATATTCTTTTATCAGCTGGAGCCACGGCTCAAATCCTCCGCCTGAGGCGCCAGCACCCCAGGTTCTAGTCCCGGTCGGGGCGCCGGAGTCTGTCCCGGTCGCTCCTCTTCCTGTCCAGCTCTCTCAGTGGTCTGAGAGTGCAGAGAGGATGGCCCAAGTCCTTGGGCCCTGCACCCGCATGGGAGACCAGGAGAAGCACCTGGCTCCTGGCTTCAGATCAGCGCGGTGCGCCGGCTGCAGGGCGCCAGCCACAGCAGCCACTGGACGGTAAACTAACGGCAAAGGAAGACCTTTCTTTCTGTCTCTACCTCTCTCACTGTCCACTCTGCCTGTCAAAAAATAAAATTAAAAAAAAAAAGAAGGTGGGACCAGTGGAAAATCTTTAGGTCACAGGAGACTTGCCCAAGGAAAGCGGCTCTTATTGGAGGGTTGGTCTTGTAAGCTTCCCGGCACACTATGGAGCCATTCCTCCCCACGTGTTCTGCCATTGCCAGCCTCCCCAGCACCAGACTAATGGGGTCACTTGAGCTTGGACTGAGAACCTCTGAACTGTAAGCAGAAATAAAGCTATTTCCCTCCATACTTGCTCCTCTTAGATATTTTAAAGTAACAAAATTGGACAAATACATCACTTTCACCAACTTTTTTGAATGAACTAACCAACTAACCAACCACCCTAACCGTGAGAGATTTTAATAGTCTCTTTATAGTGCTAAAGAAAACTGGCCAAGCAATACTGGCCACCCAAGACCATACACACACACGTGTGTGTGCACGTTCTTCGTCTCCTATAAACACACACACACATACATACCCCTCAGCCCTCATGGAAACAGTACTAAAGGCAGAAGCCTTAAAGATAAGAGCACGTAAGTGAGTTTTTCACACAATGTTTCGCTTTTGGATAGCAAATAGGATAGGTGTTTTTGAAAGATAAAAAAGCGAGCTGAGTTAGCAAATCCAACTGCTGGAGTTCTTCCTTGCCGCCTGGTCACTACCCCTTTCTAGACCTGACCACAAGAAGAGTGGCAGAGCTCCCGGGTCTGGGCAGCCATGGCCATCCATTTCCACTGAGGTGACTGCAGAAATCTCACTGCTACGTCACTAGGGGGAGCACTTACTCCTGAAAAATAAAAAAATTAAGAAGTGGGAAGAGCAAAGCCGAAGAGTTCCCAGTTAAAGATGTACTTCACCTGACTGCCCAGGGGAGGCAAAACGCAAGAGGTTTTAGAACTCATGGTACAAAGCAGAAAAAAAAGTTTAAAAGTCAGATGTAACTTTAAGAGCAAGCAACATAAAATTTAGGTCGGGGCAGTCACCAGAAACATATTGGTACCTAATAGCAAATCCTGCTTAAGACAAGGTCATTTGTAAGAAAATGGAAATCTGTAAAACAGGTTGATCTTACTCTTACTCAACTTAAAATGCTTCATTATAGTTTATGGAGATTCTACTGTCTGATAATACTAACAGTATTAGGGAATACCTCTCAAAACCTTCACTTGATATTTTACTGGCCTGTTACTTTACTAAATTATTGGAAGGCAAAATTCACGCCATTTCTCTTTACAAGTTTGAAATGTACCTCAGTTACCTAAGTAGCTTGGAAATAGGGAAGGAAGATGGAAGCAAACTAATTCAGTTGGGTACCAATCATGTGGCAGGTGCTTTACTCATAATACAACCACGTAGAGAAACAGGGGTTTTTATTTCCATTTTACAGATGGGTAAAAACCAGCTCAAAACCCGTAAGTAACCTGCCTAAGGTCAATAGATGGTAAATGTACTCTAAGTCTGTCTGGTTCTATTGCCAACAATACAATACAAAAAAAAATATGAAGTTGCTTAATTCCCCTAGCATTTTGATCATCTTGAAAAACATTTCATTCCATTAAGAGGCAGATATTTTAAGTCACAGCAAAGAACAAGGAGTCAAAAAGCAACATGAAATGTGGCTTATCTTCCAAGACCTTGCAATCCATTAAAGAAAACGAAAACACCGAAGTGAAGGAAGGAACAAAGGGAGGCAGACTGCCGGCTCACGACACAGCCGCGGCGTGACCTGGAGTCCACGCGTTCCCGGCGGTTAGGGAGGACCTTCCGACACGGGCAAGACTGCAGCCGGATCCTGGGGACGGGAATGCTGGGAGGCAGAATGGAGGGGATTCCAGCACGGCTGCTCCTAACAGTGGAGCCCTGAGTGGAAAGAGCCCCCGTGAGCATCCACTGACCAGTGGACGACTAAATCGTGGTTACCCACACAACAGATACCCCTCAGCAATGAAAAGGAATAAATTACTGACACACGCTACAGCACGGATAACCCTGAGAGCAGGCCTGCGGTGCCGACATCCCATAAGAGCAAAAGTTCAAGTCCCGGCTGCTCTGCTTCCAATCCAGCTCCCTCTAGTTCTCCTGGGAAAGCAGCGGAAGGTGGCTCAAGTGCTTGGGTCCCTACCACTCGTGTGGGAGACCTGGAAGAAGCTCCTGGCTCTTGGCTCCAGCATGGCCCAGCCCCAACCGTTGTGGCCATGTAGGGGCTGAGTCAGCAGATGGAAGATATCTCTCTATCTCTTCTTCTCTGGTATCTCTGTCTTTCAAATAAATAAATAAATCTTTAATTAAAAAAAAAAAAAAGTCCGGTGCTGAAGCTCACTAGGCTAATCCTCCGCCTGCGGCACCTGCACCCCTGTTCTAGTCCTGGTTGGGGCCCCGGATTCTGTCCCGGTTGCTCCTCTTCCAGTCCAGCTCTCTGCTGTGGCCTTGGAAGGCAGTGGAGGATGGGCCAAGTGCTTGGGCCCTGCACCCCATGGGAGACCAGGAGGAAGCACCTGACTCCTAGCTTTGGAATCAGTGCAGAGTGCTGGCCGTAGTGGCTATTTGGGGGGTGACCCAACAGAAGGAAGACCTTTCTCTCTGTCTCTCTCTCTCACTGTCTAATTCTGCCTGTCAAAAAAAAAAAAAGTCAGCCAAGGATAAGCCAGAAAGCAATTTAGTGGTTCCTGGGGATGGAAGGAGCAGGAAATGAGGCAGAATTGCTAATGATAATGATTCTATAACTTCTGTGAATATGGAGCCTGTGTCATGGCTCAGTGAGTTAAACCACCATCCGCAGTGCCAGCACCCCATAGGAGCGCTGGTTCAAGTCTCAGTTACTCCACTCCTGATCCAGCTCCCTGCTAATGTGCCCGGGAAAGCAGCAAACCATGGTCCAAGTATTTGGATTCCTGCCACCCAAGTGAGACCTGGATGCTGTTCCAGGCTCCTGGCTCCCACTTGTCCCTGACCCGGCCATTGCAGTCATCTGGGGAGTGAACCAGTGGATGGGAGATGTCTCTCCCTCTCTCTCTCTCTGTAATTCCACATTTAAAATAATTTTTTAAATTCTATGACTACACTACAAACCCCTAAAATGTACAATTTAAATGGATAGACTAAATGTAATGTGAATTTTATTGCAATCAAGCCACTTAGAAAGTGAAGGACTAATGGGATGTCACATTGTACGGCTAAAGTGCAGTCAGTTATGGAGAATTCTGAATGCCAGGCTTAAGAATTTGGAATTCATCTGGTAGCAATCAGATACACCAATGAGATTCACTTACTGCAAGCACATACATACATACTTAGGACCCTAATAACATTTTTCACATATTTTAAGTACTTCCCTAAGATATATGCCAAAAGCACAAAGAGAGAGAGCAGGAAAAAAAGATGCTATGGGATGATTTTGACTAGGATACAAGCTGTGACTACTAGGAAACCTGTTTAGCTTCAGTGCTAAATGCCACAGATGGGCATATCAGCATCATATTTATGCAAAACCACAGTTTCATCTGTGTCAAGTCTTCAAATACCATAATGTTCTAAACGTAATTGTGAAAACAGCATTAACGACTGACCTATCAGATCTTGGCGTGACATAACGAACAGTGCAGTTTGATTTTCACCGTATGGCGGTACTCAGTGCGTAATTATTTTCTTAAATACTGGACTCAATTAAAATGTCAGCTATCGGAACCTCCACTGATACCAAGCATTTCCTACCAATGCTCACCCATTTGACTCCGAATTCCACTTTAGCAAAGTAGTCCAGAGTAGTCAACTTACAAAATTAGAAAACTGAGAGCCAAATCTGACACACAAAAGCAGAGAGCAAATATATCCGTGGATGTGTGTGTGTGTGTGAATATTAAATACCCAATACAGAGGAGAAGGTAAGACATTCAAAAATAAACCTGAAAATCACCCGCAGAGGAAAAAACAAACTAGACTTAGGAGCAGGTTCCACAGCACTGAAAAGAACACACGTGCATATTGCGGGGGTGGGGTGGGGGATATACTACATTCACAGCAGAAAGCTCAACAAGGCTGGACCCTGTCTAGGAGACAGCCCTGCCTCCCCGCCCTGATCCAGGGAACAAAGAACCTTTCAGGCCTAAAGGTGAAGCCCCACTGTGCCCCAGGAGGCAGTAGGATGGCAGCTCAGCTGGGGGAGCCACACACAGCCAACTAGTGTTCCCCTCCCAAGTCACCTTGCAACCTCGCCAAGGCAGGTGAGCCACAAGAAAGTCCGGGAGCTATCAGATCTCTTTTAAAACTCTTGGCTAAGAACGGCCCATCTGTCTCCATGAGGGTTTTGTACGTTCCAGAACTTTCATTCTGTATCTGAGAAACAAAGCCCACTCAGACAACCTGCTTCACTGACACACAATCAGAGGAAAGTAGAAAACAAATCAGCTTTCCTAAAAGAGAAACCTTATCTCTGGTATCTAGAATAAGGTGTTTGCTATCACAAGGAAGTAGAGCAAGACTCTCCATTAGCTAATTCCAAGTCAGTGTGTATGCTGCAGAAAAGAATTCAGTCGGAATAAGGAGGCGCTTCTTCCAAATCGTTAACTGCTGTGTGTCAAGATTCACCCAAACTTGCTTCAATCGTCTACCTCCTAGAAGTAAAAGAAATGTGGCAAAAGGCAAATGTTGACCACTGTTGTTCACTGTATAAATGGATGCATGATTAAGGAATAGCAATTAGCCAGATCAAACACAACAGTAAAGCATCAAAATGGGTTACAAGTTGCATCAGTCTCTAAGTAAACACCAAAAACCCATGTTACCCGTACTAAATTAAGAGTCCTTTTAAATAAACAGGTAGAAATGGTAAGAGCAAAAGAGAGGGCGAACAGCACATCAACACAAAGTCGAAGATCCAGAAGTGGTTTAAATGATGGGCCTACGGGAGGGAATTGTCTAGCCGATAGCAGGCTAATCTTCTGACTAGTAAGAGCAGAAATTCACCATGCCCCTGGTGGGCTACAGAATAATTAAGAAAATGAGAGTCTTGGAGAGGGACTTTTTAACATGAGATCGTTCCGAGGTGAACACGGGACTGGAAACGTGATCTACCAACTGGAAAGGAAACTTGTCAGCACCTGAAACTGGTCAAGTAGACCTGAGCTAAGGAAACGGAGATGACAAATATTCCAGGAGAGAAATGATCCCGCTATTCAAAATCTGATTCTGAGCTTGGGGGAGGGCCGGGGAGGGGGGAGCAGGATTGAAGGCTAATTTGCCAAAGGCAGTGGGAGAGGGCTCTGTGAGTTGAACAAAAACTTTAAAGTAATTTTACACAAAAGGCCTCAGGCAATTTTCTGTGTCAAGTACTTTCAGTGATTGTTCACTGACACCTACTGTATGAACTTCTAAGAAGCTAAACCTACAACACAATTTTTTAACTAATTCAGGAAAATCTTGTAAATATTTGCAATAACCACTTTCTGTATGCAATTCTGTAGCGCCTGTGAGTCTGAAACTTAAATGACAGTTGGCTCAATGACACAAAAATCATTCTCCGGCAAAATTACAGAGTCAGGCAGAAAAAGTCATACAAGCAGGACCCCCTGAACCCCAGACTCAACTATCATCACTGGGGAGGCCTTTTTCTACATAGCAAGTAGTAGACTGTGTTCACACTCCACAAGGAACCTAAAAATTAATCCCTGGATACTCTCAAACCTCACTTAAACTTACTAAATCTTACATGAGAAAAACCAAAACTGGAAAAGAAAAAAAAAAAAAACACAGAAAAAAGGATGAGGTTGAACTCAAGCCATCACATCAGTCCACACCTAAATCTGACTTAGAACGGAATTGAGTGCTACACCCGCAGAAGCGCTCTGTTTAAGTGGGTAGGCAAACACCCCCTTTGCTGCCTCGGGCAGGGGACAGGGATCCGCAGGACGAACAGGAAGTACCTGAGCAGATAGACAGCCCTTTCGATGTCGCTGAGGTCTTCGTCAACTGTCAGTTTTTCTATTTCTTCTGGTGTCTGTCAAGTGCAAAACACAAATTATGCACGCACACATCGGGTCGGGCTAGGAGCACGGAGGAATGAGAAAGTTCCACAATCAGGCACCAGCCCTGCAAAGGGGCCAGGGGCCTGAGGATCCGGGCAGCATGGGCTGGGAGTCGCTGGCTGGGTGGGTGGGTGGCCGAGTCTGGGGAGTTTTTGCTGCAGCCTTCGCCTGGCGCCCTTCTAGCTCCGGGGCTGCACCGCGGCTTCGGAACCTGCTGAAATCAGTGTCACACGCCCGGGCCACACGCACACTCGCACACACGCACACTTTTCCTAATCTCCAACATTTCCCACCGCAGGGAACGCTCCAGGGGGATGGATGAACCGCGAGCGGGGGGGGGGGGGGGGGGGGGGGACGCGGTCCGGGGCGGGGGGGAGGGAAGGGAGTCGGGGAGCCCGGGCATTGCGGCAGGGGGAGCGGGGCGAGCTGCGGGCGCCCTGCAGAGGTCGGCCGGGGGCCGGGGGGTCCTTAAACCGGGTGCGCGGGCAGTGCCGAGGCCGGAGGAGAGGACTCCGCGGGGCAGGGGGAGCGGGCGAGCTGCGGGCGCCCTGCAGAGGTCGGCCGGGGGCCGGGGGGTCCTTAAACCGGGTGCGCGGGCAGTGCCGAGGCCGGAGAAGAGGACTCCGCGGGGCAGGGGGAGCGGGCGAGCTGCGGGCGCCCTGCAGAGGTCGGCCGGGGGTCCCGGCAGTGCCGAGGCCGGAGGACAGGACTCCGCGGGGCGCCGGCTGAGGGCTGACCCCCGCCCAGGGGTGGGGAGCAGGTCTCAGCCAGCGTCCCGGGGCGGGGTGGGGGCTGGGAGCAAAGGACGCGCGGTGACTCAGGCCGGGGCCGAAGGGCCGAGGGGGCTTTGGAGCCGGGACCGCGGGGCTGACTGCGACGCCGAGCTGCGCTGGGGGCGGGGGCCCGGCGCGATCGCCTTGCGGGGATGGGACCTGGGGCGCTTCGGGCAGCGCTCGGGGCCGTGTGGACCGAGGGGCCAGCCGGGGGCCGGGGTTCCGCGGGCTGCGGCTGAGGGAACCGTCACCGAGGGGCCACGGCTGCCCGAGGCCGGGGGCCGCCGCGATGACCGGCGCCCGGCCGTCCCCAGGGGCAGCCCCTCGGGGACGGGGGTCCCGCCTGGGGGAGCCGCGTCGAGGCAGGGCCCGGGGGGAGCCGGCTCAGGCGGCCGGCGACGCGGCTGGCGAGGACCGGCCGGCCGGGCGCCCACGGGGCATTTCTCGGCGGGGCGCACCTTGAGGCTCCGGCGCACCGGCCTCTCGATGATGGTGAGCTCCTGCAGGTCCTCCATGTAGCCGAACAGGCTGTTCTGACTGAAATCCATCGCGGCGGGCGGCGGCGGATGCATGGACCGCCGGGCCCCGTCGCCGCCCGGGCCCGAGCGGCCCCGGGATGCCGGACGCGCGCAGCCCCGCGGCCGCCCACCAGCAGGACTTTCGGAACCCGCTCGGTGCCGCCGCGGGAGCCGAGCGGGCAGGAGGGCGGGCTGCGGGCGCGGGAGCGCGGCCCGCCGAGGGGGCGGGGCAGGCCGGCGAGGGGGCGGGCCGCGGGGGCGGGGCTGGGGCGGGCCCCGCCCCCTCCCGGCCGCCGCGCGCGCCCGCGGCGGGACGCAACTGCCGCGCAACGTCGCGGCCGTCCCCGCGCCCCGCGGCGCCGCGGCTCCGGGCCCCGCTGGCCCCTCGCCCCGCCCCAGCCGAGCGCGCCCCTGCCCGCGGCGCGTGCGCAGCGCCCTCCGCCTGCCGCAGCCCGCGGAGGCGCGCTGGGGCGCGCTGGGGGCGGAGCGGCCGAGTCGGAGGGGCCGCGGGCTGGGGGTGCGCGTAAGGTGTTCGGTTAATATCCCCGGACCGCAGACCCCAGCTGTGGGCGTGCGGCGGCTGCCGCGGCTCAGCCCCAGCCCTGGGAGATGGGGTGCATCCTGGACGGCTGATGCTTGGGGAGGCGTCCTGGGGGCGGAACCCCACAGCGAGTGTTGGAACGACCCCTAGGGCTTTCGCGGGAGAAACGAGAGCCAGCCCTCGGCAGCTAAGCCGGGGCAGGCGGGCAGAGTGGACCGTGGGGAGGTGGGAGGGTGAGGGGCACCTGCGGGAGGTGATGGAGGGACCCGCAGGGTTTGGACCGCGGTCCTCCCCCAGCCCCTATCTGATTTTGCACCAGCTCCCATCCCTCTCCTCCCAGGGGCCACGGCTCGCGCCTGGAGGACCTGTCCTGTGTCTGCGTGTGTCAGGAGGTGTCTGGGTTTACGGACCTACCTGTGATGGGAGGGAACGCTGTTCTTTCCTGGCGATCTCTCCGTGCGGCTCTGCACCAGAGCGCATTAATTCTTTCACGAAGAGTGTTGGATTCTCCTGGCACTTGGAGTGACGGACAGCAGCTCCGTTGCCCCCGCAGGCAGTGGGGAGTGGGGTTAGACGCGCCCTGCACGGAGCCTGGGTCCACGTCGGGGTGTCCCTCCAGAGCAGCTCTGTCGGCTTCCGTGCCCACCAATGAAACCTGAAGGTGAGGGGCCGCCCCACTGTACCTGTGTCCTAATTTACATGGGTCTGACGCCACGTGTTTCTCAGTAGCACTCCTTGATGGTATGTTAGTGAACTCACACAATAGCACCTACAATCTCTCCTGCCATCATGCTTCACCTAACCCAGGTCTTCGGCCACCTGGACCTCCTCTCTAGGGCGCGAAGAGCCTTAAAAAGTCCATGGAAAATATTCCTCGATTGGTAGGTTAGCTATTTCCCATAGACTTAAGAAGTATGCAAGGTTGTTTTTAACTGATTTACCTCTTTCTGAACAAACTGAAGCAGTGTCTTCATTCTAGATATGGATCCGTTGTCAGTTTTGGACATTGCAAGTCTGCCCTATCGTCTATGAATTCTGTTAGCTTAGTCTTTCCTATCCTACTACAAAGGAGAAATACTTAATTTTGATGTAGCCAAATGCATCAGATTTTAGCCTTGTGTATGCTTTGGGGTCTTGTGTAGGAATCCTTTCCCTCCCACAGCCATTTTCCCTTATCTGGCCTCAAACTCCAACCTGTCACAGTTAGGTCCTGATCCACCTGGAGCTCAATGCCAGCATACAAGGATTCTTCAAAAAGTTTGTGGAAAATGGAATTAAGTTAGTGTATTTTGGCACAAAAATTTTTGAAATGTGTGCAGCTTTTTCATAACACATATGTTCCATGAACTTCTTTGAAGACCCTCCTATGGTGCCCTAGGAAGAAGCTAGGATTTTATGTGCATGGTGAGCCAGTGGTCAGGCAGCAGCCGGCCAGCAGTCTGTCTTCCCCACCAGAGTGTACAGTGTCCTTATCAGCTGCCAAGTCGCCCAGGCACGCAGCCTGCTCCTGAGCTCATGTGGCCGTTCTGATCTAGATCTGTCCCTGTGCCCGTGCTGCTGGGTCCTGCTCACACAGGAGTCACATGGTGTCACGTGGTGTCGCTCTCTGTGGTTTCAGTTACCACGGTCACCTGTGGTCTGAAAATATTGGGCGGAAAATTCCAGAAGTAAGTCGTAGGTTTTCAGTTGTTCCTCTTCTGAGCCATGGCATGAGAGCTCACGCCATCCCACCCAGAACTGGACTTGAGGCGTCCTTTGTCGGCTGTATCCTTACTCCCACGTGCAAGTTACCCATCTCGGTTATCAGACTGACTCGTGGAATCACAGTGCTTGTGTCCAAGGGACACTTATTTACAAAGGCAATAACTGTTGTATTCTATTGTTCATCTCTTCCTGTACCCAACTTATAGATCAAACTATATCGTAAGTGGTAAGTATGCGAGAACTAGTACATAGAGTGTGTATAGCATTGGGTACTAAGGTTTGAAGCATCCACTGTGAGTCTTGAAGCTCCGAGGATCAAGGCTGCCATGCGTCCTAACAGCTGACAGACACCATCTCCCTACAATTCACTTTCCTTTTTTTTCAGTATTGCCTTTGACATCAAAAGTGAAAGTGGCCCATGGTGACCACCACACTGGAACTCGGGCTTTCTGATCCCTACTCCTAAGGAGGAATGAAGGACGCATGGAAGAGGGCAGAGCTGTGGTGGGCCGAAGATGGGGACACGGGGGAGGTGGTTTTCCCGAGTGAATACTGTGTCCTCCCTCCTTGAGCGCTTGTGAGATGCCCACTGATTTGTGACTGATAATATGATATGGTGTTTACCCTGATCCAGCCAAGGAGGGTGAACGCATCCTTGGGTTTTGTGACCGGATCGTTGGAGACCGGATGGCCCTCGTCATGAGCGCCTGAGCGACTCTGCGGACAGAGCTGTGTTGCCTGTTAGAGCACTGCCCAGTGGCGTCTTGAGTAACTGTCTGAGAACCCCTCTGCTGTGGAAGGGGCTTGGCTCCGGGAGCCTGAGGCCCAGTCCTGCTCTGCCAGCAACATGCGGCAGCAAAACTCTCCAGGACCCGTGGTCCTTACCCTACGGGGTTCATACTGTCTCAAGGTGGCTTCGCAGCAGCCCCAGGAAATGCAGAAAAGATGAGTCACTTCTCCACTTTCACAGACAGGCTGAGAGACCGCTAAGAAAAGCCAGGTCTGTCCACCCCGTGTGTTCATCCAACAACAGGATGGTACCAAGAGTGTGGCTTCGGAGCCCAATTGACTGGGTTTGACTCCAGCATCTGCTGCTTCCCACCCTCAGCAAGGCACTTAAGCCCTCTGACCCCACCCGCAACCCTTACTCAGCTCTAAGACAGGAATGACAGTAGCACTTAGCACAAAGTCCTGGTGGGAGAATTCAATGAGGTAATATGCACACAGTGCTTAGAATAACTCCTCCCACAAGTGTTTGCTTTATTAATATCGCCACCAGACCAGTGTCCCTCTGGATCCCTGGTTAGGCAGGATTTGGTAAATGGTGCTGAACTAATTGATTGTTGTGGAAGTAAACCAGAGCTTCCCCAGGGATGTCTGCGCTAATCCCCTGAACCTGGGCCTCTGTCACCTTATCGAGGATGAGGGCCTTTGACGACTTTAAGGGTCTGGAGGTGGGGAGATGATCCTGGATTGGCCAAGTGGGCCTAATGTCATCAGCAGGGACCTCAGGTGTGTGGGGGGGGACAGAAGTGTCTGTGTCAGGATGATGGAAAGGCTTGTCCGGCCATTGCTGGCTTTCAAGGTGGAGCGGAGCCATGAGCCCACTCACGGGGAAGTGGGAAATAGGAAGAAAGGAACTTGGACATTTTCTGCTAGCATCTCCAGACGGGGAGGCGGCTCTGCTGACACCCCGATCCCAGGAGACCGCTTCAGACACCCGACTTCCAGAACGCTGAGATTATAAACGTGTGCTGTTCTTAGCCTCTAGGTCAGCAATCACTTGCTCACAACAGCCACAGGAAATTCATGCAGTTATCTGGATGGGAAAACAGACTAGTCATATACAAAAATAATCTTGGGTGAAAAAACCCAAAACATTTTTTATCTTCCAATAAGAAAATGGTTTTATGACATCTGAATAGCAAAATTAAAAAAGAAGTATATGCTATAAAATATAAGATTGATAAATCTAACTACTTTAAATTGAAGAACTGAGATTCATCGAAGACCATGACAAGACACATAGACCGGGAAAAATGCTTACGACTTAATTGCAGAAGGAGGACTGGGCCAAATCAAGAACTGAAAACATTCAACAAGAAAATCACTAAATAGAAAAATGGCCAAAATTCATCAGTGCTTTTACAGAAGAATCATTAATATATCTTTGAAAGTGGTCGCTGGGGCTGGCATGCTGGCGCATCAGGTTAAAGCCCCAGCCTGCAGCGCCAGCATTCCATCTGGACATCAGTTTGAGTCCTGGCTGCTCCACTTCCAATCCAGCTCTCTGCTATGGCCTGGGAAAGCAGTGGAAGATAGCTCAAGTTCTTGGGCCCCTGCACCCGCGTGGGAGACCTGGAGGAAGCTCCTGGCTCCTGGCTTCGGATCACCTCAGCTCTGCCTGTTGCGGCCATCTGGGGAAGACCTCTCTCTCTTTGGCTCTACCTCTCTCTGTAACTCTGTCTTTCAAATAAATAAAAATTAAAATCTTTTTTAAAAAGTCACAAACTCAATCCTTCATTAACAATTAATAAAACCTTAACCATAATCAGGTTCAATTCTCATTAATGAAAAGAAAAAGGCAAATTGACACACCCACCACATGGGCAAAAGTGTAAAGAGTTGGGGCCAGCACTGTGGTGTAGCGGGTAAAGCTGCCGCCTGCAGTGCCGGTATCCCATATGGGCATGGGTTCAAGTCTGAGCTGCTCCACTTCCGAGCCAGCTCTCTGCTATGGCTTGGGAAAGCAGTAGAAGATGGCCCAAGTCCTTGGGCTCCTGCACCCGTGTGGGAGACTCAGGAGAAGCTCCTGGCTCCTGGCTTTGGATCAGCACAGCTCCAGCCATTGCAGCCATCTGGGGAGTGAACCAGCAGATGGAAGACCTCTCTCTCGCACGCGCACACACGCTCTCACTCTCGCTCTCTCTGCCTCTCCTTTTCTCTATGTGTAACTCTTTCAAATAAATCAATAAATATAGTTTTTTTAATGTAAAAACGTTTTATAGACATCAAGCTCTTACTGGTGCAATGACCTTGGGAATGAATTTGTCATACATTTGAAAAATGGAATATATGTGTACCTCTCTCCAAGGTGTACACCTCTTCAAGGCATATCACCCAGAAAAACTCTTGCACTTTTGCACAAAGAGATACACACAAGAAACTTCCTGGCAGTACAAACTATAATAGCAAAACCTGGAAACAGCTCAAATGTTCATCAGCACAGGTAAATAGATCAACGAGCTGTATTATAATCCGTGGAAAAGGGAAAGTGAAAATTAACCACAACTGCACAATTCAAGAAAGATAAATCTCACAAACAAGTTGAGCAACAACTGCAAAATTCCAAAGATAATCTATGGTATGGTATATATTATTTACATAATGCAAAAAGGCAATAATAAATATAATAGCCATTTGTAGTTACAGTGACCAAAAACAGACAAAAAAAAAAAAAACAGTTTATTTCTAGAATCGAGATGTCATCAAAAGGGCACACAGAGGGCATGGGGAATGCATTTATTTATTTATTCATTTACTTGTTTATTTGAAAGGCAGAGAGACACCAAACAAGATAACTCCCATTCAGGGTTCACTCTAAATGCCCGCAACAGCTGGAACGGGGCTAGGCCAAAGCCGGGAGCTGGCAACTCAGCTCATGTCTCCCGCGTGGGTGGCAGGGACCCAGTACTTGCAGTCTCACCACCTGCAACCTCCAGGGTGCCCAGTAACAGGGAGCTGGGAGCCGAAGCAGAGCAGGGCTCAAACCCAGGCAATTTGATACTGGATGCAGGCATCCCAAGTGGTGTGTTTCACATTGAGTAATGGCAAATGAATGTTTTGTTATGCTTCAAATAATGCATATGTATTACATACTTATAATTTTTCATGTGTGAACTAATATTTTAGGGTTTTGTAGGTGGGCATGAATATGTGGTTTTCAATTCTGGTATAGCCACTTCATTTAGTGATTCATTCATTTAAAAACATTTCAGCGGCCTGTGTTGTGGCAGAGCAAATTAAGCCACCACTTGCAAAGCCAGAATCTCATTTGAGAGCTCCTGTTAAGTCCTGGCTACTCTGCTCCTGATCCAGCTCCCTACTAATGCACCTGGGAAAGCAGAGGAAGGTGCCCAAGTACCTGGGCTCCTGCCACCCACATGGGAGACCTGGATGGAGTTCTAGACTCCTGCCTTCAGCCTGGACCAGTGTTGGCCATTTAGCTATTTTAGGAGTGAACTAGCAGATGGTAGAGTCTGTGTGTGTGTGTGTGTCTGTGTGTGTGTGTCTGTCTCTCTCTCTCTCTCTCTCTCTCCCACTTTCAAATAAATAAGTAAGGCTTTGAAAAAAAATTCTCACTATCTTATAGGCATTGTTCTAGGTCTGGGACGCCCTAGCGAGCCACTCAGGTACAGGCCCTACGACTGGGGAGTGCGTATCTTAGAAACATTCACCTGAATCAGTAATCATACAATTAAATATGTCACTACAAACTATGATAGCTTCTATGGAAAAATGCAGGCAGTTCCCAGATTGACTAAAGAGGGCAATGCCACCTACTTCTGAATCAGTGAGAAACAAACCTTCCTTGGGTTAAGTCTCTCTCCTTACTGATAAGATTGTGGGATGGCCACGTGACAGCCTGGACCAGAGGGGACATGACAGTGGCATAGTCTAGAATCATGATAGAGAGGTGAGCACAGTGGAGAGAATTTGGCGGGGTGGGCGAGGTGGGGGGTGGACACCAGGGATCTCCAGGGATGAATTAGAGGTGGAAGGGGTGGAGGTCGGTGGGCAGGTGCACCAAGGAGGACTCTCAAGTTGTTGGCTTGTGCAGATGGATGAGTGCAGATGTCACCCACTGGTGCTCATCCTGTGTTCTCTGAGTGCATGGTGACTGCTGACCGCAGCCACAACGCTCCATCTGCAGCCCTAGGGGACTGCACAGAGTCTGCCTCCCAAGCCAGCAGCTGTTCCCCTCAGCTCCCGTCTCTACACGCAGATCTCCAGAGAACTCACCAGGCTCCTAGCAGCTGCCCGGTGCCTGACACAAAGGTTAGCACACAGGAAGGGCTCTGGAAATGAGTGAGAGAAGAGTAGGAGGGAGGAGGCTGGGAACACGATTGGTGTATCAGGACACGTCCTCCCACCGTGGGCTGAGCCACCGTTTCTCCCCCAGATTAAGTCAGACGAGTCAGTGGGTGGGTGCCCTTGGCCTTGGCTCCATGGACCTTACGGGCTGGTGAGTGTTAGGGAGGAGAAAATGTTGTCTTAGCGCTGGAGGACGTTTGCTCTCACCCTCAGAGCCGTGACGGTAAAACATGTCTTCAGACATTGCCAACAGTGCCCTGGGGGCAAAACTGCTCCTTCCCACTGCAAACCCTGCAACAGCGCCCGGTCTGCCAGAGAGGGCCCTTCCACGTGTCCTCAGCTTCCTGAGCGTAACCCTCCCACTCGCGCCTCCCAGTCCCGCTTCCCTCGTGCTCGCTGGGCTCCTTGCGATTTCTCCCACACTTGGGTCACAGCCCTGCCTGCAGTCCCTCTGCCCAGAACACCCTCCCCTTGGATTTTCAAATAACTCATCGCATCACTTCGTGATTTTACTCAAAGGTTTCCTTTTTGTTGAGTCCAACTTGGGAATCATTGGGCTTCTTTGCTTTTTTTTTTTATATATATATATATAAAAATCCCACAGTACTGGTTCATGAGAGCTGCCACGGCAAAATAGCACAACCAGGCCGCCTTAGACAGCATGGGCTTATTTCCTCACAGTTCTGGAAGCTGCAAGTCCCATCCGAGTTTGCTGTGTCCTTTGTTTGTAGATGGTCACCTTGCTGGAACCCAACTTGGTTTTATTTCTGTGTGTACAGGCATTCCTAGTTATGTGTCAGGATTCCCCCATTTAAAAAAAAAAAAAAAAACATTTACTTATTCAAAGTCAGAGACACACAGAGAAAAGTCTCCCATCCACTACGCTAGTTCACCCCCCAAATGGCTGCAAGAGCCAGAACTGGGCCAGGTCAAAGGCAGGCACCGGAAACCCCATCCAGGCCACCCATGTGGGTTGCAGGGACTCAACCACTGGAGCCGTCACCTGCTGCCTCCCCAGGGGCACATTAGCAGGAAGCTGGATCAGAGGCGAAGCCAGGACTTGGACGCAGGCTCTCTGATATGCACAGGATGTGGGCATCCCAAGCATCGTCGTAGCCATTGCCCCAAACTTTTTCTTTTTTCTTTCTTTTCTTTCTTTTTTTTTTTTTTTTGACAGAGTAAACAGTGAGAGAGAAAGAGAGAGAAAGGTCTTCCTTTTCCGTTGGTTCACCCCCCAAATGGCTGCTACAGCCGGCACTGCACTGATCCGAAGGCAGGAGCCAGGTGCTTCTCCTGGTCTCCCATGGGGTGCAGGGCCCAAGCACTTGGGCCATCTTCCACTGCACTCCTGGGCCACAGCAGAGAGCTGGACTGGAAGAGGGGCAACCGGGACAGAATCCAGCACCCCAACTGGGACTAGAACCCGGTGTGCCGGCGCCGCAGGTAGAGGATTAGCATAGTGAGCCGCAGCGCCGGCCCCAAACTTTTTCTTATAAGGACACTGGTAAAGTTGAATTAGGGCGTCTTTTAACTTGCTTGCCTCTTTAAAGCCTTTTTCTCCAAATGTAGTCCCAGTCTGAGGTCCTGTAGATTCTGGAAGGATACAGGTCAGCCTGGAACACCCATAGTCGCCACGACCAGCAGTTATCGACCTAACACCCTCAATGTTCGGCTTACTCTCCTTGCTTGTGGTCCTCTTCTCTCCAGCCCCCACGGGAAGGCTGTGTCCCATTTTGTGGGGTTTTGCCCATTTTCTTCACCACTGCGTCGTTGGTGCCTGGAACAGCACCTGACACCTAGCAGATGCTTTCTAACTGCTCGTTACTGTCACGAATAGGCGTAGCCTCTCCACACACGAGCTGTGCGCATGGGGAAACCACTAACTCCCCCAGGCCTCAGCTCTGTCAAATCAGGGAACGAGGCCGGATAATATGGAGCAAACATCCTGTCCTGCTTGCATCCGGATGCCAACACAGCCCAGGTTCCCTAGAAAACACTGGGGGCAGAGTTTAAGTGAGAGAAGGTGCTTCCCTGGCAGGTGTCGCCCCAGGGCAGCAGAGGGAGGGAGAACGATGTAAAATGCGGCAGGAGGAGAAGCAATGAGGGGGCACTGTGCTGAAGCCGGCCCCACTTCGTAAAGAGGCCATGTGCTCCACCAGACAGGCTATACAGGACATCCGCAGACAGGCTATACAGGAGCCCCCGGCCTGGAACCATAAGAGGGGGGAGGTGAGGCTGCCTCCTGCCTTCTGCCTCCCCCAGGGCTGAGCTGGCTTACTGGGGAAATTAACCCTGTTGCAGTTCAATGGTCTCATCTGGCTCTTTGCACAGCCCCTGGGGAACTGGAGCCATCGGGAGGAAAGTTTCACCTGTCAGGAATGGGTGGAGGAAGATGGGTAATCAGGACCCAATCCTCCACCCCTGGGTGCTGAGCGAGTGGCTCGGAGCCTAGGAGGCAGCGGAGACCCAGAGGATCCCAGACAGCCCAGGGCATGTCCAACCCAGGCAGGACGGGGAAGGAGTAAGTGAGGAAGCACCTGAAGCGCCTGGAACAGAGGCCAGGACAGAGCTTCTGGGGAGCACCGAGGGCTCCGGCCGCTGAGCAGGGAGCTCAGATGAGCACAGCACGGCCGGTGGACCCTGCGGCGGGCTGCTCGGGCCAAGGGAGCTGGAGGGAATCTGTCCTTTCTAAGGTCCTGATGGAGAATGCGGGTCCCCAGCAGCCTGGTCTCAGGACGATTCTAGCGGGGATTCTGAAAGAGGGAGCCCACTCACTACCTGTCATCTCAGAGTCCGCGTGTCTGTGGCCCGGGAAAGCGCTCTGGTCTCTGCAGGGAGCCCGAGGCCTGGGCAGGCAGCCTGGAGCTGCTTCAACAGCAACAGGCGGTGGGCGCCCAGCTCCCCCGAGCCCCCCGCCCCGCTAGTGCGGCAGCCTCTCTTCTGATGTCACTGTGCACCCTCATGCTAAACTCCAGCCGCCCCCTCAGCTGTCTCTGGAGGGGAAGAGGGAGTTTGCTCCAGGAGGGCCGCTTTTTCTGCCGTGTGGGCCGAGTGTGTTGGGGGTGTGTCTCCACTCCAGGGCACACGCCGCCCTCCCGAGGTGATGATACACGCTGGAAGCAGATTGCACATTTGTCTCCTGGGAGGCCGTGGGCGAGGGAGGCGGCTCACCATGTGTGAGCGTGGGGAGGGGTGTGTGCAGAGCTGTGATGGGGTGATGGGCCCGGCGAGCGGGAGCTGCTGGCTGCCTGCAGAGGCAGCAGGAGGCTGATTATAGGGCTGGGTCCCGTGGCCCTGGGTGTGGGTGCCTGGAGCTGCCTATACACTTGGCTGTCAAGGTGGTGGTGACGGTTGCCCTGGTGACTGGGCTAGGAAGTGGGCCGGCCTTGCCAACGGTAATGCCGCAAAGGAAATATAATAAGTGTGGCTTAGGGCTTGCTTTCTCTCTCTGCTTTTTCTTGATTGGAGCCCAGTTCGGAGGAGTCCTGTCATCGTAAATGAAGCACACGGCTCCATGGTTGGACCCATCCTCAAAGCTTGCTGAGCTGGCCGACAAGACCTGCACCCTGGTCTGCACCAGTTAGCCCTGGGACCCAGGGCAAGTCACAGCCCTCTCTAGGTCTCCTTTGTAACAGTCACTCTCTGAATCTTGGGCCCTGGCCTGCGACATTGTGATTCAGTAGGGCCAGGCTGGGGCTGGGCCTCGAAATCTCCATGCTGGTCATACTGCTGGCCACAGCCGCAGATCCACGTGCCTGCCTTCCAGAACCACTGAGCGCACGGGCTGTGGGGTCGGAGGAGACCACTTATCTGTTACCTGTCTGAGCTTCAGTCTCCGCACCTCTGGAATGGGGCAGGCGGCTGCCACCACACAGAGTTCTGTGAACACCAGACAGGCTGAGGCCACAAGCGTAGCACAGTGCCTGGCACGCCAGGAGGGGCCCACGCACGCTCTGCCTTTCGGCTGGCACTCTGCAGGAATCCGTAGTATCTCCGCAAGCCCCTCCCCTTCCCAGCAGCTCCCTCCCGGCTGCACACTCTCCTCCAGCCAAATCCCACGTGCGAGAGGCAGCACTCACAGCTGGGGTGCTCATGCCCAGTTTCAGTTCTGGTTACTCCGTTGCCATGACGATCGCGACTGTACCAACCTCAGTGGGACGGAATGACTTCCTCTAACATCCGAGGGCTGTGGATGTAAATGGCCACATGACCAAGGCACCAGGAACCAGGAGGGCGCCACACCCACTCTATCCAGGCCACAACTCCACCCATCATTTTGGGCCGAACTGAAGGCGTTCCAGAGGTCAGAGGCTTTCTTGGAATTTCCTTCAAAGTCCTGGCACCTAGTGCATACAGCAGGCACTCAATAAATGCTGATCAACCTGATACATTCGGTGCAAATCTCATTCTGTCTTGTTTTTAAAGATTTATTTATTTGAAGGGAGAGAGAGAGAGATCTTCTATCCGCTGGTTCACTCCCCAGAGGGCCACAACAGCAGGGTCTGGGGCAGACCGAAGCCAGGAGCCAGGAGCTTCTTCTGGGTCTCCCACATTCATACAGGGCCCCAGGCACTAGGGCCATCTTCTGCTGCTTTCCCGGGTGCTTTAGGAGGGAACTAGATTGGAAGCAGAGCAGCCAGAACTCAAACCAGGGCCCATATAGATGCCGACATTGCGAGTGGCAGCTTAGCCCATTACACCACAACGCCAGCCCCAAATCTGATTCTCAAATCTCTTAACAATGAACTTCATTTAGGAAAGGGGTCAGCAGGAGTTAGGACTCTAGATGTCTGTCATTTGATTTATTCCCCATGTGCACGTCACTCCCTTTCTTTTTATTTATTTACTTGAAAGGCAGAGCGGCAGAGAGAGAGAGCGAGGGAAACACAGATAAGCATTGTGCATCTGCTGATTCACTCCCCAAATTGCTACAGTGGCTGGGGCTGGGCCAGGCAGAAGCCAGGAGCCAGGAACTCTGTCTGGGTCTCCCACATGGGTAGCAGGGGCCCAAGTACTTGAGCCTTCATCCACTGCCTTCCCAGGTGCATTAACAAGGAGCAGGATGGGAAGTGGAGCAGCCAGAACTCAAACCTGCTTCAGTGCAGGATACCGGTGTCATGCGCCGCAGCTTAACTCACCGTGCCATAACCCTGTCCCCACTCCAATTCCTTTAACCAGCATTGGCATTAACATGGGGGACCTGCCACCCCAGGAAAGCCTGGGGCTTGCGGTACAACCCACCGGGCCCCCAAACTTTGAAGTAGTGTTACTTCAACAAATTTGCTGATCAAAGCTTTTCTGAACCGGAGTGGTTGTTAATACATCCAACTCAATGGCACAGCATCTGTCTCTCCCTTGCAGGCACTTGCTTCCGCCACTGTGAATTTTTCATGCCTCATCAATTTCCACCCCCTTCTCTCTCCAGGATTGCCCGACTCCGGCAAGGAGAGGAGTGGATGGGACTCAAACCTGCTCAGCATTGCAGCTGATTAGCCACACTCTCATACACGAAAAGGAGATGAAACCTCTCTGCTCAGAGCAATTCTCGGAGGGATGCGTCCACTAATAGAAAATTCAGTCACGTGTGTTCGCTCTTCCCCTGATGTTTACTGAGCGCCAGGCAGGGCTAGCTTTCACGCGTGTGTCCTGGGCAGCCCGGCAGGGTCTGGAGCTCAGAAGGCCCTGAGCCGGGTTTTCTGCAGTGGCTGTGTTGAGATCCTGAACGGTTTTATCTGTGAGACTGAGTTCTGCAAGTGAAGTCCGAAGGGACCTCGTGCAGAGGAGCTAAGTGCAACGCATGTGACCACCACTCTGGCAGCCGCGCTGGCCTACGGTGCCTGCAAGGCCACGTGGCTGTGGAATTCCAGTGGACCCACGATGTGCGGGAGCTCAGGGAGACTCGGAGCAAGCGCTGGGCCATGCGTTCCTCCAGGGGCCCTGCCGCCCGCCACACCAGGGCTGGGTCATTCGCAGCAAGAAGGCCACGGTGAACTCCACCACACACCGGGGTCATGGAGCCCCGCGGGGTCCTTTCCACTCATGTTCCTTCCCCGTGGCTGCCCCTACCCACACTGAGGCTGACGATGGGCACCCAGAGGCCCCGCGCCTTCCTCCCCAGGGAGACCACGGCTCAGAGCGCCTGCGGCCAGGGGCTGACAAGAGAGAGAGAGAGAGAGAGAGAGAGAGAGAGAGAGAGAGAGAGGTGTCTTCTGTCCATTGGTTCACTCCCCAATAGGCGCAATTGGCTGGAGCTGAGCTGATCTGAAGCCAGGAGCCAGGACCTTCTTCCGGGTCTCCCATGCAGGTGCAGCGCCCCAATGACTTGGGCCAACTTCTGCTGCTTTCCCAGGCCATAGCAGCAAGCTGGATCAGAAGTGGAGCAGCCGGGACTGGAACTGGCACCCATTTGGAATGACTGCACTGCAGCCAGGGGCTTTACCCACTGTGCCACAGTTCCAGCCCCTAAGATTTTTAAGTTTTAAATTTTTACTTTAAATGACATAAAATACGTACATTGAGAGAGAGGAGAGATTATGGGAGAAAGAAAAAAGCTTCATAGCTTAGTACCTTTCATGGAATGTTTTCCTCCCTGCTTTTTTTAAGCAAGGAGCCTAACATTTTTGTTTTGCACTGGGTCACACGAATTATGTAGCCAGTCCTGGGGCCCAGCCCCGTGCTAGGTGCTGACTTTGCAAGAGGGGACACCAGTGCCTGCCTCCCACGCGCTCGGTTCTCCTCTCCTTCCTTCTTGTGGAAAACATCCCGGTTCTAACAACAGAAAATGAGCAGTTTTAAAGGATACAAGCCAAGGAGGAAGGGACTGACTTCATATAGTTATTGAGGATTAAATGAGGTTTTTATTTCTTTGAAAGGCAGAGTGATAGAGACAGAGATCTTCCATCTGCTGGTTCACTCCCCAAATGGCCACAGCTGCCAGAGGGTAGGCCAGGCAAAGCCAGAAGCTCAGAACTCCACCCACGTCTCCCCGTGGGCGACAGGGACTCAAACAGTCGAGTCACCACCTGCCTCCTATCAGGAAAGCATTAGCAGGAATGCCGACTCGGGAGCTAAATGGCCGTAATCAAACCAGGAACTCATACGAAGGGGTGTCCCGGGCTTAGCCCACTGCGCAACACCCACCTCTGAAAATGAAATGAGTCAGTACAAATCACGTATACAAGACAGTTCCTGGGTATATAAAGAGTTATTTCCAACGTTTGGTATTGCTATTTATTATTTTAATAAACTACTTTTTAAGATTTATTTATTCATTTTATTTGAAAGGCATGGTTTCAGAGAGAGAGAGAAAGGGAGAGACAGAGAGATCCTTCATCCACTGGGTCACTCCCCAGATGACCACAATGGTCGGAGCTGGGCCAGACCAAAGCCAGAAGCCAGGAGCCAACCCAAGTCTCCCATGTGGGTGCAGGGACCCAAGCACTTGGGCCATTCTTCGCTGCTTTCCCAGGTGCATTAGCAGGGAGCTGGATCAGAAGTGGAACATCTAGAACATGAACTGGTGCCCAAATGGGATGCTAGCACAGAGACAATGCTGCAGCACTGGGCCCCTAATAAACTATTTTTAAGCTATTAGTTATTATAGTTTGAGCATCCCTAATCCAAAAATCTGAAATCTAAAACTTTTTGAGCACTGACATGACATCACAAGTAGAAATTTCCCCCACCATATTTTATTTGTTTCATTCGAGTATGTACAAAAGTATTTTAAAATACCACCTACATGAGGCCAGCACTATGGCGCAGTGGGTTAAAGCCCTGGCCTGAAGTGCCGGCATCCCATATGGGTGCTGGTTCTAGTCCTGACTGCTCCTCTTCTAATCCAGCTCTGTGCTATGGCCTGGGATAGCAATAGAAGATGGCCCAAGTCCTTGGGCCCCTGCACCCACATAGGAGACCTGGAAGAAGCTCCTGGCTTCAGATGGGTGCAGCTCCAGCTGTTGCGGCCATCTGAGGAGTAAACCAGCAGATGAAAGACCTCTCTCTCTGCCTCTCTGTAACTCTGTCTTTAAAATAAATAAAAATAAATCTTAAAAAAAAGAAGATGTCTATTCTGGGGCCAGCACTGTGGTACAGCAGGTAAAGCCACTGCCTGTGGCACTGGCATCCCATATGGGCGCTGGTTTGAGACCCGGCTGCTCCACTTCTGATCCAGCTCTCTGCTATGGCCTGGGAAAGCAACAGAGAATGGCCCAAGTGCTTGAGCCCCTGCACACACGTGAAAGATTAGGAGAAAGTCCTGGCTCCTGGCTCCTGGCTTTGGATCAGCCCAGCGCTTTGCTGTTGCTGCCATCTGGGGAGTGAACCAGTGGATGGAAGACTTCTCTCTCTCTCTCTCTCTCTCTCTCTCTGCCTCTGCCTCTCTGTAACTCTGCTTTTCAAATAAATAAATCTTTTTAAAAAGTTGTCTATTTTGCTTTTTATTACTAAGTTGGTTTTCAAACAGATTTTGAAATCCACAGATAGTTTTCTCATAATTCACATTTTCCATGAGTTTTTGAAGTCACCTCCTAGGAGTACTTACAAACCAAAACTGACTGTGGCTGGGGTGGGTGTTTGGAGCAGCCATGAAGACACCACTCGGGACGCCCATGTCCGGTACCAAGTGCCCGGCTTGAGTCCTGGTCCCTCGGCCTCCGACTGCAGCTTCCTGCTCACGTGCACCCTGAGAGGCAGTGATGACGGCTCCACACCTCCAACTGCAGCTTCCTGCTCACGTGCACCCTGAGAGGCAGTGATGACGGCTCCACACCTGGCTCTCTGCAGGACTGAGTTCCAGACTTCTGGATCGGCCTGGCCCGTCCTGGCAGTGTGGACGGCTCAGGAGTGAACTAACAGGTGGAAGACCTCTCTCTCTCTCTCTCTCTCTCTCTCTCTCTCTCTCTCCTCTGTCTCTCTTTTTCAAATAAAATGAAAAATAAATTTTAAAAGAAATTATGTCTAAGGAAGGAGAAAGTGAGTGCTAAAACATCCATAGGAAATTAGATCTTTTTTTTTTTTTTTGACAGGCAGAGTGGACAGTGAGAGAGAGAGAGAGAGACAGAGAGAAAGGTCTTCCTTTACCATTGGTTCACCCCCCAATGGCCTCTGCGGCCAGCGTGCTGTGCTGATCCAAAGCCAGGAGCCAGGTGCCTCCTCCTGGTCTCCCATGGGGTGCAGGGCCCAAGCACTTGGGCCATCCTCCACTGCCTTCCTGGGCCACAGCAGAGAGCTGGACTAGAAGAGGAGCAACCAGGACAGAATCCCGCGCCCCAACTGGGACTAGAACCTGGGGTGCCGGCGGCACCGCAAGCGGAGGATTAGCCTGTTGAGCCATGGTGCAGGCCAGGAAATTAGATCTTGACACCACCCGCACCTTCCCCTTAAAGAGACAGGAGGGGTGGGGAGTAAGACCGGATTGGGTGCTTGCTGTCCAAGGAGGACGTGTCAGGGAACTGTGGGCCATTCAGGGATTCCCTGAGTTACATGGGAGGCCAGGACGAAAGCGTCTCCCTCGAAACACGCGGCACAGAAAGGCAAAGACCGTTAATGACAGTGACGTTTCATAGTCGGTGGGAAGGCCTCTCCTCTTCCAGTGAATTGTCCATAAATCAGCCATGGAGACCAAGGCCCTGTGTCCCAGGAATGGGCTTCTCCACCGCCAGGAGCGACTCACTACTCAATCTGCTTCGCCCAGGGAGGCCAGCACTTGGGAAAGGACGGATGCTTTCTCATGAGAAGAGACAGGAAGTGCAGGAGTGGCGGTTAGAGATACACACGAGTGGGAGTGCTGAGGGGCCTCTGCCCAAGGGTCGCTCTAGCCCTCCCCTCTGGACGCAGCCCGGGTGCCTCTTGAGGCTGTGGGTTGGATGGGAGGGACACAGAGCTTTCGATCATTTCTAGTGAATTCCCAGCTTGTAAGCTTGCACGCTGGGGCCCAGAGGCTGAGTGCACTCAGAAGCAAGCCTGTGTTCACGTTGTCTCCGGTTCGGGATGAAACGGGCTGAGCCGGCACCCGAACGCTTCCACGCAGCGACTCAGCAAGAATCAAGGATCCAGAAAGCCGTGCGTGCTGATGGCGCTTGTCTGGGCAAACAGAGCTGCAAGCAGGCCGTCGCCACCTGTCTCTAGCATAGCACCCACGAGTGCCCGCTCCTGACTCATGCTGCCTCACTGTTTCATAAGAGGGGCAGGTCCGTTTCTCTGCCTGTGTCACCCCAGTAATTGCTGAGAACAAAAATCTGAACAATCGGAAATTATAATTCTCCAGGAACATGCAAAAGTGGTGTCGTTTACAGAAAAAATAATCTCCTGAGTATTGGGTAATGGAAACCATTACGGTTGCACAGCAAGCATAAGCCGTGGTCGTGAATGGAATTAGAATCACTCATTCATTCATTCATTCATTCAGCACATGCCAATACGGCACCAGTGACTGAGCAGGCAGTGTGCACAGTGGAGCCCAGGGAATGGCTTTACTCCCTCCCACATCTTTATCCAGAGGGTGGGTCAGCTAAACAGTATTGGGTGCTAGGCTTTGGAAGAGGGGTAACCCGTACCTTAGAGCACCCACAAACATCCTGGCTACCATCGTTGAGGGGTCACACTCTTGAGGGGCCACATCTCAAATCAGAAACCTACGCAGCACTGTGGGCAGATCCAGAGCTGAGTCCCGGTCCACTCCCCGCCCCAGCTGTGTGACCTTGGACTTGTGTCTCTTCTCTGACCCTCTGTCGCAGGAGATGGTGTGGAAATGAAGTGCGTTCTCTCAGGCACTCCAGCAACAGAACACAGAAGGGGGGCCGGGGTGTGGAACTAAGGCAGAGCTTCAGAGCAGCTATCCCGTGCCACTCCGAACTCTAAGTGTAGCACACACTAAATAGCAAGCGTAAGCAGGTAAGGTTAGTTCCTCTTCAAACTAGCTCCAGGCCTGTGAGGCAGTTTCAGGAATTCTACAGTCTTCCCCTCTCCGTGGTGGGTGACGGCGCTGCAGTAGTCCAGGGGGGACCTCGAGGCTGACACCAAGGCTCTCTGGTCACTGGCCAGTGACTCCAGCTCTGCACACACAGGAGCCTGGATGCAAACAGGACCTACTCCACACGGCATCTAGCGCATTGCTAGGTAACCACTGCCTGGCACGCGCGTGTGGCCATTCTGCTTCTTGTATCAACTCTGCTAACATGATTAGAGTGAACTTAACCCTGGGGAGTGGAGTGCAGCATTTCGTTTTTTCGTCCCCTGTATCCAGAGGACCAGAGAAGATTTTGCAGCACGAGGGGAAGGACAGTGAGGTAAAGGAAGAACTGAGATCCGACAGTAGGGAGGAGGGAAGTGAGATACAGCACACCTCCGTCCACGACGCGGCAATGACCGCACTCAAGTCAGGAGGCTCCGGGCGTCTTTGATCCCTTTCCTGTCCCTGTGCTGGTCAAGCTCGGGCACCCCGGACTTGAAGCCAGGGTGGGTCTGGACCAGACACCTGAGGGGCAAAGTTTCACAGTTATGGCTGCACCAAATGCCACTCCCAGTCCAAGGGGCCACCGGGAACGTGGTGGCACTCTCCTGATCCAGAACAGAGAGGACCGGGGGGCTGCTGCATCCTCCTGCTGGCTCTGTGCCCCTGTCCCAAGCAGCCCGCTGGAGGCTGTGGTCTCCCAGGAGTCCACAGAACCCTGGAGCCCAGGTGCACGCGAGGTGGTTTCTCTCTGAGGACATCCTGTAAGTCACTTCTCTTAGGAAAGCAAATGGTCCCCCAGAACGCTCAAACTTAGTGTCCCCCAGGGCAGGCATTTAGACGAGCCATTGAAATGCTGGTGAAGATGCCGTGTCTCAAATCAGAGGGCCTGGACTGGGTTCTCAGCCCCAGCTCTGGCTCCAGCTTCCTCCTAATATAGACCATGGGGCGCAGCGGGTGGCGGCTCCACTCATTAACTGGATTCCTGCCGCCCACGTCCGGGACCTGGGCTGAACTCCCAGCTCCCAGCTTCAGCTCTGACCTGCTCCCTATCATTGCAGACATTCACGGAGTGAACCAGTGCATGGGAACGATCTCCCTCTCGCTCACTATCGCTCTTGCTCTCATCTCTCTTATAAATAATTTTAAAAACATTCCCCCAGATATATTGAGATATATTTGACAAATAAAAAATTGCATATATTTAAGGTATATGACATGAGCTGTGAATATACATTGCAAAATGATTACCATACCACAACAGAGCTAATTAACACATTTGTCGCTTCACACGCTTATTATCACTGTGTGTGTGTGTGTGTGTGTGTGTGTACGTGCATACATGCCTGGGTTGGAAACACTTCAAATTTACTCCCTTGGCAAAATTCCCAGCATGCAATGCGTCATTCCTAACTATTGGTGGTGCGGCCCATTAGTCACCGGCACCTGCTCATCTTGCAAGTACGCATGTCCAGCCCTGCGACTGCCTTACCCCTGAACCCAGGGACCACCCTGCCACTCTGCTTCTCTGAGTTTAACTTTCCCGGATTCCCCCTTAAATTACTGCCTCAGATCCTGATTCAATGGACAATCAAATTTTTAAAACATCGACCCCAGCAAGGAGGCCCTAGCACTGGAAAGAGCCTTGGGAGCCAGACAGGCGAGCCAGGGACCCTTCCATGTGGGGAACAACGCGTGAGGATACACGCTCAGGCGTGGGGACCCAGGGTAAGGCATCAAGTCCTAACAGGGACAGAAGGCGTCCTGGAAGAGGTGACTCCGGGACCTGCAGCTGTGGCTTCACCCCTTGAGGGCAGAGCTTGGTCTCAGGCGTGTTCCCCACTCCCAGCACAGACCCCAACGGTGCACCCCGATGGTGCTTCCTGTACATAGCAGGGCCGCGTGCTCCCTGGCTGGTGAGCTGTGCGCCCGAATCTTGCCCTAACCTTTGCTGTCACCATGTCACACTTCTGTTCCTGGCTCAAGTCCGGCTGAGGCCCAAAGCCGCGCCCCCATAGTTTTCTGTGGGAAATCCCTCCCTATCTTCGCCTGGCTCCACGGAGCATTGCTTCCTGAGCCCTGTGGACACGCGTGCTCACTCCTGCCGGCATGTGCTTGCCAGCTGCTCCCCACCACCCACGCCCCCTCCCCCTTTCCTCCACCAGCAGACTCTCCTTGCCCTTCGACGTTCAAGGCACTTTTCTCCTCCAACTGCCTTCAATCATCCTACCCATGCTTCGCTCCTGGACCCGGATAAGCCCAGGCTTTCTGCAGGCGGTCTGCCACACACTCCCCCGTGCCCCCATCTCCGCTTCACACACGGGCGCTCTAAGGGGGAGCTTGTCAGATCAGGAACGGAGGCTCAGCTCGGTGGCCTGCTGGCTGTGTAGCCTTGAGCCTCTCTGGGGCCTCAGTTTCCTCATCTATTAAAAAAACAAACAATATTTATAGACCTACATATGACCCGGCCATCCACACCTGGGAATTTACCCAAGGGAAATGAAGCCAGCAAGTAAGAGAGTTATCTGCACCCCCATGTTTATTGCAGCTCAATTCACAATAGCTAAGACACGGAATCAACCTAAATGCCTGTCAACTGAAGACTGGATAAAGAAATTATGGGATATGTATTCTATGGAATAACTGAACAGTACAAAAAAGAAAGAAAGAAAGAAAGAAATGCAGTCATTTGCAACAAAACGGATGAATGGAAAACATCCTACTTAGTGAAATAAGCCAGTCCCAGAGGGACAGATGCCACATGTCCTCCCTGATCTGTGATAACTAACAGAGCTCCTAAAAGGAAACCTGTAGGAGTGAAATCGACACTTTGATTTTTTTCTTTTTCTTTTTTTCTTTCTTTTTTTTTTTTTTTTTTTTGACAGGCAGAGTGGACAGTGAGAGAGACAGAGAGAAAGGTCTTCCTTTGCCGTTGGTTCACCCTCCAATGGCCACAGCTGGCGTGCTGCGGCCAGCACACCGCGGTGATCCGATCGATGGCAGGAGCCGGGTGCTTCTCCTGGTCTCCCATGGGGTGCAGGGCCCAAGCACTTGGGCCATCCTCCACTGCCCTCCCGGGCCACAGCAGAGACCTGGCCTGGAAGAGGGACAACCGGGACAGAATCCGGCGCCCTGACCGGGACCAGAACCCGGTGTGCCGGCACCGCAAGGTGGAGGATTAGCCTGTTGAGCCTCGGCACCGGCCTGAAATTGACACTTTGAGAAGCAATGATTGAACAGCCCTTGTCTTGACTGTCGAGGAACAGTTTTTTTTTTTTTTTTCTTAATAGAGAATGAGACTGAGAATGGGAGAGGGAGGAGGAGGTGGGGTGGGAGCAGGGGTGGGAAGGCGGGTATGATGGGAAGAATCGCTGTGTTCCTAAAGTTGTACTCAGGAAGTTTGTGCTCATTAAATAAAAGGTTTCTTTGGTAAAAAAAGACCTGGTAACTCCTGCCTCACAGGATCGTTGTGATTATTAGAGGCAGCAGGCACGGTCAGGCCTGGCACACAGGGTGTGACAACGGTGGCCGCCAGTGGCCAGCACCCTGACTGAGACGCCTGCTGTCCAATATTGTTCATAGCAAAAGATGCTTTCTTCAGTCAAGTGCTACAGGTGGGTTGGGTTCCTGAGGCTTTTCTGGGTGTATTTTTTATTTTATTCTATTCTATTTTTATTTTAAAGGCCGAGAGAGAGAGATAGAGAGAGAGAGAGAGAGATCTTCCATCCACTGGTCCACTCCCCAGAACATCCAGGGCTAGGCCAGGCCAAAGCCAGGGGCCTGGAACTCCCTCCAGATCTCTCACGTGGCTGCAGGGACTGAAATACTTGAGCCGTCCTGTGCTGCCCCACCCCCAGGGAGCCCAAAGCAGGAATCTGGAATCTGGAGTGGAGCCAGGACTTGAACCCAGGTCCTCTGATATGGGAGACAGTGATCAAGTGTGTCAAGTGCTTGCCCCTGGATATATATTTTTAAACAGCAATTCCAAGGGTGGGCACTGTGGCACAGGAGGTTAAGACACTGCTCAGATCCTGCATTGCATATCACCGTGCCTGGGATGGAGCCCTGCCTCTGCCCCCGGCTCCAGCTCCCTACACGCATCCCGGGAGACAGCAGGTGACGTCTGACGTACTGTGATTTGAAGTCCCTAGGAGGTCAATGTCACATAGAAAGTGCTCTTATCTACATAGGAAATCTCAAAAATGAAAAACTAAAACCCATTCCCCCAAACTAGTGAGTTTAACAAGAAAACAAATATCCCAATTTTTATTCTTTACTTTTTGAAGTATCTATCTGAAAGGCAGAGTGACACAGAAGGAGAGATGGAGAAAGAGAGAGAGGCGTCTTCCATGCACTGATTCACCCCACATGCTCACAGAGCAGCCAGGGCTGGAACAGGCCGACGCCAGGAGCCAGAGCCCCATCCAGGTCTCCCAGGTGGGTGGCAGGGACCGGGTACTCGAGCCGCCACCTGCTGCCTCCCAAGCACGTGAGCAGGAAGCTGGGTCCGAGCACCGTCCTGCTGGAATCAAACCGGCAGGTGATACGCGCAGCAGGCGTGCCTGGCGCATCAGCAGGGAGCTGGATTGGAGGTGGAGCAGCCCCGACTCTAACCAGCACCCATATGAGGCGCGGCTTGACCCGCTGCACCGTGACGCCCGCCCGTGAATTTCTGTTTTATTTTTTTAACGTCAAACGAGGTCTGGGGTGTGAGAAGGCACCGAGGAGAGGCAGGGGAAGCACCTGAGCTGGAACTCGCCTGGCCCCGCCTACAACAAGGGGGGGGGCTCCTCCCGGTGTCCCTGTCTGCGAGCCTCAGTTTCCCCAGCTGTTCGGCAGATGAGCCAGACGCTCAGACGCCCTCACCTGCACCCTCCCCACCCAGGTGGACCCCTGAATTGAACCACTTTCCTGCTTTCTCTCCCTGCCCAAGACCTGAATCCCTGACTGAGCACATCGGTCCCTTGTCAAAGGACAGCAGGCTATGACCACAGATACCGTGCTGACTGGCAGCCCAGAAGCTGAACGCCGGCCCCAGTGCCTGTGCCCCGGGCTCAGCACAGCCCCATCTCCACCATCGCAGACCTGCTGGCAGAGAGCAGCAGCCTCTGTCTTCAAGGTATAGTTGATGTGGCCCACTTTCACTGCCAAGGACAGCCCAGAGAGCTCCCTGGATCCTGCACAGGGAAGCAGTGCGCCTTGCCCTCTGGGAGACGTGTGCTCTCCACCTACGGCCACAGGCGACTTTCTGAAGACTTGTGTGCTTTACTGGGCCACCTCACTAGGCCAGGAACAATGGGACCTCGGGATAATAGGACAGGCAGCGCAATTTCAAGGCTGCGGCCAGAGGCACAGGTGTGAGTGACATCAAACACATGGGAGCCTTGGTGGCAGCTGGGGAGGTGTCCCCAGCAGGCTGGCGCCCACACTGCGGGACAGTCACATCTTTGCAGATGAACCGCATGACGGCCAAGCACTGCGTCTCCCCCCCTCCCCCTTTTTTTTTAAAGATTTATTTGAAAGGCAGAAATACAGAGAGAAGGAGAAAGAGAAAGTGAGAGCGAGAGAGCTCTTCCATCCACTGGTTCACTCCCCAAATGGATTGGGGCAGGCCAAAGCCAGGAGCCAGGAGCTTCTTCCGGGTCTTCCACATGGGTGGCAGGCACCCGAGGGCTTGGGCCATCTTCAGCTGCTTTGCCAAGCACATTAGCAGGGAACTGGATCGGAAGTGGAGCAGCCATGACATGAACCGGTGCCCATAAGGGATGCTGGTGCTGCAGGCAGTAGCTTAAACTTCTAGGCCACAGCGCCAGCCCCAGGCACTGGGTCCCTAACAGAAGCCTGGCTGGGCTCTGCTTCCCTGCTGCTGCTGCATCCCAGGGAGCCTCAGACCTGCCACGCCCACTCTGCTCTGCAGCCTCCTCACCTGCAAATTACACACACCTGAGCCCCGCCTGTCGGCCCCATGGGCGCACATTTCCCGTGGAAGGCTTTGCCCTTCCCTGGACCAGTGGGAGCTGTGTGGAAACGCAGAGTCCCAGGCCCCTGCCCGAACCCACTGCATCCGAATCTGCAGGCAGGAGAGCTCCAGGCCACGTGTGTGAGAAGTGGACGTGCGGCATGGGGGAAGGAGGCGCGCTTAGTTCAAACGTGGCTGTGCCACAGAAGGCCGGGATGGCTGGGCGGCTCGGGAGGCTCTGTCTCCCAGCTGGAGCACACTGTCACACTGCTGTGGGATGAGACCGTGGAATGGAGAGGAGCGAGGGTGGAGGACAGACTGGCAGGGAGGGGACCAGCGTTGTGGAGCGGCGAGTTAAGCAGCCACATGCGACACTGGCATCCCATATGAGCCCCAGTTCAAGCCCCGAATGCTGCACTTCCGATCCAGCTCCCTGCTAACGTCCCTGGAAGGCAGCAGAGGACGGCCCCAGCGTCTGGGCCCCTGCCACCTCCACTGCAGGCCTGAGTGGAGGTCCTGGCTCCTGGCTTTGGCCTGGCCCGGCCCCAGCGGTTGTGGCCATTTAGAGAGTGGATGGGAGCTCTCTCCTCTGTCTCTCTCACTGTGTCTCTCAATATAAATGAACAGGGGCCGGAGCTGTGGCGAAGCAGGCAAAGCCACTGCCAGTGATACCGGCAGCCCAGATGGGCCCCAGTTCAAGCCCCAGCTGCTCCACTTCCGATCCAGCTCCCTGCTGATGGCCTGGGAAAGCAGCAAAAGATGGCCCAGGTCCTTGGGGTCCTGTAACCCACATGGGAGACCCGGATGAAGCTCTTGGATCCTGGCTTCAGCCTGGCCCAACCGTGGCTGTTGCAGCCATCTGGGGAGTGAGCCAGCGGATGGAAGATCTGTGTACATGTGTGTGGTTTTCAAATCAATAAATAAATCTTCAAAAATAAATAAATATTTAAAAAGAAAAGAAAAAGAAAGACGGAAGGGAAGTGACTGTGGCCCAGGCAGGAGACAGAGAGGCAGAAGCTTGGAGAAGCAAGAAATCAGTGCGTCCTCCTGCCAGCTCCAATCACTCCTCGCTGCCTCCGCCCCAGTCCCCGCGACCTCTAGGTGTGACTGTCGCTAGCAGCTGAAAAGCGGGCTGTCAGGTGTCCATGGGCAGCACCAGGAGGGCTGCAGACCCCCGCCTGCCCCAGGCCACAGAGCAGACCCTGCACAGTGCCTGGAGATGCAGGGCTCAGCTCAGCAAGGGAACGGAGGACCATGGAGCAGCCCGGCCTGTAGCGAGCAGAGAAGGCCGCGGAGGGGGTCCTGCCAGCTGTCCCGGCATGGGGGGGGGCTGCCGCGCCCCTGCACCGGCTTTCCTACAAGCGGGGAGGACACTTGACCTGTGTTTCCAAATTCCCCAGCCATGCTGCGTCACACTTGAGCAGATGCCATTCGAGTAATGCGCAGGGAGGGGACTGTAGAGGCTCGCTGGTAAGTGCTCCATTTCGTAGGTTTAAAAATACCGACTCGATGGGCTGCGGTGAGCGGTGAGTAGCGGCCGCGTCCCTCCGGGCACAGCTTCCTCATTAGGCTTCTCTCCCAGAGGCCCCTGCCTGGGTCCTGGCAGCTGCACTCGGACGGCTCTGCTAATTGATGTTGCAAGCCCATGGGACGGAGCTGCAGGCCTGATCCTAAAAGCCCTGGCTCCTGGCCAGCGGCTTCTCATGGGAAATGCCCTCCTGTTCTTTACAAGGGGGCACAGGCAGCTCCCTGTGTTTGCCGGAGCCAGGCTGCTTGGGGAAGTCGCAGTAAAGGAGTCCTCTTAGTTCTCCCTGCTTCTGGGCGTGCATTCTGCACCTGGAGCATACAAGACCCACAGGCGGGGTGCCCTGGGAGAGGACCCACTGGGCAGCGGTAGGGAGACAGTCTCCAGCCCCAAGTCCTCTTCAGCCCCTCCGGGATCTGCGCCCTGGCCATGGCTTCATCTCGCTCCCAGCAGCCCCTCGCCCTCTGATCTGGCGCTTGACCCTGAGACTTGCTTTTCCAAGAGAAGTGACAGCAGGGAGCCGGCACTGTGGCATAGCAGGTAAAGCTGCCACCTGCCGTGCCGGCATCCTGGCTGCTCCACTTCTAATCCAGCTCTCTGCTGTGGCCTGGGAAACCGTAGAAGATGGCCCAAGTGCTTGGTCCCTGCCACCCATGCAGGAGACTAGGATGGAGTTCCTGGCTCCTGGCTTCCGCCTGGCCCAGCCCTGTCCAGTGTGGCCGTTTGGAGAATGAACCAGCAGATGGACAAATTTCTCTCTCTCACTTCCTCTCTGTCACTGCACCTTTCGAATAAATAAAAATACCTTTTTTAAAAGCCTGTCAGTTTGTGGAAATTTGTTACAGCAGCCCTAAAATATTCCCTGCTCTGAATCAAGTAGTGACCAAGGGAAGATTTTCCCCCAAAACATGAGAGGGGTAGAGGTCTGCCCCAGCTGTGAGGATGCCAGTTGGGACAGCTGCAGCCTGCATCAGAGTCCCCTGGGAAGCAGCAGGTGCCGGCTCAGGTAGTGAGGTTCCTGCCATTCGCATGGGAGACCTGGACTGGACTGCCAGGTCATGGTTTCAGCCTGACCCAGTCCCTGCTGTTGCAAGCACTCAGGAGCAAACCAGCAGATGGGCGCTGTGTCCACCTCAGATAAACACGCAGAGAAGAGAGGCAGCTGCTGCCCTTTGCTGTGGACAACAGAGCCCTTGGAGCGGCCCCCGGCCAACACCAGCTCAGGTGCATGGGAGGATGCTGGGCAGATGGCCACAGGGAGTCTCCGAGGGAGGAAACAAGACTTTGAAAGATGACTTTTGGGGCCGGGGAGGTGGCACCAGCAGGTTAAGCCTGGGATGCTGGCGCCCCCTACTGGTGGCTACTTGAGTCCCGCTGTTTGTCCAGCTCCCTGCTAATGCTGCTGGGAAAGCAGAGGAAGAGGCCCCCAAGTCCCGGGGCCCTTGCCACCCACATGGGAGACCAGGATGGAGTTCTGGGCTCCTGGCTGTGACCTGGCCCAGCCCTGGCTGTGGTGGTCATTTGGGGAGAAGATGACAGATCTCTCTTTCTCTGTGAGAATGTGTGTAACTGCCCTTCAAATAAATAAATAAATAGATAAATAAATCTTGGGGGGGGGATTATTTTACAGCAACCCAGTAACGGCAATGCAGGGAGACCCCAAACCCGTGCAGAGCGACTGCTCCCACCTTGTGCTCTGGGGCCGATTCTCCAGCGATGGCCGCTGTTGCAGCCCCACAGCGTGGGGGACGGAGCACCCGGGCTCAGGGCCGCCCACACCTGGCCGACGCACTACCTCGCAGTGCTCAGCCCAGGCCTTGCGCCGCATCTCAGCCACCTCTGATGTGCAGAAAACCCAGCTCTATGTTTGCTGAGTGCATAAATGAACCCTGCTTCTGGGGAAAATGAAAGCCCACTGTATTGTGCCTCTGTGGCAGCAGCCCCACCCCGGCCTCCAGTCCCACACCCCTCCTGCTCCGCCCTCTTCCCAGCTTCACACCAACAGACAGGCTGTCTCCTTGCTGGTGGGCCCACCACACATCTCTGCAGCAGGATGTCAAAGATCTCTTCTTCTTTTTAATATGTATTTATTTATTTGCAAGGCAGAGTTACAGAGAGGCACGAGAGAGAGAGAGAGAGAGGTCTTCCATTCGCTAGTTCACTCTCCAAATGGCTGCGATGGCCAGAGCTGCACTGATCCAAAGCCAGGAGCCAGGAGCTTCTTCCGGGTCTCCCACATGGGTGCAGGGGGGCCCAAGGACTATGGGCTGTCTTCTGCTGCTTTCCCAAGCCATAGCAGAGAGCTGGGTCGGAAGTGGAGCGGCTTGGACTCAAACCAGCGCCGGTATGGGATGCCGGCACTGCAGGTGGAGGCTGAGCCCACTGCACCACAGTGCTGGCTCCCAAGAGCTCTTCTTGTCCGTTGCCCCATCCCCCAATCCCACAGCGGTGGACACATAGGAAATGGCGACAAGGATTCCCAGTTGAATATACGGACTGGCAGCACCTGGAGCAGTGCCTGGGCAGGGGTCCCTTAGGGCTCTGGGTGGCCTGAGCCACACAAGGCACGAGTAACGAGGTCAGGAGCAGCTGAGAACCGCAAGTGGCTGCAGCCAGCCCTGGGGAGGCTGTGGAGATGGGAACGCACGCAGGATTCCGTCTCTGCACATCTGCTCCACTTCTCTCTCACGTCGGCTCTTCCTCCGCTCAGCCCACAGGGAGGGCAACACTTTCCCTCTGCTCTTCACTGCAGATCCAACCGCCTGGCTTCCATCTCCCCTTCCCTGTCTCCCCCGAGTTCCAGAGCAAAGGGTGAGGGCTACAGATTTGGTCAGAGCTTGGAGGGGTCGGGGGCACGGGGCCTCGTGGCCGTTTGCTGAAGGTCAGACTGACTGGTGGGTTGTAAACAGGTGGTATCTTACCGCAGCGCCTTGTGTAAAGATAAAAAATCAGACATCGGTGTCGATTTGGGGAGCCTAGGGAGATCCAAAGAGAGCCGCGCTCCACCCAGACTTGCCAAGGGCCCCTCCTGAGCCCAGCACTGCGGGCAGCAGAGGCCACGTCCACACGCACGGCTGTCGGGAAGGCCCTGTGCCCGGGAGGAAAGGGCAGGTGAGGGCAAGAGTGAGAGCTGCGGAGGCCTCCCAAAAGAAGGTACTTCCCAGCTTCCTCCCACTCGAGATCCGCGCGCCTCGCACTCACACGCTCGCTCCGAGCACGGGAGGTCCCCACAAGCTTTCCCCAGGCCTCAAAGGGATGGCCCTGCCCTCCAGGGCGCTGCAGGTGCATACCCCGCCCACCTACAACGACGCTGCACTTGGAGACACGTCCACCAGAGGGCACTCTAGCGCCTCCCGAATCCGAGCTCCGGACCGCGCAGGGGGCGCCCTGGTCAGCTGCAGGTGAGGCTGAGCAAGACCCAGAGCAGAGGAGCCAGGGGCCCAACAGACCACGCCTCCGAGGGACGAGGGCGTTTACCGGGAAAATGCATTCTCGTGGGCCGTCCTGGACCGTTCCGAACAGCGCCAGGAGCCTGGAGCCGGGGTCCGGCGCCGGACCGCACTGAAGACAGTAGACAGCGGAGGGTCTGGGGCTTAGCGGCAGGAAGCCCGGGATTTGCTTTTCCCTTCACGAGTGTGTTACTACATGTGCTAGCCACGTGTGCCCTCACCGGTCCCCGGCCCATGCAATTCTGCGTAGTTGAGTGGGGACTGCCGTGGACCTCGTGTGCGAGGCTCGGTGGGATGCGTGTTCTCACAGCCCTTGCGTGGGCGCCCAGGAGTGGGACCGCGCGTGTCTGGGTGCGTGCACGTTTGACCAAGGCCGGCTGACGGTTTCCCAGAGTGGCCACCAGCAATCGTGACAGCTACCCCAGAGCCTGGCCAGCGCTTGGCTGCGCGCTGCGCCCGTGTTAACTTCCCGGTTTGGGCGGCTGTGAGGAGGCGTCTGCGTGCGCGTGGAGCCAGGCGTGGACATGGAGCCAGGCGCCCTGACGCTTAGGGGCAAGTGTCCCAAGTGGCCTGCTCACCACGGCACCACACTGCCTGCCAGCCCAAGCAATGCCGTTTCAACGCCAGTGTGACATTTGATGTCATTGAATTGTCATTTTTGCATTTATTGCTAATGTTCTTAATATAACTTTTTGCAATGTTGTTGAATTCATTTATTCTAGCAGTTTTTATGGACACTGTAGAGTTTTCCTTCTACATTAACAATACTGTTGGACGTCAATAAAGAATACTGTAAGGGCTGGTGTTGTGGCACAGTGGGCTAAGCTCCCATCGGTGATGGGCGATCTCTCTCTCCAACGCTACCTTTCAAATAAATCAACACGTTGTCTTTAACAAGAATGCTAAATCTTGAGGATTTGCTTCTTTTTCCTCCCTCACTGCACTGGCTGGGTCCTCAGCAGGTCGTGCGATGGAGGGGTGACACCGGGGTGTCCGTGGGTTAAGACGCCCTTGGGCGACTGACATCCGTGTTGGAGCACCAGTTGGTTTAGCTCCCAGCTTCAGCCTGGCCCGGACCTGGCCGTTGCAGCCATTTGGGAAGGGAACCAGCAGATGGCGCTCTCTCTCTCTCTGTCTCTCTAGCTCTGGCTATCAAATAAATAATCAATTATTAAAAAATAGACTAGAAGTGGCAGAAGAGGACGTCCTGCTGGGGCACCTGGGAAAGCAGTGGAAGATGGCCTCTGTCGCCATGTGGGAGACCCAGATGGAGTTCCAACTTTCTGGCTTCAGCTTGGCCCAGCCCTGGCTATTGGGGACATTTGGGGAGTGAACCAGCAGATGGAAGCTCTCTCTCTCTTTCTCTCTGTCACTATTTCAAATAGATGAATAAACAAATCTTAAAAAAAAAAAAGAAGTTGTGATGACTTTCTAAGTAAAAAAATTGAAAGCATCACTAATCTGTCATACATATCAAGTTATTGTGCACAGGTTAAAAACTCCACACACACAAATGATTCTTTTGAAAATCTATATTTATTTTCATTTTAATTGAAAGGCAGAGTGAGAGACAGAGGTCTTCCATGTGTTGGGTCACTGCTCAGATGCCCACGGCAGCCAGGGCCAGGCAATGCAGGCCCCCAGCGCTGTTGGTAGGAACTCCAGCATTCCAGCCACCTCCAAGGTGCACGGGGCAGGAAGCTGCATACAAAGTGGAGTTGCTGGGACTTGAACTCCAACAGCACGAGTCCCAAACAGCAATCTAAAAGCTGCACCACGCACAAGTTAAAGCTAAAGCCAAAGACATTATCAGTTACTTTAGTCTTTATTTTTTTTTTTTTGAAAAGTTATTTTATTATTTGAAAGGCAGAGTTACAGAGACAGTGAGGGGAAGAATGAGAGTGAGAGACAGAGAATCTTCCAGCTGCTGGCTCACTCCCCAAGTGGCCACAGTGGTCAGGAGCCAGTGTCTTCATCCCTGGTCTTCACGTGGGTGTGCAGGGGCCCAAGCACCAGCGCCATCCTCCGCAGCCCCCCAGGCCTGGAGGCTGGACCGGAAGGGAGCAGCCTAGGGGATGCCAGTGTCACAGGCGGCAGCTGCAGCCTCCCAGCCAAACGCAGGCCCCCTGTTTTATTTTATTTATAAATAATTACAGATACTCTTAGGTTTCTAAAGCTACCTTCCAAGGAGATAGCTTCTGCCAGGGATGACACTGCCCCCTAGGGGACATTTGGAAACTTGCTGGTGCGCGGCCGAGGCGCACCGACTGGGAGAGACGCCAGTCTGTTTGTAATCACAGAGTTATTGTAGGTGAAAAGTTTAAAAAAAAAAAAAAAAAGTGTGAATGACACAGGCGCAGGTCGCCCAGCGCGGGGAAAGCCCTGGCCCCCGACAGCCGCAGCCGCCCCACGCCCGCCCTCGGGGCCGAAGAGCCCTGTTCTTCCCCGTGGGGAATCCCCACGCGCGACGGAAGCCCCCCCCCCCCCACCGCCACCAGGGCAGGTGCCGCGGTCGGGCGGAGACTGGGGTAAAGGCGGCCAGGGGTGGTGGGCGGGACGGGAGTGCAGGGCGGGACGGGCGGCGCCCCGGGGTGCTCCCTGGGTTATAAAGCCCCGCATCCATCCTCCTGTCCTAACCAGGTCTGCTGGAGGACGGACTCGCGATGGTGGGTGAGTCTTGTCCCCACCCTGGGCAGCGGGGGGGGGGGGGCTGCGCGGGGGTCTGCATCAGGGACTCGCTGACCCTTCCCTCCCCGCCCATTCCCTGCCCTGTCTCCACCCAGGAATGCTGGTGGGCGCTGTCGTGGCCGGGAGTGAGTGACCTGAACGCCCACAGTCGCGAGGCCTTCGGCTGGGACTTTGGGAGACCTTAGAGAGGCGGCACGGCGGGGGGGGGGGGGGTGTCCACAAGGCTGGCCACCCCTCCCCAGCTGCGGGAGTTAGGGTTGGCCCAGGACAGCAGGCGGGACTCTGGGGAGAAGTAGACATGGAGCGGGGCTGGGGGGGGGGGAGGGCAGGGAGCAGACAGGACCACCTGCAAATAGAGTGGCCTGTTCCAGCCTCGTGTGGGCGGTGACTTCCCCAGCGTGGCGCAGCACACAAGACCCCTGGTCCTCGCCTCGCCCCTTCGCCTGCTCTGCCCCTCTTCTTTATCTTGGGAACCCCTTCCAAGCTGCAGCCCCCAGGAGCTACCAGGAGGTTCTCAGGGGCTCCGTCCCCTGAGTGACCCCCATCCCGCCCTGTTCCCCTCGCAGCTGTGGCGGTGGGGGCCGTGCCCGTGGTCCTGAGCACCTTGGGCTTCACGGCCGCGGGTGTCGCTGCTGGCTCCGTAGCGGCCAAAATGATGTCGGCAGCAGCTGTTGCCAATGGGGGCGGAGTGGCCGCGGGCAGCCTGGTGGCCACTCTGCAGTCCGTGGGTAAGTGGCCTTGTCCTGTCCCTGCAGTGCCCCCCCCCTCAGCATCCTGCCTCTACTGCCAGGCTCTCTGGCTCCTCCTGAGTGTGGGAGTAGCTGGTGCCGGATGTGGGGGAGAGGGAGGGGGCCCCTAGGAGCATGCCTGGGCTGGGGGTCAGCCCTGCTGGGCTCTGACACCTGGGTGGCCTGGGCAGGTCCCCCTCACCCAGCCTCAGGGGTGTACCGTGTAGAGTGAGGGAACCCCTCGTCTCTCAGTGCCCATCCTCAGCTCACCCTGTCTTTCAACCCTCCAGCGAGCATCCTTTGCCCAAAGCAGAGCCTTGGGATGGGGGGCGAGGGGAGGGGTGGTCTCAGGGAGGAGGAATCCGGGTGGGATTTCGGGGTCTCAGCCTAGCTCGCTGGGGCTCACACTCTGTCTTCCCCAGGGGCCGCTGGACTCGCCACGTCATCCAATGTCATCCTCGGCATAGTTGGGTCGGCTTTGGGCGCCTTGGCAATGCTTTAAGAAGACACCCACTTCTCTCTCAGCTGAACCCAGTGCCAACGAGGCCCAGCCAAGAAAAGTGAACCCCAAGAACTCCCTCTCCCTCCCCTAACCCAACTAATCAGAAACATACTGAATAAAATTACCTGCAAACGCATCTCTTGGCTTCACTTCCTGTGATTCTGGCGGCAGTTGTGAGCTGTGGATTTCGTCTCCTCCTCCTCCCAGAGGGACAGGGGGAATGGCAGGTAGACCAGGCACAGAAGCAGCTGGTGGGACACTTTACTGGGTCCCAGGTTTACAGGGAGAAGCCCCATGGTCCGGGGCTGTTCGGGGGCCTTCCGTGGGCCTCAGTGTACCCCTCATTCAGTGTGGGAGGTGATAGAGGGTCCCGGTGGGAGGCAGGGTGAGTGGTTGCTACTGGCCCCAGAGTCCGCATCCTTCCCTGTGAAATGGCACCAGACGCCTGGGGTGAGCCAGACACTGCCCTATCCGTGCCAGACCTCAAGTCTCACCGGCAGGCGACCAGGCAAAGCACCCGGAAAATGCAGCCTGCCGAGTGCTGTCGGGCTCTGGGCATTGCGGGCTCTGGAGCCGGACTCGGGCACAGTCGCCACGCTGGGCTGAGTTTGTACACGAAGCTCTGAAACCCTGCCTCTGCCCTCAGCTAAAGAGCTAGTCCTGGTGCCCGCGACAGATGCTGCAGTAGACAGGAAGGGTCCACACTGCCCCCAGGTTACAGTGTCAGCAAGAACTGGGTGCTTACCCAGGCAGGTGTAACATGCAACATCATTTTTAGGGCAGGGACGGGCTCCAGACAGAGCTGAGAGCACGGTGGAGGCAGGCATCTGTTCTCACAGGGGATATCTGAGGAGGCTTCCCGGAGGAGGTGGCGGGTGGGCAGGGCATGCAAAGGCGGGTGAAAGTCTCACAGAGGAGGATGGTGACTGGAGACAAAAGTGTCTGGCAGCTGCCAGGCAGAAGTGGCGGAGAAAGACGGGTAATTAGGGGTTCCTGTGGCAGCGCAGGTGGAAAGCAGATCCCTATCAGAAGCCTGCCGGAGGAAGGGGACATGTCGGCAGCCATGGGAGGGACCCCCAGGCGTGGAGTCCTGCGGGGGAGGTGGGTCCATGCCTGACCGACCCTGGCCACCTTTGGCTCCTTCCATTTGCAGTCTCTTGCGCTGAGCTCCATAGGTTGCTGCTGCTTCTGTAATTTCGTAGGACAGAGAACAGGGCTGCATACCCCATGGAGGATGAAGGCTTTCCTGGCCCCAGAAGCAGCGCCAGCGTCTCCCTCTCCACCCCGCCAGGAACCCTGCGCCTGGCTTGCCTCAGGAGCCAGTGAGAAGAGAGGCACAGAGTCGGGGTCAAAGGTCTGGGCTCAGGCATTAAACAGTGACCGCGTGCAAGTTTCACAGCGACTCCCAGAAGCTAGGAAGAGACCTGCAGCCCTCAGGGCCTTCAGAGGCACACGGCCCTGCCACCTGGATGTTGGGCCTCCGACTCTTTCCTGAGCACTGGCCTCTCCCGTTCCACCCTCTCCTGTCTGGCTCTCGGCGCAGAGCCCTGGGCAACCTTGCTGCACCCAGACCTCAGCCCCAGCTCCTGCTCTGCTTTCGTCAGGGGAGGGGAGGTCACCCCGTCCCGTTGCCTTGAAGGCCATCTATATCTCAGGACCTGTGGTTGGATGCAGACGGATGCGGCCCATTAGCCTGGGGGCCCACGAGGCTCAAGCGCCGTGTGAGTGACCCCTCACAGAGCTGCTCCCAGAGGGCTGTGTGGGCTCAGGGGGTGAGGTGGGGACAGCCCTTTCCCTGCAGCCTCAGCCCGAGGCCTGCTCAGCCCTGCTGCCCCTCTGCTCACAGCCGTCTACCCACAAACCCTGCTGCCTCACCCTGCTCTGGGTGTGTGGTGGGGTGGACATGTGGCATGGTGGTTAAAGCCCCACTTGAGAGGGGAACATGAGGGTGCCTGGATTCCAGTCTGGGCTCCGGATTCCAGCTTCCTGCTCACGCACACCCTGGGAGGCAGCAGGCGACGACTCAAGTGTCTGAGTCCCTGCCCCCCATGCGGGAGACCTGGATGGGGTTCCCGGCTCCTGCCTCTGGTCTGGCCCAGCCCCTGCTGTGGACGGCATTTGAGGCATGAACCTGCAGATGGGAGATTTATCTGCATCTGTCTGTCTGTCTGTCTGTCTGCTTTTCAAATTAAATAAACAAATACTTAGAGATTGGATTTAATTAAAAAAAAAAAAAGTGAAATCCATCCAGCCCGGCCAGTCCTCCTGCCTCAGCCTCTCCTGTCCCTGGCCAGCCCACCGCATCTCTCACCAGGATGCCGGCCGGAGCGCTCTGACTCTGAGTCTCTGACCCAGCTTCTGTACCTCAGCAGCTCGGGCCAAAGCCTTGGATTTGTCCTTCACCCCTCACTTTCCCACCTCTTCCCACATCTCTCCCGGTGGCAGGTCCTGTCGGCCTCACCTCTGGCTCACGTCCAGAACCTGGTCATTTGTTTCATCTCCGGTGCTGACACTCAAGTCCTCCAGTGCCTCTCATTGCCCAAAACCAGGGATTCAAAACAAGAAGTGGGGCCGGCGCAGTGGCCCAGCTGGTAAAGCCGGCGCCTGCAGTGCCGGCATCCCATAGGGGCACCAGTTCAAGTCCCAGCTGCTCCACTTTCCGATCCAGCTCTCTGCTATGGCCTGGGAAAGCAGTAGAAGATGGCCCGAGTGCTTGGGCCCCTGCACCTGTGTGGGAGACCTGGAAGAAGCTCCTGGCTTCGGATCAGCACAGCTCCAGCCATTGCAGCCATTTGGGGAGTGAACCAGTGGAAGGAAGACCTCTCTCTGTCTCTCTCTCACTGTCTAACTCTATCTGTCAAATAAAAAAAAAAGTCACTTCACACCCATAGGAATAGACACTTTTGGGAAAACTGATCATCACAAGTGTTGGGGAGGAAGTGGAGACATGGAAAAGCTGTTGGCAGGAATGTAAAATGGAACAGCTGCTATGGAAAACAGCATGGCACTTCCTCAAAGAGAGTAAAAATACAATTAGCACATGATCCAGTAATCCAACCCACTTCTAGGAAAACAGAATCTTGAAGAGAGATTTGTACATCCGAGTTGGCAGCAGCTCGTCAGCTGATGAGTGGAAAAACAAGCCATAGGAGCACAGCCAACAGAAAATCTTCACCTTACAAAGGAGGGAGGGAGACTGGAACACGAGCGGCAACATGGACGACATTATGCTGAGTGAGAGAAAAGACCGAGGCTGGAGGCTCTGGAGTTACTAGCACAGTCCGACTCACAGAGACGGCCCGGGGAAGGGCGGCTGCGGGGCTGGGGGCTGAGGACCGCCGTTCCCGCGGAGTCTGGAGTTTCAGGTTGTCACGGGAGACGGTCTGAGGCTGGACGGCGGTGACGCTGCGCGAGAGTGGGGAGGTGCTTCATGCCACCGAGCCGAATCCTTGAAACGGTTGAGATGCCACATTATATTTTAACCGCATCTAAAAGGAGACGGGGCGGCACCGTGGCAGTGTTGCCAAACTGCCCCTGAGGACACCAGCATCCCATGCAGGGGTGCTGGTTCGAGTCCTGGCTGCTCTGTTTCCAATCCAGTTCCGGACAATGCAGTGGAAGATGACCTACGCACTGGGTCCTTTGCACCAGTGTGGGAGACCCAGGCAGAGTTCCTGGCTCCTGGCTTTGGCGTGACCCAGCCCTGGCTGTTGTGGGCAACTGGGGAGTGAGCCAGCAGATGGAAAGTGTCTCTTTCTCTCCCCCTCTCTCTGTCACTCTTTCAAATAAATGAAGAAATAAATCTTTAAAAATAAAGAAATAAAAGAATGTGGACGCCGTGCGCTGCCCTGCCAGTGGCCAGCCACGCCTTGGAGCTGGGGACGTTCTGTACGCGTGTGTTGGAAGGAGGAGGGCCTTACTGACCAGCTCCTGAGGCGGCGAGGGAGGAGCATGCGAAGAAATGAAACTCATCCAGGCCCTGGCATGGGGCCAGCAGGTCAGGGCCCTGGCAGGGAAGCTGGCCTGAACCTTGCCCCTGGCCAGCCAGGAGCCTGAGCCAGGAGACCTCTGCACAGGTCAGGAAGCCACTGCGAAGGTCTCAGAGCCACCCCATTAGATAGGACCTGGTGGTCAGGGACCTAATCCCGCCCTGCACTTAGCAATGAACCAATCAATGCCCAGAGACCAGGAGGGCAATCGCTCCTCTCCCATCTCTCCCAACGTACACACGCAATGTGGGTGTGGGGGAAACCCCACCAGGGGCAGCACCTTCACCTGACAATGCGGAAGGCTGAGCTATGCAGTCGGGTGGGTGAGGCCTGGGAGAACCGGTTCTCAGACCACTACCTGCCCTGTGGAGAGACTCCTGCCCTGGCCTAGGAGGGGTCGGAGCTGGGTCTGTTTGGCCACAGGCTCCCCACAGAGGTGGACCAGCCGAGGCCTTGGTCACGCTCGCTGGTGGCGGGGACAGATCCTCCTCTGGAAGTGGACGGGGAGCACACGGCGCGTGGGCCGCTGTGAGGGCAGAGCCCCGGGTCTGCAGGAGGGGAGGCAACCCGGAGGCCCACCGGGGACTCTCCTGCATTCCTCAAGTTCCCAGGAACCCTGCTATGGGGAGTGGGGCCAGGCACAGCTATACTGAGAAGGGGAAGGAAGGCTTAGACCCAGGCACCAGCTGGGGGTTGGCAGGTCCCCATCTCACCCCACAGAGGGAGAGGCTGAAGCCCAGGAATGCACCTGGGTGGGCACAGGGCAAGTTAGCAACCCGAACCCAGACCCCGTCTGCTGCTGGGCCACAGGACCCCGAGGGCACTCACAGGCTGACCGAGGTTTCTATGGCTCTGGTTGTCCTCCCAGTGGCAACATGGGACCACCCGCGAGCGTTCTCCCAGAGCGAAGATGGACAGCGGCGGTGACTAAGTGCTTGAAGGTGACCGCCTTTTGTGTGTGCCTCACACATCTTTCGGTCAGGGCGCAGGGCTCCAACGAACTCAAGCACAGCGGGCGCAACGCAGGCAGTTCCAGGCCGGGAAGAGGGCCTCTGCTCAGGCCCCACTGGGGAGAGACTGCAGAACCCTGCGGCCCGGGATGCAGCCATCAGAGCCTGGACCACGAAACTGGGGCTGCAGCGCCCCCTGGAGGCTCTGGGGCCGAACTGCCGCAGGTGTCTTCTGCCCCGACGTCTGGGTCCTGGGACTCAGAAAACCCTGCGCAGAAAACCACCCCGCCCCGCCAGGCGTGGCGGCAGAAGCGCAGCCCCTGTGACCTTCCCACGTTCACATTTAACAAATATTTTGTGGGCCGGCGTTGAGTGCGATGGCTTAGGCAGCTGCTTGCGGCACTGGCATCCCACATCCCAGTGCCGACGACTCGCGTCCCGATGCCCCACTGCCCAACCAGCTGCCTGCTAATGCCCGTGGGAACGCAGGGGATGATGGCCGAGTGTGGTGGCCCCTCCCACTGACATGGAAGACCCGGACGGAGTCCTGGGCTCCTGGCCCAGCCCCAGCTGTGTGGAGAATGAAACCAGCAGATGGACCATCTCTTTCCATCACTCTGCCTTTCAAATGAATAAAATAAAATAAATCTTTAAGGGGCCCAGGCACCGGAGCCATTACCTGCCACCTCCCAGGTTGCACACTGGCAAGAAGCTGGGAGAGTCTGATGTGGGAGGCAGGCATCTCGAGCAGCATCATACCCACTTGGCCAAATGCTCATCCCCCTGCACCCCACCTTCACACTACCGCACGGGGAGCCAGCCTGGCGCGAGCCCGGTCACTTGCAGAACCAGCATGAGCCAAGCCAGGGAGTGTGTCACTGGTTTCTGTCCTGCAGAGTTCACGGCGGGAGGCACACCAGAGCTGAGCGTGCCAGGTTTTCTGCCCCAGGGGCTTCGCATGGGGCCAGGAGAGGTGACGTCTCACTCCCTGCTGGGTGGGCCATGCTCAGACGCCTTCTTTCGGTCAGTGATTTGGCAACGTGTAGAAGAGCTCATCACTCTTGACTAAGGAATTTTACTTCATGAATCCATCATAAAGAAGCAGAGTTGTGGGGCCGGCGCTGTGGCATAGCGGGTAAAGCTGCTGCCTGCAGTGCCGGCATCCCATATGGGCGCCGGTTCGAGTCCCAGCTGCTCCCATCCAGCTCTCTGCTATGGCCTGGGAAAGCAGTAGAAGATGGCCCTGCACCCACGTGGGAGACCTGGAAGAAGCTCCTGGCTCCTGGCTTCAGATCGGCACAGCTCCAGCCATTGCAGCCAACTGGGGAGTGAACCAGCAGATGGAAGACCTTTCTGTCTCTCCTGTCGGAAACTCTGCCTCTCAAACAAATAAATCTTTAAAAACCAGATGTTCATACATTACTTCCATCTCCATAAACTATATGAATGAAGTAAAACCCTAATTACATTAAAATGGAAATATTGAGAAGAGAAAAAATTACCCTCAGTTGTGCTACCTTAACACAACTGCTGAACACTGACTGACACACGTTTTGCCCCAGTTTGGCATTTTTCATACGCATGCTGTATAAAATGTATGAGAAAGCTTAGAAGGAAGCGTGTGGAGACAGTGACAGGAGCTGGTTGATCTGGCTCACTGATGGCCAGGCACAGCAGCAAACCTGCACATGCATTGTGCCATTTAATCCCTTGGTGTCATGGCCGTTTTCCTCCTATCACATACGGAAGAGGAAGCAGACTCAAGACGGAGTCACCTGCTCCAGTCACACAGCTAACATTAACTGAGGGTGTGAGGCAAAGGGGGTGAGAGGCAGAAAGGCAAGAGGCCCCTGAGAAGCCCAGGTTCCCCGGCTCGAGCTGCATCGAGTGCCAAGTGTCCCAGCAGCTTATCTAGCAACGCGGCACTCACGGGAGCCTGGGCCACCAGGGACCAGGAAAGCGCCCGGGGGCTGTCCGAGCGGGATTCGTGAATGATGGATGTTGCTTTCACAGGAAGGGACTCCTTCTTCCACATCTTGGGGGCTGGGTGTACGCTGCAGGCAGGAGGGGCCCCCACTCCCCCCTTTCTACTTCCCTCTCGCTGCCCTAAGTTGGCTTCTCGGAGTTTCTTTAAGGAGCCTTCCCTTCCCACTGTGTCTCTACACTTGTCTGCCCTTTTGGCACCTCCCCCTTGAGGCCGGGCCCGTGGTGGTGCCCAGGGAACAGGGCTGTGTGCCTGCCCACACTGGCACACGGTTCAGATCTGAACGCAGCCCCTGGCCAGCTGGTCACTTTCTTACCAGGAGTTACTGATGCGTGCTCCACGCCCCCTTTCCTCCGTTTTTCTGGAAACCACACCTACACATTGAAGCCCACACTTCCTAGCCACTGGGCACCGAGGATCATGAGGGGTCCCTTGGTAGCTAGGACTCACCCTGCTCCTCTCCCAGCCCAGCTCTCTGCTAAGGGCCTGGGACAGCCGTGGAAGAGGGCTCAGGTGCTTGGGCCCCTGCACCCAGGTGGGAGACCTGGAAGAAGCCTCTGGTTCCTGGCTTTGGATCAGCCCACCTCCTCTTCCGATCCTTGCTAATTTTTTTCTCCTGAAAAGCAACAACTCTGGTATAAAATGAAATTATTGTGTATCTTCCTTTCTTTAGAAAAGAGCTATTTGGGGGTTGGTGTTGAGGTGCTGTGGGTTAAGCTGCTGTCTGCAGTGTTGTCATTGATATTAGAGTGCCTGTTCAAGTCCTGGCTGCTCTGCCGCCCACCTAACCCCCTGCTGATGTGCCAGGGAGAGCGGAGGAAGATGGCCCAACTGCTTGGGTCCCGGCCAGCCACGTGGGACGCCCGGATAGAGCTCCAGGCTCCCGGCCATTGTGGCCATTTGGGGAATAAGCCAGCAGATGGAAGATCTCTCTCTGCCTCTTCTGTCTCTATTGCTCTGCCTTTCAATAAACACTCTGAGGAGGGCAGGACTCTGATTCTGAAACACACGCATGTGTGACACACATTTCCTGCTGGCCGTGTGTCTGGAGAACCCCAAGGCTGACGGTTTCGCCAGTTCCCTACAAGACGCCGCCCCCGACTCCCACCCGAGGGCCTTACTCTCAGACTCTCCTCTGTCGGGGCCTCTTTTCCCAGTGGTCAGCCCTGTTAGCAAGATTCTGCAACTTCGCATCCTTGCCGGGAGTACCACCGACCTAGAGAGGCCACAGCGGAGCGCGCCCCGCCTTCCTCGGACCCCTCCAGGCACCCGCCCGCCAGGCCTGGGGTCTACGCCGCCTCCCGTTCTGCGGGATACAATGTCAAGTCTCCCCAGGAAGTAAGGCCAGCTCTGTCCCGTGGTGGTGCCACGGGAGAGGCGGGGGCCAGGGTGCGTGGACAGCCCCCCGCCGCCGTCCTCGGGCAATCCAAGGCCAGCAGAGCCTGCGGGCCTGTGACACCCGCATCTCCTGTGAAACCGGCCAGTTCAGCAGCGATTAAGGCGAGGGCCCCGGAGTCGGCGGACGCGGCTCAATCTGTGTGCGCAACAGGCGAGGTGCAACACAGCTGGAGGCAATGGCGCCTCCCACACACGCGAACACGCGTGCAAGAACGAGCCGCAGACCGAGAATACAAGAAACCTTGGGTTTCAGAGGGTGAGCTGGCGCGAGCGGCTTCGGTGCAGCACCCGGGACTCGGCGGCGCCTGCCGGACCCCGAGCGCAGAAGCAGCACCGCGCGGAGAAGCGGAGACTCACCCGCTCCGCACACTTCCGCACTGCACTGCGGCCGTCCGCGGGTAGCCAATCAGACAGCAGCATTTGGCACGGGGGCAGGACTTCCTGCCGCGGCGGTCACGTGTGCACGAGTGCAGGCCCCGCCCCGGAACTGCGGTCTCCGCCGCAGCTGAGAGACTCGGGGACGGCGCGTGCCGCCTCCGGAAGGGTTGAGCGACGCTGTCGTCTCCACACGGTGAGCCCCGCACCCGGGCAGGCCTGGGGCGGTCCGGAGAGGGGCTGAGGGCGGGCTCCGGGCTCCCGTTGCGGGCCTCTGCAGGCCGCCGTGCCGCCCGGGTCCAGGGAGAGCGGCCGCCCCCGGCGCCCGGGCGCGCAGCGTGCGGGGCCCGAGGGGACGGGAGAGGGCGGGTGCGTCTGTCTGGGCGCCCGAGGGGACCCTGCCCGCCGCCGGGGGTCGCGGCGGGGAAGGCGGGCGCGCGGCGCGGTTTTTGGCGTGCGTCACCTTTTCGCGGCGGCGCGAGGAGCCGGGGAGGCGCGCACCGCCCGCCTTCCTCCTCCTCCTCCTCCTCCTCCTGCTGCTGGTCCTCCTCCTCCTGCTACTGGTGCTCCTCCCCCTCTCCCTCTCGGTCCTCCCCCTCCTCCTCCTCCTCCCCCTTCCTCCTCCTCCTCCTCCTCCTGCTCCTGGTCCTCCTCCTCCTGCTCCTCCTCCTCCTCCTCCTCCTCCTCCTGCTCCTGGTCCTCCTCCCCCTCTCCCTCCCGGTCCTCCCCCTCCTCCTCCTCCCCCCCCTCCTCCTCCTGCTCCTCCTCCTCCTCCTGGTCCTCCTCCTCCTGCTACTGGTCCTCCTCCCCCTGCTCCTGGTCCTCCTCCTCCTGCTCCTCCTCCTGGTCCTCCTCCTGCTCCTGGTCCTCCTGCTCCTCCTCCTCTTCCTGCTCCTGGTCCTCCTCCCCCTCTCCCTCCCCCTCCCCCTCTTCCCTCTCCCCCTCCTCCTGCCCCCCCTCCCCGGTCCTCCACCAATCCGGAGCTGGACCCGTGCGACTCCCCCAGAACCTGCTGGCTTTGGGGACCCAGCCGGAGAGGGGGGACCTGGGTCGTGCGCCCCCGGGCTGGCAGCGTGAGGGAAGGGCCGGCTGGGTTTAAGCCCTTTGGGGGACAGCTTTGCGGGACAAAGCCTGGGAAGGGAGCAGCCCAGTGCCTGTTTCATAGAGGTCGTCCTCACACCGCCCCCTATAAAAACCACCCTCGGCAGTTATCTGCACACGATTTGGGTGTTCGTGAGCCTCTCCCACTTACCGAGGAGAACCCAGTTCAGAGCGGAGGAAGCACAGCCAGCGTCACGCCCAGTACGCGTGGATGTGGGATCCAGACCGGTTCTGGCTCACGCCGGTTCCGTTCGCGCCCCTCCCTCCTGGCCTTGCCGCCCAGCCCGGCCGTGTCTCCCCGCTTGGATCTCTGCATCCGGGAGTATCTATGTTCCAGCGGTGTTGGGGCCTCCGTTCTTTTCAGATACTTGATGGGTTTCTTAAAAAGCACCTGTTGCCTCAGAATCTTGTATTTTCCAGTCATCAGCCTAATAGAACATCTCTCTCTCTCTCTCTCTTTTTTTTCCAGGAACCATGAAGTTGAAAAAGTCGAGACCAAAGTCATCGAGCTATGGCAGATTTCAGACAAAGGGGATCAAAGTGGTGGGGAAGTGGAAGCAGGTGGAGATTGACCCCAACATGTTTGCAGATGGGCAGATGGCTGACTTGGTGTGCTTTGAGGAGCTGACAGATTACCGGTTGGTCTCGCCTGCCAAGAATCCCACCAGTCTCTTCTCGAAGGAGGAGCCCAAGAAGAGAAAGGTGCGGGCTGGCTCCGAAGAGGAGGAAGGCGAGTCGAGCTCCCCAAAGAAAAAGATCAAGTTGAAGAAGAGTAGAGATGTCGTGACTGAGGGAACCAGTACTCAGAACGAGGCCGATGTCAGGGGTGCTGAGCCCGAGTCCCGGGCAGATGGTGCCGTGTGCCCTGACCCGGAGGTGGGGGAGATGGCCTCAGAGAGCCTCCCCCACACTGCTCCAAAAAAGAAGAAAAAGAAAGGGAACAAAAAATTGGAGGCTTCCCAGAGCACTCTCCCGAAGGTGCCCAAAAAAGCGAAAACGTGGCTGCCTGAAGTCCGTGACCAGAAGGCAGACGTGTCCGCATGGAAGGACCTGTTTGTACCCAAGCCAGTTCTCCGGGCGCTCAGCTTCCTGGGCTTCTCTGCGCCCACCCCCATTCAAGCGCTGACCCTGGCGCCTGCCATCCGTGACAAGCTTGACATCCTCGGGGCTGCTGAGACAGGTAAGGGCGGCTCTGGCCAGCATTGGATTGCCTCTGGAGTGAGCCCATGGCTGCCAATAGGCTGGATGATCACAGAGGTGGGGATGTTGAGAACATAACCACAGAAGAATTGGTGGCTGAAATGTTTAAGAGTCAGGGGCAGGCGTTGTACCACAGGGCGAAGCTGCATTGGAGCACCCACATCCCATCTCAGAGTCCTAGGATCGAGAACCATCTCTGCCTTCTCCAGCTCCTTGCTAAGGGGCCTGGGAGGGGCCATGTGATCATCGGGTACTTGAGTGTCTGCCCCCCTCATAGGAGACCCAGATAGAGTTCCTGGCTGCTGGCTTCAGCCTGGCCCAACCTGTTGTGGGCATTTGGAAGAAAAATGGTGATGAAAGTGTCTGTCTGTCTCGCTCTGCCTTTGAAATCAGAATGAATAAACATTTTCAGAGTGAGCTCTGTGTTGAAATCTGACCTCCTGATTGGTGCTTTAGCCGGGTGACTATTTCTGTGTGTGCTGTAGGCCCCATCATAACATGGGAGTAACAGCAGTATGCGCATCTTGCAGGGGTAGATGCTGCAGGAGCTGCAGCTTACAGGGAACCTTGTAACCCATCTGCGGTGGCCAGTTTTCTTATTGGGCTCCTTTGATAGCTCAGCACGGGTAAAGTAGGGCTGAGGTCAGCCCTCTGGGGAGGCTGATGGTCCTCTTCATTGTTGAAAGGAGGAACTGATTTGTTTTTTCAAAAAATTTTGAGAGGTAGAGTTAGAGACAGAGAAAAAGGACTTCCATCCACTGGGTTCACTCCCAAAATGGCCGCAATGGCCAGAGCTGAGCCGACCTGAAGCCAGGAGTTTCCTCTATGTCTCCCACACAGGCGCAGGGGCCCAAGCACCTGGGCCGTCTTCTACTGCTTTCCCAGGCCATTGCAGAGAGCTGGACTGGAAGAGGAGCAGCCGGGACATGAACCGGCAGCCGTATGGAATGCTAGCACTACAGGTGGAGACTTAATCCACTACTTCACAGTGCTGGCCCTAATTCTTTTTTAATTTTTTTTTTCTTGACAGGCAGAGTTAGAGAGACAGAGAGAAGTCTTCCTTCTGTTGGTTCACCCCCTAAGTGGCCACCATAGCCGGCGCACTGCGCGGATCCGAAGCCAGGAGCCAGGTGCTTCCTCCTGGTCTCCCATGGGGTGCAGGGCCCAAGGACTTGGGCCATCCTCCACTGCACTCCCAGGCCACAGCAGAGAGCTGGACTGGAAGAGGGAGCAACCAGGACAGAATCTGGCGCCCTAACCGGGACTAGAACCCGTGGTGCCAGCGCTGCAGGCGGAGGATTAGCCTAGTGAGCCACGGAGCTGGCCTAATTTTTTTTTTTTTTAAGATTTATTTATTTATTTGAAAGAGTTACAGAGAGCGAGAGAGCAGGGAGGGACAGAGAGAGGCATCTTCCATCCACTGGTTCACTCCCCCGATGGCCACAGTGTCTGGGACTGGGCTAGGCCAAAGCCAGGGGCTTCTTCCAGGTCTCTCACATGGGTGGCAGGGGCCCAAGCACTTAGGTCATCTTCCACTGCTTTTCCCAGGCCATTAGCAGGGAGCTGGATTGGAAGTGGAGAAGCTGGGACTTGAACCTGCACCCATATAGGATGTGCGCTGTGGCTTTACCTGCTATGCCATAACACCGTCCTTAAACTGATTCTTAAAGGGCTGCTTTGGGAGTTGGTGAGGTTCTTGTCATTGGACGGGTTTGAGTGTGGTGAATAGCCACTGGGGGAATTTTGTTGCTAGATGCAGGTGTGAGGAGACTATTAGACCCAGGCTGTGTTTAAAGTTCCCTCATTCCTTGAGCAGAGACTTTTGGGAGCAGAGACGTGTTGACTTGCTGGGTAGGCTGGACTCCTGGCTGGGGTTAGGAGCTTGTGCCGCCTGGGTCTGTTAGTGCAGCTAGGCCCCACAGTATCTGATAGAAATACACACGAACCACATGCGATTTTAAATTACCTGAGCGCCATGTTAAAAGAAAAAAAAACACAGGTGAAAATTTTTTTTTTGACACGCAGAGTTAGAGAGAGAGAAAGGTCTTCCTTCCGTTGGTTCACCCCCGGCACTGCGCTGATCTGATGGCAGGAGACAGGAACTTCTCCTGGTCTCCCATGGGGTGCAGGGCCCAAGCACTTGGGCCATCCTCCACTGCACTCCCGGGCCACAGCAGAGAGCTGGACTGGAAGAAGGGCAACTGGGACAGAATCGGGCGCCCCGACCGGGACTAGAACCCGGTGTGCCAATGCCACAGGCGGAGGATTAGCCTAGTGAGCCATGGCGCTGGCCGGAAATTAATTTTAACAGCATATTTATTTAACAGTTATATAAAGTTAATCATTTCAGTGTGATCATTTCAATATATAACTCATTTGAGACTATTGAGATAGTTTACCTTCCTGTTTTTGTCCTAAATTTTCAAAATCTGGTGTGTGTTTTACACTTGCACATGTCAGTGTAGGGTTCCTATGTTCTAGGTGTTATGGCTGCTTGTTTTTAGTGGCTACTGTATTGTGCAGTACAGGACTTGACTCTGTAGTCGCTTAGAACCTTGGGATTGGAAGCTTGGGCTGCGGTCCCGTGTGAGAGTCCTGTCGATGGAAGAGTGAGGGAGCGCCAGGAGAGGGGAGTGGAGAGAACAGTAAGCACTTACTTAGAACATCGACTGAGCCTTGGCAGTGTGCCCTGTACCCAGGAAGTGCTTCACGTGGATGAAGTCAGTTCTGAGTTCCCTGGGCAGGCACCGGGACTCCTGTTTATCAGAGGGGGAAATGCGCCTCGCAGAGGATACACAGCTGCCCAGTGATACGGAGCTGACTGCGGTGGTGCCTGGACCCTAGGGTCATCTGCCCTGCCTCCGTTGAGCAGAGCCCTGGAAGCAGGTCCATGGGGGGCAGACAGAGGCAGGGTCTGAGAGCCGCTGGTACCAGAGGCTGGCAGCTGCGTTCATGCCGCGGCTCCTGTCAGGATTCCCCCCCGGAGTCTGTGAATCTGGCAGACAAGGATTCAGAAGTCTTGGGACCATGCGTTTGGGAAGTAGACCAGCCATGCTCGTGTGCTAGGGAACATAGCCAGTACTCCCAAAGATAGCTGGGCTCCTGTGTAATCCTTCCGTCCCTCTAACGTCCTCTGTCCTCCCCAGAAAAGCACGGGTAGGTTTTCTGTCGCTTTGTTTGTGTTTCTAGGATTTTATGTAATAGACTGATACTTCACACGCGTTGGTGTAGTTTGAGATTGTCATGTTGCATGTAGCAGTACTGTGTTACAGAGGGCTCACTCCCCAGATGGCTGCATCGGCTGGAGCTGAGCCAGGTGGAAGCCAGGAGCTTCCTCCCGATCTCCCAAGTACGTGGGCCGTCTTCCGCAGCTTTTCCCAGGCTCTTAGCAGGGAGCTGGGTCGGATGCAGAGCCGCCAGAACTTGAACTGGTGCCCATAGGGAAGCCAGCGTCACAGGAGCGACTTAACTCCCACGCCACAGCGCCGGCCCTGAAAGATCTTTGTATAGCTTTGGGCTTTTTCCTTCCTTAAATATTCGGTAGAGTAAATCAGGGCCTGTACTTTGTTTTGTAGGGAGGTTTTTAACTATAAATTTAGTTTTTAAAATATATTAGGGATGTTTGTATTATTTACTCATATGCTTGGAATTCTTTTGTTTTTTGTTATTTTTGGCAGCAAAATAAATTTAAAATTCCATTTTACATGAACTTTTTCATGTACCCTTGTATTTTTCCTCAAATGATAGTTTTGTACTTGCAAGTCTATTAGTTTCTGTGCATTTTTTATTAAATTGTGGAGTACTCGTATATCCTAAATTAATTAGCCCCTTTTCATTATTAAGTGGCCGCCATGTTGATAGCTGCATTAAATGGGACTTGGACTTAGGATATTGGTAGTTTACAATAGGTTTATTAGGTCATAACCCATTTGCAGTCTCGTTTGAGAATATTCACACATAGACGAATTTTTCACACGTATTTAAATTTTCTGAAAGAATTTTCTTATATTGTCTTAGTCCTCATTGAAGAAAGATCTTGAGAAAGTGTTATGTAGATTTCCGTCTCCCACCATTCAGTGTGTTTCTTCATGGCAACAAAACACAAGACTTTCCTTGGGGTCGGCGCTGTGGCTCACTTAGTTAATCCTCCACCTGTGGCGCTGACATCCCATATGGGCACCGGGTTCTTGTCCCCAGTTGCTCCTCTTCCAGTCCAGCTCTCTGCTGTGGCCCGGGGGGGCAGTGGAGGATGGCCCAAGTGCTTGCGCTCCTGCACCTGCATCGGAGACCAGGAAGAAGTGCCTGGCTCCTGGCTTCAGATCGGTGCAGCGCCAGCCGTGGCGGCCATTTGGGGAGTGAACCAACGGAAGGAAGACCTTTCTCCTCTGTCTCTCTCACTGTCTGTAACTCTACCTGTCAAAAAAAAAAAAAAGGACTTTCCCTTTGTCTTTTTGATTTCATTGCTTAGAAATTTTTTTAAAATATTTATGTATTTATTTGAAAGGTAGTTAAAGAGAGAAGGGAGAGGGAGGGAGAGAGAGGCAGAGAGTTATCGTCCATCCTCTGGTTCACTCCGTCAGGGCTGGGCCAGGCTGAAGCCAGGAGCCTGGCTCTTCCTGGACTCTCACGTGGGTGGCTGGGGCCTGCTGCTTTCCTAGGCACAGTAGCAGGGAGCTGCATTGGAAAGGGAGCAACTGGGACTCTACCAGCACCCACTAGGGATGTGCTTGACCTGCCTGCACCACAGTGCCAACCCCAGAAATTCAGATTTTTTTTTTTTTAAGATTTATTTATTTTGGCCGGCGCCATGGCTCAACAGGCTAATCCTCCGCCTTGCGGCGCCGGCACACTGGGTTCTAGTCCCGGTCGGGGCACTGGATTCTGTCCGGTTGCCCCTCTTCCAGGCCAGCCCTCTGCTGTGGCCCAGGAGTGCAGTGGAGGATGACCCAAGTGCTTGGGCCCTGCACCCCATGGGAGACCAGGTAAAAGCACCTGGCACCTGGCTCCTGCCATCGGATGAGCGCAGTGCACCGGCCGCAGCGCGCCATCCCCGGCAGCCATTGGAGGGTGAACCAATGGCAAAGGAAGACCTTTCTCTCTGTCTCTCTGTCTCTCACTGTCCACTCTGCCTGTCAAAAAAATAAAAAAAGAAAAAAAAAAGATTTATTTATTTTATTTGAAGGTCAGAGAGCGAGGTCTTCTGTCAGCTGGCTCACAACCCGGGTGGTCACAGCCACCAGAGCTGAGTCAGGCTGAAGCCAGGAGCCTCATGTGCGTTTCCCACGTGGGTGGCAATGGCCCGAACACTTGAGCCATCTTCCATCACTTTTCCCAGGCCATTAGCAGGGAGAAGGATCAGAAGTGGAGCAGCTGCGACACAAACCGCTGCCCATATGGGATGCTGTCATCACGGGCAGTGGCTTAGCCTGCTGTGCCGCAGCGCCGGCCCCTCACTTGGAAGTTGATAGTTATCCCTGGTGACGTCGGATCTCAGTGCCAGTCTCTCAGACTTTTCCTGCGGCTGCTAATTACAGCTTCCTTCTGGTTACATTGCTGTAGGGGAACTTGGGCAAAGTGGAGGAGTTCTGGGTTGGTAGAGATGGCGCTCAGTTATTTCAGGGTCCCTTATTCTGTGCAGAGGAAAGAATTTCAGACAGAAGTGCTGTGCGTCTGTTGATTGACACTGCGTTTTGTTGTTTTACAGGAAGTGGGAAAACTCTTGCCTTTGCCATCCCCATGATTCACGCAGTGCTGCAGTGGCAGAAGGGGAAGCCCACCCCTGTCTCAGGGAAGGCTGGAATGCCACCCGGGGAGAGCAGGACCAAGGTTGGAACTGAGACTGGCTCGCCAAGCAAGTCGGCAGCTGAGTCTGGCGTGTCACCTGGCGGGACTGGAATCGAGAGTGAAGAAGCGCCTCCCGGTGAGGCTGGGTGCACGGCCTCAGCTCAGGCCCTGCCCCTCTGTGGTGAGGGTGATGCTGGTGAAGGGCCTTCCTCCCTGGCCCAGGAGAATGCCGTCTGCACACAGAGTGAGGACGAAGAGGAAGGGCTCGGTGGAGAGCCGAGCGCAAAAGCCGAGCAAGAGTCGGAGGGCGGAGCTGCTGCCTGGGAGGCCCCTGCAGCGCGCCCCCTGCTTGGCCTGGTTCTGACGCCCACCCGCGAGCTGGCCGTTCAGGTCAAGCAGCACATCGACGCCGTGGCCAGGTTTACAGGTGAGGTTTGCCGTCACGCGGTGCGTGCGTCCTGCCTGGCGCCTAAATGCTCATGGTGAAGATGATGCAGTGGCTCCCACCCTCCGAGGAAGGTGTTTCTCATGAGCCTGAACAGCAAGCCCTTCGGAAAATCAAGTGGCCGTGTCCCAGTTCTCTTTGCTGGAGCCATTTTAGACTCATGGACGTTAAGTAGTCTGCTGGATACGGTGGATGCTTAGGGCACCCATCTGGGCGCACATGGCCTGTGGCTTCCTTTGTATTGCGAAGGCCAATTTGAGTAGAGATAGTGGTCGTGACTGAGACTGGCCCACAGGCAGTAACGTTTACTAGTGACTTTTTTTTTTTTTAATTTATTTATTTGAAAGAGTTACACAAAAAGAAGGAGAGGCGGGGGGGGGGTCTTCCATCCATTGGTTCACTCCCCAGTTGGCCACAGCAGCCAGAGCTGTGCTGCTCAGGAGCCAGGAGCCTCCTCTAGGTCTCCCATGCGGGTGCAGCGGCTCAAGGCCTTGTGCCATCTTGTACTGCTTTCCCAGGCCATAACAGAGAGCTGGACTGGAAGAGGAGCAGCTGGGACTAGAACTTGCTCCTGTATGGGATGCCGCCGCCGCAGGCGCCTTACCCAGTATGCCGCAGCGCTGGTCCCACTAGTGACTCCTAAGAGCAAGTCTTAATTCTCCTGGGATTCTTTTCAGGAAGTGCTGCACAGTGGGGATGTAAAGTGTGTGCGAGGCGCCTAGCTGGGCACTTTCCCTGATCCTGCTGGTCATCCCTTCACTGGGAGCCGTGGGAAGTCTTCCACCCGCGGAGGCATTAGAGGAGCTTCAGATTAACTGTGACTGAGGAGGGGGGCCCCTGGGAGAGGCATGTTGCAGCTGCAGGTAACGTCCTCCAGTGTCATCTGCCACCACTCTGTTTGCCCTGGGCTTTGGGCGTAAGCGTGCCTGGGCTCAGAGGGCAGAGAGTAGGAAGAAGTGAGGTTGGAGAAATTGTCCGGGCCCTGGTTACAGAATATTTGGTATGCTCTGTAGGCGTGGCATCCATGGTCAGGCCACACCTGCTCTTACAGCACCCGTTGGCACCTGGATCTGTGCTGGTGACCATCTCTGCTAATCTGGGGCTACCTGTATTGGCTGTGTAAGAAAGTAACTTGCCAAACTGAATGAGAGTCCCTGTGATTTCTGTCCCGTAGGAATTAAAACTGCTATTTTGGTTGGTGGAATGTCTACGCAGAAACAGCAGAGGATGCTGAACCGCCATCCAGAGATAGTGATCGCTACGCCAGGCAGGCTGTGGGAGCTGATCAAAGAAAGACACTCTCATTTGAGCAACCTTCGGCAGCTCAGGTGGGAAATGGTGCCCACCCACCCCTGGTTCTGCAGTGAGCCTGAGATGGCGTCGTGATGTGTGCAATTTCTTCTGTCACATAGTGCCGTGGGGCAGTACCGTTCAGCCCCTGGCCTTAAAGCCAAGTATGCATGGGGGTGATTCATTGAGGCCCTAGCGGTGGTAGTAGGGTATCTGCGTGTGTGTAGTTATGAGGGTGTGATTGGGCGGGGAGTCGAATGGGTCGTAGTTCCTCTTACCTGCTGCTGACCAGCGGTGTGGGTCTGTCTGGATCTGCAGGTGCCTGGTCCTGGATGAGGCTGATCGGATGGTAGAAAAAGGCCACTTTGCTGAGCTCTCGCAGCTGCTGGAGATGCTCAATGACTCCCAGTACAACCCACAGAGGCAGACACTTGTTTTCTCTGCCACACTGACCCTGGTACATCAGCTCCCCGCTCGACTCCTTCATAAGAAACACACCAAGAAAATGGACAAAACTGCCAAGCTTGACCTCCTCGTGCAGAAGGTTGGCATGAGGGGTAAGCCGAAGGTCATCGACCTCACAAGGAACGAGGCCACAGTGGAGACCCTGACGGAGACCAAGATCCACTGTGAGACCGAGGAGAAAGACTTGTACCTCTACTACTTCCTGATGCAGTATCCGGGCCGCAGCTTGGTGTTCGCCAACAGCATCTCCTGCATCAAACGGCTCTCCGGGCTCCTCAAGGTCCTGGACATCATGCCCCTGACGCTGCACGCCTGCATGCACCAGAAGCAGCGGCTCAGAAACCTGGAGCAGTTCGCCCGTCTGGAAGAGTGAGTGAGCCGCCCTCAGCCTGGCCTCCAGCCACCGTGCGGGGAGTGGCGGGAAGTCACCTGTGCCGCTGTAGGGCCTCAGTGAGAGCAGGCAGCCCCCTTCTGAATGGCGTTCGGCAGGGGCACCGTGTTTAGCAGATTTGGATGCTGCTGAGGTCCTCTGACGCTTTTGTAGCTGAGTAAAGGGGACAGTACCTAGTGTTGTGGACACTTCGTCCATTACGACCTAGGCCAGCACTTCAGAAACACCACGTTCCTCCACTCCCCGAGCATCCAGAATAGATTTGTAGATAAGGGCACAAACTCTCAAACTGGGCTTCATGAGATCGAATCCTGACCTCATTGCTTCCTTGCTGGTCTAGTTGTTGTTTGACTTCTGTGTGCTTGAGTTTGCTCATAGCGGGATAATAATGTATAGACGTCATAGTGTTAGGATTAACCGATGCGTGGATGTGAAGAGTTGGCAGCAGCTCTGTAAGGCACGCAGTGTGTGCTTGTGAGATGTTAGCTCTGGTAACTCCCGGCCCTCCTACCGCTACTGTCACTATTCCCAAAAGCTCACCAGCTCGGCCAGGGTTTCTCTACCTCGAAGTGGCAGGACTGAGCCTCTGGGAGGGCTGTCCAGCAAAGGGCCTGTGCTGTCTGTGTCCGTCTGGACCAGGTGATGCTCAGCAGGTAGGCTGCAAATGGCCAGGATGAAGGCCTGGGGGCTGAGGCATTTCCCCCACCTGAGTGCTTATCAGGGCAGAGGGTGTTTTGTTTCTAGAACTAATGTCACGTTTACCTGGCTATGACTATTACGTGTGGTGGTTATGGGGATTGGCTCACCGCAGGGCTTGACAAACTAAAGCCCATGGCCAAGTCTTGCTTACTCCCTGCTTTTATAATAAAGTTTTATTAGAATATGGCAAAACCCATAAATGTATCATCTAACCACTTTTCCACTGAAATGGCAGAGTTCAGTGGTTTCCACAGCAACTGTATTGCCCACAAAGCTACAGCTATTAACTCTCTGACCCTTTACAGAAAAATTTGCTGACCTTGACTTAGAATAATAGTTAAATGTCTTATAGACTTTAACTTGCACCACATTCCCCATCCCTGTGTCAGAAAGAAGGGTGAGGAGGACGCTGAAGGACCAAGAATCGTGACATCCTACGGCGTACTCTAAGTGCGTCTCAGTCTGCTTGGACTGCGTGTCAAGGAGCGTCACATGCCTTTGTCTGGTGCTTATCATGAACCAGAGTGGGCTAGGTGCTGCTGACCTAACAGCGAGTAATGCAGAGTGCTTGTTCTCACGGAACTTAGTTTCTAGAGGAAGAAGAAATCTATCACAAAGTCTATAATACAGCAAGTGGCCTTGAGCGCTGCCGAGTAAACTGGGTAGCTGCTGGGGCCTGTGATGGGGCGAGTGTGGCTGGCGAGGTGTCTGACGGGGAGATCTGAGCAGGGAGCTGAAGAGAGCAGTGAGAGGTGTCACGTGGAAACATGAGAGCAGAGCTTCAAGACCCAGGGATTAGCCAGTACCAAGAATGAGGGGAGGGGCGGAGAGGGAGCCCAGGAGGTGCTCTGCCGCTGACCAGGGCTGACCAGGGCAGGACGCGGAGGGTGCCGGGTGGAGGTCACCTGCCCAGAATGTGTTTGGCCTCATTCAGTTCACCACAGGGGGTCTCTGTCATTGCAAAGTTGGTTAGATCCTTGATTATACAACCCAGCGGCCGTGTAAGTACCTTGGGAAGCTGATCTCGGAGGCTCAGTCTCTATCAACGAAAGGCAGATGATAGTATTGTTGGTGAGATCGAGAGAGTGCTGGTGAGGATTGTGGCGTTCATAGTGCTCACAGAGGTGAGAGTTTGAGTGTGAGGCTGTTAGAGCTACTAACGAGCGTTCTCTTTTCACCACAGCTGTGTTCTCTTGGCAACAGACGTGGCAGCTCGGGGTCTGGACATTCCTAAAGTGCAGCACGTCATCCATTACCAGGTAGGGGCGTCTGGGGATTCGTCAGCTTCTTCCTGCTTCGGGATTCTTAAAGCGAGGAGGAGGAGGAATTGTTGGGCCCACGGCCCCTGCAGTTATTGTAGAACCTGCTTAGGGTTCTTACCAGGGTAAAAGAAGGCAACACATGCAGAGTTTAGGGAGCCGCTGGCATGTAGTAAGCACTGGCTGAGTGTTGCTGTGGATAGCAGTGAGAGGAGCCGTCTGCCTGACAAGTACTAGCACAGCGTTGTGGCCGGCAGTGTCGGGTCCAGGCCTGGCCGTGGGGTCGGAATCCCTGGTCTGCGGCTTCACAGCGGCGTGCTCTTTGATCGTCACACACACGCGCGCGTGCACACACATGCTCGCACACACACACACGTGTGTGCACACACCGTTTTCAGTCATCAGTTTTCATTGTCGCTTCAGTTGTCGTCATTATTTCTAAACTGGAAGCGACACTGCTGCTTACCCATCCGGGTTGTCGTGAGGATTAAACTGAACTGATCTGAAGCGCCTGCCCCAGTGGAAGTGCTCAGTAGGTCTTGGAGGGTGCCGATTTCATGTAGCAAATCTCCGCTATTTTTTAGAGAAGGGGCTGGGTCAGCCTTTGTGGGAGAAATCAAGGTGAACCAAATACAGGCCCAGCTCCTGAAAGTCCCAAGTCCCAGGGGGAGGGCAGAGGATCACAGCCGTTAGGTAGGGGAGAAGGTGTTAGAAAGTTAGAAGATGCGGTGGGACAGAGAACTCCTGGTTTGGGAGGTTGGAAACTGCTTTCTAGAAGGTGCTTGGCATTTAAGGATGGAGAGGAGTTGGACACGAGGTGGTAAGGAAGGAGGGAAGAGTCTAGGATGGGCAGTGTTCAGGAACAGACGGCTTAGGGTGAGAAGAGGGTTGTATTGGGAGAGGAGTAGCTGCAGAGGCCGGGGGTAGGTTGGGGGGCGGGTCCCTGAGGCCTGAGTGTCAGATTCAGGAGCTGCACCTTCATCCGGTATGTGAGGCGTGGCAAACAGGTCTCAGTCCTGTGTGACCCTTGTACGTTGGAGGGCAGCAGGGGTCGCTCAGGGCTCAGCACGGTCCCTGCAGTGGGACTGGTTGTTTTTTGTTTGTTTGTTTCTTGGCACCACCACTTCATTGGGTAACCTGGGGGGAGTTCTTAGCCTCACTGTTTTAGTTTCCCAGTCTGTAAAACGTGGGTAATCTTATAAAGAATTGATTTTGTGTTTCTGTTGTGAGGAACAGGTGAATCCGTACCTGCAGAGAGCTTAGAGCTGTGAGGCCCGAGGTGGTCACTCCGTGAATGCTGGTTGTACTACCGTTGGCTGTCACTCAGAGTGAATGGAGAGCCAGTGGGATTGGTTTACTAGGGGGAGTATCGTGCTCAAAGCCGAGACTCAGATAACACCAGCGGCTTTGGGCGGGGCAGGATGAGTGGGAAGGATAGACCCCAAGGAGGTGACTGCGTGGTCCACTGCGTGGGCACAGGGACCTGAGTGGCTGAACCGGGGACAGTCGGAGTGTAGGGCTAAAGGGGGGAGGCTGGACATGCAGGAATCAGCGGCGGTTCCCACCTGCCTGGCCTGGGGGGCAGAGGGGCTGGTTGGGGATGCAGCCCTGAGGCCAGGGCCAGTGTGCCGTGGGCAGGGATGACCTCCCAGGTCCTCCGATGGCAGGTCCCTCGCACCTCGGAGATCTATGTCCATCGCAGCGGGCGGACCGCTCGTGCCACCAGTGAGGGCCTCAGCCTGCTGCTGATAGGACCTGAAGATGTGATCAACTTTAAGAAGATTTACAAAACCCTCAAGAAAGACGAAGACATCCCGCTGTTCCCCGTGCAGACCAAGTACATGAATGCTGTCAAGGTAAGGAGAAGTGAACCCCAGGGCTCGGGGGGCCTGTGCTGCGCAGAACCTGGTGTTGACGGGCCCACGTCAGGACACTGCAGTACAACCAGCACCACCCCGGAACAAAGGGGTGGCTCTGCCAGCAGCTCCGCGGGGCGTTCATGGAAGGGACCGGATGTGCTGAGCCCTGGAGGAGGGACCAGAGCGGAGGCGTTTCCTCCCCGGACTGTCTCCTCACTGCCTGACCCTGACGTTTCCACCCCACCCCGACTGGACTGTGCGGTGCGCACAGCTGCCTGGGCCTCTCGTCAGGGCCTTGGGCAGGGAGGTGTCTGTGTCTCACTGAGATCCGTGCTGAAGGGTTGGCACATCCCTGAAGCAGGTGCCAGCAAATCCTGACTTGTTCTCTGAGTGAATGCCGCCTCTGTGGACCACAGTATGTCAGGGCCCACAGCAGGGCGGGCTAGGCTCTCCCCAGCAGGCCCGTGGCAGGGCCCACAGCAGGGCGGGCTAGGCTCTCCCCAGCAGGCCCGTGTCAGACCCACAGCAGGGCGGGCTAGGCTCTCCCCAGCAGGCCCGTGTCAGACCCACAGCAGGGCGGGCTAGGCTCTCCCCAGCAGGCCCGTGGCAGGGCCCACAGCAGGGCGGGCTAGGCTCTCCCCAGCAGGCCCGTGCCAGGGCCCACAGCAGGGCGGGCTAGGCTCTCCCCAGCAGGCCCGTGTCAGACCCACAGCAGGGCAGGCTAGGCTCTCCCCAGCAGGTCCGTGTCTGGGAGCAGGCTAGACTGTACTGAGGTTCAGGTACAGAGGGAGCTGTGGGATGGAAGGCCTGTGGGAATACCGTGAGGCTCTGAAGCTACAGCAGAACTGGAGGGGCATAAAGGATCTGATTCCTGGAACTGGGGGAGGAGGAGCCTGGGACACTGAGGCTGTTGACTCCTTTGGCTTGAAAGGAGTGTCGGCTATGCCCGCGGGGCTGGTGGGGTGTGGGCTGTATGTGGGGGGCTGGTGGGGTGTGGGCTGTACGTGTGGGGCTGGCGGGGTGTGGGCTGTACGTGGGGGGCTGGTGGGGTGTGGGCTGTACGTGGGGGACTGGCGGGGTGTGGGCTGTCCATGCGGGGCTGGCGGGGTGTGGGCTGTCCGTGCGGGGCTGGCGGGGTGTCGGCTGTGCCCGCGGGGCTGGCAGAGTTGCAGATGGAAAGGTGGAGGTCAGAGAGAGTTTCTGTGAGGAGCTAACCTGGCTTCCCATGGTTCTTTTTCCTGTGTCCTAAGATCTCCTCTATTTCTTTGGGGCCTCCTGTTGCTGTGGTCTAAGCCCCCAATCCCACACGCGGGGGAGTTGAAGTGTTATCTGTCTCCGAGGCGACAGCCAGCTGCGGCCTCTGTATACACTGTCGCTGGAGTCAGGCCCGGTGGCCGTGTTGAAGGAGAGCTGGCTCTTGGCAGTGTGCTGTGCTCACACGTGTGTGATTCTCGGGAGTGTGCTGTGCTCACACGTGTGTGATTCTCGGGAGTGTGCTGTGCTCACACGTGTGTGATTCTCGGGAGTGTGCTGTGCTCACACGTGTGTGCTGACTGCAGGAGCCAAGGTCAATCATTTCAGTAGTTGCCGCGCGCGTCTCGGTGACCGTCGACCTCAAGAGCTTCAGCAGCAGCCCAGTGAGACTGCTTACAGAGGCCGACCCTGGCTGAGGTGAGGACTGCGTTTCTTCCCCAGGAGCGGATCCGTCTAGCTCGCCAGATCGAGAAGGCTGAGTATCGGAACTTCCAGGCTTGTCTGCACAACTCCTGGATTGAGCAGGCGGCAGCCGCCCTGGAGATCGAGCTGGAAGAAGACATGTATAAGGGTGAGCCTTGGGCTGGGGGCACTTGAAGAAGCTCAGCGCCTGGTGTATAGAATGCAGATGATGGGCTGCCTGTGAAGGTGGATTCAGCTGTACCTGGCGTATAGAAGTCTTGTTGTCACGGTTACCGCTGCACCTGCCTTCCGTGCTGTCGTCCAGTTGTGTGCAGTGTCCGCCTGGACGCGTGGGTGTTAACACCCTGTGAGGAGCGAGAGGCTCAGAGCTGCAGCTGTGACGGGGTCGGTGCCGGCAGGAGCTTCACTGCCACCATTTCCCGAGCCCCTGCTGGGTCCCAGGCTCGAAAGCCAGGGATTGGGCCGTGGACTTGCACAGCCCCTGCGTAGGAAAGGTGCTGGGCCTGAGGGCTGGCCCAGCAACACCAGGGAGGCCCAGCGCCTCTTCCACCCTGCCGAGCCTGCAGCCTGGCCGTGGTGTTAGCGACTCAGTGCCGCAGTCGACAGGCTTCACTGCTCTCTGCTCAGCATGGAAGCCGGGAGCCACACTAGCGGGCAGGTCCTCCTGGTAGCGCCAGCAGGGGGCGTAGGTCGAGCCCTTTGGCTGGGCCCACCTCTGCACATGCAGTCACAGACTGGCGGTGAGGTACAGGAAGAGAGCGTGGCTGAAAGACTGGTGTCGCCTGCTGGGGGGTCTGTAGCTGGGGAGTCACCACACCCCCGGTGAGCAGCAAGTGTGGGAGTCTTCTAGGGAGAAAACGGAGCGCCAGTGGGGAGACCTGGGTTCTGATCTCAGCCTAGTGCGTGGCCTTGGGCAGGCCTGAGGTGCCTTGTCTGCACATGACAACCTGCTGCCTTCAGGGTTTCCGGGAGGAGTGAAGGGGGGGCCTGTACCCCCCCGAATGACTGAACCACTGCTGGCCTATGCGGAGAACCGAACCCTCCACCTGCGGTAGTTCTAAAACAGGTTTTTTCTTTTCTTTTTCTTTCTTTTTTTTTTTTAAGATTTATTTTATTTATTTGAAAGAGTTACAGAGAGAGGTAGAGACAGAGAGATCTTCCATCCACTGGATGGCCATAGTGGCTGGAGCTGTGCTGATCTGAAGCCAGGAGCTTCTTCCAGGTCTCCCACATGGGTGCAGGGACCCAAGGGCTTGAGCCATCCTCCACTGCTTTCCCAGGCCACAGCAGAGCTGGATCAGAAGTGGAGCAGCCGGGACTTGAACTAGCGCCCCTATGGGAGGCCGGCGCTGCAGGCCAAGGCTTTAACCCACTGTGCCACAGCGCTGGCCCCCTAAAACAGTTTTGCTTGAATTACCCTTGGAGGGAAACCAGGTGATTCTATAAACAGTGAACGTGCTCTTTATTGTATCGGGTCTCCAGGGGGAAAAGCTGACCAGCAGGAAGAGCGGCGGCGGCAGAAGCAGATGAAGATCCTGAAGAAGGAGCTGCGCCATCTGCTGTCGCAGCCGTTGTTCAAGGAGGACCTGAAAACCAAGTACCCCACGCAGTCGGGCAAGCTGCCCCTGCCCGTGTCCGCCCCGAGCAGGGGCGAGTCTGCCCTGAGCTGCCTCTCCAAACAGAAGAGGAAGAAGAAGAAGCCAAAGGAGCAGCAGGGGCGGCCGCAGCCGAGCCCGAGCGCGCAGTAGCCGCCCGGCGCGCGGTCTCAGTGCTGTCGTGAGAACCGTCCCTCCCCGCTGTCCGCCCCCAGCAGACCTGCAGGCGCGTGTCGTCGGGTGATTCTGTGCAGCAGCTTCACGTTTCTGTGCTCCTGTGCTCACAGGCTTTTCGTGTGTTCAGCGCGACTCCCCGAATTAAAAACAGCGGTGAGAACCAGTGTCGTCGGCAGTGGTTTGGTTTGTTTTTCGCCAGCAGATGGGTGTGGTGGTACACTGTTTCACCCTTAACTTAGTGATTCCCCTGGGCCCGCACGGTGCTAGGCCCTCGGTGGGGTGAGCAGGCACCGTCCCAGGCCCCTGCTTCGGGCTGCTCTTGGGGGTGTGACTAGAACAGCAGGTGATCGTGGCACGTGGCTCTCGGGCCCCAGGGTGTCCTGCTCTTCCCGCAGCAGCACTTCAGCAGTGCCATGCCCGCCCCTCTCTCTCGGCTGATGTCTGAGACACCCTGAGAGTCACCCACCTCGGGGTGAACGCGAGGTTCTGGCCCAGGCTTCCCTCGCGGCACAGAGCTGACAGCCCGCCGAGGCTCCGCCTCTGTGACGCTGGGCACCCCTTCCCTTCTGTCGACATTTGTGCAGAGTGAACTTTGCCTTTTGCCCTCTGCATCCTAGAACACTGCTGCGTGTCCTCCGGTGGGCTGGGGGCTCCTGCTCCCCCCCCCCCATGGCACCTGTCACTCTGTGTTCTCTGGTGGCGCTCCTTGGGCACAGAGGCTCCCCAGGCCTAGGGTGAGCCTGGAGTAAGTAACGCTGAGGAATGAGTGGCGTCCTGGGGCCTCCCCAGCCACAGGGACACCACATTCCTGCACAGCTCAGTGAGGCTCCCGAACAGCCGTTCGCTGGAGTCCATGTGCTGCTTGGATTTAAGGGGTTCCGTGGATTTGAAGAGAGAGTGCACGTGGAGCTAGGTACTCTGAGAGCCAAGTACAACCGCCTTCAGCCTCACGGTGGGCAAAGACGGAAGGGCAGCGGCAGGACCCCTGAAGCCCCTGTGCTAAGGGCCACGGGCCTCCTGGTGCCGCTGTTAACCAAATGAGCAGCACTGGTAACCATTTTTGTCCCTTCCAGCTCTTGGGTCTTCTGTAAGGCCACCATGCTAGTCTTACTGTCCTTTCTTTGTGACTAAGGATGCAAACACTGGTTAAGACAGGGTCACACGGTAGCCAGCTAGCACAGCTGGGATTAGAACTCAGTGGATCTTCCTTCTGGAAGGCCTAGGGCAAGTTCAAAAAACAGTGTCCCCAAGGAATGCCCCCCTGCCCAGCGTCCACAGTGACCGGGACAAGAGGAGGAGGCAGAAAGCCGTGGTCTGAGTTCAGCTCCCGATGACTGTTGGGGATGGCAGGGACTCAGGCAGACCAGGTCCCTAGCAGCACCCGAGCCTGGAGGCCTGAGGTCTCTTGTCACAGAGGAACGCGATCCCCTGCTGACCGCCGGTCACTGCCCTGCCCTTGCCCTCGCCCTCTGCAATGGCAGCCTCTTTGGCGGAGGAGCTAAGTAGACAGGCTTTGATAGTGCCGGCTTTCTAGGCAGTTCTCAACTGGCCAGCTGAGGCTCTGGTGAGGTCTACAGCAGCGCTTCCTGAGTGTCCTACCCCACCATTACATTGGGCATGTCCCTCCCCAGATAACCCACCCCGTAGGGAAGCCCCACAGGAAGGCAGTGTTGCTCTGGCTGTGTGCCAGGTACCCCATATTAAGTCAGGACAGGGACTGGTGGTATGATTCAGCTGGTCAAACTGCACCGGCGATGCTGCATCCCGTACCAGAGTGCTGGCTTGTGTCCCAGCCGCCCGCCTGTGATCCCGCATCCCACTAATGTATCCAGGAATGCAGCGGAAGATGGCCCAAGTGTTTGAGCCCCGGCCACCCATGCAGGGGACCAGGATGGAGCTACTGGCTTCTGGCTTCATTCTGGTCCAGCCGTTTGGAGAGAGACCCAGTGGGTGTTAAGATCTTTCTGTCCCTCTCTGTTGCTCTGCCTTTCAAATACATAAATTTTTTTTTTTTAAAGTCAGTACAAAAGTTGTTACGGAAATCATTTTAATGCTAGGAAAATGTTTCACCAGCTGCACAAGGCAGCTGTAGGGTTCGGCCCACATCCCACAGGCCCAGACCCCACACAACCACAGCCCCATCGTGCCCCGTTTCTGCTCAGGTGGCAACGTGTTTGCCTCTTGGACTCGTCTGATGGTCTCCCTGGCAGCCCCACTGTCTGGGAAGCCCCAGAGACACTGCCAACGTGGCTCAACTTTCACCCTTAATTCTGGGACGTGGAGGTACTGTCCCCATTTCACAGGTGTGGGACTGGGGCTCAGCAAGTCAAGTGACTTGGTGGCAAAGCTGGAGATTTGAACCTAGCTGGGCTGGCTCCAGAGCCCCGTTTTTTGTGCTTAAAACAGGAACCCAGTCATAAGCAAGGCCAGTGCTCTTTCTGTTGGTTTAGTTTCCTTTGGGGAAAATGCCACACACAGGCTCTTACAGGAAGTTGGCTTCCAGCTTTTGGTCTGGAAAGCGAGGGCTCTGTGCGCGAGGATGGAGAGCGAGCACCAACAGGCACTGGCAGTGACTGCATTCATCAGTCCCCCAGTCCCGTCTCCCGACAGAGCTGTGCTTCGGGGTACAACAGTGCAAATGTGGAGGGGACGAGGGCGAAGGTTCAGTGACAGGGAAGCAGACCGAGAGGAGCGTAACCTGCCTCGGCCAGGGCCTGGCATCCTGGCCCCAAACGGGGGGATCCCTCCCAGCATCGGAGTGGGGAGTGGGCTCCGGCCCGGAAGCACAGCCCGGGAGAAGCCCCAGAGGAACGTGTCCGTCGTTCTGCCAGAGCGCGAGGCTCTGCTTTGGGGAGCACCGGCCACCACGCGGTGCTGCGAGGTGGCAGCACTGCCGCTCCTGTGGCTCCAGAGCCACCCGGAGGAGCACTAGCGAGCCCTCGGCAGAGCCCAGGGCCTTGGGCGGGCACCTGGACATTCACCCCCTTCAGATGGGAAATGGTGCTCTGAGGCTGGTCTGGCAAGGACACAGGACACGGGCCCCCACTCCTGCAGGGCGCCTGTCACATGCCGCAGCACTCCGGCCCAGGGCAGGGGGGGCCACAGGCAGAGTCAGAGGTGAGGCTCAGCTACACATTGCTGTGGGGAACGGGGGAGTTCCAGCCAAGGGCCGTGTGGGAGCCAGGCCCCTGCTGGAGTAGAGCACCCTCACGTCTATGACGGCTACTGGTTTTCAGGAAGGCAGGGTGACACAGGGTGACACAGGGTGACAGGGATCTGAGTCCGCGGGCAGCTCGCGCCCTGGACTTGCCAGCCCCTGCAGGGGAAGCGACGGCTAGCAGTGTCTCCGCCCGGCCAGCGTGGGCCCCCACTGCTGCCAGCTCGCCCACCAGCACAGGACAGCGGCCTGAGGCAGCAAGGTGAGGATGTCATCTCAGGGGCATGGCCAGGGCCCTCAGGCGGGCTCCGCCACAGGCATGGCCCTCTCTGCGGATCCCCAAAGCTTGTCTGTTCTTTCCTGGCTAACCTCCTGCCAGCCCACGAAGGTGGCAGAAGAGGGAAAGAAGTCACACAATATCCGCTCTGTGCAGCTCTGCTCAGCTCAGTGCTCAGACACCCAGCCGAGCACCCGGACTCTACTCTCAGGATTTGTTGGGGAGCTGCAGCGTCCGGGGCCAGCCCCTCCTCTTGCTCCAGCCTTTGTCTAGGCAGTTCCAGCCCTGAGAAACGAAGTGGGGACCCCAGCAACGTGAACTTCATGCTCAAGACCCCTTCCTGAACTTTGGCATAAAAGCTTAAGAGATGGTGGGGAACCACGCGGAAGCTCTCCTAACGAAGCTGACCTCAACAGGCCGCACTCGGTCCGCCGTCCACCAGGGCCAGCCCGGCAACTCTCCCTGTCGACCTGGTGGTCACATGAAGCCAGAGGGTGGCCCCTGAGCCTTTTCTCCCCTATGGACGGACCCTGTCCCTGGGGAGCAGAAACCAGAGTCCTTGGTTTTATGCCCTAGGAGGTCAGTTCTGGCAGGAGCCTCCTTCTGAGGAAGAAACAGGTGCACAGAGGGCAGGTGACCTGTCCAGGGTGTCACAGGGAGCTGGGGTGTGTAGCCAGGGGCCCTGGCTCCCTGGTCCACGGTAAGAAGGCATTGGATCCTCCATCAAAATAAATACTAAAAACAGCACCAAGTACCATTGTCCGCAGCGGGTTAGGCCTCCGTCCCCGCGGCTCTGCCAAAAGGCTGTACGTTTTCTTGCTACAGTCTAAATCGCTTAAACAACTGAAAAGCCGGAATGTTCCACACAGAATGCAGTCCCGTTAGGTGGCAGGTTCCACTGGGTGGCCTAAATAATCAATGTTTATCGCCTGCGTAAAGGATGTTGTAGTGGGATGTTTTATAGAGCAGGTAAACGGAGGGGGCGGCAGCCTCGGGGAACACGTGGTGGTTCAGGGCCGTGTCCATCTCGTCCACGTACTCCACCTGCAGGGCGATGTTCAGCGCCTGGGACAGGGCTGTGATCTGGATGTGGTCACACTCCATGGCCATGGGCTCCACTTCCTGTAAGGCCAAAGTGAACAGACAAGCCAGCTCAGGAGGGAGGCCTGGCGGACGGCCCGCGAGCTCGACCCTGGCCCCCAGGTCACGGGCGCAGCCTCTGCGCTGGGAAGCCGCCTCCCCACAGCCAGGAGGCAGCTGAGCCGACATCGGAAACAGGTGCACGCAGGGCAGGCAGCACAGCTGGAAAGCGCCAGAAGTGCACGAATTGCACCTGGCTGTTTTCTTAATTGCACAGACCCTCTACTGGTTCCTGAGAAGGGGTCACTAACCTTGCAGACTCTTTTTAAAAGGGAGCAAGGGGTTTTTCCAAGACGCTCAGGGCTAACAGGGACCCTGTGAGATTCCAAGCTCACTGCTTTTTTTTTTTTTTTAAATTTTTGACAGGCAGAGTGGACAGTGAGAGAGAGAGAGACAGAGAGAAAGGTCTTCCTTTGCCATTGGTTCACCCTCCAATAGCCGCTGCGGCCGGCGCGCTGCAGCTGGCGCACCGTGCTGATCCGAAGGCAGGAGCCAGGTGCGTCTCCTGGTCTCCCATGGGGTGCAGGGCCCAAACACCTGGGCCATCCTCCACTGCACTCCTGGGCCATAGCAGAGAGCTGGCCTGGAAGAGGGGCAACGGGGACAGAATCCGGCGCCCCGACCGGGACTAGAACCCGGTGTGCCGGCACCGCAAGGCGGAGGAGTAGCCTGTTGAGCCACGGCGCCGGCCCAAGGCCCAAGCTCACTGCTTCTGGAAGCCAGGCCGGTGAGTGAGCCAGGGGATGCGTAGGGGGTGGGCGGGTGGATGGTGGGTGAGTCCAGATGCTGAGTGATTGTCCAGTCTTTAAATACTGGCGACTTTCAGATAAATAGGGAATAAGAAAGGAAAGCCTCTTTTTTTTTTTTTTCTGCCAAGGACTATTTGGATATTTTGCAACACCCTTCTCGGGCCACCCATACAAAATGACCCACTACAGCCGGCGACAGCTCACTGGATTTCAAGCTTCTCCCGCGGTTGCCTCGGCAGAACGGATTCTGCAGGCCTGGTGCAGCCCGTGGCCCAGACGGCCCCGCCCCAGCTACACAAAGACACAGGCTCGGGCTGCTGCTGAGCAGTTTTGAAAACCAGTCCACGAAGGGCCAGCCCAAGCCCTTCATTTTCAGCAGGGCCGTCTGAGGCCTGGAGAGGGCCAAGCGTCGGGAGCGTGCTGTCTGCCCTGTGGAGGCTGACCCGCAGCTGTGACACCCACATCCCTGGTTAGGGACCCGCGGGGGGACGAAGTCCGTAAGAGACAGAGCCCCGAGCAGGGCCCAGGCCCGCGGCGCGAGCACCTACGTGAGTGCAGAAATCCTTGATGTCCATCTCGTCGTCGATGAAGTGGCGGAAGAAGTCGGCGCGGTTCCTGATGAAGGCGGACGTGAGCAGGCGCAGGAACTGCACGATGCGGTCCGAGGCGCCCTGGTCATTGAACACCTTCAGCAGGCTGGACACCGAGCCGTCTTTCTCCACCAGCTCCACCACGCTGTGGAACTGCGCCCAGCCGCCATCAGCTGGGGCGAGGGCGGGCAAGACCCACCCCGGCCCCTTCTGAATCAGCCCGAGACTCTGCCGACGCCCAGGGACCAGGCTCGGGACCTCAGCCTGGAGGCACGGCCGGGGCCAGTGGCCGGGTCTCCCTCCACCGGTGTCTGGGGCAGGACGCCCCGCCACTAACCGGACAGGAAGTCAATGGGGAGAGGGAGGCAGCTGAGGGCCTCTGGCCAGGGCCTGCTCCCTCTGCACTGCCAGCGGCCCAGGCCAACTCACAGCATTGAAGAAGTTCCGGAACTTGTGTTCCTCGAAGCCAGCGGCCAGCAGGTCATTTGGGGTCTGCAGGACACGTTCCTTGAACCTAAAGGACAGGAGACTGATGCTCACGGGGGCCACGGGGAGGCGCTGTGGCCCACACGCAGTAGGACTATGTCACCAGCAGGATGGGGCTGTGCTGACCGCTCTGTCTCCCTCCCGGGAGGGATCCCTCGAGGAGGCTGGCCACCCCATGTCACAGATGAGGAACTTGAGGCCATCACCACTCACTCTCCCCTCCCCCAGACATGTCCCTTGATCCATGCCGCCTCCCTGGCCCCATGGTCCCTGCCTTCTCATCACCGTCTCCGACTGGGACTCGGGACCTCTGGAGAGGCCGACGCAGCGTACCACATCAGCGTCAGGACACAACCGTTTCCAGAGAGATCCAGGGAGGGCGCCTGCCCGCGCACCAGCCTCATCCCCCCGCAGCCACTCCCCATTCGCCCATCACCTGTCCACACCTGCCGCTCCCCCTGCCCACACTTAGTGTGTGCCGGCTCTGCTGTGTCCACTCTGAGAGCCCAGCCACTGTTACATCTTTAAGAATTTTTGCCAGGGGCTGGCGCTGTGGCGTAAAAGGTTAAGCCTCTGCCTCCAGTGCCGGCATCCCATATGGGCGCCAGTCCCAGCTGTTCCACTTCCGATCCAGCTCTCTGCTATGGCCTGGGAAAGCAGTGGAAGATGACAGAAGTCCTTGGGCCCTGCACCCATGTGGGAAACCCGGAGGAAGCTCCTGGCTCCTGGCTTCGGATCAGCTCAGCTCTGGCCATTGCAGCCATTTAGGGAATGAACCTGCAGATGTAAGACCTCTCTCTCTCTCTCTCCAGACAGAGCCGCCCTCTGTGCTGTTACCTTCAGATCCAGCCCGGCTGGGTTACACACACTCAGGACCTGGGCGAGCAGGAATTACTCCAAACAGCAGGAGAAGCCTTTTTGCTTGCTGTGTTGTCTTTGGAGTGAGTGAGCAAGAACCAGGCAGGTGCAGTGCGTCTCGCCTGGGCCGACCCAGACCTCTGAGTGAAGCTGGGGGTGGCAGAGGGCCTGGGAGGTCGTGATTCCGCCCCAGCTCCACCAGGGTGGGCAGCCGGGCTTAGGGAAGCCCGGCTGCCCACCCTAACGTCAAACACCTCTGCTGGGAAGCCCTCCAGCTCACCGTCTGGGTAAGTAACCCAGCAGAGAACACAGCCTCGAGGAGCTGCCCCACTCACCTGAGGATCTCCCTGCTCTTGCCCAGCAGGGACTCCAGGTAGGAGTAGCCCAAGGCCCGGTAGAAGCAGTTGCCATCCCCTTTGGTCTTGCGGATCGCCGTGAACCGTTTGCTGAGTTCCTGGGGGAGAAGGACACAGAGACATTGCAGCAACTGGACACATGGGCACCCTGGGCACTCAGGCAACCTGGGTACACAGGCATCTGGGGCACATGGGCACCCTGGGTATACAGGCACCCTAGGCACACGGGCATCCTGGGTGCACGGGCATCCTGAGTACATGGGCATCCTGGGTACACGGCACCCTGGGCATACGGTACCCTGGGAACATGGGCTCCCTGGGTATACAGGCACCCTAGGCACACGGGCATCCTGAGTACAGGGGCATCCTGGGTACACGGCACCCTGGGCATACGGTACCCTGGGAACATGGGCTCCCTGGGTATACAGGCACCTTAGGCACACGGGCATTCTAGGCACAGGCACCTGGGAACATGGGCTCCCTGGGCACACAGGCACCCTGGGTACATGGGCATCATGGGCACACGGGCTCCCTGGGCACATGGGCATCATGGGCACATGGGCACCCTGGGTACACAGGAACCCTGGGCACACGGCATCCTGGACAAAACGGGCATCCTGGTTACACGGGAGCCCTGGGCACAGGCACCCTGGGCACAGGCACCCTGGGCACAGGCATCCCCGCAGCCCTCCAAAGGCTCCCACCAGGCCTGGCCTCCCCACACTGCCCCTCCCTCTGAAGTGGCCTGCAGTCCCCCTGTCTGCCTGTGGGGCTACAGTGAGGGTCTGGACAGCACAGAGCGGGGTTCTCCAGCGGTCGGGCAGTCCCCACTGGCACTGAAGCCATGAGGAGGCTCAGAGCTGGCGCTGGCCCGCGGTGGGGGCAGGTGGCGCTCGCCGGAGACCCTGTCCTCATCTCTTCTCCAAGGAGGACCCCCGGGAAAGGGAGAGCCCGCGTGCCAGCCGGCAGTGCTGGGTGGGTGGGGGAATGGATGGGAAGATGGATACACGGGTGGGTGGATGGACAGACAGGAAGGATGGAGGACACAAAGGAGCTTGACTTACTACAGCATGAAGATTGTTAGGTTTGCATATGCTAGTCTATAAAATGCTCCCTGGGGCTGAACTCGGCCACTGCAGCCGCTGCCCAGACCCGTGCACCCGCAGGCCCAGTGCTGCCTGTCCGAGAGGAACCTGGGGGGTTCTAAGGGGCTGGGGCAGCATCTTCCACCAGCACCAGAGCAAGTGCACCCCGCAGGCTGAGGCGGGGCCACCCCGTAGGCCTCCCAGCAACCACCCCTTCCGTCTGGGCAGCAGGTGTGGGCCTTCCCTCTAGGGCCCCTGGGACACTGGCCGCACCTACGGCTTCTGAGATCAGGCTGCCCGGGCTCCTGAATGCCCCTTGTTCGACTTCTATGCCTGTTTCCCCAGCGGTACAATGGGGATAACAAAAGTTCTGAGCTCACAGAGTCACGCTCTAGACGCGGCGAGTACAGGGAACGCTTGGGAGGGAGCTAAGCGCTCAGAAGCCGCTTTCTTATTTTCTGACAGTGACCGGACTTCCTGCTAAGGCCAACATTGACCTGTGCCTTCAACGTCCCGGGCGCCCGGTGCAAACGCTCAGCCTTCCGCTTCCGAAGCGCAGCGCCCTGCTTGCTCCCAGCCTCGGTTTGCGTGGGACCTGCTCCCCTCCACTCCGCCTCACCTGGATTTTCCTCTGGTAAATCCTGTTTTCAGGGTGGTCCCGAAGAATGGAGAGGATGTCGCATTTTTCAGATATGAGGTTGAACGATGTTTCACTCTGAAAGACAGGGCACGCGAAGCGCTGTGATGAACTCCAAAGCGACCGACGGGGTGCACCGAGCGGCTGGCCCCCGGCTGCTCGCTCCGACCCATGACGGGCATGCGCCACTAGGTTCCCAGCATCGCGGATGCCTGCCTAGCATGGACTGTCACACACCCGGGACGGGGACAGTCAGGGTGGCACCTTCACAGAGCAGCACCCGTGGTCACAAGGAAACTCACCTTGTAGCTTACAAACTGGTTCATTTTATAGACTAGAATACGCAAACCTAACAGTCTTCATGCTGCATAAGTCAAGCTCCTTTGTGTCCTCCATGCTTTCTGTCCATATATCCACCCACCCATGTATCCATCCTCCCGCCCACCCATCCATCCACCCATCCATCCATCTATCCATCCACCCACCCATGCACCCACCTATCCATCCACCCACCCATGCACCCACCTATCCATCCACCCACCCACCCCATACACACACACACACACACACACACACACACACATACATCCTTTTATTCGTGTGACAACTCCTGACCATTCAGCCCACGCCAGACTCTACGACCCATGCTGGGAAAACAGAGGTAAGAACCTCCAGCTCCCTCCCCTGGCAAGGCTCAGGGTCTAGGGGAAAAACAGTGATGAGATGCAGAGGCCACCAGAGGAGGCCACACCAGGTGGCACTGGCACACAGAGGAGGTCTGGGCTGCCAGGCAAGTTTCAGAGCTGGGAGGTCACAGAGCAGAAAGGCCATGGAGGCCAGCATCACACACCGCCTACTGGTGAGAGTTGGTACTGCAGCCAGGCGCTGACGGGGTCAATTCCAACCCAGAGAGAAGCTTACACAAATCTAGCTTTATGGACCTCAGTGTTAGAGCAAGCTGATAGTGAGTCACCGGTTCTGAGCTACTCTACATCATGGAAGTGTGACATCAGCACAGAACAAAACGACCACCGGCGTTCAGTCAACTCTGCGCTCACACGGCGATTATCTGCAGGATCCCAGAGCTTCAGAGCTCCGTGGTGGCTGTGCCCCGGGCAGACGGCAAGGTGACAAACAGGAGATGCAGGCAAACAGCAGGTGCACCTGCTACACCCCCGGCGCGCCCCTGGCCCACATCATTGCAGAAGCTCCTCCCTGGCCTCCCGGGGGCTTGTCTGTCTGGTTTTTGCACTCAGTGATTCGAAATGACGGCTGGGGTCTACGGGCCACGGGTTGTACCGCAGAACAGCTGCCTGTCTCTCAGGGCTCATGGTGGAGAAACGGAAATAAAGATGAGTTTAAATTATATGCTAAAGCATCCGTAGCACGAGAGGCACCATTTCAGCCAGCTGAGGGTATGTGGTCCGGCGCCAACCAGTCCCTCCACATCAGGGTGACTGTCACTGCCACCCCTCTCCAGAGCTCCCTCGACTTCTGACCGGGCACGCCGAGCCCCACCCCTGTACCCCGTCCTGGTCTCCAGCATCCGCCACTCTGCTCTGCCGTCTCTAGGAACTTCACATTTACTCTTTAATTTATTTAAAAGGTGGAGCAACAGGGGGAGGGGGCAGGATATCTTCTATCCACTGGTTCACTCTTGGACAAAACCAGGAACCTGAAACTCCATCCAGATCTCCGACCTGGGTGGCAGGGGACCAAGGACCTGCGCTGTCTTCTGCCGCCTTCCCAGGTGCATTAGCAGGGAGCTGGATCAGAAGCAGAGAGGCTGGGACTCGAACAAGCGCTTATATGGGCTGCTGGCTCCCCTGCCACAACACCCACGCGTGTGTCTGTCTCTTTAAGCCCAGAGTTGCACATGCGTGTATCAGGTCTGCACACACATCATCCTGGAGATGCCGTGGGGTCTCCCTGTCCTCACTCCACACTGCGTAGGCTCCCGGGTGACGGTGCCGCGAGTTAGCTCCAGTGCCCCATCTAGTCCCCGGTGTGCCGAATCAGGGCACTTGGGGGACAAGCAGGTTTGCACACCCCCAGGATCACCCGCAGCCCGAGGAGGTCCTCGCCCCGCCCCTGCCAACACAGTGGGGGCAGCACGAGAGACACACAGAGCTCGGCCCACCCTCCACTCACGAGCTGTTGTCCGAGCCATCCCCCAGGATCGACAGGTGGTGGACCTTTGGGGGGTGCTAGTGGGAGGTCCTTAGGCCACTGGGGGCACTGCCCTTGGAAGGAGTAGGTGGCTCTCCTGGCTCCCTGAGTTAGGTGTCGCTGGATGGCTGCCATCACGGAGTAATCTGGCCCTCCGGCCTCTCTGGCTTCCCTCTGATAATGAAATCTCTTTCACATGGGCTCCTGCCGCCGGGATGTCATCTGACCCCAGCTCAGTGGGCGCCACGCCCCAAACCTCCAGCCCCGTGAGCCACCTGACCTCCTGTGTGTACGATGTGACCCAGCCCCAGGAATTTCGTAGTAGCCATGGAAAACTGGCTAGAACATTAACCCGCAGACCAGGGACAAGGCTCGGGGCTTGACCTTGGCTAACCATAATCAGGGTCAGCTTTTTAAATCATGGCTGCGGAGGTCCAGGGAGTGATGCAGAAAGAAGAGACAGGCAGGTTGTGCCTGACTGTCCTGTCCGACCTCATCGGGCCACATGAAAGGATTTAGCTCTTTAATTGCTGGTTTGCAAATAGACACTAATTAATGAAGTCAGGCGGATGGCACCTCGACCGGGAAACAGTTTTTAGCACGTTGAGGCAAGGAACACGTTTCACAACAGGCTGGCCTCACACTCACGCCTTGCCTGTGACCCCCCCCCCCAACGTGCCCTTGTGCATTGCACCTGCAGCTCTGGCTCTGGGGCATCCGGCCTCCCTGTGGGGCCCAGGCAAGCCCCACCCATGCTGGGAGGCAGCCTCGCTAAGCAGGTCAGGCTCCTAGCAGCACAGCCCGGCACTAGCCCGGCCTCAGGCTACCAGCTCCTTCCCAGAGGAGGTTGCAGCCTCCAGGCTCCCCTCCAGCAGGGCAGGGGTCAGCACCAGGCTGCCCTGTCCTCTCAGTCACTTCCAGCGGTTCACCAGGGCTCCAGTGCCGGCCTTATCCATCTGGGGTTGGGGTCTCCACGTGGTCTATTACAGGGGCTGGAAGGAAACGTCTTTAAACACTGCCTTGGTGGGGGGCTGGCACTGTGGCACAGCAGGTTATGGCACAGCAGGTTATGCCTGTGACACTGGCATCCCATACGAGCACCGGTTCGAGTCCCAGCTCGTCCACTTCTTATCCAGCTCCATGTGGGACTGGTTGAAGCTCCTGGCTACTGGTTTCAAATCTTCACAGCTCTGACCATTGCGGCCATTTGGGGAGTGAACCAGCAGATGGAAGATCTCTCTCGCCCTCTCTCTGTAACTCTGCTTTTCAATAGATAAAATAAATCTTAAAAAGAAATCTGACTTGGGATATGACATGTAATACACACATAGAATATGCTGTGTAGGGGCCGGTGCTGTGGTGCAGTGGGTTAGCGCCCTGGCCTGCAGCGCCGGCATCCCATATGGGCACCGGTTCAAGACCTGGTTGCTCCACTTCCAATCCAGTTCCCTGCTATGGCCTGGGAAAGCAGTGGAGGATGGCCTGGATCCTTGGGCTCCTGCACCCGCGTGGGAGACCTGAAAGAAGCTCCTGGCTCCCGACTTCGGATCAGCGCAGCTCCGGCCATTGCAGCCAACTGGGGAGTGAACCATCGGGTAGAGAACCTCTCTCTCTCTGCCTCTCCTTCTCTCTCTGTGTAACTGTGTAACTCTGACTTGTGAATAAATAAATAAATCTTAAAAAAAAGAATATGCTGTATAATACATGGATGGAGACTGATACCCACATGGAGCATGACACATATGTTGTCATGTGATACACGTGATACATATGTGGAGTGTGACATGTGCTACATATATGGGTAGGACTGTAGTACACGTATGAAACAGTGCATGGAACACATGTACAGAGTAGGGTGTGTGATACACACAAGGAGTATGAGATGAGATACACGTATGAGGTGTGGCATGTAGCGTGTGTCTGGAGTGCTGGAACGTGTTGCAGAGACGGGATGCGTGTGATCAGAAACATCTGGAGGCCACGGATCCAGGGGAGACCTGTTGTCCTGCGTGAGTTTCCTGTGGCTGCTGTTACAAATCAGCAGGAGCTCGGAGCCTTCAAACAGCACACACTTATTATCTTACGGTGCCGGAGGTCCGGAGTCGAGAGCCCGGCTCCTGGCTAAGCCAAGACAACACAGTGCCGCGTGCCGTGGGGAGGCTCCAGTAGGACCCGCCTCCCTGCCTTCTCCACACCTGGAGGCCCCCTGCTGGCCTCCCACTGGCTCTGACACCCCACTTCCCAAGGACTCTGATGCCCCGCCTCCCACTGGCTCTGACGCCCTGCCTCCCACTGGCTCTGACACCCCACTTCCCAAGGACTCTGACGCCCTGCCTCCCACTGGCTCTGACACCCCACTTCCCAAGGACTCTGACGCCCTGCCTCCCACTGGCTCTGACACCCCACTTCCCAAGGACTCTGATGCCCCGCCTCCCACTGGCTCTGACGCCCTGCCTCCCACTGGCTCTGACACCCCACTTCCCAAGGACTCTGACGCCCTGCCTCCCACTGGCTCTGACACCCCACTTCCCAAGGACTCTGACGCCCTGCCTCCCACTGGCTCTGACACCCCACTTCCCAAGGACTCTGATGCCCCGCCCCCTTCAGGCTCTGACGCCCCACCTCCCACCTGGAAAGGACTCCAGTGGCCGCATCATCTCCCCTCCCTGACACCTCAGGCTACTCTCCCCATCCCTTAACTTAACCTCACCTGCAAAGTCCACTTGCCATGGGGCGCAGGAGGTGGACATCCTGGCGGGCAGGGGCCAGCCTCCTCACGCCCCTTCTCTGCCGTCCGGCTAGTCACCCGCTCCCCTCCTTCAACGCCTGCACTCAGCCCCGGCTCTTCCTCTCTGGCCCTGGTCTTTCCCTAGGACTGCAGCCCCCGGGGATGTCCGAGCAGCATCTGGACTCACCTGTCCCTGAACCCTCTCCTGTCCCATCTGACCCCTTCCCTCCCTTCATCCAGCCAGAGCTCGCCCCCGAGGCCCGGGAGCCCTCTTCCAGTCTCTCTCCCCTCACCGGCTCTGCTCCTGGGTCCAGTCCGAGCCACCACCATCACCCTCCAGAGGGGCTGCAACACCATGTCGCTGCCTGACCTCCTGGCTTTCACTCCTACCTCAATCCTGACCCATTCTCCACGCACAGCCAAGGCACAGGCCTCTGCCATGGCCTGAGTGTCCCCTCCTAACCACGTGATGAATCTGCCATCGCAACTGTACTCAGAGGAAGGGGCTTTACGGGGGGTTTGGGGCCCGATGGCTCAGCCTCTGGGAATGGACTAAGGCCATTGTCACGGGAACGCCCCCACCGCCACCCCGCTCTCTCTCGCCCTCTCTGCTCTCCCTCCCATGGGATGCCTGCCTGTTGGGAATCAGCAAGAAGCCCTCCACATCTCCCGGGACCCTGATGTTGGACTCCCGGCTCCAGAACTGTGAACCTCGTGTACTGCACTGCTGTTATAAACTTCCTAGTCTGTGCTATTCTGTTGCGGCAGCAAAACCAGACAAGACATAACAAGGTACCAGGAGCGGGCGCTGCTTAGCAAACTCCTAACCAGGTAAGTGGTCCTGGAACTGGGCAGGGTAGAGGCTGGAAAAGGCCTGTGCTGCTGTGAGTGACGCATTCTGGGTGATTCTGGTGAGGCCTAGGAGAGGAGGGGGCTGGGGGGCGAGTGAACCCCGTTAGGAGCCCTGAGTGGTCCCAGCTGGGATGCTGGCAGAACTATGGACAGCAGAGGCCACTCTGAGGAGCCCTCCGACGGCAATGAGGAACAGGGCACTGGACACTGGAGAAAGGGCCGTCCTTGTTACACTGGGCAGAGAACTCAGCTGGGCCGCGCCCATGCCTGGGGGCCTGGTCGAAACCGCTGTCTGGAGGCAGAAGTCTTGAACCAGCAGAGGATAATGCACGGCTCCTTTTAACCACAGAGAGAAAAACGGGAGCGGAGAGAGATTCTTCAAGGTGGGATTCGTAATCAAAAGGGAAGCACAGCAGAAGGATTTGGAAACTCACAGCCTGGCCGTGGAAAGAAAGAGAAGAGTTGTTCCGAGAGCAGGCAAAGGAAGCCAGCGCTGTTTCAGAGATGTTGGGTGCCTGGGGGAGGCTCTCAGACCTCAGCCCCTGCAGCCCTGGGCCACTCCGCGCATCCAGAGCAGCAGCCCCTGGGCCACCCGAGGAAGCCCCTCGGGCCTGGATGCGGCGTGGGCTGCCACACTGATGCACGAGCAGTCATCACGGGAGTGACCACGAGCTGCTCGCTCTGCAGGCTCCCAGAAGGCAAGAGCTCCGGGGCCACGGTGCCTCCATGTAACTCTCGGAAAGACAGTGTGCAGGCCCATGCAGAAACTCACCACGGGGTGGAGTCACTGCCCAGTCCCCACGAGGAGAACGGCCAGTGGAGCCAGGGGAGAGGAGCCACCACTGAGACCCCAGAACTGTTGAGCCATCAGCGTGGAACCCCAGCCCAGAAGAGCTGCAGGCACCAGACCCCCCCACCCCACCCCGAGAGCGCTCTCACGTGGGCTGAGCCCAGCAAAGCCACCCAGCGGGGCTGCCCGAGGCCGTGGGGGCCCAGCTCCTGCCCAGCGTGAATGCTGCCCACCTCGCTGGGTCCTGGACGCACCTGGGGCCAGTCACTCCTTTCTTCCTGCCTACTTTTCCCTTGGGAGTGTAAATGTCGGTTCTCTGCCTGTCCCAGGCGTCCTCGGCTGGCGCGTCGCGTGCTCGATTCCACAGCGGCTGCGCCTCGCTGGGGGCGAACCTTGCCTTGGGTCTCAGCCGTAACTGACTCAGGTGAGACTGTACTTGGGGCTTTTGAGCCAGTGCTGGGAGGAGGCAGGCTGCTTGGGCTACTGGGATGGGGGGAGTGTATTTCGCAGGTGAGAAGGACAGGTGGTTTGGGGGCGGGGTGCTGTGGCTGGAATGTCTGCCCCCTCCCCCGCCCCAGGTTCAGGCTGAACAGTTGTAAGAGCACTGGAACAGCACGAGGGGCCTTTAAGAGGGTTCCGCCCTCCTCCCCTCCCTGCCCTCATCCCTGCTGCTGCCGCAGGGAGCACTCGCCCCCTGCCCTGCTGGCCCCCTGCCGTGCTCGCCCCCTGCCCTGCTCGCCCCCCCCCCCCGCCCTTTGGATGTTATGATGCGGCCAGGAGCCCTCAACAGGTGTGGGTGCCTGGGTGTTGGACGACCCGGCTTCCCAGCCTCCCAAACTTCGAGCCGCTGGACTTCCGGTAAGCTTCCAGTCTGTGGCAGGTGCATGGAGCAGGCTAAGACACCTGGAGTGGCTTCCTACGGCTTCCTCTACTCCCAGGCGGGACCCGAGGGCCCCGGCCCACCCCAGTCCCCTGGCTCCAGTCACTGTGGCCCTCATTCTGTTCCACCCACGTCCACCTCAGGGCATTGGCACATGCTGTTCCAGCTGGCTGGCTGCTCCCCTGACCCCTCACACGACTCGGGTGACGTCACCTCCTCCAAGACGCCGTCCCTGACCATCCTGTCTGAAGCTGCCCCTCCCGCCTCCCTGTCATCTTGCATCAGGGAGGGTGCACACTCTGGCTTCCTCCATGAGAATGTCACCCCACCAGGGCGGGGCCGTGGCCTCTCTCTGTCCAGGTCCTGGCACGCAGCAATCCTCCAAATATGTGTCCGACAGGCTGGCGTTGTGGTGCAGCAGGCGTAGCCACCAGCTGCCATGTCACACCTACACGTGCCCTGGTTCGAATCCCGGCTGCTCTGCTTCCTAACCAGTCCCTGCCAATGGGCCCCTGCACCCACGTGGCCATTTGGGGAGTGAACCAGTGGATGTAAGATCTCTCTCTTTCTGCCTTTCAAATAAGATAAAATAAATCAGAAAACCAGCATGTCTCGCGCACCATGGGGTGGGCGCTGCACCCATGGGGAAGGGGTCACTGCAGCTGTCCCGAGCTGAGGTCACCCTGGGCAGGTGGGCCCCTAATCCCATATGACTGGCACCCTGGTCAGAAGGGGACATGGGGACAGACGCACACACAGGGAACACCCGGTGGAGACGGAGCTGAGGTCCCACAGTGCCTGCTCGGAGCCTTCGCGGGGAGCACGGCCCTGCCACCCTGGAGCCTGGGCTCCTGCTGCCGGGAGCAGGGCGGGAAGCAGTCCCAGAGGTTCTCCCCCGCTCTGCAGTCCCTGCCGACCACACAGCGAGTGAAGGGCTCAGCAAACGGAGGCACAGGTCTCGCCCTGCAGCTCTGTGTCCACTGCTGAGGGACTGCCCAAGCCAGACTCCGCTGACTTGTCAAGGACAGGGAGTTTGAAACAGGAAAGCCAAGCAGGGCCTCTGTCCAAGGACATGCTCATCTGTCCCCCACACCCACCCCAACTCACCACCAACCACGCCAAGCCAACTCAGTCGACGCAAAACCATGTGGCCCATGGTGCCCGGCACACAGTAGGCACCCTGTGAGCCAAAGAGACTCCTCACACATCTCCTGCTCCCCAGAGTTCCCAAGCAGCTCCCTGTTTGGGAGACAGGCACCCAGGTCCCCACGGAGGAGTGGCAGTCTGGTGCTCTGACCCCACCTGTCCCCTAACTTGGGAGAGTCTGGCTGGGTGCGAGGCAGAGCCAGGGACCCCTCTGCGTAGCACAAAGGGCAGAAGGTGAGTCCCAGCACCCAGGTCGCTCTCAGTCCCCCGCAGTGGTCAGCGGACAGGCCAGCCTCCAGGTACCACGGCGTGACTAAAGCTGTCACCACCCCAGCTCCCTCCCTCGCGGCTCAGTGATGGCGGGTTGCCTTCCAGGAGCGGCACAGCCAGGTAAGCCCTTGGGCCCCAGGCAGAAGCAGGAAGGGGTCCTTCCAGATGCCCCGGGGCCCCTGGCCATGCCCCAGCCCAGCTGGATTGTGAGGGACAGCCCGGCTCGGGTGCCCTGGCTGCCACCCACGCAGTACCCAGAACCTGCCTGGCCGTGACCACACTCTGACCCGAGCCCCAGCAGCATCCTGCACCACTGACCCATTTTCCTGCCCAGACATGGGGGGGGCGGGGAGGACGCCAAGCCCACGGGGCCAGGCACCTGCGCACACCCACTTCACAGGAGAACCGGGGCCTCATGGCAGCCCATTGGAGGGATGTGCAAAACAGCAAAACTCTTGGCTTTCCAAGGGGTAGAGGTGAGACGGCTGAACCAGAGCTGTGTGGCCCAAAGCCAGGCCAGCAGCTGCCACCCTCTGCGAAGGGCCTTGGGAGCCACTCACACCCAGCCCCCTGCAGGATGCCTGTCTCCAGGGGCACCCTGGCAGGTGGGCTGGTTCCACACAAAGAGCACTGGGCTTGGAGTTTAAGTCCAAGTGCCAGTCCCTTCCCTGTTTGGTCTGTTCCTCCACTCACACCAGCCCAGGGTCTGGCCTGGCTCAGGGGGTACCCGGAGTCGCACTGCTCCACCGGACTCTGGATCAGGGGTCTTTCTTGTCTGTGTTCCGGGACCCCCAACTCATGCACCTCACTGTGCGTGGATCTGAACTCAAAGACCTGCGGACGTCCGAGCCTGGCTGGACGTCTGGCCGCGCACAGAGACAGGCGACCTGGCCACCAGTGCAGCCTCTGGGTCCACTCACGGACTGGCTGGGGAGCCGGGGACGGGAGGGTGGTCTTCCATGGCGGAGCCCTCGGGTCGGTGGGTGGGGCCGTGAGCTGCCCACTGGGACGCTTAACAAAGAGGGGACGACACGCAGCCCCGGGGCCTCCTGGTCCTGCTCCAGTCGAGGGCACCTACCTGGTGCCTTGGGGTCGGCACCCTCAGGGCAACCTGGGGCGGACTTGAAGCGGGGGCAGCGGGCCGAGGCGGCTCTCCCTGGTGGGACGTGCACAGGCGACAGATGAACACGCCCCCGGGGTTCCCCGCACTCCCGGGGATCCGAAGGCCGTGGGGACAGCACCTGGAACTGAGTCCGGCGCCGGACCCCCGGCCCGCGAGTGCACATGCGCCCTGGCGGCGACCCCGCCCACAGTGTTCCCTTCCCGCTCCCCCTTCGCGGTTCCCCCCACGACCACTGACCATAGTGACCGGAGACGCCGGGCCAGGTTCCGCCCCAGAGAGGAGCGATCCGGTGCCGGAGGAAGCCACGGGAGGTGCTGGCCGGCTCCGCCGTTGGGTCGGGCGGCGGGGCCCTCGAGGGCGCTGGGGTGAGTGGGGAATACACCCGACCGCTCCGCAAACCAAAGGCTAGCCCTCCACTGTGTCCCAGCAAGACACACGCCCCGCGATTGACGTCTGAAGCGAGCAATCAGAAGCCGGGACACTGGACGTCACAGAAAGTGGGTGGGACTTCACGCGGTCTCAGCCTATACTTTAGGGCCTATTTGACAGGAGACCGCCCCCTTTTAAAGACACAGAAAGCTTTTAAGTAGCTAGGGAGTTTTCCCAACCCAGAAAGGTTCTCCTTTGAAAAGGCTGAAGGGCTTTTGAGCCAAACTGCAAATTGAAGTCCTCTGGAAGATTAGCTGGCCCTCATTAATTCATAAACAAGGTCGCACAGTTTGCTCAAGATGAGAGGCCAGGCACTTAGGGAACACGTGTCCAGGAACATGAAGTCACCCACCTGCTCCCTTGTGGCTTCTAAACAATGTTTCACCACCGTGCACCCATCAATCAGTGGTCGCCCTGCACCCAATTAAGGTTTGCAGGCGAGCGGACCTCCGCGGCGGCTGACGCTTCGGCCGTGGGCAAGCCGGACGGCCCACGCCGCTCCTCACCCGGGAGCAGACGCGGTCACTCACAGCTCCGCGGGCGGGGCGGGACTCTCTGCGCGGCCCCTCTTCTGCTTGGGGGCTCTCAGCTTAGGGCGGTGCGGGAGAACTCCAGCAGCCCCTTGTGCAGGCACGCGGCTGGGCTCTTGTCTTCCACTCTGGCCTCATTTCCTGGGTGTGGGGTGTGGGGGTCCACAGAGGCCCCAGGGCCAGGCGCGGCACTGGCCAAGTTTTCCCAGCTCCAGGGCAACAGAGCACCTGCCCGTGAGCCCCAACACCCAATGTGTATCCGCCGGGAACGTCCACCCAAAACTATGGGGTGGGTCCTGCTGGTACGGCCCCTGCTTTACAGACGGGGAAACTGAGGCACGGGGAGATGAAGTTTCCTGCCCGGATCCACGCGGCACACGTGTGAGTCACTCAGCCCCCAGGCAGTGTGAGTCAGGCGCTGTTTTTATTTTATTTTTATTTGAGAGGCAGCGAAGCAGTGAGGAGACAGAGCACTCTTGTGGGCTGGTTCACTCCCCAAATGCCTGCCACGGCCGAGGGCTGAAGCTAGAATTCAGTCCACGTCTCCCACGTGGACGCAGGAACCCAAAGGCTTGAGCCATCAGCACCGCCTTCCAGGGTCTGCAGGAGCAGGAATCGGTTGTCAGCAGCCAGGAGCCCAGGCACTCCGGTGTGGGCTGCAGGATCCCGGCCACCATGCTACTAAGCCAAGTACCCGGCCCCAGAACCTCGATTCACTCGGAGGAGTGATGGCTCAAGTACTCAGGCCCCTGGACCCATGTGGGAGACCCAGATGGAGTCCCTGGCTCTCAGCTTCAGCCTGGGCCATAGCGGCCATTTGGGGAGTGGACCAGCCGGGACTTGAACCAGCGCCCTTATAGGATGCCGGCACTGCAGGCAACGGCCTTACCCGCTATGCCACAGCGCCGGCTCCATTATTTATTCTTTTTTAAAAATTGTATTTATTTGAAAGGTAGAGAGACAGGGAGAGATGGTCCCTCGGTGCTTCACCCCCCAAATCCCAATAAACAGGTCTGGACCAGGATGAAGCTGGGTCCTGGGAACTCTATCCAGGGATCCCGGGGTGGGGGTGGGGGGCGGCAGGGACCCAAGTGCTGAGTCATCACTTGCTCCTAGGCCCTGCGTTCGCAGGAGCCGGAATCGGCAGGGAGATGGCTCCGACCCTGGCGCCAGGATATGGGACGCAGGTGTTCCTAGCAGCGGCCCCACCGCTGTGCCCCGTGCCGGTCCCACGCATCCTCATCTGAGCGTATGAGGATGTACCCCGCTCCCTGAAGGCCTCCCCCATGCCAGGCCCCACACCGGGCGCTGGGAAAGATGCCAAGACAAAGCCTCTCTTCCGAGACTGCACCTTGTAGGGCAAGAATAACCGTGCCAGCAGCCAGGCAGCAACTTTTGAGGGGCAGGGGCCGTCAGGAGCCCTGTGGGAGGGTCTGGGGCAGGCGGGGCTGGGAGGGCTTCCTGGAGGAGGTGAGACGTAAAGTGGCCTGGGGAAGAGAGGGAGGAGCGAGAGGGAACGCCTCCCCCATCCCGCCCACCTGGGTCCTGCAGCCGGAGCCCTGCCCGCTCTGGCTGCCCGCTGGGCTGGCTGGGGCGCTGCTCTGCTCAGCTCACCGCAGAGGCCCGGGTGATGAGAGCTGGTGCCCCCGGCTGCTCGCTCTCGCAGGGTTGCTCACCAGGAAGACGCCCGGCACACAGGAGCACCAGGGCAATGCCTCCTGTGCTGCTCACTGCCCAACCACGTCCCGTCCCGGGGATTCTTGCTCTATCTGGAGGCCAATGACCCGAATTCACATCCTGGCTCAGCCGCTTGGCCTGCTGTGTGATCTCAGACAGGCCGCTTGACTGCCAGAGATGCAGCTTCCTCCTGGGGAGGGGAGTGAAGAGAGCAGGGCGTCAGGGCTCATGGGTGGGCATGGGTGGGGGGGCGCCGTGGCCTGTGAGCAGCGTTCCGGTGCCCATGAGGGAGTTGCCGCGGCAGGGGATCGCCACGGCCCTAAGTCTCTCACACATTCAGGCGTGCACCTGCTCACGCCGCCCTGGACACCCGCCCCGTGCCAGGCTCCCTCTCCTGGGCTCTGTGAGTTCAGCATTTTGTGCACGACAGAACTGCAGGAAGTCCACGCTGTGGCCAGTGAGGGGCGGGCAATGCTGGACAGCAGATGGTGCCAGTCTTCCCCAGAAGCACCTGCAGGGTGCTTGAGACATCCTCATGGATGCCCTGGGCCAGGCTGCCACTCTGTGGCCTCCCAAGAGCCCCAGCAGCTCCTGAGCCATGAGTGGGGCCGGGCAGAACCTCAGCCCCAGAGTGGGGTGGGAGCAAAGGTGGGCGTGCCCAGCACCTTTCAGCAGGGGTCTTGTGAGGGAAGCCTCTTCCAGGGTTTTCCTGTGACCCCTGTCTGGCCAGCTTCCTATGTGGAGAGCAGGACTCAGATCAGACCCAAGCTCCAAGGCTGGAGACCAAGTGGGGCGCGCTCAGAGCAGGAGCCAGCGGTCGCAGGGAGGGGCCCACAGAACCAGAGCCCATGAACTGTAGGAACTGACCAGAGGCAGGGCCGACAGCCTCAGGCGTCTCACGTGGGTGACAGATGCGACCGTCAGCCTGATTCTTGGGAATCCCAAAGGTTAGGGTCCGTGAGACGCCAAGAATTGGTTCCCATTTTTGAATAAAGCATGTCTGGCGATGATAGTGGTTCAAGGCGTATCACAGAAACTCCTGGGGAACTGCGGTTCGTGGGGCGGGGCGGGGCGGGGCTCCCGCCCTCTCCCCCCACCCCCAGCATCCCTAGTGACTGGGTGGGCGGGGTCCCCAGCCAGCGAGTGGAAGTTGAACAAGTGTGCAGGTGAATCAGACAGCTGTTGCATGTGTGTGTGTGACAGACAGCCTCAACCGTCGCTGGCTCCAGTTACCAGGGTTTATTTCTCTCTCCTGGGCCTGTGGGCTGGTTGAGGACCGACGATGCTGGGGATCCCAGCTGCAGGTTGGTGTGCGTGTCTGCCCACAGCCAAGCTCTGCAGGATAGTGTTTCAAGCCTCTGCTGAGGTCACAATCCACTGACATCTTATTGGTCAAAGCAGGTCACATGGCCAAGCTAGAGTCAAGAGAGGGGGCGTGGCGAGTCAGGAGGAGGAGCCCTGAGACTGCTAATGCAGGCTACTGTATGGGATTGGGGGCGGGGGTCACCTCTTTGCTCCCTGGGGCCATGGTCATCCCCCTTAGAAGCATGGCTTCATGCACAGTTGGCTCCCACCCCTGTGGTAGCCACACCTGCAGATTCAGCCAACCGTGCATAGAAAAGTCAGTGTGCTGGTTCTGGTCCCGGCTGCTCCTCTTCCGATCCAGCTCCCTGCTAATGGCCCGGGAAGGCAGTGGGCCCATGTGCTTGGGCCCTGCACCCACGTGGGAGACTTCGATGAAGCTCCTGGTTTTGGATCAGCCCAGCTCTGGCCATTTGGGGAGTGAACTAGGGATGGAAGACCTCTCTCTCTCTCTCTCTCTCTCTCTCTCTCTCTCTCTGTGTGTGTGTGTGTGTGTGTGTCTCCCTCTATCTATAACTCTACCTCTCAAATAAATAAATTAAATCTTAAAAAAAAAATCCACGTCCCACATGGGTGTGCTTGACTCAGTCAGCCTGGGTCCTGCCTGCAGTTTCCTGTCAGCGCCGCGTCTGGAGGCAGCAGCGAAGACTCCAGGAGCCGAGTTCCTGCCCCCACGGGAGACCCGAGTCGAGTTCCTGGTGCCCCGGTTTGGCCTTTGCGGGCATTTGGGGGAAGGAGCCGGTGGATGGAAGAACTCTATCCTTTCTCTTTCTCTGCTTCTCAAATTCTAAAGAATGCATTTGTATTGAAAACATACAGACTTCTCCTTCTAGGTCCTGTTTCCTAAATAAGATGGTCTAATGGCTAGTTACACAGCAAGCATGGCGAGTCAGCTCTTCTCAGGAATCCAGACATGATCTAAGGTCTCCAGGAGGGTGTCGGGGCTCGGTGCACCTGTGGCCCCCTTCTCTGTAAGGGACTTGGGCCTACAGGGCCTACACAGAGTCCATGGGAGGTTTTGGACACAACCCGCACAAGTACCAATGGACAACTGTGTTTCTTTTCATGCTTCATAATTTTAAATTAATATTTTGAGCTATACACACACACACATATATAGATAGAGAGAGAGTTCCTTTTTTTTTTTTTTAAAGGTTTATTTATTTATTTGAAAGGCAGAGTTACAGAGAAGCACAGGCAGAGAGAGAGAAAGAGAGAGGAAGAGAGAGCTAGATCTTCCATCTGCTGGTTCACTCCCCAAGTGGCCACAACAGCTGGAGCTGGCCAATCCAAAGCCAGGAGCCAGGAGTTTCTTCTGGATCTCCCACATGGGTGCAGGGGCCCAAGAACCTGATCCATCTTCCACTGCTTTCCCAGGAGCATTAGCTGGGAGCAGGATGGGAAGTGGAGCAGCCAGGTCTCGAACTGGCTCCCATATGTGATCCAGCACTGCAGGTGCTATGCCACAGCGCTGGCCCCAGAGAGCTCCCTCTATTGGTTCACTCCCCAAATGCCTGCCATGGTCCAGGCTGGGAATTTAGCCCAAACCTCCCATGTGGGTGGCAGGGACGAGACTACTCCAGCCATCACCGGTTGCCTCCCACAGTCTTTATTGGCAGGGAGCTGAAATCCGGAGTGGAGCGTGGACTCAAATGCAGGTGTTGTAACACCCAGGCCAAATGCCCGCCCCGGGTTTTATTTTTCTAAACCCTCTGCTTTTTTTTCCCACTTAACTTTACACCCTATAAATCTGTTGGCTTACATTAAACATTTTAATAAATATTTTTATTTACAAATATTTTGTAAATATTTTACATTAAATAGTAAACATATTAATAGCTGCAGAATCATAAGATCCGGCAGTGCTGACAAAATTTACTGAACTCTTCCTCTGGGATGTTTAGATTTTTCCAATCTGGACTTCTAGGGAACGAACGTGACGCACATCTTTGTCCAGAAATCTGTTGGCACCTGTCCTGGGCATTCTTGCTTCTGCCTAGCCAGCCCCAGGGCCCCCCTCTGTCTGGTTTCCCTTGGGGGAACCATATCTCCCCTTCTCTCTATCCATGAAGTGTGTGTGGCACCCACCACGGACACGGAGGACATCCACCAGCCACGAACAATTCCACCTCTGGAGCTCTCACAAAGTGGCCCCGGGCCTGGCCAATCAGAGCATGGGATCCCCTTAGTTACAGAGAAGAGCTCCAGAATGGACCTGGCGCCTGGGGCTGGCCAGCACCGTGGTGACGTGGCTAAGAGGCACGTGCCCCGCGCTGATCCAAGCAGAGGGACCCCAGGACTTGCTCTGCAGCGGCTGTCTCTCTGCCTCAGCTTCAGGGGGTCGGGCAGGAGGGTGCTGGCTGCTGTCTTGTAGGTGCCGAGCCTGAGAATAAAGCCAAGGGCTAGATGAGCGGACGGAGCCCAAAGACAAGATACGCTGTCGGCTCCCGATGCAGCAGGGGCTCCAGCGAGAAGCCCCTGTCTTTCCAGTGGGAGCAGCCCAGGCCTTGCTGTTCCAGCCTAGGTCAAGCGAGTTGGCCTCTCTGCCACGTAGAACCACATAGCTTGGGTTTTATTAAGTTCCCGAGCCAGAGTCACTCAGCCGAGGGCCCTCAACGTTTTAGGGCTGTTGAGACCTCGTATCTGATTGCTTTCCAGAGCACGTGTGCAAACAGGGCGCTGGGCTGGAGGGCCCCAGACCTCCAGCTCACACTTTTTATCAAGGGGCAAAAATTATATGGTTGAAGTAACTGTCATGTTTACAGCTTGCTTTCTTTGGTGATTTGCTGGATACGAGCAGTTGCTGTCGTGTGTGTGTATGTGTGTGTGTGTGTGAGTGTGTTCTTCGTAAGAACTCTTCCAATAAAAATACTGATCCCTTGTCAATTCTCCACCATTTCCTGCAGCTTGTTATTGTTAGCAGTTTGGATGCGTTCTGCAGTTGACGCGTTGTCCGTCTTCACACCGTCGAATAGCTTTTAGCTGCCTCTTCCGTTGCTTCTCTTTTTCCAAAGCCCTCCCCTAAGAAACACAGGGAAATGCAGACCACACCATCCTTGTGCTGATGTGTAGATGCCCAGGAATTCTCACTCCATGATCTCAGAGTTGTCTGCCTCAGAGCCACCTGGGGAGCTTGGAAAAAATCCAGATTCCTAGGCCCCGCCCTAAAATCAGAATCTCTGAGCATCAAACCTTGGCTGTCTCTATTTTTTTAAAGCAACTATCACAGATGATTTTATTTTGTTTTATTTTATTTTTAAAGATTTATTTATTTATTTGAAAGTCAGAGTTACAGAGAAAGAAAGAAAGAGAGAAAGAGAGAGAGAGAGAGGTCTTCCCTCCACTGGTTCACTCCTCAATTGGCTGCAATGGCCAGAACTGAGCTGATCTGAAGCCAGGAGCCAGGAGCTTCTTCTGGGTCTCCCAGGTGGGTGCAGGGGCCCAAGGACTTAGACCATCTTCTACTGCTTTCCCAGGCCATAGCAGAGAGCTGGATCGGAAGTGGAGGAGCCAGGTCTTGAACCGGCGCCCATATGGGATACTGGCACTGCAGTCCAGGACATTAACCTGCTGTGCCACAGTACCGGCCCCTGTCACAGATGATTTTAATAAACACTAAGGTTTAAACGTCACCACTCAGCCCGGGAAAAGCAGCGGAAGATGGCTCAAGTGCTTCGGCCCCTGCACCCACATGGGAGACCAGGAAGAAGCTCCTGGCTCCTAGCTTTGGCCTGGCTCGGCCCTGGCTGTTGCGGCCACTTGGGGAGTGAACCAGTAATGGAAGACTCTCTCTTTCTCTCTCTGACTTTCAAATAGATAAATATTTTTTTAAAGCTACCACTCAGAGGGATTGGCTATCCCATGGTATGTGGTGTGGGGACCGGACAGCGCTGGGCTTGTCCCCAGCACCAGCCGCTCGCTGAGCGCCCGGCTTCTCCGCAGGCTCTGGAGGAGGAACTGTCCATCTGAAGTTGCGCCAAGCCGGGCCTCGCTGGCCAGTGATGAGCTCTCGGTCTCCGCAGTGCCCAGCCTTGGCCCTTGGTGTCTGGGCTCCTGGGGTGCAGCTGGGAAGACATTTCACAAGACACCCCAGGACTTTTGTCCTCCAAATACACTCAGCAGCCGAGACCCAGGGGGAAAGTGAGGCCCAAGAGAACTTCCTGTCTGGCAAAACATGAGGGCGGGACAAAGCCAAGCCTTCAGGTGCATAGCCGTGCTAAGGCCCGGTGCCTGCTGTGTGCATCTTAGGGCCCCAGCCCCGCACAGGGGAAGCGGGGAGCTCCCGACAGACCCAGCTGCCAGCAGGGAAGGCAGCTCGCGGGCCAGGCCACTGCCACACCAGGCCTCTGTTCCAACCGGTCCTCCTCCCCAGCGCCCTGCCAAGGCACAGCAGGTGCACGGCAGGCAGGCACGAGGGGACAGAGGGACACAGAGCCCCGGCAGGCCCAGCCTCGAAGCCAGAGAAACGTATCCTGGACCGAGGAGGCCATGCAGTGTCTGGCAACTCCCAGGAGGTGAGATGGGTGGAGCCACGCTCCCAGAACCCCAGAGCCCACCCCGTGGGGGAACTGGTGGTCCAGACAGAGCTGTACCCAGCCTGGGCAGGGGGCAGGGGGCTGGGGGGAGGGTCTGCCATTATTCTAAAGTGGCCGTTCTCAGCGTGTGCTCCCTGGCCCAGCAGCACCAGTGTCACCTGGGACTCAGAAGCCACACACGTTGTTTTGCTTGGAAGTTCTGGAAGTGACCCAGCTTGTGTGGCGACTGGGACCACCCTTGCCTGAGGCTCTGCACGGGGAAGGTGGATGGGTAGGGACTTCAGCTCTCCTGGGAGACAGCAGGCCAAACAGGGCCTGAGGGCGCTTCCCGTGCCTGGCATCTGGGCCCAGTCTCAACCCCACGTGAGCCTCAGCCACTGTCTGTTTGCCCAGCAGGAAGTCTCTCCCTCCAGGCTCCCTCAGGAGAGCAGGTCCCACTCGCCTCCTTCCTCAAGTTCAGCTTCCTAATCAATGCCCAAGCCCCCGCCCCCTCTGAGCCTCAGTCCCCGCCCCCCTCAGTGTTATTGACAGAATCACTGCACCTTTCAAATTCATTTGCTCCTGTTCACAGCTCCATAGCTGCTCTTTATTTTATTTTTTAAGATGCATTTATTTTTGTTGAAAATAAATTACTTGAAAATAAAGTTACAGAGGTAGATAGATAGATAGTAGATAGATAGATAGATAATCTTCACTCCTCAAATGACTACAACAGCCAGGACTGGACCAGGTTGAAACCAGGAGCCCGGAGCTCCATCTGGGTCTCCCACGTGGGCAGCAGGGGTCCAAGCCCTTGGGCCATCTTCCGCTGCTTTCCCAGGCTGTTAGCAGGGAGCTGGATTGGAAGTGGAGCAGCTGGGACGTGAACCGGTGTCCATGTGGGTTTGCCAGTGGTACAGGTGGCGGCTTTACCTGCTGTGCCACAGCGCCATGCTCTTCAATTCAAGCCCTTACCTGAGTAAGCTACAGATGTCACCCACATGCCACAACAGAGCCGGGCCACGCTGCCCGCCGTGTAGACCAGGCTCCTCTGATGCTGACCTGTGAACACCAGGCTGGAGGCGGGCTCCCTCACAGGTGCTCTCACCTGATTTTACAGGCAGGAAAAACCAGCCGAGCCCAGAGAGGTCTCCCCGAGGGAGACCCTCGGGTGGGCAGAAGGCCCGGCTTGGTCTTCAGCCTCTGAAACAGGTCATTGGACGCCTTCTAGATTCCACGCCCCGGATGCCTGCCCAGTGTGTGTGTGGGGGGCCGGGGGCTCCTTGCAGGGTGCCCCGACTCGTGCATCCCACGGCCCAGATCCTGGGATTTAGGAGTGTGTGGTCTCACCTGGGATCCAGGACCCTCCCCTCCTCCCTGCTGCTTCAGCCCTGGGCAAGGCCCACCTTGATCGCTGCTGATACCCCCAGGACGGGGAGCAAGACCCCCTCAGTCGCAGCCCTCTCGCTGCCCGGACTCTCCCACCCCCTGGGGACGGAGACGGCGCAGCAAGCAGGCAGAGGCCGTGAGAATCTGGCTGTGTTGCTGCAGAGCCCGCGAGGCCGCACCTGCTCAGCAGGGGCTGGAGCGCCCGGAGGTCTGGGCGCTGGGAAACGGGGCTCTGGGAGTTGGGTCCTGGCTGCCCACGCCCCTCCTAAAGGACCCTGGGGAACTTCCGGTCCTGTGGCTCTTGAGGCTGTCCCCCGACCAGCACTCTCTGGGTTCTGCGAGCAGCGAGAGGATTCTCATCGTCTCCATCTTGTCCAGTATAAATTCCTGTGGGGGAAATTCGGTCTCCGTCAGCCACAGTGCTCTGGGCCCTGGACACCACGGCCCAGGGATCAAGACCCCATCCATGGGTGACCTGCGTCTGCTCTAAGTGGCACGGGGTGCGTGGCACAGGACACGGTGTCAATGCCACAGGCTGAGTGAGTTGCAACCCACTGTGGTAGAACCGGGTGCCCTCGAGTTTAGAACCATCCAGAATGTGGCTTCCTGGCCCTTTTCACTCTTCCTCCAAGAAGCTCACCCTGACTGCCCTGAGATCACTTATTTCCCAAGGACCAGGTGAGCCTTCATCTCCTCCCACTTCCACCTCTTTAGTCGAGTGCATTGGTGGTTTCTGAGTGACTGACAGATGTTGGCCCAGAGGCCTGGTGCGGTTTTTGTGGGAGACCCTCGGGACCTTATGACATCACCATGCACTGTCTTTCTTTTTCGTAGGAGGAAGTTGAAGCGAACACCCGGGGCTGGTTTGACATACGTGGCCTCACCCATCCCCTGTGCAGTGTGGATGGGCTGATGCCACCTGTGTGGACTTCAGTGTGACGGTGCCTCCAGAGCTGTGTCACGCAGCGTGCCGTTCCTCAGAAAGCTAGACACAGACGCACCCTATAACCAGGCACCCACTCCTGAGTCCGTGTCCAAGGGAAATGGGTCCGTCCTTGGAGAGACAGCTGTCCTCCTACTGCAGGGCTAGTCTCAACAGCCAAGACCTGGACACAGCCGCCATGGCTGCCCCAGCCGCCCGCTGACTTATCGACAGAGAAAATGCGGTACGCGAGCACCACGGGCCAAGGGTGACGTCTCATCGTGTGCAGCAACATGGATGGAACCGGGGGTCGTTATGTTAAGAGAAAGAAGCCAAGCACAGGAGGCCATCATCACCTGGTCTCACTCCCGTCTGGAGTCTGAAACATGCGTTATCTGGGGCCCGGCGCTGTGGCATAGCTGGTAAACCTGCCACAGTCGACATTGACATCCCACAGGAGCGCGTGTCCTGGCGGCTCCACCTTCGATCCAGCTCCCTGCCAATGGCCTGGGACAAGCAGCAGCAGGTGACCCAAGTCTTTGGGCCCCTGCCACCCACGTGGGAGACCTGGACAAAGCTCCGGGCTTCAGCCTGGCCCAGCCAACCCCAGCTGTTGTGGCCATTTGATGAGTGAACCGATGGATGGAAGACCTCTCCATATTTCTCTCTCTCTGACTCTCCTTCTCTCCTTATAACTCTGACTTTCAAATAAGTGTTTTTAAAAATAGGTGACCTCATAGAAGTTAAAAATCTAATAGTGGTTCCAGAGATGGGAGACAAAGTGGGGAGGGAGGGACTGGGACAGGTTGATTGGCATATAGTAGTTTATAGCTGTCTAGGAGTAGGAAGTTCAAGGGTTCGATTGCACGGGGGGAGGGGCGCCTACAGATAACGCACACTTAATGAAACCTAGAAGATAGGGTTTGGGATGTTTTCACTAGAGAGAAATGCTACATGCCTGAAAGGATAGAGCATTTAGCACGATTGGATATGACACAACAGATAGAGGTAACCGAACATCAGATTAGCGGCTAGTGTTGTGGCGTAGTGGGTAAAGCTGCCGCCTGCGATGTCAGCATCCCATATGGGCTCCGGTTTCTGTCCCAGCTGCTCTGCTTCTGATCCAGCTCCCTGCTAATGCACCTGGGAAAAGCAGTGAGAGACCCAGAAGAAGCTCCTGGTTCCTGGCTTCCCTGGCTGCTGCGGCCATTGGGGAGTGAACCAGTGGATGGAACATCACTCTCTCTGTCTCTCCCTCTTTATCTGTAACTCTGCCTTTCAAATAAAAAATAAATAAATAAATCTTTTAAAAAATCACATTATCCCCCATAAATATGTACTATTTTATGTGTATATCAAGATATTTTTAAATCATAATTTCAAATTCTGAAGTCAAACAAAAAAGAAATAAAAAATTCTTGCAAAGCTTTTGCGATGAAGACAGAGGTGCCGTGGAAGAGGAGCCGCTCGGCTGGCTGGAATGGAAGTGAGAGTCCAGAGTAGACTTTTGTGTTATGGCCGATTGGCTTCTGACACAGGCACCAAGACAGTGCAACAGGCAAACAACAATTTGTGCAACAAACGGCATCCGCACAGCTGCCTGTCCTCACACAAAAGAAGGAAGTGGGTCCCTGCTTCCCTCCGTACACAAAAATTCACTGAAACAGACCCCAGGCCTAACGAGTGGAGCCACGTGCATGAACTTCTGCAAGAAAACATCGGTGTGAATGTTCGCGACCTTGGATCAGGCAAGGCTTTCTTAGGACATCGAAGTCCAAGCGAACAAAAACAAGCAAAGGCCAAATGTGGGATTTCATCAGAACCGTAACCGGCTGTGCTCAAAGGGCACCCTTAAAGGGACAGGCATCGTGGAACAGGGGTGAAGCCGGAGCCTGCGAAACCCGCAGCCCATACTGGAGTCCTGGAATGGATGGCTGCCTCGGCTCTGACCCGAGAGGCCGCAGGCGGTGGCTCTAGCGCTCGGGTCCCTGCTGGGCCTGGGGGAGACCTGGATGGAGATCCTGGCTCTGGCTCAGCCTGGCCCGGCCCTGGCTGCTGTGGGCAGAGGGGAGTGAATGAGTGAATGGGAGATCTGTCTCCCTCCCTCCGTCACACTGCTTTTCAATAACAAACACACTTGTGAAAGGGAAACCATCGAGAGATAAATAAGCTAACCCCCAGCGTGGGAGGAAATACTGTGAAAACAGGTGTTTGGTGACAGAGAACTATCCAGAGCGTCAAACAGAGGCTCTCAACTCAACCATGAAAAGACAAATTCTCCCATTTTAGAACGGGGCCAAGGCTTGTGTGGACATCTCTCCAGAGAGGAGATGCAGCCGGCCGGCAAGCACATGGGACATCCTCCACGCCACCAGCCATGGGGAATGCGGGTCTGTGCCACAGTGGGGTGCCACTGCACTGGGGTGGCTAAACCACAAGACAGACAACACCAAGTGCTGACCCAATGCGGAGCCATTAGAACCCTCGCGCCGTGACGGGGGGATGTGAATGTGTCAGCCGCTTAGGGAAACAGTCTGGCAGTTCCCGAAAACGTTGCACACAGATGTCACGTGGCTCCACCGTCCCATTCCCAGGTGTGTTCCCAAGAGAACTGAGAGCATATGTCTGCACAAAAACCCACACGGGAATGTTCACGGCAACACTCCCGACTGCCTCCAAGTGTGTCCACCAGGTGGTATGTATCCGCACCAGGAAACATCACTCAGCCCTCAAAAAGAACAAAACACCCATTCGCTCTACAATGCGGATGCACCTTGCAAACACACTACGTATAAGAGAAACTAGATGCAAGGTGTATCTTTTGGGGGCGGTGAGAATGTTCTGGAATAGAGAGTAGTGATGCCTGCAATTCTGATTACACTGGAGTGCGCAAGTTAAAAGGGTAAATTTCATGGTGTGTGAATTACATCTCGGGGAAGTTACTGTTTTAAGAGCACAGGCTCTGTTGCCACCTGAAGCCGTTGTTAATGACTGAGCAGGGGTCTGGTCCTGGTGGGGACAGTGAAGAGGGGACGCATGGTGTGGCGGCCTCGGCTGGGCATCAGAAGTTTAAGTGGAGGACCCTGAGCTGAAGGCTCCTTGGCCTCTGACACGCCCCCTCCAGGTGCACGCGTGGTCGATGTGTGGCCATTTCTCTCGTGTTTGCGTGCCTGTTTGCAGGTGTGTCTATTTCATGCACACGAGGGACCTTCAAAAAGATCCTGGAAATGCACATTATGAAAATGCTATGCTTGGATTTCAAAATTCTTTGGCACCAAACTAAACATATTTAACAATTTTTTAACTTCTTAAAAAAATTTGTTTACTTAGTCCAGAGGCAGAGAGATGGCAGCGGGGACCAGGGGTGAGGGGACAGAGAGACTCACAGAGATCTTCCATCTGCTGGTCGACTCCCCCAATGTTTGCAGTGGCTGGGACCAGACTGGGACAGAGCCAGGAGCCAGCAACTCAATCCAGGCCTCCCACGTGGGTGGCAGGAGCCCCACTGCTCGAGCCATTGCTGCTGCCTCCCAGGGTCTACACTGGCAGGGCAGCTGGGGCAGGACTGGAACCCAGGCACTCAGTCTGGGATGCAGGCATCGCAACCACTTCTAACCACGAGGCCAAACGCTTACCTGAAAATCAGTGGACCTTCAATTGCATCTTCACCTTCAGTAGTACTGTAGTTCACAGCTCATATGGCACGTGGATGTGGGGTTGCAGGAGACCCTCAGTGCCCCTACCACCCCAACACTCTCGCCTAGCAGTTGAGACTCACGGAGACCCCATGTAGCCACGGAGGAGGGGGTTGGTAAGACCCAGGACTGGCTCGGGCAGGAGCTGGCCCCCGGGCAGCAGAGCCCCACGGACCCCGTCTGTGCTCACCTTGATCAGCTCAAGCTGGGAGAAGAGGCCCACGCTCTGGGGCTTGCGGTGGGGGCCAGGGCGGCACCGCCGGGCCATACTGTTGATGAGCAGCTGCGCTGTGCTGAGCTGCTGGCTCTGCTGGGGGAGGAGCGAAGGCTCAGCCCTCTCCCTGGGGCCCTGGGGCCCCAGCCTGGAGCCTGGCCTGGACTCCACAGCCCCAGGGGCTTGGGGGAGGGAGGCTGGGCTAACTCCCTTTGAAGGGTTGCCCTGGCTGGAGACAGCCATGGCCCTGGCCTGGGGGTGTGGAGGGGCCCCATGTTCTTCACTTGGGCAGCACTGGGCCTGGACTTCAGGCCTCCAGGGCCATGGTCAGCTGTGGCAGCCTTGACTCTCTGCTTAGAAAGACCTGGAATGGACTCTCTGAATGTGGCCATTTCAGCCCCGCTCAGCCCTGTGGTTGGTGGTCAGCTGCCTGCAGACTCCAGCCCTTGTGTCTTCCAGACTCGGAGCCACAGGACCCAGCCGGTCGGGGCTTCAGAAGGTCCTACAGTCAGTCAGTGACCGTGGCCCGCCTTGGGGAGGTGCCCAGCGCAGCTCTGCCCTGGCCTTGGTCCCCGCGTGCTCCCGCAGTCCCTGAGGCCAGAAGAGCAGACGGTGCCTTGCGTGTGCTGAGACCCGGGCCGGGCCGGCACAGGGCAGCACGCATGTCTGCCCGTGAACTTGGACTGAGACGTGTTCCTTCTTATCCTCACGTTCCCCACCCGCGGGATGGCTGTGGGGAGAACCCGGGGGCCAGGAGTGCCGCCTCTGCTCGGCCCGGTGCTAGCGTGGCCGGAACTGATCCGAGACACTCATGAGGACGACAGAGAGTGCAGAGCGGCCCTGCGCGGAGTTCCCTCCCTGCCAGCACAGATACCGGACAAGGCTGGCTCAGCCCCCAGCAGTGCGGGGCCCCGGCACTGGTCCTGCGGATCCCCACTCGGTCCATACTTTTCGGCCTCAGTCCTCCCATCTGTAAAGGGGATCTGCCCCACCTCAGAGAGCCCTCTAGAAAACCACCAGCCGGAGAGTGAGTCCTGTGTGTGTGTGAGGGTGTGTGTGTGTGTGTCTGTGTACCGGTGCCTTTATGTGTGTGTGTGTGCCTGTGTATACCTGTGTCTTTATGTGTGTGTGTCTGTGTACCTGTGTCTTTATCTGTGTGTGTGCCTGTGTTTACCTGTGTCTGTATGTGTGTGTGTCTGTGGGGTGTGTGTGTACATGTCTGCCTCTGTGTTTACCTGTGTCTTTGTGTGTCCAAGTGTGTGTCTGTGTCTTTACATGTGTGTGTGTGTGGGTTGTGTCTATGTCTTCATGTGTGCCTGTGTCTTTACATGTCAGTTGTGTGTCTGTATGTGTGTACCAGTGTGTTGTGTGTCATGTCTGTGTGTGTCCATGCGTATATGTGTCATCATGTGTGCCTGCATCTTTACCTGTGTTTGTTGTGTGTCTTGTATTTATGTCTGTGTGTCCGTGTGTACTTGTGTCTTTATGTGTGTGTCTGATGTGTGTGTGTATGTGTGTCTAAGTATATCTGTGCCAGCATGCATATGTCTTTATGTGTGTGTGTCTGTTGTATATATGTGTGTGGTCCATGTGTATGTGTGTGTCTGTGTCCACGTGTATTTGTGTCTCTACGTGTGTGTTTGTTGTGTGTCTGTATGTGTGTCCATGTGTATCTGTGTCTTGTCTATATGTATCGGTTGTGTGTCTGTACGTATGTATATGTGTGTCTGTTGTGTGTCTCTCTGTGTGTCCATGTGTATTTGTGTCATCATGTGTGTCTGTGTCTTTACATGTGTCTGTTGTATGTTTGTATTTGTGTCTGTGTGTCCGTGTCTACTTGGTCTTTACATGTGTGTCTGTTGTGTGTCCAAGTGTATCTGTGCCATCAGTGTATGTCTTTACATGTGTGTCTGTTGTGTGTATGTGTGTCTATGTGTACCTGTGTCTTTACATGTGTGTGCCTGGTGTGTGTTTCTGTCTGTATGTATGTCCATGTATATCTGTGTTTTTCCATGTGTGTCTGTGTCTGTGTGTGATGGGAGTGAGGCAGCAGTCCCCAGCTTCCGCCCCGCCCTGAGCCAGCAGCCTGGACTCACGTTGTGGCTCTGGGTGTGCATCTGTGTCTACATGTGTGTGTCTGGATGTGTGTCCTTGTGTGTGTCTACATGTGTGTGTCTGGATGTGTGTCCTTGTGTGTGTCTACATGTGTGTGTCTGGATGTGTGTCCTTGTGTGTGTCTACATGTGTGTGTCTGGATATGTGTCCTTGTGTGTGTCTACATGTGTGTGTCTGGATGTGTGTCCGTGTATCTACTTTTGTGTGTCTGTATTTTGTCTGTGTATGTCTGTGTCTACACGTGTGTGTCTGTGTCTGTGTGTGATAGGAGTGAGGCAGCCGTCCCCAGCCTCCGCCCCGCCCCGAGCCAGCAGCCTGGACTCACGTAGCGGCTCTGGGTGTGCGTCTGCGGGTCGCCAGCAGCGTCTTCCCAGCAGGTGGTGCCGCACCCCAGCAGTCGGCACTGCGCGTGCTCGCGGTGACACTTCTTCTGCAGCTGGCAAAGCCGAATCTTGAGGCTCTGCAGGCAGAGGGGCGTGGTCTTGGGGAGCAAACCCTGCAGGACATGGTCCTGGGCTGGGGCTGGGGCCCGGGAGCCCACTGCCCGCGGTGACTGAAGGCAGAAGGGGCACGTCCCGCCGACTGGCTCCTCGGCACAGCCAGGGCATGAGGCCGGTGCCCCTCCAGCCTCAGGGGCCGCCCGGCTGCGGGGGGTTTGTGCGGCTCAGGCCGGCACCCTGCCCTGGGCGGCCCTCGGGCGGAGAGTCGGGGATCGCAGGTCCCTCGCCTCTCTGAGGGGGCCTTTGCTGCTATTGGCAATGGAGAACAGCACGGGCAGGGCTCAGGTGCCAAACTCCAAGGGGCCCCGAGAGGCTCGGTCGTAAAGTGGGCAAGACTTCCATGCAGTGTTTTTAAATCATCGAAGTGGTGAAGAAAATTCCATGAGGACTAAATCAAAGTTTTAATAGAAAATGGGATCCGACCCCCGATGTGCACAGTCCCCTCACTGGCCCTCCCCTCGCCCTGGGCCTGGAGCTGCGGGTTTAGAAAAGCAGCAGAGTGATGTAGGTGCGCAGCGCCGCCACTAGGGGGCAGAGATTCTCCACCCCTTCCACGTGGCCCCGCGGGACCAGGATCCTGGCAATTCTGGTGGCTTCCTGGAATTGCCCTGGTGAGTTCCTCTGCCCAAAAGCCCCTCCCACCCCTACTAGAGACCAATTAGCTCTCAGCCCCCATTTCACAAACGAGGAAACTGAGGCACAGAGAGGACACAAACCAGTCACGGGCCAGTCAGTGGCTGAGTTGGGATCTGAACCCCCGTCTGTCTGGACCCAGCCTCGGGGCTTCTCAGCACCAGCTGAGCCCAGGGGTCAGCCGGCTGAAGGGGCGCACCAGCGGGGCTCCGGAGAGGCGACCCCAGCCAGACCTCGGAGGGGCAGCCCGGTGTGCAGAGGAGGGGACCCGCTCCAGCTCCCGGGAGCCGGGGGGACGCCAGGCTTTGGGCAGTGCTTACTGGCATGAGAGCCCTGTGGCTGTCTTCCAGGGACTGCAGCCTCTGGTGCACGTCCTGGTTCATCTGGGAGAAGGCCTGCAGCCGCGCCTGGACGTCCTGCCTGGCTGCCAGCAGCTGCCCGTAGTGCTCGACCAAGGCTTTCACCCGCTCCGTCTCGGGCTCCCCCGGGGCCTTGCAGCCTGGGGAGACAGGACGCGGGCATGGTGGGCAGCTCCGCGGTGGGGGACGCTAACAGCACGGGTAACAGTAGACTAGCATAGAAATTAGGATAGGACACAACGCAAAACCCGATAAAAACCCCGTAAAACACAGCAAGCAAATCTGATTGAGATGCCCCCGTACTCTTGGTTAATGACAGCAAAACCGGACACAAAGCTAAAGACGAACGAAGTGTAATCATCCCCGGGGTGCACAGGGTGTGGCCCAGGGCCCCTCGGATGCCAAGGGGCTCACGTCCCCCAGAGACGGCGGGGAGATCTGCACGGACGTCACGCAATGTCTCTGCACACTGTGCGTCATGGCTCGGCGACCCATCTTCCTAATGCAATGGGAGCGCCGTGAGACCAGTCCTTCCCCGGACTCATGCAGGGGGTGGTGAGGAGCAAAGTCCACCTGCGGCTGGGGAAGCTGCAGACCCAGAGAGGCAGTGGAAGTAAGAATCGGAGCCCGGGAGCTTACCGGGTGACAGCTAAAGCCCAGGCCACGCTCTGTGCTTATAGAAGGCGACTTCACCTAGTCCACCTGTTCCCATTGTGCAGGTAAAGAAACCGAGCCCTGGAGACTCGCTAAGGCCAGGCCCTCAGCCACGGTGAGGGCAGGCCCTGCCCCAGGCAGTCCGACTCGGCACCGGGCCCTTCTCCACCACAGGGGAGTCAGCCTCTGTGGAACCCCGTTCTGCAGGTGAGTAGCTGGAGGCCACAGGGCCCCAGAGAGGGAGCCTGGGCTCGTACCTACCCGTGGGGATTTTCCCGAGCACCTGGATCAGGTAGTCTTCAAACACCTTGTGCTTCTCCACTTCTCTCTCCAGCTTCCTCTGCCTGTGGAGCCAGACGGGAGGGCGGGCAGGGCGTCGTGAGGCCCTCTCTTGGGGTCACCTGCGCACACCTGCGTGGGGCTGGCCCCTACCACCTTATCAGGAGACCACTGAGCGAGCAGTCTCTCCACCCCCATGTTACTGGACAGCAAACTGAGCCCGGAACAGGAGGAGGGCTTGGGGGAAAGTGAAGGTCAGGTCGTCCTGGTGCCAGGAATCGGCACCTGTCCTGGCGGCTGGGCAGGTGGCGGCCGAGGCCCCTCCCAGGAGAGACGCTCCTCCTCCTGGGGGTGCCCCTGGCCGGTGCTTCACCTCTCAGCCCTGGGCTGTCCACACGGGGGGTGCCCAGGAATCGGCACCTGTCCTGGCGGCTGGGCAGGTGGCGGCCGAGGCCCCTCCCAGGAGAGACGCTCCTCCTCCTGGGGTGCCCCTGGCCGGTGCTTCACCTCTCAGCCCTGGGCTGTCCACACGGGGGGTGCCCAGCAGTACTCAGGGCCTCCACCCAGCCCCACACGAGGCTCTCTGAGCAGTTCACAGGTGAGACCCCTGGGCACCTGTTCCGGGCCAGCCAAGGAGAACACGAAGGGCAGAGGGCAGAGAGGGCCTGGGCTGGCCACCCGGCTGAGCCCACACACCACCCTGGCGCTGACAGCGGCTGCCGTGGGGGTCTCTGGGGGACCACTGAGTGAGCCGTGGTTAAGCCACCTCTTGCAATACCCACAGCCCACAGCGGAGAGCCGGTTCCAGTCCCGGCTGCTCCACTTCCAACCCAGCTTCCTGCTAATGCACCTGGGAAAGCAGCAGAAGCCGGCCCAGGTGCTTGGGCCCCTGCACCCACGTGGGAGACCCAGATGGAGCTCCAGGCTCTGAGCTTCAGCCTGAGCCAGTCCTGACTGTTGTGGGCATTTGGGGAGTGAACCAGCAGGTGGAAGATCTCTGTGTCTCTCCCCTCTGTCACTCTGCTTTTTAAATAAATGAGTTTTGGCCGGCGCCGTGGCTCAACAGGCTAATCCTCTGCCTTGCGGCGCCGGCACACCGGGTTCTAGTCCCGGTCGGGGCACCGGATTCTGTCCCGGTTGCCCCTCTTCCAGGCCAGCTCTCTGTTGTGGCCCGGGAGTGCAGTGGAGGATGGCCCAGGTGCTTGGGCCCTGCACCCCATGGGGAGACCAGGAAAAGCACCTAGCTCCTGGCTCCTGCCATCGGATGAGCGCGGTGCACCGGCCGCAGCGCGCCGACCGCGGCGGCCATTGGAGGGTGAACCAACGGCAAAAGGAAGACCTTTCTCTCTGTCTCTCTCTCTCACTGTCCACTCTGCCTGTAAAAAATAAATAAATAAATAAATGAGTTTTTTGGGTTTTGGTTTTTGTGTTTTTTTTTAAGGAACCAGGGCACCAACCTCGCAGACTGACTTCAGGGGGCGGGGTGGGGGTAGCACAGGGAGGCCCCTCGCACCGCTCCCCACGGTGTGTAGACTCAGCCTGCAAAGTCGGGCTGAGGACCAAGGACATGGCCTCGCCTGTCATCCCTCCCCAGCCCCCACAATGGCATCTCCCCTGCCTGGGCCTCCCGTGGGCTCAGTCTCAGTGGGGCTGGGGCAGGGGCGGGGACACAGCATGGTCGGGGACGGCTCGTACTTAGCCCGCAGCTGGCAGAGCTCCTGCGCCAGCGCCTGCAGCTCCTCGTCCTCATTGCCGGGGCGGCTGTGGGCAGCTCCCTGGCCTGCGTCCATGGCCGCTGGCTCTGCCCCTCATTGGCCTGGGGCCAGGCAGGGGGGTCGCAGCTCCCAGAGCAATCACAGCAGCTGCCTCCTCTTCAAAGCCTCTGGAAAGTCCTCCAGAGCCGGGGCTCGTGTTCCCACTGCACAGACAGAGGCTCAGAGCGGGCTGTGGCCAGCTCAAGGTCAAACAGCAGGACTGGGTTTGAACTTGGGACTCATGAAATCCGAAGTCTGGGGTCTGTGAGCGGCACCCCTAATTCTCAGGGAACCCCATATGCTGTTCCGTAGCGGCCTCAGTGCCCTCGCTGTCCCATCACTGGTGTGGCCCTGTCACCACCAAGTCTCATCCTGGGCACCAGGGTGCAGGAGGCCTTCCACCAGGGATACCGGGAAGGGGTCACAGGTCAGAGCCGGGGATCATAGGTAAGAGCCAGGGGTCATAGGTCAGAGCTGGGGCTCACTCAGAGCCCAGCCCACACTGGCAAGAGATCGGTTCTCATCTCTCTCTCTCTCCCTCTCTCTCTCTGCCCACCTGCCCATCCACGCACGCATGCACTCATTGATCCAGCATCGCGTCCTCGGGGCTGAGGGTGCAGGTGCAGAGTATGCGACAGAGACCCTTTGAACAAGCTCAAGGTCAAGCTGGGAAGGTGGTCCCGTGAGCAGGCAGTTTCAACACAGCCTTGCAAACAGTTCCCAGCCCGCTCGCCCAGGGCCGGCTCTGGTTACCCCAGCGCGGCCTTCCTTGGCCGGCTGCGGGGCCAGCCCAGCACGTTGGGCATGGCAGAGAGGAGGTGCGGGCTGTGTGCTCAGTCTTTCCAGTCCGAGCACCAAACATGGATGCGTGAAGGCCAGGAGGGGAGGGGGCCGCGCGACTCACCTGCGGCTCCAGGAGCACCATGCCAAGGCTGGGCAGTGACGTCACAATGCTGCCTTCTGTCCTCATCCTGGGACCCCCACACGGGACCCCCAAGGACTAGATCCTTGGTGGACCTGCGACCCATCTCCCCAGTCTTCCTGTTCATTTCCCGACATGGGGAGAAGAGGCCGATCACCAGGGGAGGCTGGAGTTCCTGGTGCCCTTTCTTTCAAAGCCGGTCACCTGCAGTCGGCAGGGGGCAGGGGGTCAGCTCACAGTGAGGCACAGACAGAGGCAGGAACCTGGGGTGGGAGCTGGAATGGGGACTGAGCCCTGGACGAGGCTGGGGCCGGGCAGGAGCAGGAGTGGCGGGGAAGTTGGGACAGGGCGAGGATTGGGCCAGCAACAGCAGAAACCAGGGCTGGGGGGATGGTGGGGCCAGGCCTGGGGCTGGGGCTGGGGCTCGATGATTTCTAGCTCCAAGGCTGGTCTGGTCTTGGCTGAGGCTGGGCAGGGCCAGGGGGCCGGGGGTCCTGTGAGTCTGGACCACCCTCCCCCAACAGCCCAGTCCTCAGGGCTCACTGCCCCAGCACCAGCCCTGGTGCTGGGGTCGGAGAGGGTCCTCAAGGGCTCATGTCCTCCTCGCACCAGGGCATTAGGTCACAGGGGCCGCCCTGTGGGGACTGTGGTTGCTCTGGGAGGACCGAGTCACTTCTCACCAGGGCAGCTGGTCATGGCGAGGCCACCCTGTGCATTCGCCCCTCCTGCCAGAGGCCAGGCCCCTCTCCATCCCCTTCTGTGCTGTGACACAGCCAGGGACCAGCTCGGGACACCGGTGCCATGCTGATCAGACCCTTCAACCACCAGGATCATGAGTCAAGTCCATCTCTTTACAAAAAGTGCATTTTTTCAGGTTCTTTGTTTCGCAACAGAAAACGGATGGAGACCCCGGGAGTCCCTGAGCAGGTGCAAGGGAGCCATTGCCCCGTGGCTCTGGGCCTGTCCCCCAGCTGCTGAGTGTGCCCTGAGCAGGCTTGGCACTGGCCTTGGGATCAGACAATGGAGAGACAGAATCTATGCAAAGCGAGTGTGGGTGTAAAGGACGAAGAGCCAGGGGCTACCCTGGGGAGAGGTCACCTCCACCCTGGGGATGCGGCTGGGGACACGGAGCCCCTGAAGGAGGCAGTTTCTGATCCTCAGGGTAAGGATGAGCCATCAGACGTCTGGTGGGAAGGGCATTCTGGCATAAGGAACAGAGGGCAAAGGCTCAGAGGCCCAGGACCACCCCAGTGGCCATGATGGTGGCCTCAGACGCAGAGGGAGAGGCCAGGGAGGGAGAGGCTGGGACGAGGCCTCTGTGGGTAGGCAGCAGAGCACGTGGGCCAGCAACAGGAAGTACCCCAGTTGCTCGAGGCCAAAAGGGCCTGATGGAAGGTGGGAGGGAGAAGGAGGGCAGAGAATAGGGAGGAAAGCTAAGCCCAGGCCCAGGGCAGACACGGGCTTACGGGCAGGAAGTCCAGGAGCGGGACCCAGGTACTCTCCATTGTCTTCTCCGATCTGAAGAACCCACAGAGGACGCCCGCATGGCTGCACCTGCTGTGTGCCGTCCTCGTGGCTTGACTGACAGGCCGGTCCCAAGGGCCTGGACGCCCTCGGCCAGCCCAGGGAACGAGCAATGCCGTGAGTACGAGCATAGGGGTCCCTGTAGGAGGCTCCGGCCAGCAGAGTGCGGAGTTGGCTTCACCCGCAGGGGTGCCGGGGTCGGGCTGGCGTGGAGTGCACCTGCCCTGGCACAGGCGGAACAGGGGGAGGGGCTGACGGTCGTGCTGCACTTTCCACGCAGGGGTTAACAGTGCTCGGCATTAAGTTATTTCTCAGATGGGGACACTGAGGCTCGCCGAGGAGGGCTGCCTGCTGTGAAGCCGCCCGGGGAGTTGAGCTGCTGGCACGTGGAAACTGGCAGATGTGAGCGCTACACGCGGTGCCGCCCAGCCGCAGGAAGCGGCACCAGCCCTGGGGCGTCGGCAGGGCGCGGGCCCACCACAGAGCTGGCGTGGGCTTCCAGCCTCCTGCTTTTCCCAGGCTCAGAGATCCCAGAATGTCACGGCCTAAGCCACTTGGCCTCAGAGCGCCACAGGCAGGAGGGCTGCGTGCGGGGGGTGCGCTTTGCTTCCCAGCGAGGGTTTTATTTTTGCCAGGCAGGCTGGCTGTGAGGTGCCTGCAGCCGCTCAGGGGCTGTGCCTCCAGGCAAGGCCTCTGAAGAGGGACTCGAGTTCCCGGGACTCGCCGCTGCCTGGCCCTTCGCCTGGAACAATCTCCCACTTAGTTCCCGGAAAGCCACCCCCACCCTCACCGCCACCCAGGGCCCTGCCAGGTGGAGGCAGCATGGACCCATTTTACAGATGGGAAAACCGAGGGTGCAGGAGCTGAAGATACTTGCTGGTGGGGGTGCACAGTGAGGACCTGGTGGCCAGGCTCACTCCACTCTTTCTGAGTCCCAGTACAGAGAGAGAGGTCTGTGCCCCTTGTTTAAACACTGTTCAGGGAACCGGCATTGGCCTCGCAGGTGGGGCGGCCACGTCCCCTAGCAGAGCGCCTGGGTTTGCTTCCCAGCTCGGCCCCTGATTCCCGCTTCCCACCACGGCAGGCCCTGGGAGGCAGTGGCAGTGGCTCGAGCAGTGGGGTCCTGGCCACTCACGTCCAGACCCGGATCGCAGTCCTGGCTCCTCGCTCCAGTCCTTCCTCGGCCCCGGCCATTTTGCCTCGGTCCGGGGAGTAAAGCAGCGGAAAGCAACCCCCCCATCTGCCAGCTGGGGCTCTCAGCTGTCAACATCCATACAAACAGCGAACAGTGGTTTTCAGGCTGAAGAATTCTGCAATGTCACACAAAATATGGAGCCGAGGGGGCTCCTCTGAGCACAGGCCCTGGGGGGCAGACTCCACCCTGCAGCTCCCACGCCCACTGACCCACCTCAGAGGCTGCTCACCGAGGCCGGAGCCCCCAGGCTTGCAGAGCTGCTGAGGATCGGGGCCCCTGGGCCCTGGGTGAGACGCACCCAGTGAGGCGGACTGTCTGGCGGTGCCGTTGGGAACCCTGGGACCTGGGAGCCTCTTCAAGGACACAACCCCAATTAGACTGCAATCAGAGTTCCCACTCACCAGGACTCCCGGCTGGAATTCGCCCTCGGGAGGGGCCAGGTCAGACCTCCTGGTCAGGATTCCCGCAGGGACCAGGCCAGCCCTCCCCCCAGCAAAAGTGATGCCCAGAGTGCAAGGCCAGCAGCCGTGTGGCCTTAGGACAAGTGCATAACCTCTCTGAGCCTCAGAGTCCTGAGATGCAAAACAAGGATGGTGGGGACCCTCAAATTATGCTGTGGGGGTGGAGAGTCCTGGCTGGGCTGGGACAGACCCCCCAGGGGGACTGGGACTGGGTCCAGTCCCTTGTCTTCCCAAGCATAAGACTGCAACCGCACAAGAGCACAGAGATTGAAAGACGAAAGGACGGTGCACACTCAGGCGGGAGTGTGGGCAACCTCAGGGGAGCAAACTGCCGCTACCCGGGCGGGGGCGGTGCTTTTATAGGACTTGGGGGACTGCAGCATGGGGTGGTCTCCGAGAAGGGGTCGTGGCTCCAGTGCTTGATGGAAAGGGAGGCGTAGCCTGGGCATGGCCAGGCTGGATGGGCAGGGCGGGTGCATGGCTGGGGTGGGCTGCCCTCAGCTCCTGGTCCCTCCCAGCCTCCCCCCAGCACACATCTCCCGAGCCAGCTCAGGGGAACAGCGAGCACTGCCTCCTTTGTAAGGGTGGCCGTGTGTGTGCCCGAAGAACCCTTGCAGGGTAGGAAGGAACATTCTAGGCCTGCTCTCAGGGCAGGGTGTGGGGGGAGCTCCTACAGAATCATCACTCTGTAAGAGACCATTTCTGCAGCTCCAGGAAAGTTGGGGCACAGGAGGAGCCGCACCCAGTGGGCGTCCACCCTGCTCTCAGTGGGTGCCCACCCAGTACCCAGTGAGTGTCCACCCTGCCTTCAATGGGCGTCCACCCTGCCCTCAGTGGGCATCCACCCTGCCCCTCAGTGGGTGTTCACCCTGTACCCAGTGGGCGTCCACCCTGTCCTCAGTGGGCGTCCACCCAGTACCCAGTAGGCATCTACCCAGTACCCAGTGGGCGTCCACCCTGCCCTCAGTGGGCGTCCACCCTGCCCCTCAGTGGGTGTTCACCCTGTACCCAGTGGGCGTCCACCCTGCCCTCAGTGGGCGTCCACCCTGCCCCTCAGTGGGTGTTCACCCTGTACCCAGTGGGCATCCACCCTGCCCTCAGTGGGCGTCCACCCTGCCCCTCAGTGGGTGTTCACCCTGTACCCAGTGGGCGTCCACCCTGCCCTTGGGGTGTCCACCCTGCCCTCAGTGGGCGTCTACCCAGTATCCAGTGGGCATCCACCCAGTACCCCGTGGGTGTCCACCCAGTACCCCGTGGGCGTCTACCCTGTCCTCAGTGGGCGTCCACCCAGTACCCAGTAGGCATCTACCCAGTACCCAGTGGGTGTCCACCCTGTACCCAGTGGGCGTCCACCCTGCCCTCGGGGTGTCCACCCTGCCCTCAGTGGGTGTCACCCTGCACTCAGTGGGCACACTGGGGCCCCCGCGGCTCCTCTGAGACTCGGGCAGGTGCCTCAGCCTCCTGCGGTTCAGCCGCCTCCCTGTGAATGGGGTTGGTGGAGATTAAACGAGCGTCTCCACGTAAGGCTCTTCTTGCTGTCTGGCGCAGGCACCCGGGGCCAGCCCTGCGGTCATCTCTGGATGGTAGCCATTCCGGCTTCGGAGCAGGCTCTCCTGTGGACTCTCTCATGTGACACCCCCACCCCCACCCCAGCCCAGGTCCCCCGGCTTCCCCTGAGCCTGGAGGGAGAGGTCCCTGGCCTGGGAAAATGGCTGCCCTGACAGTCCCCAGCTGGGGTGGCTTCTGCCAGCTCCCTGGGTGGCCTGGACCAGGCCCTGTTTCTTATCACACTTGAGGAGCCCTGATGTTCTTAAAAATGCTGATGGGGAGGGGAGAATGCAGGCGAGCGGAGGGAGAATGCCCGGGAGAGGGGGAAAGGGTCACAGGGGGCCAGGCCGGCCCTGCCCACCCAGCCCTCGGGGGTGTGGCTACGGTGAGTGGCACCTGCCATGGAGCTGGAGATCCTGCAGGTGCAGCTGGGGTTACGCATGGTGGAGCCTGAGCCGCGGGGATCGCGGGGTCTGATCTGACCACAGGAGACCTTGCTGAGCAGAGCGCTGCTCTGGCTGGTGGCAGAAGAGGAAGCCGAGTGACTGCAGGTGGGAGGGAGCCGCGGTGGGAAGAGACAGGAGCCTCTCGTGCTGGGGTGGCAGGGGCCATGGGGGCCAGGAAACCCGCTAGGAGCTCAGCACGTCATCAGCCAATGTCCGGCAAGAAAGCAGGGACCTCGGTCGCCGGCTGCAAGGAGCTACACTCTGCCGACGACCCAAGACTGGAAGCAGAGTCTCCCTGGGGCCTTCGGATAGGGGCCCTAGCCTTGACTTTGATCCTGTGAGACCCTAAGAGGAGGGTCTTTCAGATTTCTGAGTGACCCCTCTCTGGGATGGTCTGGCAGGGGCCCTGTAAGACACGCTAAGACTCCGGGCACGACCTTGGGGCTCTGGGGCTCAGCTGTGCAGAAGGAGCAAGGTCGACGTGTCAAGGCCATCGTTTGGCCTGTCCCAATGCCAGGTGCCCCAGAGCCAGGAGAATATTTGTGTCTGGGTGAGGTCGTGGGGGGAGGAGGGCCATGGTGTGCCTGGCTGAGCTGGTTGGAGACAGATCTGGTGCGCAGCGTGTACAACTCAGCAGCATCTGTACAGCCCGTGCGTCCCTGTGATTCCTGTGCAGTCTGTGCTTGGCGCCCTGGGTCTGCCAATGCCTCTGACCTGGGAGAAGGCCTTCTGGGCCTCAGCCAAGGTCAAAGACACCAGCAAGGCCTCTCCAGGACAGTCTGTCCAGCTGAGGCCACAGCCGCTGCCAAGCCTCTGCCGACTCCGGCTGGAGGAAAGAGCCCGGTTCCCGCCAGGTGGGTGCCGTCTACCCACAAATTCACTTGGGCCTCCACTGCCCCTCATCTCATCAGCGTCTCTCACACGGGCCCCAGACAACACAGATCACAGAGCTTTTAGCATCTGGACCTCGTGGAGGTGCAAAGGCCTGGGGCCCTGCGCTCAGAAGCACCGGGTTTGGTGCTCTGCTCTTGCTGTCTTGAAACCTGGGCTGTGTTCTGAGCACGGGCTGTGCCTTGTCAGTCTGCTCCAGGCCCGTTTTGTAGACCTGACCTCAACTCCTTCTTAGCACAATCTCAGCAGGAGAGGGTAGTGATTGCACCATTTATGTATTTGTTTATTTTTAATTTATTTGAAAGGCAGAGTTATAAAAGAGGGAGAGATCTTCCATCTGTTGGTTCACCCCCCCAGATGGCCACAATGGCTGGGGTTGGGCCAGGAGGAATCCAGGAACCGGGAGCTTCTTCTGGGTTTCCCACGTGGGTGTAAGAGTCCAAACACTTGGGCCATCTTCCGCTGCTTTCCCAGGTGCATTAGCAAGGAGCTGGATTGGAAGCGGAGCAGCCAGGTCTCGAACCGGTGCCCAGGAGTTGTGCCAGCATTGGAGCAGGCGGCTTAACTCCTTACACCACAGCTGCTTTCATTCCCCATTCCCTGAGTCTGGGTACGTGCTGCACCACACAGGCCCTGGCTGTGCAGTGCCCTTGGCCCGGACTGTGACCCACGTGTGCACCCAGGTGACAGTTCTGTGCCAGGACGCAGGGCAACCTGCACCTCTGCAGTGCCGAGTGCTCCCTTGTCCTTTCCCCTCTGCCTGTCCACACGGCCTCCTGCCCAGGGAAGCTGTGCCCCCACGTCCCAGCCGCTGATGCAGCTCCTGGCTCCTTGTGGGACTCATGGCCTTTAAGTCGGGCCCCACGGGTAAAAATAAGCACAGTCATCATCACTGGGCCTTTGCCTGGGGCTGCCGCCACCCTGGATGGCTGGGCTCCCACACACAGCGTCGCCCCAGCCGTAGGGAAGGTGCTGCAGCCACCACTCTGTTTGCGGTGAGAAACGGGCACAGAGACAGACCAAGCAGCTCGGCAGCAACAGCAAGCCGACAGGTGCACAAGGGGCGGGGCCAGGGGGACGTGCCGCTGTGGAAGCCCCAGCGGCCCCACCAAGACCGGGCAACAGGTGATGGATCAGGACCTGTTTTCCTTCTCCCAAGATCAGCCTTTCCCTGGAGGGGACGCAGCAACCCTGGGCCCAACAGGCACCTGGGTCAGAAACGAGCCTGCTGGGCACCGAGGCCTGCAGATGCGGAGTCTCAGCCAGCTCATCTGTGGGGCCAGGCACGGACGCTAAATATAGGCCCTGAGTTCAGGGCAGACGCTGGGAGGCGGGGCCCCCAAGCAGCTCAGACAGGGCCTCGGCTCAGGCGCCCAGGCTGGCTGCGCCCCAGAGCCTGCAGGCCACGCTCTCGCCCGGCTCTCGGCAGGTGCCAGGTCTGTGAGCCCAGGTCATATGCTCCCAGGCGCCGGGCCAGAAGCTATGACGGTGCAGTTTGCAGGAGACGCTGGCTGGCGTTAGGGGCACTGGAAAACCAGGAAGGAGGAGAGGAAGCGAAAGCAGAGGGAGAGATGCAAGCAATCTGGACCCTGTGTTGAGTGAGTGAACTTGGAAATGCATTTCCAAGTCTCTGGGCCACCCTCTCCTTAGCTGTGAGTGCAAATGGCCACATCCGCCCTGAGGGTGGCACAAGAGAGCAGCCGCCCATCTCTCCCCTCCCAGGGTCAGCTCATGCCAGAGCTCCCTGAGATCTCTGGGGACCAGCCTCCCAGGAGCACGTAGAAGACCTCACGTGTACACGTGTGTGTCCAAGCACACACCCCGTATCACAGCGTCTGGGTTTTTAAAAATTTTTTATTTTTCATCCACTTGGAAGGAGAGAGAGAGAGAGAGAGAGAGAGAGAGAGAGAGAGCGCTTCCTTTCGCTGGTTCACTCCCCAAATGCCTGCAACATCCAGGGCTTTGCCAGGCTGAAGCCAGGGACTGGCAACTCCACCCGGGTATCCTGCACGGGTGGCAGAGGTCCAAGCACTGGTGCATTAGCAGGAAGCTGGAGAGAAAGTGGGGTGGCGGGCTGAGCCGGGCACTCCTCGGTATCTGGGTTTGATCCCCCGTCTCTCCCCAGACTCCAGTCTCCTGCTAAGGCAGACTCTGGGAGACAGCAGCGATGGGTCAGCTAATCGGGCCCCTGTGACCCATGTGAGAGGCCCAGCCCGAGTTCCCAGTTCAGTCTGGCCCCCAGGCGGCCCCAGATATTACAGGCATTTGTGGTGTAAATTGGCATGCAGGAGTTTCTCTCTCTCTCCCCCACATCTCAGTGTCTCTGTGCCTCTCAAATAAGTAAATAAGCATAAAATTGAAAATCTATATGTAGTCTTACTTTGAATTCCAACTGGTTTACAATTATGATTTTTATTTTCCAAGCACAAAGTAATGTGGGGATAGCAGCCAATGGCTGCCGATCTGCTTCCTGGGCACCTGAGGGTGCGCTCCCCACCTGCCCCTCACCCACCTCTCACCCGCCCCTCAGTGTAGTTAGTGCCTCCACTGCTAAGGGCTCTGGAGAGGAGGAGGCTTGCACAGGGTCCCAACAGAACTTTCTAGAAGGGCTAAGACCAGCATACAGGCCTGCACATTTTCCCACAAGTCGGGTGCCTCTTAAACCTATCCAAGTTGTTCCATCCCACACGGACAAACATGAGCATTAAGAAAGAAATGGAGGGGGCTGGTGCTGTGGCTCAGCAGGTTAATGCTCTGGCCTGAAGCACCGGCATCCCATATGGGCGCTGGTTCTAGTCCTGGCTACTCCACTTCTGATCCAGCTCTCTGCTATGGCCTGGGAAAGCAGCAGAGGACGGCCTATGTCCTTGGGCCCTGCACCCAAGAAATGGGAGACCTGGAAGAAGCTCCTAGCTCCTGGCTTCGGATCGGCGCAGCTCCAGCCATAGTAGCTATCTGGGGAGTGAACCATAGGATGGAGGACCTCTCTACCTCTCTCTGTAACTCTGTCTTTCAAATAAATAAAAATAAATCTTTAAAAAAAAAGAAAGAAAGAAATGGAGGTCTACATTTTTGTAAAAAAAAAAAAAAAAACAACGGAGACTTCCACCGATACTCAATGTTTTTGTAAGACTAGGACTTCTGCCCGCTGTCCTGCCAGCTGGTGGGTTCAGTCCGCCTCTTTGCTTCACCTGCAGAACGCAGGCTGTCAGAGCGTGGTGGGGCACGGCGTGCAGGTGGCGGAGCGCTCCCGGGAGAAGCCCCGGGCCGTGCAGTTGCCACGTTGGCCACTCCTTCCGTGCTGCTCAGACCACGGCTGCTTCCTCCCACCCCGACCTCCAGAGCGGCTTCCCGAGCGCTGGGCTGAGCCGCCCGTTATGTAATGGTGACAGGCCATGCGGATCCACACCCCAGCCCTGGGGACGGGGCTGGCCCCAGTCCCAGAGGCTCCCTCCCGGCCTGGCCCTTCGTCAGCTGGGCGCAGGCTGGGCGCAGGCCCTCTTCCACCGGCCACTCCTCAGCCAGGCTCGCCCCACTGCTGTGCGGGCCACACAGGGCCCATGCATTCTACCCTGGGACCAGGCTGCCTGGAGCAAGGCAGCGTGTTTAGCGGCACCCCGATCTCTGCTCACTGCATGCTGCATGATGTACTCTCAATTACAAAATGGATTCTATTGTATGTGCATGTATGTATTATAGATGCACAGATCACATGTATGTTTGTGTATACACCCACATGCACATGCATGTGTACAGACATGCAGAAGGCTTGGGCCATTGTGTGCGTATGATGTAATCTTTGCCACCTCCCTATGAGATACATAGGCACTGTCACTTCCTCCTCATTTTGTAGAAGAGAAAAGCAGAGCTCAGGGAGTTCAGTGAGTCGTCCAGCTGGCGGGTAACTCGAAGCCTGGGCTGCGCAGAGGCTCCGGGCAGCGCGCCGTCTCTGCGGTTCTGTGCTGGGCGCAGCCGCAGCCTGACCTCCTATGGTGGGAACAGCGAGGCTCGGCCGAACTGACACCCAGCTGCCTGGGCTCAGGCCTCCAGCTTCACACCAGGGCTCGGGGTCAGTTGCAAACCACAACCTCCTCTTCGAGTGTTCCTGGGAGTCCACAGGGTCACCAGGCCTCTCGGACCGGCCCAAGAGGAAGTCCAGCCTGTCCCTGGGCTCCCCCCGCTCTGGTGTGGGGCAGCTCCTGCCAACTGACCCAGCTGGCACTCTGGGGTCTGTAGCTTGGTGAGATTATCAACACGGAGGTCAGTCTGTGAGCTCCCGGGGGGGGAGCCAACAAAAGCCACACAGATTTCTGGAAGCCGTGGCTCCTCCCACACCTGGACAAGCTCCTCCCACACCTGGACAAGCTCCTCCCACACCTGGACAAGATCCTTCCATCTCTAGCCTCGGTTTTCCCCCCACAGGCAAGGGACATTGGAACAGGTGCCCCAAGGAAATCCCAATTCGGGTGTGTGTCGCATTCAGCTGGCTGAGTTCAGGCGGGGTCTGGGAGAGCCTTGCTTCCTCACTGGGGCCTCAGAGGGGCTGATGAATGGGCACACTCTGTCCCGTACCTGCCCACAGGAGGAGGCAGGACAGGAGGCTGCCTGCTCTGGACATCGGGACCCGATTCCCTGCGTCACATCCAGAAGCCTGCCTCCGGGGATGGCTCTTGTCCCCATTCTGTGATGCCACAGCACCTGCCGCATGGCCTCCTCTGAGGAGCAAGGCCAGGGTGAAAGCCAGTTACTGACAGCTGTGGCCTTTTAGCCGGCGGCTCCTGCAGAGGACCCACGGGGTGACAGCTGCGTGCCTGGAGCAAACGGCTCCAGGGTGGCTGGGCCCTGACCTGCATCTGCTTTGTCCTCCCCACTCTGCAGTGGTGGCGGCAGGGACAGGCAGGCCCCAGCTCTGCCCAGACAACGCGAGGCCAGCAGCTGCCACGTCCAGCAGGTGCATGGGTCTGAGCGCCCAGAGAGGGCGGTCCCTTCCCTCTAGTCTGCGGGTGACCGCAAGCGCCTGCTCGGCTGCTCATGGAAAACCTGCTTTGCTGCTCACTCGGGCCTCTGGTGTCCTGAGGTCCCAGGGGGTGACCCAGGCAGGGTGGGAGCAAGCCCTGGAGGAGGCCGGGTGACGGTCAGCCCGAGAGCCAGCAGCCTTCAAGACAGGCTGGACCCCACAGTCACCAGAGCACCCTTGAGGCCCTGACCAGCGGGGGGTGCGCTTCCCTCCAGCCGTGGCAGGTGCAAAGGAGGAGAGATGACGGGGGCTGTCTCCTGCTGGGCCTTGGGGGGAGCAGGTGCTGTTCAAGCTCTGGGGTCCCCTTTTAATCCCAACAACCATAGGAGAGCGGCTCTGTCACTCCCCGACCCTCAGAGACAAGGCTGAGTTCACGGAGCTATGACTAGGGTCCTGCAGCAGGCGAGGTGGAGAGAAGCCGACTGCGGGGCCCTTGCTGGATGCAGGAGTGGGTGCCACTACCTGGGGCTGCACGTGTGTTGCATCTGCGTATGCACAGGACTAGCCATGCAAGCCCCCCCCCCAGCAGGGGGCCTGGACCCCTCCAGGCGCAGGGCCGTCCCCAGCAAATATGTCCCAGAGTTTCCAGGGCGATTGGTCCTTAGCAAGGGTCTCCCTGGGGCTGGGGTGCGGCAGAGTGGGCATGAGAGCAGGGAGCACCACCGTCCTTCCTGCCTGCTGGTCAGCGCAGGCCACTCCTGTCTGCAGGGTCCCTAGTGAGGCAGGACAGCACCAGCAGGTGCAAGTGGCCCCGGGTTCCCAGACCGCCTTTGTCCCCCAGTTTCTGCGGATTTGAATGGGAGCCCTGGGTCCCCTTAACATGCATGCGAGGTCTGGGGAGAAGAGAGCCTTGTGGGGCCAGGCAGGGAAAGAGGTATGGTGGGGGAGCCCACGAATGCCACCATGAGAGGACAGCAGGTGGCCTTTGCCCCGCCAGGGGGAACTGCTGGGTAGTGAAGGCCCATCCTGGGGGCTGGCCTCCACACCTGGAGCGTCAGTGGGGTGTCCCCTGCCCCCCAGGCACCTGACCCTAGATTGTCAGTGGGTTGTTTCCTGCCCCCCAGGCACCTGGCCCCTAGATTGTCAGTGGGGTGTCCCCTTCCCCCCCAGGCACCTGGCCCCTAGATTGTCAGTGGGGTGTCCCCTTCCCTCCCAGGCACCTGGCCCCTAGATTGTCAGTGGGGTGTCCCTTGTCCCCAGGCACCTGGTCCCTAGATTGTCAGTGGGGTGTCCCTTGTCCCCAGGCACTTGGTCCCTAGATTGTCAGTGAGGTGTCCTGCCAGAGACCAGCTCCAGCCGGTCCAGGGGCCCCAAGGTGTGAGAGGTGTCGGCGCTCAAAGAAATGAGAGACACTCCCAACAAGGCTGACAGCATGGCTCTGGCTCTCAGGCACCAGACTGTATTTTTATATCAGGTCACACAATGATTCTTTCTTCTTACAAGGAAAAGCCTGTTGTCCATTTTTTCCAATTACAATTTCTTTGATTTTCAAGGGCATCCTCAGAGCACGGGTAACAATCACAGACAGGTGCGAGATAGCGGGCTGCCCACACAAGCCAAGGCCTCTAGTGCTGTGGAGCTAAGCAGAAATCGGCTACACAAGCTAGAACACTACCTTCCTCATCTAATCTTTACTAGAAGCCCCAAGTTCAAAGCAGACCTTTTTTACAATGTATCCCCTCTTTGCAGTTCTTTAATTTCTTTATTGCACTTATTTAAAGGTTCACTTAGTATTTGTAGCATATAGTGAATTAAAGCCTTATTAACATCTATCTTTATTCTAGTGGGAAGTATATGCCAGAGAGCCTGTTGCCTTTCAATTCTTCTCCACAAACAGCTCAACCTTGCATAAAGCATTAACCCTTTCTCCTACACTAACACTCTGCTTGATTAAAATTCTACAAAGCAATGGGCATTTTGGAGGTTATGAGACTACGTGCACTTCCCTAAAATTAGGAATACAGCCATCATCAGCAGGACCACCAGGAAGCTCCGGCTTGCTTATGCAGAGCGTAGCTCCCATCACACCTAAAACCACCAAGAGGACCGCAGCTGTCCTGCTCACGCCTTGCTGAGACAGACCTTCTGCTGTGACCTTGTCAGCCAGCCAATGTGGCCTCGGCCTCTTCAGTGTCCCCTGTCCCCTGGGCACCTGGCCCCCGGAGTGTCAGTGGGGTGTCCCCCGTCCCGCAGGTACCTGGCCCCTGGAATGTCAGTGGGGTGTCCCTGTCCCCCGGGCACCTGGCACCTGGAGTGTCAGTGGGGTGTCCCTGTCCCCCGGGCACGTGGAGTGTCAGTGGGGTGTCCCCTGTCCCCTGGGCACCTGGCCCCTGGAGTGTCAGTGGGGTGTCCCCGCCCCTGGGCACCTGGCCCCTGGAGTGTCAGTGGGGTGTCCCCTGTCCCCTAGGCACCTGACTCCTAGATTGTCAGTGGGGTGTCCCCGCCCCTGGGCACCTGGCCCCTGGAGTGTCAGTGGGGTGTCCCTGTCCCCGTGTGGTTTGTGCTCTCTAGAAGCAGGAGACACATCCTTCTCCCCCTGGAATGTGCTTCAGCCCAGGGCAGGGGAGAGGTGGAGAGGTGGAAGACATGAAGGGGGCGGGGCGAGGACTTCTCCACTCTGGCTCCTCTGCTGCCCATCCACAGATGCTCCGCCCTCTCTCTCAGGACTCCAGCCCCTGTCTGGCACCCTCACCCCAGATCCAGGGCTGCCCCGACCGAGGGCTGGGCTCTGTCTGCTCCTCTCTGCTCTGGTTATTTGAAACCCAAACAAGCTGATAGGAAGAGGCAGCCGGGGCCAGGACACCAGGGTGGGGGCGGGGTGCTTATTTCTGTGGTGATGGGCGGCTGCTGGGTCAGATGTCCCAGGACACAGTACTGGCCACAGCCCTGCTCCTGGGCCCCTTGCTGGCTCTCCAGCCCAGGCCTCTCCCCTTCCCTCCTTCCTGGAGGAGGCGTCACTGTCGGGGAAATGCTGGTCTGGTTCCCACGGGACCCTCCTAGGTGTGGGGCTTCTAAACTGTGTTCACCCCCACACACGCATACACACGCCCATAGTCACACATAGACATATATGCCACACACACATACACACACTTACACATACATCACACATGCATACACACCCACAGTCACACATAGACACATACACCACACACTTCTACACACATCACATACACACGCACACACATGCCCACAGTCACACATAGACACATACACCATACACTTACACACACGCATGAACACACACCCATAGTCACACATGGGCACATACACCACACATTTACACACATCACATACACATGCACACACACACCCATAGTCACACATAGACACATATGCGACACACATACACACATACTCTCACACATACACACACATTACATACACACACATGCCCATAGTCACACATAGAGACATATATACCACACACTCACACACATCACACACACATGCCCATAGTCACACATAGAGACACACACACCACACACACTTATACATACAAACACATCACACACACATATGCCCATAGTCACATATACAAACACATACACCACACACACACATCACACATACCCAAAGTCACACATAGAGACACATACACCACGTACACTTACACATATACTCTCACACACACAGTCATACAAGACACACCCATAGTCACACAGACAGACGCATATACCACACACACACTCATACATACACACACATCACACACATACACTCATAGTCACACATACACATACACCACACACATGTACACACACTCTCTCTCTCACACACATACACCATAGTCATAATCATGAGAATTCTGATGGCAACCTGGAGTGACGTCCAGAAGGAAGTGGCAGGTGTGTATAAGTGTGCATATGTGTGGTGTGTGTATGTGTATGTGTGGTGTGTGTGTATGTGGTGTGATGTGCATGTGTGGTGTGTGTATGTGGTGTGTGTGTATGTGGTGTGACATGCATGTATATGTGTGGGGTATGTGTGTATGTAAGGGGTGTGGAGTGTGTATGTGTAGTGTATGGGCTGTTTGTGTGGTGTGAGTGTGTATATGCGTGGTGTATGGGCTGTGTGTGTATTGTGTGAGTGTGTATGTGTGGGGTGTGAGTGTGTGTGTGGTGTGTGTGTGGTGTGAGTGTGTGTATGTGTGGGGTATGTGTGTATGTGTAGGGTGTAGAGTATGAGTGTGTGTGCGTATGTGTGGTGTGATGTATGTGTGTATGTGAGGGGTATGTATGTATGTGTATGGTGTGAGTGTGTATGTGTGGTGTATGGTGTGAGTGTGTGTATGTATGTGGTATGAGTGTGCGTATGTGTGGGGTGGGAGTGTGTGTATGTGTGGTGTGTGTGTATCTGGTGTGATGCATGTGTGTATGTGTGGGGTATGCATGTATGTGTATGGTGTGTGTATGTGTGGCGTATGGGGTATGTGTGTGGTGTGAGTGTGTGTATATGTGGGGTGTGGAGTATGTGTGTATATGTGTATGGTGTGAGTGTATATGAGGTGTGTGTATGGTGTGAGTGTGTGTATGTGTGGGGTGTGGAGTATGTGTGTGTGTGGTGTGTGTGCTGTGTGCCTTCGTACCGAGGTGGGGTCGGGAGCGTGGGTCTTGGCTGATGCTGGTCATGGGTGAGGGGTGGCCCTCTGCAGGGTGCAGACTCTGCCCCCCGGCCTGGGCCTGGGCCTCCTCCATGTAAGAACTCAAGGGGGAGGTGGCCCCCGAGGAGGTGGGAGTCGGGCGCTCTGGCTCTGTGCACACTGGCATCCTTTGTGGACCCTGGGCAGGCACGCCCAGCCTGCCTGCCGGACAGCCTCTCAGTCTCAGAGGAGGAACGGAGGGTAAGGGGCCGAGGCGAGGGGCCGAGCCCCACACGCTGCACCCGGCAAAGACCGGTCACGCTTGAGTCCACGGCTCTGGCTGAAGCCACAGCGAAAAGCCCTGTAGTGGACGAATCATGGCTGAGCTGGGTGCCAGAGAAGAGGGCGTGGCTGTGCCAGGGTCCTTGGGATGGCGCAGGGGCAGAAGCCCCCAGGCAGACGGTACCTTGTCTGGCACTCTACAGGACATCCATGCAGGGCCCCCTTCTAGAAGGTTCTTCCCCCAGAGGAATGGCTGCATAGCAGCCCGGCGCTCTGGGAATCCCCCACACTGCTCCGTGGGAGCTCCTCCTTGTGCCTCAACTCTTGGGCTCCCCGTTCCTTGGTGGGTCGAGCTGGGGTCCGAAGCCTGGGCCTTCGTGTCAGGCTTGCCTGGTCCATCACTTAGAAATTGTGGGGCTGAGGACAAACCCGCCGAACCTCCTGCGCCTCGCTTGCCTCATCTATGAAATGGGGGGATAGCCACCGTTTTTTTGTGGCCGTCACGGGACACCCAAAAAGGGGCAGTTTATAAAGAAAAGAGGTTTTTAGCTCCCAGTTCTTGAAGCTTTAAGTCCAAGGTCGGGCAGCGGCATTGCCAGTGTCTATTCCGAGTGAGGCGGGAGAGCTGGGCAGGCAGGTGCAAGTGGAAGACAGAAACCATGCGGGGCCCGCGAGAGCCACAACTCGTTCCAGCCAGGTGGTGCCGTCATCTGTTCCCGAGACCCACACCTCCCAGCATTGCACCCCGAGGAACTGAATCTCCCCACGGGTTCTGGTGGGGGCAAAGCAGACTCCGTCGTGGCAGCTGGTGGAGAGGATAGTGCTCTGTGGGTTCACCCAGGCGCTCCTGGCCAGGCCCCTGCTGGGTCCGCCACAGCACCTCTTCTGCGCCCTGGGACTCTCGCCTCTGCATCTGGGCTTTGGCACCCAAAGCTGAGCCCCAGTGTGAGGCAGCAGCCTCCCCAACTGCAGGAGGGTGGCTGGACAGAGGGCAAGGTGGAGGGAAACCTAAGAAGGGGCCTATCCCAGATTAGCCCAGGGTTCCAGGCCTGTCTGGGGAAGGGGCTGGTGGTAGACAGCGAGCAGAGGAACCTGCATCCCAACTCCGGCACGGGAGACATCTCACAGAATCTGCTAGAATGTCTTGCCGCTAAGGAAAGTCTGAGCAGTGGAGAGAATCAGCCCTTCTCCACCCTTCTCCCACGTCCCACCGTGGCATGGAGTCTAGAGGGGGCTAACTCTGAGCTAACCTGGAGGGGCTGCCCAGCCGCGGTGGCCAGGGCGAGGCCGCCCAGCTCGGCAGGGGCTGGAGGAGCAGGAGGCAGCCCAGGGGCCCGTGATGTCCCCCGTCCTCAGCACCAGCCAGCACCTTGACACAGCCCCTGTCAGCGGCACCCGTGCTTGCTGACATCTGTTTCCTTGTGCAGTTCTCCATGTGAGCATGGAAGTATCCCGACATTCTCCTGAGCCTGCATGGGTGAGAACTCCCGCTGTGGCTCTCACAAATCCTGCCTGGGGGATGGGCCTTTGGAATGGAAATTCTTTTCTCTTGGGAGGCGTGGATCAAGTGACAATCATTTCCTGGCCCCTGACTCTGAGATCACACACGTGTGTGGGTGTGGAAGCAGCTGGTGGCACGCAGGGCGCATCCTGGCTGCTCAGCAGGTACAGCTGCGCGTGCATTGTCTGCCATTCCACCTGTTCTGGGAACAGGACCAGCTCTTCCTAGACCTGGAGGAAGGGGCCCCTCCTGCAATGTGTCTGTCAGGGGCTTGCTGACATGCTTCCGTGTTTGCAGGTTGGTTTGTCTCCTTGCCCTCGAACCCCAGGCTCACCCCACAACATCTGGCAGGGGCACACCAGGTGTCTGCCAATGCCAGGTGCTGCCACCTGCTGCGTGCTGGGCTCCCAACCTCGATGATGGCCCCAAAAACCTATTACATGGACCCCTTTCTGCCCTCCCTGTCTCCCTCTTCTCTTCCGTTCAGTCCCCTTCCTGTCTGCCTCGTCGCCTGCCTCCTCTCCATGCTTTTTCTTCTCTCTTCTCCCCTCTCTCTTTCCTTCCCACCTCTGGTCTCCCTGTTCTCCTTCCCCATCTCCCTGTGCCTTGCCCTCTGCGTCTCTCTCCTCTCACTCCCTCCTGGGCAGTTCCAGAAACATACCCATATATGGCCTCTATGTCAAGGATCACAAATGATGACATCACGTGGGAGCCGAAGCTCCGAGATGCTCTCCCGAGTGAGCGACTGTTTTCGATGCACCCGGACCAGCAGACGGCAGGATCCAGCTTCCGCGGTGTGATCTTCAGACAGGAAATCTGAGATTCACAGCTTCTTATGGTTTGGCTTGTCATCACAGGTCATGCGATGGGCCCGAAATAAACTCCCTGCTTCAAAGCAGAGCGTTGCAGAGCCGCCTGGCACAGCAGCCAGCGAGCAGCTCAGGGCCAGGGCAGAGCAGCGCTCCGGGAGCATGCTCTGAATTCAGCTCGCCAGAGGACCCTTTGCATTCTCCCGGAACTGCACCCCTGGGTCTGAGCCCAACAGGTAACGCATGCTTTCAACTTTCTTGTCTGGACCTTGCACAAAGGCGGAGCACCAGCTGGGGCTCAGGCCTGCGGAACTCACTGGCAGGCTCCTGGTGTTCACGGCGCTGTCACCGTCCCCTGTGTCCCCATTCTCCTGGGTTCGACGGTGCACCAGTGGCTTTCGTTTTGAGCTGGGGAACAGAGAGTCAGCATCTTGCACATACGCAGCCCTGCTTCTGGAGGGCTCTTGCTCAGAATACGTGGGGCATGCACTCCTAAAAGCGGAAGTGCACCAGGGGCTGTCACCGAGGCCTCTGTGTGTCCCTAGGCCTCTGGCAACGACTGTCGGGCAGGCCCCTTTCTGAAATGCACGCAGTTGAGGGATGTCTTCACACCCGGGAAGCCCCTTCCACAGCATGTCCTGGGCGCCGATGCCTGCCCAGGACTATGGAGGGGCAGAGGTGTCCAGGTGCCAGTGGCTGTAGCTGCGTCAGCTGGGGTCTAGGGAGACATGGACTGAGGCATGTCGCCCACGAGAAATTTAACAACACCGTGTGTATGAGTGTGAGTATGTGTGTGCATGTGAGTGTGTGTGTGTCAGTGTATGCGTGTACATGTATGCACACACGAGTGTGTATATTTGTGTGTGTATGAGTGCTGAGGTATGTGAGTGTGTATGTGTGTGCACATGTGTGAATGTGTGATATGTATGTGAGAGTGTGTATGTATGAGAGTGTATGTGAGAGTGTGAATGTATATGGGAGTGTATGTGTGTGAGTGTGTGCATGTGTATATGTGTGTATATGCACAAGTTTGTGTATGTGAGAGTGTGAGTATATGTGTATGTATGTGTATATATGTATACATGTGTATGAGAGTATATGTGTGTACATGTGTATGTGTGTGAGTGTGTGTATGTGAGTGTGTGAATGTGTATATATGTATGCTTGTGTGTATGTTAGAGCATGTGTGAGTGTATATGCATGTGTGAGTGTGTGCACATGTATGTGTGTGCGTATATGTGTATGTATGTGTGTGTGTGTGTGAGCGAGTGTGTGTGTACATAGTCAAGGATGGGATGGCTTTCAGAAGGCTGGGCCAGTGTCACCGGTGGCTCAGGCCCTCAAATCAGGTGGCCCAGGGCCAGGGGACTGCAGTGCTGAGACAGTGGTTGGGGACAGTGGGCGGCCAGGTGAGGACACAGTGTCCCCCGAGTTTCTGGGCCACGGAGGGCAGTGGGGTTGCCTGCCGGGGCGGTGGTCTGCGGCGAGGGGGCGGGGAGGCCGGGACCCTTCCGGAGGGCAGGTGCGTGACAGCAGCTGGAGCAGCGCAGGCCTAAGCCCCTGCGTGGGGCAGGAGCGCCCTCGCCCCTGCAGGAAGCGCTCCTTCTGTGCGAGGCAGGGGCTTGGGGGCCCGCAGAGGACTCTGGCAGAACCAGCCAGGGCCGGCTCCCAGCAGAGGCCTGGGGCAGGAGCACAGTGCTGCAGCGGTGACAGAGGCAGGAGTCACTTCCAAAACAGCGGGCGGGCGGAGCAGCGGGCACGGGCTTGTTTGCCACGCCGCCTGCTGGGGGGGGGTGCAGCGGGCAGCGCCTCCCCTGTGCTGTTCCTGCTTGCATCAACCATTCCTGCACACGGGCCAGGTCCCCAGTGCCCTGGGCGGCAGGGGGAGGCCAGGGCACCCTCCTCTTCCTCTCGGGGCCAAGGCTCCGTGTCATCCACGGCAAATAATAACACGGGCAATGCTTGTGGGCGTTCAGTGGCCACGGGATGCTCCCCACTGACTCCTCAAGGCCACCGTGCGCGAGCGGGGCCCATCGCTCCTCTTGTCAGAAGTGGACCTGAGATTTGGAGAGGTGGAGGCTCCTGCCTGAATCCAGGGAATCCAACCAGCCTCTTCTTCCAGGCCCACAAGCAAAGCCACGGCCTCCGGCAGGTTCCCTGGGGACCAGGGCAGAAGCAAAACAGCACCTGCGTGTACCCAGGAGAAATGTCCCTGGCACAGTGCGGGCGTCATAAGGTGCCCGTATACTGTGGCCTAGACGGGTCCAAGAGACTTCCCGAGGGAGGCACAGAAATATCTCTGGGCCCACCCAGCGGCTCCGGAGGGCTTGCAGCCTCAGCTCTGTGTCCTGAGCACCAGCGCTGGGGCGTTTGCTACCCAGGGGCAGAAGGGAAGCTGTTGAGCACTTTGGGGGTGATGGGGATGTTTGGGGAGGCCATGGTGGAGCCAGACTCACTTGATTCCTTATCTCCCTGGTTTTTTATAGACAGGGACATAGAGAGACGTGATTAAGGGGAGAGGAAATCAACAGGGGGAAGCTGAGAGAGGAGCAGCAAAGAATTTCAGTGAAGGCAGGGGAGGGGGGATGAGCCCAGAGGGCGAGAGGGTGAGAGAGCGGGAAGAGGGCCCAGCGGATCTGTAACCTCCCAGCCAGGCCTGCAGCTGCGCTCTGGTGAGGAGGGGGCTCTGGGAGAGCCCAGGCCCCCCACTCTATTGCCTGCAGTGAACACCCACAGGCTCCCAGGGCCTGTGGGCCAGAGCAGGGCTGGACAGGGCTGCACTTGGGCTGTTGGGGGGCCGGGAGGCTCGGAGATGGGCGAGCCAGTCCTGCCCACCCCTGACCACCATGGGCACACACAGCCGACGCGGCAGAGGCTGGGCCGGGGGCCTGGAGTCTCGTGTCCAGGGCAGTACATTGCTGAGCCACCCTGGTGGGCTGGCTGCCGAGGAGGGGCCTGGGCCAGGGGGCAGGGCAGCGCCCCCGCACGGGTGGCTGAGACAAAGGTGACCCACGGGCCTGACTTGATAGCCTGGGTGTCCAAAGAGAGAAAATGGAAACTTGGCATTGGCTGACGCTTTTCTTAGCTGGCGCTCGTGGGCACGGCCTCAGTCCCCGGGCCTTGGGCCTGGGTAGTTCACCCTCCCCCTTGGCATGTAGCGCTTTCCACAGAAGGCAGGAACTGATTTTTTTTCCTGTTTTTCTCACTCCCTTCTCTGCCTCTAACCCTCGCTTTTTGGGGTGACTTCCTCAATGAATCCTCGTAAGCAAAGTACTGAGACTTGTTCTTTGTTCCCCAGAACATTAGGGAGAGATTCACCCAGAACTGGGTCAGCAAAGGGTGGCTCCACGGCCACCGGAGCCAAAGTGTTCCCCTCCATGAAATGGGCACAGACTGTCCGACTGTGTGGTGAACAAGACAGATCCCCGGCTGTCACCTCCTACTGGTGCCCACGTGACAGTCACATCCTCTGTCTGGGCCTCGGTTTCCCCTCCACACAAAGGAGAGAGGAACCCAGCACCGGCCGAAGTCTGCAGCCCTGAGCAGCCCGAAGCCCAGGCCCCTGACAACCAGGAGAGGGGTGGAAGCCAGCGCAGAAGGTTCTGAGGTTCATCCTCAGCGTCTGGACTAAGGGCTCAAATCCCCAGCAGCTGGGCGGCCCCTGCGGAGCCCTGCCCCACAGCCCAGGGCCCATCTGGGGCTTTGCCTGCGCCCGAGGGCATGGTGGACTGGATTCCTTCCTAGGCCAGGGCACTCTGGAGCCAGGGCCAAGACCTCCAGAGGGACGAGGGTCCGGAGTAACTACCCCGCACCTCTGCCCTTGGTGCTCAGTGTCACGGGAATGGGGGGCAGGCGCCCGGGGGCAGCTCCCCTGCCCCTTCCATGGCGGACTCAGCCTGCCCCTCTGCTCGGTGGGGACGCTGACTCCCCCGGCGCTGAGAAGGTCAAGTGGTGCAGCTTTGGGAAGTGGCGAGGAAAACACGCAGGGACCCTCGGCCTCCGCTCAGGTCTGACAGCAGCAGGACTCGGCAGTGGAGAGAAGCCCTGCATGTCCCCCAGCCACGCTGCACGTCCCCCAGCCACGGGGCCCCCGCAAGGGTTTCCTCAGCCATCCTGGGACCCCTCTGCATGCTGGGCTCAGCAGGGCACAGAGATCCGGCTCCCGGTGGGGACGCTGCGGGGCACGGGGTTGGGCGGCCCTCCCTCGGGGAGACCTGCAGCCTCTGGAAGAGAGGGACAGATGGTCCATGCATCACAGGCGCTCTGCGAGCACATGCATGGCACATGTGTGTTATTGCATGTGTGTCACGTGTGTGTTATATGTTCTCAGAGGCTTCAGCTGAACTCCAGCTTACTCAAATCTTAAACCCCAAGAGGCTGCTGTTAGAGACACAGGCTGAGAACTGGGCAGAAGCCAGAAGCCAGTAGTCGCCTCTCTTCCCTGTCACTTTCCCCCTGGGTGCGCCTCAGCTTCCACATCTAGCAATGCTCTGTGGCAGGTGCAATGTGCGACTCAAGCTGGAAGCAAGTGCTGAGCGCCTCAGCGGCCTGCAGGGGAGGCGTGTGGTCCCGGTGCTGTCCAGGAGCAGGGAGCGGTGATCTGAGGGGGACAGGTGGCTTTGAGCGGCCCACGCTGTGCACTCTGCGGGGTGCAGGTGAACCCCAAGAGAAATGCAAGTGTTCACACGGCATTGCTGAGCAAGGGCGCCGAGCTCCCCCTGCGGGCAGTCAGCTGGGCCAGAAATTCAAGGCCAGGACGGAGAGCCGCCTGGGCTGCAGGTCGGTCCTTGACCAGGGCCTCGGGGGCTGTGAGAGGAGGGGCTTGGGGAGAGGCGGGCAGAGGCAGCGGGGCTGGCTGGGAGCAGGGCAGACTCTCCTCACCGCCCTGCTGCCTCCCAGCCGCAGGGGCTGGCGGCCACCACTGGCCTGGCCAGTTGTCTCCAGAGAGCCACGCTTACTTTCACTTTCGCTCAAGCTCGCTCTCTCTAGATGGAGAGAGCCTGGGGAATCGCTAAGGCCACGCCTCCTTGGGAACTGTCCTGTCCTGAGCTTGAGCCTCTTCCAGCAGGAGGAGTCCCGGATGTCGCCCCCACCCTGGGCGGCCACAGCAGGAGCTCAGAGCCCCCGTGCCTCTAGAGGTTTGCAGGGGCCCTGGGCTGTGTGCCGGCTACTGACGCCCACATCATCCCTGAACCTGGCTGCTTCTGTGGGCACGGCCGCAGGCTGTGTCTGCATGGTCTTCACCCTGCAGATGGGCACAGTGGGGCGCGGAGGGTGTGAGGAGCCTGCTCCCCCTCACACGGCCAGCAGGTGGCAGGGCAGTCACCAAGGCCAAGGCCGTCTGCCCCACTCAGCATCTCTACACCTCTGCTTCCATGCCCCTGAAGAATTCTCGTGACCCTGCCCTTCATTCGCTGTCTATCCAGCACTTATGAAGCACCTACTGTATACCTGGCTTTGGCTCAGGTCCTGGGGTTGCCGCAGGAATGGGGACACAGTCCTGTTCTTTGGGAGTTTCTTGACTCCGCAGGGCACCAGGCCCCTCTCAGGGGGTCAGGTGCACTTGGGGGCAGCCTGAGACGGTGTAGCAATCAGGGAAGCTTCCTGGTGGAGGAGGCGCATGGGCTGACTTGCCGGGCAGGTCAGGCAGAGGAGGGCATCACGGGCTCTATGTACGAGGATCACCGAGGACGGGAGGTGGCTTGTCCGGCCTCACTCCTGACCCCAGGTCCTGGCTGACAGGGAGCTGCGTGGGCTGGAAGACAGCTGCTGGTCCTCCTTGACGCCCCCTGCCCTCCTGGCTGGGCTCCCTGCAGGCCCAGTTTGCTGATAGGACATCCAGGGGTGAGTCTGCCCACTGCTGCCCCACGGCACACCACCACACACACACACAGGGCCTCTGCTCTGCCGCCAGTTACCAGGCAGACCCAGGGTGCGGCGGGTGGAGGAGGACCCCTTTTCTGGCCCATTTCACAGATGCAAAAACTGAGACCCCACTTAGGCAGTGATCTGAGGACTTTCCATGTGTTGACCCAGATCGTCCTGTCACAGCCATCTCTGTCCATTGCACAGAGGCCCCTGGGAGAGGTGACGGCTCCCCAGGACCCAAGGGTTGGGGTGCAGCAGAGAGAACATGAGAGGTGCTCCCGGCCTGCTGCCAGCCGGCTGTGCACGCCAGCCCTGGAGCACCCTTCCGCTGTCCACCCTAGGATGGGCCGGGCAAGGCCCACTGGCCTCCTGCTCTCCCTGGAAAGGTGCGTTTTCAATCCTGATCAGCCCCTCAGAGGGGGGCTGCCGGCTGCCTGCCAAGACCCAGGCCCTGAAGGCAGCTCCGTCCCCGGGCAGAGGCCTCAGAAACTGAGCTGGGCAGGGTGAAGGCAAAGGGAGGACTGAGGAACCCCAGCACCACCCTCCTCGCTCCTGCAGAGAGAGTTACTCCTGTTAGGTCCATTGTACAGATGGAGAAACTGAGATTCTAAAAACTAGAGCAGCTAATGACTGGTAAGGCTAGGACTGGAACTCAGTCAGGCTGACTCCATGGCAGCTTTGGGACTCCCCGGCCCCGAGAGAGAGGCCCCGAGCATCCCTGGCAGGGCTGTGATGGCGTCGGGCTGGCAACCGGGAGTCTCCTCTCCTGAGGCAGCCCCAGCATCGTGGGCTTGCTTACAGCTAAGCCAGGATGCTCCTGAGCCCTGTGCATTTCACCAGCAACCCAGTGAGGTTCACCACTTGTGCACGGGCACGCTACAGGTGGGCATTGCCCAAGAACCTCCAACCAAGATCGGGATTCAGATGCCACTGTTCCAGGCATCTGTCTTCAAACGCTTCCCCTCCTGCTTTGAACCTCAACAGTCTCATCTGTAAAATGGGACCACACCACAGGGGCTCCTTTTGGAAGGAGTGGAGGTGTGGAAGAACTAAGTTAACTGGTTGAGAAAGCTTTTTTCCTGGCAGGGCTCTTGTGAGGTTGACGCAGTGTGGACAGTGTGCCCCCCCTCCCTGCACCCACTGTGGGAAGGCACGGGCAGCGCCTGGTGACCCTGGAATTAGCTGGAGGCAGAGCAGTTCCAGGTCAGGGTGGTGCGAGGCCTGTGGTCAGGGAGGGGCACTGCAGCCCAGCACTGCCCCTCAGCCTCTGACTGGCCCATGCAGTGAGAGAGTGGCAGGACCTCAGCCAATCACTGCTCTACCCTGTATGAGCCGCCTGCCCACACCTGGCCCGTGTGTTGCCCCCAGCACGGGAAAGTGCCCGTCTTGTTCCCATTCTTACTGATTCAGGAGCTGAGGCCCAGCCCAGGACAGGGAAGCACCTTGGCCGAGGTCACGGAGCTTTGTAAGTTGCAGCATGGAGATTCGACACAGAGCTCCTGACCTCCAGACCCAAGAGCCCTGCACTCCCTCCTGGTGCCGTGCTCCCCCGTGGCCAATGCTAGGCTCTGTATACACTAGGAACCTGTCCAAGTGGCTATGGGGGTTCCTAGGAGCAGGGAGTTTGGGTTCAATGGCACAGGCACCAAATGTCTCGCTGAATTGTAGCTCTTCAGAACTGGAAAAGCCCTTGGACCCCTTCCAGCTCAAATCCTCCGTTCACCGTGGGAAAGCCGGAGAGGGCAGGGACTTGGTAGGGTCACACAGCACCGGAACATCAGCATGGAGACTGCAGCTCAGGCCTCTGACTCTTGGCCCAGTGCCCCCTGGCCTCGGCAGCCCACCCTCAGGACAAGCCCTTGGCAGCCGCATTTTCTGCCAGTTTGGTGCCACACACACGGAGGTGCTGTCTTGCTGCAGATGGGTGGATAAAGCTGGACTCTGGCCCTGGAGAGGCACACACAGGCCACTCCTCACTGGGCAGAGAACCCTCCTCCCTGTCCTTGAAAGCAGACCTGGGCCAACCCAGCCTGGGCAGGGACCTCAGCCACACACAGGCCGGGGACAGGGCAGGAAGCCCGGCCTCGGCCAGCTGGGGATAGAGACCCACCTGGCTGCGCGGGTGTCCCCTGCCAGGACGAGGGGGCGGAGGGCAGGCTGGAGTCTAACTGCCAATTAACAGATGGGAGAACCGTGACGGAGCCGCCAGAGCAAGAGACACAGAAGAACCCGGTCCCAGGTTCTTCTAACCCTAGAGTGGACGCCACCATTGGTGCTGAAGGGGTGGCCCCCAAACGCTAGGGTCTTGGGGCAGCTTCTCCTTCCCTAGCGTGGAGCCCAGCCTGGCCACTGACCCACTGATCTGGAGCAGTCGTGGCCACACTGGGAAGTCATGAGAGGCTTGGGCACTGCATGCCCAGGCCCCAGCCCTGGAGGCTTTGGGCTCATTGGCCTGGCTGGGTCTACTTTCAAGGCTCTCAGCAAGACCTGAGGACCATCTGTTAAGATGCTTTTTGACTGCATAGAACAGAAAACCCAACTCACCTTGGCTGGACCCACAAAGATCTTCAGCCTTTTCCCATCAAGTAGGCTGGGGGCGGGGCGTGCAGACCCAGCCTGGGTTTAGCAGCTCAGTGATCCAATGAGAGACCTAGAAGACCTATCATTCATTCTGTCCAGCTCACTCACTCCACCTGTCACACACTGTCCCCGGCGTGGTCGCAAGGTAGCTGCCGCAGCTCCAAGCTTTAACCCCTCCAAAGCGGAGGTTGGGGTCAGGAGTCATTCTCCTCTCTGCTCTCTCTTGTGTTAGGGAAGGAGGTCTCTGCTAGCAGCACCCCAGCAGAAGTTCTGTCTCTGGAAAAAACCAGGCTACATGCTCACTAGCCAGGAGACGGGTGTGTCGCCCCTGGCTTGGAACAATCTGGATTCATCGTGGGCCAGGACGCCCCACTGCATGGACAGAGCCAGGGTCTGCTTGCAGGGACCATGAGAGTGTAGCTGGGTCAGGGGATCAATGGACTCAGGCTCACCCTGTGATAATGGAGACATCCACCCAGCCTCACAGTGACCCTCAAGTTCCTTCTATAGGGCGCTGACCTTGGAAAGAGGGTCAGGGGTCAAGTGCACACATGAGCTACTGACTGCAGCCCAGAGGGAGAAGCTCCTTTCTCAGGGCACTTGCCCCCGACCTGAGCACGAGGAGCAATGCTAGAGGTGCAGATACGCCTTGACAGTCAAGCACGATCTGCAGGCCAGCCCACACCCCGAGACTCAGCTGGCAGGGCTCCCCGGGCAGGTGAGCTCCCTCTGGGGCTCAGCCTGGAGCGCAGCTCCTCCCCTCGGGCTAGCAGAGGAGCAGACTCCAGGGCACAAGTCCGGGCTGAATGGCTGTTTGTGTCGTGTCCACCTGTGTTCACGGCCAGAGCAGATCACGTGGACGTGGGTCCACCAGAGCTGGGGAAGGGAGGGGGAATATTGGCCTCCAGGCGGCCGATAACCAGGCTCAGGGTTTTCTAAAAGCAATCTCTTCCACCGAGGTCCGTCTCTCCCTGAAGCATTTTTCAAGGAACCAGCCCCTGGGATTAACGGACCAATCATGCGACTGATTGATTTTAATCAGCTCGTGTGACCTCGGTTAGTGGGCCCATGTCTGATTCATCTCCGTGTCCTCAGGCCTAGCACAGCGCAGGGCACGGGAGCCACGGCACGACAGCACGTGGCTGGCGATCGGAACAACAGTGTAGCCATCGCTGATGCAACTCCCCGAGGGCAGAGCTGTTTGTCGGGGTCACTGCTGTATCTCCAGTGCATGGGAGAGAGCCTGGCATACAGTAGGTGCTCAAGAAATCATCGTCCAGTGACTGTACGTGCACATACGTGTGTGTACACATAGGAACGGATGGCTACACGTGGAGCGAAGAGGTGGGACTGTGGATGGATGGGAGGACAGACAGAATGGATGATGAAGGTGTGGATGCCAGTGGTGAAGACGGACGGGTGAGTGGTTGTGCGAGTGGACAGATGGATGGACAGGAGGATGGATGGGGGGCTGGAAGGTCTGGTGGGGGGTAGGTCCTTAGACGGTCGGATACATAGATGGGTGGATGGGTGGACAGATGAGGGATCATCAACAAATTCATGGAAAATATGTACTAGGAAAATACCGTGCATTGATATTCAAAGTTTTTTTTTTTTTTTTGCACCAAAACATACTTATTTTAAATCCCATTTTCTAGGAACTCCTCTTGTGGGTGGGTGGGCAGTGGAAGGGTGAGAAAGTGGCTGGATGGAGGGAGGGACCGGTGAGCGGACAGGTGGATGTGTGCATGGCTGCGTGGCTGAGACGGCCAAATGGGTGACCAGTGACCCGTGACCGACAGGAGGAAGCACAGCCTTCCGTGGGCACACATGGCCATCTTGCAGAACGGCTGTGACCAGGACAGTTGTGGTCTCTTCCAGGGTTTTCTCCCTTGCCGTTTGCTCCCCCTGCCGAGGGGCCGTTCTGGAAGCCAGGGCGCGAGGAGGAAGAGGATGGCGACGGAGATCCGCGCCCGGGGCCGGCAGCGCGCCATCGGGCAGGAGGAATACAGTCTGTACAGCAGCCTGAGCGAGGAGGAGCTCGTCCAGATGGCCATCGAGCAGAGCCTGGCCGACAAGGCCTGCGGCCCGGCCGCTCCCGAGGCCGCCGGCTCCACTCGTGCCAACCGCCAAGCTGCCCACTGCTACCCCAGGACCAGGTGAGCGAGACAAGGCCGAGGAGGCATCTGAGAGGGGCCCACGGGGGCGTCTGTAAAGTGCTGCTATCCAAAACCAAGCGATCCCGGTCTCCGGGATGCCTCCCAATGCCTTAGAGATTTGCATTTGTCATCTAAGCTTACGGCGACGGTGCCAGGTCCTGCGGTAAGTGCTGTGCAGCGGGCCCTCGGTGTCCACAGGGGGTTGGTCTCGGAACGCCCGTGGCGACCAGCACCCCCCAGACGCTCAAGGACCTGGTATAAACGGGCCTAGAACCGGCCTGTGTCGGAGGCTCGTCTCTGGTGCTTGCAGTCGTCTCTGACGACACAGTGTGCACAGGACAGACACCCTTTCTCCCTAAATCTCTCTGGCCCGTGGTTGGCTGACTCCACGGACGCCGGGGGCAGCTGCACCCCCTTGCCTCGTTGCTCCAGGCAGAGCCCATGCCCCGCCACACAGAGGCGGAAACTGAAGGCCAGGGCTGAGGTCACGCGGCGGCAGGGTGCAGTTGCACACGGTGGGACCTCCTGGCTCCTGAGCCCGAGCTCCCGCCGTGCGGGGCTGGCTTTGCGCGTGCACTTGGCTTCCATAAAGCAGGTGTTGGGAGTCTGCCAGCGCTCCCAACCCCTGACACAGCTTCCTGAGAAAGCACGCCTGGGAGGCCAGGATGAGCGCCCAGCGAGGCCTCCTGCCTCCTTGTTCCCGCTCCATCTCAGCATCCGGGTCACAGCACCCCCCCCCCCAAAATACGACCCAAGTGCCAACTGCAGCCCACAGGTGCAATTTCCAATATATACGCTCAGGGCCACATGACGGAAATGAGGAGAAACAGGCGAAATTCATTTTTCTAGATACGGATGCCCAAAATATCGTTTCCACGTATCATCAGTACAAAAATCACATGGAGACGTGCATCTTCTTTTCCTGCTATGACATCTTGGACATCCATGGCACCTTGCAGCACGTGGCAGGTCGGAGCAGCCACACAGCACATGCTCAGAGCCACGTGTGGCCAGTGGCTGCCAGGCTGGGCAGCTCCCATCTCAAGGACACCTTCCTTGGGAGAGCTGGGAGCCGGGGTGAATGGAGCCTTTGCTGAATGAACCCTTGAAACGCTTTTAGGAAAGAAATGAGTCACAAAAGTGCTTTTGCTCACCCCTGAGCCAAGGTCAGGTGTATTTGGGAGGTGAGGGGCAGGGGCCTGAGGATGGCTAGGATCCTTGTGTTGGTGTCACTTTGGGGCAAGGATCTCAAATCTCACTGTCTCTAGTAACCAGCTGACCTTGGGCAAGCCACTTACCCTCGGAGAAGCTCAGCTGCGCCTCTAATCACAGCAATAAGCAGGCTTTGCCAGTGTCCAGGCGCAGATGATTGGGGAGAAAGGCGGGCAACGGCCCGTCTCGGCCCGCCCCCCAGGGACACCTGCCTTTGTGCCCTTGACCCTTGCTGGGCCGGAGCCCCTCTGCCAAGCCGGCTGGGCTGAGGACGCCCCTGTAGCCTTGTCAGGTGGCTGGCAGCAGTGCGGCGACTCCAAGGCCTTGAGCTGTCCCCGAGGACCTCGCTTTCTGGGGCAGAAACCCAGCACCCAGGGAGCTAACCCAGCGAGGTCCACGCTGGAGAAGGCACAGGGTCCTGTGCCGGCCGGAGGCAGATGGAGCTTCCTCCTCTCAGCCGGGATCGGAGGCAGCAGGGCAGCAGAGGCAGGCCCTCTCTCCAGCGGAGCCCCTCCCACAAGCCCCTGGGCCACTTAGGAACCTTAGAACCAATGCCCCCTCCTCCATCTCGGGGTGAGGAAGTTGCATTTCTGCAGCCTCCCGGGACTGCAGCCCTCACAGGGCAGGGAAGCACTCTCCTGGGTCAGGCACCCTCGGCTACGACGCAGGCCCAGGCCACGTCCCTGCCCTGGTGGGACCCGAGACGTCCCGGCTTCAGCCCTGCCCCTCTGCCCCTTTGTCTCTGGACCGGGCCGCGCCTGGGAAGAAAAGCCCTTGGACGTGGTGTTGAATGCAACTCTCCCCCTCCCCCTGCACACTGAGTGCCTCTCATGTGCCCGACACACGTGAAGATGCTCGGTGCTTTAAGAAGTCACGCAGGATGGATGGTCCTGGGGCCAACTCACAGATCACAAAACACACGCACAGCAGAGCCAGAACTAGAGTGAGGTCGGTTAGCTCCGAGGTCCAGACGGGCAGCAGGCTCTGCTGACACCACCGGGGCCGCTTGCCGCTTCCTCCCCAGCCCCCCACCTTGAAGTGGGGTTCTGGCCTGGCCATATCTGCCTCCCCACGGTCAAGGTCGCCAGAGCCAAGTCTCATGCACACCCATGCTTGCACACCCAGGCAGCTCCTTTGCATCCCTCAGGTCTCCTGCTGGGGTTTACCTCTCCCAGGCGCACCCCCAGGCCCTCGCTCTGGCTGCTGCAGCTGTTTTCCTATTTGGCTGTTTCTGCCGATGGCATGAAGCCCCGCGTCCAACCCAGGGCAAGCTCCGAGATCCGTGAGCAAGCGAATGGGTGAGCAAAATCACAAAGCAAGAGGCGGGAAGAGCAGTAGCTTTGGAGAGTCACAACATTCCTCCTCACGCACTCACTGGCTGTGCAACTTTGGCGAGTTACTTTCCTTCTCTGAGCCCCAGTGACGTCATCCCTAAAATGCAAAAAACGAAAGCTTGCCCAGCAAAGATGAGGAGGTTGGTGCGGGGGCTTCCCGCACGGCCTGCAGCTTGGCTGGGCCTCCCCGCCCCTCCCTAGTGCCCGAGCACCCACCCTGTGACCACCTCTGCTTCCCCAGCTACACTGCGAGCTGCCTGGGGACAGGAAGCAGACATTGTTCATTCTGGTGTGCTCAGCCGAGAGCCTGTATACAGTAGGTGCTTAATATGTACATATATTTGGCAAATAATTGCACTTTAAAACCCAGAAAGTGGATGAGGCATTTGGCTTAGCAGTTAACGTGCTGCTTGGGACACGGGTATCTTGTACCAGGCACCAGGGTTCGAGTCCCAGCTCCACTCCCTGCTAAGCGTGCGCCCAGGGAGACAGCAGGTGCTGGCTCAAGCCCTTGGTTCCTGCCACCCACGTGGGAGACCTGGAGGGAGGTCCAGGCTGCTGGCTTCGGCCTGGCCCAGACTTGGCTATTGTGGGCATTTGAGGAGTGAACCAACATGTGGAAGATCTCTCTGTCCCCCTCCCTATCTACCTTTCAAATATTTAAAAAGAGAGAGAGAGAAAAGAAGAGAAAACGAAACCAACAAAATATTCTAGGAGGATAGTTGGTCATTATCTTCTATGACCAAAACGGCAGTCACCGGAGCCTTGGGGTCCTGGGCACGGAGCCAGCTCAGCCCCACAAAAAATGGGATCTCCTCTCCAGAGCCTCTGCACCTTGCTTGTCCCCGCCAGGAAGTCAGGGGTGACGTCTGGAAGCTGCACGAGGACAACTGGGCACGCTTTGGTCCAACGCTACTCCCCGAGAGGCAGAGCTGCCTTCCTGCATGGTGAGGGGTGAGGCCAGGCGTCCACGCTGCCATGGCCCGGCCAGCCATGGAGGGTATACCGACTTCAAACTTCCACATTTCATTGAAGAAGAAGTTTCTGAGAAGACGAAGGAGGAAAACGCGAAGCGGGAAGTTGGTCGGGTGCTGCGTGCACAGCTGTGAGCAGTTCAAGTCCGCGCACCCACTCTTACTGTGCCCTGGCGATGGGCCTGGGGGGTGCCCTCCCTGCTCTCCTGGTCGAATGGCGGGAAGAGCCACAGGTGCACGGGGACCAGCAGAGAGAGCGCAGCGGCAGGGCTGGCTCAGTCTCCCAGCGACGCAGAGAGGTCAGCTCACCCAGGCCGGGGTGGGGGTGGGGGGGCGTTGCAGGGAGAGGAGAATGGAGGAAGCGAACCTCTGAGCCCCCACTTCCTCATTTGCAAAGGAAGCCAAGTTCACCCCTGCACGCAGGGGCAGGGGTGCCGGGTGCTCCGAAGCTTGCTACCTGAACAAACGCGTGGGCAGAGCTGCTGCTGTGTGGGTTTCACGTCCCTCCACACGCGGCTCCGCTCTGGCCAGCCAGGGGAAGCTGAGTCCATGGACCCTGGGGGAGTGAGCATTGCAGGGTTGGGGGGGTGGCTTGAGGCCAGGAGCTGTCCCCTACTGTACCCAGGAATTTGAGATTTTTTTTTCCCATTCAAAGGCCTTGGTTTATCTGTCTGGATCCGTTCATTTGGATTTATGAAGCCCCTCCTGTGTGCCAAGCATGGGACTCTTGGTATCTGTGTCCAGTGCCCTGGGGTTCAGATGCAAGGACAGACAGGGCTTCCTGGCACGGAGCAGGCATGGGAGCCCCCTCCCCAGTGCAGACACCTGCGTGGCCCCAGCGGCCAGCCAGCCCTGGCTCACTGTAAATCCCTTCCTGGCCAGGCGTCTTGCTCAGTACACAGACTGGTCATCCTCGCCTGGCCTCATCTGCAGCCAGGCTCTGCTGGGCTCCAGGTCGGGGCCTTGGAGCTGGGTGATGGTGACTCACCAGCCCCGAGCCTGCTGCAGATACACGAAGGTAGGGGGGCCTTTCCTGAGCCCCGGCCAGGTCACGACCTAGCCCACATCCGCCCCGGGCAGGTTTCTCTCACCTCCGATGACAGCCCTGACAGCCCTGTGGTTTGCTGTACTGGGAATTACCCAGCCCGGGGCCGTGCAGGGGGAAGTGGGGCCCCCAGCCTCCATCAGCACCAGCACGGCCCGAGGGCTCCGAGACTCACCCCACCATGACCCTGAGCAACTGCATCCTGAGTTCAGAGCTCCAAGTCCAGCCGGCACCACAGCTAATCCACACTTGGCTAATCCTCTGCCTGCGGTGCCAGTACTACGGGTTCTAGTCCCGGTTGGGGCACCAGTTCTGTCCCGGTTGCCCCTCTTCCAGGCCAGCTCTCTGCTGTGGCCCAGAAAGGCAGTGGAGGATGGCCCAAGTCCTTGGGCCCTGCACCCGCATGGGAGACCAGGAGGAAGCACCTGGCTCCTGGCTTCGGATCGGCGCAGGACGCCGGCCGTAGCAGCCATTTGGGGGGGTGAACCAACGGAAGGAAGACCTTTCTCTCTGTCTCTCTCTCTCTCACTATCTAACTCTGTCTGTCCAAAAAAAAGAAAAGAAAAAACAAAAAACAAAAAACTCCAAATCCTCCAGCCCAGATCTCAGCTCCTTGCTGTAGCTCTGTGATTGGATGTGTCCTTGTCTCTTACCCTCCTGGCACGTGAATGACTCAAGGAGTCACAAAAGGACACGTCTCAGTGATCCGTCTCCCCAGCCCCTGGTGCAGAGCTGGGGACCCAGCCAGAGCCAGGACATCTGTGCTGAATGGAACTCAGTCTGTCTGTTCCTCATCTGCAAAATGGGAACATGCCCTCTTCCTCCATTGGCTGGCAGGGCTGGGGGCGAGGTGGGGCTGAAGCGATGCCTGGACTGGCTTTGTGAACGTTTGTCCTGCTCGCTAGTGAGGGGACGACCTTGTCCCCATCTCACCCCAGCCCCACCAGTCTCAGCACCCCTGCCACCCCTGCAGCCATCGGGATAGTGCAGGGGGAGATCCTGGCTTCAGGATGGTGCCTGGGGAGGTGGCTTTACCGCTGCTGATTTTTTTTAAGTCTTGCTAAAAACATCTGACAGTGATAAGGGGTCAGGGGTCAGGGGCCACACGCCGACGGGGGATGAGGGCGGCTGAGACCCGAGCATAGCACAGAGACAGAAACCCAGGGCTTCGTTGAGACCACCGGGCAGGCGGCTGTGGGGTGAGCTGACCCGAAGCCACCTGGCAGCTGCCCAGCCCCTCCTGCTCGCAGGGCCAGGATCAGTGCTGGGAACACGGAGCCCAGCAGCTGGCAGGGCCTGAGGAGGGCAGCCTTGGCTGGCTGGGCTTTGCACTCCCCTTCCCACATGGCGGCTCTTGGATCCGTGTGATACATGGAGTTTCTCCCCAGCTATGCAAACAGTGAGGACGCCGCCCTCCATTGTGCAGATGAGGAAACCGAGGCACACAGAGGCCAAGGGGCTTGTTTGAAGCCAGGGCACCTGTCGACGTGGAGGCCGCAGAACGGGAGGGAGGAGGGAACGGCGTTTGGAGGAGGGCGCGCACGGGGATCCGGGCGGCTCCACTCCCGCAGCCGCTGCCTGCAGCTCAATCCGAGCCCCAGTGTCCTCACTGGCAGAAGCAGCCACGTGGACACCTAGGGCTAATGAGTGAGGGTCTGTGAATGAGCACGGGCAGGGGGCGTCAGAAGAAGAGGCTGATAAGGAGAAGGTAGAGGTGGCGGCAGTGATGGGTGACAGCGCCTGACCTCTATCCCAGCACTGTGTCCTCTGCGCCTGCCCCACAGCGGTGCTGGAAGACCGTGGGTCCTGCTCAAGGCCACCGTGGCAGCTCCTCACGGAGCGCCCGCCTCCAATGGCCGCGTCCTCCCCAGTCCCACACACGGCTGGCCCTCCACGCTGCCTGCGACACAGGGCAGCTCTCATGCCGCCTAACAGGTGCAGGACAGACAGGGCCGGCCTGTCTCGGGCCACACGGCTAGGAAGTGCCAGAGCCTGGGCTTGCGCTTCTGTCTGACCCCAAGCTCTGACCCCGCTGGTTTCCGCGGCTGTAACCTGCAGACCGTGTGTGCCCAGCCCTGGCGTCTCAGCTTGGCTGCTCTGTCCCCGCTCCCCCACCCAGCTCCTGTCCAGCCCCTGCAGGACCCGCCTGGCCGGCTGCTGAGCCTGGGCCCCTTTCATCCTGGGACCTGCTGGGGGACGAATGTCACCTTGCCTCCTATCTGCTCTCTTGTGGTTGGCTGGGGAGGGGGACCGCAGGCTGGGGGTGAGGTTAACCTCATTGTTGTCTTATATGGTCATTTAAATCTCCCAGGGCTTCCTCCAAGGGCCAAAAATAATCTGGAGACGCAGCAGCTGCGTCCAGCACACAGAGAGGACCGGCCATCTGCTTTGGTTCAGCGCCCTGTGCCTGTCTGTCACTCAGCCTTTCCCCGGCTCTGCCTCCATCCTCGGTCCGGCCTCCAGCCATGACCCGCTTCTCCTATGCGGAGTATTTTGCCCTTTTTCACTCCTGCTCTGCACCCTCCAGGTCCACCGCGCCTCCCCAGAGCCCGCCGGCCACGGCCCCGGCCCCCATGGGCTTGTTCCAAGGGGTCCTGCAGAAATACAGCAGCAGCCTGTTCAAGACCTCGCAGCCAGTGTAAGTGACCCCTGCCACCCTGGGCACCGTCCGAGCCGGGGTGGCCGGGAGGGTGGGGGCGGGGAGCAGGGCCACAGCCCCCAGGAAGCTGGGGCACCCAGCAAACCTCTTGCAGGTACACCCCCTACCCCGGCTGCTTCCGAGGTGCTGGGCTCTGTGGCTGCACACTGCGAGCCTCCAGCAGCTGCCAGCCAGACTGCACCCATGACCGAGCCCTCCTCGAGGACCCCAGAAAGGGACCTGTGTGGGAGGGGGACCCAGCAGGAGGCAGGCTGGGGCTGTGGCCTCTGACCGGGGCCCCAGGAGCGGGGAGCTGGAGGCTCTGAGTCAGCTGTTTCTGGCCTGTCCCAGCTCCCTTCTGCTCCATACCTGGGCGCAGCCCCTCCAGACACCCACACCCTCGACTTTCGTTTTGTTTTGTGGTCTTTCTTTGTTAAGTGTCAGGTGCTAAAATCCAGAAATAATCGGAGCCGCCGGAGGGGTTCTGCCTGCCTGGCACGGGCACTGGGCTCCCGGCGTCTCCCTCGCTTCTCTGCACCCCCAGGGCCCTCCAGGTGGTCAACAGCCAGGGCTGGCCCCCCATCCCTGGCTCCGCGCTGCAGGGAGGGGAGGAACCACCGGCCTGCGTTTGCCTCTCAGCACCAGTCTCAGGCCTGCTGCCCCCACCATCTGGTGCTGCTTGTGGGGCCGACAGCCAGCAGAGGGGGTCCCAGCGCTGGTCCTAGCCCGGAGTCGCCTCTGAGTCTCCCTTCTCTGTAGGACAGGATGGAAGGGACAAAGTGGCCTCCAGGTGCCCCTTTGGGGCAGGCTCTTGGAGCTCACAGAGGGGTCATGCCACACAGCTGGGGAGCCGTGCAGGGGAGTGACCAGCTGACGCCCTCCCTTCCCTCCAGCGGGGCTCCTCCGGGGAGGGGGCCGCCTACCACTTGGGGCGCTTCCTGAGGCTGACCGGGGTGCTCTGCCGCCGGCACTTGGCAGAGCGGCAATGCTGGTGCTGATGGAGGCTCTGGGACGCATCTGGTCAGTTTCCCACCGTCCTTGCTGGGGCTGTGGTTGACTGACTTCTGCGCTCTGTGCTATTAATAACCAGAGTCAGGAGGAAGTGCAGCTCACACCGGTGGGGAGGGGGAGCTGCCGGGAGGCGCGTGGGCTACCCTGGGAACAGTGCCCGCCTCCAAGCTCACTTTTCCATCCGCAAAATGGGGCTGTGTGTACAGCAGCCCCTGCAGAAGGGAGTCTGGGAGTCCCAGCGGGCATGGCCCTCACTGGCTCCCTAAGGATGGGGAACAGAGCTGATTGATTGAATGAATGAATGAATGAGCAAGGTGACTCTAACAGCCAAGCAGAGACATCTTTCTGACAGAGGTTCCAAACCGCGAAGGCTTTGAGGTCATCAGCCCTTCGAGGATCCGCGGTGTTTAGCACCCTGAGGTGGCAGGAGTGTGGACAGGGAAGGGAGCAGGGAGGCCCCCGAGAGCTGCTCCCCAGAAGGGTCCGTGCCTCCCCTCCGGGCTGCTGGCTGCTCAGCACGGCCCCGGCAGGTGGACGGGCGGGATGGGCCCTGTGTGCCTGCACCTCCCGCTGGAATCAGTCTTACATACCATTTGCTGCAGCCATGGCAAAGCAGGGGGACAGAGGGGTCCCCAGGGCACTGAGCCCCTCTCCGAGAACCAGCAGGGACGACCAGGACCGGGAGACCCTGGGTCACACTGGCCACGTGGCCCTGCCAGCGGGCTCCTGAGGACTGACTGCTCCTTGTTCCCCAGGGCCGTGGACCCCATGCTGAAGGCCATCAAGGACGGTGACGACGAGGCCTTGAAGGCCATGATCAAGGAAGGGAAAAATCTCGCAGAGCCCAACAAGGAGGGCTGGCTGCCACTGCACGAGGCCGCCTACTATGGCCAGCTGGGCTGCCTGAAACTCCTACAGCGGGGTGAGCGGCGCTGGGCTGGGCGCAGCCACAGTGGGGACGGCGCTGGGGAGGGCTCTGACCCTCGTGCACAAGGCAGGCGGTCACCACTGTTCGGCCATTAGCGTCACCAGGTCCGGGGAGAGGAAGCGACCTGTCCTCCCTCCATGCCCCCCTAATGCCCCCCCCCATTCACATGCCCCCTGCTGCTGGCACCTCCCCAGGCCGCCCAGGCCAGGAGAGCCTAATTCCTAGAAAAGGATTGAGCGAGGCCTGACATTGGGGAGAGCCACTGCCAGCTCATTCCAGAATGTTCCAAGGGCTAATTTGGTGTGGAAAACACTGCAGCTGTGCCTGGCCTCTGCCAAGGCTGACCCTACCAGCCCAGGGACCCTGGGCCAGTCTGGGCTCCTCCTGAGCCGGAGTCGGGTGGGGCCGCCTGCAGGCAGGCGTCACCTGTGCCCTCAAGCAGTGCGGACCCCAAAGGGCCCAGCACAGTCCCGGAAATGGCTGCAAGAGACAGCGAGTTGTCAGCAGTGCTGGCAGAAGTGCAGAAGCAGGAGAGGAGCCAACCAGGGAAGGCTCCCCAGAGGAGGTGGCAGCCGAGCTGGGCTTGCAGGACCAGGGGAGGGCAGGGGCCAGTTCCAGAGGACACTCTGTCTGTCCTTGGGAACCAGGAGTGGCTGTGCGGGGGCAGGGGCTTCCTTCCTTGGTGAACTGCTTGCTTGGTCCTCCCAGAATACCCCGGGACCATTGACCAGCGCACCCTGCAGGAGGAAACAGCCCTCTACCTCGCAACGTGCAGGGGACACCTGGACTGCGTCCTCTCGCTGCTCCAGGCGGGGGCGGAGCCTGACATCTCCAACAAGTCCCGGGAGACGCCCCTCTACAAAGGTGAGCCCCCAGGGTGGGCTTCTCCGGGAAGAGTCCGGAAGCTGGGTGGGCAGTCTGGAGCATTGCTCCCGCCAGTGCAGAGGGATGCCGCGCCTGCTCAGATGCGTCACCCACGTCACTGAACCAGTCATTCCCTGCGCGCTTCCCGAGGGCCAGCACGAGGGCGAACAGCGAGGGCTCAGAGATGAAAAGACGTCATCGGCGGCTGTGGGTGCTCCTGGTCCCGTGGGAAAAGAGCTTGGCGGGGGCATTGAGGGAGCATGGTAGACAGGCCCTGGTGCCTGAGCCTGAACCCCAGGCACACACCAGCTGGCCGAGCAGGGGGCCCAGCACAGGCGCAGGCTCGGAGACGTGGGTGTGAGAGCGCCTGTGCCTGCAGCCTTTGTCCCGGCTCACTCAGGACACTTACTGACCGCCCTCGCAGTGCCCACAGTGGAAATCTGAATCATGCTAATGGCTAGCATTAATCAGTGCTCACCACACGCCAGCGCTCTCTTCTCTGGGACCTGAGTATCCACCACTTATGGGGCTAGAATCCTCTTTGTATAGGTGAGGCCCTAAGGCACAGAGATGTGAGATGAGCTGCCCAGGACCACACAGCCTGCAAGGGGCAGACGTGGGATGGCCCCAGGAGCCAGACGCTGGCACCCCACTCCGGGTCAGTACAGCAGTATCCAGCTCGCACCCACGGGCTCAGGCCCTCAGCTCGGGTCTTGTGAAAATGACAGGGTTTTATCCTTTGAAAGGGAGCGGATAGCCCTGACTTTCACACGTGCCTGCTCCAGCCCAGGGACTATTCCATGGGCAATGAGGACTGGGTAGCAGCAGGTAGCTGGATCCAGTGCAGATTCCCAGTGCAAGTGTCTCCCTGGAGCCCGCGTCTGCCTGGGCAGGTGCCCTAACTGTCACCTGGAGCCTCAGCTGGCCCAGAGACAGCGCCCTGCTCCTACTGGGTGCCCAGCACCACTCTAGTGCCTTCCGTGCAGTCTCACTCCGTCCTCCCCACCAAGACTTTTCTAGTCTAGGTTTTACAGGTGAGAAAACCAAGGGGTGGTGGGGTGGAGGCTTGGGCTTTGGTCCCGGTGGAGCCCTGTGCCCTGTGCCAGCCCTCCAGCGGGGCTGGTGTGGACAGGGGGCCGGAAGCAGCTCCCTGGTGACAGCTCTGGGCGAGCTAAGGGTGCTTTCGGGGTCCAGAGACAGAGGGGGCTCAAAGGGGGAGCTTAAAAGGAGGAGTGAGACTTGACTGAGCTGTGCTCACGAGTCGGGCTTCCCTACAGGAGTTGCGGGGTTGGCAGGAGTATGATCCCGCCGGCTCCTCAGCCGGGAAGGGTCCTCTCACCTGGGCGACTCGGGGGACCGGAGCAGGTCACCCTGGAAGAGGGGCCCGCGGAACAGTCCAGGGGTCTCTGCAGGGTTAGAATCCCCGTTCTGCCACTTAATCTCCGTGTGGCTCTGGGCAGATCACTCGCCCGCTCTGTGCCTCGCCTTCCTCCGCGGTGAAAGGGGGTGGTAACCCCAACCCGACAGCCAGCATCGGCATCCTGCATCCCAGGTGGATGCTTGCGGAGTGAAGGGCTGGTGAGGAGCGAACGGACCTACAAGGGCAGGGCACGGCCTGCTGACAGTCTTGCTTCTCCCCGGCACAGCCTGTGAGAGGAAGAACGCGGAGGCAGTGCGGATCCTGGTGCAGCACAACGCGGACACCAACCACCGCTGCAACCGGGGCTGGACGGCTCTGCACGAGTCTGTCTCTCGCAACGACCTGGAGGTCATGGAGATCCTGGTGGGCGGAGGGGCCAAGGTGGAATCCAAGAACGCCTACGGCATCACCCCCTTGTTCGTGGCCGCACAGAGCGGGCAGCTGGATGCCCTGAGGTTTCTGGCCAAGCACGGTGAGTGGTTAGTGTCGGGGGCACGTGGGCCTCCAGGGCGCGTGGCTGGGAAAGAGCTCAGCGCTCGGGGGAAGGCAGATGAGCGCCCTCCTGTGGACGCGCTCTTCCCGGAGTGCTGCGTTGAGAAGGATGCTGAGGCGCGAAGCAGGTGGAGATCCGGTAGTGACGTCAGCAGTTATGGGGGTGGCGCATGTGACACGTATCTGCCATCTTTCATGCAGCGACACGTCCTTGTTTCACACATGACACCTCGGGCCCAGCAAGGGGGAACGACCTCTCAGCAGTCCCCGAGCCACCTGGTTGCAGAACGAGCCGGACCGCACCCACTTCTCCTCCCACACCACTGTGCACTCTGCCCTTGACCCCAGCACTGTGGCCCGGGAGGGCTCCCCACGCGGGGCTGCGTCCCGAGAAGCATCGGACTCGGCATGTGGCTGAGCAGTTGGGAAAACAGAGGCGAGGCTCTTCCCTGCAGCTCAGGACAGATCAGCCCTGAGCAGCGTGAGAACAAAGGGGCCCCGGGCAGGGCCCTGGGAGCCCAGGCCAGGAGGCTGGGCAAAGGGCAGGGTCTCAGCGGGTGAGGACGTGAGGACGGGCCGCTAAGTCCCGACAGCTGCCCCGGCCTCCTGCCGGCACTGAGTCAGGGGCTGTGCCCTTCACGGGCTGGGGCCACCCTTCAGTCCAAATATTTTTCTGTGCGGAAAGCAGCAGGCGGGGCCCAGGCCTTCCAGGGAGCCTGCCTGTGAGAGCCGGGCGGGGTCGGAGCAGCTGGTCGCCGCCCCCACCCTGGGGAGGAGAACATGGCACTTGCTGGGACCTTCCCCGTACCAGACCCTGGGCAGACACATTTGCTCACAGGACCCCGAGAGATAGGGCCCACTACTCCTGGAGGTCAGATGAGAAACTGCAATGGATTCTCACTGTCACCAACCCACCCCCCCACCCCCCACCCCCCCCAGTCTCTGGCCAGATCAGAGACTGCTCCTGCTGCAGCACCGTGGCACAGCAGGAGCTGCCGCCTATTACACTGGCAGCCCATTTGGGGCCGGTTTGCGTCCCGGCTGCTCTGCTGCCAACCCAGCTCCCTGCTGAAGCGCCAGGGAGGCAGGGAGGCTGGCCCGAGTTCCCGCCACCCACGTGGGACACCTGGATGGAGTTCCTGGCTTCAGCTTGACCCAGCTCCGGCCATTGTAGTCATTTGGGGGGTGAAGCAGCAGATGGAAGATTGATCTCTCTCTCTCTCTGTGTAACTCTGCCTTTCAAATAAATAAAATAAATAAATCTTAAAAAAAAAAAAAAAAAAGGAAAAGAAACAGGAACTGGTCCCACCAGCACTGAAAGTGAGAAGCCCCCAGAAACCCTTGGACCGCGGGACGCACTGTGGTTAGCTGGCCCTGACCTGTCGCAGCTGCCTAGGTCCAGCCCCGAGTGGAACGCAGACGGGCAGGGAGTCCTCATGAGCAGGGCGGCCAGCTCGCCCTTCCCCTGGGAGCTGCAGAGGGTGGAGCCGACTGGCTCAGCCCAGCTCCTCGATTCCGTCAGCAGAGACAGGAAGTAATTCCTCTCTGACCCCTTGAACTGAAATCGGGAACAGATCCGGGTTCGTGAAGTTACCAGGACCCCCCTCTATCAGGGCTTCTGCTCTCCTGGACTCACAAGGCTTCTCTCAGGACAGAGCCCAGCATGGCCTTTTAGCCTGGCCTCTGCCATCAGACAACCATGTACACATCCAGCTCTGTTTACGGGCTGTGTGACCCAGGGCCAGTCGCCCAGGCTCTCTCTGCGTCTGTCCTCGTCTGTAACGTGGAGCTGGAGCGGTGCTCACCCACAGGACGACACGTGGATTCAGAGAGATAACAGGGGTAAAGCCCCGCGCCCGGCACGCAGTAGGTGCTCAGTGAACTCCAGCCCCACCACGGCTGTCGGCCTCTCAGGGGCCTCTGCTCTGGCCACAGCCCACTGCTGGCGGCCCGGGCAGCCCCGTCCTTACTGCAGGTGTTGGCCGTGGGGAGCACAGCCGTGCGCAGTGCTCAGTGGGTGTGGCACGGAGGCCGTGGCTGCCCTGGTCACTCACCCACCTGCTTCTCCTTCTGCAGGTGCCGACATCAACACGCAGGCCAGCGACAGCGCGTCGGCCCTCTACGAGGCCTGCAAGAATGAGCATGAGGAGGTGGTGGAGTTCCTGCTGTCCCAGGGCGCCGACGCCAACAGGGCCAACAAGGACGGCCTGCTGCCGCTGCACGTGGCCTCCAAAAAGGGCAATTACAGGTCAGCCCCGACCCTCCGAGGGGCGGCGGGGAGCCGGGGCGGGGCTGCTCCGAATGCCCCACCCTCAGGAGTAGGAAGGCCCAGGAGAGATGAGCGTGGAGGGCGGAGGGAAGCCCCTTGGCCTTGGCAAGCCTGGGGTGCACGGGGGTATGGACAGCCAGGCCAGTCTGGTCAGCAAGCGCTTCCACAGTGTAAACTCACCCCATCCTTTTCCCGATCCTGGGAAGCCAGCACGACTGTTGCGGAAGCTAAGACACAGAGAGGCTGAGTGACCTGCCCAAGGACACACAGCTTGGAGGTGCAGGAACGCCCCTGCTCAGTGTCCTGTGTGTAGGAATGTCACTCAGGAGCCAGATCTGGGCCTGGACTGCCGAGTGTTTTTGGGGGGGGGGGCTGCCAAGGGAGCCTCGAAGGCAAGTAGCAAGTGTGCAAGGAATGTCCACCGTGGCGCTAATGGAGTCATTTGCTGAGTGCTTACTGGGTGTGCTGCTACTTTAGATTAATCAATCAGTCTGACAGCAGAGAGAGAGAGACAGAGACAGAGACAGAAACAGAGCTCCCACCTGGTTCACTTCCCAAATGCCCACCGAAGCCATGGCTGGGCCAGGCTGAAGCCAGGGACCAGGAATTCACTCTGAGTCTCCCCGGGGGGTGGCAGGGGCCCAAGGACTTGAGCCACCACCTGCTGCCACTTGGGGTGCTCATTAGTGGGGTGTCTGTGGTCTTTCTTCACGGGAGTCAGTTGGCAAGTGACACCCCCCAGGAGGGAATGAAGACCCCTGGGGCAGAGCTTGGCCCAGATCCTTCTCTGCAGCAAGCCAGCACAGGGCCAGCCAGAGATGCTCCCAACTCCACTTCTACAACAAACCCAGGGGACACGGCCTTCGCTGGACCACATAGCTAGCTGCAGGGCAGACAGACCTGGGCTCGAATTCCTGCTGAGCCCACTGGGCACGGTGCCCAATGTTTCTGAGCCTCATCTTCCCCTCCTGTAAAATGGGAGCGTTACACCTGCCTCTCGGGGCCATTGCAAGGACTAGTGAAATGGAGAGAGAAAGGAAAGGAAGCGCCTGGGATGGGGGTGCTGGCCCCAGCAGGTGCCTAGAGCGTCCGCACCTGTCAGCGCTCAGGCACGGAGCACACATTCCGTCACTTTTCAGCAAAGCCACCAGAGGGGAGAAAGTGACTCCGGTCAGCAGCGGTGGTGGGCAAGATGGCGCGGGTCTCTCGAGTTCCAGTGTCCAGCCTCTGTCAGAGTTCAGCTAACGTGGTTTACCTTGAACCTGACCCCAGAGAGGTCCAAATGATGAGGGCAGGAAGGGGCTGAGAGTTGGCAATCCCCTCCCCGCCCCACTTGTCTGCATCACTCTGGGGAATGTCTTTAAAAGATAGGTTTATTTATTTGAAATTCAGTGTGACAGAGAGAGGAGGGAAGGGGGAGAGAGACAGAGAGACAGAGAGAGAGAGAGAGAGATACCATCTGCTGGTTCGCTCCCCAGATGGCTGCAACAGCCAGCGCTGAGCCAGGTGGAAACCAGGAGCCAGGAGCTTCCTCCGGGTCTCCCACATGGATGCAGGGGCCCAAGCACTTGCACCATCTTCTGCTGCTCTCCCAGGCACATGAGCAGGGAGCTGGATCGGAAGTGAAGCAGCCGGGACTCAAAGCTGGCATTCTGATATGAGACACCAAAGTCACATGGCGACTTAACCCGCCGCGTCCCAGTGCTGGCCCCCACACATTGCTCTTCATGATACACTTTTCCATGGGCTTTGGGGGAGATCTTTCATATCTTGTGACCAGCATAAAACACCAACTTTGATTTTGGGTCTCGCTTCTGGGTCTCTTACTAATAATAAACTCTTTCTCTTTTGCTAATAATGTATATTACCTTTGCATAAGGAGAAAGCAGTTTACTAAGCACACTCAAGAGCAGATTAGCATCTCGTGGATGAAGGGGGAAAGCACAGCTCAGGGCTGAAGTTCTGGCTGGAGGTGGGGGAGGGATCCTGCGCCCTGGCCCCAGCCCCGGATGACCCCTCCACTGCCGGAAGCCGATTGGCTGCTGTGGCTCCTGGAGGCAAGGACGGTGAAAGTTTGCAGCTGACTCAGCACCAGGGCTTCTGCTGACTCAGGCTTTGCGCCAGGCCGGGGTCAGGAATCTGCATCTAACTGACTCCCTGCGCTACACTGTGTTCCAGAGCTGGCCATCTGTAAGCTCCAGTCTCTCTGTGATGCCCCAGAGCCCCTCAGACAGGCTGGCTCAAGGCAGCAGGGCGCACCTGCCCTCCGGCACCCTCTTTTACGGAGGAACCGCTACTGGCTCCAGCTCCCAGGGTCTCCTGGAAAAGCCAGGAGTGCCAGGAAGGCACTTCCGGGGGCAGGAGCCCCACCGCGCCCTGGGGGACACCCTCAGACAGCTCCTGCACAGGCTGGCCCCACCTGGCTCCAACATGAACATCACAGAGGCTCAGAGAAGAGGTAGCGTCACATGCCCCACCACGCATGTGCGTGTATACATGCACACACACACACATGCACACAACACACACACAGTGGGGTTGGCTGTGGGGCTGCACGCTGCTGGGAGCAGAGCCACCCGCCAGTGGCTGGTTCCCACGTGAAAGTCAAGTCCACTGACAACGGTCAGTACTCCCCACCCCGCCTTCCCCGCTACATGACCTGGTGACCTAGATGCCCCTGAGCAGGGGGAGTGGCTGCAGTGGCTGCGGCGCTGGAGATACCAACAGCTGCTGCCGACTGACTGCCTGCGCACAGCAAGCGTATACGTGTGTAAGAGCTCAGAAGCAGCCTTGGCGGAAGATGTCCCTGGGCTGCCTAAGCTGGGCACAGTGGCGCCGCCTGGCGGGGTTGTAATGAACAACACGAGGGATAAAGCACTTAGGTTCTGGGTCATTTTATGATTCAATGAGGGAAATGTGCAAATACTTTATTTTATATCTGAAAGGGGAGGAAGGTGGGAAGGAGGATGGGAAGAAGAGAGAGAGAGAGAGAGATCCCATGTGCTGGTTCGTTCCCTAAATGTCTGCAGTAGCCATGGATGGGCCAGGCTGAAGCCAGGTGTTGGGAACTCAAACCAGGTCTTCCATGTTGGTGGCAGGGACCCAACTCCTTGAGCATCAGCACTGCCCATTAGCGGGAAGCTGGAGTCAGGAGCCAGAGCCGAGGCCCACACTGAAGCAGGCTGATAGGGACGCAGGTCCTTCCAGCGGTGCCCGGCACATGGCAGGTGCTCAGCAGAAGCATTACGGCGGCTATTAAGGGGGGCAAGATGTCTGCAGTGACCCACAGGGCCTCAGTGAGGGACAGCACCATCACCGGTGCCATTAATCACCCTCTGTCATGCATGTGGTTCTGAGAGGTCAGTGTGTGCTGGGAAGGCCCGGTGCTGAGAGCCAGAGCCAGATGTGGGGCCCAGGGGTAGCTGATGCTGAGACCCCCCCATTTCCTCACTGCCGTGCTGCACCCCCACACTGCTCAGGATACCTGTTCTGCACAAAGCTCTCTGCCTACTGCATGACGCCAGGCCGGATTGAGGCAGGACATCAGAGCCAGGGCAAGACAGTGGCCTGCAGGGAGTGTGAATCCTGGGTGGGGCAGCAGGACCCGGGCAAGGAGAGTGAGGTCCGGTTCCTGGGGGAGGGGCCCCGCTATGGAGAAGAGGCCCAAGGTCATAGATGGCCCAGCAGCCACTGTACCTGCTGGACTGGGTTGTCGTGGGTTGTCGTGCGTTGGCCGGGCTGGGTCAGGCAAGGCTCAGCTGGTTGGTGCAGGCACAGCTCCAGCATGGGGAGGTCTATGGGGAGGGCCAGCACCAGGCCTCCCGCACAGCCAGGGTTCCGCGGGGTAGCAGCCACTTTTCTCTTCTCCCAGGGTGTACTCTGGGCTGCAACACTCTCTGATGCCAAGACCTGCCTCTGGGGAAAGTGGGGTGACCCCAGCTCGATTTGTGGGGTGGCCCCTGGTCCTCTGGCCCTCCAGCCCACAAAATGAGCTGAGGGAGAGGAGTCAGGTGCCCAGTGGGGCCACCACAGGGCCACTGTCCGTGCCTAGGAGGAGAGGGGCATCAGAGAAAGGCTGGGCCCCGTGTGTGCAGACACTGTCCGCTGTCCTCGAGTCCCATCTGCCTTCTGTCCAACGTCGCTTCTTCCCCACGCTGCATCTGAGCCTCAGTTCTAGCCGCTGTAAGATGGAGGGCTGGACAGATGGATGTCCGGACCCCAGCCTGCGCTACACACTTCTCCGATGGGCAGAAATGACCAAATGACCGGCTGCCTTATGACAGTGCTTCCGGGAGCAGAGGCGGCGGAGGGTCGAGTTCCCACATTTCTGCCACTTTCCCTCCAGTGGGCGGGGGGTGGCTGGAGCCCCGCCGCGACCTGCCAGAGACACCAGCCGGCTGGCCCGCGGCCCGGGGCACCCCGCTCCCTGTTCTTTCCCGTGCTTGGGCACGGCACGGCTGTTACAGAGCATTTGTTGGCCATGGCCAGCGTCCAGGGAGAGGCCCCAGCCCTGCCTTGGACCAGCACCTCTGCAGAGCGAGGTCAGGCCTCCGGTGCCTGCACAAATAGAAATTAGGAGGCAATTAGCCCCCCTGGGCGGGGGAGTTTCCTTTTGAGGTTTTAGAAGCAGAATTTGGTCAAACATAGCGTCACTAACAATAATAACACTTTCCACTGGGATCACAGCAGGAGGCTGCTGGCATCCGATTTCCAGGAAGTCCAGTGCCAGGAGGAGAGGCGTGGGAACAGGCCTGTGGCACCTGCTCCCTCCCCACAGCCACCTCCATGGGGCCCCACACAGGGCTGGCGGTCACCTACCAGGAGGGATGGGGCAGATTAGGGGCCTGGGACTGTGTGGCAAGGGCAGAGGGTGAAGACGAGGGGAGGGGTTCAGCGTCCTAGGGTCAAGCCCCAGGGCTGTCCACGTCCTGTGATCTCTCACTTCACTTCTTTGTAGCCCCTCGGCTACAAAGAAGGCCACAGAGCAGCTCTGGCTGCCCCACGGGGCTACTATGAAGGTGAATGGGTGCAAGCAAGTTACCAGGCTGTAAAGAAAGATGGCACAACCCCACGACGTGTGAGTGTCCCCCTCGGTGCCACACAGAGGTGGAGGAGTGGTTAAGCCTCACGGACCAAACTGCCAGCACTCCGACCCTTCCCGCCCCATGGCTTGCTGGCTGTGTGTCCCTGGGGGAAGTCACACACCCTCTCTGGGCTTTCAGGTCCTCGTCTGGAAACTGAGGGTGATTCTAGTACCCACGGGGCTGCTGGGAGGACCTAACAGTGATTGGTGACCACCTAAGGTCTGCGCCTAAGTCAGCAGGAGAGAGACGAGTCAGGGCTGCAGGTAGCTCCAAGACTCAGTAGCGGCTGACCAGGCTGGCCAGGCCAGGGGCGCAGTGGAGAGGCGGGGACAGGCTGGAGTCAGCCTCCAGGGAGGAAGCATTGAGTCTCGGGAAAGGGGTGCGAGCAACTTTGTGATCGCAGCCACTGATGGGGGGCTGGGGCAGGACTGGCAGAGCCAGACCTCTTTATCCCCTGCTGTGCCCCCCCCACCCGGACTGCACCAGGGCCCCCAGGACAGCGAGATGGGGGTGCAGGACGGCCAGGGCTGGAGTCACAAGAGGGCCCAGGTCCCAGTGTGTCCCCTTTGACTCTTTGAGCCTTGATTTGGCTCAAGTGGGAAGGATGAGAGGTGGTCCGTGGGTTGTAGGGATGAGACCAGCAGGTGCACGATGGGCTCTCGGCCGTGGCTGTCCCTGCCCACCCTCCCCAGGCAGGGCAGGGGCAGGCTCCACTGCTTCCCCGGGCATTCACTGCGTTTGCAGGACTCTAATCGATTCTTCCAGCTTAACTGCGAAACATCGGAAATAAGTCGGTGGGAGAATCTTGAGGTTTTTAAGAAATCAGACTTTCGAGGCCAGGGGGCGTGGGTCTGATGCTGGCTCCGCCCTGGCCGGCTTGTGTGGCTTGGGGAAGGTGGCTCAACCTCTCCCGGCCTCAGTTTTCTCACCTGTAAAGCGGGGGCGGAAGCAGACCCACGGTTCCCCAGGGCAGCTCCGCGAGCGCTGCCGGCCCCTGGGCGCGCTCCGCCGCCGCCCCGTGGCTCACGCCCTCCCCGCCCCGCCCGCAGGATCGTGCAGATGCTGCTGCCGGTGACGAGCCGCACGCGCGTTCGCAGGAGCGGCATCAGCCCGCTGCACCTGGCGGCCGAGCGCAACCACGACGCGGTGCTGGAGGCGCTGCTGGCCGCGCGCTTCGACGTGAACGCGCTGCTGACGCCCGAGCGCGCGCGCCTCTACGAGGACCGGCGCACCTCCGCGCTCTACTTCGCAGTGGCCAACAACAACGTGTACGCCACCGAGCTGCTGCTGCTCGCCGGCGCCGACCCCAACCGCGACGTGATCAGCCCGCTGCTCGTGGCCATCCGCCACGGCTGCCTGCGCACCATGCAGCTGCTCCTGGACCACGGCGCCAACATCGACGCCTACATCGCCACGCACCCCACCGCCTTCCCCGCCACCATCATGTTCGCCATGAAGTGCCTGTCGCTGCTCAAGTTCCTCATGGACCTGGGCTGCGACGGCGAGCCCTGCTTCTCCTGCTTCTATGGTAACGGCCCGCACCCGCCCGCGCCGCCGCCCTCCAGCAGGCTCCACGACGCCCCCGCCAGCGACAAGGCGCCCTGCGCGGTGCAGGTGGGCGGCGCGCGCGCTCCGGGGGCGGTGTAGACGGGGGGCGGGGACACGCGGCGGCGGGAGGGTGGGCATCTTCGGAGCACGGGGCAGTAGGGGCGAAGCAGCGATGCGCTTCGGAAGGCATAGACTGCGCTCGTCTGCTTTGGAGCCGGCGGAGCCTGGGTGTGTGTGCTGCGGGGGAAGGGGGGCGTCCGGACCGCCACGGCCCGCGAAACCCTGTGGTCTGGCCCTGCCTAGACAACCGCGGGCGGGACCCGAAGTCCAGTCTATCTGGAGCAGGCTGACTATTGAGTGGCCCACGAGTGACATCATTGATAGCCTCCCCAGCCCTGCTGGCGGAGCTCGGTGCAACTCCTCAGTTTGTTTCACCAGGGGCGGGGGAGCTGAAGGAACCCCCCAGAGGAGCCGGGGTGTGGGCGCTCCACCTGCCCTGCCCTGACCACCCCCTGGAAGTGATGTGAGGTGGGAGCAAAGCCAGCGGCTCAGAGGCAGGGCCGGTCGCTGCTGTGGCTGCAACGGTCAGCACTCAAAGGAAGTGAGAACCGCTTGTCTTGGAGGTCAGGGTGACCGGTGGGCGTCCATGGGCATCCTACCGTGTTCATACACCCACTTTATAGACAAGGAAGTCGAGGCTCAGAGGGCTGGCTTGGAGGGGCGTGGGTTTTCCGGAGCCGACCCTGGCCTGGCTGCGCCCAGGGTCCTTCCTCGTCCTGGCCCCAGGGTCCCAGCTGGGGGACGAGTTCACCCCCGACCCTGCTGTGTGCCGCTTGCAGTTCTGTGAGTTCCTGTCTGCGCCCGAGGTGAGCCGCTGGGCGGGGCCCATCATCGACGTGCTGCTGGACTACGTGGGCAACGTGCAGCTGTGCTCGCGGCTCAAGGAGCACATCGACAGCTACGAGGACTGGGCCGTGATCAAGGAGAAGGCAGGTAGGGGCTGTGCCGCCGCCGCCCAAGGCTGTGCCGGGCTGTGGGCCCCAGCCGTCTGGCTGTGACTCCTGGGGCAGTTGAAAAGGAACCTGACCTTCCCGGGGGCGTGTCTCCTGGGCCAGGCAATGGTGGAGCGGAATTCGAACCCAGGTCTGACCAGCTCCCCCTTCCCCGCCCCACTGAATCCCGCCACTGAATCTTTCCATGTTGTTTTTAAAAACATGAATAGATTTTTTTTTTTTTGACAGGCAGAGTGGACAGTGAGAGAGAGAGACAGAGAGAAAGGTCTTCCTTTGCCGTTGGTTCACCCTCCAATGGCCACCGCGGTCAGCGTGCTGCGGCCGGCGCACCGCGCTCGTCCGATGGCAGGAGCCAGGAGCCAGGTGCTTTTCCTGGTCTCCCATGGGGTGCAGGGCCCAAGCACCTGGGCCATCCTCCACTGCACTCCGGGGCCACAGCAGAGAGCTGGCCTGGAAGAGGGGCAACCAGGACAGAATCCGGTGCCCCAACCGGGACTAGAACCCGGTGTGCCGGCGCCGCAAGGCGGAGGATTAGCCTGTTGAGCCACGGCGCCAGCCCATGAATAGATTTTTTTAAGTTTTTATTTATTTGCAAGGCAGGGAGAGAGAGAGAGAGAGAGAGAGAGAGAGAGAAGGTAGTTTGCACCTGCTGGTGTACTCCCCCAAATACCCACAACAACTGGAGCTCGGCCAGCCTGAAGCCAGGAGCTGGGAACTCCATCCAGGTCTCCCACGTGGCCAGCAGGGACCCAGGTACTTGACCGTCACCTGCTGCCTCCCAGTGCGTGCCTGGGAAGGAAGCTGGAATCCAGAACGGAGCTGGGTTCGAACCCAGGCGCTCCGTGTGGGATGTGAGTGTCCCCAGTGGCATCTAACTGCTGCACCCAGCACCTGCCCCTGTGGCCCGGGTTTCTGGTCCCTGGGAGGCGAGGTGGTGGGTGGGGGAGGGCATGGCGCCCAGGAAGCATGTGACGCTTAGCCTGCAGCTTCCTGGGGCCGGGCTGTGGCACACAGGTGAAGCCGCTGCCAGTGACGGTGGCCTCCCGCGGGAGTGCCAGTTGGAGTCCCGGCTGCTCCGCTTCCCATCCAGCTCTCTGCTGATGCAGCTGGGAAGGCAGCAGAGGATGGCCACGTGCTTGTGCCGGACACCCACGCAGGAGACCCCGATGGAGCCCAGATTCCTGGTTTTGGCCTGGTCCAGCCCTGACCACTCTGGCCATTTGGGGGAGTGAACTAGCAGATGGAAGATCTCCGTGTGTGTGTCTCTGTCTCTGTCACTCTACCTTTCAAATAAGTAAATCATTACAAGCAAATAAAAATGCAGCTTCCTGGCTTGAGCAGGCCGGGGCTAAGGGCCTGCGTTTCCAGGCTCCAGGAGGCACCACTTCCGTGGTTCACAAACCTCCCTTGTCTAGGAGTGACTCGGGCAGGCCCTTCCGCCTGTGCGCCCTGGGACCGTGCTGCCGCGGGCACCATCCCTCGCGCCTCGGCTCTGACTCACTGGCTTCTTGCTCGTTGGACGGAGACCTGCTGCAGGGTCCATCATTTGCCCGGCTGCCTGGGAAGCACTTGAGGCAGCGACTGGAGAGGCCGCTCTGAGCGCCCCCCGGCTGGTGCTGGAGTCATCCAAGGATGCGGTCACTGCAATCCTTGGCCACTAGAGGGTGCAATGATCTGTGCCTGGAGACCCGTCCCACCTGCTCCGCCCTCTCCTCCCTTCCCTAAGGAAGGGTGGTCCCTTCCTACTCCACGTGGCCCCGGGGAAACAGGCGGAGGATTTTCATGTGGTGTCAATGTTCATTGACAGGCAGAACAAATGGCCCTTCACCAAGAGCTGTTTCGGTGACCTTAGAGCCCACCTTCCACCTGCAGAGTGCCCTCCGTCTGCTTTTTCCTTGAATGCCAAGACATTGACCTTGACACTATCAGCTTCTGAGTTGGCATCAGATGGGCTCTGGGAGGCGGGCCGCTCACTGGCCAGCCCAGCCTTTCCAGCTCTGCCCGCCGGTGGCCTTTTGCCTCCAGCCGCAGGGGAGAGGTGCTGAGCTTCACAAAGGGCCGGGGGGGGGGGTCAGAAACAGTGCTGGGTGTGGGCGCCCTGGCTGGGCGGCGCTTGGCCCGGTGTGCACAGCCCCTGCGTGCCCGGCCTGCCTTGACCCCCTTGGCTGGGCACCTGCTGGAGGCCCCTGCCTCCCTTCCTCACCTGGCGCAGTCTTGCCCATCCCGGGGGACCTGCTTGGATGCCCCATCTTGTGTGGGAGCCTCGCCCACAGAGGTCCTGTGCGGGGGCCTCCCCGTCTCTGGCTCCCACCCAGGACTAGGCCAGGCAAAGGGGCTCAGTATGTGCTTGTTGGATGGCTGGGTGGGTCTTTGGTTGGACAGACGCCTTCTCCGTGCCCGCCCTGTGCCCTGGGCTGAAATAAATGACCCTCTTACTACATATCCCAGTCCCTACCCGCTCCACCCCTAACTCCCAGTGCTGGGAGGCCTCCTGGGGGAAGCCCCTCAGCCTGGCCTGTGGACACCTGCTGGCGCCCAGAGCCGAGTTCCATAAAGGCAGTTAAACCCTGAGCCCTTTGCCAGGCTGTGTTTGGGGTCCAGACTGAGACGTGGGGATGAGAGTCCGAGTCCCAGAAGCTCACCAAGCCTTGGTTCTCACCTGAGAAGTGGGTGCTGCCCCTCCCCTGCCTTCCTTGGGCTGTGCAGATCAGTGGTGTATGGAGGGCGCTTTGCCAGGTCTCTAAGTGGCGGGGCCAGGGGTGGGCAGGAGTGGGTACCCCAGTCTTACCCAGCCGTGTCAGCTGGGCGCCTCCCATGGCCCCAGGTCATGGATGTGAACCTTCTGCCAGCTGCCGATAAGCCAGCAGCGTCTGTCTTCCCCTCCTTTTCGCAGAGCCTCCGAGGCCCCTGGCCCACCTCTGCCGGCTGCGGGTCCGCAAGGCCATCGGGAAATACCGCATCAAGCTCCTGGACACGCTGCCGCTCCCGGGCAGGCTGATCAGATACCTGAAGTACGAGAACACCCAGTGACCGGGCCTGGGGCAGCCGGGCGGCCCCTCGGACTGTTCCTACGACGTCTCGGCGCGGCTGTGGCCCCAGACCCGAGGGGCCTGGCCAGTGACAGGAGGCTGCAGGTTGCCTCCTTCTCAGCTGGGGCGGCCACCGTGGCCAGAGCGGAGAATACAAGGTGTCCAGTAGAAGAACCGGGTGCTTCCCAGCTGCCGAGTGCTCCCCGGCCTGCCCTGCCAAGGGGCTCCCGGGGGCAGCACTAGAGGTGGTCCCGACTGGGGAAGGCGGGCCAGCAGGGATCCCCGGCCTCTGACCTGGGATGCGGAAGGACTTTGAGAGGCCGAAGGACCTCCCTGCCCTGGGCAACGCTCCACTTGACTTCGAGTTTCTCTCCGAAGATGTGGCCCAGGGCTGGGCTAAGGAGACCCCTGGGTCTGGGTTGGGGGGGGTGCTTTGTTGAGTACAATAAACGGCACACACACATCCTCCTGTCCGGCAAACCCGCTCGCCGGTCTCCCCCAGGCCTCAGGTCCTCAGCCTGCCCCTGGCAGCCGTGGGGTCGGGCACACGGCCCCGGAGCACTGCAGCTTTGGGCTTCCCGAGGGCTTCACCCACTGGGACAGACCCCAGGGCCCAGCTGTCAACCCTGCTTCAGTCGCCATGGAAACAGGAGCTTCATCACAGGCAAGGAGACGGTGCCCCCCAGTCTGCCGACACCTGGGGCTGTCTTGCCCGTGCCTCTCCTGGTGCGCTCTTTTCACATCCTGCTCACCTGCCACAGAAGTTGAGACACTGGGGAGGGAGTTGGGGGTGGGGCGGGGCATGGGCCAGTGGGGGGGGGGGCATCTAAATACTGGCTCCATTGAGCAACAGTGCTGGAGAGATGACCTGGTCAGCCCTGCAGAGGCTCCGAACTTGGCCGTGCCCCAAGCCCTGGCCACTGTCTCCCCTCCAGTCCTCACGTGGGGCGAGTGGGCAGCCGTGGTGAGCGTGCTCAGGTTCTCTGGGCCCCTGGCTGAGGCCCGGCATGCTCTGTTCCCATGGGAGTTGCAGTACATCATTGGGGTCCTCTGTGCCTCCACTGAAGTCACTGGGGTCCAGGCCGTCTGCAGCCACAGGCCAGAAACTGCCTGGCCGAGAGACTGCGGTAGAGTCTTAGGGTAGTTTCTGGCCTTCAGGGGGTCAAGCGAGGGGTGGGTGGCACTGCTGTTGGCTTGCTCCCCTCATCTGTACAGGGCGGCCCTGCTGGCTCTGACACACTGGTCTCCATGGAATCAGCAGGTGCTTGTGCCCGTGTGGGGAGGAGCAGCCTTGCCAGCGGTCACAGGCCAGAGGGGGCGGAGATGGAAACAGCCCCCCAAGGGGAAGGGACGTGCACACACAGGTCCCTGGGATTGCGGTCCCCAGTGCTTGGCCCCAGTCCTGGGCTGCCTTCCCATCTACCAGGTAGAGCTGCAGGGATCCTGAAGAAATCTCCCCAAAACTGCACCCCCCCCCCCACCATGTCCCGCCATTCACACACCGGAACTGCCCAACCCTGAGGGCCTGGGGGAAGCTGCCAAGTTCCGGAAGTTCAAGTTCAGCCCGTCAGGGGAGACTCCCCGTCAAGGGGAGGGGCCAGCCTTTCCCTCTAGGGGATCAGAAGGGACTGCAAGGTGGCAGGTAAGGGTGGGCGAATGCAGCCGGGCTGGTCCATGAGTTAGCAGATGCCCATGGGCTGGGGGCAGGCATCAGGCCAACTCACGCCATTTCTCAGGCCACGTTACAGCCTACAGTGTCCTGGCAGGCACAGATCTCTTCCCACCCATGGGATCCAGGCGCTGGGCAGGGCGCGGCTGTCACTGTGGGCCCCGCACAGACCAGGCACCCGTCTCTGGAATGCCGAGGGCATGATGGCTGATTGTGGCCCTGTGCACCATCCCAGCTGAGCTCAACGCTCTGGGGAGGAGCCTAGGCAGCCGGGAGCGCAGGAGTCTGGGTGAGCCTGGGGCCGTGGCTTTGGTTCTGCTGTTTTAATTTTCTTACCCAAGGACATTGAACCAATGAGCATGTTTTAAAGAGGAACAATCTGAGGGGGCCACCTGCTTTGTCCTCAAGATGCCCAACTCCCGTTGGGCCTGAGCTCACCGGCCAGCCCCTCCCCTGCTCTGACACCGCCTTAGCCGCAGCGGGAGTCACAGCAGAGGGGCCCGACAGCATCCTGCAGCTGGGGAAGGGGGTTCTGCCAAGATGTGTTCAGCCCCGCCCCTGCCTCCCCTGGTGCCAGAGCTGTCTGGACCCTCAGGGACCCTATGGACAGTACACCCAGCACCTGTCCTGGGGGCTTCCTCCCAGCTCTGCTCCTACCTCCTTCCTAGCCCCCAGACACCTCTGAGGCTCCGGGCCACCCCCAGCCTCCCCTGCCAGTCTCAGCCACAAGCAGCCCTGGGCCCTCGGCCTGCGTGCAGCCTGTGCCCCCTTAGGCCTGGGGACCCTTCAACCTCACGACACCCAAGAGGTGGAAACTGCAGAAGAAGTGTCTTTATTCTTTTAACTGTCTTAATATTTACAACGAACAAAAAGAACTGGCATTGGCTCACACAGTGGCTGACGGCTGAACAGATGCGGAACTGGCACAAGGTTGGCCCTCGAGCAAGGGCCGACTGAGTCCCGCTGCTTGCCATCTTGGTGGGGCAGGGGAGTGATCTCTTGGGCTCTGGCCCAGTTGGGGAGGGGCCAGCCGAGCCCAGCCCCACAGCTCCCAAGGTCTCGACAGCTGAGCCAGTGGCCACTGAGAAGCACCCCTCCAATCCTGCCCTCTGCCACCCCCCACAAAGGGAGGGGGCATTTGGAATGCCCAAGAGGCCCCCTAACACTGTCCAGCCCCCCTCGAGAACAGCCCTTGGGGCCCCCACACTCCTGCAGGTGGGAGGTGGGGGCCGAGGCCTTCCTGGCCAAGCTAGAGGTAGCCAAAGACATTGAAGATGGGCGGGGGCATGGCCGGCTTGGTGGGGATGGGCTTGAGAACCACGGGCCTGCACACTTTCGGCCCCAGGCTGTCCACGTCCTTGCAGAAGTGGCTCAGCTCCCCAGGGCGGCCAGGGCTCTTCTGCCACAGGCCCAGGCCGGGCACGGGGCTCGGGGGCAGGGCCCCCGGAGGGCCGGGGTAGATGGGCTGTCCATGGTACTGGAAGGGGCAGCAGCTCCAGGCATTGACCCGGCCCACCAGGGGGATCCCGGGCATCTTGAGCAACTCCTTGTCAGCCAGGGCCCTTGGGGACAGGGGCACAGAGGCCATCTCAGGCCCCAAGGGCTCCAAGCCCTTGCAGTGTTTTTTACCCTCATAGGGAGCTCCCTCCCTGGGGCCCAGTCCCCCCTCCAGCCCCAGGGGGTAGCTGTGGGTGGGCCTCGGCTCTTCCCAGAAGGACGCAGGCAACTGTCTTTTCCGCATGGGCAGCTGGCCAGGCCTGGCAGCTTCTGGGTCCTGCCCCTGCAGGGTCTGCTCGTGGGAGAGGCATTCCTCCGGGAGGGCGCTCCCCAGCGCCTTCTCCTTGCAGCCGGGGCTGGAATCGGGGCAGGAATCGAGGAGCAGCCTCCCCGGCCGGTCCTCGGGCCCCCTTTTCAGGTGGGGCTCAGCGGCTCGGCCGGGCAGGCCCCGCGGGAGCCGCGAATACTTCTGGGAGAAGCGTTTGAGCTGCTTCTGCAGGTACTTGCGGTGGTCCACGGAGCGGCGGCAGGGCGCGGACTTGTCCAGGGCGGCCTTGATGTCGCTGGATGCCAGGTTCACAAAGTTCAGCAGCATCTTCACTTCACTGTCGGATGCCATCACCAGGGGACCACTGCGCGGGGCTTTCCATGAAGGGGTGGGGGCTCTGTAGGGAGTTGACCTGGGGGACATGACAGGCCGTTGGGGGTCTCTCTGAGCAGCCACACCCCGCCCTGCCTGCCCATGGGCCACACCACCTGGCTACAGTGTCCCCGGAGCACCCGTGGCCCCTGAGCAGAGCCCTGGGCAAGCAGAAGACCTGCTCCTGTCGCTAGACATTTCCTGAGCCACTGTGACCGGGACAGGTGCAAACAGCCTTTCGTAGCCTTTCTGAGTTTGTTGCACATTTCTGGCAGCGGAGGCTCAGAGAGGTCAAGCCGCTGGCCCGAGGCGACCCAGCCATAGGTGGCCTTGCTGGGGCTGGAGCCCAGGTCTCGGCCCCGCCAGCCACACGCCGCACTGCCAACGCGCACAACTTTGCCGCCGAGGTCTTCATGTCTCCAGCTGGGGCCAAGGCTGCACTTTAGAGAAAGCCAAGCCCCCTTTCTCCCTGGCGGTGGCCTCCTCCTCCCCCCCACCCCGCCCCCAGCCCTGCCAGCATCAGCCCCCCTTCCCAGTCCCCACGCTCCACCCCCAACTCTCACGCAGGACCAGAGGCAGGACCCCTGTCTGCACTTCCTCGCAGGCTGCAGGCGGCAGGGCTCCCCCCGCCAAAGCATCTGCAGCAATTTCATGCTCCTGGGCCGCCGCCCGCGCAGCACCTCACCCCTCCCCCGGCCCCAGCCTGCCCCACGCCCCCCCACCCAGCCGGGCTGGAGCCTACGGGCCTCCACACTGACCGAAGGTGCGGGCCCCGGGCCCCGGGCCCCAGCCAACGTGGCCCGGCAGGTTCCCCGCCGCAGACCTGGGGCAGGCCCGGCGCGGCCGGCCGAGCTCCGTGGGGCTGCAGGCAGTTGTGCAGCCCTTGAGTGGGCTGAATGGAGGACGACTCCCCGGAGCTGGGGGGCCCTCAGGCCAATCAGGAGCGCCTCTCCAGACACAAAGCATCCCAATCAGGCGGCGGCGCCCCGTTCCCACATTCTTTGCCGGCACAAATTGTCACCATGGGGACCGTCACAAAAAAGACAGCTCCCCAATGCGATCATTCCCCGGTAAAGTTCTACCCCTCAGCCCCACTCTGCTCGGCCTCCACGCCCCTCCTCCCCTTGACCTCGGTTCCCTGGTTTCTCGAGGGGGCGGGGGAGTGTGTGTGTGTATGTGTGTGTGTGTGTGTGTGTGTGTGTGTGCGTGCGCGCGCACGCGGGTCTAATGTCCAGGAGCAAGGAGGGGCTGGGCCCAATGCAGAGCGGCGCGCAAGCCTCCCCTAAAAGACCCCAGGCCTACAGCTGCCATGCTCCATTGCAGACAGACAATCGGACGGGGTAAGCTGGGGCGGGCTGCTCTCCCCGCTGTCCTTGAGTGTTGAGTGGTCCTCTCTGTCTCTCTGTCTCTCTCCAGCACCCTCGCCCCCACCACCTGCTGGGATCCCCAAGCGCTGGGGAGCTGGGAGCACCCGCCAGGCGGGGAGGTCCCTGGGTGTCGGGAAAGGTGGCCGGGGAAGGGCCTCTAACGAGGTGCCGGGATATCCATGGGAAGGGAGCCGGGGCTCTCAGGAATCTTGTCTTTATGTTTGCTCCCTCAATTGAGCTGCACAAAGCCTGAATTGCCCATTCAGCGCGGCCGGACAAAAGGGTGGCGTTGCACGGTCCCCTTGCATTTGTAGTCAAACAGTTAGGGACTTAAATCGAGTCGTCATGATGGAGAAAGAGGTGGACAAAGCCCATAGAATTGCCATCAGCAAACATTTTCCTGTGTCATATTAGCCAGTCTCCATGGCTCCCCCTGGCCTGGGGACAATGGCACAAGTTTGCACACTTGGCTACTGTCACCGTGCCAACGCCGGCAGGGCTGCAAGCAGGGCCGCTGCGGGCGAGCGAGCGAGGGAGCCGGGGCGGCGCTGGCCCTGCCTCCCCTGGCCAGGAAGGTGAGGCCGACCGCAAGGGAGGCTGCCTGGGAAATGCTAATGGGTGAGGCCTCCGTGCCAGCCAGCTCCGTGGGCCCCTCTCACGCCTCCCGGCCTCTCCCAGCCCGCTCTGCCTCCTCTCCTCCCCTCCTCTTCCTCCTCCCCCTTCCTTTCCTTCCGGGTCCTGTCTGCCGGTCCGCCTGGCTGACAGTCTGCGCCCAGCACACCTCTGTAGCACAGTCTCAGGGCCTGGGCCACAGGCGCTGGCAGGGCAGGGCAGGGGCTCCACCCAGAGTGATGGCCCCACCCCCTCCCCTGGCCAATAGACAGCTGCCGTGGGGACGAGACACCTGCCCACAGTGGCCTGACTCCAAGCCACCGCCCCCTCTGGCCTGAGGGTGAAGGGCACCCGGAAGCTGTAAGTCAACCTCAGCCCTGCAAGGCGGCTTTCCCGCGCCCCTTCCCCTGCTGTGGGGGCTGGGGAAGAGCCAATGAGACACCAGACGGCGGTGCTCATGGACTGGGGTGGCCTGGAGCACTCCTGGTGGCGGCAGCCTCTGCACGGGTGAGATGTGGGGGGCCAAAGGTCTCTGCAGCTCATCCCAGCCCACCCTGGGGTCTGGGCCAGGAGCATCCTTCCTGCTGCTGACCTCCTGGCACGCACGGCTGGAGAGATCCCGGAGGCCTTGTGGTCACCTGGTTAGGCCCTTGCCCAATGCCCCGCATTGTTCCCTGCTTGCCTTCTGCACAGAGGCTGAGGGGTATTCCATGCCGATACCCACTCGCCAGCATCCACACACTCGGCTGCCCAGAGAATGGCTTCAAGCATCCCAGGACGGCCGGTATCGGCGCCTGCGCCATGCGGGTCCCTGTCCCTGGAGCACCTTCTCTCTCCTAAGAGCAGTGAGACATTTCTGAGCCGCCCTGCTGGCATCTCAGTTTCGTCCAAGGGCCCCCTGCACCTGCAGTCATGACAGCCCATTCTGGCAATGTCTCCCCATTTCTTAGTCTACAGGTATCTCCGCATCTGGAAGGAAAGCTCTGTGGGTGTCATGTCAGCACCTTAAGCAGTCTCTCCACAGGGGTGAGAGCTTGGTGTAACAGAGCACCTGGCTCAAGTCCCGGCTCCATGTCCAGGCCCAGCTTCCTCGGGGTTGAAGGTGATGGTTCAAGTGCACAGGCCCCTGCTATCCATGCAGGAAACCCGGTTGGAACTCCTGGTCCCTGGCTTTGGCCTGGCCCAGCCCTGGTTGGGGAGTGAACCAGCCGATGGAAGATCTCTCTCTCTCTCTCTGCATTTCAAATGAAATGGAAATAGAACAGCTCTTCGAGTGGGCTGTTCTTCCATCAAAACCTTTTAGAAGAGAGAGAGAAGGAAGGAAGAGACAGACAGGTGGAAGGAGGAGAGGCAGGAACATGGGGCGGAGACACCGCACAGCATGTATGCTCAGAGCAGCGTTCCGTGGCCTCCCGCGTGTGGTCTCTGAGAGCCTGGGGTCTGTGCTGCCCCATACGAATCAGAAAATTCAGGTGAGTTACTTTCCCAAGGCCTCACAGCTAATCACCGGCCACACTTGAACTTGAAGCCAGGCCTGCCCTTGAGCAAAGCCTGTGCTGGATCCACAGCCTCACTGCTCCTCCTCCAGCTCCTACAGAACCTGCCCCAGTGCCATCGGCTTTGAGAGCCCTGGAGCGCAGATTCTCTGCCAAGCCCCGTGTTCGGCTCTTCTCTCCCAAAGGAATGTGGGAGCCACAGCTACCTGAGATCCGTAGAAGGGAGAGACAGTGGCCCTGTACTGACCGACCGGGCACACCCTGTGCCTCTGCTGGGACTGCTGGAGGATGCCTCCACCCCCTGCTGGGGAAGGTTCCCCTGTGTTTGTCTGAGAGGCCAGACCCAGCCACAGCCCCCTGCGCTGTGGCTGCGTGTGAACCCGGAGGGCGCCCTCTGCCGTATCTCTGGTTGATGACACCCTGGAGAAGCCTCAGCCCTGGGATCTTCAGGTCCAGCTCAGCTGACCACGGCTCTCAGCATTCACAGCCCACTCCGACATGAAGCCGCAGCCAGGACAGCTCTCCTGTGCTGTGTGCCCAGAGCCCGGTCTCCTTCCCCAAGCACACAGAGCTCTCGGGGCCTGGCCCGGGATACCCTGCCCACCCCACGGAAGAGCACTCCCCCTGTGCACTGCAGGCGGCGGCTTCCAGTCCCGCCCCACCCTGTGGCTCCCATGACCTGGGCCCAGAGCCGGCCTCCGTGGAGCGCGCTTGTGGCTGCCTCGCTTCTGCTTCATGTCGAGCTGTGAAGCCTGGGGCTGTGGTGCAATGGAGCTGGACACAGCGCTTCACGGCCACGTCCCCTGCACCAGGCCAGGGCTTCCGTGGGCTCTGCTAAAGGCATGTGGGCCACACCGCCTGCCACAGACCCCACTGCGGCAGGAGCCTCCAGCCTCAACTTCCCCGACCTGCTGTCACCACGCATTTCCGGCGTACCCCATGCGCTAACCTTGCCTCCGGTATACTCTGGGACTCCCAGCTTCACATTGCCTCCCTCAGACACCTGCTGTGGGCTGGGGGACAGAGGGACGGCCCCTGCTCTGACTCTGTGACTAAAGAGCCAGCTTCCACCCGCCCACTGGGGAAGCAGAACGGCCCCTCCCCGCTGCGGCTCAGCCCTCACCCCGCCACACGAGTGGACCGGACCTGCAGCAGAGAAGAGGCAGTGGCCTAGCAGGTGCAGGCCGAGCCTGGGGCCAGAGGGGCCAGAGGGGCCGCCTGGGCAGGAGGTTTCCACGTTGCTGCTAAGCAGAGAAACCCACTTAAAAATACCAGGGCGGGGGCGGGGAGGGCGGCTTTTGGCTTAACAGTGCGGTTTGAGACTGCAGTTCGAGACACCTGCGTCCCACGTTGGAGAGCCTGGGTCCCAGTCTGACTTCTCCCGGGGTGGGGTGGGGGACTTGGCACAGAGAATCAACAGACAGGAAGGAGCTGTCTGCTGCCCACAGGACCAGGGTGTTGAGTGGCGGGGGCAAGCGTGGAATCATCTTGTGTGGCAGAAAGCTGCGGGCTAGAGATGGCAGGTTGCAGATCCCAGATTCCAGGCTCTGCGCCAGCCTCCTGACCGTGCAGACCCTGGCAGGCAGCAGTGGTGGCTCAAGTTGGGGGGGGGGATCCCTGCCACCCACACGGGAGATCTGCCTGGCCTGGCCCTGGCCCTGCCCGGTCATTGTGGGCATTTTAGAAGTGAACCAGCAAATGGGAGCATCATCTGTCGGTCTGTCTGTCCCTCTGCCTCTCCAATTAAAAAAAAATACCCTACAAGGAGCTCCCACAGGTGGAACCCCACACGTGACAGCAGTGTGCTGTGAACACGCATTTGCACAACCACACGCTGATTTTGCAAACAAGGCTGCGGAACATCTAGACAAATCTAGATTTGCAGATACATGCCTAAACTGGTCATTTTTTTTAAATGGTGACCTTGACGTTTTAGGACCCTCATCCTGTGCAAAGGAATTGCCCAGGAGGCTCTGATTGGGCCCCCAGAAGGGCTGACCCGCCCCTTGTGTGCAGGCACCCGAGTTCGGATGCTTCTGTGTGCCTGCTTGTTTGTTGCAGCAGGTTCCCGGAGGTCGGGTTTTAAATAGTCAAAAACAAACGTAAAAGGAAAGTTTGCATCCTCACCCTTGTACAGAACGTTCAGTTCCTAAAGGAGTACCGTCTTCTCATTGTTGGAGAAAGAGCGACCCAGAGAGGGGCAGTGATGGCCCAGCCACGCCAGGCAGAAGCAGGCCCCCTGCCCTGACACCCGCCGGAGGCCGGAGCGTGTGTGAGGTCGCTCGCTCTTCCCGGGTGCCCTGATCCCTGTCTGGAACGGGGAAGGAAACTGAGGCGCAAACCGGGTCGGGAAATTGCTCCCGGTCTCCTGGATCAGGCCTCTGGTCACGAGCACCGTGAGACGCTGCTCTGAGCTGACAGCGGAGCCCAGGGTGGTGAGCGCGCCCCAGGAAACCTGCCGAATCCATACAGCGGCGCAGCCAGAGACATCGCAGGCCGAGTTATGCAACCCTCTTACGAAACGGCCGACTTCCCCCGAGGCCAGCCCGAGGCTCGCTGTCAGCAGCAGTTACAGCAGGGCCAGCGTCCAGCTGCTTGATCTGACGGGAGGCAGCGTCCGAGGCAAATGCCACAGGCTGCCAAGCCAGGGGCTTCCCGCCCTGGCGACCTCCCCTGCCTGCTGGAGCGGAGCGCCACCGGGGCCGTGCCTGGGTAGTCGCGGTGCTGGGGAGATGGCGAGGGCGGTCAAGTCCACCTGGGCAGCTGCGTTGCCTACGTTGCTGTCACACTAAAGGGTGACAGCAGCGTGGTCTCAGGCCTGTCACTTCCCCTCCCCATACGCAGTCCATGGCCTCCGTGTGGCGCTCCGGTACGTACGTCTCGGTGCTGGTTACGAGAGTATCCTAACGTGCCCGGGCGCAGATTCAACATCGCAGAATCTGGAGACCCACCTGGCCTTCAGGGCTTCCTGGAAGGGGCCAGGACTGAGTGGGGTCAGCACTGGTGGTCTGAGCTGCGTGGCTCCTGGGTGTCCGCGGGGTGCAACTCAGATCACGTGGAGCGGGAGAGTGGCCTCCTGGCCTTGTCCACATCACGTGGATCTGGCAGAGCAGCCTCCTGGCCTTGGTCCTGCTCTGCACCCAGGCTGTGGCCCTCAAGCACGCACCAGCCCAGGGGTTTCTATGGAGTCTCTTGATGAGTTAGGGTCAATCTCTTCTGTTCCCACAGCTTGGCAGGGGGAAGGGCAGGTTTTGTCAGACGATCTGTCTGTGTCCGTTTCTAGCTCATGCGATGTTTCCCATGCACAACCCATTTCCAGCTCTTGCTGTGTCTGCCTTTCGTGCCTGGCTTACTCCACTCGGCACAGTGTCTTCCTGGTTTGTGCGTGCTGGGGCCTGCGTCCGTTTCCTGCCTCTTCCAGGCTAACTGCTACCCCGTGGGTGCACGAGGCACGCTCGGTTTGCCCACTCACCTAGAGAGTGGGTTGTATAGCTTTGCTTAGCCTGTCCATGTGGTTGATCACAAGGACTGCCTTCTACAAACTGAACCAGCTTTGCATTCCTGGGACAAAGTCCACTTGCTGTGGTGTGTGATGCTTTTTGTCTGCTGCTGAACTCACTTTGCTAAAACTTTGTTTAGAGATTTTTCTGTTTCCCTGTGTTCATGAAGGGATTAGCCTGCAGCTGTCTTTGAATTCTTCTTGTCCATCCTCAGGGTGATGCTGGCCTCATAGATGCACTGGGAAGCTCCTCCTTCTCTCTCTTTTTTTTTTCCTGGGAGACTTTGGATGGAGTTGGTGTTGCTTTTTCTTGACATGTTTAGTAGGCTCCTCCAACCAAACCATCTGGGCTTGTAGGTTTCTTTATCAGGAGGATTCATACTACAGATTTAAATGAAAACAAATTAAGTTACAGCATCATCACCACTCAGATCACCTGTGTTGTGGTGAATGAGTTTGACCGTCGGTGGCCTTGAAGGAGTCCGTTGCTTCTACGTTGCACACGGAGTTGTCCTGGCATTCTGCTGTTGCGCCTCTAACGTCACCCAGGTGTGCGGCGATGTCCGAGTCAGGTCTCCTTGAGAAGTCTGTGACTTTTCCCTTTTCTGTCAGTCTTGCTGGAAGCTTAGTCATTTCTTTTCTTTTCTTTTTTGACAGATAGAGTTAGACAGTGAGAGAGAAACAGAGAGAAAGGTCTTCCTTCCTCTGGTTCACCCCTCAAATGGCTGCTACAGCTGGCGCTGTACTGATCCGAAGCCAGGAGCCAGGTGCTTCTCCTGGTCTCCCATGGGGGTGCAGGGCCCAAGCACTTGGGCCATCCTCCACCACCTTCCTGGGCCACAGCAGAGAGCTGGACTGGAAGAGGAGCAACTGGGACTAGAACCCGGCGCCCATATGGGATGTCAGAGCCGCAGGCAGAGGATTAACCAACTGAGCCACGGTGCCGGCCCCAAGCTGCTCTTGGTTTTTAACGTGGGCATATTAGTGCTATGATGTTTCCTTTCTGCATGGCTTTGGCTGCATCCCGCGAGTTTCAGTTTGTTGTACTGGTGTTTCCATTTGGCTCGGAATTGCTTTGTTATGTCCCTTGAGACAGTCCCTTTTACCCAGCCTGGTTAGAAGTGTGTTTTAATTTCGTAAATGTTATTTGAAAGGCAGAGAGACAGAGATGCAGACAGATGAGATCTTCCGGCCAATGGTTCACTCCCCAAATGCCCACAACGCCCAGGTCTGGGCCCGGCTGAAACCAGGGGTGGATCTCTCACGTGAGTGGCAGACGGCCAAGCACGTGGGCCATCACCGCCACCTGCCAGGTGCAGGTTAGCAGGGAGCTGGAACGGAGCAGGACACGCTGATACAGGATGCAGGGGTCTCAGGCGAAGTCCCGACTCCCGGGCCACACGCCTGCCTCTGTGCTGTGTTCACTCCCCAGTGTTTGGAAAACTTAGGGGCTCTCTTTCTGTTAGTGATTTCTACTTCTTTATCCCAGTCAATGTAAATTCGTTTACATGTGCTGAGGTTTGCTCTGTCACCCAAAGGACGCCCATTGTGGCCCACGTTCCACGGGCACCGGAAAGCATGGGCAGTGCCAGGGTGGCTTGCTAGCTCTGCACGCGGCCGCGCCATCTGTGGGCTGGTGGCGGCGTCGGTCCGCCCGCCTCCTCCCTGAGTTTGTGTCTGGCAGCTGTTCTAATCCTCAGCTCCCACGCTGGGTCGGTCTGTTTCTCCTATCAGGTCTCCCACATTTTGTTTCCACTCCGCACCCTCTACTCAGGGATGGAGCAGTGAGGCTGGGCACCGTAGGGTGAGTGTGGAACGTGGCGCCTCCCGGGGGGCGCAGGAGCCCCTGGGGTGGGGACGGCTGGTGCCTCCCAGCTCTGCAACTTGGCCCGCGTCACTCAACCTGCCTGAGCCTCCATTTCTGTCTCCAAAACAGTGACTAGAGCTCTGCAGGACCTTTGGAAGGGCAGATGAAGCGCAAGGGTTTGGTCCCAGAGCTGTGACATCCTATGTGCAGGACGCTGAGGCACTGGCGTGTACCGATGCCGACAGCCTGGTTCGTGGGTCCTCAGCCTCTTACTAAAGCCTAGGCGAAGTGAACTCCATCAGGAGATGGAGATCACCTTCTCCCTGCTCTGCAGACTGGGAGGTGACTCGCCCAACACACCACCGCCAGAGCCGGTGAAGCCGGAGGCCAGTCCAAGCTGGTGCGAATGCTCCGTCCGAGAACCCGGGCTCCTCTCGCTTACGGTTCTGTGGCACGGTGGACGTGGCATTCAGAGCCCCCCATGAGAAAGACACAGACACTCTGCCTGCGCCCCAGTTGGAGCCCTCCCCTCACCTCTCTTCTCCACTGGGCTCCATGTCAGGCTGCCCAGGTGAGCTACCTGGGCACGTCTCCCCGGAAAGAGGGGCCGATGCGATGGAAAGGGCACAGCAGTCCCAGTCCCAAAGGGACGGCTCCCCCCGCCCCCGCCCAGCCCTCCCCGGCCCCCGCGGTGTCACCTTCGCCGAGTCCTCCAGCACCTTTCTGCTCCGTCTCCTCACCCCACCGAGGGCTCCGGCCAAGAGTGAAAAGTCCGTTTAATCTCAACTGCCAACTCAGAGTTGATTGGTGAAGGCTGGCAGGTGCCCCCGGAAAGATTCCAAGGCTCTGGGCAGTTAGAATGCGGTGCTCGTCTAGTGCTGCCTGTCCTGGGGGGGGGGGGTGGTGGAGATGAGTGCAGTTCACTCACAGGATGGGAAGCTGCAGGTGGAAAGCTTGGTGGGCCCGGAATTCATCCCTGCCATTTTCATGGTGTGGGGGGGACAGAGCCCCGGGGAGGGCGGTGACTCTCCAAGCTCCTGCAGCTACAAGCAGGACCCACGCCTCTCACCCCCGGGGAAAGTGGGTCAAGGTCAATGCAACCCAACAGACACGGATGATTGAGTTTCGACTCCAGGCCAGGCTCGTGGAGCGGTCGGTCTTCCCCCCCATGCCCACCCTCTGTGATGGACCCATTTGGCGGATGACAGAAGTGAGGCTCAGGGAGTTAAATAACAGAGCAGCTAGAGAGAGGATGAGCCAAGGGTCACACACACACACACACCCATACGTTGGACTCTTCCTGGCTGGTTTCAGGGGCAAGAGGCAGCGGTGACAGCAACAGTCACCACGGTACTGGGCTGAGAGCAAGGGCGTCAGGGCTTCCTGGGAGTGGAGACAATGAGAGGTCAGGATGATGGGGTGGGGTGGCTGCAGGGAGTGAGCGACATAAGGTTAGGCGCAGGGTTGAATCCCCATGCGCTTTCTCATGCAGTAGGCACATAATAAATGCTTGAAGACTGATGGACTGAACACGTAAAGCAGACATGGAGTAGACGGGTGGTTTCCTGAGGCACTTTAGGAGCCCCAACAAGACTGTACCGCAGGTGCATCCCCGGGACCTGACGAGCCTGCTAGCGCCCTCCCCATCCGAGAGGAGCCCTTGCCCCTGGGGGGCAAGGTTATGCAAGGGAAAGCGCCGGGGGCTGGGGTCCACCTCCCCTTGAGCCCTGATGTGCTCAGAACCACACAGCCACCTCTCAGAAGGGACCCTCGGAGGCCAGCATCGTGGTCCTGGTGCACAGGCCAGGGTGGCAGAGGTGCTGGGCTCTGGGATCGGTGTAACCACAGCAGAAGGTGGGGTCTGGGGCGGGCGGCAAGCCTCTGTGCCTCCCGGCTTCCCAGTGCAGTCCACGCCGACCACCTGGAGTGCCTCTTCTCCTCCCACGTTTTCTGGACTCTGCTCCCAAGTCTGTCCGGAACCCAGCCCACAACACACTTCTGAAAACGTCTCATGTTTTGCTATGGGGAGAAGGCACGTGCATAATTGGCCGATGGGCCAGCCTGGCCTGCCCCAGGCATCCTGCTCCTCAGCTCCTGGACAGGATCAGGGTACACCAGGACCATGAAGACGGGTGACTGCGAATGCCATAGGGCTCCTGCCTCGGCCCCAGCCTGAGGCTGAACTGTGTCCTTTGATGGTGCTCCAGCACCCAGAGTATGGGGGATACTCTGGAGCTTGTCAAAGGGAAGATGCACAGCTTAGGGCTCACTCCTGCCTCTGTTAATTCGGGCAGGCGACGCCGCCTCTCTGGCCCTCACTTTCCTCATCTGTAAAATGGGGTAAGGCTGGTGACTCTGCTGAACTTTCTAGAACCAGACGGATGGCTCTGAGGGTTGAGTGGAGCCAGTCAAGTTGAGGCTGAAGGCAGTGCTCAAGGGCTTGAGCTCACTGAGCTCCAAGTTCAAAGGCATCTGGATTCTGGGTTGAGGGGCAGTGATCGCCCTAACCACAGCAGAAGTCACAGCTCTGGGTGAGAAGCTCGGCACACGGTGAGCCCAGCTCCTCAGACCCCGAGGCTCCTTGGGGGCACCCCCGGGAGCGGACTCCAGTTGAGGTCAGCAAGGCTGTACCTCTGGCTTGAACCAGCCAGCTTCCTGGAATGCCGAGGCCAGTGAGGTCCTCAGCCTTCAGCCAGCCCACCTGGATGCACAGCGGGAGGACGGCGGCCCACCTGGAACATCAGGAAGCCAAACCAGCAGCTCAGAAGCGGCAAGCACAGAACAGCCAGAACCTAGTCGGGCACAGCCAGCTCTCTCCTTGTCTATACCCGCTTCCAGCTCAGCACCAACCAGAGAAGCCCCAGGTCCCCAACCCTCACAAAAGATGGTAGGATCGGGGCAGAGCCCCAGCTGCCCCAGGCCAGGACTGTCACCCAGGGCACAGCGAGAGCCTCCCTTTCCTTCCTCGCACCCCACCTGCCTCTGACCACCTCCACCTGCAGGTGGTCACAGCTGCTCCCTTGCATTAGAAGCTCAGAGTGACCGGCCACTTCTGCTCTCCTGTGAGTGTAATTGATTTATTTCCACAACTCAGAGACCCACAAAGGGCCCAGGAAGGGTTCGAGGTCACATTGCAGGCAGGGAGGTAGAAGCCAGCTCTCAAGTTCATTCCCCTGCCTCGCTCTCCCCTTCCAGGAAGAACCGACTGCTTCCTCTCTCTCGAGGTGCCTTCCCCATGTGCACTGGTGCTACTTCACGAAGAGGAGCCTTGGAAGTGACCTGGATTTAGCATCTCTCTTCCAATGAAGAAAAGAAAGCCAAGGGACCATGGACAGTGTCAGGGACTTGCTCCAAAGAACATGGCGGCTTGCTCTTTGCTTTCTTGGGTCATTCACTCGCTAGGAAGCCAGCTGCCAGGCTGTGAGACCACGCAGGCACCCCTGAGGTGAGGCCCACGTGATGACGCACTGAGAGGATGCGCCAGGAGCTGGGGAAGAGCTGAGGTCTCCCACTGATGGCCACACGAGAAAGTCGCCCTGGCAGCAGCTCCCCTGGCCCCTGTCAACACCTCAGCTGCAGCCTTGTAAGAGACCCTGACCCAAGACTTCCTGGGTCAGACCCCTCCAGATTCCTGACCCACCGGACCTGGGGGAGGTAACAGATGTCTGTTCCAAGCTGCATGGTTAGCAATGCAACACAAGTTGGTGCTTTTTGGTCTGAGATTCGTCATATCCATTTAGGAGCTCTGAGAATAAAGTACCAGGACTCAGTGATGTTTCATGGATGGATGAGTGGATGGATGGACAGGCAGATGAATAGATGGATGGATGGATGGATGGACGGATGGATGATGGATGGATAAATGGATGGATATGCAGATGGATATATGGATGGATGGATGGATAAATGGATGGATAGATGGATGGATAGATGGTGGATGGGTGGATGGAAGGATGGGTGGATGGGTGGATGGATGGATGGATGATGGATGGATAAATGGATGGATAAATGGATGGATATGCAGATGGATATATGGATGGATGGATAGATGGATGAGTGAATAGATGCATGCATGGATGGACAGGTGGATAAATGGATGGATGGATGGATGGATGGATGGATGGATGGATGGGTATACAGATGGATGGATGGGTATACAGATGGATGGATGGGTGGGTGGATGGATATATGAATGGATGGGTGGATGGATGAGTGGATGGATGGATGGACGGACAAATGGATGCATATATGGGTGGATGAGTGGATGGATATTCCAGAACGGCCGAGCTGCTCAGGGGCAGCAGGCTTAGAACGGGCAGGTGCAGGGTTGGAAATGTCTCTGATGAAATTTCTGTTCAACACAGCTTTCAAGCAATCACACCTTTCCTCATTCTTGCTGAGCAGTCGACCCAGGGAAACGGCTTTGCTGGTTAACTGAGTGCTGGCTGGGATTTCTTCTGCACTGGCTGAACCGTTTGTAAAGGAGGTTGGTCCAGGCCCGAGAGTCCTGTCAACTGACTCTTTAACTCCAGGACTCAGAGGTCCCTTGTGACTCTCATATCTGCAGGAGACACCTTGGACCACAGACAGATGGAAAGGACCTTGGAGACCGCGAGACACACCACGGGGAAGGAGGGGGGTGGCTATGGCGTCACAGATGAGGCTTCCAGTCGTGGCTCGTCCCCTCACCAGCTGGGTGGCCAAGGATAAGCCACTCAACCTCTCTGAGCCTCAGCTGCTGCTTCTGCGAGGTGGCACCGGCTGCATGGCCTTGGACATGGCCCAGGTGGCACGTGCAGAGAGCTTAGCCCAGGGCTGGCCTGCAGTCAGCGCTTCCATTGCAAGAACCAATCATTTCACCCAATTCTCTTATCGATCAAATGAGACACAGGCCAAGAGGGGGATGGATCGCCCAAAGCAAGCCTGTGCGCTAGTGGCACGGTTAAGGCTAGAATCTCAATCCGTTTTCTGCTCCTTTGGCTCAGAGGGAAATGCAGGATTCTCCGCTGAACACTCAGCCTCAGTGGCCACAAGAGGGCGCCCTTGGAATTGCCTCTGGACGAAGGAGACTGAGTCTGCTTCTCCACCTGCCCTGACCATCAGGCCAGTCTGCCTGGAGTCCTGCTCCCTCCCACCAAGGCGCCTCCCAGGCACCCCAGAGCCCTGCTTGCTCTCCCTCCCCTTCCCCTCTCCTTTTCCTGAGCCCAGCGGGATCCTCATAGCCGTGCTGGTGAGTCTCCTGTGGTGTTCTCTCAGGAGCTTCTGGGAGAGCAGCAGGGGGCTGGGGTCGGGCTCAGTGGGTTAAGCCACTGCCTGTGACACCAGGATCCCACATGAGCATCCGTGCAAGTCCCGCTGGCTGCTTCTAGCAGTGGGAGATGGCGCCAGTGGCAACCGTTTGAGGAATGAACGAACGCACAGATGAAAGATTCTCTCTCTCTCTCTCTCTCTCTCTCTCTCTCTCTCTCTCTCTCTCTCCCACTTTCTGTCTCTGTAATTCTGCCAAGTAAACAAACAAACAACAAACTCCTTGGGCCCTCACTTGGACTGGAAGCAGAAGCAGCTCCTCCCTCTGGTGTCCGGGTGCCCTGGGAGCCCTTCAGCCCCTGGAGGGACCTGGGCTGTGGGTTCATGACCAAGGGTTTAGCGAGGAGCCTCCTTCTCTGGCTAAGGAAATCCGGGGGGGGGACCCCAGTTGCTGCTTCGAGAGGCTGGGGGCTCATCCACCCACCAGGCGCCCCTTCCAACTCTCTCTCTCTTCTTGGGGGGATCAGAGTTCAGCTGAAATTCTCAAAGTCTAACAGCACCCAGGGCTGCCTGCTGACACTGTGGGGCACTGTGTCTGCGATGCTGGAGCCCCACCCACCCACCCAGTCAGGGCTCTGGGTCCAGGCCCTGGGCCCCTGCCACCCGTGTGGGAGACTGGGGGGGAGGTCCTGGCTTCTGGCTTCATTTGAGGAGTGAACCAGCTGGGCCTGGGGGGGCTCTCGCCCGGCTACCAGCAGCAGGGAGTCATGATTTACCCAAGTTGGGGGATGGGAGGCTGCTGGGGGGTACTCAGCTTTCAGTTTATGAACTTTTATAATGTTTGACTGTTTTATATCTGGCATGGAAGTTTTCCTCAGTGGGAATGTATTTATGGATATTGGTTTTGTCCCACCCCAAATCACACACACACACACACACACACACACACACCTGCACAAGAGGGTCCTTCACACAGTTCAGGGGGGTGGAGTAACAGATACGTCAATTTTGGTGCGAAACAATGAAGCGCAGCCTTCTCTGATGTCCGCATTTCCCATGAGCCTTCCAAAGGCCCTGCAGGTGCGTAAGCTCTGCTCCAGGACCCCCCCTCGGAGGAGCGCTGCCCAGGACCCCTGCAGCAGATGGACCCTAAAATCGTTCACAAACACCTCCCATGAGAGTCCCTGCCCCGTGCAGCCCTGCACTGGGTGCTGGAAGCAAAAGGGACATTGCCCCGCCCCCGGCGAGCGTCCAGTCCCCTTCGGTGTGACAGAAGGTGTCCTCATGGGGACCGCAAAGGCAGGAAGCAGGCAAGGCCCACTCTCCTGGGTGAAATCAGAGGAGGCTTCCTGGAGGAGGAGGTGTAGGTGTGTTGCTGAGTCTCAGAGATGACCAGCAGAGGACAGGGCTAGAGAGTTGAGAGATGGGAGCGTCTAATGCATTTGGGGGGGGGGGGGCATGGGAGAGCGTGTGGGCGGTGGAGCTGGAGGAGGGGCAGGACTAGGGCAGGGGCTGGGCTCCTGGGCGCTCCCTCTCCCTCCGGATCCTCTCTCTGAGCTGTGGGGACCCAGCCAGGGGCCGGCAGAGGGCGCTCAATCTCTCTGAACTTCAGGCTCCAGCAGGCTGCAGGAGTTGGTTAAACAGCCTGACCTTGAACTTGGTGGGAAGGGAGCTCCCAGGGCCTCATCGGAGTGCAGAGGGCAGGGGAGACCCCAACACAGATGACGATGATGCAGTGAGGGGGACCCCCACCCCCCAGGAGCCCCCGCCCCCGCCAGCCCGGCTCACACAGCGTGGCAGAGGACATGGGACATGGTCCGTGCAGGCAGCCAGCTCGTGGGGGACGGGACGAGTCAGAGTGACTTTGTGAGTGCGGGGCGGGGCGAGAGGTTGGGACCCCAGGGCACACAGAGTCAAGGCCTGTCCTCGAGGCTGGACCGGCAGCAGCCGGGACGTGGGGCTGCAGCCGGCCTCTCCCACCTGTCCCCTCTGACCTTACCCTACGCCCCCTCTCTGCTCCTCCAAAGCCTGGCTCCCAGGCCCCAGCACCTGCCACCCAGCAAGCCGACCTGGAGCACTGCATGGCGCCAGGTCTCCTCCTGGGTGCTGGGAACGGGGGAGGGGGCGGCCAGCCAGGAAGGTCCCAGCCTGTTGCACTGTGTGGAGGAGACAGACCCCAAGTCGGCTCGAGCTTCAGGCCAGGCTGGGCAGTGAGTGAGGCCAGGAGCTGGGTGGGACACAGCTGGGGGCTGGGCTGCGGGAGGGACTGGGTCCCGGGTCAGGGATGGCCCAGGCTCTTCACCCCTCCTGGACCAAGCCCGGCCCCGGTAGGGCTCGGAGGTGAAGGGTGCACAGGCAAGGGACACGGGCATCCCTGGGAACCTCTCCGTTAGCCTCTGGGCGCCGGGGACAGAAGCAGGCGGGCCCCGCGGGCCACTGTCACAGGGCAGCCAGAGTGGCCTGCCTTCCCCAGTGCCTCGTTCAGCCTCAAGGATTCTAATTTTTCCCAGAGAGGTGATCTCTTACCCTTTATTTATTTGAAAGGCAGAGTTGGGGTGGGGGAGATCTTCCATCCACTACTGGGTCACTCCCCAAATGGCTGTAATGGCAGGGCTATGCCAGGCAAAACCAGGAGCCAGGAGCTTCTTTCAAGTCTCCCATGAGGGTGCAGGGGCCCAAGGACCTGGGCCATCTTCTACTGCCTTCCCAGCTCATTAGCAGGGAGCTGGATCAGAAGCAGAGCAGTCGGGACTCGAACCAGTGCCCTGCTGTTGTGTGCGGGCATTGTGGGAGATGGCTTAGCTCATCGCCCCCCCCATCAGATGAGAAGCAAAGTGAGGCTAGGACAAAGCGAGGGGAGGGATCCAGGCGGAGTGGGAGGGATCCAGGCGGAGTGGGGAGGGATCCAGGCGGAGTGGGAGGTCGGTGTAGGAAGCTGCTGGAGCTCAGGTTGTCCCCGTGCCTCTGGGTCCACGCAGGAAAAGTTCCACATAGCCCAGGAAGGCCCTGCTGACCAGCGACCCCGGGCGACTTGGGGTGCTGCCGGCCCGGCACAGGGTGGTCCAGGACCCCTGAGCTGCCCGTGGGGGTGCACAGCTGTCCGTGCCGCCGGCAGCCAGTGGAGCAGGTGCAGGGAGGGGCACGAGCTCCTCCTTGCCTCCACTCTGGCTCCTTTAAAGGAGAAAGAACAGCATGGAAGCAAAACTGCCACCTATGGACACATATCCGAGTCCCCAGCATTTACTGTCATCAGTCCAGAGCAGCGGCCACCTGGCTGTTGTCCTGTTCCCCGGCGGCAGCCCCGGCTTTCTAGGGACCTTGGTGCCACAGGTCCCAGTGAGGGGGCGGGGCTGGGGGCGGGGAGAAGGAAGGGGAGGAGTCAGAGAGCAGGTGGACCATGGAGAGGGAGGGGCCCTTCCTCCCAGGTCTCAGCCCCAGAGTCCTGTGATGACCTCAGCCCAGGGAGCCCTTTGAAACAGGGAAGGCACCCCAGTGGTACAAGAAATGCCTTTGACTGGAGGGAGTCGGAGCCGGGGAGCCACTCTCCCCCCACGCCCCACCACAGGTGAGGCTTTAGCCCCCTGCTCAGCCAGCTGCCCTGCACTGGGCCACTGCTTACCCCCGAGTCGCAGCTTCAGGGTTCAATTATGCTTTACCATGAAAGACGCCAGCTGAGCCCAAGCGCCTGGGAGATGTGACTGTGCCCCAGCCCAGGTCACTGTCTTTCTCCACGAGCAAAGAGAACCCCATGGCCATGCTGCCATGCCCCTGTCTGGGGTGTCTGGGGCCTCTCCCCCGATCCAGAACCTTGAAGTCGACAAGCAATGATCTTAGCTGTCCCCAAGTCATCAGCCTGGGATGACATCATGATGTAGCGGGTAAAGCCACCATCTGCAGTGCCGGCATCCCATATGAGCACCAGTTCAAGTCCCAGCGGCTCCACTTGCGATCCAGCTCCCTGTTAATGTACCTGGGAAAGCAGCAGAAGATGGCCCAAGTGCTTGGGCCCTGCACCCATGAGGGAGACCAGGATGGAGCTCCTGGCTCCTGGCTGCAGTCTGGCCCAGCCCCAGCTGCTGCAGCCATTTGGGGAGTGTATCAAAGAGTCATCGTGATATATGGGATTTTCAGAGGCAGAGAGCTCAACCCAGCATCTTCACTGACAGGGGGGAAACTGAGGCCCAGAGGACCCCTAACTTGCTTGCAGCCAGGCAAGGCCTGTCTTGGAGTCTCCAGGTTTCTGAGCCTGGATCCCAAGGCGCTGACCCCTCAGACAGGTGTCACTAATGCACGGAGGCACCTTGTCTGCCAACCAAAGCCGGGCTGCTGCACTTCCCAGAGATACCACGAGGTGGCGCCAGTGGGGCTAGCCCCGGCTTTGCAGCGCTAACCTCCACTTCAGGGGCCGCATGGGGCGGGAAGAGCTGGGATTCTCCTCCACTCCTCCCTTGGTGTCAGCGGTGCAACAAGGAGAATTTAGGCCTTAACCTGTCAGGGGTGCGGGGCCAGGAGCACAGGTGCTGGAGACAGGCCTGTGTGTGTCTTTTCAGGTCCCACGAACCCAGCTGCAGCCTTGAGCCACGGCTCACCCCCACCACCACTGATACCCTCGGTGCTCACCTGTGGACAGGTGTGCAGGTGTCCTGCCAATGGGAGTGCCAGGTGCTGAGCCACCTGGGAGCTGAGGAGGCACAACCTGGGTCCCTCCCTGGGGAGCAGATGCAGTCGGCAAATCCCCACGGGGTACACAGAGGGAGGGAGGGAGGGAGGCGTCATGAGCCCCGGGCCTGGCCTGGGGCCACCCCCACATCTCTGCTGCAGCCTGCAGAGCAGGGCAGAAGCAGCAGCTCCGTGACACCTTGCGCACGGCTGCTCCCAGGGGGGAGGCGGGTGTGGGCCGTGGTGGCCAAACTCGCACAGCCAGGCACCTGCTCCTGTTCACTGCCCAGAGGCTGGCGCTCGCCTGGGGTCTGCTCCACAAAGACACAGGGTTTCAGCTTATTCCTGTGCAAACAAGACTCTCACGCACAAGACACGGTTTCTAGAATGTTCAAGGGTGCTGTTAGAACAACCATGCCAAGACCTAGGACCAGGGGCTGCCTTGTGGTGCAGTGGGTTCAGCTGCCCCCCATGACGCTGGCATCCAATATCAGAGTGCAGGTTTGAATTCCTGCTGCTCCGTCTCGAATCCAGCTCCCTGCTAAGTTGCCTGGGAAGGCAGTGGAAGATGGCCCGAGTACTCGGGCCCCTGCACCCATGTCAGACACCCAGGAGGAATTCCTGGCTTCTGGCTTTGGCCTGACCCAGCCTTGGCTTTTGCAGCCATTTGGGGAGTGAACCAGCGGATGCCAGACCTACCTCTCTCTCTCTCTCTTTCTCTCTCTCTCTCTCTCTGTCACTCTGTCTTTTATGTTTCTTTCTGCATAAAGTGACCAAGATGAGCCCTTCTGATGCCTGTCCAGCTTCAGAGTTAGCGCTGCTGGTCACCTGTGGGACTCGCGGCAGGTGGAGGGGACACACGGCCTCCCCAGGCCCCCCCGGGGCCAGCTCTGGGAGCCGTGGCTGCTCCATGCTGCAGGACACAGATGCTGCTGGGCTCTGTCCAGCCTGCATCTCCTCCAGCACCAGGGGACCCATTCCGGACACCGCCTGCTTCCTCCCAGCCATGGCTGTGGCCCAGGCTTCAGGACAGCCGTGGCCACCAGGCAGACATCATGTCCAGGCCACTGCACCTGCCAGTTGCATGTTCCTGTTCAAATTGTCGTTGTCGCCTTGAAGGCCCAGCAGGTCTGGATTGCTGCTGGGTGGCTGAGGGTCGAGTCGTGGGAGTGGTGCCGACGACACAGCGCTCACTGACGGGACGAGCGCCCGGAAACCCTGTGCACTCAGCAAACACTGAGGACAGACCCTGGGCCTAGGGTGGTGGACGCGACTCGGGTCTGTCCTGCCCCAAGCTACTCACAGCCCCTGTGGCACCCATATGAGGAAGACGCAGTCACCCCCATTTCGCAGGACAAGAAACTGAGGATGCAAAGAGTAGGTGACTTGTCCAAGACCTCGCAGCTTAGGGCCGAGCCGCCTAGAGGCGGGCTGCATTCCCCGCGGGTTTTGAGCCCCCACCCCATGTGCTGGGGCCCAGGCCAGTACTTTCCCTTTCCGGTCCTGACCTTCCTGATCTGCGCACAGATCCCGTGTGCTCAGACCTGCCGCAGATCGGGCAAGTCAGAGTTAGCCTCCACCTCGGGAGTAAACCAGCACTGAGCGTCGGGCCCGGCGGGGGCCATGTGGCTCCGATGCCCCGGTGCCGTACGTGAGTGTTGGATGGGAACCCGCCTCAGCATGGCGCTCCCGCCTGCTGCAGCTGAGCGCTTGGTAGACCAATATTTGGGGCCTGGGCATCAGAGCGTGAATATTTGGGACCTGGCTCCCATTGGAGGGCCCTGGATGGAGGTCTACACTCTAGGTCTCAGTCTGGTCCAGCCCAGGCTGCTGTGGGCATTTGGGGAATAAACCAGTTGATGGGAGGTAAAACAAAAGCATGAGTTAGCCTCGGGGCCGGCGCTGTGGCGCAGCGGGTTAACACCCTGGCCTGAAGCACTGGCATCCCATATGGGTGCCGGTTTGAGACCTGGCTGCTCCACTTCTGATCCAGCTCCCTGCTATGGCCTGGGAAAGCAGTAGAAGATGGCCCAAGTCCTTGGGCCTCTGCACCCGCATGGGAGACCTGGAGGAAACTCCTGGCTGCTGGCTTTGGATCGGCGCAGCTCCGGCCGTTGCGGCCAACTGGGGAGTGAACTGGGAAGATTCTCTCTCTCTCTCTCTCCCTCTCTCTCCCTCTGCCTCTCCTCTCTCTGTGTGGCTCTGACTTTCAAATAAATAAATAAATCTTAAAAAAAAAAAAAGAAAGAAAGAAAAAGAGCCTCCAAGATCAAGTTCTAAATCAGAGGTCTAAATCGGAGCAGACACGGCCTGCCAAGCCTGTCGGGTAAGCCGACCTCCTGGCTAAGCTTGAAATACAAACAACCCCGCAGGCTGCACACACACCCCGCCCACTTCCCCCTGCGCACCCCCCCCCCATGCTATCAACCACCTGCTGGCGGCAGGGGGCGCTGTCGGAGACTGGACCCGGCCACGCTGCCTGTGGGAGGAGCGGCCGCAGCGCCCAGCACCAGGGACGGCTGAAGCGGCCACGGAGCGCACGGCTTCCTGTCCACCTGGCGACTGCCACTGCGCAGGGGACGAAGCCGCAGCCCCGGGCGGAGGCAGCACACCCACGACGCAGCAGAGGCAGCCGCTGAGAGGGTCCGGGAGAGCCGGGGAGACAGTTACCCCTGCTCCTGCCCCACAGCGGCAGCTCCTCCGGCCTCTCCGCTGCTGGCCTCATGGCCCTCCCCAGTCCCTGACACGGCACCTGCCCTTGTAGATGTCCCGCAACCTGCCCCCGGGGTTGTAAATTTCCCCGCTGTAAACTCAGTCCTCCTCCTGCGAGCCAGGGGCTTTGGATGCGGCCGTGTGCCTGGGAGAACTCTAAGATGCTGCTATTCCGCGTCCTAGGAAGAGAACATAAAGCACTTTCACACGCAGTGACACGAGCAGACCCATCGGGAGTGACACAGCGCTTCCTCTCCCTTAAGACCTTTATGTTGATGGAGGGATGATCCAGAGCTGCTTCGATTCGGGTTTGAGGGTTGTTTAGACGCTAGGTCTCTCTTGTGCACGCCTAGGAGAGGCGGCGAGAGTGCTCCCCAGACTTCCAGTCCTCACAGCTCGCGTCCCGCGTCCCCACTGTCCTCCCAGAGGGGGCTCCGTCGGGCCGCGTTCCTTCAGGAATGTTCCATAAGCGTCGCTGGGATCTCTTTCCAAGCCACAGAGCACACTGGGAAATGGTAGCGCCATACGTACGGAGCAGGTGCCCGGTGTACGACGGGGGCCAGCTGTCAGCGCCCTGTGACCTGCGCTCTGTCTCAGGGAGGATCAAACGCGCGTGTTAGAGTCACAGAGATCTGGGCGTCCCCGGCTGCCTCTCCCAGCCTTCTGTGAGAAGGAGCGTTTGCCCAAATTGATCTCCCGATTCAATGCACTTCTAATCGCGACCCCAGCAAGCTCATTTGTGTACCTGCAAGCTGGTTCTGAGGTTTACAGGGGAAGGGGACGATCCAGAGAAGCTGGGCCAGGACTGAAGGCAGGACCAAGGCTGGAGGGCGCACACCCACTGCCCTCGACACTCACCAGGGAGCTGCCGCAATCCAGGGACAGAGTGGAGCGGGCAGGGACCCGGGCAGACCCACGCGAATGCGGGCAGCTGCTGTTGACAAAGGACCGTCTTCCTACAGATGGCGCTGGGACAGACGGAGAGCCCCATACAGAAGAATCAAGCTGGACAGCGACGCTCTACCTTCCCCGGAAACTCAAGGGCCGGTGTTGCACGGTAACAGGTGCAGCCGCCGCCTGCGACCCCGGCATCCCACATGGGCTCCAGTTCCTGCCCTGGCTGCTCCACTTCCCATCCAGCTCCCTGCTCATGCGCCTGGAAAAGCAGCAAAAGGGAACCCCAGTGCCTGTGTCCCTGCCACTCCTGTGGGAGACCCGGATGGAGCTCTGGCTCCCGGCTCCAGCCTGGCCCCGCCCTGGGTGTTGTGGCCATCTGGGAAGTGAGCCAGCAGATGGAGGATTTCTCTCTCTTCCTCTCTGTCAATCTGACTTTCAACTAACTTAAAATTAATTTAAAATGCACTTAACATAAAACAGCCAACAATAAAACTTCTAGAAGACACAGCAGCAGGCATTGGCTTTGGCAATGAGTTTTTAGATACAATAACAAAAGCACAATCCATGAAAGAAAAACTTGGTAATCTGGACATCATTAAAATGAAAGACTTTGGGAGCAGGGTTGTGGCGCAGCAGGTTCAACCTCTGCCTGTGAGGCCAGCATCCCATATGAGCGCCAGTTTGAGTCCCAGCTGCTCCACTTCTGATCCAACTCCCTGCTAATGCACCTGGGAAAGCAGGAGGAGATGGCACAAGTACTTGGATCCTTGCCACCCACATAGGAGACCCAGATGGAATTCCTGGCCCCTGGCTTCGACCTGGCTTAGCCCAGGCCATTGTGGCTGTTTGGGGAGTGAACCAGTGGATGGAGGATCTCTCTGTCTCTGTCTCTCCCTCTCTCTCTGTCACTCAGCCTTTCAAATAAATAAGTAAATCTTTTTTTAAAAAAATGCATACAGATTGGGTCAGCACTCCCAACAAATGCACCATACTAACACGAGCTGTAGCTAAGAGGGAAATTGAGGGAGGGCCCAGCGGGGAGACATGGGAACCACCTGGACCGTCAGCTTGGTTTTCTGCAAACAAAGGTGTCTCTAAAACACGAAGTCTGTTAAAAGAAAAGGATGCACTGATGTCTCTCTAGCTCCTAGGGCTGCTGCGAGGACTGAATAAGATCCAGCAGGACAAGCACTTGGTACAGGATCTGATGCATAAAATATGGTCAACAGATGCCAGCGGCTATGGGTGTTGTAGCCGTCATTGGCATTATCGTGGCTATTTTTTTTTTTTTTGACAGGCAGAGTGGACAGTGAGAGAGAGAGACAGAGAGAAAGGTCTTCCTATGCCGTTGGTGCACCCTCCAATGGCCTCCGCAGCCGGAGCGCTGCGGCCGGCGCACTGCGCTGATCCAATGGCAGGAGCCAGGTGCTTCTCCTGGTCTCCCATGGGGTGCAGGGCCCAAGCACTTGGGCCATCCTCCACTGCACTCCCTGGCCACAGCAGAGAGCTGGCCTGGAAGAGGGGCAACCAGGATAGAATCTGGCACCCCGACCGGGACTAGAACCCGGTGTGCCGGCGCCGCAAGGTGGAGGATTAGCCTGTTGAGCCACGGCGCCAGCCTATCGTGGCTATTTTTGAAAGCTGCTTCTATCCATTATTATTATTTTGCATTTCATTATTTTAAGGGCAGAGAGAGAGAGACAGACAGACAGTTCCCCACAGCATTCCCCACATGTCTTGGCTAGATCATGCCAAAGCCGGGAGCCTCAAACTCCATCAGATCTCCCACACGGGTAGCAGGATCCGTGCTGTCTCCCAGGGTGTGCAGTAGCAGAAAGCTGAGATCAGAACGGAGCCAGGACTCGAAGCAAGCCCCCCAGCATGGGACGTGATGGCCCAAGCGACATCGTAATGGCTGGGCCATGCACCCATCCCTTCATGGCCACGGTCACGGGGCCTGTGGTTGAGCTTGCTGGAGGTCGTGTGGCCGGAAGTGCTGGAGCTGTGGCTGCTGTGTTGGCTGTGCACGTGGCTTCCGTCTGCACTGGCTAGGACGTGGCATCGGTGTGGGCGTCATCGTGACCGCTGGATTGTGATTTGTGGGGTGGGGGCAGGGGCAGTGGTTATGACAGTCGTGGGCCTCGTGGCTGTCGGTGTCCTCGTGGTTACTGTCATGGTGGCACCTCAGCCACGTGGCCCTGGAGCTCCTTGGCCTGGGCCTGGGGAATGTGGTCGGCACCCCCAAGGGAGCATGGAGGGGCTGGCCGTCCGCGGCGGGGGCGGGGGGGACCACGGGCGGCAGAGGCAGAGCTAAGCTCTCCCAGCCCAGTCGAGGCCAAGAACAAGGTCTAAGTTCTGGGTTTTCAATACGCTCACAGCATACGTCATTCAGATGTATGGCAGCACTTCGAAAGTTTGTGGAAATTGAATTAAAAGTCAGCTTAAAAGGGAGAGGGAGTGGGAAAGGGGAGGGTTGCGGGTGGGAGGGAAGTTATGGGGGGGAAGCCATTGTAATCTATAAGCTGTATTTTGGAAATTTATATTCTTTAAATTAAAGCGTTATAAAAAAAAGTCAGCTTAGTTTGGTGCAAAAGCTTTTTTTAACTTTAATTTAATAAATATAAATTTCCAAAGTACGGCTTTTGGAAAGGTTTTTGTGGCCTCCCCCCCCCCCCCATACCTTCCCTCCCACCCACAACCCTCCCATCTCCTGCTCCCTCTCCCATTCCATTCACATCAAGATTCATTTTCAATTATCTTTATATACAGAAGATCAATTTAGTATATATTAAGTAAATATTTCAACAGTTTGCACCCACACAGAAACACAAAGTGTAAAGTACTGTTTGAGTACTAGTTAGAGCATTAATTCACATTGTACAACACATTAAGGACAGAGATCCTACATGGGGAATAAGTGCACAGTGACTCCTGTTTTTGACTTAACAATTGACACTCTTGTTTACAGCATCAGTAATCCCCCTAGGCTCTTATCATGAGCTGCCAAGGCTATGGAAGCCTTTTGAGTTCGCCAACTCTGATCTTATTTAGACAAGGTCATAGTCAAAGTGGAAGTTCTCTCATCCCTTCAGAGAAAGGTACCTCCTTCTTTGATGGCCCCTTCTTTCCACTGGGATCTCACTCGCAGAGATCTTTCATTTAGTGTTTTTTTTGTTTTGTTTTGTTTTTTTTGCCAGAGCATCTTGGCTTTCCATGCCTAAAATACTCTCATGGGCTCTTCAGCCAGATCCGAATGCCTTAAGGGCTGATTATGAGGCCAGGATGCTGTTTAGGACATCTGCCATTCTATGAGTCGGTGCAAATGATTTTTTAAATCCATGCATAGTTTTTTTTTTTTCTCATAATAGGCATCTTCCATGGAATTTCTGAAGACCCCCTCACATGCTTTCTCTTGTATTTGTCCACGCCTAGCAGTTTTCACTGCGTGGTTTCGTGATCAGACACAACTGAATGTCTGCTCTTGTGCACTTAGCTTTATATCCTGTGTATGTTTTCCATATAAGCACGTGTTCTCTATAACCATCATTTTAAAAAAGATTTATTTATTTCTGTGAAAGTCAGAGTTACACAGAGAAAGAAGGAGAGGCAGAGAGAGAGAGAGAGAGAGAGAGAGAGAGAGAGAGAGAGGTCTTTCATCCGCTGGTTCACTCCCCAATTGGCCACAGTGGCTGGAGCCACGCCGATCTGAAGCCAGAAGCCAGGAGCTTCCTCCAGGTTTCCTACTGGGGCCCAGGGACTTGGGCCATCCTCTACTGCTTTCCCAGGCCACAGCAGAGAGCTGGATGGGAAGTGGAGCAGCAGGGACTCGAACCAGCACCCATATGGGATGCTGGCACTGCAGGCTGCGGCTTTACCTGCTATGCCATAGCGCCGGCCACAGTATAACCATCGTTTAAATGATTTCAAAAAACAGTTAAAACTGGAGGTCTGTGAACCACAGCTTGCAAGGGAAATCCCAGCCTTTCGAGTGCTTTTGTAAATAAAGTTTTATTGGCACACAGCCACGCCCACTCAGTGGCACGCTGTTCACAGCAGCGGATGGAGCAGCAGCAACACAGGCAATAAGGTTCAACACGCTGAGAATGTTTGCTCTCGGGCCCTTTTCAATCTCTGCTTCGACGTGTTCTTGCCAAACAGCTTTTCAAAAGCTTTTCAACAGCTTCTTGCCAAACAGCTTTTCAAAGTGTTAATTTGCCTTACCATCAGCATCATGGAAGAACGTTAATTTTTCTACAACCAGGCCAGCATCCAGTGTTTGTTTGTTTCAATCTTTGCACATTTTAAAGATCAATAATATCTTCTTGTTTTAATTTGCACTTCTTGGATTCCCAGTGAACCTGAATTTTTTTCCTGTGCTTAATTTTCTTGTGAATCCTCGCTGCATATTCCTTTTTCATTTATTTACTGATTGGTTGCTTTGTATTGTTTTTTTTTTTCCTAGCAATTCACCTAGGTTGTTAATGCAATTAAAATATGAATCCAGGGAGCCAGTATTTAGCTTAGCGGTGAAGAGCCCCAACCCGTGTCAGGGTGGCGAAAGTGCCCCACCCATGTCAGAGGGTGACGGTGCCCCACCCGTGTCAGAGGGTGACGGTGCCCCGCCCGTGTCAGAGGGTGACAGTGCCTGGCCCGTGTCAGAGGGTGAAGGTGCCCCATGTCAGAGGGTATGGTGCCCCACCCGTGTCAGAGGGTGACAGTGCCTGGCCCGTGTCAGAGGGTAAAGGTGCCCCATGTCAGAGGGTGACGGTGCCCAGCTCATGTCAGAGGGTGACGGTGCCCCACCCGTGTCAGAGGGTGACGGTGCCCTGCCCGTGTCAGAGGGTGACAGTGCCTGGCCCGTGTCAGAGGGTGAAGGTGCCCCATGTCAGAGGGTATGGTGCCCCACCCGTGTCAGAGGGTAAAGGTGCCCCATGTCAGAGGGTATGGTGCCCCACCCGTGTCAGAGGGTGACAGTGCCTGGCCCGTGTCAGAGGGTGACGGTGCCCCATGTCAGAGGGTATGGTGCCCCACCCGTGTCAGAGGGTGACAGTGCCTGGCCCGTGTCAGAGGGTAAAGGTGCCCCATGTCAGAGGGTGACGGTGCCCCGCCCGTGTCAGAGGGTGACAGTGCCCCGCCCGTGTCAGAGGGTGACAGTGCCTGGCCCGTGTCAGAGGGTATGGTGCCCCACCCGTGTCAGAGGGTGACGGTTCCCCACCTGTGTCAGAGGGTGACGGTGCCCCGCCCGTGTCAGAGGGTGACAGTGCCTGGCCCGTGTCAGAGGGTATGGTGCCCCACCCATGTCAGAGGGTGACGGTTCCCCACCCGTGTCAGAGGGTGACGGTGCCCCGCCCGTGTCAGAGGGTGACAGTGCCTGGCCCGTGTCAGAGGGTATGGTGCCCCACCCATGTCAGAGGGTGACGGTTCCCCACCCGTGTCAGAGGGTGACGGTGCCCCGCCCGTGTCAGAGGGTGACAGTGCCTGGCCCGTGTCAGAGGGTGAAGGTGCCCCATGTCAGAGGGTGACGGTGCCCCGCCCGTGTCAGAGGGTGACAGTGCCTGGCCCGTGTCAGAGGGTATGGTGCCCCACCCATGTCAGAGGGTGACGGTTCCCCACCCGTGTCAGAGGGTGACGGTGCCCCGCCCGTGTCAGAGGGTGACAGTGCCTGGCCCGTGTCAGAGGGTGAAGGTGCCCCATGTCAGAGGGTGACGGTGCCCAGCTCATGTCAGAGGGTGACGGTGCCCCACCCATGTCAGAGGGTGACGGTGCCCAGCTCATGTCAGAGGGTGACAGTGACCCGCCGCGTCGGAGCACCTCGGGTCGTTTCTCAGCTCTGGTGCCCAAGTCCAGGTTCCTGGTGATGTGACCCTGGGCGGCAGTGCTGGTGGCTGAGTGATTGGGCTCCCGCCTCTCAGGTGGGAGAGTGCAGCGCGCTCCCGCCTCCGGAAGGGACCTCTCTGCTGAGGTCCGTTCCAGCTCCTTTCTGTCTCAGCCCTGGGGGCTCCCAAAGCCAGAGCCCAGAGCTGTGCCAAACCCAACACCTGGCCCGACCCAGCCCCACCCCCAGCTGCTGCGCACAGTCCCTTCTCTCTCTTTCTCAAACACTTTTATTAAAGTTAAAACACACGATCCCTGTATGTCCTATTTGCCCCAAGTCCCGAGAAATTCTCGCAGACGCATTTCTCTTATGCACAAGTCCAGCGACTTGGGGACAAACTGCTCCCCTCAGGGGAGACGGCAGAGACTGGACCACCGGACAGAAACAGAGATTCCTGTGTGTGCGACACTCCTGTGGAGTCTTGGTGAAAGTTGAAAACTCCTCAAGAAATGAATGCTGTTATGGTTTTTCCTATTGTTATGCATAACAGGCTAGCAGAAAGCATCAGGCCCACTCCCCCTGCCTTGTAGGCTGAGAGGGAGCCTGGTTTTCACGCCCTAGGGTGGCTGCCAGGACAACGGGGCACCTCCGGGGGAGGGCGGGGACCCTGAGGGAGGAACACTGGTGTTTCACAAGTGGCCCTCAGGGAAGTGCGTGGAGGAGACGCGGAGGGCCCCATGTATCAGACGCCTCCTGTGCGCTGGGCCTGGGAGTCCAGCAGGGAGCAAGCGCCCCCCACTGGGCTGGTGCTCTCCTTACCCCAACAGCCGCCAGCACTCATAAATAAGAAAATGCCAGATTGCATTGTCTTCCCGCCACCTAGGGTCTGCTGGGAAGGAGCAGATGTAGGATAATCTGATAGAGGGCACTGGGGACCGGGGTGACCTAGGGGGGCCTGGGAGGGGCTCTCTAAGACAATGACTTTGGAGCTGCTCTTGAGAAAGAGCCCCCGCCCCCAGCCCGCGTGCTCTGTGTTTTGGAGGCACAGACCAGCCAATTGGCTTGTGAAACTCAGCCCCAAACAGCTGGCTCCCTTAGCTCAAGTCACTGAGCAGAGGGAGTGGCCCAGCCAGGCCTAGAAGGATCGCTCAAGGGGCCTGGGGTCTCCTCCTTTTCCCACAGATCCCACGTGGTGGCCCTTACCATCCCTAGCGATTTCTGCTCTGGGCTTCCAGGTCGGGCAGAAGGGAGCTACCTCCCCCTCCCCCACCACCCCGCGCAGTGCCCCAGGCCGACCCTGGTCAGGCCAGGTCTGATCGCCCCTCCAGGACCTGCTGACACACAGAGGAGCTTCAGCTCGCTTGCATTTTGCCACAACTGGGGACCAGGTGGCACCGAGGCTCAAGGCTCGTGGCGCCTTTGTTCACACGGTTAAGGATTTTAGAAGAAGGCAAGGAGGTGGTTAACGTAGAAAAGACTATTTTAAGGGGGACAAAAGAGGGAGGTAAAGAGCGTGGGGACTGAGCCTGCCCGGGCAGAGGGCAAGGGTCAGAACCAGGCTTCCTCCATCTGAGCACCCTGCGGGGGGAGGTGCAGAGCACCACACGGCCTTGAGAAGCCGCCCCGTGGACCCTCCCGGTGAGGCTCACGTTGCACCATCTCAGCACTGTGGGATGTCCCGGTGGGCTCACGGCGTGCCGTCTTGGCACTGTGGAGTGTCCCGGTGGGCTCACGTTGCACCGTCTGGGCACTGTGGGATGTCCCAGGTACAAGCCGCAAACATCTCACTAGCCTCAGGCCATCTGTCTGCACCCAGTCTCGTGGAGTTTGGGGGGTCTCAGCCTCAGTGGTCTAGCAGGTTCTAATGTTTGTGATTCTGCAAGACCAGCTCCTCCTTCCTTGTAGCCCCTTCCCAAACCCCCAGGCCCAGGGCGGTAGTTCTTGGGACGCAGGTCTGTCACTTCCCCATCTGGGACAGATTAAACTTCCCCCTCCACCCCCTACCTGTCCTCGTTATTCTGATTTGGCCCTGGTGAAGGGGATGGAGGAGTGCGGGCGGGGGTGGGGCCCTGGAGGCCAGGGCCAGGTGATGGAGGCCATTCCCAGCCTTGCCAAGGATGCAGCCCTGGCCCAGTGCATGGAGAGTGACAAGAGGAAGCAGCGTGCTCTGTGAGCCCAGGGCCAGACGGCGCTCCGGGTGCAGCCACGGCAGGCAGCCGCAGTGGGCAGCTTGTCCTGGTCCCCAAGAGTATGCAGAACAGGCCCCAGCTCAGGAGGCCGTGAATCTGTGCGATCAGCAGAGGTAAACAGAGCCAAACTTGAGAAAAATGCTTAACAAAGTTTGCAGTGGGAAGCAGCCACTTAAGACATTTTAGCAGCAGCCCGCTGTGTCCAGAGCAGTCTCTGGAAATGATTTATTTACATATAAAAATGAGACATTTCCCAACAGCCTCCAGACAGCCCCTGGGGCGAGCCTCTCATTGGATGGCGCCTCCTGAGGTTCACCCCTCCTTGCTCCGGCCTCCATAGGGGGCTGATTGCTTCTCCCGGGGGAGGAGAGGCCTCTGCCCTGCCAGCATTCAGTTACACTTCTCCAAAATCAAGCTCCTCTGAGCGCTGGGCTGTGCGGGTGAGCAGGAGGCACAGTGGACATGTTTGTTCCACGAGTGCAGCCGGGGGTCTGAAGGGAAGCAGTGACCGCCGGGAGCGCACTTCGGCTGGGAATTCTGTTTGGCCAGGACTGACCTGGGAAGCTGAGGCCCCGGGCCTGGCTCAGGGGCACAGTGTGGTGGTAGGGGTTTCCACCCTCGGGGCATTTCCCTCTTAGGGTTTCCTTTGTTTGCATTCACAGATGGGCGCCATGGAACATTCTAGAGAATGGAGTTCCTGAGTTTGCCCCGGGCACCGTGACCCTCAGGCCTCAGGCTGGCTCAGCTATGGCTCACCCACCCTGAGGGCTCTCCCGGCCCAAGGTTCCCCGGGCTGCACTGGGGTTCCCCCTTCCTCTGAGCTCCAGCCAGGGCCAGGGTGGTCGGCAGGTACCCAGTTGGTCCCCTGCGGCTAGAGGGCCTGCTCTGCTCCCCCGGCAGGGAGGGGGACAAGCAATCAGGGAGGTAGCATCCTGGGCAGGGGCTTCAGAAGCCCTGGGGGCATCCTCGAGCCCCCCTCCTACCCCCAGGGCCCCCGTGTGGAGTCTTCAGAGATGCCCGGATGTGGGGAGGCATGGCGGGTGGGGGTGGGGCTTCAGGCTCCCACATCTCAGAGGCCCTCCGGTGTTGACACCCCCTCTTCATGCTGGCCTGGGGGTGCTGCCAGCAGAGCCCTGTGACCCTGAGTAGGGGTTCACCCTGACCAGGGGCTGCAAGCCCCTGCCCCCCCACCATGGCTACCTCTGCCAACAGGGCTGTCAGGGGCTTGTCTCACCACTCCCTGAGCGGAAGGTTCTAGAACCTCACCCAGAGGTGAGTCCAGGCCAAGCAGGAGCCACAGATGGCGTCCCCCAAGTCAGGTGGCCTCCCCGACATGGAGGGGTCCCTCACCAGAACAGATGAGTGGAGTATGCTCAGAGAAAGGCCATTTCTCCCTCCCTCCCTCCCTCTCTCTCTCTCTCTCTCCCTCCCCCCTCCCCTTTCCCCTCTCTCCCTCTCCTTTAAAAGTTATTTGTTTGTTTGAAAGACAGAGTGACAGAGAGGGAGATATTCCACCCATTAGGTCACTCCCCAGGTGGCCACAATGGCTGGGCTGGGTCAGACCAAAGCCAAGAGCCTGGAACTCCATCTGGGTCTCCTACAGGAGTGCAGGGCCCAGGCACTTGGACCGTCTTCCACTGCCTTTCCAGGCCCTTTAGCTGGGACCCAAATCGGCTCTCGGACGGGATGCTGGAGTGGCAGATGGTGACTTCACTTGCTGTACCCCACGCTGGCCCCAGACGGCTCAGTGCCCAGTCACTGCGCTGCCCCCACCCCAGTGTCACTGGGCCGAAAACGCTTCAGCCATTGCCCGCCCCCTCACCAGCACCTGTGTTCTTCACTGGGGGGAAGGAGGGGGCATCTCGAGACTGAATTCTGTCCAGCTCTGACCCCCCGATAGATTTAGGGCCTGGGGTGGGGGTGGTCCACATGTGCCCCCAGTGCCTGGAGCAGAGGGTCCTGTTGTCTCTTGGGACCCAGCACTGTCCTAGGCTCCTGGCAGCAGCTCCTGGCCCCCCAGCACCCTGCCCACCTCCCTCATGTCTGTCAATCAGCTTGGGGACAAAATCAAGGCCAAGGTGCTCCACTAGCCCGGCATGGCCCACCCACAGTCCAGCTTCTCTCTCCCGGCCGTCTGTGGCTGCCTCTCCAACCCAGGCAGCTTGGCATCATCTGAATTGCAACTCGCATGGTCAAGTGTTCTGGGGGAGGAGGGAGCTTCCCCTGAGTTCCACCTCCTTCCAGTGGCGATCGTTTGCTCAAGGCCAGGGCATGTTTGCACGCCCGTGAGCCCGTTCCTGAGCTAGGCCTCTGTTGCTACCTTCTCTGAGCTGCGGCTGCTGATGACAACAGCAGTGACCGCTGAGGGCAGGCGCAGGCCACCTTCTCCCCGAGCTACACAGCCCTGTGCAGCGGGCACATTGGCCTGCCACAGGTGAGGGACACCCAGGCTCCAAGAGGCCCCATGGCCGGTGCAAGGTCACTTGCCCTGGGGCTGCGGCTGACCAGGACTCTGACAGCACAGCTGGGTGAGGATGCCGCATGCAACGTCGGCACAGCACAGAAAGGACTGCGCAGGTGAAGCCAGGGGATTCGGGAAGGTGCCACGCGCAAGCCCAGCAAAAGTCCGCTCAACTCCCTTCACTGGGGGTGGGGTGCAGGAGAATTGAGGTGTGCAGGTCACGTCCCTCCCGAGGTGGCTTTGAGGTTGGCAAAGGGGGTGATGCCACAGCAGGAAGGAGTTAAGCTTTGCGAGCCCCAGGAAGGTGAGTCTTGCAGCAGAGGGCATCTAAGAAGGCTGCATGGAGGAGGCGGCATCATCTGGCTTTGAGGACTGGGGAGGATTCTGTGGCCACAGCGCCTGTCTAAACCTAATGAAGAGAGGAGGAGCTCTGGGGTTCTGACCTCTCTCCCAGTCCTGGTGCTTTCAGAGGGTGGGGCCTGCCACCCTGGTGTCCCAGGAGCCACTGGGCCCAGGTGTGATAGCACCTGTGGGTGCAGACAGTGCACTTCCTGCTCCGCACAGTCCCGGGGCTCTCCAGGGGCCGGGCGCCAGCTCTGGGAGCCTGGAGACCCAGGGCCTGATCTTCCCTTGGGGATCCTCTGTTTCCTCCGTCCTCTCCGTCTCCTGCCGCTCTCTCTGCCTGGGACTGGGCCTCCGAGAACAAGAGCAGGGTTCTGTCACGCACGGGCGGCCCCAGCAGTCACCTGGTTCTTAGGGTTCGCAGAGGAGTAGGATATTTAGCAAAGTGGAAGCAAACACTCAAGAAGGGATGTGGCCTGCTCCAGGGAGAGCTGCAGCTCCCGAGAAGGCACAGCGGGTGGTGCTTAGGGCAGAATTTTCCAGAAAAGAACAGAGATTTCCAGGAATTTGCTGACTGCCCATTTTCTGGCCTTTTTAGGAAATCTCAAAAGTGTCATGGCATCAGGGGCATGATGGAAGTGGGAGTGTCAGCCATGGTCGTTTTATTATCATGGTATTTTAATTTGCCTTCAGTCATCGTGGGTGGCAGGCAGTAGCCACATGGGAGACTTTTGGTCCACGGCAGGCTTTGCCACAGTAGGGATTTCTTTTTTTCATTATTATTATTTATTTGAAAGGCAGAGTTACAGAGAGGCAGGGAGAGAGAGAGAGAGAGAGAGAGAGAGAGAGAGAGAGAGAGAGAGATCTTCCATCCACTGGTTCACTCCCTAGATGGCCACAACAGCCGAAGCTGTGCCAATCCGAAGCCAGGAGCCAGGAGCTTCTTCCAGGTTTCCCACACGGATGCAGGGGCCCAAGGACTTGGGCCATCTTCTACTACTTTCCCAGGCCACAGCAGAGAGCTGGATTGGAAGTGGAGCAGCTGGGACTCGAACCAGTGCCCATATGGGATGCAGGAACCACAGTTCTGGCCCCGCTACAGTAAAGTGAAGTGCCCCTGCCTCCCTCCACCCCATAGCACTGACTCTGACTTTGCCAAGCCTTGAGTCCTAGGCCTAAGCTGAGTTAGCCTGAGAGTTCTCCACAGCCAGACTGTGTGTGTGTGCACCTGTGCAAGTCTCTGTGTGTGTGTGTGTGTGCTGGGCGGGGCTCTCCCAGGGCTGGCCTGGCCTCAGGGAACACGGTCTCAGTGGACCCCATTTGTGCTGGGCAAGGAGTGACCACAGTGTTTGCCCGCCCCACTCTGGCGGGGGCTTCTGAGTCTCAGGCTGCCCCAGGCCCTGCACCCCCTGGCAAGGGTGGCCCTGCCAGCTGCTGCAGACCCCCTGGCATTGAGGGGCTGGATGTGCCCAATCACCCAACCCAGTTCAGTGCCATCCACTTGTGCCAGGGCCACCTCTGGGCTTGGGGGCTCGGAATCCCAGCTCCGTGTCCCCTCTTTTTGAAGAGCTCAGCCTGGAAGGCAGTGGGACAGGCAGAGAAACGGCAGGTGGGGCTGTGGGGGGGGAATGGGGGATGCTGCAGGGCTCCAGAGGGGGCGCTTGCCCACCCAAGGGCGGGAGAAGACGTCCTGGAGGGGGTGTGCTGGGGGGGCCCTTCCCTGCATGGCAGCTATCAGCTGAGGACACAGGTGCGACAGGTGGAATTTCCGTTTCTTTCTGACTCCCTGCCCCCAGGCTGGTCAGGTTCCAGCCCAGGCTTTACTAGGAGCCTGTGGACCCTCTGTGTGTGGAAGTCTCTTGGGTCACCAAGGAGGCGCCAGGACTTGGTCCTTGGGTGGCAGACAAAGGGGAGGCGCGTGGTGCAGGAGTTTCAGCAGAGAAAAGCCCCAGAGAGCAGGCGTCTCCAGGGCCAAAGTGAACCCCTGATCTCTCCTCCAGCAGCTCCCGGCAGTCAGCGGGGCCTCTGTACCCCCCACAGATGGTAGGGTCCTCCCTGATGCCTCTCCCTCTCCACGGCCCCACAGCCCACCCACCTGTGGCAAAGTTCTGTCTGTCCTGCCTCCTCTCGCTGCCCCACCCCCACCCCGCAGCGTGCCCCTGTGCACCCCACAGTCTGCACCTCTCAGCACCCGCAGCAGCCTCCCCTGCACCCACTCGGCTGCCCCTGAGTCTGAGCCTCCTGCGTTTCCTTTCCGCACTCCTGCCAAGCCCTCCCTGCCCCCACGTTCCGCCCTGCCCCCGCCGAGGTTCAGTTGTGAGTACCATGGGTGCAGGAGTCCATCCAGCCTCTGGGCTTCCTCCTCAACCACGCTCAGCATCATGGGCCTGGTGCCACGGCCTGTCCTGCTGTCCTCAGGGCAGAACACAGGGGACCCTATCCCCAGGAGTCCCGGCAGCCCGCCCTCAGACGAGGAACGTGTCAGTCTAGACACCTCGGCCTTATCTGCAGCACGGAGAGCCGCCTCCCGCCTGCCCGACCTGGTGTCCGGACGATGAGATAATGGCTACAGACTTGTTCTGTGGACGCGGCGGACACTTGCATGCCTGGGATGCAAAAGCACTGGAGAACTGTGACCGCAGCCCGGGCCTGGGTCTCCGCCGTCATGGCAGCCCAGGGAGAGGGGCTTCACTTCCCGGCTGTCTTCAACATTTCCTGCTCTTTCCATATTTACGGTATTGGGGCTGGCATTGTGGTGGAGCAGGTAAGGCCTCTGCGTGAGACACCAGCATCCCATATGGGTGCAGGTTCATGTCCCAGCTGCTCCACCTCCAATCCAGCTCCCTGCGAATGGACCTAGGAAAAGCAGTGGAGGATGGCTCAGGTGCTTAGGACCTCTGGGTCTCCCACATGGCTCCTGGCTTCATTCTGGCCCTGCTCCAGCTGTAGGGGCCATTTGGGCAGTGAACCAGCACATGGAAGATACCTCTCTCTGTATCTCCCTGTCTCTCTCTGTAACTCTGCCTTTCAAATAAAATAAAATAAATGCTGAGTTACAGAGAGAGGGAGAGAGAGAGAGGGAGGGAGAGAAAGAGAGAGAGAGAGAGCTTATTTTCCAATCTTTCACCCCCTGGTTTACTTCCCAAGTAGCTGCAAACAGCAGAAGGCAGGGCTGTGGCTGTGGGGGGGGCAGCTGTGGGGCTCCAGTGCGGGGAGCTCGCCCACCTGAGGGCAGGAGAAGGCGTGCTTGGGGCTGGCATCAGCTGCAGTTTTAGCCCCTTGTTGCCAGGAGCCCCTTCCCTGTTCAAGGTGCGCATCTGTAGGGGCATGAGCACTCGGGCCAGCCACACCTCCTTTTCCCAGGTGCCCTAGCAGGGAGCTGGATCAGAAGTGAAGCAGCTGGGATGTGAACTGGCGCTCATATGGATGCCGGCGTCACAGGCGGTGGCTTAACCTGTGCCCCACAGTGCTGACTCCCACATTTCAACATTGCTGGGCCAGGGACAGCTCACCCAAGGTGAGAAGGCAGTCTCACTCTCTGTGGTTCCTAGGGTGGCAGGAGAGAGCCACACGCCCCTGGGGATTGCCGGGAGGGAGAGCCAGCTCTGAATGCACCCCTCGCTGGCCAGGGGCTTCCTTCCCATGACTGACGCCTTGCCCCACAGTGTGAATCACTCACCGAGGACAGCGGCACTCACAGGCCACCTCCTCTGGTCACTTCCCCTTGAGCTTCTGCGCAAGGAGACGGGATGGAGGCGTGGGTCCAGGGTCTCATCTCCCCACCCAGACTTCTGTGGGGATCCTGACTGGGGCATGTGCTGTGCTTGGGGGACCCTCTCCCTGTGCCCACCTTGCTGGCCTGCAGCACCTGCCACCCGGGGGCTGGAACCTGACACTGGGCAGTTAGCAACAGAAATCCAGCTGGGGAGTTCAGTGGCAGGTTTGGCGTCTGTTGAGGGCTGCTCTCTGCTCCCTGGCTGTGTCTGCAGAGAGTCCTCCCTGGCAGAAGGGGGCAGGCAAGAGCAACAAACGCCCTCCTTTAAGCTCCTTTCTAAGAAGCTGCAACTTGGATGTGATGTGAGTGTGTCCCCCAGGGGTTCCTGTGCTGGAGGCTTGGTACCCAGAATGGCACAGTGGAACGTTCAAGGACGGAGCCTAGGGCAGGGCAGGGAGGTCGGGGGAGGGGGGTGGCAGGCAGCACCCTGGGGAGGGACTCTTAGGCGTAGGTTAGCTCCCACGAGAGGGGTTTGTCCCTGAATCTCCTCCTTCCTACCCTGCCTTGCAGCACTCCCTCCCACATAGGCTCCTGCTGCGATGCCCTCCATGGGTCAGATGTGGCCAGGGCCCAGCCACGCTGTTGGACCTCCAGCTCGGTGAGCTAGGCAAACTTCTTCCTTCCTTCATAAGCACCCGGCCTCCGGGGTAGAAGGTGGATGGATACTGACACCTCAAAGCACTCAGCTCTGCCCTCGCGGCCTGATCAGCCCCAGCAGCCCCGCTTTCCGACACCGACTTCCTGGGACGTGGCTTCCCACGTGGGCTTGGGAGGGGCTGCCATGTTCAAACCCTGGCCAACAGCAAGTTTGCCGCTGAAGGCGCCCAGTGTGACTTCATTTCAGCGGCTTCGGTCTGCAAATATGAGAACCCTTGGAAGTTTGTGGAATAATGGAATTAAAAGATGAGTTTATTTTGGTGCAAAAAATATCAAAATGCATACATATTTTTTCCATAATATGCATTTTCCCTACACTTTTTGGAGGCCCCTTGGGTGCATGGATTTGCATCAAATGGACATCTTTTAATTTCATTTTCCAGGAACTTTTCAAAGTCTCTCTGTACATGTTCCCTGTTAGATAGCGCCTGTGCAAGAAACTCCTGCAAGATTGGAAGGGGCTGTGAGGGTGGGGGGACCCAGTCTCCCACATGTGCTCTGAGTGCTCCCTCTGTCTGTCCCAGCAGGCACCTGGAGCGCCCGCTTTCCCTGACGTCCCCGAGCTCCGGGAGCTGCCCCAGGAGCGAGGGCCCTGGCAGAGTTTGGCACCTGTGTCTGCAGACCTGTATGTCCCCGCGCCTCCCACACTTTCCAGCCCTTACCTCTTCCATCAGACTGACCCAGACTTCCCAATGTCACGATGGGGGTGCTCCTGCTGGGCCAGGCACTGCCCGTCGCTGTCCTCACCCAGTCTTGGTCGATTTGAAGGCAGTAACAGGCCACGAGGCAGGGCTGGCAGATCTGGAAGCCGTTCTCTCCCAGTGACAGTGGCAGTGACAGGCGCATCAATGGACAGATTCCCATCTATCAGCCGTTACCGTGACCCCGGCCACATCCACCCATGACAGCTCTCTTGCTAGGGCAACCTTGTCACTCTGCCGGCAGAAGCAGGAGCTGCGTCCCAAACACCACTGCGTGCTGTTGACAGGGCTGGGGGAGGGGTGCAGTCAGAGCCGGGGGGAGGGGTGCAGTTAGCGCTGGGGGGAGGGGTGCAGTCAGAGCCGGGGGGAGGGGTGCAGTCAGAGCCAGGGGGAGGGGTGCAGTCAGAGCCAGGGGGAGGGGTGCAGTTAGCGCTGGGGGAGGGGTGCAGTCAGAGCCAGGGGGAGGGGTGCAGTTAGCGCTGGGGGAGGGGTGCAGTCAGAGCCAGGGGGAGGGGTGCAGTCAGAGCCAGGGGGAGGGGTGCAGTTAGCACTGGGGAGAGGGGTGCAGTTAGCGCTGGGGGGAGGGGTGCAGTCAGAGCCAGGGGGAGGGGTGCAGTCAGAGCCAGGGGGAGGGGTGCAGTTAGCGCTGGGGGAGGGGTGCAGTCAGAGCCAAGGGGAGGGGTGCAGTCAGAGCCAGGGGGAGGGGTGCAGTTAGCGCTGGGGGAGGGGTGCAGTTAGCGCTGGGGGGAGGGGTGCAGTCAGAGCCAAGGGGAGGAGTGCAGTTAGCGCTGGGGGGAGGGGTGCACTCAGAGCCAGGGGGAGGGGTGCAGTCAGAGCCAGGGGGAGGGGTGCAGTTAGCGCTGGGGGGAGGGGTGCAGTTGAGAGCGGGGAGTGGGGTGCACTGTGTTCAGGGAGGTCAGTGGCAGGCTGGCACCTTGGCTGGAGACCGGCCGCAGATGCCATGTGGACGCTGCGGCATCGCACACGTGCGTTCCCTCTGGGTCCTGAGCACGCCAGCTGCTGTTCAGAAAGAGTTCCTGAGGTCTCAGCCACGGAGCAAGTCTCTCGGAGGAGCAGGGCAGGGCTTTGGTTCCAACAGATCCTTTGTAGGAAACCGGATGAGCTCAAGCTTGATGACTCCAACAGAGAGCCCCCAGCAAGTCCCCAGCGACCCCCAGCCTCCTGCCCAGTGCCACCAAGTGCACCTCCTTCTTCTGACTCGGGGCAGGGCGCCCGTGGCCCAGGCACCGCTCCCCTTTCCTGGCACGACCCAGCCCCGTGCCAAGCTGGCTGTATACAGACTAATTCATTCCTTGTGGCAGTGCCAAGAGGCGAACATTATTCCGCCTACTTTCCAGAGGGGAGCCTGGGTTCCAGGTAGGCTAAGTGTAGCGATGTTGATCATTCGTGGAACACTTATTATGCACCAGAATTCAGGAAGAATCCTTTGCATGAATTTCTCACTGAATCGTCACAGTTATGAGGTGGGAGAGTATTTGCAATGTGAAAACTGGTGCGTGAAGAAGTTGAGAAATTGGTCCACGTCCTTGACCCCCTGAGCAGTGGGGCTGATATTTTGCCCCAGACTTTTCTGACGCAAGAGCTGCTCTTAACCCCAGCACTGTGGCTGTGGATGCTGTGTCAGATTTCTCTTGTTAGCCTGGAAGCTTCTCCAGGAGGGTAGTGGGATCTCATTCATCTTTGTTTTCCTAGCTCCAAGCAGAGAACTTGGTGTAAGTAGGCCTCAAGTAAATGTGTACAAGCGTGCCCTTATGGATGTGTGGATACAGGAATACGTGGATGAATAGAAGGAAGATAAATGGATGGATGGATAGATTGATGGATGAATAGATGGGTGGACGGACAGATGGATGGATGGATGGATGGATAGGTGGATGGATGGATGGATGGATGGATGGATGGATAGGTGGATGAATGGATGGATAGGTGGGTGGATGGATGGATGGATATATGCATGGATGTGTGGATGAGTGGATGGGTGGATGGATGGATAGATGGATGAATGGATGGATAGGTGGGTGGATGGACGGATGGATATATGCATGGATGGGTGGATGGATGGATAGATGGGTGGATGGATGATATATGCATGGATGGGTGGATGGGTGGATGGATGGATGGGTGGATGGATGGATGGATATATGCATGGATGGATGCTTAGATGAATACATGGAAGAATAGATGAGTATATGTATGTATTAGTGTATGTATGGATGGATGAATAGATGGATGGATGGATGGATTGTTGAATGGATGCTTGAGTGAACAGATGGATGTACAGATGAATGGTTGGTTGGGTGGATAGACAGGTGGATGAATGAATGGTTTGTTGGGTGAATGCATGGGTGAATGGATGCTCGGATGCATGAATGAATGGATAGGTGGATGTATGCATGAATGGGTGGATGCTCAATGGGTGGACTGATGGGTACATGGACATTTAGGTGAATGTGTCTTTGGGAGAGGAGGTAATTGCATGAATGAGCATCTGGATGGAAGCATGGGTGAGCGGAACGACAGGAGAATTAGTGGAAGAAGGTGAAGGTGAGTGAGTGGAGGGAACGTGGGAGCATGCCCTCCCCCTGTTACTCTGCAGAGCAGCACTGAGACAGCCGAGTGTTGGAAACACGTGTGCATTTGGAGACGAAGGAAGCTGAAAGATTAATTGTTGGCAGTGCTGTTCCTGGGAGGGAGTTGGAGGGAGGCACATCTGGGGTACAGGGAGAAACACCTTCTCATTCAGCATCTTCAAGTCTGAATGGGCCCAGGGCTCCACAGTGAAGGCACTAATTGGATTTCATTAAAGTGAAATAGATTTCCTAGCCTGGGGAGAACCAGTTCATTAATGCAGTACGCACTCTATTGGCTGAAGGCCCAGCGAGGGGCAGTTGGCCCCAGCCCACCTGAGCTAAAATCAGAGCTGGAAAACCCACAACTGAAGTAACACTCAGCGGGGTCCTGGCAGAGCCCCTCATAACTCTTCTGCAACACAGGAAGCCAGGAGGCCTGGGCAGGGCTCCTCCGAGCGCCTCACCCCCGACTGCCCGGGGAAGCTGCCACCAGCGTCCTGACGAGGGGCAGAGCGGAACACGCCCTCCCTGCAGTCCAGGGTCACCTCCTCAGTCGTGGAGCCACGCAGCTTCTGTTGCAATCTCCTTATCCCCTTGGGGAGTGGGAGCCTTGGGCTGCTCTTCCTTCTGTTGTTCAGGTGAAAACCAACAAATCGTAGAGTTGTGAACACAGAAAATGTGTTCACCGCCCAGGACTGGATGAGACCACGGCGGCTCTTTACCGGTTCACTCTCCCTCCCAGGTCTAGAATTCTCCATGGCGTCTCTGGCAGGAAGCCACCCGCCTCCTGCTTGCATGCTCCGGGGACAGGGAGCTCCCTAGCAGACAAGGTCTCTCTGCGGAAGTTCTGGTTGCGAGAGTTTCAGACCACGGGCTTCCTCCCCTGTGCTGCTGCCACCGTGTGGAGACTGGCTCCTGGCCGTGCCCAGTGGGGGTCACCACAGGGGGCTCACACCTGCCCTGCCCTTCCTGTGGGTCCAGGGGCCCTGGCTTCTTCGGAGCGGCCATGTTTTCCCGGCTGACTCTCACAGGAAATGACGAGGTCTTTGTCTGGGTTTCCGAATCTGGTCTTCAGTGCGCTCAGCTCTTTAAGCCACTTGTGGCTGCCTTGGGGGGTGGGAGGGATGACCAGGGTGTGTTCCATCTCTGGACAGGAGCCTTCACCCTAGTATCAGCTGCCCATGGCAGGCGCCACTGAAGGCCATCCCTGCTGTCCCCCTCAGCCCCCTCCTGCTCACCCCTTCGCTTGCACGTCCTCTTGGCCACACCGGCCCCCGCTAAAGCTCCCCTCCAGCAGCGGGGGCGCTTGCTTTGTCTTTCTGCTCCCGAATCTCCCTCAGTTTCAGATGGACCTGGATAAGGGGACTCACCCCACACACTGCAAGGAAGGACAGCTGGCCCCAGGACCCACCCCTTGGACTTCGCAGCCACGGAGCCAGAGACTCCTGCCCCCTTGCCCAGTGGACCAAAGAGACCCACTGTACAGCGCAGGGTGGACCCAGCAGGCCTGGGCCGACCACGCCCTGCACATTCCAGACTGGTCAGGCCCTCAGCCACCTCCTAGGCCTTTGGAATCCGACCTGATGAGAGTGTTTCTGGGCCATGCCAGAGCCCATGCAAGCAATGAGATGCAAGGTGGGGCCTTGGGCCACACGGAATCAGTTTGACCTCTGAAGGGGCCACAGACCCAGCCATGCCCACGTGACCAAACCACAGTGAAAACCCAGGACACAAAAGGTCAGGGGAGCTCCTTGGTCTGCAGCACCCCTTATGTGCGGTCACCCACCTTCGCCACAGGGATGGCACCTGTCTGCCAGACTCCCTGGGAGATGCCGCTGGAAGCTCAAGCCTGCCCCCTCCTGGACGCCTCGATGCCTCCACCCCTTTGCAGATTTTTAACCTGCATCCTTGCATTGCCACGGCCTTAGGTAGAGTGTGCTGGCCTTTGTGAGCAGTGTGAGTCACGCCAGCGGCTCATCAGACCTGGTGCTCTTGAATAGTCCTCCACCACAGCGTCCCCCCCATTCTGTGATTGGTCTGCGCCCACCCCACACCCCAGGTCGTGAGCTGGGACTCTGAGATCCACCTCTTCTTCCCATTTTCCTCACCTCCAAGCTGCTCCCTTGCCCCTGAGCTGGTACAGCAGCCAAGGCTCTGCCTGATAGATTTCCCCTAAGCTGCCTTCCAATTCTCACTTGGCAGATTCGAAACCTGGTTTTCCGAGGCCAGCACCGCGCCTGAGGTGCAGGCATGACAGCCCCCCGCGGGCCGTGACGGACTCTTATCTGGGATGACAGCCTCATTCAGAGCTACTGGGGACTTTCTCTGGCCTCAGACTCTGCGGGCAGAAATCCACCGTGAGCTAAGCTGAGCGTGCCCCACAGAGCCTGGGAGCCTCCAGGCCGCCACGCACGCTCACCAAACGCCACCCCTGGCTGGCTCGCGGCTGCTCAGGTGCCTCCCCTCACCAGACAGCGCCGAGCCTGTGGGCAGGCCAGGCTGTGGGAGACCAGGGGTGACTGTGGCTCTGCAGCACAAGAGGCCCTGGGGGCATCCAGGGGGAAGACAGAAGGCTGCCCTGCAGGATAGCAAGATGGAGAATCTTCCAAGAGCCAGTTTGTTAAAAAAAAAAAAAAAAAAAAAACACCAAGAAGGAAAACAGCACTGTCTGACAGCAAAGAAACTCCTGTTTGGTGAGTTCATAGCTGAGCTGGGCCTGGCCCCACACACTGCCGGGAAGGACGACTGTCCCGGGACCCATGGCTTGTGCGAGGCCAGCTCCTCCCCACCCCCACCCCACTACCCTCTCCCCTGCAGCCCCCCACTCTCTCAGAAGGCCTGGGCCGAGAGAGGTTTGCCTGCTGCTGGGTAGTGGAGGCCTGGGGATGTGGAGGGCAAATTCTGATTCTCCCTGAAGCGTCATTCTCTGCTCAGGCACCTGGCTCACTTCCAGTAGCGGGACAGGGGTCTACATCGCACATCCAGTGCTTCTGGCTTGTGAAGCATTTCTCCCCCTGATCTTCATGATGACCCGGGGAGCTTGGCAGGGCGGGAATCACCCCGGCCCCTTCACCCTCTCCAGACAGGACACAGGAGCAGTGAGCTGATGGGGCTTGGAGAACAGAGACAGAGTGTGCAGAAACGCAGCTTTGAATTTTGTGTGTTCTTTTCCCATAAGTGGGAAATATCTTATTGTGTATTTTTAAAAAAGATTAATTTGAAAGGCAGAGTTACAGAGAGAGGGAGAGGGAGAGACAGACAGAAACATCATCCATCTGCTGGTTCACTCCTCTAATAGTCACAACAGCCAGGACTCGGCTGGTTCAAAGCCAGGAACCAGGAGCTTCTGGGTCTCCCACGTGGGTGCAGAGGCCCAAGCACTTGGGCCATCTTCTGCTGCTTTCCCAGAAGCAGGGAGCTGGATTGGAAGTGGAGCAGCTGAGGATCGAACCGGCGCCCACATGGGCTGCAGGCATATCAGGGAGTGGCTTACCCTGCCACGCCACAGCACCAGCCTCCCTATCACACATCTGCAACTTGCTTTTCTCACAAAATGATGTGTCTTGGACTTCCCTCCCTGCCAGTCCCAGAGAGACACATAGGCCTTAGTAGTTTCTGATCTTTTATTTCTTTATCTAACTCCTCTTTCTTAAAATTATTTATTTATTTTGCTTATTTTAAAGACAGAGAGAAAGAGAGAGTCTTATAGATAGACAGAATGAGAGCTCTCCAGTCCCCTGATCATTCCCCAAATGCCCACCATGGCAGGAGCTGGGCTGGGCTGAAGTTAGGGTCTGGGACTCAATCCAGGTGTCCCGTGTGTGTGGCAGGGACCCGACCACTTGATCCATTGCTTCCTGCCTCCTAGTGTCTGCACTAGCAGGCAGCTGGCATCGGGAGTGGAGCAAGACCAACGCCAGGCACTATGAATGGGGCGCAGGCGCCTAGGTAACAGCCTATTTTCTGCACCGGGCGCCTGCTCCTCCAGGCTCCACTGATGGGCATGGGGGAGCCGCTGCCTTCTCCCCTCCGACAGCGCTGCTGTCCGTCTTTTTCTCAGCACCTCTGACCTCAGCTGGAGCTCCAGGACCTTTCTCGTGTCCCCACAGTCAAGGGCTCAGCAGAAGGCTGCGGTCTGGCCACACACTGGTCTCAGGGTGCTTGGGGCCATCAAGTCTCTGAGACCGAAGTCCTTCAGTCCACTGTTGTCTGAGGTCTGTGGACCATTTGTGGGACACCCTAGCAAGTGCTCACCGAGACGCTAATTCTGCCTCCCCAGGGTGGGCGGCTTCGTGGTAAGGGGAGCAGGGCTGGCGAGCAGACCTCTTGGTGTGCTGACCTTGGGGGCTTGGGCTCCAAACCTCAAGTTCCTCTTCTACAGATTGGGCCAGCAGACCCTTCCCCTGTGGCTGCTGGGAGGAGGAGATGCAATGAGATGTCCACAGCCTGGCCTGGTGCCCGGTGCCAGCTCTGCCCCAGCCAGGAGCTCCTGCAACCTGCAGTGGCCTCCCAAGGCCGGCCAGCACGGCCACTCGAGCCCCCTACCCCCGTCCTGTCCTGCTGCGCCCACTCGTCCTCACTCTGCCCCTGCTGCGGCTGTGACAGCTGACGAATGGCTTCCTGATGTGTTTGGGAAGACAAACTTCGTATCTCCTTACGTAAGACTGGGCTGGAAATTCACCTGCTGCCTAAGTCGCTGACAGTGAGAGTTCCGAGTTCCAAGCTCATTTGTGCCAGTGCCGGCTCCTTCCCCCCGGCTCCTCCTGGCACATCGAGCCGAGGCTGGAGGGAGAAAAACGACGGATCAGCAAAGGAGCAGCCAGGGCCGCGGTGCGGATTCTCCTCCACGCGGTCACGGCTCCAGCTCAGCTCAGGGCTTCGGGAAGCCTGTGCCAGGCAGCTGGGGAAACCCGAGGTGGCAACAGTGAACTGTCCTGGCCACAGGGTGCAGGCCATGCCCGGAGGAGTTCATGGGCACCACGAGGCGGGGACTTGGCCTTGGCTTCATCGAGTGACTGATGTTAGAGCATCCCTTAACCTCTCTCTGGGTCTTGGTTTCCTCATCTGTGAAATGGGAACAGGACTGCTGTCTGGCTGGGTGCAGACGCCCTCGGAGAGTGTGGGACTGCGCCAGGCCTTGCTATTGGACCCTCTCAGAGGGCAGAGCCAGGCTCACCTCCAGCTCAAAAGAGCCAGTGTGCAGGGGATGCCTTGGTCAGAACAAGGATGATTGCACACGGGACAGAGGGGAGATCTTTCTGGGGGAAGCAGTTGTGCAGAGAAACAGCATGGGAGAGGAGCCTCCCCCAGTTCCTGGCAGGCCCCAGGGGCGTCCTGCAAGCCCCACCTGCCGCAGCCCCCACACATGGAGATGCCCTGGCCCAGAGAGTCTGAGGGAAATGTGCCCGAGGAGGGAAAGTGCATGGCAGACAGACAGAAGGACACCAGGGGGCAGAGAGAGAGAAGACAGAGTGACAGAGAGCTGGATGCAGAGACAAGCAAGGACTCAGACAGAGGCCACCACCTGAGGCAGAGGAATAATCAATCCGAGACGGGGCCCAAGTTCAAGGCCACTCTGAATTCAGACCCACACAGCTCTTGTGCTTATGGAGATGGGCAAATCCCAGCTCCTCCCAAAGCTGCCTGGGGCTCCCAGCGAGGGTCAGCGGCTGCCAGCCAGAGGGTGAACTCCCTGGGAAACAAATGGACCAAGCCCCAGGAGGAGCCTTGCATAACATACCCTGCAGGCTGTGGGCCAAGGGCACGGAAGACGGAAGACGCCTTGAGTTGGCCCCGACTGAGGCCATGCGTCAGCTGCTGCCATCAGCGTGGCAGCTCGGCTTCCGGAGGCCAAGGCCAAAGCTAAGCTCCAAGGCTGCGAGCTGCAGAGCTGGGTTTAGAGGCTGGCCGTGAATTTTGCGGGCTGGGGAGAGCTGTGAGCAGATGAAAGGTCAGCGGGCCCGTGAAGGCTGGATCCCGCCGGCGCTGATGCTGACTCAACCCGACACAACGCGGCCTCCTTGTAATCCCCGGGGAGCCTCTCTGGGAACAGTCAAGTCCCTCCGTGCAGATTTATTTGTATCTGTGTTCCCAACCTGTCTCCATTTCTGCTCCAGGCAAAATGTGCCAGAAGGTTCACAGTGAGCAAACATCTGCTCCCTCCCTCCCTGGGCCACTTCTCGGAGTCGCTGTCCCCGATGATGGTTCCAAAGGACAGACATGAATGGACTTCCCCTCTGGTCAAACGCCTTCCATGGCTCCCGCTGGCCATGCTGTCACTCACTTGTCCTTGAGCCTGGGAAGACATTGGGCAGAATTCTTCACAGCCTCTCCTGTGTGCTCTTACAAACTCGCAGGGCCGCTGTTTCCTGTGTCCCCAGGAAGTTCTGGGTGTTTCTTCCGCACTGGAGTGGCATTCTGTGCAGCCAACCCTATCCCAGACCTCACAGCTGGGTTGTGCCCTGCTCTGCACCTCACCCCACCTGCTGACACCCAGCGTCTCAGCCAACGGCCTCTGGGCACTCTGTGGCACCTGTTCCCGGATGGGTCAACTCTACAAGGCACACCTAAGAGGGGGGCCATCGCATTCTGCCACCCTCTCTTCCCCGCTCTGGGGAAATGAGACTCAGAAACAGGGGTGATTCCCAAACCTCCAGCTCCGGGCCAACACATCCCCCACAGGATGCTGGAGGAGCTCGCTTAGACTTAGCAGGCTCAGCATTCATCCTTCTCTCCTTCCCGCCTCTGCTCTCTCCCCACATGCCCAGCCTGGGTTAACAGCATGAGCAGGCTCCAGCTCCAGTACAGAGACCCAGGTGTTTTCCTGGCTGCCGTTCTCCCTCACTCCCGACAGCCCCGAGTTACAATCCATGCTACTTCAGCGAGCTCTCATCCCAGAACCTCAGTGGCTGATGAAATCTGTACCCTTGACCTTGACCCTCCCCCCCCGCCCTGCGTGACCAACCCCCACTGTGTTATCACTGGGCTTCTCCACGCAGGGCCCCTTCTTACCTGCAGTCCATGGCACAAACCACTCCCTCTGTTTGGGTCCCCTCCCAGCCTCCAAGGTACTTCTGCCTCACTGGGTTCCTGCTTCCGTGTTAGCACTCATGACATTACACTGTAATTTATTTATGTCTTTCTCTTCCATCAGCCTGGAACCCTCCTGAGTTATTATTAGCTTAGCACCCAGCACAGAATCATACTCTATAACACTAGTGAGTGAAGTAATGGATGGATTCACAGATGGATGGATGGGTGGGTGGATGGATGGATGGATGAAAGAATCAGTGGGTGAACAGGTGGATGGATGGATGGATACTTGGATGGGTGGATAGATTGTTGGATAGGGGGATGGATGGGTGGATGGATGGATAGTTGGTTACATGAATGAATAGATATAGATACATGGATGAATAGATGGGTGGATGGATGGATGGATAGGTGGGTGGGTAAGTAAATGGATGGATGGGTGGATGGTTGGATGTGTGGATAATTAGATGAATGGAGAGGTGGATGGATGTATGGAGGGATGTGTGCACAACCCAGGATCAGTTTGAGGCCTCACAATGAGCCCTGCCAAGTGACTGCTGCTTCTGACAGTGGCCCCGGAACTGCTAAGAGGGGGGAGGAATGGAAGTTGGGTCACAAAGTCCAGCTCCTGGCCCCAAGGCTGCCTCAGACTCTTCCAGCTAACAGTTCACTCAACAGGGGTCTGAGTCTGGTAGCCATGGAATTCCAGCTGGTCTGGGGTTATGGCCTGGAGGTGTTTATGACTCAAATAGAAAAAACTACAGCTTAGGCAACCAACCACGCTTCCAGTAGTACTTGGAGCTACAACCACGAGTCTTCTTACATCACACTACAGTTGTCACAAGTATCTCAAAATATCATTTCTGTGCTTTGCTACTTAGATGTTGTGATCGTTACCTGCTACTGTCAGCTATACAGTTGCCCCGTCTTATTCTGAATGCACTGGAAAATCAGTCCACATATTACTATATGTTACATTTGTTGACTATAATATTTTGATGTATTTACTAGAATACAATTGGTCTCTCATGTAGTCTTCTGTGTTCTATTTTTTTTAAAGATTTATTTATGTATTTGCCAGCTAGAGTGACAGAGAGAGAGAGAGGAAAAGGCAGAGTGAGGGCTCTCTTGTCTACTCGTTCATTCCCCAAATGACCAGAACACTGGGGGCTTGGGCCAAGTTGAAGAAGCCAGGAGCCACCCCCACTCAGCACCTGCCTCGGCTTCCCCCAACATGCTGCACGACCACAGAGGTGGAATCCACTGAGTCCCTGCACTAAACTAAGGATGGCCTGAGTCGTGCACAAGCCCCAGCCTGGCTGTGACCCGGAGAGGGCCTGGCAGACATGCACTCCTGGGGAAGATTACGAGTTGCTAAGAATCAGGTTTGGGGGCCGGCGCTGTAGCATAGTAGGTAAAGCTGCCGCCTGCAGTGCCAGCATCCCATATGGGCACCTGATCGAGTCCCGGCTGCTCCACTTCCAATACAGCTCTATGCTATGGCCTGGGAAAGCAGTAGAAGATGGCCCAAGCCCTTGGGCCCCCGCACCTGCATGGGAGACCCGGAAGAAGCTCCTGGCTCCTGGCTTCAGATCGGCGCAGCTCCAACCATTGCGACCATTTTTGGAGGAATGAACCAGCAGAAGGAAGACCTCTCTCTCTCTCTCTGCCTCTCCTTCTCTCTCTGTATAACTCTGACTTTCAAATAAAATAAAATAAAAATCTGTAAAAAAAAAAAAAAAGAATCAGGTTTGCAAATGCGGATGATGAAATACAGACTCACAGGTTAGGTTTGGCTAAGGAGCCGACAGGTGCAGCTGGAGCTCTGACAGCACAAGACACGCAGGGCGTGACCAGTGCACAGGCTGAGGCCCACAGCAGAGACTTCAGGGAAGACCCGTCCACCCTCATATCCTTTCCTCCCTTCTGTAGGAACAGAGCCTCGCCCCAGCTCCCCAGGTTAGAGCGGGGGCAGTGTCCCCTCTGCAGCCGTGAGTGAGCATCTTTCTTGGATGCACCTCCCACGTCAAGCACCCTGGTGGCTGTGGCTCTGCCTGACTTGTCCCCGTGAGGGACTTGGGGCCAGAGCCACTCTCAGAAGTCGCTCCTGGAATCTGGAACTGCAGAAACCGGGCGAGCTGGTGTGTGCCTCTTGTCTTAGATGGCTAAGTTTGGGGGTGGTTGGTAGCTCACAGTAGGCAATCTGTACACCTTGCGTGTTGCAGAGCGAGCAGATGTGAGAGGTGGGAGACGAGTGTCCCCACGCAGCCGACAGCTTGAAGGGACTTCCAGAGTGCTGGCGAAAGGAGACCCCTGAGGGAGGCAGGGCAGCGGGTCTGGAAGGCAACCAGCGCAGCCTGGTGTGACCCAGCAGGCTCCCGGAGAAGCTTCTAGATCAGCTTATGTGATCAAAGGGAGTTTAGGGAGCCATCAGGGACAGGTGCAGAGAGAGCACTGGCGTGGAGAGCAAGATGAACGGCACAGGGCTTCAACACGGCGCAGCCTCCTGACAGCTCAGCGGCGAGCAGCTGGTGACTGGCCCATATCATCATCGAAAGTAGTTCTCTTGAGACATGCGTGGATGGGGTGGCGAGAACAAGGGAGACAGCAAACAAGCCAATGAGAGAGACAGAGAGCGCGCGCTCATGATCCACTTTGTGATGTTGATAGATAAGGCTTAAGATGGAAAAGTCAAGAGGCAACGGAGTAACTAGGAGACACGAACAAGGGCTCCCGAGGCGGGGAAAGTCAGCCCGACATGTTTAAAACGCTTGCCTTGCGGGGTTCCATGGGGGGAGGGGCAGCTGGGAGTGCGTGGCGCGCGGGGTGCGGGCTGTGGACTGCAGGTCCGCACACTTCACGATGGATTCGTCTCTCACGTGTTCACACCTCTGAAATGAGTGTTGTGACCACCCGTGGCAGCTCCTTAGTGACCATGAAATCACCATGCACCTTGCAGTTAGCACCGTCGTCGTCTCAACGAAATATCTTTCTCTATTTAAAGTAAACGCGAGATAAACATTTGATAATAAAGAAAAACTGAAAAAAAGAAATACCCCTCCCCCCAAAAAAGCCAATTTAGCTGGTAAAAAGCCAAGTTGAGCTGGTCAGCGGCCTCCCAGCGGGATGACGTCAGCGCGACAGCTCGGACGGGACAAGGTCACCGGGTCACAGCTCTTTCTTTGCCCTGCACTTGGCCCACGCTTCTCTCCTTGTCAGTGGCCCCAGGCCATCAGCAGCTGGAGCAGGACAAATCTCAGAGCTCGGGATTATTGCTTCTATGATGGGAGCCTGGTGCGGCTGCCGGAGATGGGGGACACTTACTCCAGCATGGTGTTTAGGGGGCGGGCGGAGTAGCAGGTCGTTAGGTCACTGGGGGCCTGTCCTCAGAAGGGAGCACTCACAGAAGCCAGAGCTGGGCCCGGCCTCTCTCTGCTGCCTAGTGCGTGCAATGACCCCTGCTCCACACCTGCTCTGCCCGCCACCTGTCGATTTCACCAGGGACCCAAACCACAAGCCCGTCTCAGGCTTGAATCGTCAAAACCGTGAGCTAAATAAACCTCTTTTTCCTTCATCAGCGGCCTGGGTCAGGTTTTTGTTATAGTGATGAAAAGCTGGCCAATACGTTGCTATTCTTGACTAACTCCAGGACAACAGGCATTGGGAGACTCCTGCAAGAAAACCAGGACGCCTGGCTGTGCTGCCCATGGCGCCGTTACACCTGCTGTCCCCCACCCCTCCCACCCAAGAGCTGGCGAACCCTGAGCCCGTGCCTCTAAATTCTGTGCTCTGGGCATCTAACGTGGTGTCTGGTACACAGTCAGTGCCCCATAAATACTCTCGGGATGAAGGCACACACAGTTATCGGTGGACTCTGGCTCAGGAGTGAGTGGAAGACAGCAGAATCCTAATTCAGCTCTTACTTTGTCGTTTGCTATGGAGCATGCACACCCAAGGGGATTCTGTCTCAGAGCATGCTCGGTTCTTGGCATGCTTGGTTCTCAGCTTTTCTCCAGGAATTGTTTGTGGTGGTTGTTGTTTGAGTCTCCGGGCTGTGACACAGGGCCCTTCCCAAGCCGACATTCCTGGGCTCTGTACCAGCTCTGCCGCTGAAGAGCTGGGAGGCCTTGAGCAAAGCAGAAGCTGTTGAGCCTCAGTCTTCGCTTCTGTAAAATGGGTCAGAGTGGGTCTCCAATGGGGCTGGCAGCAGGTGAGGGGGAAACCACCTTGCATGTCCTCTGGGCCACAGCAGGGACATCTCCAGGTCATCATTTCTCTGGGCCCCCAGTGCTTTCAACACCTGGCCAGTGGCTGCCTCAAAACTTCTTCCTCGGTGAGCCACCAGCCTGGCCCCAGAGTTCAAGGACTGAGGCTCATGGGCGTGCAGGATGCAAGGTGGGCCAGCAGGTGTGGGACCTGGGCAGGGTGGAGGCTGCAGTTTTGCTGGTGGGCAGCCTCCTGTTCCACCCAGGCCCTCCGCTGGTTGCACAGGGCTCACCTGTGTCAGCAGGCCACCTACCTAGCTCCAGGCCCACCGATTTCTGTGTGCACCTCGTCCAGAGACAGCCACACCCCGGGCGCGTCCAGAATGGCCGCGCTGACCATGACGTTGATCTTCACAGGCTCCATGTCTAATCAGACTTTGCCAAGAGGTGCTGGGAGCCTTCTCCACAAGCCGTGTGGCAGAAATGGGAGAGGGCACAGCCCGGGCAGAGTTCGCGGAAGCGGGGAGGGGAGGCGCGGTGCCCTTCAGCCCCCACTCCCACCCCAGGCTGCATCTGAATGGAGTTTGAGAGACTCTTGCCTTAACTAGGGTGCACGGGGCTGCAAGCAGTGACCCTGACCCTGGGCCCTGAACACATCTGTGCCCCCAGCCTGCTGGGTGGTCTCTGGCACAGCAAGGTCAAGAAGAATCTGGAATATCCCCCCACCCTGGCCCCAAACAGCTGCCCTCCAGGCCCAGGGCAGAAGGGCAGGCACTGGACCCGAGGCCAGACAGAGCCTCACTGGGGCCGAGCGTTTTCCACTGGTTGCAGAAGCAGAAACAGAGGTTGTTACACGTGTGGGGTCACACAGCGGCGCCAGGCCGTTCTTTGCAAGTCCCTCTTCCCCTGGACGGCTCCCTTTGGTTTTCAGTTCCGACTTTTTATATGTTAACACATGCAAATGTTTGCGTGTGCCGACACTATACAAATATCGGTAGTGTACATTATGTTATCAATTTCACTCGGATACCAAGACTGTGTTCTGGAAGGGCAAAGCCCAGATGGTTCTGAGAATAAAGTGGGCCCCCGCCAGCCACTAGCGAAGTTTTGCCATGGGCCGAGCACACGGCCGAGTTCAGGAATCATAATTCATCTTGCTAGACGTGATGATGACGTTGGGATGGCTGCACACACACCTCTCTGGCATGCAAATGGAAGCACCGGTGAGGGCAGTGATGTGAAGTCTGCAGTTGGTTTTCAATGCTCCAGGGCACAGGGCAGGTGTTTGGCCTGACAGGGTGCTGGCTAAGACACCTGCCTCCCCCTTCAGAGGGCCTGGGTTCAAATCCCAGCTCTGGCTCCTGGCTCCAGTTTCCTGCTGGTGCAGACCCTGGGGGGCAATGATGTTGGCTCAAGTCATTGGGTTCCTGGCTTCAGTCTTGGCCGTGGTGGGCGTTTGGAGAGCGAGCCAGCAGATGGGAAAGCCCTGTCTTTCTCTCCCTATTTAGTAAAATAATTAATGAATAGTTTTCTAAACTATTCTGGGAGTGGCTGGTGATGACGGCTGTGGAAGCTTGGACGCTGGGCAGGCCGTTGTCCTCTCGACTTTTGAGTGTTGGGAAATTCACAATAAAAATCAAAAACAAACCTAGAATGAATTCCTAAACAAACAACACAACAACCTCCTGGGGAAGTTGCCAAGGAATCTGCCCAGTCCATCAATGGAAACAGGGGATGCTAAAAATAGCTCGAGATTGATTTGCTTTCTGCACATGACATCATTGATCGTTTATCACGGATGGCGATGGCGGCCTGGTCTCCACACGTCCTGGAGGCAGCGTCGCTGCAGGGGCGCAGAGAAGTCGCCCCCCAGCAGGACAGCAAGCAGCTTCCTGACCTCACAGATCGCTCAGTGCCCCGCCCACCGCCTGGGTCCCCGGGGGTCCTTCCAGGATCAGAGCAAGTGCCAGACTACAAGCAGTGTTTTAAAAAGCCTTTTTTTTTTTTTTTTTAAAGACAAAAGCAGATATGTTCACTGTAGAAAATTCAGGAACAAAGAGTTAAAACCAGAGAAGTGAAAACCACTCCCAGTTCTGCCCCCTCCAGGTCACTGTCATTGTTAGTGTGTGACCTTCCGATGACCTGGTAGTGACCTTACGATGACCTTGCAGTGACCTTACAGGTTTGTAGCTGTTGTTGTTTGCCATATATGTGTGTGTTTACAAGATTTACAGAAACAGGCTCAACTTACCTAAAAAAGGTTGTTTAGCTTCACACACGGTGAACACCTTCATAACATCTCCCATTCTTCCCCACCACCTTTGTGCGTGTCCATCGATGCTGAGTTGGGTCTGGAACAGCTCGGGGTTCTGGCCTTTTGTACCCCCAGAAAGGAGAGACGGAAAAAGGAGACAGAGGAGGTTTGCTTTAGTGGAAGCAAAGAGGTTGGCGACAGGCTGTTCTGGGAAGAGACTGGAACCGGTTTTTATCCGGTTAGGAGGGAATTTGCCGCGATCGAGGCGGGGTGCAGAGGGCAGCTGGCGGAAGAGTGGGGCTCTTGGAAGCCTCAGGGAACTTCCCTCTTGTCTGTCTCCTCGCTGCCTGCGCAGCTCCTCTGTTTGCCATTTGCATGCAGCAGCTGAGAAGGGTCTGGTGAGGAACCAAGGATCTCCACAGGAGGGAGGAAACGGACGGAGGAGGCGGAGGTGGAGGGCAAAGGTGCAGCGAGCCCTTTACTTCCCGAGATGTGTCTGCACTGGCGCGCATGGGCCACGTGGAGCAGAAGGGGTGCACTCTCCAGCCGTCTGGAGCCCACAGATCGGACCTCTAGGGCCTCGATCCACCCTAGGAGCTTGGAGAGAGACTGCTGCTCCATGCACGCCTCTCTGAACTCCGGCGTCCCTTCTTGGGGGGCAGCCTCGCTCCATTCTCTCCCTCTGTGGTCGCAGGGCCTTCTCCCCGTGCTTCCCTACGTCTCCTCACCCTTCCAAGCACAGCTGTCATATGGGAGGTGACATCATCCCCACTCAACCAATGACAGCTGCAGGACTCTGATCCCAAGCAGCCCCCATTCTGCAGTTTGGGGAGTGTCAGCATAGCTTTTTTGGGGACACACATCAACCTAAAACTTACAGCAGTGAACTTCCAGGTATTTTAGGAACTTTTTCTTTTTTTGCCTTGAATAAATCAGGTCACACTTTTTTTTTTTAAGATTTATTTTATTTATTTGAAAGAGTTCCAGAGAGAGGTAGAGACAGAGAGAGAGGCCTTCCATCCACTGGTTCACTCCCCAGATGGCCACAAGGTCGGAGCTGCGCTGTCCCAAAGCCAGGAGCCAGGAGCTTCTTCCGGATCTCCCACAGGACTTGGGCCATCTTCTACTGCTATCTCAGGCCATAGCAGAGAGCTGGATCTAAAGAGGAGCAGCTGAGACTAGAACCGGAGCCCACATGGGATGCTGGAGCTTCAGGCCAAGGATTTAACCCCCTGAACTACAGCACCGGCCCCAGGTCACACATTTTTGAATTGATCCCCTTAAAAATATTTCTGGGGCCAGCATTGTGGCTGTAGCAGATTAAGCCGTCACCTGCAACACCTGCATCCCATATGGGCCCCGGTTCAAATCCCAGCTGCTCCACTACCAATCCAGCTCCCCGCTAATGCACCTGGGAGAGAGGCAGAAGATGGCCCAAGGGCCACGTGGGAGACCCAGATGAAGCCCTTGGCTCCGGCCTGGCCCAGCTCTGGCCATTGTAGCCATGTGGTAACTGAACCAGAGAATGCAAGATCTCTCTCTCTCTCTCTCTCTCTCTCTCTCTCTCTCTCTCTCTCTGCCTTTCAAATTAATAAATATTTTTTAAAGTTTTCCTAACATGAAGACTTTATCAGCCAGAGTGAGGCCAGGAAAAGGGAAACCAGCGGTGTTTTAAACAGACAGGATTGGCATAGGGGGTTCAGGATGCAGGATTTGAGAAGATGAAAAGCAAAACGATGCTGCGCCCGCTCAGGGAGCCAGGACTACAGGAAGCAGCTCCCACCCCAGGGCCTGGGGAACAGAGAAAGAGGCGGGGCTGCCGGCTGTCTCCTGTAGCTGTAACAACTACCTGAGGGTCGGCGGAAGTTTACTCGTCTGGGAAGTCCAAGGCCCCGGCCCCTGCTGCGTTTGGGGAGAGCCCTCCCGCTGCATCACAGCGCGGCACAGCGCATCTCGTGTCGAGGCCGAGCAGGTGCACTGCTTGGATCGCTCTTCTTCCAAAGCCACTCACGCCACCACACGGGTCCCCAGCCTCGAGAGCCCCCGGGGCCCCACCCCCAAACACCGCGAACACGAGACTCTGGGGATTAAGCTTCCAACCCACGAATTCTGGGCGACAACCATTCCAACCATAGCACACCCTGAGGGTCACACTTGGACCCCCAGGAGATGAGCCTGCAGGGCTGGTGCTTGGAGCCCCCAGAGGGCACCCGCACAGGTGCTCCCACGTCTCAGGGGAGCTGGACTGCAGGCAGAGTTGGAAGTCCTAAGAGTTCCTTCGCCCTGGCCCCCTTCGTTTCTACCATTGCTTCCCAGCAGCCAACCGAAGCCAGCAAGGTATTGAGAAATGCAGCTCGCAGGCTTCCAGCCCTGGTGTTCAGAAACGGGGGTTCAGAGGGAGACAGGTGGGGGGTGAATGACTGCCCTCGAGGCGTTCCTATGCACGCCCCATTGATCCACTTGCCCTGCTGCCGGCCGGCCTGGAACCCCCAGCTCTCAACCTCCATTACGCAGAAGGTCACCATTAAAACTTCATTCTCAGTTTGACAGAAAAAATTATAGCGTGCCTTCCTTTGCATTGGCTTGATTTCGGTGATGTTGAGTGTATTTCTTATGCTTTTGGCCACTGTGTATTTTATTTGCTTTGCAAATTGTGGAACTACAAAGCTAAAGTAATTTGAGTGTCAAATTTTATGTCCTCTGCCCATTTTTATTACAATATTTGCCTTTTTCTTATCAATCCATAACATTGCTTTAAGCATTAAGGATATTAATTCTTGTTCTTACAATATATGCTGCAAATAATATTTCCTCATTGTGCTTTGACATTTAGCCTTATTTATACTGTTCTTGGTGTCAGGCTGCTCAATTTATTACTGGTCAAATCTATTCATCTTTTCTTTTGTGTGTTTGCCTTTGATTTCGTACTTAGAAAACACTTCCCCAGGCCAAGATTACATAAATATATGATGTCCTTTCTTCCTTATACCTTTTGCACTTCCCTAATTTTTTTTTTTTGCAATGTTGTCTGTATGCAGAATTTATTATAGTGCAGGTTAGGGATCCTGGGATAGTCAACTTTTCCTCTCCAAGTGAGCACGCCCTCTTTAGCTTCTTTCACGTCAGATAGAGCCATGGAGATGGGCGGCCTCTGCCGTGTCTGCGCCCGTCTGAACGCTCTCTTTGATTCTGTTTGTCTGATCCTTGTATTTTATTGCATTTTCACAGAAAACAAGAAGTCCCTGAACGTTGTCTCTGTGCTTCAGTGCCCACAACGCACCGTGCTAGGAAGTGACTTCGGCTGTTGGATGTTCCCAAAGGCCCATGTGTCCACAGTTTAGTTCTCGGAGTCTTAAGTTAACGGTACAAGGAGGGTGGGGACATAGTCCAGTTATGGTGCTTGGGAGCTGGGCGTAGGAGGGGGTGTTTTGCTCCCTGGAGTGTACCTTCAGAAGGTAGCTGTCACCAGAGGATTGGTTATCACAGAAGGGTTGGTCCCAGCCCTCCCCCTCCCCCCTCCTCCCTCTCCCCTCCCCCTCTCCCTGTCTCCTCCCTGGCTTAGGGTGTGATGCTTCCTCTGTGCACACCCAGCCTCTGCCATCAGCCGTGGGTCTCTAACCCAGGGCCTGACTGACCCTGGACTTGAACCACCCACCTAAACTGCGAGCCGAAGAAACCCCTTCTCTTTATACAGTCAGGTTCTCTCCAGTGTTTTGCTGTACGAATGAGAAGATGACTAACAGTGATGACGTCTGGCCCACAGTAAGAGCTCAGGAAACACAGGGTTGGGGTAAGCGTTGCGTGCAGTGGGTGAAGTCGCCGGCATCCCGTATCAGAGCGCCTGTTCGAGTCCCAGCTGCTCTACTTCCAATCCAGCTCCTTGCTAATGTGCCTGGGATAGCAGCAGAGTTTGGCCCAAGGGTTGGGCCCCTGCTTCCCACGTGGGAAACCCAGATGGAGTTTCTGGCTCCTGGTTTTGGCTTGGTCCAGTGGTTGTGGCCACTCAGTGAGTGAACCAGCAATAGGAGAGCTCTGTCTCTGTCGCTGTCTCTCTCTCTCTCTCTCTCTGTCTCTCTCTGTCTCTCTCTCTCCTCTCTGCAATGGCTGAATCTGGTCCAGGCTGAAGCCAGGAGCCTGGAAGCTAAACTGGAATTGGAGCATCCAGGACTCAAATCTGGGCTCCAATATAGGATGCTGGCATCTCAGAAAGCGGCCTCATCCACTACACCACAACACCGCTCACTCCTCTGTTTTACTTATTTTAAAAAAATTATTCAAAAGGCAGAGAGACAAACTTTCAGAGAGAGCTCCCATCTGCTGGTTCACTCCCCAAATGCCTGCGACAGCTGGAGCTGGGCCAAGCCAGAGACAGGCGCCTGGAACCCCACCTGGGTCTCCCGCGTGGCTGGCAGGGGCCCAAGTACTTAGGTCATCTCCCGCTGCCTTCCTGGGTGCTTTAGCAGGAAGCTGGATGGGAAGCAGAGGCGGGGCTAACCCAGGCACCCTGGTGTGGGGTGCAGGCATCCAAGCTGCAGTTTAAGTGCTGTGCCGAACTCCGGGCTCAGGCACCAGATTCTCCTGGATGCGAGAGCTCGGGTGATGTCGGATGCCTTGGGGGAAACGGCCAGGTGCTGGCACCAAAGTGTGGTGGGCGGGGCATTAAGGGTGTGGTCCCTGATTCTGGGAGTGGATCTTCTGTTGGAGCAGCCTGTCGGCCCCCAGGAAGCCTCAGCTCCCCAGCTGTACAAGGGGACACAAAACCCCACCATGATCCGAATGCCTCTGCGCTCCCCAGATCTGTAAGCTGAAGCCCTCACCTCCGGGCGATGGCGTTGGAAGGCGGCCTGGGAGTGTGGTTAGATCTCGGGGCACAGCCTTCCGGAATGGGACTCGTGCCCTGTAAGAGGCCCCAGAGCACCGCTCGGCCTCCACCATGAAGGCACCCAGGGAGAAGCTGCAGCCCACGCACGGGACACGGCCCTCCCCAGACGCAGAAGCTGCTGCCGCCTCGATGTTGGCCCTCCCAGCCCCTAGAACTGCATCGTTCAGACGCCGCCCAGCCCAAGGCACGGTCTTGCAGTAGCCCGAGGGGGCCAGCGCGGTCCTCACCTGAGATGTGAGTGCCATCACCAGCCCGCAGCTGATGCTTAGTCACTGCCGCTCTTGGAGCACCTGCCGTGGGGGGGAGCGGCAGAGCTTGAATGAGACGGCCCCGTGGGAATCCACTCAGCGTGGGGCTTCGGGGAGCAGGTGCGACAGCTTGGGCGTGGCCCTGGATTAGCCGATTAGCCGTGGCTGGAGGTGCTTCCTCCTGGGGAGTGGACTCGCAACTGCTTCCGCCAGTACATGAGGCAGAAGCGACACCAGAGAGTTCTGAGTCTTCTCCTTGTTTGCCGGGACATAGGCCACCCCGGGTCAGCAGCCTCCCCACTGGGAAGCCAGGGGGTCACAGCGCTGCCGAGACCACGTGGGAGGCCCCGAGACCACCCAGAAAGACAGACCTAAGTGAATGCACAAGCCACGTGGTGGCCACGTGAAGCCACTTCCCGGTGACTCCAGCTCCCAGCCGCAGGTTCACTCTTGCCCGTGGGGTCTTCCCAGCTGGGGCAGATGCCTCCCCCCACCACCACCCCGGGCCCGGTCCGAATTCCTGACCCGCAGCTCAGAGCAAGCCGTGTCTGTGTCCCTGAGTTCTGGGTTGCTCGTGGCGATCGATACTGCGATCATGTTCTAGAACGAATCTAGAGGGAGTGAAAGGACGCCCAAGAGGGAGACCTGTCAGTGTTTTCCAGCTTCTGGCAAAAGCCCCGCCCCTCCCTGCCAGCCCCCGGAGGGGCCCCATGCGTGCGTGGGGTTTTCCACCCGTCAGCGAGTCCAGCAGGTGTTTCCCCGGCTTCAAAGAAACGGCCCCGAAAGGCTCAGCCTTGTTCCCCCTACTTTTGTGCCCGCTGAGAAACAGTGGGTGACCCAGTTAGTCTTGAGGGCCCTGAGCAATTTTCCCCGGTCCTGGAGAAGTTAGATCAATTCTGTAAGCCATTAACAGTGTTCTGTGGCTTGTACATCAGGCTCTTGTGACTCTGCTGTGTGTGAGTGAGGCCCTTAGCATCCAGCTTGCCTTAACAGACCGCAGAGAGATCGTTGGCTAAACATCAAATCCTAGTGCTGCTGCTTCATGGCGTGGCCTTGGGCAAAGGGCTTGGCTGATGGGAGTCTCGGTTTTTGCCTCCTTCCCACAGCTGTGTGTCCCTCTAGCCGCTGAGAGGCCAGCATGAACAGGTGCAGCTGGCTCAGCTGCCAGCCCCAGGCCGCGTCCTCCATGGCCCGCAGGTGTCCCGAGGGGCCCCGCCAGGGCTGGCAGAGGATGTGTGCCTGGGGTGATGACAACAGCCCCTGGGGGTGGCAGCCCTGTCCTATTCATTTGCAGAAGGTGGGAGAAGACAGGCGCTGGAGAAATTACAGCCCCATCAGGCTGCCCTCAGCGCCAGCCCCCCTGAAAGTGGTCAACAGCCCCCTGGCTCTGGCTGTGCCAATCAGAGGGAGGAAGGAGGCTCTGGAGGATCTCAGCCCAAGCCATGGCGGTCCTGGGTGCCAGGGAACGTGAGGGACAGAAGGCCTAGCCTGGAGAGAAACATGAGGCTCTGTCTAGCGCTGGGAGAAGCTGGAGTCTGACCCGCAGAGGCGCGTGGTCCCTCTGTCTCCCGGCCTGGGAGGGGTCCAGACCCAGCGTTAGAACTTGAGTCTCACATGGGCAGAGGCCTTGTTCAGCACACAGTAGGCACTCGGGAGACAGGAGGTGAGCGAAGGAGTCCTTGTCCTCCTTTCCAGCTGTGAGATTGGCAGCAAGTTGCTTTGGCCTGCATGAGCCTCAGTTTCCTCATCTGTAAAATGGGACTGGGGCATTTACTGGGCAGTGCTGTTGTACTGATGAAATGGCGTCAGATAGGCAGAAAGCACAGTGGAGGGCAGTCCAGCGGTCTGGGGAAGGGAGAGGCCGGTGGCAGAGCCAGGTCAGAAGCAGTGGCCACAGAGGTCAGGCAGGAGCAGAGATCCGAGTGCCAGCCAGTGATGGCTCCACTCTGCCTCGCTGCTCCTTCTCTGCTCCCCACCCCCGGCTGTGTCCCGCCTGCATCCCAGGACCCGTGTGGACTCTCAGTGGCCCCTGATGCTCAGGAAGGGGGCTGCCATGCCAGGAGTGGGGGCGACTGGGGCCAGGGCTGCTCGAGGGAGGAGGGGATGCGGCACGTGTCCTGGAGACTCCAAGCCCACGCTGAGGTCTCCACGCGTCATCGTCAGGGCAGTGGGGAGCTACGCAAGGTTCCAGAGGACGAGGGTCGACCCGAAAGAAGCCCCTAGCTTTGGTAAACGAGTGGCATTTCTCCTCCTCCGTGGAAGGCGGTCAGCCGTTCTCCACGAGCGCCTGGAGCAGACAGGGCAGCGAGACGGCGGCGATGGGACAGAGCGCAGGTCCCCGGCTCTGGCCCAAGCCCCGCTCTCCTTGCAGGGGCGCCAACCCCCAGGCGCTCCCTCTGCAGCTGCAGGACTGGCTGTGTCAGAGGCCAGGGCACGCTGGGCAGCAGGAGCAAGTTTGGGGGGAAATACAGAAGAAATAGGAAAGCCGGTGAGTTCTTTTGAAAGGAGGATCAAAGGGGCTGCCGGGACCTTGAAGTCCCGCTGCCAGCCACAGCATCACCTGGTGCTCGGGGATCCGTTCTGTGCGTCCTAAGAATAACTTGTTCCCCCGCCCCTCCCAACCCCCCAGGGCCAAGGACCCCACAGGCCTCAAGGGAGCAGAGAAAGGCTCCTGGGTTGGGGCCAGGCCAGGGCCGATGGGCGGAGGGGTTGTATGCGATGGGACCAGGCTGGAGGCCCTGTGGGGGGTGGTGAGACAGAGGGACCAGAGGTGATCCTGGAAGGCTTCTCGGAGGAGGTGGTGTCTGGTCTGGGTATAAAAATGTGTAGGAGTTTGCAAGGGGTCAAAGCAGAGTTTGAGGTGGAACCGCTGTACGTGGACTGCTGCCGACGCTGCCCCGTGGGATTTTCACATCTCAGAGCCGCCTGAGGGTGGTGGGTGGAAGCAACGGGCCCTCTGCCACCCTGCTGGGCTAGTCCCTGTAGCACCAGCCACACATCCAAGGCCGTGGGTGGAAAGGCCCATGTGACTCTGGGAGAGAGCACCCCTGGGGGTCGCATGAGAGAAACCGGCAGCTCTGGGGCAGACCATGGGTCCCTCAGCTGCGCACTGCGGGGAGGGGGCCTGGGGACGGGACTGGCCTCCAGAGTGGCAGGGGCAGAGCAGGGCAGAGCAGGGCAGTGGCAGAGCGGGACTTAAAGCAGGTTGCTCGGCTCCCAGGGTGGCGCCGGGGGCCCGGGGGGAGGGGGTGTGGCAGCGGAGTTGTTCCCACGGCAGCCTGGCTTTGCCACATCCACCCGCGAGCCGGGTAGGTGCCATTGAGAGTAGGCACAGATGCCAAGCGCCGAGCCGGGGGAACTTGTGAAGATTCAACCTCGGAGCCTCTGCAGGAGGCGGATTTCCCTTCCTCCAGGAAGCCTTCCAGGCCTTCCCTCCAGCTGGGCGGGGGGGCCCCAGTGGAGCAACTGTGTTGCAGCCTCACCTGCACTTGAACTGGGCAGACCACCGGGGTCTCCAGGAGTTCCGAGCTCAGCAGAGCAGCGTGGCTCTGTGTTTGCAGGACGTTCCCCAGAAAACCCTCATCCGGGCAGAAGTCTGTGGCCAGGGAGCCAGCGGGTGGAACTGCATGGGCACCCGAAGGGGAACACACCCACCTGCCGGGGTGGGGGGCTGCAGGACCACCAGGCACCGTCTGCTGCAGTCGCTGTGCTGGGAGCGCCTGGCTCTGAGTACAGGGTCCTGGCTCCTAACACTGCGCTGCCAACAGTGACAACAGCGTCACCAGCCCTCCCCAGGGGATCCCTGCGGCGGCCTCCCTGGCCCGACTGCCGCTCCGGCCGTCCCTGCTGAAGCCCACTTTCCCCCGGAGAACTTGACCGAGGGCGCGGACGAGGTGGGCAGTCGTCTATTCTTTGTGGCAGCACCCGTCTTTCTGGTCCTTTCTCCCGTGACCTTGGAAGAGCTCAGGAAGAGAGCATTATTCCCCCCTTTCCCACATAATGACACAGAGGCCTGGCAGGGCAAGCTGACTTGACGGAGGGGGTGACGTCTGCAGTGACCGGCAGCAGGGCGCTGTGACCCACAGCCAGGACGTCGGCATAACCCGGGCCGGCACCTCCCAGGGTGGGGCCCGAGGGGGCACAGCCCCCGTTCCCAGGAGTGCGGTGGCCTCCGAGCTGGGAGCTGCCTCTCCTCGCGCCCACGCAGGGCTGAGAGTCCTTAGTGGGAGCCCGGGATCACCTGTCTCAAAGCTGAAGGACTGCCGGCTGTCATTCTTCTAAGGAAACTTGCCTTCAAAGCCCAAAGCCATGCTAATGACCAAGTACTGCCGACTCCGGAGGGTGGGGGAGGGAAAGCCAGGTCAGCAGGGTGCTGGCACCAGCGTCCTGACCGGGTGCCTACCTGGTGTGCACACACGCCAGCACGCACGTCCTAACACAACCTGACGGTGGGCAAAGGCCCTAACTGTTCAGTTCAAGAGACCTGGGATCTGGTTGCGACTCTGCCCCAACACAGTGAATGCCCTAGCATCTCCCCGCCTCAGTTTATCCCTCCATAGAATGGGTATAATAACAGTGCTGCCTTCTCAGGTTGTCAGAACAGCGTCTGGGCACAGTGAGTGCTAGGTGCCCATGAAAGGATTCATCCCAGCTTTGCCTCTGACCACTGAGTGGGTGTGGTTACCGAGTCGTCTTCCCAGCCAGCTTGTTTTTTCTGGAAATTTCTCCCCAATTGGCCGCAATGGCTAGAGCTGCACCAATCTGAAGCCAGGAGCCAGGAGCTTCTCTGGGTCTCCCATGCTGGGGCAGAGGCCCAAGCACTTGGGCCATCTTCTACTGCTATCCTGGGCCATAGCAGGGAGCTGGATTGGAAGTGGAGCAGCCGGGACTAGAACCGGCGCCCAAATGGAATGCTGGTGCTTCAGGCCAGGGCATTAACCCACTGCGCCACAGCGCTGGCCCCGAGCTGACACTTTCTTCCCAAGAGCTCCGTGCCTCTGGCCCTGGCTGTTTGGGCCTGGGGTGGCGCTCGCTGGAGCTAAGCTCTCAGCCCCTGGCCCTGCAGCTGTGCGGGAGGCCCGTTTGCCTCTCCTGGGGTCTGGCCCCATGGCACGTGAACCCAGCACCGTGGCTGCCGGCTGCCCACGTGCTCTGGGGCTGACAGAGGGGGCCTGCGAGGGGGGCATGGCGCAGGGGCCTGGCTCCGAGTTCCAGGACAGCCTGTGGTCAAGCTTCGCTGGCGCTGTGAGTGGCTCTGTGCCCATTGGCCTGAGCGGCTGCGGTGCCCTGCCTGGCCTGAGCGGCTGCGGTGCCCTGCCTGGCCTGAGCGGCTGCGGTGCCCAGCCCTGGCCTGAGCGGCTGCGGTGCCCTGCCTGGCCTGAGCGGCTGCAGTGCCCATTGGCCTGAGCGGCTGCGGTGCCCAGCCCTGGCCTGAGCGGCTGCGGTGCCCATTGGCCTGAGCAGCTGCGGTGCCCAGCCTGGCCTGAGCGGCTGCGGTGCCCTGCCTGGCCTGAGCGGCTGCGGTGCCCATTGGCCTGAGCGGCTGCGGTGCCCAGCCTGGCCTGAGCGGCTGCGGTGCCCTGCCTGGCCTGAGCGGCTGCGGTGCCCATTGGCCTGAGCGGCTGCGGTGCCCAGCCTGGCCTGAGCGGCTGCGGTGCCCTGCCTGGCCTGAGCGGCTGCGGTGCCCAGCCTGGCCTGAGCGGCTGCGGTGCCCAGCCTGGCCTGAGCGGCTGCAGTGCCCTGCCTGGCCTGAGCGGCTGCGGTGCCCTGCCCTGGCCTGAGCGGCTGCGGTGCCCATTGGCCTGAGCGGCTGCGGTGCCCTGCCTGGCCTGAGCGGCTGCAGTGCCCAGCCCTGGCTTGCACTCAGGCTCTCGGCTGTGAGGTGAAGGAGCTGAGGCTGAAGCGCACAGCTTGGATGAAATGGGGTCCACGCCGTGAGGCCGCACAGCCGGTCCTGCAGTCCTTGCAGTCCCTGGCTGCAGCCGTGAACGGGGCTGCACAGAGAGCCGACGCCATGAGCACCCGAAGGACTGCTTCCATATGGACCCGTGCCGACCGAGAACTTGGCCGTATGTCTCAGCACCCTTCGCCCCACTTCTCGACTTTGCTCCTAGACTCTGTTTTTTACACTTGTACTGTCTTGCACTAAAAAAAATGTTTTAACTTATTTGTCTGGAAGGCAGAGAGACGGAGAGATGTCTCCCATCCACTGGTCCACCCCTCAAAGGTCAGCAACAGCCAGGGCTGGGCCAGGCCGAAGCCAGGAGCCCTGAACTCAATCCCAGTCCCCCAGGAGGGCGACAAGGACTCAGCCGCTTGAGCCACCACCTCTGCCCCAAGGACGCGAGTTAGCTGGAAGCCGGATTGAAAGCAGAGGCAGGACTTGGAGCAGACACTCCGGTGCAGGACACAGGCATCCCCTGTGGCCTCTTTACTGCTATGCCAAATGCCCACGTCTCACGGACGGTGTAGTAGGGGCCAGAGGGTCCCCAGGGCAGAATTCACAGAGAAGCCTGTGCCTCAGTTCAAGCCAGAGCTTCTGGCAGCCAGCTCAGGCCCCGGGAAGAATGAGTAGTGAGACTCCCGTCCCGGGGGGGTATGCAAGAAGCAGTACGACCCGCCCCTGGTGGAGATGCTTTATACACCTCCTCCCCGCCAAGGGGACGGCGGCTATGGGCTCCAAGGCGGGGGCCTTGCCCACGTCCCGGCTCTGAAGCTGTCTGGGGCAGCCGTGTGACAGTCCCACGCCTGGTCCGGAGGCCTCTTGGGGAGTTCCCACGCAGCCTGTGGGCGTGGCTGAGTCAGGAGCTGCCTGGCTGTCACTGTGCCAGCCCCACATAGCAGGAGCGATGGCTGCCTCGCCCACCGCCGCCAGGGACCACGCAGCCACCCTCTGCAGGCTCCAGGCAAGCGAATCACCACCTGCTGAGCCCGGCCCTGCCGTGTCCCGGGCAGTGGTCAGTCAGCCCTTCTCAATCGTACAATAATCTAGAAACCTATGCAAAATAACATACAGTGATGGTAATTTGAAAAGAAGAGTTGAATGACACCCACAGAAGAAAAGACGCATCTACCCTCTCCCTAGCCCCGGACAACATGACGTGAGAGAGAGGGCGAGAGCGTCAGAGGAGAAGTCTCGATTTACTCCCGCACAGTGCCAAGTCCTTTCCCGTGGGGTGGTCAGATCAGGAGAGGCCTCCTGGGGAGGGCGCACTGAGCTGAGGGGGATGAGAGCAGACAGCTGTCTGATCCCTCCAGCACAGGGCAGTGGCTGGTGGTGCAAAGGCCCTGGGGTAGGAACCGTGGGGCTTGTCGCCAGGAGAGGAAGAGCCCTGTGGGCTGGGGTTGCAGCAGTCAGCAGTGCATACCTAGGGGGCTTCCCGCGCCATTGAGGGGTCTGTTGGGGGCCCGCTGGGGTCCAGGGAGGACAATAGAAAGCCTGGATACAGAGTGTCTAGGTGTGTGGCTGGGAGTGTCCTGGGGGGTGAAGGAGAGAGCAGGACTTAGGAGGGGGGATGAAGGCAAAGTCTTCCATGCGTGGGAGCCCCCTCTTTGGGGAGGGAAGGCAGTTCTGGGCACACAGTGGGTCAGCTGGTCACTTTGAGGGCGAGACAAGTGGAGAGTCCCTGTCCACCTGTCTCTTGGCTGGGGGTGAGGCTCCCGGGGGACAGAGGGAAGCCGGGAGATGTGCAGGTTTGGGGACAGAGGGCGGAGCGCAACAGTCGCCTTGGGAGGCACAGAGGAGTGTGGAGGATTCGGGGCACGTGGTCAGGCGTGGGGCACAGGCCTCCGCACAGCCAGGCACTGCTCTCTAAACAACACCGTGCTGAACATCTTCACGGCCCCAAAGCCTCCTGGGAAGTGGCTGTGGACTGGGGGAGCGGAACGCGCCGGAGGCTGGTGACACCTCCCGCAAGTGTGCTGTTCGCCGCGTCCCCAGAGCAGCTGTTGCGGCCTCCGTGCCACAGCTGCCACGTGGCACTACCACAGCACCACCACGGGAACCTCGCGTGGCTGGTTTCAGACTCCCTCCCCACCCCCCGGCCCACAGCAGAGGCCTTCGCTCAGGGCTCGGCTTCTGGCCGCTCTGAGCTCTGCCAGAGGACCAGCGCCTGGCCGCAGGTCTGCTCTCTCCCTGTCGATTGCCCTCCTACGGCATGTTCAAGGAGTCTCGGGTGTTCATCTCGGTGGGGCGATGGCCACAAAACCCACCAGGGGAGAAGCCTCAGGAGGGGCTCCGTGGCTCGTGGTCAGTCTCACAGTGGCCATGGTGGGAAGAGGTGGTGCCAGGAAACTGAGTCAGGGCTTTGCCTTTTTCTCCATTTTAGTTTGCTTTTTGTCTTTTTTTATTGGCAATGTGTGTGTGAACACTGGATCGTCACATTTATTTATGAAAGGAAGAGAGACGGAGAGAGACGCCTGCAGCAGCCGGGGCTGGGCCAGGCACCTGCTGAGAGCTGGGAACTTCGCTGGGCTCGCCACGCGGGCGGCAGGGGCCTGGGTAGTGGAGCTGGCACGGCTGCCTCCCAGGGTGCGCACCAGCAGGAAGTGGGAATCGGAAGCACTGGGAGCGGAGCTGGAACACAACCCAGGCCTCCGACAAGGGCTCGGGCATCACAATGGCGTCCTAACCACGTCATCAAAGGCCTGGCGTCCTAACCACGTCGTCAAAGGCCTGCTTTTGGCAGCAACATATGTTAGAGCTCATTTAAGATGGGAGGCTGCCGTGCACACAGGCACTCGCTGTGGCCGGGAAGGGCTGCCTACAGTCACAGCTCAGCAGCTTTGTGCAATGACTTTTATTCATTATTGAATAAATTGGGTAAATAATTCATCACTTTCCTGCTGGTGGAGGCATCTTCAAAACCTCATTGAGTGGAAAGTCAAGCCAACCCAGGGTCTTCCTCAACCGGGCTAAACCCCACCTGTGTTTCCACGTGTGGGAGAATGGGGGGCGTGAGCCTGTGTGTGTGTGTGTGAGCTGGGAAGGGTGGTTCCTTCTTTGTTATCTGCATAGATAATGCCCAATAAAAATGTCCACATTCCAAATAGAGGAAACAGAAATTAAAAAATTTGTGTGCACTGGGGAATGGTGAGGAGCAGGGCACATGGTTGGTGCAAAAAGACCAGGAACGCGCAGCCTCCAGGAGTCTCCCAGGTGCCCGAGTCGGGCGCCCAGGGCTGGCTGGGAGGATGCACACGAGGAAGACGGGAAGTCCCTCTGGCCGGGTACACCAGCCGGCCTGCAGGATTCCTGCTCTGAACACCTTGGTGTCGGCTCCTTGGTGTCTCTGGCCTTCTGTCCCTGAGATCCTAACACTGCCTCTCAGCCCTGCCACTGAGCTCCTGGGAGGGCTCCGAGGAGGGGTGGGCACCGTGTGGTGTGCAGGGAGCGGGGACAGCCCCTGGCTCTGTGTGGTCCCCAGCGCACCCGGCTGTGGCACGGAGCACACTGCCTTGCTTCTCCTGGGCTCCGCTTCCTCAAGTGGGACAGGGGATGGATTAACGAGGAGGAGAAACGAGTGGGATCGTGCAGCCCACGGTCAGCGCTGAATGGGCCTGGCACACCTCCGGGTCGTGACCTGAGCTGATTCTCTCTGTGATCATCCCTGTGCCACAGATGGGAGTCTGGGTGACTGGCAGTGGGTGGCACACAGGCAGGAGGCCCAGGGTCCTGCCCCCACTCCCCCGTAGTGCTACAGATGGGTGTCTGGGTGGCTGGCCGTGGCTGGCAGAGGCTGGGACACAGGACCCTCCACTCTGATCATGGGCGGGTTTGTTCCTCTCTTGGTTCCGTCTGATTTTGCTTCAGGCCTCTCAAAGTCCTTTTTATTTTTTTAAAGGTTTATTTATGTATTTGAAAGGCAGAATGATGGAGAGCGAGGAAGAGACAGAGAGACAGAGACACAGGTCTTCCATCGCTGGTTCACTCCCCAAACGGCTGCAACATCTGGGGCTGGGCAAGGCTGAAGCCGGGAGCCTGGAGCTCCATCCCCATCTCCTATTTGGGTGCAGGGGCCCAAGCACCACTCTCTCAGATGCATCAGCAGGGAGCAGAGCAGCCAGGACTTCGAGGGGGGCTCAGAGATGGGACGGGGGCGTGGGAGCAGCAGCTGGAGTCTGCCCGGTGCACCGGCACGCTTGGGGTTGCTCTGCCATCGCTTCTTCAGCGTCCTCATCTGCCAGTTCCGGCCGCCCTGGGTCCGTTCCTACTGACCTCTGCCTGTCTTCATTCGGGGACACTCAGGGGCTCAAACCCCACCCGCTCTCCTCTTTGCTTGGGGGCCTCAGGCAAGCGAGCGCCTTCGAGCACATTGCCCTCGTGTGTGTCAGGGAGGCCAGCAGTCTCCCGCAGGCAGCGTGCGCGGACGGGCGACCTCAGCGTAGGACGCGTGTCTCCCGCCACAAGTCGCTCTTTCCAAGCACTCCGCCTGGAGCTGGTGGCCTCCTGGCTGCGGCCCTCTGCATCCTGGGTGTCTCTTCTCGTGCCGTCCAGCTCTGTCACCCCTCTAGACCCTGAGTCTTCCAGTGCAGGACCAAGCATGCTCCACTCCACGCCCCTGGCCTCCGAGCCTCATTTACTGCACAGAGCTGAGGCAGCTGGAGCCAGCGACACAGGTGGCACGATGATTACGGCCGGTCGCCCACGCCAAGGGTCAGCGCATGTGGGTCCCTTGTGCCTGCTGCTCTGGGACACTATGGCTGAAGCTCGCTGGGCGCTGGGCCTCGTGGAAACACAGAGGCGCTCGGTTCAGGGTCACAGCCTCTGGTCTCATCGCGAACCCCTGGGCACTCACGCTGCACGGAGCCTCCCCGCCCCCCCCCCCCCCATGCTCTCGCAGTCTCCTCCCATCTACCGCAGGTGCTGAATCAGAGAATGAGTGACTGTCGCACAGCTATGTGCTCCCAGGGCCACGGGGACAATTCCCCAGGGGCCCCGGTCAATGTCCTGGGCGCACGACAGGGCCACGGACAGCACCAGTCCCACCTTTGCTTCCCTGCCCGCTGCTGCCTTGGCCCAGATGCGGGGAGTCCGGAGGCACAGTGGTCAGGAACAGCGACAGGGAGTGGGCGCTCAGCCCAGCAGTCAAGAGGCCCTGCCCTCAGTGGAGGACCCGGCGTTCATTCCGGCTCTGGCACCGGACTCCAGCTTCCTGCCAATTCAAGTCAGTGGGTTCCTCCCACCCGTGCCAGAGACCTGGCTTCAGCTCCAGTCAATGTGGACACTTGGGGAGTGAATCAGTGAATGGACTCTCTCTCTCTCTCTCTCTTAAATTAAAAAAGAAAAACAGTTACAAAACGTTACCAGCAGGGCTCAGAAGTCCCTGGGTCCCTGGGGGTCCTCAGGGGTCCCCAGAGGAACTGAACCCCCGTTGCCCATAGCAGAAGCCAGCTCACGAAAGCAGACCTCACCACGCTTCTCTCCTCCTCTGCTCCCTGTCCTGACCCCAGCTCCTGGCCTCAGGCACCCGCAGGGGCACCTACGCGATGACAGCCAGCTTTGCCCGGTTTTCCTAGGAACCCCCTTCCTGCGTGCACCCCAGGCTCCCCTGTGCCCTGCACACAGCAGACACACTGTGAGCACGTGCTGCACGGCAGACACTGGGCAGCAAAGACGAGGCCACACATGAGCCCAGCACTCGGAGACCTTGGGCGCCGCATGCACCATTCCAGACAAGGGCACGCTGAGGAGGGCAGGGACCCAGGGACGCAGGGGGTGATGTGATGGGAGCCCGGGGTGGGAGGAGGGGCGTCTCTAGGGCAGCCAGGGACCTGGGAAGGCTACCCGCAGGATGACGCTGGGGCCAAAGGGTACCAAGGATGACTCAGGGCGGAGGAGACAAAGGCAAGGCAAAGGGCGAGGCTGGCTTAGTCCGAGGACAGCGAGGAGGAATGGCAGGTCAGGGAACCACCTCCCAGGCTCGTGCTGCTGTTCTCGTCCACAAGGGTTTCTCCAGTGCCCAGCCCTCCCGCGGGTTACGTCATGGGATCTGCACAAGGACCTGGTGTGGCAAGCACACCCATGCCCATTTTACAGACGAGCAGGTGCGGGTGAGGGGTTACCCGGCTAATAAACAGCAGAACAGTGAATCTAACACAGGTGGGTCTGGCTCCAGACCCCAAGGTGCTAGCCCTAGGAATGCATTTCCTTGCAGGGGGTTGGGGGTGGCTGTGCACAGAGGCTGAGCAGGCAAGGCTTAGCTTAGGACGTGGATGGCAATGCACTCTGGGAGTTTAAATGAGAGGACACGGGGTTGGCGCTGTGGCCCAGTGGGTTAAGGCACCACCTGCATGCCAGCATCCCATATGGGCGCTGGTTCAAGTCCCCGCTGCTCCACTTCCACTCCAGCCCCTGCTAATGTGCCTGAGAAGCAGTGGGAGACACCCCAAGTGCTTGTACTCCTGCCGCCCACCTGGGAGACTCGGTGCAGTTCCTGGCTCCTAGCTTCAGCCCAGTCCAGGCCAGTTGAGAATGAACCAGCAGATGGAAGATCCCCCCTCAGTTGCCTCCCCCCCTCCACTGTGTAACTTTGTCTTTCAAATAAATAAAATAAATCTTTTTAAAAAAGAAAATGGGAGAAGAGCCAGTTCAGGTTTGTTATGTCCTAAAGAGAATCCTGAGCATCCCCTACAAGATCCCCTTCTGGGATCTGGGACCTGAGAGACAGGCTCTTGTCCCCCTCGGTGCCAGCTGGGCTAAAGAGCAAGTAGCGTCCCCAAGGCCCGAGTGGGGGTGGCAACAGCAGCGCACGCATCATGACAGTCACTCCCTGTTAAGGAACGGCCTCGGCCATTAGTCCCACTGGTTAAGATCCCCCGTCCCACACTGGAGTACCCGGGTTCGAGTCCCACCTCGGGCTCCTGGCTTTGATTCCTGCCGAGAGGCAGCAGGGAAGGTCCCAGTGGCTGGATTCCTGCCATCCGCCTGCGCGCTCTGGATGGAGTTTCCAGTTCCTGGGAATTTGAGAACCAAGAGACGGGAATTCCATCTCTGTTCCTCTCAAATACATTTCAAAATAAGAGGAAAAACAAATTGCCCTCCAACACTGACCTGACAAAGCCTGGGAAAAGTGGCATTTTCCTTCGACTGTATCCCTCTTGGAAAGTCTGGAAACCTTCCCTGGGGAGCGGGGAGGGGCCTCGGGCGCGGTGATGCACACCACGACTATTTTTTGACCCATCCAGCTCTTTTCCAGAACAATCTTAATTAAGTGGAAGGTGCCAGTAGCTCCAGAAGAATCAACCAACTGTCTCTTGAAGTAACTCTGATTAATAGCAGAGGCACACACGTGTGGCCGTGGCCAGGTCACGTGACATAATACAAATGACTGTCTGTTGCTATTTTTAAGTAATGTTTATCAGAATCCCTTGGTGCGTAATAAATTTAATTTACAGCTGCTTGCAGTCCGACTTACACACGGCCTCCCGCGGCTCGGCTCATTAACACGCTCACAGAAGAAATGAGTTTCCTTTTGAATTCTCTTTCCATTTCTCCTTTCTAATGAGGCCAGATTGTGAGACTCTTCGGGAGAGAATTTCGCCATCATTTCCAGGACAGATCGTCTTAAATGCTCAAAAGTTTAATTATCGCACAGGCACACACAGCACACATTTGTGTGATGGCTCGGGGCAGCGCTGGAGAAAGATTCGGTGAGTCATCCACGCTCACGAGCGAGAGCGCTCAGAAGGAAAGACAAGAGGTGCGGGGGAGGGGGAGGCCTGGGGGTACCCAGAATCCTCCAGCTGGAGATTGGGGGACCCCCTAGAGAGCAGGGAGGAGCGCCGAGCTAAGAGGTCGAGACCGGGTCGATTCTGCCTCCAAGTTTGGCTACAAGACCCCTGAGGGCCTTTCGAGCTCTTAGCAATCTGATTCCTTCCCTTTCATGGCCTGAGGGGCGACTTCAAAGAGCCGCAGTCTCAGCCGATGGGGAGCCAGCAGACTTTCGGCCGACCGCGGAGGTGCAGGTCCACGTGCAGCGAAGCGGAGGCCAGCACGAGCAGACTGCACGAGGAGAGAGAAGACTTCCACGCCGCCCGAGACACGCGCTAGAACAGAACCCAGGGCTGGTGCCAGCAGGGACAGCACGGGACAGCACGCTTGCCCAGCTGGGGTCCAACGACGCTGTCCCCACCGTCCGGCGGACGAGAAGCCTTCTACAGCACCCACCTGAGTCCAGAGGCTGGAGGTGGCCTGCGGGCCATCGTTTGCCCACCCCCGGCATGGAATGTGTCTAAAAACCTCGACTCTGCAGCCGCAGCGCCTGAGCCCACGGCCGGTGCACCCCACGATCAGCGGGGAAGTTACGGAAGCTCCTGTGACAGCCAAGCTGCAGGACTTCAGCACCGTGGACGGAGAACCAGTAACTCGGGGCGTGAGCCTGCAGGGTGCCCTCGGCCCGGTGGGCTGCACCGGCTCGCGCCCTGCAGGGGACTGCTGACTGCCCAAAATGCTTTGTGGACCCTGGCAGGGCGCACCCGCAGGCCTGGGGCTCAGCTGGCAGCTGGCCGATCTAGGAGAGCTCAGCCGGGGTGACTCGAGCGCCCCGGCTTTGTGGCGTATGGCTTTCACCTCTAGCCGTCCACAGGCGGAGAAACACCCACCCTCAGGACAGAGAAGTAGCCGGAAAGAGCGCTTTCTCTGAGCTTGGGTGTGGGCTGCTGGGTCTGCTTCCTGCTCCACCCACTGGGACACAGGGGAGAGGGTGCTTGTGTGTCTGGTCCCGCGCCCTCCACAGGGATGGCGGCCTCTGGTTTGGCCTCCCCAGGCCCCACGTTCTGTTCTCATGGCTGGCTTCTCCCTGGTGCTCCGCCCACACACTCGGCCCCTGCCCCCCTGGCCTGAGCCCTGCCAGGTTTTCCCTGTGCTAGCTGATGACAACAGTGGTGGGTATCCCTTTAAGACCACTACTGCAGGAACACAGGTGACCTGAGCCTCTCGTGTGACACAGTTAAGGGCCCCTCCTGCAACACCACCTCTGGGGTTGCGGTTCCTCGCTCACAGTCCTCTGAGCTGTGCACGCCCCACTTGTGAGGAATCCCACATAGGAAACTCGGCCATGCACGTCGCTAGAAGACGTGACAGAAATCGCTGGTTGGCTGGCGGTTCCCCACTATCCACACTATCCATCTCTCTTCGGCGTTAGGAATGGCACTCCTGGTTTCAAGCAGAGACACGGCTGCGCTCAGTAGGAAAGGAGAGGAAAGGAGATGCCCAGGCCAATAGGATGCAGGCAGAAATGTCACTTGAGACCCCCAGGAAGCACTCTCTCTCTCTTCTTTTAGCTGGGATGTGGATATGATGGCTAGAGTTTGAGCAGCTGTCTCGGACCACGAGGTGAAAAGACCCCTCCATGCTGGGCACAGCAGAGCAAACTAAACGGAACCTGAGCCTTGCTCTGTGGAGCAGCAGAGTGGCCCAGAGCTCTTTTAACCAGAGAGAAATGATCCTTCATGTTTAAGCCCATTTCTAGGCAAAACTATTCATATACCAATACCTGGTGTTTACATGGCATGTTTCAGTTTAGAAGACCAATTCCCACCCAACAGTAAGGCAATCTCAGTATTCCTCTTTTACAGATGCAAAGTGAGACTTGAGTTTAATTGCCACCCAAGATCACAAGCTGGACAGAGCATTAGTCAAACCTGGACTGTGCAGCTCCACGCCCAGGCTCTCTGCTCATGGCCTTCCATCTGCCACCCCCGCCCTGGACCCCAGACACTGCCAGCATGTCCCCTGCAAGTGTGTGCAGCCACTCTCCAGCTGAAAGCCCCAGAATGAATCCCAAGGTCTCAGCTGGGCTCCGAAGGCCCAGGAGGGGGCGTGCCCCTCCCCCAGCCTCATCTCTCCCTCTCCCGCTCTCTCCTCCTTCACATCGACACATCGCAGGCACCGGGAGTCTTGGGACTCCAACCCTGCCCTGTCTGAGAGCAGAGCCAGCACGCTCTTGCTCTTCTCCGACGTCATCAGCCTCCCCCTTCCTCATCGCCGTCGTAGTCACCGCAGGACAGAGTACAAACGGCAGCTGTCTGGTCCTAGCACGGAGGAGGGCGGGGGTCGCGCCGGGTCTGCCTCCTAGGCAGGTCATGTGAGCTGGATGGGGGACTGACAGGGGCTCTGCCGGGAAGGCGGAGGGCAAGGCATTTCAGGGGGCAGGAACCGCATGCCCAGGCAGGAAGGCGGAAGCTGCAGAGTCCAGGAAGCCGCCGTTTGGTCAACTCCGGAGCAGAAAGTGCAACCGTGCCAAGAGGCAGAAAGCTCCAGGCTGCTCCGGCATTTGCAGCCTGCCTCCCCTCAGCCCCACGCTGCACGGTCATCAAATCTTTCCTTCTGTGTCTTCCCATCAGACCTGAGCTCCCGAAACGAGGGCAGGGGCCCTGCGGCAGACAATTCCAGTCCCCGGGGCCTGAGGCCTGGCAGAGTCTGCATCCTGTGCGTGTTTGCTGAGTGCCTGCATGTGCAAACGCTCTCAGTCATATTTCAGGGTCCGTTGGGCCAAAGGGATCCTTCGACGCTGCCTTCCGAGCGGGGTCAGCTCTTTGCAGCGTTGTCCAGAACAGCGCTGTGCTGGGCCGCTGCTGGTGTCAGCAGTGGATCTGCGAACCCTCGGACGCTTCTGACATTTCCGGCTAAAGTAAATGGCAAAACTCTCATTCCCTGCCAAATCCACAAAGCTCAGAGGCAGACAGGTCTCCAGGCAGAAGCCACACCACGGAAATCCCATTGTAAACAAGAACCAGCACTCGGCAGGTTCTGCCTGATACAGCAGCGCCCAACCAACTCACCACCAGGCAAGGCCCGAGCTGGGGAACTCTGCGTCTCGTTCCCTTCCTGCCTCCGCTCATTCCGCAAATCTGCCCTGGAGACCTGCAGGTCCCGTGCTGCCCTGGGATCCTGCACCCGGGCTGGCGTCTTAGTCTGAGCTCTCCCGATAGCAGAGCGTGAGGCCAGGGCTGTGTGCAGCTGATCGGCTTGGGAGGGGAGCCCGTGGGCAGGAGGGGAAGCCAGGGTGCGTGCTGAGCAGGCAGTGGCTGCGAGCCTTAGGCCTCCGTCCACTGGGGACCCCAGAAGCTACGCAGCGTGAGCTCCACACTGCCCCTGCCAGGGTGGGCCGTGTGTCCTCAACTCTGCTCAGCCCCTCCACATCCGGTTTCCACCTGCCACGGGAGCTTCCTGGGCTCTTAGGCAGGAAGCAGAAGCAGCAGCAGGGGTGGGGTGGGGTGCGTGGTGGGGGGAGCCCAGGTTGCAGAGGAACTGCCCATCATGGCTGCTGCTGGAACCCGGGGTGGGCTGGGGGGTGCAGGGCTGGAGGCAGAGTCTGCACCAGGCAATGGACAAGGGACCCCGAACCCTTGCCTGCCGGAACCCATCCTCGAAGGCAGAGCTCTCAGGACCTCAACACCCCATCGGGTCCTACCTCCCAACCCTGGCACTGAGGATTGCGTTCAAGGCATGAGTTTTGGGAGACAAAACATTCAAACCACACCTTTACCTCTCCTTGGAAGAGTGACAGGGAGGGGAGGGGCTGCAGATCCTCGGGGAGTTTAGTTCCAGGCAGAGGAACAGCCAGGCCGAGACCTGAGGCCAACTTGGACCCGCATGCCCCTTGGCTTCCCCAGCACCTGCTTTGTCCACCCAATACGGCCTATGGGTCACCGATCCGCAGGGTTCCTGTGCCATAGCAGGTGCTGCTGGTGCCTGGAGTCAAAGAGGAATAAAACTGGGCCCTGGCTCCAAGGCCCTCCCACCTGGGAGAGAGCCAGACTTGCAGCTAAGCCTTGGTGTTTCTTTTACTCTTTTTAAAAGGATTTTATTTATTTATTTGAGAGGTAGAATTAGAGAGAGGGAGAGACAGAGAGAGGTCTTCCCTCCACTGGTTCACTCCCCAAATGGCTGCAACGGCTGGAGGTGAGCCATCCAAAGCCAGGGGCCAGGAGCTTCTTCCGGGTCTCCCACATCGGTGCAGGGGCCCATGCACTTGGGCCATCTTCCACCGCTTTCCCAGGCCATAGCGGAGACCCGGATCAGAAGAGGCGCAGCTGGGACTAGAACTGACACCCACATGGATGCCAGCGCCGCAGGCAGAGGCTTGGCCCGCTACGCCACAGCACCGGCCCCAAGCCTTTGTCATTTCTCGTGAGCCTGCTCTGTGAAGGCTTGGAGCGCCACATGCATTATTCCAGACATTCCCCACCACAGCCCAGCAAGACAAACAGCAGCTTCCCATTCTGCAGCCCAGGAAACTGAGGCTGGGAGCCTGTTGGGAGCCACTGTGCTGGTTTCCCTGTATAGGCCTTTGTTTAGACTAACCTTCAACTGTGTTCCTGTAAGGAGGATTCACTAGAAAATTCCATTTGTACAGCTCACTGATCTGGTTAGCGCTTGGCCATCTGGCTCCAGTGCTCTCTTTCTTGTACCTTGATAAGCACGTCTGGTAGCTGTAAGACCTCGCTGTAACTCCCTTTGTCAAATTGATACTGATTCCTGTGAAGTTATTCCTTTGAACTCGGTTGTAAGATGACCCCTGCTTACCCTCGACTGTTACAATCCTTGCCTTGTACTATATAAGCCACCTCCTTCTCCAGTAAAGTGAGTGAGACCTTGATCAGAGTACGGTCTTGGTCTCCCTTCTCGTGTCTGGTTTGTCTCTCCATTCAGGTCTGCCCTCCTCATGTCCTAGTTGACTACCCTGCAGGCTGGGCAGGAGCCGTCAAGGAAACTTCGCGTGTTCGACCCGGCCTCAAACAGCAGACCCTGAAGTCCGAGTCCTGTGCGCTCTCCCCACGGCTCATGGCCTCTCTGCGCACCCTCGGGATCGGGTCCACCTCTGCGGCTGTAAGGACATCCCAGAGGCTGCGCACTTAATAAAGTTGTGGATGCAGAAAGCCCAGGAGCAGGCAGCCCCCAGCGAGGGCGTCTTGGCCAGGGCCCGGTGAGAGCCGCCACAATCAGACAGGAAGCCAGAGGGCTCTTTTACACAATTCACTTCAGCAAGAACTGACTCGGGGCCCACAACCCCTCCCAAGGCAGCGCCCACTAGGCCACACCTCTTAAAGGACCCACCACCTGTCGCCATGCTCACAAGTGAACCTGTGGAGGCAAACCCCATGGGGACCGTGGCACGGCCGCATAGCTAGAGTGCACGGGATGGGTGCCCTGGGAGAGAGGCATCAGAGAGAAAGGAGGCGGGGTCAAGCTGCACCAGCAAGAACAGAAGGGATTCTGGGTAGGGGGAGCTGTGAGACAGCGAGGGGCATGCTGGGAGCTGCAGAACTCAGAGCAAAAAGGGGCCGTGGTGGGGCTGGCAGTGTGGCGCACTAGGTTAATCCCATTTGGGCGCTAGTTCTAGTCCCGGTTGCTCCTCTTCCAGTCCAGCTCTCTGCTGTGGCCCGGGAGTGCAGTGGAGGATGGCCCAAGTGCTTGGGCCCTGCACCCGCATGGGAGACCAGGAGGAAGATCCTGGCTCCTGGCTTTGGATCCGCACAGCTCCAGCCGTTGTGGCCATCTGGGGGGTGAACCAATGGAAGGAAGACCTTTCTCTCTGTCTTTCTCACTGTCTGTAACTCTACCTCTCAAATAAATAAATAAAATCTTTTAAAAGAGGGGGCACCACGGGGGGTCAGGGGTGTCAGGGTGCTGGCAGGGATTCTCCAGGGAGTTTTAAGCAGGGAAGAGAAAGGGCCCCGTTTGCAGGTTAGGGTTCTGTGTGTCTCTCCTCCCTCCCTTAGAAACCGAGTTCTTGGCGAGTTGGCCCCTCCCCTGCCCTGACAGCTTCCGCTTAGTCCAGAGCAGGTTCTTGCTCGGTGGAGTCACAGCTGGCTGTCCCCACTGGCATTTGCACTTGGCCCTCCTGGCCCAGGGAGTGGCCGGCCACGCAGTTCTGACCGGAGCATCTCTCGGATCCTGTCTGTCTGGACTATTGTGGAAGGAAGATGGCGTTGGACACGGATGTGGAGATCAAAATTGCGACCGTGCAGAGAGGGAGGGAGGACACAGATGGCTTTAGAGCACAGAAAACATCCAGCTCCTCCCTCTCTCCCTGGTGCCCGGCCTCCCCTCTGCATTCAGACATCTCACCTTCCAAGTTTTGGAACCTCACAGGCTGAGGACAACAAATGTGCCCTCCCACCACCCCAGGCAGTGGGTCCCGCTCAGGTCTGAGGTCGCCAACCAGGGTGTGGGACCCGGCTGTGAACCACAGAGCCCCCCCCGGGGGGGGGGCTTCCCTTCAGGAAATCCAGGAAGACCTCCATGGCTGGGCCAGGCCAAAGCCAGGAGCCTGGAACTCCATCCAGGTCTCCCACGTGGGTTGCAAGGGCTGAAGGACTTTGGGCATCTTCTGCTGCATTCCCAAGCGCGTTAGCAGGGAGCTGGATGGGAAGTGGAGCAGCTGGGAGCCCATCTGGCACTCGCTGGATGCCGGCTTTGCAGGTGATGGCTTAACCTACTGCAGCAAAACATCAGGCCAACAAAATTACTTCCTTTGCATTATTTCAACTTGGGGGAATTTGTGGCTGCAGAACCCATGGATTCAGAGAGCCAACCACATGATTCTACTCCCTGAGAGACAGGGGAAAGGAGGCAGGCTTCGGAGTTTAGAAACTCCCAGGTCACATGGCCACCGGGAATCACTCTAAGTCCCCACATCCGGGGTCAGCGTGACATCTTCCCGCTGGCACTCGTCCAGTATTGGTCCAAAAGCAGAGGCCTAGGGAGGACCGCCCGGACTCTCGAAGACCCCTGCTCTCAGCCCCCTGCAGTCACACAGATGTTCCAGATGTGGACCATCCTGGTTGTGCGGTGTTCCACGTCACTTTGTGCCAAAGCCTCTAGAATCCAGGAAACCCCTAAGAATCCGCCTACGCTGGGGTCCCCTTTTAGTATTTTTAGTAACCCCTTTCGGGGGGAGCCGTCCCAGGTCAGAGAGAGAGAGGGAAACTCGGAAGGGCGGCGGCCAGGAAAGGAAAGCAAACGGAACGCGATGCTGAGCTGGCCACGGCTCTGCCCGGGAGCAGGGCCAGCTGCCCAGTCACTCAAGATGCATTCGCAGAAGCCAGATGGAACCACGGTGGAGGGAAGGAGACAAACGACCTGCCAGCGCGTCCCAGACTCGTCTCTCACCGATCAGAATGAACCCTGCTGGAACCCTGCCGGCGCCGGCACCTCCCGCACTTCAGGTGTCCGCGGCCGCCACAGACAGCCGCTGGAGAGCACAGCCACGGTCTCCACGGGGTGGGGTCCCCCCGAGCGTGGGTTTGGTGGGAGGAGCCCCTACCCCACCACCCGGGGCAGCCACTGCTGTGGCCCTCCTGAAAGTGAGCTTTTTAGCCAGCGCCTCCTGATCGCAGCCGTGCCCACCCGGTCTCCCATCGCCCAGGCTCCCTCCCTCACCTGCTGTCACTAAAACTGACTCATTGCATGCAAGGAGCGGTGCTGCAGGCCCTCTAGGGTCCCCGAACATAAGACTCGCGAGATCACCTGGCTCCCCCGTGAATGACATCTGGAAGTTTTGTCTGAAGGAGGTGCGTTCCAGGAACTCCAGGGCCCAGCAAACTGTGCCCCCCATCTGTGCACAGGCCAAGGGTGACTGGGTCCTGCTTTCTATCATCAACATTCTCCAAAGAGCACGATACTGCCAATCCACGGAAGGAGGGCCATGGGCAGTGCAGACCAGCGGGGACCTGCTCACATGCTGAACGCACGGTCCTCACCCCCTACCTCAGGCTGCAAGGACCTTCGCCCCTCACCCCGGGACCCCAGGAATGAAGCTGCCCGGCCCCTTACTCTGCTCTTTGCAAAACACACCCACTCGCTGCCCCCACCCCGATGCCAGCGATTGGCCTGCTGTGTGGTGGGCCAGCAGATCCATTGTTGGAGGTTCTAGAGAAATTCCTGTAGCCAGCATTGAGAGTGTTCCAGAACACTGGCAAGACGGGCAGGGTGGAGGCCTGGGGAAGCCCACCCTCACCCTGGGGAGGCTGAGAGGGTTGGTGGTGCGAGAAGAAGGAACACGGCCCCCCTCCTCACTGACCAGCTTGAGGGGCGGATGGAGTGAGTCTGTTGGAGCAGGTGCATAAGTGGGGCCCAACACAGCCCCCCTCCCCGCCTTATCCAGAATGTGTTACGGTTTCGGCATGGTGTGTCCCCCACCTGAACTCACCCAGAGAGTGTGAGTGCCCTTGGTGTGGCAATGTCGAGAGGTGGCGGGAGTGTAACAAGTGATGGGGCCACACAGGCTTCGCCCCCATGAAGGACAGACGTAGCTCGCCCAGGGGTGCGCTGTCCACCGCCAGAAGGATGGTTCTCAAAGCGGCCTCGGGCTCTGTGGCTCCCTCTGGCATCCCCCTCGTGGCCTGACCTCTCTCTGCACGCACCTGCTTGCCCTCCCACCACGAGGCCCTCACCGGGAGCAAGTAGATGCTGGTGGCACACCCTCGGAGTCTCAGAACTCTATAAATCACCCCGTCTCCTGCATCCCATTACAGCTACCGAGAATGGACGAAGAGTTGCTCCCACCCTAGTTACCTGGAGAACAGAATGCCAGTGGCTGGAGAACAGGGCGCAGGTATAATTTTTGAGGTGGGCCATTTTGACTTCTCGTAAAGAAGAGGATCAGTAAGCCAAGCTGGAGCCCCAGTGCAGCCGTGGTCCCGGGGCCGTGACTGGCATGCACGTCCCGCCCCTGCCCCACCTGCACTCCGGCAGCTCCTCAGCTGTCTGGGTTCTCATCTGCAGGTCTCTGAATGTTGGGATCGCTCATTCACGTTCATCTCTGAGCAGAGAAGCCCAGTGGAACCGAAACTGCTGGATGTCTCCACCAGCTCAGACTGCAGGCCACTGGCTAAGCCATAGACAGCCACCCTCGCAGGGTTGGCAGTGGGTGCATTGGGTAAGACACCCACAGCCCAGGCTGGAGTGCTGGGGTTCAAGTCTCAGCTCTGCTCCTGATTCCAGCTTCCCGCTAATGCACCACCCTGGGAGGCAGCAAAGATGGCTCCAGTACTTGGGGCCCTGTCACCCAGGTGGGTGACCTGTGTGGTGGGCCAGCAGAAGGTTCTAGAAAAATTCCTGCAGCCAGCATTGAGAGTGTTCCAGAACACTGGCAAGACGGGCATGGTGGAGGCCTGGGGAAGCCCACCCTCACCCTGGGGAGGCTGAGAGGTTGGTGGTGTGAGGAGTTCCTGGGTCCTGGTTTTGGTGTGGCCCAGCCCCAGTGCTGTGGGTATTGGGGAGTAAACCAGGAAATGGGAGTGTCCTCTCTTTGTCAGTCTGTTTGTCTCCCTTTCTCTCTTTGTCTCTCTGCCTCTCAAAGAAAAATAAATAAATAAATGAAGACTCCTCACCTTAAAAGATTGGATTTCCTCGCTGTCTGGAGTGTGGCAGTCCCAGGTCAAGGCTGAGGGCCAACTTGCTGGTTGATGGTTGCTCTCCTCTCACGGCCTTTCTCCATGTGTTGCTCTGGCTCGCTTCCTCTTCCTGTAGAGACAGCAATGCCCACCCCATGACATCATTTCATCCTAATGACCTTCCAAAGACCCTATCTCCCAATGTAGCCCCGTGGGGATTAGATCTTCAACATACGCATCCCAGAGTGACACAATTCAGTCCTTCATGCCAGATCCTCCCTAGCCACGCCCTTCCCCATGGCAACAAAGGCAATCACCTCCCAAAACAGCAACCCCTTCTCGCACTGCTGGCCCACGGCAGGAGGAGCCCAGGTGCCCAGGGTGCCAGCTCACGCTCACGGCTTCTGGGTTCATCCATCCCTCTAGGATCCAGCACGTCTTCTTTCTTACAAAAATGATTTACGTGTTCAGTTGAAAGTTACAGAGAGAAGGGGAGAAAGAGGGAGACACACACACACACAGATGGAGAGGAGAGAGAGAGATCGATTTTCTGTCCCTGGTTCACTCCCATGTGGGTGTAGGGATCCAAGGACTTGGGCCATCCTCCACTGCTTTCCCAGGCGCATTAGCAGAGAGCTGGACAGAAGTGGAGCAGCTGGGACTCACTCCGGCACTCACATAGGCTTCCGGTGCTATGGGCAGTGGTTTAACCCACTGTGCTATAGCACCAGCCCCGAGCCGGCACTTCTAACCCTTCTGAGCCAAGGTGGCAGCAGCACAGAGCACAGATTCTGCAGGGCTCAGGGGACTGGGCCTCCCTCCACTCCATGGTTCCCAGACTTGTGTTCTAGCTATCACAGACACATCTATCAACTCCCAGTACATCCAGGAGAAAGATGCTCCAACCCCACAGCTGTTATCCCCGCCGCTGTCACAGCTGAGCCGTCTGTGTGTCAGGGAAACACTAGCAGGGCCCAGGAGAGCAGCTGGGTCACCCTGTCTACCGATCGCCGACAGCCTCCTTGGCAATGGATGCTCTCTGGTGAGCATTAATGAGGCAAAAAGACCCGAAGCCTCTGTGCACGCTTCCGTGAGCTCATCCCCGCGCTGCTTGCCTGCCCTCCAAGCCCTTGCCTGACAGCTCAGCCAGCTAGCGCTGCACGGCAGGCAGGGTGCACCTGCACCTGGGGCCACTCCCTCCTTGCAGGAGGCTGAAAAGCGGTTATTGTCTGTTCCTAACTAGCACCAACATAAGGTGTCGTCTGCCTGTAGATGAGACCCTGCTCCGTGCCTCTCTATCACAACATCGTAGCAAACTTACAACAGAGATGAGTGACAGGAGGCCAGATACTTAGGTAATTTCACCTGTTCCTCGGGTCCTAAATGCACCATCACCTGTTAGATTGCTGCTGTGCTCGGCTGACCTGATGCCTCCGTGGCATCGTATGGTCCTTCAAAGAAACCCAGGCTCTTCTTCAACCCGTGGCCTCGGGGCTGTGAGCAGTCTTGGGTCATTCCCCACTGCAGTAGTTGATGTCATCTCTGGCCTTCCACTCCCGAGTTCCTTGCACTTACAGAAATTGAGCCTGGCCACAGTCAGCTCTCTTCCTCACCCCACTCACACAATCATCTCTGAGCTGTTGACTTGGATTCCAATAGCCCAGGTCACCCGGATGGCCACTCCAGCTGTGCCCCTTCCCTCTCGGGACCCACTGGCCGCCTGGCCCTTGCCATTTCATGGACTTCCACTGGCACAAGGGACTCGCTCTCCCCGCCCTCTCCTGTCACGCAGCCAGGTCTTCCGCTGTGCGCCTCCAAGCTCCCTGGGAGCCTTTTCTTTCTATCAGTGAAGGGAGTGTTCTCTGCGCCATTCCAGGGAACAGAGGCAAGAGGTGGGACCTAGGGTCTTAGGAGTCTCACATTCGCGCCTCTCTGAGCCTTCCGTTCCTTTCCCCCTGAATATGAAAAAAAAAAAAAAAAAAAAAAAAAAATCCTGGCCTCTCCGCTCATCTACTGTAGGCTATTCTTGTGACAAGTGCCACACTGCAAAGTGCCTGCTTCAGTGAGGTCACTACAGTCTCCAGGCCAAGAGGAACCGCTCTGTTCCAGCGAGCAGGAGAGAGTCGCTTCTCTCCCGGCAGAGGATTTCGGGAGACTGTGGGTTCTGAGAATGTCCAGGCTTGCCCATCCACATGCTTCCATTAGACATCACAAGGTCCAAATCACTGCCTATCAGAGCCCTGATTGGACACAAGACGGCGATGCAGCTGCGTGTTTAGAACCCTTTTTAGCTCTGCCACCCTCACAGTCAGATCCTGGGCTTAATTTTCAGGATAGTCTGACTTGTGGATCCCAAGAGAGTTCTGAAAGCTTTCACAGATCGTGCCCTAAGTCGGCAGTGGGCTTCCCTGAGCCTGCCGTCTGCAAGGCGGCTGATACTGCCAGGAGGCCCCCAACCTCAGCAGCCTTAGGATTACCATCTCCCCCACTTAACCCCATTGCAGGGTTCTGTTACGTACACCCCTCCCCCGTTAGCTGCAGGCGAAGCTTTAGAAATTACGTCAGAGTGCGCATTGTGGCACAGCGCGCTGAGATGCTGCCTGCGACGTCGGCATCCCATATGGGCTCAGCTTCGAGTCCCAGCGGCTCCACTTCCTATCCAGCTCTCTGCTAAGGGCCTGGGAAAGCAGCGGAAGATGGCTCAAGTGCTTGGGCCTCTGCCACCCATGTGGGAGACCTGGATGAAGCTCCTGGCTCCTGGCTTCATTCTGGTCCAGCCCCGGCTGTTGTGGTCATTTGGGGGAGTGAACCAGAGGATGGAAGACCTCTCTCTACCTCTCCTTCTCTCTCTCTTTCTGCCAGCACTGTGGTGCAGTCGGTTAAACAGTAGCCTGAGTGCCGAGTGGGTGTTGTTTCAAGTCCCTGATAGTGTGCCTGGGAAAGCAGTGCATCCACATGGGAGACCTGGAAGAAACTCCTGGCTCCTGGCTTCACAGATGAGTCCTGGCCATTGTGACCATTTGGGGAGTGAACCAGCAGATGGAAGATTTCTCTCTCTCCCTCTCCCTGTCTCTCTCCCTGTCTGTCTCTCTCCCTCTCCCTCCCCCCATTCCCTCTCTCTCTCTCCCTTTCTCTATATATAACTTTTTCAAATAAAAACTAAATAAATATTTTTAAAAATGATCTCTTTTTCTCTCTGTAAGCCTGCCTTTCAAATAAATAAGTAAAGGTTTAAGAAGAAATTGCAACGTCACTTTTGCCAGATACAGTCCTGTTCATTGTCACACAAAAGTGGGTCCCTATTGCTTACAGACAGAAAACCCAACTCCAATGTCCCACACTGAAGTTCTGCTTTTCAGAACCACCGTGGTACCTGCTGTCCCTGTCCCTCGGGAGACAGAGCCCACAGCACGCGTGGCTTGCTGACAGGTCACCCAGGAATGTGATCCTGGCACAGCAAAGGGGAGAGGCCACGGGAGTGAAGCAGGGAGCGAGGGACGCAGGCACAAGACCGAGCATCACCGGGCTGGCCCCATCTTCCGAAGGAAACATGTCCATTCGCTCAGCGCACCCGCTGGCTGCCTCCTGACAGCCACAGGGAATCCTGCAAGCCCCTTCCCAGACCCCGTGCTCCTCATCCTGCATTGCTCATCGTTTTCCTGCTGGTTGAACTGCCCCGCATTTCTGAGTAGAGGCACCTGCAGGACTCCACGCTCCCTGGTGTCTGTTGCTGAGTCCAGGTGGGGGGAGGGGAGCCGTGACCTCCCTTGGTCCTGCTATGGCTCGAGTGACAGTCCAGTCTTCACCCCAAAGGAGGCTGTGATGTTTCACAGTATCACAAGGGCACATAACACGTGGGGCCCGCGTGACCCTTGAGCGTGGATCGGGTCTGGCCCAGGGACCCTGAAGGGCAGATGGACTATGCAGGCTTTCCCATGTACAGAACCTGCCCGGCCTCTCCCAGTCTTGAATTTGACTCTTTTTTTGGGGGGTGGGGGGGCAGTGCTTCTGAATCTATCTCAATCCCAGGGGAGTGGCTGTGTGATTCAGGCTAAGCCATAAACATCTCTGAACTTGGCAAATCGGGCAATTATGTTTATCGCAGCATCGTGAGCATGGAACTGAAAGGTGACAGAAAGAACATTTATAAGTGGCAAAGTGCTCCGAGCATAAACATCGGGCGGGGGCTGCTGAAGTCATGCACCGAGCAAAGCAGGCTGAGCGGCTCCCCCCGCACAGGCAGCCAGCACCCAGGGCTCCTGCGCCCTCGGCCAGCTCAAGTTCACATGTCATTCCCTGGCTTCAAACTGTCCAAGTCAGCCGGGAAGCTCCTCCCCAGCCTCCTCCTCTGACAATGGGCTGAGGCCACATGTGATGTGGCCACCCAGCATCCAGTACTCCGTCTGGACCCTAGTGGGTGCTCACAGGCACTGGGCACCGAGCAAATGAACAAGCATTTGCATATTTTTGCCCAAGGAGCAACCAAAACCTACACCCAGCAGCTCCCCTTGGCCTGGAGGGTTTCACTCCCCTCTCTCCAGTCTGCAATCCTCCGGCCTGCCCTTTCTGGAGCCACCCCTCGCTGTCTGCCCTGCCAGGGACAGCGGTACCCTCTCCGTGGACAGCCAAGGCCCCAGCCGGTTTGTGCCCCGCCTCTCCCTAGTTGAGGTTGAGGTGCGGTTTGCAGACGCTGGGTACCGCGCTCAGCCCTGGGGCAGGGCAGGACCGAGTTTCCACCGCCCAAGCGGAGCGCCTAGGCGCCTGCAGGATCCATGGTTTCCCCAGGACGACTTGTTGATAATCTCTCCCCCGCCCGCGCCTTCTACAGACGGCCAGGGAGAGGCAGTGCCAGGAGGATTCTTCCCCAGAGAGACGCAGTGGAAGGCTGGCTGGCGGGGAGACCCCCCCTGCAGGGCCGCAAACTCGAGGGCCAGGCACTTGACCCGGGGCAAGGTGGCCTGCACCTGCTGGCTCGGCACTCGGGGAAAAGGGGTCTCAAAAAATCCGTGCTCCCGGGAGAACAGGCAAGCGAGGAGGGAGACCCCCGAGCGCCGGGACTCCTGGGCTCCGGGGGAATGAATAAATTATTAAGCGCCCAATACACAATAGCCTCGCTAGATGGAGACGAGGAATCACTGCGGCGGCGGCGGCGGCGGGGAGCGCGGGCGGGCTCAGTCCCGGGCGGGAGGCGGGCGAGGCGCTGGCTCAGCTCAAGTCTGTTGCCCTTTTTCGTGCATTATTGATTTCGCCTCCGCCCGCGGCCCTGCTGCCCCCGCCGGCGCTCGGGGGCCCGCGCCTCCGGCCCGCTGCGTGAGAGGCGCGGAGAGCCGGGGCACCCCCCGCTCCCCGGCCAGCCGCGCGGCGCCACCGGGAAGGGCGGGGACCCGGGCGGCGCGGGGAGGGTTCGCGCGGCCGGCTCCAGGCGGCTCGGGGGAGACTTTACCCGCCCTCGGCCTCCGCCTCGGCCGCCCGCCCCGGCCCTGGGCGCAGGGTGCCGCCCCGCGCGCGGCCAGGCGCAGCCCGGAGCCGCCGCGCCCTGCGTCCCGAGCGAGCGCGCGGCGCCCGGGTCCCCGGCTCGGCCGCCCCGGAGGCCCAAGCGACGCGCAAACTTTTGCTCCAGCGCTCGGCGCTCCTCCCCGGCATGTGAAGCCCCCAGGCGTCCGCGCAGCCGCCAGGGTGAGGACCGAGGCCCCGCCTAGAGGGCGGGGGGACAGGGGAGGCGGCGGGCTTTAAATGGGGGCCGTCCGGCGGCTAACCGGAGCTGCCGCGGGGGGAGCGCGGACCTCCGTTCTCCGCGCCGGGGATCTGCCGGGGCCGCAGCCCGCCAAGGTGGCGTGAGGCACGGAGGGGGTGCGGGCGGGGAGGAGGGGGAGAGCGGGGCTCGGGGGGCGGGAGCTGGGGGCGCGCGGACGTTGCAAGTGTTGCATTATGCGCAGTGAGGCCGGCGGGGCAGAGCGGGTGCACGTAGCGGGCGATTTCGCGGTGCGGTGTAAGCAGGAGTCGGTGGGTGTGCACGGGAGCCCGTGGGTGGTGCACGACGCCGTGAGTGTGCGCGCAGGGTGAGCGGCGCCCGCCGGATTTGAAGTGTGCTCGCCGTGAGAGCGAGTTGTGTACGGCGATTTCTGAGGGGTGCCCGGGGCTCAGTGAGTGTACTCGGGGGCCAGGGTGCGCTCGCTGGCTTCCGGCCGTGTGCCTAGAACGTGGTGTGAGTGCTAGGCTGGACGCTAGACCAGCGAGTGTGCAAGCTGGAGAAAAGGCGCCCGCCTGGTTGACGAGGGTGCCCAGGGGTGCGGGGCGTGCCCGCTGCCCCGGGCTGGGGCGTGCGCTGGGGCGCGGCGGCGATGGTGCCCGCCTGACCCGAGCCTTGCTCCCCTGACAGTCGGCCCCTCGAGCGGGCGCTGCGGCCGCCGAGATGCTGCTCCGGGACCTGGTGCTGCGCCATGGCTGCTGCTGGCCCTCGCTGCTGCTACACTGCGCGCTCCACCCGCTCTGGGGCTTCGTGCAGGTGAGCAGAGAAGCGCCCCGGCTGGGACCCTGCGGGCAGGGGCTGTGGGGCTGGGGCGGGGAGGTGGCACTTGGCTCCTGACACCCCTGTAGCTTCCCACAGCCACCCCACCCTGGGGAGAGTTTAAGAAAAGGAAGTCTGCCCGGGTCCCTCCCAGCTGGCCCTGAGAAGGTAAACTCCAGGTGAGACCTCGGCTGTGGCCCAAGGCCCTCAGGACTGGGCTTGGGTACAAAGGGGCCACCGGGGCCCAGACACCGGGAAAGGAAATGCACCTGAAACGGACAGCTCCCGGAATACACATTCTTTATTTCCCAGCTTGCCAGGAACCTTCCCCAGGGCTGCCCACAAGCTGGAGCTGTGTTCCCTGCAGGTGGTGGAGTTGGGGCGTGCACAGACGAAGGGTGTGGGCCACGCATGGGGGACGGAAGAAGGCACCGTCCGCATGTCCAGACGGCCCGAGGATGCATCCCTCACCCTTGGTTCTCTGGGCACCAGAGTAAAAGCCAGGGAGACCGCCCCCCCCGCCCGCCATGCAGTCAGAGAGGGGCTTTCGTGTCTGCCCCTCCCCAGCTGGGCCTCACAGGGTAACGTGTCTGAGCCCGGTTTGTTCTTCCTGATGGTGCTATTAGCAGTACTGATGGGAGAATGCAAGATTCCTAGCGCAGGGCCTGGGCCGGAAGAAACAGGAAACGGGAGCTGCTGCTGCCACTGGCCATGTAGCTAAGGGTAGCGCGGCTCTCCTCTCTCTGGCCTGCCACGTGGTTCTGGCCATCGCCTGGAGGCTGGTGGGCATCTGTGACTTGCCGGGGGTCCCGAAGGCTCTGGGGCACTGTTGGACTGTGGAGGGCATTGAAGGACCCACGCTGGGGTGGGTGCAGCTTGTGTCCTCCTGTCCCAGGGGCACTTTGGGAACTGGGAATGCTTCGGGTGGGTGCCCTAAGGGCGACAGGCTGCGCACCAGCCAGCCTGCTGTGCCTCGGGAGCTGACCCACAGGATGGGGCCCTGCTGGGGACTGGCTGGGTCGCTGCTGCCGCACGCTGGCCTGGGTACCCTCCCCCCGCACCCCCAGAGAGCCAGGGGCTCTGAGCTGGCTGGCACCTCCAGCCCCACCCCAGCGCCAGGCCCTGTCTTCTGCTGTCTCCTCTGACCGGCCTCTGTCTCACTCACAATTGTTTCCCTTTTGGAATTGACAGCTTTGTTGAGTGTGTGAAACAGCAGTTATGACAGTCAGCTGTGACTCCTCAGCACTGTGTCTCTTCTGCACACTCCGGGGGCTTGGGACGGGCGTCCCTTGTTGGACTTTTGGCTGACCTTCCGATGGGAAGTTTACAGAGGGTTCTGGTGTGTTCGCTTGTTCAGTTTCCTGTCTTCTGGAAGACTTTTCCTGCTAGAATGGAGAGTAGTGTGATGATGTTGGCAGTCCCGAGACAAGAATTCTGCTGGATGAACCAGCAGGATTGAAACAGAAAACCCACTCCCACCTGTACCCTCTTCTCCCCCAAAGAAACAATTTTATAGGAAGCAACTCCAGGTTTTACAGCCTGGTCCATCAGCCAGGCGTTGCTTGCATGAGCAGTTCCGTGTATGTGTGTGTGTGTGTGTGTGTGTGAGAGAGAGAGAGAGAGAGAGAGAGAGAGAGAGAGAGATGTTCTTACTCAACTCAAATCAATTTTCATGAAAATCAATTAGGAAAGGAATCCTCCAGACAACTGGGATGGTAAAATCTTGGCTTAAGGCTCTGGAAAAATTAATTTACAAATGACAGGGACAGAGAAGCCACGGGAAGGGGGGCTTTGGAATGAATGGATTGAGCTTCGAAGCCAAAGGCTGACTGCAGGGGAACAGAGGAGGGAAGACGCCATGTGGAAGTCCATGAGGCCACGCGTTTCCCTTTAAGTGGTGAGACCAAGACCTGTCCCTTCATGGGCGTTTCTTGAACGCGGAAGAAGAGCCGGAGCCGTCTGTGCCCCCGTGAGGGTTTTTCTGACAGAGTCCCCAGAGAGGGGCGAGGGGCCGATGTGCCCGTCCCCTGAGGAACGGGGCCCCTGAGGAGTCAGGGGCTGGGAGGTCCCCCGAAGTCCCAGCTTCCCCCTGGAATTCAGCCGAAGCTGCTGGATGCTCAGGAAGCCCCTGGTTCAAGTCCGAGGCCACTTCGGCGGCCAGCGGCGGGCCATCGCCTGCTCCCGGGCTCTTTAATGCCTCTGGAGCCGAGCTTCTGAGCTTTGTGATTTAGGGTTCTTCTGAGTTCACTTCCAGATGATTTTTTTTCTTGGCAAGGGAAGAGGGTGACGGGCTGGCAGATTGATTAGGCGTGACAGCAGGGTGTCTCGGCGAGTTACCGTGGTGCTGGCCGAGCTCCTCAAAAGATGCCAGAAGCCATCGCTGTTGCGGTCACTCTCCTAAAGCCATTGTCAGGGAGACAGGCGGTGACCTGGCCCACCAGTCCCTGCACTAAGCAGGAGCTACCCGGGCCCAAGCCATGCTGAACCCCTTCTGTGGTCGGTCAGCAGCATTTATTGGGCACCTGCTGTATACCCGGCCTTGTGTTTGGTGCAAATGGCTCAGTGGTTCCTGCCCTCGTGGTGCTGTGAGGTCAAGCAAGGGATCTTAGGCACCGGAGCTCAGTGGGGGCAAATAGCATGGGCCTGATGCCAGAGTGACTCAGGGGGAGGAGCCAGGATGCAGATGAGGCTGAGGGAGCAGGCCCAGGGCTGGCACTGAAGGGAGAGAAGGGGGAAAGCCTGGGGAGGTGCGGCCCTGACAGTGTCTTGCTGCATGTGATCCCGAGGCCTGCTGGGACTGCTGAGGGCTTAGAGCAGGAGACGACAGGGTCTGAGCCCAGCTCCAGCACCGAGGGGGGGCGCAGGCGGGCTCAGCCAATGAATGCACAGATGTGCAACCAAACGGGAGCTTCCGGTGAGCCAGGACAGTTTCTAGCGTCTTCCGTGTGACCTTTGGGATGGGCACGTTGTTGTCTGTCTGAGATGCCAGGGGTCCTGTGTTTCCGCTGGCAGCCCCAGTGAGAGGCAAGTGCTGCCCAGTGGGGGTCTCTTGGGGGCCTGGCTGGGCCGGCGGCAGAGGGGATGGAGGAAATTGGGCAAAAGCGAGGGCCACTGCGTCCGCAGCATCCACCAGACCTGCAGGTTGCACTTGCTGGCCAGGAGTGGGCCAGGGGCTGGGGAAGGGGGCATGAGGCTGGCATGTGGCAGCCATGCAGCCGGGCCCCCCAGGCCACAACAGGTGGCGAGGCTGTGGGGCCGCAGCAGCACGCTGGGCCTCGGTGCACTGGTCACAGCGATTGCAGGACTCAGACCCACGAGGGCGCCGCAGAGTGCGGGTGAGAGGGTGGGTGACTGGAGTGAGGAGGGGTCCCGGGCGTGACCACAGCGGCTCTCGGCCTGTGAGTGGCTGGCGAGTCGCTGACCTCTCTGGGCCTCTGCTCCTTTTCAGACAAGACCAGCTGAGTGCCGGTGACACGGGGGTGACATCCTTCTCCTTGTAGACTTCCCGAGACAGAGACCACGCAAGCTGGGTGCTGACGGGCGCTCAGCCCTGCTGGTCTGAACACTGCGCCGCTGCTCAGCAGAGCCCCAAGTGGCCCTGGGCTTGGGGACCCGGGTCGATCCTGCAGGTCCCCCCACCCTGGTGGGCAGACCAACCCCCAGTGCACTTCTCAGTGGGCACCGAGGCTACTGGTACTCTGGGGCATGAGCCCGGCGTTTCACCCCGAGCGTGGGCGCCACTCGCCTCCCTCAGCTGTTCCCACGGCTGACACTCGCCAGGGACTGGGAAGTCATGGCTGCACGGGATCCACACAGCACAGACTCACTCCTGCCCCGCCCCAAGGCGCCCACAGCGTGGTGTGGAGATGGGTGTCACCCCAGAGCAGGAAGGGTTTGCCAGGCAAGGAAGCGGCACCGAGCAGGTGGGGCTCATCTCGGGGGGCGTGGGGTGCCACCTGGCTTTGCCCCAGGTTGTGCAAGAGCGGGGTTTGAAGCATGAAGGGATGTTGGCAGGTGAACGGATGAGGGGCTCCGTGGCTGACTGTCACTCGTGGGAGGCTCTGTGGCCACAGGATTGTGTGGGACCAAGTGGTCAGGCCCTTGCGCCACGGCTGCCCTCGGGGAGGGGGCAGGCAGCTCAGAGCTGGCCTCCATGCGGACAGGGACGGAGCCGTTTGCCTGTCCCCATCTGGGTGAGGCCCTCACGCACAGGATCCTTCCGCTGCTCCTCCTGCAGCTTGAAACTTGGCCCTGGTTTCTCGTCACCGTAGACACTCGGGCCCCTCTGTGCCCCGACAGCCACTCCAAACAGCAGGTCACGGTTTTGCCAGCACAGCACGCCCCTGTCTTTGAACTCTCTGAGTTGCACCTCGGAGGGGGTAAGAGGCGTGGCCTCGGCTGTGGCCTGGCGTGCAGTCGGGGTACTTGGTGGCGTGCAGGGCGAGGCAGGCTCAGAGGCCAGCTCTCAGGAGCACAGAGCCCCCCAGCACCCCCCAGGGTCTCGAGCGGTGGCGATCCAGCGGGGGACGGGCTCGGTGCTGGGAACTCTGAGGGTGGCACTGGCAGAGAAACAGGTGGGCTCAGCCCCGAGGTGAAGGAGTTAATCCACTCGCTAAAATAATCCAGAAAGGGCTCCCCGTTGGAGGAGAGGCTCTTCCCAGTGGGAGGTAAAATTGCCTTCCAGGGTCTGAGACACAGTCAATGGTCCTCTAACAACACTAAATCCTGCCCAGCAGGAGTGTCCTGGCCTCCCAGTATTAAGTTCAGGCAGCCCACCTGCCCCCGTGGCCGTGACCCTGCGAGGCGGCCAGCCCGGCCCTGCCTTCCTCCAGAGGCAGCCTGCACATGGGAAGGTGGGGGCCTGGGGGGTCTACTCCGCCGTAGTTGACAGACAGCCAGAGAAAGTAACCGTGGCCACCCTAGGTGGGGGCTGACCAGCAGCTCGCTGTGTGTGCCTTGGAATCAGCTCAGGCCCCGGGACAAGCACAGACCCCGACGCGGCAGGCAGGCAGGGATGTGGGCAGTGTACCCAGCGCTCCCCCACCTGCCCCTCGTAGATCTGGAACCTGGGCAGCTCCAGCTCCCAGGTTGGGGAACTGCCGGGCGGGCACAGCCGCCTGCAGCCACCCGGCCAAGCTCACGGACAACGACACTGAGACCAGCTTTCCACGCAGCAGGCCAGGGAGCAAGAGGCGCGGATGCTGCTCTGGATTGCGCATGCAGGCCTGCACTCGGCAGGCACTGACCGAATGCTAGCGCTGCCTCGGGAGCTGGTTTATAATAATGGGGGTGGGCGGGGCACTGGCCCCCCCTCGCAAACACCTTACAGGGCTGCTTCCGAACGTTCATGAAAATGGAGTAAAACGGTGTTTGTGTTCGTGCAAAAAATATTTGGGATCCTTCCAGAAAGATCATGGAGAACGTGGATCATGGAGAACTGTATCTTTTGAACCAAAATACACTTGCTTTTAAGTTCCATTTTCCATGAACTTTTTGAAGTCCCCTCGTAGAATGCCAAGGTGAAGACAGGTGGGCAGCAGGCAGTCACCCACAGGTGGACCCCACTGCCAGGCCTGGTGCCTGGTCAGGGAGGTGGGGAGCTTCCTGGAGGAGGTGAGAGCTGTGCTGAGTGACAGGTGGAGATGGGGGCTGGGCGGGAGACCATGCTGGCCCCAGGGGCTGGGGTCCAGCAGCTGAAAGCAGGGCAGAGCACGAGGCGGGGCGGGGCTGAGAGGTCACTGGGAGTCAGGCCCGGCAGCGCCTCATGGGCCATTCGGCCCCAGGGCAGTGTGGATGTGCACCTGGGGCTTGTGGGGGGTAGGGATGGTTGGAGGAGCGCTCCCTACATGACCACCCAGAGGCTGATGGAGAGCACCAGGCAGGCTGCTCTGTCCCCTTTGGTCGTGTGGGACACGGGGGCAGAGGCCTGGCCGGGTGAGAGTCCTCCCCAGGAAGGGAGGGCCCTGCCCCAGTGGACACGAGAAGATGAGGACTGGACAGTGTGCTGAAGCAAGGGAGATGGGAGTGGCAGCTGGGTCGGGCTGCTGAGGAGGTGGGATCGTGCCTGGCACTGAGAGGGGCACCCTCGGGCAGCCAGGGTGCCTGGTTCTAGGCTTCCTCGCTTGCACGGTGGGGGGATTCCACGAGGTGGCCTCCCTCACAGCCAGGCACTTGCCCGGGGCCCCATAGCCGGTCCCTGGCAGAGCTGGCCATGAAGTTTCCAGGCCAGCCCAGCTTCCGTGGGTCCCTCCTGCCCCGGCTTTGGGGAGGCATCCCAGGCTCCAGTCCCTGGGGAACTGCGGTGGGGTGGGCCCATCTGGGCTTCCCATTGCTTCCTGTCTCTTACTTCTCTCTGTGTGCTCCTCTCCACAGGTGACGCACGGTGAGCCCCAGAAGTCCTGCTCCAAGGTGACGGACAGCTGCCAACACATCTGCCAGTGCCGGCCCCCTCCCCCGCTGCCCCCGCCGCCCCCGCCCCCGCCGCCTCCCAGACTGCTCTCTGCCCCAGGTAGGTGGTGATGGCTGTCTCTGTTTTCGAGTTTCTCTCTGTGTTTTCCTGGGTCCAGGAGGATGCGGTGAGCGAGGCCGAGGGCAGCTCGGCCTCCTTTGTAATTTTCCACTGGGCGAGCAGGAGGGAAGCCAATGCTGAACTTTTCCCTGCAGTCTGCAAAATGCCTTTCCCACAGAAGGCTCCTGCGAGATGGAGAAGGACGCTGTCCGTCAGTTAATCAGATAAAACTCAATCTCCATCTGATGAGTGACCGGCCTGCATTGTTTGGAAGGCCAGAGCTTCACAGGGAGGCAGGCGCTGGGTACCGTCTCCAACACCCGCCACACACACACACACACACACACACACACACAGAGAGAGAGAGAGAGAGAGAGAGAGAGAGAGAGAGAGAGAGTTTTGTTTTTCAGTTTTAATTCACGTTTAAGGAAGCAGCGAGGATAGAACCAAAGACAAGGCTATGGGAGCAAAGATTCTCCCAAGATGTTTCTCTAAGACGTGTTTCGTCTCGGGACCATTGGTTCTCTGAACCATCTGATGGTCTGGTCACTCAAACAAAGGAGCGTTTCTCTAGCCAGAAACGGCCTTGGCCTTGACCTCTGTGTGGCTGAGTTTCCTGCGTGTGGTTGCCGGCTGCTACAGTCCCTGACGGGAGATTCCATAGGTTAGATGCATCACTCGGGGTTTGGCTGCAGAATGCCCGCGTCGGCCTACATCTGCCTCATTAGACACACGTCTGTGGAAGTATTTGGGGCGTATCTCCAGTAACCTTGGTGAGGCTGTGCTCCACTCGGCTGTTCTGTACCCAGCAGCTTTGCAGTCTTCCAGGGCATGTTTGCAGTCTGTGTGCATTGCTAACCTCGGATGCCAGGCGCCACCTGTCTCCCTCCTCACCTGGCACCTGGGACCCACTGTGGCCCCCAGACTGCCTGCTTCAGCATTACCTGTGGCATTTGTTTTCAGATGCGCCTTCGGGGATTCACAGCAAACTCCCCGGGTGAGATTGGTCGGGGTGGGGGCGGGGTGCTCATGAGTCATCGTGGGACGTTGCAAAGTGGCTGACTGTGCCTGCCAGGTCCTCCGCTCCGCCTCCGCCGGACCCCTCTGCCCCAGGACACTTGCTGCGGTCGCCTACCCTGCTGAAGGAGCCCCTGGGCCTGCACCCAGCCCTGGAGCTCACTCCCTTCCCTCCCTCCCCTCCCTCTCTCGGGGCCCCAGGCCTGGGCTGCCTGCACTTGTGCTTGTACCTGGGGGACCCACACCCCCAGCAAGGGTCCCTCCCGTTTGTCTTGTGTCAGCGAGTTCTGTGCCAGACACGGGTACCGCGGTCTGTTCTGCCCTTCTGGGATAGCTCAGCCCGCAGCGGGGGGCTGTCTGGTTGTAACCCATGGCGAGTGGGCAAGAGAAGGCAGAAACTGTTTACCAGACACACTGCAAATTCCCAATTAGTTATGCAAAACTAAGCCCCAGTAAATGGTAACATTGGCCTGGGTCTTAAGAATACGTGGAATCGCTCCAGGTTGGAATCTCATGAACCAGACTGCAGGGAAAGGGCAGCCAACCCGAGGGCACAGCACACGGAAGACAGAGCCGAGCCCTCCGGGGTGGTCTCAGTCCACTTCCTGTCGCTGCAGCGGAGCACCTGCGGCTGGCTGGTTTGTAAAGGAAAGAGAATGACTTGCGCTCAGGGTCCCTGAGGTTGGCCGCTGGGTGTCTTCCGGCCGGAGCCTCATGCTGTGTCCTGATGTGGCAGGAAAGACAGGCAGGGGAGTGTGTGAGAGAGGGCAGCAGAGGGACCGGGACAACCCACTCTTGCGGCCGGAGTCCATCCCCGTGAGAACTCACCCCGTCTCTCGGCAAAGACATTAACCTCCCTCTGCCGCTGCACCTCCCGTCACTGCACAGGCAACCCGATTTCAACAGGAGCTTTGACCGGGACAACCACAGGCGCACCGGAGCAGGGTCTCTAGGGGCGGCCGAGGCGCAGGCCTTGAGAGCGCCATGTGCCTGACCAAGTAGGTCTCACACACCCTGTGGGTCCCTCCACACCCACAGCCACCTCCCAGCTGCCTTATTTTTTCCTTAAATAGACACGCATTTTTGCTGGTACAAATTTATTTCTAAACAAAGAAACCAGTGTTACTTGCACAGGTAGGTGACCATAAAAAAGTAGGGCTGATGGAGGGGCTGGCACTGTGGCATAGCAGGTAAAGCCTCCGCCGGCAGTGCCGGCATCCCATATGGACGCCGGTTCAAGTCCCGGCTGCTCCACTTCCAATCCAGCTCTCTGCTATGGCCTGGGAAAGCAGTGGAAGATGTCCTTGGGCCCCTGTGCCCGCGTGGGAGAGCTGGAGGGAGCTCCTGGCTCCTGGCTTCAGATCTAGGACTGGGAGCCCAGCCTGTTGTGGGGGCTCAGAGCTCATGGCCTGGCTTTGGGTAGAAGGGAGAGAAGCAGGTGGCGAGGAGTTAAGGCCCTGGGAGCTCCGTGCTGAGACTTTCTCTACAATCGCACACTTTGTGAGACCCAGAGGGCTCGTTTCTTGTCACAGGCTTCCATGTGTTTGAGTGCCAGGCCCCGTAACCACGGAGACATGGGCCCCCGTTTCCGAAGCCCTGCCGTGGGCAGTGACGACCCCAAGAAGGTGGCAAAGCAGGGAAGGGCGACCTTGCCTTGTCTGTTTCGGAGAAATTAATTTTTTTTGACAACGCAGTGTGGATTAGGATGGAGCTGCCAGCCCCGGACTGGAGTCAAGTTGAGGACTGCCGAGACGGCTCTGCAGCCGGGCCAGGGCCCCAGAGGGGGAGGAGGCCACTGAGGCCCCGTGTGGCTGAGCTCCGGGCTTGCGCTGCCCCTGGGAGAGAGGCGAGCTGTGGGTGGTGCCGTAGAAGGGCTTTTTCCATTATGAGCAGCAGAAAGGCATCTTGGAGGGGATTACGCGATATAAAATACAGGAGGAGGATGTTAGCTTTGGTCTCGGGTGTCAGGGTGTTCCCGCCGCAGGCCTGCGGGACCCGGGGTCTCCGCGCAGGGGGAGTTCTGCCTCCCCATTTCTCTCCTGCCTTTTCCTGGGGAGCCTCTGCCCTCAGGCCGGCCGGGTCCCTGTGGCTCCTACTCCAGAATTCTACCCACTTTTTTTTTTCTTTTAAATATTTATTAATTTACTTGAAAGGCAGAATTACAGAGGGGCAGAGGTAGAGAGAGACAGAGACACACACACACACACACACACACACACAGAGAGAGAGAGAGAGAGAGAGAGAGAGGAAGTCTTCCATCCACTGGTTCACTCCCCAATTGGCCCTAACGGCCAGAGCTGCGTGGATCCGAAGCCAGGAGCCAGGAGCTTCCTCCAGGTCTTCCACATGGGCACAGGGACCCAAAGACCTGGGCCATCTTCTACTGCTTTTCCAGGCCATAGCAGAGAGCTGGATTGGAAGTGGAGCAGCCAGGACTTGAACCGGCGCCATATGGGATGTCGGCACTGCAGGCTGTGGCTTTACCTGCTACTCCACAGCACTGGCTCCTCCATCAGCCTCACATTCAGCAGTCTCCCTTCAAAGACAGTTTCTCTTCTCCCAGAGTGCAGTAAAATCCCGGGACCGACTTTCACAGGACCAGCTTGGGCCACATGCCCTTTCCTGGACCAATCACGCTGGCCTCTGAGATGGCCCATGGCGCTTGGTCAGGCCCTGGAGTTAGTGTGTGTGGACGCAGGTTAGGGGAGTAGCACGTGGAAGTGAAAGCCCAGGCAGAGGGCCTGTGCCCCAAGGGTGAGGACGTGGACCCGAGGCTGGGGGGTGGGGATGCGGCCGCGGCACACGTCAGACGTGGGAGGCAGATGAGACAGTGCAGGGACTGTGTTTTCTGTTTCTCTTGGTCCTCCTGGAGCCTAGCCCAGATCCCTGCACACAAGTAGTGCCCAGTAAATGTCAAAGCCATGGCCACGTCCACAGCTTCTGCCAACTGTAAGGTGCAGATGCCTGCTCTGCAGTCTGGGAAGAGTCGGCATCCCCCAGAGGGCAGGAGGCCCCGCGCTGGGAAGTTGTCATCTCTCGAAGCTCGCTGGCGTTCAGAGCAGTCACTCAGGGCCCTGTGCAGCGCCCGCGAGTGTGTCTGGATCTGCACACCAGGGGTGGGGTGTGTGCCAGGGGCTGGGGAGCCCGCAGTGGGCTCCAGAGACAGCCCCTGTCCCCACAGAGCGAAGACAGCCCAGTGGCTGGGACCCCAGGAGTGGCCTTGCTGTCACCTCTCTGGACATTCCGGCACCAGGCACAGCCGTCTTATAGGTTGTGCCTCATATCCCCGGCACCGTCAAGGATCCCTCCCTCTCCTGGGGACGCTTGCTGAGCCCCTGTCCCACGCCCAGCCCGGAATTGGGCACCTGCAGGGTTACAGAGGCACACAGGGACTTGTCCGCATCGGCTGGGTCCCGGGAGACTGTGGCCGCGGCACCAGAGCCGATGCCATGAGCCCAGGCAGTGGGCCAGCCCCGCCCCTCCCTCCCTGTGGCTCTAAGAGGGCCGGCCGACTCCAGCTTCAGCTTCTTCCTCTTCCAGTAGCTCTGTGGGCGACACCGCCCCAGGGATGGGCTGCAGGATCCCCCTAAGCGAGAAGGCGGCCGATCCTCGTTCCTGTCCCTTGGCCCGTCCAGCCAGGGCGGGGGTGGAGAGTGCTGGGGAGGATACCTAACTCCAAAAGGGATTTGCAGGATCCCAGAGGAGCTTTCCTGTATCCAGGGATGACTTCAGCCCTGGCCTCTCCGTGGCTATGTTCTTTGTTGATGGTCGCGGGCGGATAAAGCCTTGCAAGGAGATTTTGTACAAGGGAGTCTTCAAAAAGTTCCTGGAAAATGTGATTTCTGGACAGATTTAAAAATGCTCTTGTGATAAGAGAAACTTAGCTTTTCATTCATTTTCCAGGAACCTTTTCATTCATTTTCCAGGAACCTTTTGGGGCAGCCATCGATTACTCCTGGAGAATGCCAAACCCTGCAGGGAGTGGGGGCCCTGGGGGGGCGTGGAAGGATTTCCATCAGACCTGGGCTAGGCTGCGCCGGAGGAGAGAGGGAGAGGCCGAAGCGGAGACCCAGGATTCCCAGGAGCCTAGGGGCCAGGCAGGGGGTTCCCTATGGAAGTGACCTTGAGCCTCAGGGCTATGGGCACAGGTGCCTGGGTCCAGGCAGGAGGGGGGAGGAGTGGGGGGGCATCTCTTCCAGTTCTCCTTTTCCGCCCTCAGCCCACACCCAGAGCCCAGGTAGGGCCTGCCGGGGGCAGCCGCACTCTGTGAGCTTTGCCAGTTTGGGCCGGATGGGGAGGCACCAGGCGGGCGGTTCTCAAACTCAGTTGTCTCAACGCCCAGAACCCCTGGCTCGGTGGTCTGCCGAGGGGCCCGCGATCTGCATTTCTAGCACATTCCGGGGCCTGCGATGCTGCTGTGCTGGTGGAGGGAGTCTGACCCCGCCCTTCCTCTCCTCGCTGTGGGATCCGGGACGTGTCGTGTCCCTCTCCAAGCCTCAGCTTCCTCGTCTCTTCCACACCTGGGGAGGGATTGCTAGAGGGGCAGAAATGACACAGACCGTACTGAGCGGGAACTCAGCGCACGGGGCACAGAGCCTGGCTTCTCTGCCCTCCAGACCTGGGGTCCAGCCCTGTTCAGTGGCTAAGTGACCCGGGCAAGGGATCCGAAACTGCTTGCAGCCTCAGTTTCCAAATCTGTAAAACGAGCCTAGTGACCACACCTGCTGTGCCTGAGACCAGCAGCCTCACACAGCACAGAGCCTAGAACCCAGGAAACACAGCGAGTGGCAAGACAAGGTCACGGTCAGGACAACAGCAGCAGCAGTCATAGGTCACTAACCTTCAGGCCGGGAGTCGCTTGGACAGGGTTCCGGCAGGCGCTGTCCACTGAGGACGGAGCAGCAGAAGGGAGCCGGGAGGACGAGCTGGTCCTGGAGGCTGCGGGTGCCCCCGTCCCCCACCCCGGCCTCCGGCAGCTGCAGGGGGCTGCCAGGGAGCTCCACTCGCGTCCCTGCCCCGGGCAGCCATGCTGGGCGTGTGGTCCTCAGAGCCCAGCAGAGTCCCCGGCGAAGGCATCTCCGGAAGACGTGCGTGGGAGTGAACCAAGGCTCAGGCAGGCTGCAGGCCCGAGAGCCCACGGCGGCCGCCCCAGCCCGGGACCTGGGCTCGCCCTGCAAATGACGCACGTGGCGGAGGCCCCGGGAGGAGCCTGTGCCCGCCCTCAGGGAAAGCAGTCCACGCCTCGAACACGAGCTGGGCTGGAAGGGAGGCGGGGCCCGTGTGGACGGACTACCAGGCCCCGAGGTGGGTTTGACTTTTGCGTTTCTTTTATTCTTGGAAAAATCGGGAGTGAGGCTCAGGGACTCCCCAGAGGTCACTCGGCCGCGCTGGAGCCGGGAGTGGGGTCTCCAGGCTCCCGTCCTCTGTGCCAGGGGCTAAGTTCGAACCGAGAGAGACACACGGGCCCTGGAGATTTGAGAATGCTTTTTCTCCCTCAGCCAGAGCGCGAGAAAGAGCCCAGCGCTGAGCTGGCACCGCGGTGGGCGCTGCTCGCTTCATCTCCTTTACTCCTCAAACAGGCCTGGACCGGCAGGTGTGTCGGGGGCAGTTGCTGGCAGGGGCCCCGTTTCCTTGTTCCGGGCTGCCCAGCTGCCAAGGAGGGGCAGCCACCCAAGGCTGGGGATCGCTTCCTGCCTCCCTCCCTGTCCATCACTGACAGTCTGTTCCCTTCCTTGCTGGGGCCTCCCTCCCGCCTGCCTCAGGACCTTTGCATCTACCGCCTCCACTTGCCAGGTTCCCCGTGAAGAGTGACCCTGAGTTCATGCAGATTTGGTTCAGCTTTCCTCTCTCGCTTCAGGAAAAGCTTGCCTGACTCCCTGAGGTCAGTGGTCTCTGTTCTAGCTCCCTGTGGCCGAGGAGCAAACCACCCTCGGGTAGAGGGAACTGCTGCAACCCGGTGGTTACGGGTTGACCGGGCTCCACCAGGAGACCCTGGCTTGCAGCGATGGTTAATTCCTGGGACAGGGGCTGCATCGAAGGCTGGCCCGGCTGGCTCTCTCTCTCTCTCTCTCTCTCTCTCTCTCTCTCTCCTCTCTCTCTCTCTCTCTGTCTCTCCCTCTCTCGCTGTCTCTCGTGTGGCTGGGGGTTGATGCCGGCCGCTGGTCGAGCCCTCAACGGGGGCCGTGCCCCAGCGCTCCTGCAGGCCAGGCTGTGTGTGGTGCCGGCTCCTCCCAGCGTGGCGGCTGGGTTCCACGGCGGAGGGCCCGTGGAAGCTGTGTGCCTTTTGCTGATGTGGCCAGGACATCACACGGCCTCGCTTCCACTGCATTTTGTCCCTTAGAACTGAGTGATCTGGGCTGGCCCAGGAGGCAGACGCCGCCTCTTGATGGAGGCGGGTCAGGGGATGTGCTCCACCGTCCATCAGCAGGTGCACACACCTCTGCTCTTCTCACTTGCCTCTGTAACCAGCAGCCTATCTTTCAGTGGCGCAGGTGATGACTTGACGGGTGCTTGGATGCTTTGCTGGATACATCGTCGCCCGGCACCTGCTGCGTCCGCAGTGAAAGCCCCAGTGCCTTGGCACGTACCCGGCACAGTCCTTTGCAGCTGTTAATTCTCGTGTGTTTTGGAAATTGTTGCTCTCTGCTGGATGCCAGGCTTTGCGAGCAGGACGGGAGGGCCCCTGTTGTCACCGAGCTAGCGAGGGTCTGACACGTCCACGGAGCGGTGGGTGTTGTGATGCAGCAGGCTAAGCCCCACGCGGGACACCACATCCCGTGCCAGAGAGCCGGGGGCCGAGACCACCTCCATTTCTGATACAGCTTCCTTTTTAATGTTTTATTTGTTTATCTGAAATCCATTGTAATACAGAGAGAGGGAAAGACCCTCTAGTTCACTCCCCAAATGGCTACAATGGACACTTCTGGGCCAGGCTGAAGCCAGGAGCCTGGAACTCCATCCGGGTCTCTCACATGGGTGCCGGGGTCTAGCTATTTGGGCCGTCTTCTGTCGCTTCCCAGGTGCATTTGTAGGAAGGTGGATCAGAAGCAGCAGCCAGGATTTGAACTGGCGCTCCGATATGGGATGACACCGTCTTAACCCTCTATGCCACGAAGATGCTCCACTCTGCTTTTCAAAAAAAAAAAAAAGTCCTGTGGCCAGCATTGTGGTGTAGCGGGTAAAACCACCACCTGCAGTGCCGGCATCCCATGTGGGCACTGGTTTGAGTCCCGGCTGCTCCACTTCCTATTTGACTTCCTGCTAATGTGGCCTGGAAAGCAGTGGAGGATGGCCCAAGTGCTTAGGCCCCTGCACCCACGTGAGAGACCCAGTGAAGCTCCTGACTCCTGGCTTCAGATAGGCTCAGCTCTGGCCAGATTGGCCATTTGGGGAGTGAAGCAATGGATTAAAGATCCCCCCCCCCCCCGTAATTCTTTCAAACAAATAAAATAAACCTTTTTAAAATTGTTTTAAAGTTCATGGAAAGTGAGTATTGGGAAAAAACTATGCACAGATTGCAATAATTTTTTTTGCACCAAAATAAAGCTGTCTTTAATCCCATTTCTCCATGAACTTCAGAAGCCCTCTTGTCTGGTTCACCAGGTGTGTGCACGGGTGGGGGGCCTCGGGCAGGAGGACAGAAGAGAAAAACCCCCAAGTCCACAGGATAAATGGAAGGGAGTGTGTGCCGGAAGGTGAGGGCATAGTCTCGTGGGCTGACCAGGTAACCGAGTGGCCGTCTAGACCATGTAGACCGGACAGGAGGCGGCATCGACGCCGAGAGCCAGCTCAAGGGGAGCAGTGGATCGGGGAAGGTCTGAGGAAGAGCGTGCCCATCCGTGGGCATAGCGTGTGTGAAGTCCTCACGTGGGGAAGCACTCGGGTGCCTGCAGGGCCCGCGAGCTGAGTGCAGGAGGGGAGAAGGAGGGGAGAACCCGGGAAGGCAGCGCACACAATACTCAGGGCCCGCGGGCTGGGGAGGCAGCTTGGGATTTACTTATCTTAAGTGCAGCTGGAAGGAGGGTGGCATGGCCTCCCTCTTTACAGGGGCTGGCTCTGGGTGCAGGGGGAGGGAAGAGTGGAGGCTGGGGGGGCTCCGGGGAGGGGCAGGCGGAGGCAGGTTGACGGGACCCAGTGAGTCTGTAGGGACCCAGTGAGGCTGTAGGGGACGGAGGGGAGGCAGCCGCCGTCTGTTATCCCTGGCCTTCCAGAACGTTTGTGACCTCACGGAGAGGCTGAGGCTGCAGACGTGGCGTTCGCATGAATCCGAGGTTTGCCAGGTGCCATGGCCGTGCAGAGCGGATTGGCTGCTTTCCGTCTGGGGCGAGTGGAAGAGGAGGCCCAGCTCCCGTGCCTGGCAGAGCTGAGCGGCGGGCGCAGCAGGTGGAGCAGGTTCCCGCCATCTGTGCTACCTGTAGGGCTCTGAGCTCAGCCAGGCTGTGAGCACTGTGTGACCTTGGCTGCCCAGGACGTGAGTGAGGACTGTGGGCCCCCGCCGCGGGCAGCGTCCCCCGGAGTGTTCCTTGCTGTGCGGGCAGGGCTGATGCCCAGCCTGTGCTGTTGCTGTGATCCACGCCTCAGGGCGTTGGATGTGTGTGGTTCCCTGAGATTCCCTGTTAGGAGCAGGGCCTGAGGCCTGGCTGGCTCGGGCTCCTGGGAGCATCAGTAATACACGTGTGGGTCTCGGCCAGCCTGGCTCTGGTCCTGCGCACCATTCAGGGCCTCTCTTGTCAGTATGATCCTTGCCTGAGCAGATTTCTCATGCACGCTGCCCTCAGCTCCCCCATCCATGCAATGGGCTGATTCTGCCTTGCACGCCACAGCCCAGGCACAAGCTCATCAAAGCAGGCTTCTTCCCCCAGGGCGGAGTGTCTGAGATCTGTAAAATAGCCGTAATATTGCTGGCTTTTTAAAAATGTGGCTTTATTTGAACTACTGCCTTTCCCTATTCATAGAATCGGTTCATTCTTCCACTGATTTGTTTGTATTCAGCAAACGATAGAAGATTCTGAATTTATGCATACCTTAACGTATCAATACATGTTTCTTGATTTATAAAGCAAAGATTTACCGAGAAGGTGTGCTGGGGGCACTCTGGAGCCTGGGAGGTGAACGGGACACAGCGCTGGCTGCCAGGAGCCATCCCTCTGCTGGGGGAGGGGCACCCAGAGCCCTGCCTGCCCCTGCCAGCACCTGGGGGCTTCCCGCACACCCGATGCCCGCGCTCACCCTAGAGGGGAGTTTTGCTCTGTTAATTTGAGAGACAGAGAAGGCAGGGCTCCTATCCGCTGGTTCGCTCCTCCAGTGCCCACAAGGGCTGGGGCTGGGCCAGGCTACAGCAGGGAGCTGGCAACTCAGTCCAGGTCTCCCATGTGAGTGGCAGGGACCCAAGTGCTTGGGCCAGCACCATTGCCTCCCGGCGTCCGTGGTGTAGGAAGCTGGGATCGGAGCCAGAGCTGGGGTTTGAACCCAGGTGCTCCAGAATGGGATGTGGGCCTCTTAACCAGGGTCTTAGCCACCAGGCCAAGCTACCTGCCCTGGGGCTGAGTTTTAAAGCTGCCCCAGGTGACTCTCGTGTGGATCAAGGTTGAGACCCTCTGCTGCAGCCAGAGACACAGGCAGGAGGAGACCTGTGCCAGCAGAGAGAAACAGCAGGGGTGTGATGGCACTTTAGTTCCGGGTAGGCCCAAAGCTGGGAGACCTGGGTGTCGGAGGAGCGGCGAGGGGGTGTACACCTCTTCAGTGGAATGGTGCTGTGGGCGCCAGGCTGCACACAGAGTTTGGACCCAGGGAACCTCACGTGGATTCTGCACTCCACAGTGGGATGAAGAGAGGGAAGTGTGCATCTCAGCAGGGTGCTCGCTGGGCCCCTCGAGGCCTACTTCCTGGGTGCTCTTTTAAAAGGGATGTTTTAGAGTGAGATAAAAGGTGCCATCGTGTAGCACGATTCCCGGTAAAGTGTCCAGTTCCGGGGTTTCCATATAATCACCATGACGCGCTGCTCTGCAGGTTTGCCTGCTCTGCCTGTTTTGGGGGAGCCTTGGCCTCAGAGGTCTTTCCTCCCGCTGGGGGCTGCCTGTGTTGGTGGGCACCCCGACAGGTTTGTGCCCTGGTGGGAGGTCCTCAGGCAGGGCCCCCAGTCGCTGGGAGTGAGGCTGGGGGAGGCAGGGCCTGGGCAGGCAGGCTTGGATGCACGGAAGTATCTCTTGAGTGTGGCTCATTCCGCACCACCATGGCTGCAAAGCGGATGTTCTGGCTGGAGCAGGGTGACCAGGAAACCTGGCCATGGCCACAGGGAGCCGGTGCTGCGGGGAGAGGGAAGAGTGGAGCTGGCAGCTCAGGCTCGGGCCAGGCCATGGTCAGAGACAGTGTCTGGGCAAACGCTTGTGGTGGGGAAAGTGGGGGGAGGCAGGCTGGTGATCATCCCAGGCAGAGAGAGGACAGCCAGGCCTGAGGCCGGGTCGGGAACCGCTCTGGGCTGGGGGAGCAGGAAATTGCACCAGGGAGGCAGAGGTGAGGTGGGGGTCCAGGGGACACCTCACCTGCTCCTCCTCCGACCTTGTAGCCCGCAGGTGCCTGGAACAGAGCCGGTTTTCTACCCTGGGCTGCCGCTCCGGAGATTTCCACCATGGGGATGGCGCTCACACGTGTGCCTTGGGAGAGGCGCTGGCACTGGGTGGAGAATGGGTGGGAGAGGCTGGGGGGAGACCAGCCGGGAAGCTCCAGTCGTTGTTGGGCCACCGAAAAGGGCTGTGCCTGAGAGGGACAAAGTCACAGAACCCAGACACAGAGCCAGGAGGAGGATGGGGAGGGAAAGGTAGAGGCCGAAGGGCGGGGCTATGGAGATACGGAGTCAGCGCCAGCTGGTGTCTCCCGGGAGTTAGGGACCTGGCTGCTCTGCAGGTGCACCTGCTGTCACTGAGGGCTGCCTGGCGGAGGCGGCGGGGATCTGTGCCTCGGGTAGAGATGAGGATCCCCAGGAGCAGATGCAGGGTGGGGAGATGGTGGATGCAGGTGGTGGGAGAAACCGCACAAGCAGAGGTGGGCGACTGGGAGGGGGCCCTGGGCCTCTGGGGAAGCCGAGCGGGACACCACCTGTTAGGCACGCATGCGGGCCGCAGCGTGACAGGCATGGGCACTGTCAGGGTGGGTGGGTGAAGCCTAGCTGAGTGACGCACGGGTCCGTTCCCCTCCCAGGGGCCTGCGGGAGCCACACTCTGTGCTAGGCTTCTTCCTAAGACCGTGCCAGAATGGCCTTGTTTAGTTCCCCGCACAGCCCAGTTTATGGGGACTTGATTTATGCCGTGTCTCCGTCGTGTCCCTCTGTCTCTAAATATGGCCAGGCTGCGCACAGGGTGGGGTGGCGGCCGCCAGCCCTGCCGGTCGGCCTCTGGAGGTGCACCCAGTCGGCCCCGGGAGGAGGCCGCCTCGAGTGCTCGAGCGCCGGAGGTGGGGACTGCAGCCCGCGGGGGAGCTGCCTAGCTTGGGACCTGAACTGTGTGTGCAGGACACCCAGGGCTCAGGGGCCCCCCGTGCTCTCAGCCACGGGTTCTCCTTCCTCTCCCCTTCTTTTTTTTAAACTCCGCCCTCAGGTTCCCTGGGCTCCCTGCCCCACAATGGGCGGGGCCTGCCCCCCACCCTCTCCCCCTTCCTCACCTTGACCCGACTTCTGTCCCAGCAGGTGCTCTGGGTGCATTCGGAAATGTGGGGTGTCCGTTGCTTGGTTGCCACGTGACCGGGAGGTGGCAGCACGCCTGGCACGTGGTGGGCAGGGGCCAGGGTCGTCAGTGTCGCCCCCAGAGCACCAAGGAGGCCCTGCTGCGACCCCACAGCCTCCTTTCCAAGCAGCCCGAGTGCAGGCCCTAAGCTGGGCCCGTGCAGAGTCGATTCTGCCCACCTGGGGCCTCCGGGGCCTGCTGTGTCTGGTCCTCTTGCACCTTGGGTGATCCTTGGGGGCTCATCCAGGTGGACTCCTGAACCATTTGCCGAACACCTGCTCCTGCCGACAGCAGAGAGGTGCGCGATCGCAAGACCTGCTCCAGGGCCTTGGAGCACTGGCGTGCGCATCGCTGAGTGCCCCTGATGGTCACTGATGACCCCACCGCCCTGCAGGCCCCCGTCGGTAGACAGTGGTCCACTGCAGCCCCGAGCCCCTCCACAGGGCCTGCTGCCTGGCGCCTCGCTCGCGGTGCCTCCCGGCCCCAGGGCCCACGGTCATGACAGGTGATGTGTTGCCACCCCCAGAGTGGGCTCTGCTCCCTGCTGCTGAACACTGATGTTGCCCGGGGAGCGGTCACGCGCTGTCACGCGTCCAGGCTCGCGTGTCCAGCGGCGACGTTGAAGACTCCACATGTCTGTGGTCTCTGTTGTTGTCTCTTGTCTTTGCTTGGGTCCTGAGGGGCTCAGAGGTGGCGCTTTCTGGAGCAAGTGGTCTGGAAGTGAGGGGAGCAGGACAGGGCAGGGGGGAGCAGAGCGAGGCGCGGTCTCCGCTGCCATCTTCAGGGAGGCCCACAGGGAGCCGTGGGTGTGAAGGGCAGCCCAGGAAGTCTGCCTGGAGGCGGGGGCAGCGCTGTGGGCCTCGCGGTCAGGGAGCTGCTGGCTGTCCCCGGTGAAGGGGCCTGGGGACGCTGATGGCACCCACTGAACACTCCTCTTAGGGGCTGGGAGGCTGCCCACTGAGCACCGTGGCACCAGGAGGCTGCACCTGCTGCACAGAGACCCCCGTGCTCGTCCCACCACCTCAGAGACTCAGTACTTCCCTCGATTTCCTCCCTCCTCCCACCCCATTTCCAATGACTTTTTTAAAGTAAAAGTTTATTTATTTGAAAGTCAGAGTTACAAAGGGAGAGAGACAGACAGATCTTTCATCTGCTGGTTCACTCCCCAGATCACCACATCCAGGGCTGGGCCAGGCCAAAATCAGCACCCAGGGTCCTCCTTCAGGTCTCCCATGTGATTGCAGAGGCCCAAGCACTCGGGCCATCCTCTGCTGCTTTCCCAGGCCATTAGCAGGGAGCTGGATGGGAAGTGGAGCAGCCGGGACTTGAACCGGTGCCCACATGTGATGCTGGCTTTGCAGGTGGTGGCTTTATCCCACTACACCACTGCACCGGCCCCTCCACTAACCTCCTGTACTCAGCACAACAGAGGCTTGGGGAGGGCAGACAACTCTATGCAGAGGAGGACCTGTGTCCACGTGACCTTGAACCACACACGAATGGCTCCACTCCCTTGGGCCCCCAAGGCCAGGCCCAGACCCTGGACTCCTTCATAGTAAGAAACACAAAGGAGTCCCATCTGTCTCTGAGCACATCGGAGCCTCCTAACCAGCGGGGAAGCTTCTCTCCTGGTTCAGCTCCGAGATGCTTTCTGCCGGCCACTAAAGCCCTGTGGGATGGGCCAGCCTGATGCCTGGGGGCTCTGCTGGCCCCACCCAGCCCTCTCCATTCCGGGCAGGCATGGAGGTTTCCCCGGTGTGAGTGGGAGGTGGCGGCGGCCGGGTGATTAGTGCCCCTGTGCTGGAGGCACAGCCTCTAAGTGATGGGCAGATCCCCCTCCACCCTCCCTTCCGCCCTGCGTCCCTCTCCTCTCTCTTTTTCTGTTTTAAACACAGATCCCATGACTTACCCATCCTCCCCTGCAAGGGAACCCCACCCACCACTCCCCCCGGATGCTGGCTCACTCTGGCAGTCCTGTCCCCGGAAAGTTTCTAGATTCTTCCCGACAAAGATCTGGAGCCAAGTGGCCAACTGGGAGCAGCGTTTAGCAACGGCTGTGATGAAAAGACTGGGTGGCCATCGCCCTCTGTGAGACCCTGGGAGGGCATGGAGCAGGGGCAGGGGCTGGTTCGGCTTACACTCTGCCCCAGCCCTGGCTCCCTCGTGGAGAAGGGGCAGAGCAGGGGCAGGGCAGGTGTGGGGGAGGGGAGAACGGAGGGTTTGGCTGCTACCATGATGGAGGGAGGGGCTGGGAGAGACCCCAGGCTTCTGAACTGAGCAGCTGGGGAAATGGGTGGTTGGGGGAGCAGGAGTTTGAGGGGTGACAAAGGAAGGGTTTGGCTGTGGGCAGGTGCACTCTGAGCTGGGCAGGTGGTGGACCTGCGGACCGTCCAGGTGGAGACACGGGTCGCAGGTGGAGTCAGGAGGCCGTGCCGACGGAAGCTGGCATCTGGCTGGCGTTAGAAGCCCAAAGGCTGGGCGGGGCTTTCGGGGAGAGAGTATGGCTGGGGATGGGGCAGGGGCAGCAGCTGTGGGCTCTCTCTCTCCCAGCTCCAGGCTGGCCAGGGAGAGGCAGACGGGGGCAGCCTGGCAGGCGAGGGCGGCCTCGGGAGCTTAGAACGCTGCATGCGTCCGACTTTGCCTTTTCAAGATGGCAGCCTCTCTCCTCTCCTCGCTTCCCAAAGAGATGGATCAAGATGGCCCCATTCCACAGGCCGTGGCCTGGGCAGCTGCCCCTCGGAAGTGTGGGCACAGCAGCCACATGAGATACATGAGGGAGTTTTTGCTCTCCAGGTGCTTGGTGACCCCGTCCCCTGCCCGCCAGGAAATCTGGGGTGAAAGACCCATTGCTCAGGACTCCTGTGGGTTGGCGCTGGGGAGCAGGAGCCGTGCCGAATTGGCCCAAGGGCATATGTGGGCTCAGAGCCATGGCTGCATCTCACGGGGCTCCTGGGAGAGGCCCAGTGGCTCAGCAGAAGTCAGGGAGCTCTGAGTTTTAGAGAAGCAGTATCAGGCGTCTCCCGTAGGCTGAGTGACATCACCAGGAGGTCCCGCACCCAATAATGTAATCTCCCTGTCGTGAAATGTGTGGGTGTTCCCACGGAGACGAATCTAGGCCATGAGTAACACACTCAGCTCGGCTCGGATTTTGCTGCCAAATTAATTCTGGCATCAAGATAGCTCTTGGGTTTGGAAATTGCCGTACAGAGCTGAGGCCCTACACTGGAGAGGAGCCGCTCCTGAGCTCGCTGGAGCCTCCACAGTGGTGCTCCCCACAGTTCTTTAGAGACAAAAAAGGGGCAGGTGTTTGGATCGGCGGTTAGGACGGCACCGGGATGCCGCTTCTCATGTCACAGGGCCAGGATCGAGACCTGGCTCCTCTCCTTCTGACCCCAGCTTCCTGGTAGTGCACCCTCGGGGAGGCAGCAGATCATGGCTCAGAAACGTGGGTCCCTGCCGCTCACGTGGGAGACCTGGATGGAGTCCAGCCTCCTTCCTGGTTCTAGCCTGGGAGCATCTGGGGTGTGAAGCAGTGGATGGAAGGTCTCTCTACGTCTGTCTTTCTGTCTCTCTTCCTCTCAAATAAAATACAAACAAATAATTAAAAAACACAGATAGCTCCGCTCGTATGAAAGAATTGACACGTGATGTGGAATGTGTAGTATCTCACAACCGATGGCCTCCCTGGGATGTGTGTGTGTGTGTGTGTGTGTGTGTGTGTGTGTGTGTGTGGGAGGGTGTTCTCTAGGAATATAAGGAAATATGCGCTCTCGAAGGGTACAGAGGAAACTGGTTACAATAGTGGCTGCCTCTAAGGGGGGATCAGGGTATTGGGGCTGACTCCTAGGTCTCTATTTCCTTTTAGTGACCAGCTTCTAGAAGTCTCTAGAAGTTTCCAGGTTAATAATCAGATTGGATGGTTCAGGGGATTCCAGGATCGTGGCATATCAGCACCAAAAGAGCCTCTGAGACCCCGCCTCGTTTCATGGTGAGGGCTGAGACCAGCGCAGACAGGCCTTCCCAAGGCCTGGGGGGGCTGGACTGGCTGTTTCCGGTAGCCGTGGTTTGCCAAAGCAGATGGGGGTCGCACCCTGCCTGGACGAGGCCCCGTTAATGTCCTCCTCAAAGGAAGACGATGGCGACCGTGTGGCCAGCTGTCATGGGAAACACAGAGCACAGCAGGGCCTGGGGCTCAGGGCCCCGCGGGCTGGCTTGGGCACTAATGGGCGGCAGGGCCCCGTGGGCTGGCTTGGGCACTAACGGGCTTGAGATTCCAGGGCAGACTCCATCTTGAAAGACCGTGTGAAAATCCCTCCCAGACTTCTCCCTGGCCGAGACTTTTGTTCCCTTCCCCTGCCGCCCGGGTCCCGGTCCTGGAGGAAGCACCCTCGGTCTCACCTGCAGCTGAGTGAGCCTGGCGTCTGCCCGTGCAAGGCCGGGGAAGGCTGGGGTAGGGTGGGGACGCTCCTCGTCCCCACCTGGGCGGAGACTGAGCTGAAGACCCCAGGCAGTGGGGTCTTCAAACCAGACCAAGCACCAGCTGCACCTGCTGCTACAACCAGCCACAGCGGCCTCGGGTGGGGCGGGAGGGAGGTGGACTCGGTCAGACTGTCTCAGGGCCGAACCTCTGCGCCGCTGATCTCCCCTTGTGGCACTTGTCCTCACGACTGGAGATGGCGACAGTGACTCCCACGGCTCCTGACAGACCAGGAGACTTCATCCCATGATGCATCGTGGCTTGGCAGGTGCTATTGTCATGATTTCTTTTTTTTTAATTTTACATATTTGAGAGGCAAAAAGAGAGAGAGAATGAGAGCTCCCGTCGGCTGGTTTGCTCACTCCCTAGTGTTGAGGCTGAGCAGCCGGGTTTGAAGCCAGAAGCCAAAAACCCCACGCAGGTCTCACACATGGGTAGCAGGAACCCAACCACTTGAGCCAGCACCTACGGCCTCCCAGGGTGGCAACGACCGGAAGCTGGAGTCAGTGCCAGGGCTGGGAATGGAATCCAGGGGCTGCAGGCTGGGGGCGAGCATCGTAGCCACCAGTCTAAATGCCCACTCTGCTGTTACCATCATGTTTATATATGAGCAGATTAAGCATCCTCTTCTTGAAGATTTATTTATTCACTTGGAAGGTAGAGTTAGAGCGAGAGCGAGAGCGAGAGTGGGAGCTTTTCCATTTGCGGGTTCAATTCCCAAACGGCCAGGGCTGGGCCTGGCGCCTGAACTCCATGCAGGTCTCCCACGTGGGCCGTCTCCTGCTGCTTTCCCAGGTGCGTTAGCAGGGAGCTGGATCGGAAGCAGAGCGGCTGAACTTGGCGGCAGCTTAACCCACTGCCCCACAACGCCGACTCCCAGATTAAACATTCTTAATATAATAGAATTATATTTCTATAATTTATATAATTATAATATAATTACAATATAATTATAATATAAATATGTTGGTCATGAACTTTTCTGAAGCCATAGGCATTTGCTCATTTGTCCACAGATGATGGGTGACAACCACTGGTGAAGGTCAGGGTCCTCCTGGCAGGTGCACATGGCCATGCAAACCACAGGCACCGAATGTTTTGCCGTGGGAAAGTTGGTCCTGGTTAATGTCAGGGGACTTGGTGGTCCCCGGCGCCTGGCATCACACAGCTGGCTTGGCACTGTTGTACCTGGGAGAGGTCAGGGGGGCCTGCCCCGCCGCGTCTGCCCTTTCCCGAGGGAGCCCCGTTCAGAAAGGGGGCTGGGAGGCGTCTCCAGTGGCCTCTGAGAGGGCCCTATTGTTGGGTCTTCTGCGGGGAACCCGACGTGGTCGGGTGAGGCGAGGCTGGAGGACCTTCCCTGGGCGCACGCCCCCTTCTTCCACCAGAGAGAAATGAGCGTTTGTTCCTTGACCCCTGTCTCTGTGACACCCTCGCCAGCCATCAGAGAAGGCCAGAGGCCACCATTTCCTGGAAGAGATGTTGGCCTACCCGGCCCCTCCGGCCCTGGGCCCCTGGGCAGCTGAATGAGTTCTTTGTCCTTGGATTCAGAATGAACTGGACTGTGGGTGGCAAAGGCCCATTGTCTGCGCCTTGGCATAGCCGGCTACAGATACCTCGGCTCCTCAGACCCTGTTACCCACAATCCCCCTGCAGCCTCCGAGGAGCAGGGCTCAGACTAGGGGCGCTTGGCTTGGAATTTCAGGATGTTGCAGCCGGAAAGCCACCAAGTGTAAGGTCTTGGGTCGGCTGGGAAGGGAACAGCGCCCTCCTGGAGGCCGAGGGAGGTCCCCACTGTTGGCTGTGCCTGTGTGGGGTGCAGCCGTCTCCAGGTCCCAGGGTCCTCCCGGGTTCCCATGCAGCGTCTGGTCGTCACGGCTGGGGCTGAGCACCCAGGACGGCCCCCCAGCAGCACTGTCTGCCGAAGCAGCGGCCGCGGCCAGGCCACGGCTCCCACGGGACCAGAGAGATGCCTGAGGGCAAAGGGTTTGAGTGGCAGTGACGGAACCCAGACTGCGCAACCTTGATCTCTAGGGTGAGCTGAGGTCCAGGCAGAAATTCCCAGGCAGGTGGGGGCAGGTTGCCCAGTGAGACCCCTGCCCTTCAGACCGGCCGGGGTCATGGACATCACCCGAGGGTGCTGCCATGGCTGGGCACCCATGGACCCTGGACCCAGCCCTGGCCCCTGCAGTGACACCCACCCCACCCCACCACCCGTGGTGGCACTGGAAGCCCCCAGCCCGGCAGCTCTGGCTCGTGCCTTCCTTCAGCTCTGGGGCTTTGCCTCTTCGCCCCTTAGCGACCCCCGGTCTCCTCACCTGTACAGTGGCAGCAGTAACACTCCTGCCTCAGCTCTGCAAAGCAAAGCCACACATGTAGGGAGCACCCGAGGCTCTCCCTTTGCAGCCCGGGACGGCACCAGCCCCGGCTGCCTTTCTGGACAGGGGAACAGAAGGTTTCCTGCCCGACACTCTGGCTGAATCGGCCCGTCAGCCTCCCTGGAGGACACAAGTGCTCCGTGTCCCTGGTGGTCGGCCGCTGGCCACGCGGGGTCACGAGCGCTCAAGTCGGCCTCGTGCAGCTGGGGAAGGGCGTTTTAAGTTTGCTGATTTAATGTCAGAGTCAGGTGTCCTGGACAGTGCCTCTCGGGGCCTCGCTGGGATATTTTTTCCTCTTTAATAAAATGGTTCCGTTCCAAAGCCACAGACATTTCAAGTTTCTTTCATTTTCCACATCACTGAGCAGCAGTGACGCGTCTCAGCCTGGCGCCGTCCCTTTGTGGTCCCAGCCTGGCCGAACATCCAAGGTCCTTACCACCCAGCAGCACAGGGCGGTTCGGGAAGGAGCCATCGAGAGCACGGGGAGGTCCCCGGTGTCTCCCTGGGACCTGATCGCGTCTCTTACTTGGTGCGCCAGAGGCAGGCCAGTGACCCCGTGTCTGGGGCTCCTGTCGTGGACGCTGTCCGCAGTGGATGCCACCTGCCTGAGGGCTCACGCTAAGTCCTCGTGGGAGGCAGGAAGCCACCTGACATCCACAGAGCATCGTAGGAGCTGGGGTCTGCAAGGTAGTTAATACAGAGCCGGGAGAGGGGCGCCGTCCCACCCCAGGCCATGAGTACCCTCAGGCAGCTCTTGCTGGCGTCCCACGGCCTTGCGGGCTTTTTCGTGTTCTGGTTTCCTTGTTTGTAGCTAGGGCCTCCACACAGGTGAGTGTCTTAGTGAGGCTGTCTGTGTTTACATAGCGACTGTCAGCGGCGCAGGGCAGGGTCCGACGTGTGTGCGTGGCGTGGAGTGGACTCCTTACAAACGCGCTGATGAGTGACAGCTCACAGGCAGTGGGGCTGGGCTCCAGGGCTCCCCTAGAGCTTTCTGGACTGTTCTAGAGCTGTTGAGCACGGATCCGCTGTGCAGTGGTCGTGTGTGGCCCTGGGCAGGTGGAGGGGGCGGGGAAGCTGAGGATTTAGATCTGGGGAGGGAACAGAAAAAAGCACCCAGGGGCCAGGCCACTGAAAAGCAAGGCCTTGCCTTGCAGAGCTGACAAAGGGGCAGATGTGTCCCTCAGTCGCCACCAGCAGCCACCTGCTGGCCTCGGCTCCGCCCTGGCCTCCACCCACGACTTTGCCTGGCGTTGGGCACAGCCGTAGCCCTGCCGTGGAGACACGGCCAGTTCTCAGCTCCCCTTTCCCCCAGGCACAGGACGGCTGAGACGGTCGTTAATAATGCATTGGGCTTTTTAGATGCCCCTGGGAGCTGAGCCTCAAACAGCGCCCTCGACCACAGCAGCTAGGCCACGGCCGCCACGCCAGGCCCGTGCCCGGGACGCCAGGCAGAAATAGGGCAGCCGGTCAGGAGGCATAGACGGAAGGGTACACGGCTCCTCTCGCAGCCTCCAGCCAGGGGGAGCAGAGAGGCCAGGGTACGCCCGCTTCCTTCAGCCTGGCAGCCTCAGGGGCTCTGTGACACCCCGCAGGACCCCTGTCTGTCCCTCCCCACTCAGTGTGGCCCCAGCCCAGCTTCTCCTTTTAGCCATCTATGGGCACGCGTGGATTTGCTTGCTTAGTTGCACTGGACTGTGTAGCTGCCACACTCGGCCCTGGAGCCGGGTCGCGTGGGTTCCCAAACTCCCCTAGCGTAGTTGGGCAGTTTCACTTCACCTTGCCGGTGCCTCGGCTTCCCCACCTGCTCCAGCCCCATCCTTGCTCCCTGGAGGAGCTCCCAGCCCCCTGGCCTGCACTCACTTCCTCACCCACCCTGGGCCCCGTCTGACCTGGCCCGTGGCTGCCCCATGCAGGGGGCGGTACCTGGAGCATCACACCTGACCTAGACCAGACCTGCTTTGGGTCCACAGCCTCGAGCCTCACTTCTCTGCGGGAGGACTGACACAGTCCCAGGGGCTTGCACAACCCCCTGTGTCACCCACCCCTGCAGCCCACATTCCGGCTTTGCCTCACTGAGACCCCGTCTGGGACCCTCTGCAGGAGCCACCCCTATGACATGCTCACGGTCCTCATCCAGCTCTTCCCCGTCTCCTGGGCCACACCCACCAGCTCATAACCCCCTCCTCACTGCCCGCTGCCCAGCACTGCCTTCTGTGACACACACAGCGTGCTGGCCCTCCCCGCTCCCTCCCACAGCTCCTCTGCGCTGCCCCAGGGGCTCCCCATCCCACCCTGGAACTCCTGGGTGATGGTTCTCGGCCCCCCGTGCTTGACCATCAGCTGCAGCGCATGTGGCGGAGCTCATCCGCCTCCACCCTGGTCTCTTCCCCTCCCAGCCTTGCCTGTGGCCTCTCTGTGGCCTCCTGCTGGGGGCCTTGACTCTCATCTCCCACCTTGGTGACCTCCTCCCGTCTCAGGGCCGGCGCTGACAGTTCCCAGCTTTATGCCCCAGCTGAGCCCGCGAATCCACCTCCGTCTGCCTGCTCACCACCTCCCCACGTGTGTGCCAGGAATTTCAAACTTGACTCCTGACCCATGCGCCCTGCAAGGCCAGCCGGGGCCCGTCTTCCCGGTCAGTGGGTGGTGGGCACTCAGCCCTGTGTCCTCGGGGTCGCGCATCGCTCCTCTCTGCCTCTCACACCCTGAGCCACACGTCGGAGAAAGCATTCCTGGGATCTGACCTTTCCTGGCTCCCGCCACAGCTGGTCCGGTCTGAGCCACCCCATCTCTCTCCCAGGTTTCAGCAATGTCCTCCCAGCCGCCTTTTCCCTTCCCACCCACGCCCCACCCACCCCCCCGCACACACATACACATACATGCACATGGACGCACACATGCACACACATGCACCTGCACATACCTGCACATGTGCACGCCACACGTGTCCCCGCAGAGTCCTTTCTGAATGTGAGGGGCAGTGCCCACCTCCCGCTCCCAGGACTCTCAGTGCTCCTGTTTCTTGGAACTTCTCATGGCCTCCAGGCCGCACGAGCTCATCTCCTGACCCAGGCTGCTCTGCTTCCTGCCCTCAGACCCGCCAGGCCGGGATCCCGGCAGGATGAACTCCCTGGCCACATCTCCCCCTTGGCTCAGATGTCACCCCGGGGACTGCGCCTGCCCAGCCGGCCTCGCCCTGAGACCCCACCCCCCGCACCCTCAGCTGTGGAGTCCAGGACACAGCAGTGCCCAGGGAGAGGCCTCAGAAGGTCAACCCTTCCCTCCGAAGGGCAACGAGACCGTCCTGGAAGCCCCAGCCGAGTTCCCGCCTGCTGTCAGATGAGTTTGCGTGACCCCTACACGACGTGAAGGTGCATGGGTTGGAGCCACCAGGCTTGGCTGAGGGCAAAACCCACCTCCTCCGCCAGCCCTTTGCTCCCAAGCCTGGCCTATGGGGGGAGGGGAGGACGCAGGAGGGGAGTCAGGGTGGGCTGTGCACAGGGGAAGGCAGGGGGCTCCTGGGTTGCTTGCACTGTGCAGCTCATTGAAGCCCTGCACCAGCCCAGTGGAGGAGGCTCCGCTGCTGCCCGCGGCTTAGAGTGGACAAAGCCGAGATGAAATCTAGCAGATCGAATGACTTGCCGAAGTCAGACTCTTTGGGTTAGAACTGCAGGTCCTTCTGATTCCAAGCCAACGTGCAAACCAGGGCGCTGCTGTGGTGCCCAGTGGATGCCGGGGGGGGGGGCCACAGGGCAGGGGAGGACAGGAGGGGGGTGGGGGGCAGAGGGGTGGGAGGGAACAGCCGCACATCCGGCACCGCTGGCCTGGCTGTGGGGCTGAGAGAGGGAACAGAGGGTCCGGGTCTGGGCCTGAGGCTGGAGGAGGGCTGGGCAGGAGGCCCCACCCACTGCTGGAAGCAGCACAGGGCCCCGGTGGTCTGGGTGGGGGCCACGCTGGGGGAGGGGCGATGCTGTACCGAGAAGAGACGGGGGCGGGGGCTGTGGAAGCCACGGGTAGAGCGGGGAGGGAAGGGGAGCCCCATCAGCGGAGACGGGGTGGTTGGGCCCCAGCCCGCAGCACAGGCAGGCCCTGGGCTCACCTGGAGCCACAGGTGTGTTCTTGTTCCTAGAACGGGGGGCTGACTTAGAGGTCACTGCGAAGCACCACGGTCTGCGTTTGTACTCGTGGTTTTCCAGGCAGCCCACGTCCTCAGGCCCTGTGGAGTAAGATGTGCGTGGGCAGCCCCACACCCACGCCGACCCCTGGCACGGGCCTCCCCGTGGGCGCCCTGTGCCCGTGAACGGCCGGCTGGGGCTGGAGAGTCAGTCCCTTGTATACTGAGACAATGGGGCTCTGTGTGGGGGCGGGGCGCCGGCCTTGTCCTTCCCTGGTGGATTCTGGGTCAAGCGGCTGGCAGGGGCGGGGGCTGGGGCAGGGGGGCAGGGAAGGGGTCTTTGACCCCTGAGGCCCCACAGCCTTTGGGACAACGCAGGGCTGGGAGCCCCAGGGCCGCCCTGGGCAGCCTCAGGCCGCTGCTCCCCTTCTTTGATCTTCAGTTTCCTCCTTTGGGGGGGTCCACAAGCAAGCTCTGCCCCTCCCCCAGGATCTGGCAGAGCCCCTGGCCCCCAGGGTGAGTTTTAGGGGAGCTCTCGGCTGCCCCTGTCCAGGCAGATCCCCAGGACGGAGTAGGTGTGCAGAGACAGACCCTACCCACCCTGGGGACCGACTGTGTCCTACAGTACCCGGGGCCTGGTGGTGTCACCAAGGCAGAGAGATGCCGCCCAGCCCAGTCTGTCTTTCCCACTGGAAAGCCTGGACTTGGCCTCTGTGGAGTGGGAAGGGTGTTCCCCGACAGGAGCCCCTCGAGGGAGCCTGGCGACCCCCACCGCAGCAGCCGTGCCGTCTGCAGGGCTGGGAGCTGGGCAGACAGAGCTGCAGGGGCAGCTCCGCCCTGACCTCAGTTAAGGCCGGTTGAGCGCTCCCACTGCAGAGAGCACTCAGGCAGCCTGCGCCTGGTCACCCAAGACTTGGAACATGAGGACAGCGGCTCGCCCACGGGGTCCCCACAGCGCCCGCCCCGAGGCTGCTCCCAGCGACAGGGAGTCAGGCCGGCAAATGCCAGCCTCTTCAGGTGGCCACACACAGGGCCGGGGGCCAGGATGGAAACGTGATCTGGAACGTGGCCTCCGCACCCTCCCTGCACACGGCCCCCAGCTTGCTTCTGACCTACTTGCCACTCCTCTGGCTCATTCATCCCTGGCCAGTTCCCTCCTGTCACTCAAACGTCTCCTGGGTGTGGCTTCTCTGGCGCTCTGACGGGCCAGTCTGGATGTGTCCAGATGGCCGTAAGGAATGTCGCAAGGCCTCTTGGCTGTGTGGCCTCAGTTGCCGCACTTCCAGAACCGGCTCACCCTTGGGCTGTGCACCACGGGGCCTGCCGGCGTGCAGTGAGGGCGGTGCTGAGCAGTTGGCTCCACTCCCAGTGCCCCCAGGAGCTGCGTCTGCTGACTCATCCGATGATCACAAAACCCCCCGGGGGCAGATGCTCCCCAACTTGTCACGTGCACAAGTCGGGTCCCGCTACTTCTCCAAATACCGCGATCTCTTTTCCGTGTCCTGGGGGGCACTTCCCGCCATGAATAATGACATTTCTGTGGCATATGTGTTATTATCGGCTCGCGCACCTGTCTCACCTGACTCTCACCATGCCCCGACTTCCAGGGCAGGCTGGGCCCTGCCTGGCGTCTTCCTTCCCACGCCAGGAGGGGCTCTGTCTCAAGGCAGCTCGCGCACCGCTTCTTTCTCATCTCCCTCGGGGATGACCGTCTTCTGTTGCTTGATGTCCGCTGTTTGGGGCGTTGGGTGTGTTGTGGATGTCTCGGGAGGGAGGGCAGGTCTGGCCCCTGTGCCTCCATCCTGGTGGGAGCTTCCCATGGTGCATCTCTTAGCAGAGAAAGCAGAAGCTGGGGTCAACAGAACTGAGCCCGTTGCTCTGTGTGCCAGCGCCGTCCCCTCTTGCAGACGCCACAAGTGTTTACTGCAGACCGCCTGGGGAGGGCTGGGGCCGCGGCCCCTGAGATGTCTTGGGTCAGCGCCTGCCTTTCTGTCATGTTGCAGAAGCTCGGCTGGAGCAGGAGGCGGCAAGAGGGGAGGCAGAGAGTGCCGGCGGCCAAGTTCCCTCCCGGGGCTTGGCATTCTCGCTGCCTGTCTTCCTGTCTGACCACCTGCCTCTCATACATCACAACCCTCACCCCTGAACCACCTTCGCTCCCGTGGACTGACTTCGCCTAGCACATTAGCATATTCGCTTGTCTCATCTCCTGGAGGCCGCCGGCTCCTTGAGCGAGACGACCAGGTCTTCATCAGCTTTGTGCTGAGCCCCGGGGCAGCTGGCGCCAGGCCTTGTGAGAGCACAGCTTGTGTCGAATTCATCTTTGGACTCCCAGCTCCTCGTACACCGCTGGGCACCAGGGATGCTCAGCATGTCTGTGGTGGACAGATGGAAGGACGGACGGACGGATGGACGAGCCCCTTTGGGATGCCTGCATCTCATGACCTGTCTTGGCACCTGTGGAAAGAAGTACTGGCCACACCCAGGACACAGGAAGGAAATTCAGGACCAAGGCCTCAGCCTTGGTCCCTTCCTGCTTCTGAGGGTCAGTCTCTGTCCTCTTGTTGAAGTGGCACCCCCAGGCCTCCCCCGGCTCCCACATGCTCCAGCGGCCCAAGCCAGGCTAGATAGGGGTGCGTCCTCGGAACTCAGTAGCTGGTTTTCTGAGAAAAGCCCGGTGTATCTCTCGCCTTGGCTTCACTCTCCTCCCTCCTTCCCGTCTGTGCTGGCCTCTTTGCCCACGGAGTGATCAGTGCCCTGCTGAGCTCTGCGGGCGGGGCCCTGGGCAGAAAGACAAGGGCGGCTCAGGGCCTTCACTTTCCATTATGTCTGAGAAGGAATCGGAAGCAGAAAATTCTCACTTCATTAACAGAGAAGGGGCGGAGGAGGAGCTGGCACATCGAGGGGGCTGTACCAGCTAGCAGGCCCCCGGTGTGGCCTGTCCGGTGCATTGTCATTAACAGCCACAGCTGCTGGGGTCCCTCCTGTGGCAACCAGGGACAGCCCCTCAGCCCCTTATCTCCAAGTGAGCTCCTGGAGGGCTTGCGGTCCCGGCTGAGGCCACACTGGCGGGACCTGCCCAGAGGTGTGACAGCCTGAGGCAGCGCCACAGAAGCCAAGATGCCCCCTGGGCGGTGGAAGTGAAGAGGCGCCATGGGGTGGGGGTGGGGGTAGGGGGCTTGGGTGACCGGGGTTCCTACTCTGCCCACACTGGCTGCCGCCGAAGGGAAGCTGGGGGCCCCCATTTGCAGCACTGAGTCTCCCACTGCAGGGACACCCCTGAGGACAAGGAGTGGGTTTGGTGTTTCACCGGGAACAGCACTGAGCAGTTTCCTCCCGGGGAAGACGCGCATCCGGGGGACCCTGACTCCCCTCGTCATCCAGTTCTCTCCTGCTCTGAATTCTCCGCTCCGTAGCTTCTCTGTGTCTCTAAACACCTGACACTGCCCTGGCTGCAGCGCTGATTCTGCCTGGCTCGGAGCCCCTCCCCACGCCCCCTCCCTGGGGACCTTGCCCTTGTTAATGGGGTCTGAGCGCCCACCCGTTCCCTGGGAAGAACCAATGGCTTCCTGGATCTCCTAGTCCGGCTGCAACAATCGGGTACCACTTCAGGAGCCACGAGCTTCCCCATCTTCTCTCCTTCCTTCTGCACAGTGAGACAGCGGCACAGGCACCCAGTGAGTCAGGCACTCCCGTAGGGCCAGGAATCCCACCCCCAGGGTTTATCTGGGACAAAGAGGAAAGCACACCTACACCAAGGCGTGTGGGACGTGTTCACAGCGGCTTTGCGACCCTGGGAGCAGCCCGGGTGTGCACCTGCGGGGACCAGACTGGCACCGGATGCCGCTCAGCAATAAGAAGGAAGGAACCACTGGACCACGCACCGACCTGGGTGAACTCAGAATCACTGTGCTGCTAAGGGAAGCCAGGCAGCAGAGCGCACGCTCGCGATTCCACTTAGCAGACGTCAGGACCCAGCCAGTCTGATCCACGGCTTCAGAAATCAGAACAGTGGTTGCCTCTAGGGTGGTTTTTTTTTTGAAGGTTTGCTTTCCTAGTGCTCTTCAACTACTTGTGTCCTTTATTAAATTCGTTTTCCCATTTTTATTTAGTTTCATTTTGTTTGACAGTGAAAGAGAGAGATTGTTCATACCCTGGTTCACTCCCCAAATGGCCAAAGCAGCCTGGGCTGGGCCAAGCCAAAGTCAAGACCTGGAACTCCACCGCGGTCTCCCATGGGGGCGAAGGGGACCCAGGGTCCTTCCCGGGATGTGCATTCGCAGGCAGCTGGACATGACGTGTGGTAGCCGGGTCTCTGTAACCCGGCGCCCTGATGAGGGAGGCAGGAGCCCCAGACAGTGAACGTGACCGCTGTGCCCAGCACACCCCAGGCGGGGATTGCCTGAGAAGAGGCACAAGGAACCTTCCAGGGCCTGGAAACGTTTTGTTACAACAGAGGGTGGTGTCCACGTTTGCCAAAGCAGATCAGACAGAACGGCAGAGGGGTGCACCTCCCTGACGCCGGTCAGTCCTTGGAGATTACGGTAATAAGGAAGCCATTCATGTACCCTTTGGGAGGTCATCCCTCAAGGGGCCTGCTACTGAGTGGACAGAGACCAGGGCGAAGTTGGAACCCTTTTGTGTATATTCACACCTGAATGACCTGCCAGAGCCACAGCTGTCTGTCCATCACCGCTGCTTCCTCCCTCCCTCAACTCCCCCCGCCCATTCCTTTCACAGTTCTGGGCACGGTGGTGTCCGGGCTGCACTGTGGGATCCTGGGCCTCTTCCGGGGGGGTCAGCGGGCTGCATCTACACCTCTGCTTCAGGTACACCCAACGCAGCGTGGACCAAGGCGAGGAGGACAAGTTCAACCCCAGGCCCTCCGTGGATTCAGTACCCATGGGAGGGGCCGGGGGCAACCAGGGTCAGCCTCATTGTCAGAGACAACACTTCTCCAGATTTCGGCCGTGCCCACAGGAAGCTGAGATGGCCCAGGTGCCCACCACATGGGCAGCTCCCAAGAAGGGAGAGAGCCGCCTCTTGCGAGAAATGAGCTTAAGAGCCGGAGCCCGCCCCGCCCCCCTCCCTCCCCCCCTCCCACAGTGTCCCCTGTGAGCCCTGCTGCCCACCCCCACCTGCGCAGGAACCGGATCTAAGGCCTCGACTGAGAGAATGAGATGCTCTGTTATTTTTCATGGGGAATTAGACCTGACCCTGCTGGCCGTTAGCTCATGCCAAGAGAGGATGGATGGCCGGGGCCCGGCGCTTAACCCCTGTTCTGAGCACGCCAGGCCTGGCTGGAGGCTCTAGGGGGAGCAGCCTGGCTGGGGGCCAGCCATGACGTCACCTGCTGCGGGTGGGGGTGGGGACGGCAGGGAAGGTCAGACAGGCTTCAGCCGTGATGGATGGCGGTGTCTGTCACGGCCGCCAGTCCCACCTGCACGGCGAGCTCGTCCGGGGACACTCCCGCTGCCCTGTCTCTGTCTCTTGCAGCTCCCAACTCTACCTCGTGCCCGGCCGAGGAGAGCTGGTGGTCGGGGCTGGTGATCGTCATCGCCGTGTGCTGTGCCTCGCTGGTGTTTCTGACCGTGCTGGTCGTCATTTGCTACAAAGCCATCAAAAGGTGAGTGCCCCCCCCCCGCCCCCTGCACCAGCTCTGAGCGCTGCCAGGCTCCCCCAGCTGGCCTCCGGCTCCGCTGCCCACCTGGGCTGGCCGTGCCCGTAGATTTTGCTAAGGACCGCTGAGCGCTTCGGGAGCAGAAAGCAGGCCTGGGGAGCCGCCATCCGCGCTCACCCGAGACAGCAGCTCCGAGATGCGCCGTGTCGGCTGCGTTGATTTCTCCTTTGCTTCTCTTCTCTCCTCTTTGCTGGCCTGGTTTAAAGCTCCTTTCAGACATGAAGCCCCCATCGTTTTTAGGAGTTTGATTCCACAAGCATTGATGAGCATGGTACATATCAGGCCCAGTGCAGCCACACACACACACAAATTAAAATGTCAAAACCCTCCAAAGGATACCAGGACTTGTTAACAACACAATGTCTCAAGAATTTTTTTTTAATTCCCTGGGGCCTAAAGTCAACAGGTCCACATTGAGAACAATCAAGCACTTGGAATATTTAACATTACTCTTTTAATTTCATTTGCATAATTCAGAAGCAGAAAGAGTAAAGTCACAAGTGTGGATCAGGTACAGGGGATGGAGGGCCGTGAAAAGTCAACAGCCCGAGTGCAGCCCAGGCAGGGAGAGGGCACAGGGCACACGAGTCGGGGCCTGGGGGTGACTGCGCCACCCGGGACGGGCCCCACCCTGAGCCTGTGCCGCCCCGCCCAGAGCCCCCTGTGCTTCCAAGGCTCACGCTGCAGACAATCTCCACAAACAGCGACAAGGGAGCAGGGCACGGCTGTCTAGGGCAGCACCCGGGCTGCCCCTGGGCTCAGATCCGCCCGTCTTCCCTGAGCCACCCCTGAGTTGACTCCATTCTGCAGACGAGGAAACTGAGTCCCTAAGGAGTTAGGGAGCTGCCCAGAGTGACACCATCATGGACAGCAGAGTCTGATCGGAGCCCCGTGTCACCCACGTCAGCTCCTTGCTGGGCAGAGAGCAGACCTGGCCCTTCCCGGCTGCCCGGTCTTGGCCGTGCAGTATGGGGACTGTGGTGAGGCGTGACTGTGCCCATCTGAGACCAGCTGACAGACAGAAAGGCACTGAGTGGGAGTGATTTGTGGGTGCCAGACCCCCTCCCCGGCTAAGGCCCAATCCATCGATGGCAGAGGTGGCGGAGGCTGCGGGGGGCCAGATGGCAGCAGGTGGCAGCCCGTCGTGAGCACCCAGAGGGGTCACGGTGAATTCTAATGTGGATCACACAGTACTTGAGCTGAGAGCTGGGGTCCTGGCGGGGGGGAGGGCCCGGGATGGGGAGGGTCCCGGGCACCTGTGCGGGGCTGCACGGGCTGGCCCCAGGCTGAGCGGTTGATGGTTGAGGAGGCGCTGGGGCTATTAAAGGTGCCTGAGGAGGAGGCGGCTCCACCTGGGCGTGGCTGCCAGCCCCGAGGACCCCACCCCCAGGCATCAGCATCAGCTGTCCTTACAAAAGTCACCCGGGGCCACCTGTGCCAGTGCCTGCCCCCCTGGGAAGGGCGCTGCTCCAGGGGACAAAGTCTCAGCTCTCACTGGCTGCCGCCCCGCCCCTCAGGGCTTTGAGAGGAGCTGCCTACTGCCTGGGGGGGCAGGGCTCCTTTCTGGGATGGGGAGGCATGGGCGCCCCCCCCCCCCGAGATGTGGGCCAACCCACCGAAGGGCCCAGCACCCTGGCACAGGAGGCCAGGCAGGGGAAGAAAGGCAAGGTGGGGACCTGGTGAGGGGCTGCCACCAGGATCTGCGTTCTTAGCTGTGCGTGGTTGCAGGTGCAGCCCGACCAGGAGGGTGGGGTGGGGCCTGACCCCGGGCCAAATCAGAGACTGGGGGAGCAGGGAGGGAGGGAGCCAGCGGTGCAGAGGAAAGGGCCCAGACCGCAGGAGTGCCCCCGGGGACCGGTGGAGGCAGACACAGCCCTGCCTGGCCCTGCAGCTCTCCCCAGAATAAGTCCAAGCCTTCTCGCTCACGGCCGATGCCATTTGGTCAGCAGTCGGTCAGAAACGTGTCTTTTCTCTCCGAAACAAAAGCAGCCCACATCTCTGCAAAACCATCCGGAGGGAAATCCAGTGATAAACCACGCTGTTAAAACAGAGCCTCCTACAGTCTCCAGCCTTCCGGGAGCACTTTCCCGGGGTCTCTAAATGTCCCCAACACCACCCTGCCCCCGTCACACCAGCAGCCCTGCCGCTAGTGAGGGTGCTCCGTGTGTCCCTGGCAGAGGAATTGGGCCAAGGGAGGTTTCCCGAGAGAGGGCAGGTGACCAAGGCGCACCTCACTTCCCGGCTGCCTGTCCCCTCCACCCTCTGCACTGCTGTCTGGTGTCCCCGTCAGGCCTCAGCATAAGGTCCCTTCCAGCCCTGGGGCCTCAGGGTGGCAGGTGCCAGACCCCCACTGAGATGGCTGCCGTCTGGGCTGCCCCTGCCCACAGACCCTCCCTCAGGGGTCTCCACCCCCCAGCAGCTCAGGAGCATAAGGGGCAGGCCCCAAGGCCGAGCCAGTTTGGACAAGTCCCTGTCTGAGCCCTGTGCATAACCCTCAGACCGTCCTGCAACAACCCAGACAGAACACACGCGGCGTGGCTGCCGGGCCCTGTGCCTCTGCTGCAGCGGGTGGCGGGGCCAGGTTTTGTCTCTTGCATGAGAAGGAATTCAAGGACCAGACGCAGGGAAGCAGGTTTATCTGCACACAAAGTGTTCACCCTGGAAGGAGGGCAGCCATGCCCTGGAGAGAGCTGCGCTGTCCCAGGCTCAGGGCCGTCCGTTCATATCATCTGGGGGCACAGAGGGTCCAGTCTGCAGTCCAGTTTGGTTGAATATTCTTAAGGGGTGGGCTCAAGTACTACCTATCTCCCTACTCTATTTTGGAGGTCTCGGAAGTGTCATGGCGTCAGGTGCATGATGGGAGTAGGAGTGTCAGCCATGGTAATTTTATTATAATGACATGATAATGAGCTTGGGAGGCTGGTGGCAGCCTGGTTGGGCATTTTCGGCCAGTGCTGGTTCTGAGTACCAGTTTCCTGGAAGCTACAATTGTCTGCTGCCTGGGAAGGGGGCATTTGGGCAGTGCGGGTGGGGGCTGCAGCCCAGGCAGGGAGGGGCCGGTGGCCCCAGCTTCTCCTCGCTGGTGACCTGTGTCACCTCCGAGCTCGCAGCTCCCAAGGAGGTTGCGAGGAGCTGCCAGGGAGAAAGCGTTGGAGACGCAGGCACAGGTGGTGACTGAACAAGGAGACCAGGGACCTGGGCAGAGTGCGTGGTCGCGTGCCTGACCACTGCCACCTGGTCCTGGAGGGAGAGGGCTGGGGGCCGGAAATTGGGCCACGGCTTCTCACAGTGGCACCGCCAGTGGTCAGAAAGTTTTTCTCTGACTCCTCACCAAGTCTGGAGAAGGCTGCAGTCTGGGGGACTCTCATGTGAAACTGTGTCAGGGCTCATGAGCATGTGTGTGGGTTCATGTGTGTGGGTGCGTGTGGGTGTGTGTGGGCTCACGTGCATGTGTGTGTGTGGGTTCACATGCGTGTGTGCAGGTGTGTAAATGTAGTCATGTGGATGTAATGACATTTCAGTGACAGGCCGTGGACTCGGCATGTGAGAGGGTTTCATCTGGTGATGGTGCACTCCGTGACATTTGCAGAACGATGGGCTCGCCCGATGGCACCTTCCGTAGGTGTGCCGACCTCATCCAGTGAAACGTGACCGTGTACAGGGAGGTCTGGGGGTGAGGCGTGCATGTGTGTGTGCGTTGTGTATTCGCACATGAGTTGTGTGTATGGGTTAAGTGATGTATAGGGGTGTATATGCTTATCTAATGGGCGTGTGTGTGTGCATTATGTATTTGCACATGAGTTGTGTGTTTGGGTTAAGTGATGTATAGGGGTGTATATGCGTGTGTGTGTGTGTGTGTGTGTCCGGGGTGTGGGTGCGTCAGGGCGGGCAGTGAGGAGGACGAATGCCGTTGGTTGAGAAGAGTCGGGGTCTTTGGCCGGCCTGTGGCTGACGGCAGCCCTCCCCAGCCCCCGGTCCCCTCACGTGGGGCAGCCGGGCAGCCGGGCAGCCGGCAGCCCTCCCTCCTCCGGCTCCTCAGGTGGTTCTCTGCCCGGGGCTCCGCCAGCAGAGCCGCAGCTGAGGACGTAAGCTGTCACATCACTGTCAGCGAGGCCCAGAGGGGTGCCCAGGCCTTGGCCCTGCCTGTCCAGCCAGCGATGCCGGTTTAGGCTCGGTCCCTGCGTGAGCAGAGAACGTGGGGAACCTGCTGCTTGCCTCGCCCACCCGCCCACAGGTGGGGTCCTGGGAGGGGCCACGTTCCTGCGGATGAGAATCCTGGGCACAGCATGGAGAGGCTCACCTACCTTTCTCTTGGTTTTAGGAACCATGCCATTTAGGCGCCCTCGGTGGCCACGAGGGCCGGGACCGGGGCGGAAGGGCTCTCTGTGGCTTCACGGGACCACAGCCACGGAGCCAGGCTGGGGCCCGCAACACTGCCATTTCTGAAGCTCGCAGGCGCGTGTTAGGTAGGAAGTCTGCTCACTGCAGAGCCTGGCTGCCAGGGTAGTGGAGCGGCTCCCACGGACCCTTTCGGCAGCAGCGCTGAGAGCTGCCAGCACTTACTGGGCGCTTACTGTATACCCGACGCTCGACTAAGCACTTGACCCATATTAACATGTCTAATCCCCCCATCCAGCTTATGGAATGGACACTGGTATTGTGCCCATTTTATAGGCAAGGAAACTGAGGCATAGAAACATTATATGGCTTGCCCAAGATTTCATAGCCAGAAAGTGGCAGAGGCCACTTTAGCTGAGTTGTGACATCTGCCTCCTAGCTCGGGGCAGGGTCTCCCTGAAGGCAGTGCCTGTGCAGGGATGCGGGTGGGTGTGTGGGGGGAGGCACCTCCCGCTCTCAGCGCTATCTGAGCTTGGTGCAGCCCGGGGAGGCTTTGGGAGGGGGTGGGCAGCTGCGCAGGGAGCAGAGTGGTTGGGGACCCAGCTGTGCTGGGGGAGGGGAGCATTCCCTGTCCTCATCTCGGGGAGCCCTTGGGACAGGGCACATCACACACAGCCCAAGGCACCTTTGCCGGGAGGAGCCCTGCCCGGACCCCCGCTGGCTCTCGGGTCCAGAAGCTGGAGCAGCCTAGGAGGCACCGGGACCACCTGCTTCCACACTTCAGAGCCACCCCCTCCAGTAGGCCTCCCCAGGAGTCCCCCAGAGGGGTCTGACAGCAGTCTGGCTTTTAGGATCTTCCCCCTTTTGCAAAGCAAATCCTGCTGCCTTCCCCCTTCCCTCTTTCCCCTCAAAAGAGCAGAAATCTTGCTCCTCCAGGATTTGCCCCTCTAGAGGGGAGCTCGTGCCCCCTTCGACTCCTCTCTGCCCTCCCCTGCACCTGCTGACCCCGCCCCACCTGCACCTGCTGTGGTGGGTTCTCCAGACTACACCCAAGGTTGAATGTCGACCCTGTAGGAGTGCAGCGTGGGCTTGGGCCTCGAGTGTTTAGCTGTTAAGAGTCTCTGGTGTCCTGGTGCTGATGTCCGTTCTGCCCCTGGATATTGATGGTAAAAGCAGGAATCCCACCTGAGTCCCTCGGCCTCCTGGTGGGGCAGCAACAGGACCTCGATATAAGGAGAAGCGCCCGCCCCAGCCTCCTAGGCTCTGCAGACCCGCGGTCACGCCCACCCAGCAATATCAAGTGGCCTGAGCTCTCTGGGAAGGGGGGGGGGGCAGGCGGGGGGGCTGCAGGGGACCAAGGGAGAGGAAGGCTTGGGGCAGAGAGCTGGGCTGCAGAATCCATCATTTCCCTGCCCATCTATGGGGAAGCGTCTGCGGGCAGCCACCTGGGTGGGCCTCTTGGACCCCGCACGATGAACATGTGGGTTAGAGAGAACGGGCGGGCTTTCTGGGGCGCTGCAGGATTTCCAGTGCTTAGCTGTGGGGGTTGGGCCGTAAGCAGTGCTGCTTTGAAGGAAGCCGGCTGGAGCAGGACGCAGTGGTGGGCCCCCCCTTCACAAACCAGCCAGGGGTCCTTGGGCAAGTCATAGCCTCCCTACGCCTCTGCTTCCCCTTGAAAGGAACCTCCTAACTCCAGGCCCGGTTCCTGGGGGGACCACTGGGACCATGCCCTGCACCTCTGGCCAGAAGATGTCTCGGTGGTGGGCGTGCCCTCGGGGTTCCACTCCCCTGTTCTGTGTGTCTACACTTGTGCCGCCAGAGGAAAGAGTTAACAGACCCTCGGCAGGCCTGGTGGTCCCAACCCTGAAACTGCTGATCCTTCCTCTGCCCTCCCCAACTAACGCAGACAAGGCTTTCTCCCACGTGCCACGCACGTCCGTCAGGGAGGACTGGGAATGCCCGTGGCCTGTGGGCAGCGGGTGCCCTCCAGGGACAGCAGTATGAGGCGTGGCATTGGGGGGCACAAAGTGCTCAGCGCAGACCAGGGCACTGCAGCCCCTCGGCCGGGGCCCAGGGAGGCCTTGGATCTGACCTGGCCTGGAAGTCACTCTGTGGTTGCAGGACCTCAGCCCATGAGCAGGAGCCCTCTCCAAGCTCCCCTCCCAGCCTCGTCACCCTCTGTGCACCGCAGGGAGGGCTCTTGAGGTGACGTGGCCTCTGGGGTGAGCTTCAAATGGCAAGGCAAAGTGTCCCAGAACTACTGGGTGTGCTCACCTTGGGGGCCCTCACCACCACCGTCAGCCTCCATCACTGCTGCTGTCCACCCAACCATGACCACCACCATCACCATCACCATCACCACCACCATCACCATCACCACCTCCATCACCACCACCACCACCGTCACCATCACCACCACCATCACCATGACCACCACCATGACCACCACCATCACCACCACCATCACCATCACCATCACCACCACCACCACCGTCACCATCACCATGACCACCACCATCACCATCACCACCGCCATCACCATCACCACCACCACCACCGTCACCATCACCATGACCACCACCATCACCACCACCGTCACCATCACCATGACCACCACCATCACCATCACCACCACCATCACCATCACCACCACCGTCACCTCTACCCCATCACTGCCCAACCACCACCGTCACCATCACCACCTCCATCACCACCACCATCACCACCGCTGTCGACCACGCCTGTCCACTGCCATCACTGCCATTCACACAACCCGGCACTACCACTGTGCCCTGTCCCATCACCGTGACACCACTGGTGCCACCGTGCCCACCTTCCCCACTGTCGGCATCGCCATGGACACCAGTCCCCCTACCATGGTGCCAGTGTGACCGCCCCCCCCCATCACGTTTTCCGTCCATCTTTGACCACACAAAGGTGAGGCCAGAAAACGCCCCCACTAGTGCCCCGCTTCCCTTAACCATGTATACCCCAGAGAGTCCGCTCCCTGCCTGTCTGCCCACCTCAAAGGGCTCACTCAGAGCCGGATCTTATGAGGCTGACCGGACACTGGTGTACGCAGACCAGTCGCAGGTCATGCCTGCTGCCCGTGGCTCTGTTCCCGCGTCCCTCTGCCACAGTCCTCTGTGTCCTGGTTCTCCTGGGGATTGCATGGTCATCCTGGACAAGGTCACACCAGCCTCTGACTGACCCCCCACCGACCGGCAGGAACCCCAAGGCCGCTCACCCTGGGCACGGCCTGGTGGGCTCCCCTCTGGGGCTCTTGCTCTGGTGGGGTGTGGACGCCAGACGGGAGGCCATCCCCCCTGGCCAGCCCCGGAACTAACGGTGTCCCTGCTCCTCCCCTTTGCCCTGCCTGCTCCCTGGGCGCCTTCCAGGAAACCACTGAGAAAAGACGAGAACGGCACCAGCGCTGCGGAGTACCCCATGAGCTCCCAGAGCAGCAAAGGGGTGGACGCGAACAACGCCGTGGTCTGAGTCTGCGGCTCCGGCACCACTGGCCGGAGGGGCAGCGTGGTGGCACCAGCGGACACAGGAAAGCAGGTGGACTCGAGCTGACCCTGGGCTTGTCCAGGACTTCGTGGAGGAACCGTCTTCCCAGGCTCGCCTGTGGGCAGGGGCAGCGCCCACACCAGGCTGAGCCCAGCTCCCCTGCATGCCCCACGCCCCACCTTGTCCGCATCTGATCCAACGCCTGTCCTCGCAGCCGCTGTCTGAAGCCTCGCTCTGACGGAGGCAGGAAGCCCCTCTGCCTGCTGGAGCCGGGCATCCCGGGCAGCCAACAGGAAGCCTGCCCGGGGGCTCCCTCCCCTGCCTGGAAGCCTGCCCTCCTCCAGGGAGCCCACCTGCTTCCCAGTCGGTGTTCCCAACAAAAGCCATTGGCACAGCCATGAGACAGACACCCCCTTCAAAGGTGCTCCCCACACATCTGCGGTCACCCACCCCATCTGCTGCAGGGCCTCCTCCTCCTCTCGTCCCTTCCCACGCCCAGCGGGCCCTTGGCTCCAGAGCCTGGCCTGCAAACCGCCCCCTCCCACCCCAGCAGACCACGGGACTCTGTTCACCGAACCCTTGCCAAGGGTGGCCGGGAGGGGCAGAGCCCCAGGCCCCGTGCCCACCCCGACCCCAGAGGAAGCTGTGCATCCACGCGAGCCAGGCCCTGGAGGCCACCACCTGTGCCAAACCCACCGGGACCCTCGGTGCCAGCCCCACCGGCCCCGCACTGTCCCCACGACCCGCTCCCTGAGGCCTGGCGGTGGTCCTCAGCCCCTCCCCCCAGAGGGAGGTGGGGTGCTTCCCCTCACCCAGGAAGTGTCTCTCAGGAGTGGCGGGGAGGAAGGGAGGGCCTGAGCCCTGGTTCCCAGCGGGGATGCCCGGCCCTGGGGTTTTGTGGGCCCTGCCCTGGGACTGCCCTCACCACCCCACACCCTTGATGGGGAGGAAGCGGACATGCTGAATCTTGGTGCTTGGTGCGCAGTGGTGGGCCCGGGGTTGGGGGTAGGGGTGGGGCTGCAGGTGAGACTCCAGTCAAGGCCAGAAAAGCAGTCCCCACCCACCTGGCTGAGCCTCCACCTGCCTAGTGCCCAGAGCTCTCCGTGTGCTCGCCTGCAGCCAGGCCAGCGTGCGTCCTCCCATGAAGGGGCTTGTCTCTATCTGAGGTTTGAACCTGAGTTCCGCTCTCCCAGCCCACCTCAGCGTTGTCCCCCTCCCCCGACAGCCCTGGTGGGGGGCACCTTGCCCCGCCCCTCCCCCCACGCTGGTGAGCTGTGTTGTCAGATGCAGCACCAAGCAACACACAAGGCAGGGGCTGTGGGCAGGGCGGGGGCGCGGTGCCCCACCCCAGGGCACCCCCACACCCATGTCCACAGCCCCCTGGTGCCTGTGAACCCCCTGCCTATGCCCTAAGCAGATACCTGGGTAGGACCCTGCCCCTAATCACACTCCCACTCTGGGCTTCTCCCGCTGCCTGGGGCTGGCCAGAGTTCAGGGGTCATCTGAGGGACCCCAGTTGGGAGAGGCAGCCCCAGGGGGACTGAGGCCCACACATTCCCCTGCCCACCCCAGACCCCAATACTTCCAACCCTGGCTGCACCTTGAAGTCCCAGACTGCAATGGGCCTCAGCCTCCAGACTAGGTGGAAAATCCCAGCCGTGCCATCCACCACGCTTTGGGGCTACACCCTGTTCCCAAGCCACGGACACTCCAATTTACACACAAGCTCTCTCTGTGGGCTTGGAAAACCCCTTCTCGCCCATAGGAAACCCACCCCACTCCCACCCAGCAAGCCCCAGGGCCAGCCACGGAAGCTCAGCTCAGGGCCCAGGAAGAGAGGCCCAGCAGGCTCTGGCTTCCAGAACCCACGCACACACAAAACCACAAGGACCTAGAATGTGAGCTTAAGGCTTTGGAAATGAACCCCCAGCCCCTAAACACGGATCCATGCTCCAACCCCCAGCCCCTAAACACGGATCCATGCTCCAACCCTAGCCCCTGAACACGGATCCATGCTCCAACCCTAGCGCCTAAACACGGATCCATGCTCCAACCCTAGCCCCTGAACACGGATCCATGCTCCAACCCTAGCCCCTAAACACGGATCCATGCTCCAATCCCCAGCCCCTAAACACGGATCCATGCTCCAACCCTAGCCCCTAAACACGGATCCATGCTCCAACCCCCAGCCCCTAAACACGGATCCATGCTCCAACCCTAGCCCCTAAACACGGATCCATGCTCCAACCCTAGCCCCTGAACACGGATCCATGCTCCAACCCCCAGCCCCTAAACACGGATCCATGCTCCAACCCTAGCGCCTAAACACGGATCCATGCTCCAACCCTAGCCCCTGAACACGGATCCATGCTCCGATCAGCTCAAGGTCAAGAATGAAAGACACGTCCCTTCTCTGCGTTTTCTCCCTGCCATCTCAGAGTTGACCTTGGCTTCGGAACTCAGTGGCGTATGGGGTGCCCAGGGTGTTCTTGGGAAGCGTGTAAGAGAAGTTTTGGAAGACTGATAGGTGTAAATATAGACGTATATTATATATAGTTATATATATTTACAGAGATCTCTATATCTATGGAATTATTGTGCTCTCTGCATCTGTACTAAGTGTGGCTTACACAACCCGGGTAGGGCGAGACCCGGATCGCATGGGCGTAAGCGCCCCGAGACCTTGTGCACGGGACAGGACAGGAGCCATGGGTCGATCCCGTCTCGACGCCGTCTGGTCGGCCAGCGCGTCATTCGTATCGGTTTCGTGCGCACGCGGGGCCGGCAGTGTGGGGAATGTGCTGTTGCTCCTGCTTACACAGAAGAAAGCACCGTGACTTTTTTATTTTCAATAAAAATATCCTTATAAGATGGCCGCCGATTGTCGTTTGTGGTGCGTGTTTGGCCCTGGGCATGGGGTGGACTGGAGAGGGCAGGCCAGGGTGGGGGTGGGGTCCTTCACTGAGGTCCTGCCTCAAATCCAGGGCGGGGCTGGACACCTCGTGTGCATTTTTTTTCTAAAAGATGTATTTGTTTACTTGAAAGAGTTATAGAGAAAGATTGGGAGAGAGAGAGGTCTTCTATCCACTGGTTCACTCTCCAGATGGCTGCAAGGGCCAGGGCTGGGCCATCCTCCACTGCTTTCCCAGGCGCATCAGCAGGGAGCTGGATTGGAAGTGGAGCAGCTGGGACTTGAGCTGGTGCCCATATGAGATGCCGGTGTTGCGGGTGGTGGCTGTACCTCCCTATGTCACAACGCCAGGCAGCCCCGGTGTGCTGCGTGCATTCTCTGTGTTGTTACCCTAACACCTCCAGGGCAGTGTTCATAGGGGTTCAAAGGTCAGCCGCGCCCCTCTACCCACCTCCTCAATCCTGGGCTTCACTGAGGGGTGAGCAGCCGAATGAGACACTCAGAACCCAGGACTTTCAGGGCTAGAACCAGAAAGGTTCAGGCACACGAGACCTTAAGTTGCACCCTAATTTGACAAGTGCTCATGAGAATCGTGAAAACAGGAATCGGCCGTCCACGCTGGAGGGGAAGCTGGGTCGGCCTGTGGCCAGCATCACCACCTCCCAGCGCCTCCTTCCTGGTGTGGACCTCTGCGGTACCCACTCACCCACCAGGTGCCCGAGGTCATGGCCTACCTTATACCCCCAGCAGGGGGCCCCAAAGAGCACAGGCCCGCACTGCCTGACCATTCTCTTCCAGCCCCATGGGCAGATAGGTCAGCAGCCGTCCTTCCCGGGGCTTCAGGAAGGGGCTCCTGTCTGATGGGCCGAGAGGGACCCAGGAGGAAGGCTCTTGCCCCTGCAGTGCTGTGTCCTCACCGTGCACGTGTGGGGACGGTCAGAGGCAGAGCAGGCCAGCCAAGGTCACACAGACACCAGGATACAGGGCCGGGGCCGGGGTCGGACCCAGAGCTGGGTGCCTCCAGCACCTTGCTCTGGGCATGCGTGGGGTGACCCCAACCCAGACGGTTTCCATGTGGCTGGGACGTAGCTGCGGAGGAGCTCAAGGGGCCACCGAGGGGACCTTCAGTGCCCAGGGCTGGGAGGAGGGTGTCTCCCCCAGCCTGGTCACAGCCCGGGGCCCTGGGGAAGGGCCTGCATCACACCCAGACGTCTAAGAGCCTGGAAACACCCACCGCCACCTGGGACCCGTGGGCTGCCGCCTGCTGGGACGGCCCTTTGCGTGCCTACAGCAGGCACACGCTACAAGGCAGATGTCACGACCTTGATCGCCAGGGTTGTCAATAAAAGCAGACTGTACTCTGGGCCGGAGCAGGGGCTCCTCAGCCCGTGGCCACCTCCGAGGGCTCAGCTTGTGCAGGTGCAGGGGTGGGGCCAGACTGGGATTGGGGGTCAGCGGAGCGTGCCGGCGCCACCTGCACAGGCTGCAGCAGCAGATCCCTCTGAGCCGCCAGCTCCATCAGTGCCCCTCCTGTCTCCGGAGCTTCGGCTGCTGGTTTAGCTGCAGCGACCAGCACAACCTGCTCTCAGACCGCCCGACAGCCCCCTGCCCTGCTCGGAGGTCCTGCTGCCGCCGGCCAGGCGGGAGACACCGTGCCATGCACTGGGCAGCCCTGCCTGGCCCCTGAGGGGTGCACAACGTGGAAGTTGGTCCCTGGAGGCTGAGGGCACTGTGGTGCTGGATCCCAGGTGCTCGCTAAGGCCTCACTTTTGGGCACATTCACCCTGCCCCACCCGACTAGTGACCCCCACCCCCTGTTGGTGCACCCTATCCCCCCTCCCTCACCCAGGCCTTTCTGCTCCCCTCCCTGTTCCAGAATGCACGCTGAGAAATTGTCTGGCAACCCCCTTGCCCCGCACCTGACGCCCACCGCCCTCCCCTGGACAAGGTGCCCCGCCTGCCCTTTGTGTGGGGAGAACCCACTGCAGACCCCACCTCCCCACTCCTCTCCCACCCTCTGCTGGAGGAGCGGCAGCCCCAGCCCCGCCTCCTCCTCCACGTCCCCCCGCCCCCAGCTTTCCGAAGCAAGTGTCCCTGGGCTCCTCACTTCGGCCCCGCAGCATGTGTTCACCTGCATATGTACAGAGACTCTGCCAACTGCCAGGTGTCACCCTCAGCCCTGGAGGGCAACTTTCCCCACCCACAGTCCCCACTGGAACCCTCAGGGGTCCCCAGCCTCTGGACCACGGTGGGTCCCGCCTTGGCCCTCCAGTCTGGTCTCCAGCCCCACGTCTGCATGCTCATCCTCCTTGCACTGCCCACCCTGTGTCTAGTCCCAATCTCCAGCTGCCCGGGCAGTCTGCCCTCCCCTCCCAGATCCACAGCTCAGCAGCACACGGCTCCTGGCCGGCCCCACTCCTGCGCGGGGCTTGCTGTCCCGGCCCAGCCGGCCTCTCTCCACCTTCTGCGTGGTCACATCTTCTTGCTCTCCAGGTCCGTCTCTGAAGCCACGTGAGCACAAACCCACACGGGTGCAGAGCCTGCACCGGGTGGCACCTGGGGCCCTGCTGGACAGCTCCCATGTTCTGCCCTCTGCTGTCTGAACCTGTCGGCCCCTCGACGGCCCTGGCCCACTCACACTCCAGACAGGACACACGGTGTGTCGTGGGGATCCAGAGAGGACCAGAATGGCCTTGCTTTCTGGGAGCCAGGGGATGGTGGCAGTGGCCCCGTGACGTGCACAGAGGAGACACCAGTGTGGAGATGAAGGGGCAGTCAGTGCCAGCTTCCCAGGGCTCCTAAACCCTGCCTTCCAGCGGGGAGGCACAGACATCACCCCACTTTACAGATGAGAAAACTGAGGTTCGGAGGTCAAGAGTCACAAGAGCAGCAGGTGGCAGAGGTCTTCAGGCCTGGCTCTCTGTGAGCACAATGCTCACAGCACTCAGGTTCCACTCCGGCCGGCCCAGCTGGGTTTGCACCCAGCCGTCTTCTCACCACTGGGGAAGCAAACACAGCGCACAGCCCTCCCAGTGGCTGGGAGCTGGCGGTGAGGTTCACGGTCCAACCAGGACCACTTAGCATGAGGCCGCCGGCAAGGCTCTTCCCTTGCACAGTCTCAGTGTTCACAGCTGTAAAATGGGGGCAGCAAACCCCGGCAGGCGCCCCCCCCCCCGCCCCGATCGCCACCCCGGAGCTTTCTTTGGCCACCTGCAGGCCCCCTCGACTCTGTCACCTTACTTTCAGCACAACACTTGCCACACCTAAGACCTGGGTGGGTGTTTACCATCTTTCTCTTCAGTGTTTGGTCTTGTTACCAAATCTCCAGCCCTCCATACGGCCAAACTTGCCTGGCACAGGAACCTCTGCTGAATTGAGTTACAGTGGGCAAGAAATCCAGGCAGAACACACAGGCATAAAGAGAAGACTTTAGGGAAACAAAGCACTTTATTGCACAGAACCGGAACCCCACCTCCTAGGGTGCGTGCAGAGGAAGGGGTGGGGGGCGGGAGAACCTGAACTTGAAGCTGCTGAGTACTTCGCCCCGGCTGGTCTCACTGGTCCCTTTGGTGTGACTCCGTTGCTTGCCGACAGGTGCTCAGTCTTCGAGGCGTCTTCCCGGGGACCTGTTCCCCTCTGGGAAGCACCTGCCCGGGGCCCCTGGGTGGGAGTCCGTGGTCTCTGGTGCGGGCCAAGTGTCGGCTTCAGGGTTCCTGCAGGGCCCTGCTGCAGAGGGTCTGGCTGGACTCTCCCTGATGGCCGGGCTCTTCTGGCCGGTGCGGTGAGCGGCCGTCCCCCACGCCAGCCAATGCCCGGGCTGCAGCCGTCTCGCCATCCCAGATGAGCACCTGCCCGTCCTGCTCTGGGCAGCAGGCTGTGGGGCTGTGCGCTCACTCGAGAGCTGATGAGCCTGTCTCCGGGAGTCCCTGGCGCACTTCCAGCCAGGCATCTCCCAAAGGGACGGTGAAGCCACGCCCCCTTTGTCTTTCGCCAACAACCCGCTGGGGGTGTCGAAGTGGGGCTCTGCCTCCTCCTTCCTGTCCGACCAGACCATTCCCTGCACGCTAACCTCGTCCTGCCCCAGGCTGTCCGTGGAACTAGACCGGGACCCGAGGTTTCCTGGAGAAGAATAAAAAGCAGGTCTGTTTATTAACTTTTCCCAATCGGAGCCCCTCCCAGACACGAGGCTGCGTTCTGCCCCCGCCCCGGCAGCCCGCCGCTCACGAGCGCCATCTGCAGGAGGAGTTCCGGTCGCTCCTGCAGGCGCAGCGGCGCGGGGGGAGCCCCGCAGCGTGCGAACACCTGGAGCCCATGCCCACTGCAAGCTGTGATTTCGTTTCAGCAAAACACCAGCTGTCACCCGGCGCTCACAGGGAGGCCGAGGCTCTTACCCGGGACTCCCTGTCTGTGCGAAGCCCCTGACCAGCCTCGCCCGGGAGCACTTCACAGGGAGAGGAATTCTCCACTCCGCTTGGGGGTTGATGAAGGCAGGACTGAGCGAGAGGAGGCGAGCTGCCCACAGGCAGAGAGCGGGTCTGGGGAGAATCCGGAAGCCCAGTCTGAACTGACCGCCTGGCCCTCCTGCCTCCTGCCGCCCGAGCCAGGCCGAGTGCAGCATGGGGGCCGGCTTCCACACTGCAGGCTCAAGGCTCCAGGCACACCCTGCTGGCCGCCGAGCCCGCACCGGCCCCGCACCCCCCGCCGGGCAGCGTGATTGTCCTCACCTGGGGAGGGCTCTGTCCTTCACGCTTGATTGCTTGCTGTTCTTTCTGTTCCAAGTGGCCACTTCAGGGAGCGGAAATCAGGGCCTCGGCCAAGCAGCCTGGGGAGGCTCCCCGCTCCACGGCCCGCGTCATCACCAGGCCAGCGCTCCGCTCCGGAACAGCCGCATCCGTGCTGTGTGCAATGTCCTGTGCACCCACAGGGCAGAGCTGGCGCCGGCGGCTCACCTGGGCCCTCCTGCCTGGCCTGGGCTTCCTTCCATGGGAAGAACCCGGGACGCTGATGGCTGTCGGGCGGCTATGTAGAGTGGCAGGGCCATGGCCCCCAAGCTGCTGGGGTGGAGGAGAGGGGGCAGGGACAGGAGGGCCAGTGTGGAGCTGAGAGCCCGGCCTGGCCTCTGGCTGGCTGACTGGGTGAGGTCGGGCACATCCCATCCCTTGTCGGGCCCACAGAGAGGGTCACTGACAACAGGGGTGGCAAACTCACAGGCCTTGGGGCTGGGCGGGTACACGTGGCAGGCACACCCTTCCTTGTCCCACCAGAGGCCACACAGCTGCTGGGTCGTCTCTTCCGGCTTCAGAGGCTGGAGTCAGCGGTGAGAACCCAACACGGCTGGAGCCACACAGAACTTACAAATTCAAGCTCATCAGAGCACAGGTGCCGTGGGCTAGGCCCCGCCGTGGGGACACCAGCCTCGGTGATTCCCCGTCACCTTGCTGGTCAGATGAGCAGCGAGGGGTTGTCTCTACGGTTATGGAGCACACAGAGCCTGGGCTCCGGAAGCAGACACGCCCAGCTGCTAATTTTGCTCTGTCTCTCTTACTGACTCCGCAACTCTCCTCTCTGCCTCGGTTTCCTTGTCTCTAACGTGGGACGGATAATAGAAGTGCCACTGCACACCACTGCCGTGAGATGGCGACACTGAAAGCGCTCATACATGGGAGCCATGATGAGGATTAGTGAGGACTAAGTTGCCTTTAGGGAGAAGGAACTGTCAATCAACCCCAAATGGCGCAGCATCACGATCTTCAATGCCTACAGTTTTACTCCTTTTCATAAAAAGATCTTAAGTGGGAAACTAACTGTGAGCCATCACTTTTTTCCTATACGTGAATTCCCAAAGCAAGGTGGCGGTGGCGGGGGAGGGGTTTTAAGTGCCTTTGGCAGATACCCTGATGAAAATTGGCAATAGCTGATCAATGCCAGATGCTCGGGAGAAGCAGCGGCCTCCGAAAAGCCCTCGTGTTTCTCTACCCCACACTTCCGGCGTATTTTAACCAAAAGAGCCTGGATCCAAAAACAAGGGGAGAGAAACAAGCATTGATTACGGGAAGCTCTGATCCAGAGTCCAATGGCCGCCTGGTCCTACGGCTACAGCCGCCAGCTGCACGACCTTAGCTAAGGCACCGAACCTCTGGCCTCTGCTGCCCCACCTGTGACACGGGAAGAATGAGGAAGCCTTGTCTCACCCAGGGGAGGCAGCCAAGGAGTAAAGAAAGACCGGGTATGTGATGTGCTTGGCACCTGGTCCACGCGGCCAGTGTGGTTCACCTGGAATCCCGTCACGAGCTCATCACTTGCTCATGTCAGGGAAGGAACCGGTCCACCTGCCTCCTCCTAAGAACAGCTCAGCCATGGCGACAGGACTTGGTATTATTAGTTCCAACCACTCCCACCGTTCTTCTTAGGAACCTAGGCATTGTTGTCAAAACACCCACTTTGCCCGATACACATATTTGCAAGTTACTTCTATTAAAGAGGTATAATAAATGACCAGCATCGTCCAAGTAATGCAGAGACCTTCAATCCCAGCTCATAAGAGTCCTGGAGGATGAGCCATCTTCTCACATGCAATCCAGTGGTAGCTTGGGAATGGAGAGGAGGTTGCTGCAACCACTCTGCACAGACCAGATCCGCAGGAGGAGGTTTGCTGGAAACACGCCGAGGTCACGCAGCGGAGCCTGGACGCTCTGTGCCCACGGCCGTGCCTTGGCTTCCGTGCACCTCGTAGGTCTTGATGTTGAGGCACTGGCTGAATGAAGAGCCAGACGAGCCTCAGCTGGGGGCGGCCCTTGCGTGGGCTTCACAAAGTAGCACCAGTCTTCCGAGGGCTCTGGAGACCCCAGCACAGTCTCCCAAGCCGCAGCGCAGTCCTCTGTCCATTCGGGCTCACCATCACCCGGGGAGATGGGCAGACAGCTCCATTTCACAGAAAGAAACACAAAGGTCCAGAGAGGTTTATTAACTTGTCAAGGTCACCCACCTAGCAAGAGGCACACCCACCGTGAAAAGCCATTGAGAGTGGAATCATTTGGGCCCATGCCACCCTTCAGTTAATCTCAGGCAGTTCTGTCCACACACTGGTAAGGATCCCATGAAGGAGACCGAGTCTGCTGCTTGGCCCTTCTCCACCCTAGTGACTGTGCTGTCACGTGGCGTGGGAACCGGGCTAGAGTTTGAGATTGCCCTGCCCTCCGTGTTGCTTTCACAGCTGGCACCTGGGGCTGGTGTGCAGTGTAGACAGAGTTAGCACGGGCGTGGTTGGGAGCGCAGTCCTTGTTGGCTGGGTGGGGGTGGGGGTCAGACAATGTAGGTTTGAGCCCTGGCCCTGCCCCTTACTAGTGGTGTGACCTTGGGCAAGTAGCTCTACTTCTCTAGGCTTTAACATGAGAATAAAAATAATTCCCGGTACCGGGGTAACTGTTGGAGCTGGCCAGGGGCTGGGTGTGCCCTATAATCCTTCCTGGGTTTCTTCCACCATCTCAACCCTTGGAGGTAGAATGTGTCCCATTTTACAGATGAGCAAACACTAATAATGAAATTCTGAAACTCCTAGGATGGTGGGAAAAAGATTTCCATGCATGGGTTCCCACTCGAGGCTCCCCAGCAGCCTGCGCCGAAGCCAGGAGTCAGCACATCTTGTCCACAAAGGACCAGAAGGTAAACGCTTCTGTCTTTCCGGGCTGCAGCCTCTGTCACAACTCTTCAATCCTGCTATCACAGCACAAGGCAGCCTGCAATGCCTGCATCCCATTTGGGTGCCGGTTCAAATCCTGGCTGCTCCACTTCCCATCCAGCATCCTGCTAATGTGCCTGGGAAGGTCGAAGAAGATGGCCCTGCTGCTAGGGCCCCTGCACCCATGGAGGAGACATGGATGGAGTTCAGGGCACCCGGCTTCAGCGTGGCCCAGCCCCAGCCACTGTAGCCATTTGGGGAGTGAACCAGAGGATAGACCATCTCTCTCTCTCTCTCTAACTCCTCCTCTCTCTCTAACTCCACCTTTCAACTAAATAAAATAAATCTTTAAAAAGAAAGAAAAAGCAGCCACAGAAAAATGGCAGGTATGGTTGTTTCCAACGAAAGTTGATAAAAACAGGCAGTGGGCTGTCTCTGGCCCCAAAACCACAAAGAGCTGCAGTTTGCTGACCTCTGACCCAGCTGAGCAGCTTCTCCTACTCCCTGTTACAGTCTCACTACACTTCCGGAAGGCTGCTCTCTTCCTGTGTGCCTGTGCCCAGCCTGCTGGAGTGCTGACACAGGTAGCAGAGGAAGGTGAGGACGTGTGTGTGTGTGGTGGGGGGAGGGGGTGTGCAAGGCAGGCACAAACCTGCTGCCCCCTTATGGGCCAGGCAAGTGGCAAGGGGCCAGCACCAGATCAGGCTGTAGGGAAAGAGGGCACCGTTCTCAAGGTTTGCCCGGGTGGGACCAAGACCCTAGGCTGTGACCCGGGAACGGAAACAGGTGCAGACAGTGGGAAGCATTGTATGGGAACAGGTCCAGAGCACTGAGTTCAGGGCTCATGTCCCGCCCCTGGACGAGACACAGATGCAAAGGGCAGTGAGGCAGATGGCCATTCAAAGACTGGGGCCAAGAGGAGGGAGCGGGCAAGCAGCTGTGGCTAACTTCAGACTACCTGAGGCAGCATGGACCTAAGGGCTGGGCCTGCAGCTCGGCCCACGTGGGGAAATGAGCCTCTCGCCTGCAGAGAAAGCCCGGGCCGCCCCTGCTAGGACTCCCTGCACAGAAAAGGACGGTCACAATTCAGCCCTCGCCCGCCCGGGTCCACTGGGCAGCCCAGGAAAGACCCGCTTGGAATCCATTCCAAGCAAGAGACATTGAAGTCGCACTGAGCGCCAAGCCCCGGGGATACAGAGACAGTCTGCGGCCGGTCCTCGGAGCTGCCAAGGTTTACAAACGACACAACCACGTCACAGCCGAGCAGGCCTGTGACCGGGGAGGTGGGGGGAGCCCTTTCAGAAGCATTTGTTAGTAAAATGCAAAGTAGCGGCACTGCGAGTCTCCTAAGAATGTCTTTCTAGAACTCGCATGAGACATTCAACATCTGAGCACTGGTGTTCCCTTGAGAAGCACCAAGACACCAGCCACCCCGGGAGAGAAGGGACGTCTCTTCATCACCAACAGACAACACAGCGCCTGCTGCCCTCCAAGTCCTCCCGAGAGACGGACTCCAATCAGCTCTGCGTCTCTCGCCAGAGCACCTGCCGCAAAGAAGGCCTCTGTCTCTTGCTAACTGCTGTCTTAGGGATGGTACAAAGGTTTGGCAGGGGTGGTTGTCCCAGACTACACGCCAGCTCCAGAAACTGGTTTTAAAAAACCCCAGGCTCACAGAGATAATAAAAAATGCATTTAATAGCATGTCAATATACAGCTTAAATGTGTATTAAGTCTTCTTTTAGTCAGTGCAGTACAGGGATAAAGAAGAGAAATTTCATTTGGAACGCACAGTCAGATGCTAGGGGTGGGTGCCGCCAAACCTTGGCACTCTTACGCTCCTACGATTCCGCTTTCACGAAACCTAACTCCAGGCGCAGTGCCCTGTGCCAGTGTGGGGACTCGTCTGGTTCAGTAAGCAACCTACGGCTGTAGATCGACTGGTATCCAAGTCTTAACAAAAGGAGAAGGTTTATTAGTCACAAAACGGAAGTGGTTCTCATAAAGCTTACAAGAAAGTACAGCCTAGAACTAATGAGTTGAAAAACTAGTCTTAAAAATAATAAAACATACTGGACAGTTCTGGAAAATGATATTATAAAACAAAGAAAACCATTGGCACAGTTTGACCACCTAATTTCTAAGTGCACTTTGTAATGTTCCTCGCCAGCTGCCGCTTTTCCCAGGATAATGACTAAAAGCTTCAGTCACGTGTCACTGGCTTATGGTGACGGTATATATATACATATATATTTTATTGCATTGCCAAGAGTGGATTTTAAGAAAAAACACTACAAAGGTTTCAAAAACCCTATTTATTCTCTATCATCAAAAATAGCAACAGGGGGCTTAGACAACTGCTCTGTGAGTACCCACCAGTCTATTTTTTTTTCTTAAAAAAAATAGAAGTTAGTTAAAGAAAAATGATTTGGTTTTTTTTTTAAAAAATAATGTAAGGAAACACTTAATCAGATAGCCCAAGGAGTCATCAGAAATGTGTGTAGCAAGAAAGCTTCCTTGTTGGCCCTCTCCGGCCTCTGCGCGTCCTTTTACTAAACTAGAAAGAGAAGGTACAGTACCAATGTGTTCCCCAACCTGCTTGGATCGAATTGTTTGTTGTGAAACCCATTATTGCTAAACCAGAGTGTTGACTGAGAGCCGAGGAGTCGCTCAGAGAGGGTAGAACTGAGAGGCTGCTTCCGAGGACTGGATTTCCACCTGGGCCATTTTGAACTGCGTGCACTGCAGCCACTTGCGGAGGGCCGCCAGGCCAGCACTGCTCTGGCCCGAGCCGGGCAGCGTCCTTAGGCTGTGGTGGTTCACGTTGCTCTGAATGGCCTGGAGGCGCAGCTGGAGGCCCGCGGGCAAGTGCTGTTGAGAAACGGCAGACGTCTTAGTGGCTTTCCTCCGGGCACCCGGGGGCGCGTCATCAAGGGCTGCTTCTGCGGGCAGGAAGAGCTTGGGGCCCAGAGAAGGCAAACTGAACTTGGCCGTGCTCGGGGCGGGGACATGGGCTCCTCCCACGTTTCTAAGGGCGCCCTGGCCCCAATCCATCCATCCAGGGAGCAGCCCCTGTGGCCGGGTGTGGCAGCGGGAGCGGGAAGCTGACCCTCCAGCGTTCGCGTTGACGCACATCCTGTGGCCCCAGGAGCCATTCAGCACGCGGGTTGGTGTCAAGGTGAGAGGCCCGGGCCCTGGGACCAGGCTGCCTGGGCTCTAACTCTGGCTTCTCTCCAGGTAACTCAGGGTACGGGGCTGTCCAGGCTGTGTTTGGGCCTTCCCGTGGGAGAGTAGGGACAGTGAGCACACAGGGGGCTCACAAGACGACCTGGCCCCTCAGAAGTGCTCACTGCATTTTAATTATCCTCCTGTAACGAGCCTTCTGTGCTCATGTTGGTCCCTGGGAAGACGGCAGCTGGGAGCACTGTGGCCTCCTCGTAGCTCTCTGTGCTAACTGCCGCAGACTGCCAGACAGCAGGGAGACGGGGGAGGGCCAGGGTGCCAGGCTTGGCGGTGGGGCACAAGCCACCCGCTTCCCAGAGTGGACGCTCGGCTCAGATGAGGTTTTCAGCTCCACCAATGCCCCGCCCACCAGCGCCCAGATCAGGACTCAAAGGCTGTGGCCACCGTTGCCGATGCCATTCCCTCTGTTGGTGTCTGGGGATCCTGAGTCCAGACCCCTTCCCTGGCACTAGCATCCCACCCCGCATCCCGCCCGCTGCCCCCACACTCCTAACACAGAAGAAAGGGGCGGGATTGGGACCAAGAAGGCGCGTGGCTCCGTAACGCCAAGGCCCAATAACTACGTCTGCCAGCCATGGAACACGCTTGGCGCCACTGTGACAAGACGCCCCTCAAGGCAAGGTCTGGGGTTGGGAAACGCGTGGGAAACGGTCTTCCCTTCCCAGCTCGGACCCTAACCCAGTCACTCTTCCATCCGCTCCTGAACTTCCTCAGATGTAAAACCAAGGGGGAGCTGTGCCTTCCAGCCCAAACCTGCATTCCTACAGACTTCCTCCCAGCACCAAAAATCAGCCCTCCTGGTGAGGAAGCATCCCTGGGACCAGGGCCCCAACATCAGCCCTCCTGGTCAGGAACCATCCCTGGGACTAGGCCCCCAACATCAGCCCTCCTGGCCAGGAAACATCCCTGGGACCAGGGCCCCAACATCAGCCCTCCTGGTCAGTAACCATCCCTGGGACCAGGGCCCCAACATCAGCCTCCTGGTCAGGAACCATCCCTGGGACCAGGCCCCCAACATCAGCCCTCCTGGCCAGGAACCATCCCTGGGACCAGGGCCCCAACATCAGCCTTCCTGGTGAGGAACCATCCCTGGGACCAGGGCCCCAACATCAGCCCTCCTGGTGAGGAACCATCCCTGGGACCAGGGCCCCAACATCAGCCTTCCTGGTGAGGAAACATCCCTGGGACCAGGGCCCCAACATCAGCCCTCCTGGTCAGTAACCATCCCTGGGACCAGGGCCCCAACATCAGCCTCCTGGTCAGGAACCATCCCTGGGACCAGGCCCCCAACATCAGCCCTCCTGGCCAGGAACCATCCCTGGGACCAGGGCCCCAAAATCAGCCTTCCTGGTGAGGAAACATCCCTGGGACCAGGGCCCCAACATCAGCCTCCTGGTGAGGAAACATCCCTGGGACCAGGGCCCCAACATCAGCCCTCCTGGTGAGGAAGCATCCCTGGGACCAGGGCCCCAACATCAGCCCTCCTGGTGAGGAACCATCCCTGGGACCAGGGCCCCAACATCAGCCCTCCTGGTGAGGAACCATCCCTGGGACCAGGGCCCCAACATCAGCCTCCTGGTCAGGAACCATCCCTGGGACCAGGGCCCCAACATCAGCCTCCTGGTCAGGAACCATCCCTGGGACCAGGGCCCCAACATCAGCCTTCCTGGTCAGTAACCATCCCTGGGACCAGGGCCCCAACATCAGCCTTCCTGGTGAGGAAGCATCCCTGGGACCAGGGCCCATGAGTCTCCTCGAGGACTGCGGGACGCAGCCCCCCGCCTGCACCCGTGTCCGGGCTGAACGGTGGACGGTGGCTCCTGCCGCCCCCTCTGCCTGCAGCCCCTTACCTGGCCCCCTGGCCTCCTGCATTATCATCTTGAACTCATCTTTCTGCACACCTACGAATGTGTCCCGCCAGCGGGGGGTGACTTACCTTGATATTTGACTGAATCATTGGCAACCACATAGGTATGAGCTGTGCGGAGAAAGACAGAAGCCTTGTTACTCTCGCTCCCACACAAGCTCTGCCCCTGCCAGGAGCACACGCACTGCGCCCCTTCCACACCGTGCAAGGATGCGGCCCCGGGGCACCGCCCATTACCGGCAAAGTTCTTTCTGAGGCCAAACCCCACTGGGCTGGTGGCATTTGAGGTTAATAAGCTCCCCAGGAGTTCCTGCAACAGACACTTTAAACGACTGATTGTCTCTTGAAAGCCACCGAGCTCGGGAAATTAAATGTGTATTTATTTCGTGAAATTCTCCCTTTCTGGAAATAGAATTCCTTCCAGAGCTCTGTCTGCCTGGAGTCAACAGGGAAATATCACGGGAGCACCGGCAATGCTCAGCGACAGAGAGACAGCCCCGGGGCTGCCTGGCGGGGACCTGCAAGGTGGGAATCAGCATGTGTAGGGGGCTGGCGGCCATGCGGGTGAGCAGCAGCAGGCCCTGAGGGGCGCGCCTGGCCCCCTGCCGCCTCTGTGACTGGCCCCTGGGGGTCAGAGGTGGCCCTGGCCCAAGCACCACTAGATGCAGCCCTCTCTCTGCTCTGGCGTCTGTCATGTTTCAGTCCTTTAGAATCTAAGTGAACATTCACAGCTTTGTAAATCCGGAAGTCAGAGACCAACAGGCTGTTTCCCTGCTACCCTGGCTTGGGGAGGTTTAAATGGGGAGGGGGAACCGTGACCCCAGCACGTTTGGAAACGCTCGCTTCCCCCTCTCCCTGCTTCTCAGACCACGATGCTGACACGCAGCCCTGCCATCTCACTCCCTGTTCCCTCCAACCCACCACGCCCATAGAGAAGTCGGCCTGGGAGGGGCTGACTTGGGTTCTATCCCACACTGCCTCCCAATGTGACCTTGAGAAATGAGATTGTTAAAGATGCAATCAGCTAAGATGGAGTAGGTGGGCCCGATCCAATGCAGTTGGTGTCTTTATAAAGAAGGGACTTAGGACACAGACACACACACACACACACACACACAGGGAGGACGCAGAGACCTCCAAGCCTCGGGGTGCCAAGGAGGCCAGCAGACCCCAGGCGCCAGGAGACAGGGGTGGACAGATGCTCCCTGGTGGCCTTTATTGACTGTCGGTCTCAGAGAGAAAACAGGTCTGCAGCTTGAGCCTCCAGCCTGGGCTACTGGGCCACGGCAGCCTTGGGAAGTTCATACTCGCAGTTTGGTAGCAAAGGGCAAGGAGAAGCAGAGCAGGAGAGCCTGCTGGGACGGGGCCAGCGAGCAGTCGGCCATGGCCTCGGGCTGACAGCCTCATCGCAGGCATCAAATCAGTTTCTTAACAGCAAACTGGGGGATGATGAATTGCATTTCTCTCTCGGGTTTTGTCCCTAAGGCTAACTCAGTGCTGTTCCGCTTTCGCGGCTCTCTTGATGTACACAGTTGCCTCGTTTGCCTTCCACTGATTCTGCCCCTCAGCATTGCAGAACACAGCGTCCACGACGCTGCCAGCCCCTGCTCTGCCTCTCACACAAGCGCTGTGCCACTGTATGAACCAGAAGACAGCACTGGACCACAGCTCAAAATGTCCGAAGATGATGCCTTCTGGGTGCCTCCCCCAGAACCCAACCCCTCTAACAAGACTAACAGAGCTTGGTGCCAGATAAGGCTGTGAGCGTCTGGCCTTTAGCAGGACCGGCTCATCTAGACATTCAGGATGGGGGCAGCGTGGGGGGATCGCCCAGCGGTCTCTTTCTTACTATCTGCACCGCACAAGCAAGTCCCAACGTCTACAGACTTTTGTTGACCTTTGAGTCTTTGACCCGAAGTAACCCCACACTGAGAGGTTGACTGTAAGGAGCGTTTTGTTATTTCCCCATTGAAATAGCAAGTGACTGCAGATTCCAAAATGTTCCTGCCAGGGACCCTCACTTTTGAGATCTACGAATCCTGCGAATGGCGGCTCATCATTGGCGCAAAGCCCAGCAGTCACACCAGTTCAGGAAAGCTGGGTAACATGCACTTTAGTTCCCTTTTGCAAGTGACTCCTGCAAGGCTGTCGGTGAGAATTAGATGTAATTTTGGGGACTCTGTAATGTTTTAATAAAGTTGATTGGGTTAGTTTTCCTCTCCAGAAATAATATCCAGAAGAGTGAAGGAAATAGTTTTAAATAGTTTTTCTTTTTTCATCAGATAAAATGGCAAACTCTTCTCTTTCTTTGTTCACTCCACAGAACATAGATCACTCCCTGCTTGGTTGGACTCATTCATTTTAGCCCTGCTTGGTCCAGCCCTCAACATTAACACTGGTGGTGAAACTTCCGCCATCAGCCAAGGTGGAGGCACACGGACTAGATTTCCTCCCTGGCCTGGCACGATGGAAAACTCAAACTTGCCAAGGCGACACTTCCACACACTGAGCATCTGGTGGTGAGGGCCGGGGGCACCGCGGGAGGGAGAGCCAACAACGAAAGCCCTACGATCCCCCGATCCCCCTCGCTCACTCCCCAGAGGGTTTTCAGGCACAGCGGGGAGGAGCCTGGTGGAGGCTGGCAGGGAGCACCAAGAAGCCGGGGACAGAGTTTGCAAGGCAGATTCTGGGGAGGACAGAGCTGCCCTGAGAGAGAGAACTCTGCAGATCTGCAAAGGGCTCCTTGAGTCTTCAGCTGAACACTGACCAGTGCCCACAGGGAGGAGAACTACCCCGCGTCGAAGGAAAACAACCCAAAGACATGAGAAGGAGAAACCTCTGGTGGTCCTGGTGCCAGCAGAGGTCTGTGCCCTACCAGTGGGAGTGGAAAGATGCCGGTCGCAGGACATCAGGCAGATCTCATAAGGACAGCGGCGTTGTGGTAGCAGAGTGAGGGAAACAGCCCTAGGAAGAATGCTGTTCCATCACCCCAACAAGGCTGAAATGCAGGCCTCAAAAGGGTAAAAATATTTGTGAATAATTTAACTGTGTTACAGTTTACAGCTCAAAAATATTTATATGAATACAAAAATAGCCAGCAGTCAAGAACGTCAAACTGACAGTGTCAAAAACCCAATAACGAACGACATGAATGCAAAAAGCAGGACCATGTGACCCAAGAATGAGAAGGAAAAACAAGGGACGAGAACGGCAGAGGTCAAGGTATCGGCAGGCAAGGACCTTCCAGCAGCTGCTGCGAGTCTTCTCAGTGTGGTGAGGACAGGAGACCCCGCGTGCTCAGGAGAGCACCGAAGGAAACCATCACTGAGACTTCTCCAAGTCTAAAGAAAACTGGGACCCACAGGTTCAAGAGGCTCAGCAAAGCCGAGTCCCGGACACAGAGAGGAGAGTTACGCCCGGCGCAGCGTCATCAAACTGCTAACCAACTGTGCGAGAACAGTCTTCCAGGCAGCCAGAGTAAACAGGCGTATCACAAACAGCTGAACGAGGAGGAGAAGGGCACGGGGTTCTGGGTGAGAATAAAGGCAGCGAGAAGACGGGGAGGAAACAGTGTCTCAGATCCCCAAGGGATCCGAATTCCACACTCAGTGAAATTATCTTTCCAAAATGAAGCACAATAAACACTTTCTGAGACATCTGAGGACGGAAGCTGAGGGGATTAATCACCAGAAGATTTGCACAAGAAATGTAGAGGAAGTCCTCGGGCACAAGGAAAGATAATGAAAGTCTGAAGTTTAGATCAATGAAAAGAAATGAAGAGTTTTGAAAATGGAAAATGTGATATTGCAGTAGTAGCAGATGATAAGTATAAAACTCATCTAACACCTCTTTTCAAGATAATTGACTATTTAAGGCAAAAATAATTACAATGTTCGGTTTGGCTTATAAAATATAAAGAGGTAAAATGTATGACCATAACAGCACAAAGTAGGAAGTGGGGAATGGAGGCACGCTGTAGTTAACTCCTACTCAGTACGTGCAGTGGTATTACTTGAAGGCAGACTGGATTAAGTTTAAAGCAATAACAAAAGTCAAATAGAGCTTTCATTAGGAGGTAAAAACATACTTCTAAAAGCATAAACATACACTTCTACAGGTCAAAAAGAAATCAAAATGGAAATCAGAATTCAAATCAAAATTGAAATCAGAAATCAAAATTGAAATTCAGAATTCAAACTGAATACTAGGGAGAATATATCAAAACTGGGGGGAAGCAAACAAAGCAGTACTTAAAAGAGAATTTAGCACTAAATTCTGGTATTAAAAAACAAGAAAATTCTCAAGTTAATAAGGACTTCAGTTTCCATCTTAAGGAACTAGAGAAAGAGGCAGAAATTATGTCTGAAATTTCAGCATGAAGTTTATCCTAATCCATGACAGGTGCAGTGGGCACTGAGCCTGGCAGTCAAAATGCCCATGTTCCACACTGCAGAGCCTTGGTGTGGCTCCTGGCTCTGGCTCCTGAGTCCTGCTTCCCAAAATGCAGGCACTGGGAGGTAGTGGTGATGGTCCAAGTAATTGGGTTCCTGCTACCCACAAGTGAGGCCTGGATTGCGTTCCTGGATTCTGGCTCCAGAACTGGCCTAGCCCAAGCTGTGGTAGGCATTAAGTGAATCAGCAGATGGTAATGTGCTTGCTCTCTCAGTAAACGTTTAAATCTCATCTCGAGTAAATTTTTAAAACGTTTTAACAAAAAAGTAGTAGAAAGTTGGTGAGGAGGTAGGAGTAAGCAATTAAAAAAATCCAAAAGGTACAAAAAGAGAGAATAAGATACAAAAAACAGAGGGGAATGTAGAAAGCAAAGAGCAAGATAATAAAAGTATCACAAAACACATTAAATATAAATGGTCTAAAATCCTAAGCAAAAGGAAGAAACTGTCAGATTGAATTTTTTAAAAGGTAACATTAAACTACTGCCTATAAGAAATATCCTTTCAAAACACTTAAGGTTAAAAGTAAAGGAATGAAAAAAGATAGCCAAATAAAAGCTGGATTGTTTTTATGAACATCAAACAAAGTAGCTTTTCTATTACTAAGGACAAAGAGGATAAGTTACATAATTTCAATTTTCAGTAAGAAAATATAACCGTCCTAAACATTTAGGCACCTAATGACAGAACTTCATCACACATGAAGTGACAACTGGTAGACCTGAAAGGATTAAACAATCCACAATTACAGAGCTACTTTAGTACCCTTTTCTCAGTAAATGACAGAATAAGTAAAAAGACACAGGACTTGAACAACACTATCAGCAAACCTGAACTGACATAGGAAACTCAACATCACAGTAACAGAAGACACATTCTTCTCTAGGCTAGGCAGAGCATAATATTTAATATCATTTATATTTAATAATAATACCTAATAAAAACACCTAATAATATTCAATCTTATTAATGATATAACAGTAATTACATTTAATTTTATTTAAATATTTTAATTTAATATTTGTTAAATAATTTATTTAAATAAATGATACTTATTACTTGGTCAAATATTGAATTATTTGAATATTTGATATTTAATATAATGATATTTAATAATAATAATAATACAGTAAAATATTCTGGGCCCTAAAACAAAACTCAATAGCTTAAAATGATTAAAATTATATAAAATATATTCCCTGGCCACAGTAGAATTAAATTTGAAATCCATAACAGAGAAATCTATGGATATTCCCCAAATACTTGGAAGCCAAATAATACACTTCAAAATAATCAGAGTACCCAAAAGAAGGTAAAATAGAAGTTAGAAAGTATTTTGAGCTAAACAGAAATGAGAACACAGCACACTGAATTGTGGGAGACAGCTAAGGCAGGGCTCACAGAGAGTATATGGACTAATCACCTAGGCTAGAAGAAAGGAGTCTTGAGTCAATGAGTTCTATCTCCATTTCAAAAAACTAGAAAAATAAGGGCAAATCCAATCTAAAATTACCCAAAGGAGGAAAATAATAATAAAATAAAAAGCAGAAAAATAATAGAGAAAAATCAATGAAAAACATTCAGAAGGGAGCTTCTTCCTTAAATCAAAAGCTCAGTAAAATTGATCTCTGTATCTAGACAGATGAGAAAAAAAATCATAAATCACCAAAATCACCAATGGGGGAAAGAGAGACATAAATAATGATCCTACAAATACCAAAAGTATAATGGAGGCAAAACATGATGCACTGGATGCCGATGAACTCGTTACTCTGATGAGAGGGGAAAATCTCTTGAAAGACATTCACTACCAAAGTCCACTCAAGTATAAATAGACGGGGCCGGCACTGTGTGCAGCGGGTTAACATCTTGGCTTGAAGCGCCGGCATCCCATATGGGCGCCAGTTTGAGATCCGGCTGCTCCTCTTCTGATCCAGCTCTCTGCTATGGCCTGGGAAAGCAGTAGAAGATGGCCCAAGTCCCTGTGCCTCTGCACCCACGTGGGAGACCCGGAAGAAGCTCCAGGCTCCTGGCTTCAGATAAGCACAGCTCCGGCCGTTGCAGCCAACTTAGGAGGGAACCAGTGGATGGAAGACCTCTCTCTTTCTCTCTCTGCTTCTCCTCTCTTTGTGTAACTCTGACTTTCAAATAAATAAATAAATCTTAAAAAAAAAGAATAAAAAGATAACTTGATTAACTAACCCTACCTCTATTCTAAAAATTGAATCCATAGTCTAAAATGCTTCAGTAAAGAAAATTCTAAGCCCAGGTACCTCCACTGGTGAATTCTACCAAATACTGAAGATAGAGACAATACCAATTCTACATAAACTTTTTCAAAAAACAGAAAAGGAATTCTTCCCAACTCATTCTATGAGGCCATCATTACGCTGATTCCAAGCCAGATATAGTTATGGCAAGAAAAGAAAATTACATTTCAAAATCCCTCAAGAACATCAATGCAAAAATTGTTTTTAAAAGTCAGCAAATTGAATTCAGCAAGACATAAAAAGGGCAAGTATGGTTTGTCTCAGGAACACAGGCTGATTTAACATTCAAAAATCATCAGTGAAACTTGCTACCCTAACAGTCAAAAAAAGAAAGGTTATATGACCATCTCAATGGGTGTGGAAAATGCATTTGAAAAATGCAACAGCCATTCCTCACAAACATTCCTAACTGAATAGGAACAAAAGAGAACTTTATTCCGCTGTTTAAAGATTATCCATGAAAAACTAACAGCTAATACTTATAGATAATGATGAAAGAATGAATGTTTCCTTCCTGGACACAGGAACAAGCCAAGATTTCCTGCCCTTATCACTTCTAATCAATCTGTACAGAGGATCTAGCCAGGACAATGAAATCAAGACAGCACTGGTGTTGTGGCACAGGAGGTTAAGTCTCTGCTTGTGATGCCAGCATCCCAACTGACCCGCTTCTGATCCAGCTTCTGCGAAGGAAGCAAAAGATGGCCCAAGGGTTTGGGTTCCTGCCAACCATGTGGGAGACCGAGTTCCTGGCTCCAGGCTTTGATCTGGCCCAGACCCAACTGTTGTGGGTATTTGGGGAGTAAACCTGCAGATGGAAGAGTTCCCTTCTTCTCCATCTCTCCCCATCCCCTGCCACTCTTTTTTTCGAATAATTAAATAAATAAATCTTTTATAAAAGAAACAAGAGGGGGCTGGCATTGTGGCACAGTGGGTTAAGCTGCTGCCTACTACATCAGTTTCCCATATGTTTGCTGGTTTAAGTTTGGCTACTCCACTTCCAATCCAGCGCCCCACTAATGCACCTGGGAAAGCAGAAGATAGCCCAAGTACCTGGGCCCCTGCACCCATGTGAGAGACCTGGATGGAGTTCTAGGCTCCTGGAGTCATCCTGGCCCAGCCCTGGTTCATTGTAGCCATTTGGGGAGTGAACCAGTGGATGAAAGAACTCTGTATCTCTCTATCTCTCCCTACACTCTCTCTGTAACTCTGCTTTTAAAATAAATACGTCTTTTAAAAAAAAAGGCACAAAGATTGGAAAAGAAGAAACAAAAATGATCTTATTTTCACATGACATAATTATCTATGTGGAAAACCTTATGAAATTTACAAAAAAGCTACTAGAACTAAGAAATAGGTTTAACATGGAGCAGGGTAGAAAATCCAAATGAAACACTAGCAGTGAAAACTAATTACCTTGGCATAAAAGTATAACTGCTATTAAATTTGACAGAAATATCCTAGGTATATCTATGAAAAACTACAAAATATTGCTGAGCAAAGTTACAGAAAACTTAAATAAATGGAGAAATATACCATGTTCATGGATTGGAGGGTTAGTCAAGATCTCAATTCTCCTCAAAGTGATCTAAAGAGTCAATGCAACCTGAACAAGATTCTCAGCAGTTGTCTGTAGAAACTGACAAACTGATTTTAAAATATATCTAGTAATGCAAATGATGTAGAACAGCCAAAACAATTTTGAAAAGCTTGAACAAATTTAGAAGACTAACACCACTTAAATTCAAGGCAAAGAAATAGTAATTTAGACAGTGTGGTATAAAAACAGACAGGAAGATCAATGAAACAGAATCAAGATTCTAGAAAGAGAACCATACATACACGGTCAACTGATTTTTGACAAAAATGCAAAAGCAATTTGATGGGAAAAGGACAGTATTTCTAACAATGCTGCTAGAATATCTGGGTATCCACAATAATTAAAATTGCCTCAATCCATCCCGCACACCATATACAAAAATTAACTCAAAGTGGATCATAGAAATTAGCATGCAGAAGACAAGAACAAAAACAAAAGTCATTGTGACCTTGGATTAGGCAAAGTTTTTAAGAATACAACATCAAAAGCATGATTCATAAAAAGAAAAACTCAATGAATGGTTCTTCATCAAAATTAAGAACTTTTGCTCTTCCTAAGACACTGTTTAGGCAATGACAAGACAAGCTGCGGAGAAAATCCTTGCAAATCATGTATCTGATAGGGGACTTGTATCTCAAAATTCAATAATAGGGAGGAAACCCAACCTGGCAAAAAATGAACTAATAATTTTAACAGACACTTCACCAAGCAGATATATGGAACAGCAGGCTGGCACATGAAAGGATGTTTAACATCATTTGTGAGTAGAGAAATGCAATTCAAAACCAGAACAAGATACCAATACACAACTCTTAGAATAACTGATATTAAAGACTGGCTTCCCTAACTGTGGACAAAGATGTGAAGGAACTGGAATGCTGAACCCATGCACTGCCAGTGACAACGCAACACGGCATAGTAACTTTGGAAAACAGTTTGCCAATTTCTTAAAAAGTTAAACATACACCTATCTTATGGTCCATTCTGTTCCAGGCTTTTACTCAACACAGGCAGGAGCATATATGCACATAAAGACTTACACATCAATATTCATAGCAGCTTTATTTGTACTAGCCAAAAACTACCCGTCAACTTGTGAATGGATAAACATAATGTGGTATTTCCATGCAATGGGCTACTCCTCAGAAACGAAAAGCAATGGTCTATTAGTAATGCAACATCATGAATTAGTCTTAATACAATTATTGTGAGCAAAAGAAGGCAGGAAGAAAATATGTACCATATAAATCCATTTATAGGACATTCTAGGTAGTATGAACTAACTATACTGACAGAAAACAGGCAGTAGTCGCCTAGACAAAGAAGAGCTAGAACAGAGGAATTTTACATGGGTAAAAGCAAAGTTCGAAGATGGTGGATATGCTCATTGTCTTGATTGTGGTGATGTTTCTTGGGGGTTATATAAAGGAAGACTCACAAAACTCTATATGTTACATGTGTCCAGTTCACTGTGGAAATTACACTTCCATAAAGCTATAAAGAATAAAATCAGCTATGACTGTTCAGTTGTCAGTGGCACAGTTTCTCTCACAGTGTTGATTTTTGCTCTATCAACTGGAAAAGTGTTGAACCAGTGACGTTGCACTGCTCTGATAACAGTCAAGTGTTCCCCTACTTTTCTTCAGCATAGTGTGAAATAATATGCCAAGTGTCCTTAACAAGAGGGAGAGTTAACCCAGGAACGAAATCATAAGCTACAAATTTCCTGGTGGGTGGTGGCGGAGGTGGTGGCCCAGGAGACTGAGTGTGAAAGGTAGAGAAGGAAGAGGATCAAGAAAGGGAAGGGGCGTGGACCAGCGAGACAGAGGCAGAATGACAGGAAGGAAAAGAAAAGTGGGGACACAGAGGGCGTGAGAAGCCATTTTATCTCTCTCTCTCTCTTGCTCTTGCTCTCTCTCTAAATCACACTAGTCTGTTTCTGACATCCCCAGGCAGATAACAAGCACTTGGATTACTTTCATACACTGTATAATGATTTAGAATAATAGTATTTGGAACTAAATTAATTAATCTTAGGGAAAAGCACCAGATACCAAGTCAAACAATTACAGACTATTTCCCTTGGTCTTCTGGATATCTTTTGAAAGGAAAAGTGTCATTCACCAATTTATATTACTACAGAGTCATTTGCAGATCCATATTCCCGTGAATATCTTAATTACTGTGTTTCATGTAATCGTGTCTCACATACTTAACCCAGGTGGGGCCGGTCACAGTGGCAGAGTGTGGGAAAAAAATCACCCAGTGACCACGTATAAAGGGTTGGTATGGGAGCACGACTTCTCCAGCCCAATTCTGAATATTAAAAACAAATCAGCTTTATTCGCCTCTTTAGAAAGTACACTCCAAATAAATCCACAATTTGCTTGTTAGCAGTAAGAAACGGTCTGTAAAAATCGTAATTTTCCTACCTTGACAAAAATGGTTGAATTGCACTCTTGCAATGCCTCCATTAAACTAATCACATGGAGACACACCATTTCTACCATCTGAAACAACAAACAGGAAAGTCAAGCCCACTCCCAGTGACACGCAAACCTTGCAAACCAGTCAACAGCCACAGAGGTCCGACAGCCAGTACCCAGGAGGCCTTCCCGCATAAGGACCACACGTGGTATCCACTCGCCTCTACACCTCCGCAGGGCTGCGGGGTGAACCCACTAATCTGCCCTCACCGTGAGCCACACGGAGGACAAACAGCTTCTCTCCTTTCCCGTCGAGCTGGAGCCGGCTCAGGGCTTCTGCACCAGGAAGGGCTGCCTGAAGCAGTGCGGAGCCGACTCCGGGACTCTGTGCTCCATGGAACGAGGCAGCCACGCTTAGCCACAGTGGCAGCAGAAGATGCCACTGCAGGTGGAGTCGCTGAGGCTACGAATCTCTAAGGCTGTTTTGAACCTTTTGAACCCTAGGGTTTTGTTCTGTTTTTTGTAAGATTGGCTTATGTCTGACAAAAATCTCAGAACAAAATTAATTTGAATTCATTTGTGACATCATTTGCATATAACTGACTCATAACAAACTCATTTGTAACACTTGAGTATCAAGAATGATTAGGTATCAAAAGGTAATGGCAATAGAAGGAAATTCTTCAAAAAGATATTTGAAAGGTAGAGTGACAGAGGGAGATGGAGAGAGAGAGAGAGAGAGAGAGAGAGAGAGAGAGATCTCCCATCTGCTGGTTCACTTCCTGAATGGCCAAAATGGCCAGGGTTGCACCAGGCTTAAGCCAGGGGCTAGGAGCTCCACCCAGGCCCCCACGTGGGTGACAGGGGCCCCAGTACCTGGGCCATGTTTCACTGCCTATCTAGGCACGTCAGCAGGAAGACAGTAGCTGGGGCTGAAACCATCACTCTGATCGGGGATGCCCGTGTCACAGGCAGTGACTTAACCCACTGCACCACAGAAACGGCCCTAGAAGTACATCTTTAAACTGCAGTTTAAGTTCAAGGTCCTGGTTTCACAGTCTGTAAACTAACAGATTATGCTGTTGGATTTCCAAGTTCTCCCTCAGTCCTCGATCTAGGGGAGTAATCTGATCCAAGAGAAGTAGTCCTCTCCATAGCAATCATGAGCCCCAGCATCTTTTCCTGAGTTTCCTTTAAATTTAACTACAGCATTCTCTGGAGGCAAGCATCCCACAGAGTGGTTAAATCGCTGCTTGGGACGCCCACCTCCCGTATCAGGGAGCCTGGTTTTTAAGTCCCAGCTACTCCTGACCCAGCTATTCCTGATAACGCACGGTGTGGCAGCAGGCGATGACTCCACTGTGTCCCTGCCACTCATGTGGGATACCCACATGGGGTTCTAGGCTCATGGCACCGACTAGGCCAATTCTGGCCGTTGTGGGCATTGGGGGCATGAACCAGTGGATGACTCTCTGGCTGTCTGCCTCTGTCTGTCTCTGTCTCTTTGTATTTCAAATAAAATGAAAATAAATAAAGATTTAAAAATAAATAAAGACATCTCTCTGCATATACAATTACCTTATAACACCTGCTTCTCTAAAGAAAAGATAAAATGCTTCACTGAAGGAAACAGGCGAGGGTACTTCAAAATATTTGTAGGAAGTTGAATCACAATATCAGTTTATTTCATTGTAAAAAATTTTGAAAGCCATGCATAGTTTTCTCATAATATGCATCTTCCATGAACTATTTGAAAGCCCCTTGTATAACCTTCATTCCAATTGGAGCTGAAAGAAGAGATTTCTTTAACATTCAGTGAGTCAAAAGACGTCCCGAGTGGCTGCCCTGGTGGACAGTGCAGTAACGGGATTCTGAGCACACTAAAACGTCACCGTGATATTCTTCAGGTCCCTCGCTCCCCTTAAACAAGAACTGCACTGGGGCCAGCACTGTGGCACAGCAAGTGAAGCCACTGCCTTTGATGCCAGCATCCCATATTGGAGTGTCAGTCCAAGTCCCACTGCTCCACTTCCAACCCAGCTCCCTGCTAACGCACATGGAAAGCAGCAGAAGATGGCCCAAGTGCTTTGGCCCCTGCACCCATGTGGGAGACCAGGATGGAGGGAGTTCCTGGTTCCTAGCTTTGGCCTGGTGCAGCCATTTGGGGAGTGAACCAGCTCTTGGAAGATCTACCCACTACCACTCCTGTTTGTCACTCTGCCTTTCAAATAAATAAAATTACTCTTAAAAAGAAAAAAGAACGGCACTGCTGTGTGGCGATGTGCCCACAGCCAAGACCTTGGCTACTGCTTGCCCCGCTGGGAATTCTCCTCCCACACAGCGAGGGAACCAGCGGCCTCCTGTGCAGATGCCCCTGGCGTGTCCTTCATTCTGGACTCCACGAGGACCAACCCACGCTTGTGCCATGAAGTGGGCTCTGGTGAGCCACATTCCAGACATTCCCAGTGGAGCTGTGAGCAGCCCCTCCTTAGGGGAGCAGTGGCCCTGGCCCTGGGTTGGAGGCTTGGGAGCCCACATGCTCACAGGAGCAACTGCAAAGGGTGAGCAGGCTTTGAGCATGGAGAATGAACAATTGAGGTCAGTCAACTTGGAAATGACCCCCAAAAGATGACCTCATCAGCCCAAGGATTTTCCAAATTACTTGGGAATCTGAAAATAATACGAATTTCATTCCTAACTCTCTGGAACAACTCCTAAAGGTAGAACTTTTACACAGGATTCATTTGGCATCAGGCAGAAGAAACAACAATTGTTTTTACTGAATTGATTTCCTGTTTTGTTTGATTTTATATCTCTATGGCATACAACATAATGTTTTAATTTAAGTATGCATTGTGGAATGGCTAAATCAAGTTATTTAACATCTGCATGACCTTGTGTAGGAACCTTTTTTTTTTATGAGAACAAGTGAAAATCTACTGTGTTGGCAATTCTCAAGTATCCACTGTACTGCTGGTAGTGACCAAATGCTCCACATGAACTACTGCTTGCTTTGCTTTCAATGGAAATTCCTAGGAAGGGGAGCATCCAGCTTCTAAGAGAACAAGTCCCTGGTTCATGGTGTCAGCTTACACCCAGGTCTGTAAACCACTGTACCAGGAGGACTGGCAGCGCTGGGCAGATCCGCCCCTCCAGAACTCACCACTTTGTTGTGGGCCATGAGCTGCAGGATGCTGGGCGTCACCCTGCTCCAGAACTCCAGCGCCGTCAGTATCGCCGTGAAGCTGAACTCATTCTGGTTCTGCACGTTGGTGGCGACGGCGCTTTGCTCGCAATACACTGTCCACAGCTGAGCAAAGATGAAGGCGTGGAAGAGGGAGCACATATGCAGCACGGAGGTCTGGAAAGGAGGAAGGCAGGTGAGCGGGAGGGCAGGTGAGGGGGAGGGCAGGTGAGGGGGGCACGTGAGGAGGAGGGCAGGTGAGGGGGTGCAGGTGAGGGGGAGGGCAGGTGAAGAGGAGGACAGGTGGGGGGGAGGGCAGGTGAAGAGGAGGACAGGTGGGGGGAGGGCAGGTGAGGAGGGGTCAGGTGAGGGGGAGGGCAGGTGAGGAGGGGGGCAGGTGAGGGGGAGGGCAGGTGAGGAGGGGGGCAGGTGAGGGGGAGTGCAGGTGAGGGGGAGGGCAGGTGAGGAGGGGGGCAGGTGAGGAGGGGGCAGGTGAGGGGGAGGGCAGGTGAGGAGGACAGGTGGGGGGACAGGTGAGGAGGGGGACAGGTGGGGGGGCAGGTGAGGAGGGGGACAGGTGAAGAGGGGGACAGGTGGGGGGGAGGGCAGGTGAGGAGGGGGACAGGTGAGGGGGAGGGCAGGTGAGGAGGGGGGCAGGTGAGGGGAAGGGCAGGTGAGGAGGGGGACAGGTGAGGGGGAGGGCAGGTGAGGGGGAGGGCAGGTGAGGAGGGGGGCAGGTGAGGAGGGGGGCAGGTGAGGGGGAGGGCAGGTGAGGAGGACAGGTGGGGGGACAGGTGAGGAGGGGGACAAGTGAGGAGGGGGACAGGTGGGGGGGCAGGTGAGGAGGGCAGGTAAGGAAGGGGGCAGGTGTCGCTGTGGCTAGGCTGGGGCGCCCCCCAAGCCAGCCCTCCCTGGGCCAGCAGCTCCAGCCCTGCCAGGGAGCACAGCCAATGCACCAAGGAGTTTGAGGTTTGAGTTACAGACCCAGGATTCACCACCTCCACCAGGTCTGCTCTTCCCTGGGTCGGGGCAGTGCGCAGGGGAGAGCACCTGCCTGCGGGACGCCTCTGCCCAGCCCCTGGTATTCCATCAAGTGCTGCTCCCATTCCCACACCACACTGGCAAGAACTGCTGCCTCCCAGCTGAGTTCACACCCTTGTCTCTTAAATGGGGTCACAGTAGCCTCTTCCGTAGAGCTGGAGTTAGGAGCAAGTGAGGAACACAGGGGACAGCCCTGGCCAGTGCCCAGTGACCACACTGCTGAGAGTGGGAGCAGTGGGCGGGGAGGGTCGCCCCAGTGGGGGGCTAGCATGAGTGAGTGCCCACCGCCAGCTAGGCACAGCGCTAAGGTCTTGCCATCCACCAGCCCTTGGATTCTCCAGACGAAAAACTGAAGCTCAGAGAAGTGGAGTAATTGTTTCAGGCCACTACATGACAAGTCCAGAGTCAAGAAATGAAATACAGTTTTGCTGCAAATACAATCTTTTTATCAAACTTTGCTTTAAATCTTTGTCAAACAAATCAGCAGGAATTATTTGCTACTACAGTTTTAAGGATCTTGTGACTATTTTAAAAATTAACTTTATATGAGTGAAGTTGAACAGCTTTTCCTTTGATCACTGTGGATAGCCCTTGCCTATTTTCCTGCGGGGCTATGGTCCTTTTGCTTTTTATTGGTTGAACTTTTTATTTAGTGGAGCCAGTAAGCCTTTGACTATAATGTAAATTTAAAATGTTATCTCAAAAAATAAATAAAATATTAAGAAGAAAATAACTGGGTGGCAACATTAGGAAGTGACTGCCTAGTTCCTTCTGCTAGCACCATGCAGGTCATTTGGATGGGCGCTAGATTTTATTCACAGGCAGCTTCCTCTGGCCTAAATCAGTTGTCCCAAAATGCACTGGGAGGGACCTCCTAACGTGCCAGGACTTGGCTAAGCTCTGGCAAGGGCTCGTGGCTCCTCGTAGCTGGTAAGTACCGCTGTGTCTGGTTTACTTGTACAAGTTCATGACTGATGCTGCCTGGGGGTTCTTTACTCCCTCAAGCACAGCACCTGTCACTACAGTTTACAGAGCGTCTCTGAGGAGGTGATTCTCCTCTGTGCCTCGGTGAGTTTCCAACCAGACTTCTTGTTTTCATTTCTCATCTTCATGCATCTCTAGAGATCTGACTTGCAAAGTGCATGAAGAAATTAAGCGGGGGCATATTCCCTCCACTTCATCTTTGGTTCTGAAAACTGATCACAGAACTTTTATTATTTTTCTAGCCTTTTATGTCTGTTCACTATTTTGAGACAGCAATGCCTAGGAATCCAACTTGTGCTTGCCTTCATAATTTATCTCCATAAAAGGAAGACAACCCAAGGGGGGAAAGACAGTCTGTGAATTTAAACAACTTAAAATAAGGCATTAGCACAAAGTCGCTTTTCTAACCTCCACAGGAGGCAACTGATAAGATGCAATTTCTTCTCAGAAGAAACACAATTAGCTGATAAGGGTCTCCATTAGCGATTTTGTTGTACATGGTCTTGATCTTACAGAAATCACTTACCTTTGATTGCTCTGGGAATCCAATCAGGATCACAATCAGGTGGTCTGCAATGTGGGATCCCGCATCCAGAGGTATGGGGAGGCAAGGGGAGGAGGAGTTTGGACACACTGCATTGTGAGTGAGAGAGCCCAGCAGCAGCCAGGACAGCAGCCGGATGTGGGAGACACACTCGATGAATTCCTTAGGTCTGCGGGAGAAGAGGGGTTCACGATGAGCTCCTGTTTTCCATTCCACCGGGCGCCCAACCAGTGTGCACGGAAGGAAGGGACAAGAGTGCAGCCCTGCCGGCAGCCGCAGAAAACCAACCACCACAGCACCCAATGAGTTAACTGTTTTCCTGCTGTCTGATCTAACCCTGGGTCTTAGCTTCCTGACAAAGCAAGAGCAGGCCTCAGTGACCCCAGTAAGTGCAACCTGCCTCTGAGCTCAGGTCTCTAAACTCTCCTTTCTGCTCTTAGGATGTTCTTCCCTGGGTGCGGGGGCTGGGTGCAGCAGTAACACACCCTTGGGATGCCCACGTCCCCCGTCCGAGTGCCTGAGTTTGAATCCAGACTCCACTTCTGATTCCAGGTTCCTGCGGACGTGCACACTGAGAGGCAGCAGTGAGCGCTCTAGCACTTGGGTCCCTGCCACCCATGTGGGAGAACTGGAATGAGTTCCAGGCCCCGGCCTCCATGTGGGCCAGGCTTTGCCATTGTAGGCACTGGGGTGCTGAACCAGTAGATGGGTGATCTCTCTCTTTCAAATAAAATAAAAATAAATTTTTTTTCTTTTTTTTTTTTTTGAAGCCCTTGGCTTTTTTTTTTTTTTTTTTTTTTTTTTTGGACAGGCAGAGTGGACAGTGAAAGAGAGAGACAGAGAGAAAGGTCTTCCTTTTGCTGTTGGTTCACCCTCCAATTGCCGTTGCAGCTGGCGCGCTGCAGCCGGCGCACCATGCTGATCCGATGGCAGGAGCCAGGTGCTTCTCCTGGTCTCCCATGGGGTGCAGGGCCCAAGCACTTGGGCCATCCTCCACTGCACTCCCTGGCCACAGCAGAGAGCTGGCCTGGAAGAGGGGCAACTGGGACAGAATCCGGCGCCCCGACTGGGACTAGAACCCGGTGAGCCAGAAAATAAATATTTTTTAAAAGAAAGTTCCTGTCTGACATCTCTGCTAGCGGGGAGACGGCAGAGGAGAAGACGTAATACACAGGCACACATTTCCTGTTCACCAATAACTGTCTCCTCCACCCTCCTCACGGCCACTCTGAACTGCTCCTTTAGCTGGGAAGGCCCACCAGGCACAAGGGCAGGCCCGCGCCTACTCTGAGACCGAGCAAACTGGCCCAGGTGTGTCGCCCGCTCTTTCAGCCTCCCTGAGAGACAGGACCAGAGGCTTGTACCTCCTTGCATCCTGTTTCACCCTGCTATCGCTTTTGCTCTTGCTGGAAGTTAAGTGTGGACCCATGCATGTAGAGTGAGTTGGAATTCAGAGCTAGGCGCTCTAAGTGTTGGCTGTTCCCCAGGACGACTGAGGCTTTGTATGAGGCTGAGTTTCCTTTACTGGCAGCAAGTCCCAATGGGCTGCAGCTCATCAAGTAAGATGTTTCCACTTCCTCCCTGCTGTGGCTTGGATGTGGCCCGTCCTCCCAGGGTTCAAGCCTCCCAGGAGGCTTGGTCCTCAGCACAGCAGTGTTGAGTTGGTGGGACCTTTGAGGTGGAGACTGGTGGGAGGTCACAGGGGGCACACCTTTGGAAGGGATGAAGGTCATTCTAGGACCACGTTCGCCAGTCTGGCTTCCTGTCTGGCCACGGGGTCTCTGCCTCCTGCAGACACTCCTCCAGCTGTGATGCCAACCATTAGCAGGTGCTCATCAGAAATTAACAGAAGCCAGCATCACATCCCTGAGGCTCCAGAACTGTGGGCCAACTAAACCCCTTTTCTTTATAAAGTACCCAGCCTCAGCTCTTTCCTTATAGTCATGGAAACCAGACAAATACACCACCCAATCGCATCACACTCTCACAGACCTCCAAGGTAGCCATTCGCTCTGGCTGAGCCCCAGGCAGCCCTGTGGCACCTCCCGCCTTAATGAACTTAGTTCCTGGAATGATGAGGGTCTTACCCTTGCTGCATTGCAGAAGGAGGGTGATAGAGCCACGGCAGATAGCGGATCACAGCTTTGTTATCTCTGTGGTTGCCCCGGGAGATCTCCATGGCTGCGATCTGCGCCAGGCCGACTTTGAGATGTCCACCGAAGGTATCTTCATGCAAAGGCTGGGAGCACGTCTTCATGTGGCTCTACAAAACCAGACGCCATTGTGCAACCGTGGCAGACACACTGGCCACTCTTTTAAAAGATCAGGGTGTCTCTCACCCCCCTTCCTTTCACCAAGTGAAGCACACAACCTGCTGAGGCTTCTTCAGCTGCTTCCCATCGCTCTTAGGATAAAGGGGGGAATGTTCCTTAGGATGACCTATAAAACCAGAAGGACCTCTGCATCTTGGCCCCTCGCCCTGGGCTTCCAGCTACACCGGCTCCGCGTGCTCCAAGCCACTGAGGCTCCCTCTGCCGGAAATGCCATTCCTGCAGTGGTTCAGGTCCTGTCCACAGAGAAGTGTTCTCTGAGCTCCCTGACTACGTCCATGCCGCCAGCTACCCCTTCTTTAGAGCAGTCATGAGTTCCGATTCTACTTTGGTTTGTGAGAACTGCTTGTTCAATTTGGCTTCGGTTACCAGACTAGAAATTAAATAAGGCAGCTCTCATATCTGTTTTTGTTCATCACTGCAACTCCGATGCTTAGAATAGTGCCAGGCACACTGTAGTGCTCAATGCATACTTGTTGATTGAACTTTGAAGGTATTCTCTTTCAGGGTGGCTTAGTGGGGAAAAGCACTGAACTGGAAGTTGAAAACTAGGTTTTAGACCCTGTTCTGGGCCGGCGCCACGGCTCAATAGGCTAATCCTTCGCCTTGCGGCGCCTGCACACCCGGTTCTAGTCCCGGTCGGGGCGCCGGATTCTGTCCTGGTTGCCCCTCTTCCAGGCCAGCTCTCTGCTGTGGCCAGGGAGTGCAGTGGAGGATGGCCCAGGTGCTTGGGCCCTGCACCCCATGGGAGACCAGGAGAAGCACCTGGCTCCTGCCTTCGGATCAGCGTGGTGTGCCGGCCGCAGCGCGCCAGCTGCAACGGCCATTGGAGGGTGAACCAACGGCAAAAGGAAGACCTTTCTCTCTGTCTCTCTCTCTCTCTCACTGTCCACTCTGCCTGTCAAATAAATAAATTAATTAATAAAAATAAAAATAAAAATCTAGACCCTGTTCTGTCCTAAGTAATCATGTGGCCTCGGATAAGCCCCTTGCCACATGGCCTCTCCTAACATTTAAAGTCAGAGGACTGGCTGATGTCTGCAGTCCCTATCCCTTTGATCACCATGGATCCTTCTCACTATTTTCAAAAGTGTCTCCAAAACAAGCTCAAAATGTTTATTTGCATTTAAGTGTGGGAAACAGATCCAACAATTGGTAGCCAGCATACGACTGAATGGAAGAGGGTCTTTCTCAGAAATCACTGGGTATAGAGATCATGAGATGCTATTAAAGTTGGACTATACCTTCCATCCTAGCACTTATGAAGGCGATTCAAAAAGTTAACAGAGAAAATAGAATTAAGAGACAATTCTGGGGCCAGCATTGTGGCACAGCGAGTTAATCCATTGCCTGTGATGCTGGCATTCCAGCCTCCCATAGGAGCACTGGTTCAAGTCCCAGCTGCTCCACTTCCCATCCAGTTCCTCTTAACACAACTGGAAAAGCAACGGAGAGATAGCTCAAGTGGCCCAACCCACATGGGAGACCCAGATGGAGCTGCTGGCTCCTAGCTTCCACAGCCGGCCCTGCTATTGTGGCCATCTGGAGAGTGAACAAGTAGACAGAAGATATTTCTCTGGCTAACTCTGCCTTTCAATAATTAAAATAAAATAAATCTTTAAAAAAGAGAAAGATAAGCTTATTTTTGTGGAAAAAAGTTTTGAAATTCACACATTGATTTCTCATAATATGCATTTTCCATGAAAGTTTTGAGGACCTCTTGAATGCATTGAGGCAAACAATTTTGTTCCAAAATAAGCTTATCTTTAAATGTATAAAGAACTTTTTGAAGTACTCTTCTTCGCCAGGAAGCACTCTGATTTCTAAACAGAGAAAACTGAGTTCAGGGACAACCTGAACACATTTGGTTGACGAACTTCTGGGATCACTAGGCTCCTGTTTCTCAAAAAGCTGTCATGCTGTCATTTATTGGGGCCAGCACTGTGGCGTGGTGGGTTAAGCCACTGCCTGCACTGCCAGTGTCCCATATGGGTGCCAGTTCGAGCCCTAACTGCTCCATTTCTATCCAGCTCCCTGTTAATGTGCCTGGGAAGCAGCAGAGGATGGTTCAAAAGTTTGGACCCTGCACCCACACAGGAGACCAGGAAGAAGCTCCTGGTTCCTGGTTTTGACCTGGCCCCATGCTGGCCATTGCAGCCATTAAGGGAGTGAACCAGCAGGTGCCCCGCTAACTCTGCCTATCAAATAAATAATAAAAAAGTTTTTTAAAGGTGTCATTTTGGGGCTGGCATTGTGGTACAGTGGATGAAGTTCCCACTTGGAATGCCAGCATCTCATACTGGAATGCTGCTTTGAGTCTCTCTGCTCTGCTTCCGACCCAGCTCCCTGTTAATGCACCCGGGAATGCCCAGCTACTTGGGTCCCTGCTTCCCATGGGGAGACCCAGATGGAATTCCAGCCCAGCCCAGCCCTAGCTGTTGTGTGCATTTGGGGAGTGAATCAGTAAATGAAGTTATCTCCTCCACAAACCCCCATCCCACTGTCTCTCCCTCTCTGTCTCTATCACTCTGCCTTTCAAATAATAAATAATTTTTAAAGATTTATTTATTTATTTGAAACGCAGAAATACAGAGAGCAGAAGAGAGAGACAGAGGGAGAGAGAGAGATCTTCCATCCATTGGTTCACTCTCCAAATGGCTGCAATGGCCGGGACTGGGCCAGCCCAAAGCCAGGAGCCAGGAGTTTCATCCGAATCTCCCACACGGGGGCAGGTGCCCAAGCACTTGGGCCATCCTCCACTGCTTTCCCAGGTGCATCAGCAGGAAGCAGGACCAGAAATAGAGCAGCTGGGGCCGGCACTGCGGCTCACTAGGCTAATCCTCCACCTGTGGCGCCGGCACCCTGGGGCGCTGAGTACTAGTCCCTGTTGCTCCTCTTCCAGTCCAGCTCTCTGCTGTGGCCCAGGAAGGCAGTGGAGGATGGCCCAAGTGCTTGGGTCCTGCACCCGCATTGGAGACCAGGAGGAAGCACCTGGCTCCTGGCTTCGGATCAGCACAGCGTGCTAGCCATAGCAGCCATTTTGGGGGGTGAACCAACAGAAAGAAGACCTTTCTCTCTGTCTCTCTCTCAGTGTCTAACTCTGCCTGTCAAAACAAAAAACAAAAAAAGAAGAAGAAGAAGAAGAAGAAGTAGAGCAGCTGGGACTTGATCCGGTGCTCATATGTATACCGGCACTGCAGGTGGAGGCTTAACCTGTTGCGCCACAGTACTGGCCCCTACATTTTTTTTTTTTAAAGTTGTCATTTAGAGCAAGGTTCAGTTTGGCTGTTCTGTGGATCTTCTTCAAATCCCTGCTACGATTAATCTCTGAACTCCCCAGCAGGATGACAGCAGGGACATGGTTCTAAGTCAGCAACTCATTCCACCTAGCAAAACCACCGATAGACTCGTCAGCCTCACGGAGACTTTGTCCATGTGCAAGTTAGGTTTTGTTCTCTCTCCTTCCTTTCTTAATTGTCTTGAAAAAAAAGCCTGGCGTAGGTAAAAGCAGTGATGGCCTACATCTGCATAGCGTGCTGCCGCTCATGGAAGTCTCTGCCCATACGCCATTTCCATCAAGCCTGCAACAGGGGGCGAGCTGGATACGGCAGGTTGGTTTTGCCAATGAGGGAACGGAGGCACAAGTAGTTAAATGACATCATGTGGGCTGGTGAAAGAGAGTGGCATGGGAGTCACACTAGTCTGAGGTTCAACCTTGACTCCAGCACTTCTTAGTGGGTGACCTTGGGCGAATTACTAGGTGCCTACGCCTCAGTTTCTACATTTGTAAAGCGGGGATAATACCCACAGGAGCACCTGAGAATTGAAGAAATGGCCGAAGTGAAGCATGTGCATAAGCTGGTGCCACACGAACACCCTTTGCCTTGCTTCTACCTGGTTTGCAGGACTGTTTTTTTTGTTTGTTTGTTTGTTTGTTTGTTTAGAGTCCAAGATAGGGATTTACTCAATAGGACTACAGCTGCCTCCCCAGATGGCCACAAGTTCCTATGTAGTCGGCTTAATCCTCATGGCCCCAGGAGCTGAGCAGACAGGAGCCAGCCATCTCACCTTCAGTCTGGTCAGGGTGTGCATGTCTGCCGTGAAGTCCAGCACTTCGGTGATGTACTGCCGCACACACTCCATGGCTGCCGTGCCACACTGCAACACAAGGACACGGCGCGTCACAGCTTCATTCTGCCCTGCCTGCAGTGACCGTCTTGCCCCCGCTGCAGGCTCCTTGCTCAGAGGTGCTTCACTTTCTGGATTCCAGATTCACTCCCCTACTCTCATCGTAGTCTGTGACTGTCTGCGCACACTGGGACAGAAACTGGTACAAAAGACTCGTGATGGACAGCGAAGAAAACGGTGGAGGCCTGTGGGAAACAGGGTTCAGCTCTTTTCCTCTGGGGAATCGAGCTGAGTTTTGTTTGCTTGTTTTTATCCTTTATACAAAGACTCAGCCCGTGTAATGCCATTAGTTGTCAGAGTCCTTAGAATCCTCCCCAAACAACAGTAATATTTTATCACTCTGGGGACGTCTTGTGCTACCAAATTTGACTGCCTCAATACTGAGTCTCTACTTTAAAAACAAATGTAAACAAACACCACAGACGCTGAGTCAAAGACTTTCATGGTCAAGCGACTTATAGCCTCTTATGCATAGCAGGTGCACTGTTAAGTGGATATGCTCTTGTCAGGTTCTTGCTAGGGATAAATAGAAGAAAGAAATGAAACGTTCATCTTCCCCACGCACTCCAAGTGTGTCTGAGGAATATTAAAGGCAAAGAAAGGCGTGCTTGTCTTTTAGGTTATTAAACAACACCAACCTGCTCCCTCAGGGCAATGTGGCAAATTTAGGATTATAAAAAGACGAAAAAAAAAGGCAAAGCTGAATGCACAGAGGAGCCGCTGCATCAAAGCTGTGTGAGAGAACCCACACATGAGGCTGGGTAGAAAGTGGATCAAAAGCGGGCAGTCTTTGAAGCCATTATGAATACTATGCTAAAGGCCTCTCTTGGCTTTCTTTAGAAAAATCTGGAACATTATATACTTAACTGGCTCACCCAGTGGCTCTCATTTTCCCATATTCATGGAAATCTGCACAGCACTGAACTATATCACCTCCTTGCTCTTCTAGAATGTCACGCCTGTCAGTTCCTCTGACAGGCTAACAAACAGAACAAGGCCACTGGCCGTCTGTCAGAGCGTTTCCCAGCATTTCATACGTTCTAAGGTTTTCTTCTTTTAATTTAAATCAAGTGAAGAAATTATAAAAGGTTTATTGTGTTCTTGCTTTTGCAATATGAATCCTTGAGAGCAATAAAGGATTTCCCCCCGATTTATTCCATTTTCTCTGACCTTTCACATGCCATGCAAATAGGAGTGCAGCCTCTGTTCTCAAATTTCTGGAAAGGGTATTTGTTTCTTTCATTGGCGATGTGTGATACCATCTCAACGAGGCAAATGTCGCCAAAGATAACCACAGGGCGCATTATTCCACGTTCGTCTTTTAAGTTTAAATCTCAAAAGAGGAGAGTAAGAAATTGACTATTACCTAGCTACTTTGTTCCAGGGACAGCAACTACATTTGGTAAAAGCCTTAAAATCCACTTCCCAGTCAGGAGACTCATAATGTGCTGCCCGCAGTTGGAAAACAAAGCATATAATTTCCAGTCTCCTTTCTCTCCCCCCTGTTTTTACTCTAAAAATCATGAGTATAACCTGGGTCACGGACAAAACAAAATATAAGGAGTCAAGCCCCGTCTGTCAGAAGACCCGCACCCATTCCAGTGGGAAACCTTATCATAAAGGAGCTTGAAAATAAGCAAATCACAGCCAGTTCTTCCTCAAAAATTTAGATGCCTTTAAAGTTACAGTTTTTACATTATATGACGGGTCTTCCAAAAGTTCGTGGGAAATGCACATCATGAAAAAACACACATGGATTTCAAACATGTTTGCACCAAGATAAACTTAATTAAGCCCATTTTTTCCCACAAGCTTTTTCAAGTACCCCTGTGAAAATAACACATGCTCAATGTAGAAAAGTAGGACACAAATTATTAAAAAAATTAAAATGACCGTAATCCTAATTCCTGTTCTCCATTTCTAAGGAAACTGCTTGCAAGTTTTTGAACGCATATGACACACACACATCGATACACTCTTTTATAAGATTGTGATAACTTCTTTCTAACATGCTTGTTAATTGGATCATAGGCACTTTCAGTGAACTAAATAGTCTTAGGAACTTTGATTTGAAAGCCATAAGAGACTATCTCATGGATGCAGCCTATTTTATTTCAACATCTAACCTTGGCTATTCAGTTTGCTTACAATATAATTTTGCCAGTTTAAATGATGCTTTTATAAATATCTTGCACATAAATCTTTATGCACAACATTTGTTTTCTTGAATATATTTCTTGAAGCGGACTATCAAACAACCTCCTGCCAGGTAGGTTTCACTGCCACCAATAGTTTAAAAGAATGCATGTTTCCCTTCACCATCAATAAGTTTAATCATCAAGCAAAATCTGCTGGGGGGATGGGGAAGGGAGGAGGTACCAGTCAAGCAGCACAAGGTTTCAGGAATTCAGAATAAACAGATCCCAGAGATCTGGGTACCAAAGAGCCTATGGTTAGCAATACTGTATTGTTATGATCAAGCATGTGCCAAGAGAGTAAACACCATGTGAAGTGTTTTATAATAAACAGATAAGGCAGGAGGGCGCTTTGGTGATGGCGGCCTGCTTGTGGCATAGATTGTGGGGATGGTGTCACAGGTACACACTTATCAACAAACTCATCAAGCTGTGCCCATCAAAGATACACAGCCTTCTGTAAGTCCATCATACCTTAGTAAAGTGAATTAAAAACAGAAATAAGAAATGTGATGATTTGCTAGCTAATTTTAATTTTTATATGTTATACTGATTTACAATTCACTGATCGAAGGTGAGGGAGAAAGTTTGTTTTGAATGCCTCACCGCTCTTTGTCCAATGCTCACTGCTCTATCTATACCTATGTCAATCTTTTGACTATTGATTTTTTTTTTGTGCCTGCTGGAATGTTTGTCTTTCACTTCCTGATTTCAATAAACATTTTATATATTAGTAATGTTGTTTTTTAGTTACTGCACAGATAGCAAATGTTGAGTTGGTTATGGGTCTGAGTTCTAGCCAATGGAATGGTAGTAGAAGAAATACATTCTTCTAGAGCTGGCCCAGGAAAACTTCCCATGGAGCAGATTTTCTTCTCTTTCCCCAACCACCAGCAGACTGCAGAGGAAGTCACCCTCCTCTATTAGTCAGAATACTGATGTAAATGTATGAACAAACAACAACCCGGTTTTGTGTTGTCACTGCTCCTGGGATTTTATATCACAGCATCTCGTGTTACGTGACTTCAATGGCGGGCACCTGGCACAGCAGTTGTCACGGGGACACCTGCAGCCGCATCCGAGAGCCTGGGTGTGAGTCCCAGCTCCACTTCCTGCTCCAGCTTCCTGCTGAAGCGCTCTGGGAAGCAGAGCGGACGGCTCAAGTCCTTGGGCCTGATGCTCCCACGTGAGAAACTCAGACTGAGTTCTTGGCTCCTGATTGTTGCAAGCATTAAGGAGCGAACCAGGGTATGGGAGATCTCTCTCTCTCTCTCTCTCTGCCAATCTCTCTTTGCCTTTCAAATAAAAATAAATAGATATTTTAAGGAATCCTTTAAAAAGCACAATGCAGTAATTCTACTCCCAGAGATCTATTACAAAAATAGTCTAAAATACGGGTGAAGATATAAGCACAGAGACATTCCTTATATAATAATTACTACTGCAGAATATTGAAGATAACTAAACTATCCAAGATAATGTTTGTTAAGAGTAAGTTCATGTTTGCCAAGACTATGTTTAATGGGTGACACTTACTATACAGACCAGCATTGCACTAATATGCTTTATAGATACTGTCTTGTCCAATCTGACCTATACATTACTGTGGTGGAATGAGAAGGCCATGCCAAGGTGGCCACTGGCAAGCGAGTGTCAGTTACTCAGGAATGGCTTTGAAACCCACCTGGCTTTGGAAACTGCCTGGCAACAGGCTGTGATTGGATGGATTTGAAACTGCCTGGCGACAGGCTGTGATTGGTTGGGGCACAGACCACCCCTTGACCAGATTGGCTGGTCTTGGCTATATAAGATGTTGTGCCAACTGAAATGAACAAGTCTGCAGGCTGCTCTCCTCGAGCCTGCTTTCACCCGACTCCCGGGGTCTGTGTGTTGACTCCCCGCCTCTTGCCCCCACCACGCTGCTCCTCTCAGAAACGAATCCACTGCAACATTGTTGAGAAATCAACTGCAGCACATTACGTCCTGTTATATCGCATTCTACAGGCGAAACAAATCAAAGAATCTTGGACTAACCAACTTTCTGACCATCACACAGCTTGTAAACGCCAGGCCTCAAACCCAGATACAAGTCCAAAGCCTACACTCTTAACCACGTTAATGAAATAGGAAACTGCTGACGATTAACTCGGTTAGGACTCACCCCAGGTACCGAGGCTATCATCTGCTTGCTCAGGATTGTTGATTCAGCTAGTTTGGTTCCAGCATCTGCACAAATAAACTAATAAAAACATTGAAAGAATAATTACTTTCAAGAGTACTCGGACAGTAATAAGTAATTTATAATCTTATTAGCTTGGCTTAAATTGATTAGTGTTCTCTTCATGGCAGTCTGCCCTGGATGTTTCAAACTTGCCAATCATGGTCGTGCACTCATGTCAGGAACTCAGAAACGCAGGGCTGACGCTAGCACACAGATCCCTCCTTCGCCCACAGCCAAGTGGCTGAAAGGGTGATTCCCATCAAGGAAGAAATAAGAAACTTCGACACTGCCAGGTTCACTCTGAAGTCCCTCTGCTTCTTCCCGGCACCTGCTGACAGTTCCTGTAGGCTCACATGTACAGATTTCTCACAACTTCTTACATTTAGAATGAGCAGAGAACAACAGTTTCTGAGAGAGTAGTCCACTTGCTTCTTCCTCTTCAGGGACTCTCAGCATCTCGTCTTCCCACCCCCACTGCAGCCACATGTGTCCTCTGTGCTGGAAATGACCCCACCCCTGCTCTGCACACGCACAGGACATCTCACACGTGTGCATTGTGCCAGTCCTCACTTTAGACTGCAGGGACCTACGAGTCCATTTTTCAACCTGTTATGCGCTTTTCAAGAGCCAGACTTGACGCACCTCAGCCCCAGCTCCAGCTGAGTGTCTGGCATCCCAGAGGGGCTCAGCAAGACTTGCTGAAACGAATCGATTAATCAGGTGTGACTAGCGTTCATGATGAGGGTGAGTTTGCCAGATTACAATTTAATTTGCTTCATGACCGATTTTTGACAGGTACTTTCCACTCAATACAACATTCAACTATTTATGAATTGTTTTAGAAAATAAATTACACCTAGGGTTGGCAGCGTTTGCTATGGCCAGTTAGCTCCTGTTTAATTTCTCTGTCCAGGCTGCTGGCTAGGAGCCCTAACAACTTCAGGGTCTGCAACTGCTGTTACACAGAGCTCAGAACTCGTCCAGAGGTGGCAGCACCAGCCACCCTTCCTTCCCGTTCGTCCCACTCTCACCCTGGGAGGCACAGGGAGGCTGGCTGGGCTGCCCATGCGATGAGCCAGGCAGACTCAGTCCCCGTCAAACTGGGGCCATGTAACGCAGACTGGGGCTGTACAGAACATCTCCAGGAGGCCTGACGAGGAGAGGCGGAACAAAGGAGCCAGCAGAAGGCAGCGGACTGGCAGGCTGATCAGCAGTCAGGTCCAGGCGTTCGTAGTAGGCAGTGAGTTTGGGCTCACAAGGCGGAGCTTTAAGAGAAAGGCCTTCTGAGGCCAAGCAGCCTTTGGATGTCTTGTGCAGGGCAGACGTGTGGCAGACACAGACCCTCGTGAAAGGCATTTAGGTGTAGGTAATGGCGAGCGCTGTGTGACAGCAGCTGCGAGACAGACCTTGCTGTGCACACTCTTCCATGTCCATCCACTTCAAAGAGATGCAGATAGTGGAAGAATCTATTTGGCCAACTCCGAATCTGGCAAAGAAAGCAGGACCCAGTAACACCCCGGGTGTAGCTACAGCTTTCGGTTACTTTCACTCAGGTATGTCTGCTCACCAAGCTCAGACTTACATACAACACAGAAACAGTAAACAAGCCGCGTCTTCAAAATGCAAAGCTGTAACTCTGGACAAAGCCTGCAAGCAAACACGTATGCCCGTATGCCTGTAACACGTGCTGGCAGTATGGTGCGCACCCCCCACCCCCTCCCGACTCCGGCTCCTGGCAGTTGCCACGTGTTGCCCTGCGAGGTTCATTTTCACATGCTATCTGGGCCCGCCGTCAACGAAAACTGACCTAGGACAAAGTTTCAAAGCCTCTGCTGGGGCACTGGCACTATTTTCACTTCATTTCTTTACAACAGGAATGAGGCTGTGTACAGACGCAGGGGCTCGGGAAAGACAGAGCTGGGGACTCAGAGGCAGGGGCACGCTCAGACGGCGCAGTCAAGGACGGTTAAAAGCCGCAGACCTCCGCGTGTGCCTGCCCTAGGGGCAAGCCTGGAGCTTGTGAGCAGTAAAACGGCCACGGCTCCCCCTCTGCAGATGCCCTCCCCACCCAGCCCCGTCTGCAAAGTGGAAAGGATGCATAGTGACAGTGCCCTCCGTGCAGTCGGCAGCCACTCAGTGTCAAGACCTCAGATCCACTTCAAATATCTGATCTGTGATAGCTCTTCCAAGTCAGGATTAAAGAAAAAAACGACCCTAAAAGTGCAAGATGTCTCCGAGAATCGGGCACAGGAAAGAGAATGCAAATGCCTAAGAAAATCATCTATTATTTGCTTTTTATCAAAGCATGTCAATGCAGTATGTCTACATTTCATGTAGCTGCCAATCATGAACTGAAGGAACCCTCTTATAATTTTATAGAACTGTTCAAAGTGTAAAGATATAATTAAAATCAGAGGGGGCAAAGATAATTGCTGTAGAATGAAGAATTCTATACTTTTGGGAAGAAATATGCCACTGATATATGCACTCCCCCATGAATACAAAAGAAATGTGCTATCCGTGATGTCTCATTATTAAGTCCATTATCAAAATGATCCCTAAAATAGTATCTCCCCCTCCCATGCCATGGTGATCAGATTATTACTAACTCAACTAATATTAGTCACTCCACTCAACAGAAACCCCGTGAATTAGAAACAAGAGCTATTCCTCTGTCGGTTCTTTGTCCTCCAGCCCACAACCCACCTAACTTTAAAGAAAACCTTTTTCTGACATGATTTCTCATAACTTGAGGGTTTAGGTATATCCCACAGAGTGGGGGAGGTACATGCAAATGAGCAGAACAGCTACCTTTCACACAAAGAAATTCATTTTTGATTTGAACTTAGTCTTTCTGCAGCTTTAATGAGCCGTTACTCTATTGTGACAGCTCTCCAGCTCCATGGCTGAAACAGCCTGTTGCACATGAAGTGTCCACAGCAGGGGCAGGCGTGTGGCGCAGTGGTTACGTTAAGGTGCCACTTGCGACATCTGAATTCTCTATCGGAACGCCGATTCAAGTCCCGGCTGCTGCACTTCAGATCCCACTTTCTGCTAATGCACCTGGGAAGGCAGCAGAGAGATGACAGAGCAAGTATGTGGGTCCCTGCCTCCGAAATGGGAGAGCCAGATGGAGTTCCTTTTCCAGCTTTGGCCTAGCCCAGCAGATGGAAGATCCTTCTTTCTCTCTCTCTCACTCAGCTTTCCAAACAAATAAATAAATCATTTTATAAAACTGTCCATGGGGTTGGCGCTGTGGGGTAGCAGGTAAAGCCACCACCTGAGGTGCCGGCATCCCATATGGGTGCTGGTTCGAGTCCTGGCTGCTCCACTTCCAGTGCAGCTCTCTGCAATGGCCTGGGAAGGCAGTTGAGGATGGCCCAAGTGTTTGGGCCCTGCACTCCCATGAGAGACCTAGAAGAAGCTCCTGGCTCCTGGCTGCTGGCCCAGCTCCTGCTGGTGCAGCCACCTAGGGAGTGAACCAGCAGATGGATGACTTTCTCTCTCTCTTTCTCTCTTTCTCTCTCTCTCTCCCCACCCCTGCCCCAGCCTCTCTGTAATCCTGCCTTTCAAATAAATCTTTAAAAAAAAAAAGTCTACAGCAAACCAGCAATAGAGAAAATATTATAAACAAAAACAAAAATATCCCTAGAGCTGAATTAAAATTGCAGAATAGTTCATCTGTCCAAATCACAGGGGGTGAGCTACGCCCCACTGTTTGACAATTTAGGTTCTGAAATATATTATTTTTCTTTTCTATTTGGAAAATGATTTCACATTTCTATGCCCTGATTTCTTTGGGGGAAAAATCCACCGAGCACCCAAGGTCACCCGACAACTTCCTTTGTAAGGGGAAACAAACACCAGCGGTCACGGTAGAACCACAGCACAGCACACCAGGAAGTTTCCCGGGACGTCAGGCTCTGGGACGAGTTTCCAGGAATTCAAAACCAGATTGGAGCCAGTCACTGCCTGGACGTGCTTAGAACCTGGATGATCCCACGTTCCTTGGGCAAGTGTTCCGTTGTCCCGTAGAGGGTCTCTCTTACTGCCCGAGTATTTGAGATACAACAAAGTTACGTCATAAATGAACATAAAACAACATAATGCTTCATCTCAGGAAACCATCTACCTAGAAGTTACTGATCAGGGGAGCAGATGAGATACCCTCGTATTTCCTTATCAGGTGGAGGAATGGCAAACCCAGTTCTGGAGCAACTGTCTCCTCACCACAGTGGCCAGGGTCACTCATGACAGGGCACCTGGGGAGTTTTTCCTTCCAATTCTTGCTTTTCTGTTTCCAAGATGCATTTCCAATTAAGCAAGTCCACCCCTACTGCCTTCAAATGCTAGTCACTGATATCTATGAAGAAAGACACTGACTGCCCCAGACAATTTGCTTTGTCCACACTGAGAGCCCAGCTGTCCAGCAGCCCACCAGTAAAGGGGAATGCCTCCCTCCGACTCCAGTCTGCAGCCTCCGGCCTAAAAGAAGCTGCCAGAGAGCAAGCCATCACCTCTGCTATCCTTCAGAGAACAACTGGAGGATGAAGGCAGTGAACCGAGAAACCTTACGAAAGATGCACCACTCGTGAAGAGAAATCAAGATGCTTCTCCTGCATCTGAGTGGCCCTGCAAAGGACTTCTCTCCACGGCAGACCACAAGCAGAAAAGGGAAGCACTCTGCTTTATTTCTCCCATTTATAATGGAAGTGGCTGGGCCAGCGCCACGGCTCACTAGGCTAACCCCTCCGCCTGCGGCGCCGGCACACTGGGTTCTAGTCCCGGTTGGGGCGCCGTATTCTGTCCCAGTTGCCCCTCTTCCAGGCCAGCTCTCTGCTGTGGCTGGGGGTACAGTGGAAGATGGCCCAGGTTCTTGGGCCCTGAACCCACATGGGAGACCAGGAGGAGGCACCTGGCTTCTGGCTTCGGATCAGCACAGTGCGCCAGCCACAGTGGTCATTGGGGAGTGAACCAACGGATAAACGAAGACCTTTCTCTCTGTCTCTCTCTCTCACTGTCTAACTCTACCTGTTAAAATAATAATAATAATGATATAATGGAAGTGGCTTACTCTAAGATTTTTTAAAGTTTATTTGTTTTTTGAAAGTCTGAGTTACAGAGAAGGAGAGGCAGAGGCAGAGTGAGGGAGATTGATTGATCTTCTCTTCGTTGGTTCACTTCCCAAACCGCGACAATGGTCCGGGCTGGGCCAGGCTGACCCCAGGAGACAGGAGCTTCATCTGGGTGGCCCGTTTAGATGCAGGGGCCCAAGGACTTGAGCCATCTTCCATTGCTTTCCCAAGTGCATTAGCGAGGAGCTGAATCAGAAGTGGAGCAGCCGGGGCTTGAACCAGCACACATATGAGGTGCCAGCGCTGCAGGGGCAGCTTTACCTGCTACACCACAGTGCTGACCCTACTCTAAGAATTCATAGAACAAAGATATTTGGAAATGGAAGAATGCCTGATGTTCTTTTGCTGGGGAAGGTTGAAAGGTTATTCACAGGTGGTTCTCTGGGAGCATGATCACAAAATGTCTTCAAAACACTCTCCAACTTGGGTAATTCTACAACTGGACCTTTCCCCCTTAACTTCATGACTCAATGACAAACGCCAAATTTTTTCAAAGATTAAAATGTTATACGTTTGAAAGAGCAGAAGGAACTCCATACAACAGACTTAGAAGGATGTACTTTTGTCTTCTTCTTAAAGCAAGTTGTTTTTGTTATTTATGCCCCTAACTATGATACAACAATCACTGTCTACACGGTTTCCTTAAGCACTGGGCAATTTCAACCGTCAGTGTCCTTTGCCATCTTCTGACAAGCGCTTTTTATGCTTGAGTAATGCACTTCATAGAAACCAGGCCCCAGCAGTCACAGCGTGGGGTGCGAGGCCCCAGGAAGTCAGCCACATGGATCTGCTCTAGCAAGGGAGGGAATGCTGTTGGAGGCCCACAGCAGAGCATCTTCAGGGTCCTGGAGTTGTTCTGAGGAGGTGCGGCCCCCAGCAGAAGCCCTACAGGAAGTAAGTGGCTTCTGGACACGGTCAGCCGCTAAGCTTCAGCTCCTCCTGGCCCTTTCACTGAGCCTTCTCCTCCTGCACTCAAAGATGCAGGAGAAGCCAGCACAGCTCCTGTCCGTCTGGAAGGCCGGTCTGTGGCCAACCTGCTTGTCCTCAAAGTCGGTGTTCCCACTGCTGGAGAGGGGCAAGGGCTGTCCAAGGCCCCCCGGGGAGGAGAGTCCAAGCTGGTCTCCTCGGGAGCATGGGTGTTTTCTGGTTGTGGCTTTGCTTCTTTCTTCCTCCAGGGCTGTCTGCAGTTTGGGACAATGGGAGCCCCGCATTCCAACTACATCACGTCCAGCGTCCATTGCTGTCACTTCCCAGCAGCCACTAACTCATCACTTCTGTGTGTGCAGAAAGCTCTCCAAAGACAAGATGATTCAACTGAGAGTTGCTAACTTGTTATGAAGTCTTAAGCCTTTGAGACAAACTCAATTCTGTTCCTAACGATTAGCAGTCTATGGTAGGGGAGAAAGGGGACCAGACGGGGAAGTGCACAGTCAATGGCAAAGGACAAGGGCCCTCCTCCTCTCTGCTGGGTCAGCATGGGTGCTTCTGAGCATCCTTCAAAGCCCACGTGGTCTCTTCCACACTGCTTCCTTCCTCAGTCGACATAGCCACTACTGTACCCATTACACAGGCCAGCTCACCTGCTGGGCTGTGAACTCCTGGAAGGAAGAGGCCATGGCTTCTTCATCTCTGTCTCCAGCCCCCTGCACAGCACTGGACCAAGCCAGGCCTCAGAAAGGCTCCATGAGCTTCCTGCATCTCCCTGTGTTAACCACGCCCTCTTCTGTAGTAGTCCTCATCCTGTGTAGACTCTCACGATCGTGGTTAGCACATGCGGGGGATACACCTTTCATATCTCTGTGTTCCCAGAAATTAGCCAAAGATAGGTGTTCAGTAAATACTTGTAGAGGCCAAGACTGCTGAATGGTCAGAGGCAGCCCGATGACGGGAGACCTGCGCAGTTACCAGCGCTACAAGATCACTCTAGCTTTTCAGTGCAGGAAATGACCTCAAAAAAAGCAGAGCTCTAGGAAAAGCTCCTCCAGGAAGCCATATACCAGGAGATCGGGTTGGTGGAGCGAGCATGAAGGTGGTGCACACAGCTAAGAACCAACGGAATCCACGCAGGGGCTGGGAAGAATGTGATGAGGTGTGCTTCGCATAGGTGCAACAGGGTTCCGGGTTCTAACATCCTAAGATGCTGATGCTACTCTTCAGGCCGGCTGTGTGATCTCACAGACATCACTATGCCTCTCTGAAACACAAGCTGGCACCCCACAATTGTATGGGTCAAGTAGGGGGAGCGTGTAAAGCACATAGCTGGTGTCTCCTCTGTATCTCTCCAAACGGTACCCAGGCACCTGCGATGCAGGAAAATTGCTCCAGCTCCTTACTATCAAGCTCCAATTGTCCTTCAGTCACCTAACCTGAAACTCGTAGCCCAGACTCAGGGAGAATCTAAACAGCCGCGCATCAGTTACTGGGCACTTCGCACAGAGGCCATTTGAACGCTCCTCTGGTCCCAGCTGTAACTCAGGCCTTAGCCCTCAGGGTGGGAGGCAGGGACCCACGTTACCTGATCCCTGTGACTCCTCTGGCTCTGCCAGTCTGCTTTTTATCCACCCCATCCTCATGCCACTGTCCCTTACCCCACCTTCCTGCCCAAGCCTCCCCTCCTGCTCAAAGCCAGTCAACCTCGGGTTGAATCTCAACTCTAGGCAGCCACTTGCCTGTACCCAGTAGTTCTTTGTGTCCTGGCTCAAATGCCATTTCCTCCATGAAGTTTTTCTGACTTCACACCGTGTGGGTGGCATCCCACCTGCTCCTATTTCCCCACTGGGGTTTTGTATACCTCTCTTCTCAGCCATCAGTCCCAGCCAGCCTCAGATGATCACAACCTGCCTATGTGCCTAGGATGCTGCTTGGGAACACAAAGGGTAGAGGGCTTCAGCCCCCCATTGGAAGCCCTACAAGCAAAACACGGCCATTGCCAGATCTCCAGAGCCTGCCTGGTGAGTGTCCAGAGTCTTGGTGGCCAGCTGCGACCAGCATTTGCTGCCATGTGATTGGATCTGGCCTGCCCCCCCTACCTTCTCTTCTGTGCCACAGAAGGGTCAGTGGCCCCCAAACCCACCCAGCTCTGGTATCAGGACTCAAGCCTGCTCCTCTCGTTTGGGTTCATTTGTTCTGGCTCAGCTCTGCTGAGTGAGCAGCTCCTCTGACCTACTGGAGGGCAGAAATTATTGTTGCATTCTTCTTGTCCCACACAGGACGAGATCCAAAATAAGAACAAAATGAATACTCCCCCTGCCTCGTTTTTGTTTCTGTCTTTGTCTTTTTAGCCAGTGGAAGCGCCAAGCACATAGCATTAGATCATGGCTCATGTAAGAGACATTACTTCTCACCTCTGGCCCGGTGAAGACATTTGGTTTTACAGAGGTGCCTCCCACTTCCCTTCATCTTCCCAAACATATTGATCTCCCGAAAAGCTTTGCAGATGCGGCAGAAGCTTACCTGGACAAGCAGGAGGAGGTTTGTGTCTGGTAAAGGGGACTTGAGCTTCAGGGCCTGCAGCAGTTCTAGAACAACGCTGCGAGATAAGTAGAATTTATCTCGTTCCTAAATAAAAGGAGACAGAAGAAAGTAAACAATTTAAAAATTCAACTAGAGGGGCTGGTGTTGTAGGACAGCAAGTTAAGCCAATGCCTGCAACACTGGCATCCCGCACCAGCACTGGTTTGAGCCCGGCTGCTCCTTTTCTGACCCAGCTCCCTGCAGTAGCCTGTTACAGCACCAGAAAATGGCTCAACTGCTTGGGCCCCCGCCACCCACGTAGGAGACCAGAACGGAGTTCCAGGCCCCTAGCTTTGGCCTGGCGCAGCCCCAGCCGTCTCCCTCTCTCTCTCTCTCTTCTTCTCTCTGTAACTCTGCCTTTCAAACAAACAAATAAATCTTTAAAAATTCAATTAGAGTAGATCTGTCAAAAGACCTTCCAAAAGATTCACAGCTCAGAAATGAAAACTAGGATTTAAAAATGCACAATGAGTTAAGAAGTAAAAATGAAGACTAAAAGATGAAAGGCATTTTTGTGCGTGTAATGAATTTACTGAAGCACTGAGAACACATCGTTTAATGGAAAAGAAAAAGATAGGTTATCTTTTTTAAGATTTATTTATGTATTTATTTGAAAGTCAGAGTTACACACACACAGAGAGAGAGAGAGAGAGAGAGAGAGGTCTTCCATCTGCTGGTCCACTCCCCAGTTTGCCACAAGGGCTGGAGCTGTGCCAATCCAAAGCCAAAGCCAGGAGCCAGGAGCTTCTTCCCAGTCTCCCACGTGGGTGCAGGGGCCCAAGGACTCGGGCCATTTCCACTGCTTTTCCAGGCCATAGCAGAGAGCTGGATCAGAAGTGGAGCAGCTGGGTCTTGAATCAGCGCCCATATGGGATGCCTGCACTACAGACGGTGGCTTTACCCACTACGCCACAGCACTGGCTCCTGGAAGATCTCTTTATCTCTCTGCTTCAGGCCAGGGCATTAACCCTCTGCACCACAGCTACGGCCCTGATAGGTTATCTCTTAAATACTGAACGTGGAGGATTTTGCTCTCATTCACAGGGATAGGTTCCAAGAATTGCATCAATTAAACAAATCTAAAAGTATTTTTTTCACTACAAAATAATTTAGAGGGAAATATGTCCAACTGTTTCAAGGGCTCCATGTCCTGAGAGGAATTTATTTTTTTAAATAGAACATTTCAAGAGCACAGCAAAATAGAGATAATGGAATAAATCAGGTGTCCCTCACTCATCTTTTTCAAATTGAGTCAGTTTGATTTATTTGAGTCATCCTGTGCCAAATGCCCACCCATCTTTGTGAGGTCGGTCTTGCCACAGGCTCTTCCCTGCGTTGGCATGCATTAGTCTAATCAAAGACCCACCTGTTGGTTGTATTGATTCTCTAATGTATGCGCTTTCTATTTCATTAGTTTCTGCTCATACCTTTATTGTTTCATTCCTTTACATTTTCTTGTGGTTTCCCTGTTATTCTAATTTAAGTTGACTTATTTAGTTCAGTTAGCTTTTCTTCTTTTTCAAGAAAGTATTTAAGGCAATAAATTTTCTTCTAAATATCTGAGGCTATACTTCTAAAAGTTTACAATGTTATTTTCATAAACTGTTCAGTTCTAAATGCTTTTCTAAAGTCTCACAATACTTCCTTTGATCTAGGAATCACTTAAAAGCATAATTTTCAATTTCCAAATACAGCAAGCCTCAGATACCATTAACCTGTACAGCACCTTTGATTGAAATGAACCAAGCACACACACACACACACACAGGTTGATGTAGGATTACAAAACCTGAACAACTGAGTTTTCAGTGTCCTGCAGCAAGTGTGTATGTGCACTTCCATCCCCTCTCATACACCATTGATGCCACACATGTGCACACTGACACACTACAACCTGCGGGTAAAGTGATTGGGTCAAAATCTGGTGGGGAGACAGGATTCAGGTACCTAAGAATGGAGGGCAGTCAACAGAACACTAGAAGCCCCTGGGGCATAGCTAGGGTGGGGCAGAGCCATGGAGATGTGTATGTGCTAGGAATATGGCTTGCTTCTGATTCTCTCATGTGTACAGGGCCCTGTGAGCTGGTGTAGTTGCATGTGTTGGGATGGGGTGGGGAGAACAGGTCGGGGGAAGTCTCTTTATAGCTGTTCTAGGACCTAACCAGGAAGACACAAATGTCTATACCTGCCTCAATAAAATGTATATGTCTAAGATGTAAATGATACCCCCTAGTGCAACAGCTCTTGTTCACGCCACTGTGGAACACTTACTTACATAAATTGATGGTTTTGGGGCCAGCGCTGTGGTGCAGCAGGTTAACACCCTGGCCTGAAGCGCCAGCATCCCATAGGGACACCGGTGCCCAGCTGCTTCACTTCCGATCCAGCTCTCTGCTATGGCCTGGGAAAGCAGTAGAAGATGGCCCAAGTCCTTGGGCCCCTGCACCCACATGGGAGACCCAGAAAAAGTTCTTGGCTCCTGGTTTCAGATCGGCGCAACTCCGCCCGTTGCAGCCAACTGGGGAGTGAACCATTGGATGGAAGACCTCTCTCTCTTCTCTGCCTCTCCTCTCTCTTTGTAACTCTGACTTTCAAATAAATAAGTAAATCTTTTTAAAAAACCAAAGTGATGGTTTTGTCACGGATTTACAATTTAATTGCATTGTGATTAAAGAGCCTGCTCTCTGTTAAGACTTCATTGTGGCCTATTGTCTGCTCTCTGTTTAAAAGTTTTTCATAGGTGCTATGGCTCACTTGGTTAATCCTCTGCCTGCAGTGCTGGCATCCCATATGGGTGCCGAGTTCTAGTCCCAGTTGCTCCTCTTCCAGTCCAGCTATCTGCTGTGGCCCGGGAAGGCAGGATCGCCTAGGTGCTTGGGCCCTGTACCTGCATGGGAGACCAGGAGAAGCACCTGGCTCCTGGCTTTCTGGCTTCATATCAGTGCAGCGCCAGCCGAGGCGGCCATTTGGGGGATGAACCAACAGAAGGAAGACCTTTTTCTCTGTCTCTCTCTCTCTTACTGTCTAACTCTGCCTGTCAAAAAAAAGTTTTTCACTATTTTTAGAATATATTCTCAAATTGGTGGATTCTAGGTTTCCTAATATGTCCACTGGGTCCACTTTGCTCACTGTGTTGGTAAAATTCACTGTAGCTTTATTCGCTTTTAATCTGCTTGATTTATCAGCTACTGAAAGGGCTCTGTTAAAATCTCCCAGTAAATGGATTTCCTATCTTATTTTCTCTAACATATCTTCAGGTTATATTATTGGTTCTACAGAGCTTTAGAATTGTCACTTTTTCCTGGTGAATTGCTCTTTTTAGCAACAAAATATACTGTGCTGTTCTTTATAATAATGCCTTTCAACTTAAAGTCAGTTTAATAACTTCAGAATTCATTTAATATTTGCCTGATACATATTTTTCACCCCTTTCCTTTCGAGCTTTCCCAGTGTCTTTAGACATATTGAGATACATCTGTTGTAAATAACATGTGGTTTGATTTTTAAAATCCAGTCTGACAGTCCTTAGTGAGTCTGATCAGTTTCCATGTGTTGTGGCTATTAGAACAGTTGTACTTTATTTCTATCACCTTATTTGTGCTGTGATAGTTTGTTCTGATTCCCTTCATGTCTTGATTGAATTTCTATTCCCATTTTATTCTGTACTTGTTTGGAATTTACATATTATACTTCTGGCTTTTGCATTTTACACTCAAAATATTTACATGTATTCATAATACTTTAAAGTTACTCATTATTTCTGTCCTTCTTTTGAATGACATATAAAACACTTTAACTCTAATCCCCACCCCAACATATACATGCATACACACACTTATGTTACAGGTTATTGTTAACCAGGAGTTTAGTGTCTTTGTTTTTTATACCTATCTGACTAACACTATTATTGTTGCTTTGTATTACCAATGATGGCTTAGATTTCCATGATTTACCAATTTCTTTGGGCATAATTCCTCCATACATTTCACTCCATTCTTCTTGGTTAAATTTCCTCCTTACTGTATTTTTTAGTAGTCTTTTTTTTATCAGGAAAATTTATTAGAAAATTTCTTATTTTTCTGAGAGTATGTTTATTTAGCCTTCACTCTTGAAGGATAACTTAGCTGGCAGAGAATTCTAGGTAGCTAATTATTTTTTTCTTATCATCCGAAGACATTTTTTCCCATGATATTGATGATTCCATTACAGTTAAGAAGTTTGTTGTCAATTTCTCTTTGGAGTGACTTGACTCCTCGTTGTTCTTAAAACTCTGTCTTAGATGTTTTGCCAAATTGTACCTATTCTTGTAGACTATGGCATGAACAGGTAAAACATTAGTTTATTTGTAATATCTTTAGGAAATCATGCTGCCTCAAAGAACTTATTATTTTTGTCAATTATGGAATTGATACAAAGCCTATTGCCCTTCTCATACTTATTAGATGATGATCTTCTCTATAGCTTTTGTCTCTTTATTTTCCTTTGCTGTATTCCAGGTATTTTCCTCAAGTCTATTTTCCATTTAACCAACTCTCTCTTTGGTTGCATCTAATTTGCTATTTAACTTCTTTATTGATTTTTTAAAATGTCAGTAACCAGTTTTTCCTTTCTAGAATATCTACTTTGTTCAAATCTGGTTGTTTTTGGAAAGTGATTGTATTTTTAATCTATTCTTTATGTGCTTATTATTTAAAATATGTTTTTAAAGTCTTTATCACATAATTTTAATACTGGAAGTTTTGAGGGAAAAATATTACTGTTTGCTGACTTCGCTAATCTAGTTCATGGTGGTTTAGTTTTTCATTTGTTTCATAATTTTAGATTGTGAGATTGTGTTCAAGAGGATTTCAACCATGAGAGTCCTGCTGGACCTTGGTTGAAGGCAATATCCCTCCAGAGATGTTAAAGACTTAATTTTCAGTATCCTTCTGCCAGACTCTCCAGGATTATAACTTGCTCAATATCAGTGTCACTTGACTTTTCAGCCTTGCTGTTGGCAGAGCATGTTGGTATTTTAAGATTCTAAGCCTATTAAAGGACAGACTCATGTCTGCTAATTCTCAAGAGAGACTACAAATCTCTCTCCCAGTTTCCAGAGTAAGATAGATACCACTCCTTGTCACTTCCATAAATGAATATATTCTTTCCAAACCATCTTTACCAAGTGCCTTTCTGCAGGCTCTGAATTTCTGCTGGGGATGACTCAGCTCCGACTCCAAGCCTAGAATAGTTTGCATTCAACTATTTTCCTTGTGTGGGCTTAAATCTTAAGCCATTAAATTACCAAGACAAGAAATACCTACACAATTATATTGGTTTTCAAGTTCCTTCTTCATTTTTGCCCCTTTCATTCTTATAAAATAAGCTACACATGTATAAAATCATGTTTTATTATATTTTACCCAGTACCTTTAATATTTTAAGTTGGATAGTTTTCAGATTATCTTGAATGTCAGACTGCAGTGAAGGGAAGGCTACAGAGCTCTTACCTTTCTGTGTCTTATGATTCTAGGGAAAGGCTCAATTAGATATTGCTGTATTAAAGCTATTTCTTATAGTTTCTCATTTTTTTTGCACTTTGTAAATTCATATTTATTAAATAAAAAATTAACTATATAACAAACAAAAAAGAGAAAAAAGAACTTAATACTTTACCCTTTTAGTATTTTTTTATGTTCTACTTAAAACTATTGGTTGAACTTTGTAATTAATACACAATTATTCTTGGGTGTTTAATTAATGCTATAACTAGTACTCAAATAATATTTTACACTTTGTGTTTCTGTGTGGGTGCAAACTGTTGAAATCTTTACTTAATACATGCTAAATCGATCCTCTGTATATAAAGATAATTGAAAATTAATCTTGATGAGAATGGGAGGGGAGAGGGAGCAGGAGAGGGGAGTGTCTCATTTTTTATGAGGAATATGGGAACACCTTGGATTGAAGCTTTCCACAAGTTATATGCATTTTGCATTGGAAAAGTGAAGAAAAGTGGATGACAATGGAAAGTGAGAAGCTACTGAAGTTAAGATGGATTACGAGAGGCTATACTTTATAATGAAAATCTTGAATTCAGAATGCTAGAACATCTTCTATAATCAATCCATATAATGTACAACACACAAAATGCAACTCATTAGGTTTCCTTCTCCAAAAATAAAGGTATTGTATTATTGTATTTGGTATTGTCTTATAGGTCAACTCTTTTAAATTAAGAAAAACACGTGAGGGTTAAGAAGCTATTTTTCAAGAAGAATTTGAAAGAGGGAAAACTGAAGATTATCATGGTTTTAGAAAACACAGTGCTCTGGGTAGAATATTAGTTTATCGTCAGAAAGACCAAAAAGGAGATTATGGAACACTTACCATGGTAGAATGGACACAGTTGGGAAGAAAGGAGACAAGGGTGTCTTGGACAGAATGAAAGCCTTAGTATAACATTAGGTTTATTATGAGGAAAATAAAGGGCTATGGAAGTGGACAACATGAATAAAAGAGTATTCTCAACATTCAAACAAGAACAATAGAAACAGAGAGCCTACTGAAAATAAACTTGGAAAATTTGGAGGTTGGAAGGGTAGCATTTGCGCACTGTTAGGAAGGACAGAAACGCTCCCAGGTTGCCCTGCCTTCTGCTTTTCCTTCAGGACAGCTTCTGCCAGCTCCAAAAAGGCTGCTGTAGCCATTAGGCAAGCAGTACTTTTCCATTTCCTCAGTATTGGGGAAGGGGGTGCTAAAGATAATGCAATAGAGAAACCATTATTAAGGCAAGATGGCAAAAGATAAGATTATAATTTCAGAGGCCAGGAACCCAGAACTGGGGAGACAGACAAATAATGAGAATTAAGGCACTCTCCACAGGCTTTGGCAAATGTCAAGCCAGGACTTTCTACTTTGGGTATAGAATGATATGGAGTGATGTCTTGCCTGCTAATCGTGGGAGGATGAGCTCGAGAAGGAGTTTACGAGGTCATTTAGACCACAACATTTCATTCAAACGACCTTTTCTCTTCTAAACCAGGTGACCCTCAACCCTCCAATTCTATGCATTTTCGACAGTTTATGTACAGATGTGTAAAGTGTTTCTTCCCAAAGGATTTATTAGATCTCAGTATAATTCCTCATTTTAAAACTATATAAAAGAAATTAACCCGAGAGGGACTTGACACTGATTAGAAAGACTATTATTTCTGCCAGTTCTGTTTCAGAAGAATTCACATATGGAAACTTACCTTAGTGAAAGCTCGGTAGCATAAGCCACACAGCTCCACCAGGTAGGCCAACGTGAAGACGGCATTCTGAATTACAAAGCTGAGCAGTTTTGAAAATGGTTCCAACAAATTCTGCAATGAGATGAGGGCCAAAAAATAACAACTGCTGAGTCTTTCATCAAAAAAAGTACTAAAGTCATAATATTTTAACTGATTAAATCATTCTTTTTTACAATGTGAAATCTGTTGTTGACTACCTTGGCAACTCTGTTGATTAATAAAACCAGAACTGCACCTTCAACGAATGGCTCAAATAACATGATTTGATCATCTTATTGCTAAAAAAATAATCTATTTTGCATATGATGTCATTCACAAATCAAACTATCAATTTCAGTGTATGTTCACTAAAGCAATCAACACTCTGTGAGGTTTGCATTAAGATCTTCCAGTCCATCCCTCAGAATCTTGAAGCGTCTAGAGGTTCATTAGGTTGAAACCTTCCAGAAACTTGCTGGTAGTGTAGCGTGAACCACTCTTGTATTAGTACCAAAACACTATTGGCTTAGAGAAAATCCATGATGACCCAGTTTCCTGCCAATTCTTATCAGGAAGGCATTACCCACTTTGGTTTCTCCATCTGAATTCCACCCATAATGGTCAGTTTGAGATCCACATACTCTCTTCAGTCATTTAGAAATGTCTGTTGAGCACCTACTGAGTGTGAGGCAGCGTTACATGCATCCCAATAGTTTATCTCATTCCTGTTTCTTTTAAGTGTCCTGGGAAACAGTATGTCCTAGTTAATGACACAGCTCTAGAACCTAACACAAATACTTTTACACTCTAGCTCTGTAGCCTTGAGTAAATGAATTTAAAATTTTTAAATTTATTTTATTTTATTTGAAAGGCAGAGAAGATAGACAAGTGGAGATCTTCCATCTACCGGTTCATTCCTCAAATGCCTGCCTGCAACAGCCAAGGCTGGGCCAGGCTAAAGCCATCAGCTTAGAATTCAGTTCGTGTCTTCCACATGGGTGGCAGGGACCCAAGCACCTCACCCATCACCTGCTGCCTCCCAGGGTGCACATTAGCAGGAAGCTGGATCAGAAACAGAGAAGCTTAGACTTGAGTCAGGCATTCAGATAAGAGATGCAGGCGTCTCAAGCTCTGGCTTAATACCTGTGCCAAATGCCCACCCGTGAAGAAGTGAGTTAACGACCTGAGATGCAGTTTTCTCCTCTGTAAGTAGGCACAGTAACGGCTTCATTATAATAAACCTTCTCCAGGGTGGGGAGAACCGAAGGACATAATGTATGTACAGCACATGGCAGCAGTAAGTGCTGCTCAAGGTTACCTCTGACCTTCATCAGAAACCCTATCAAGCTTTGGTAGTCCCCTCTCTGTTGCCAGATGGGTTGTTAAGTACACAACTAACTTGCCTAACTCCATAAAGCCAAGGCATGAAATTCAAACCCAAGTTCTAGAACAGGTGTCATTGCTCCATAGAGAAGACAGGACTTCAGTTGGACTCTAGAAGACTCCCATGCCGTGATTCCCATGAGTTCTCACCGTCGCTTGTCCCCACTGTCTGGATTGTAACAGTTAGCCACGCTGCGTGAGCACACTCAGTATCCACAGGGAAGCACAGGTGAGGACATAGGTCACCACAGTCTCATCACTGAGTGATAACATTTTTATAAATCTACCTCCTTCATTTGTACCAGTTTACTCAGTTGAAATCTTAAACATATACAATCCTATATTTTATTTTTATTATCTTACTATAATGTAAGGAATTTCTGGTGCCATCTAATTTCAGCATCATCCATTTTAATGGCCATAAGAGTCCTATTTTACTGTAAATAACACCCAAGTAAATATATTTTCCATGAAAATTTCACTGTCATTTTCTTTTCAATAAATTCCCAGAAAAGGAATCATGAGAGCAACAGATATGAGCACTTTTGAGATTCTTTTTCGTTACTGAGACAAAAATGAATTCACTGCATGTTGGTTGACCCTGATAATTAAATATTTTACTTATTTGTATTCCACACAGAAGCCTATGTAGTGCTTTCCACATAGAAAATCTTACAGAAACTCTTTGAGATAGGATTATTGATTCAGTATCCTTTGCCCCGGATGAATGCCTTCCCTTGAAACACTGACAGTTAATGAATGCGGTAGGGAATGTGTCTCATGTTGACACACTCTGCATCCTTACTGGTCAAGAAGAGAAAGCTGGATTCAAGCTTGAATGGAAACTTGCTCTTATATCCTACAAAGCAGAGCCAGGATGGGGCAATCTGGTACGACACAAAAACCAAAGAACCTGTGTTGAAATCTCAAATTTACTACTAACCGGATATGTGAGTTAGGCCAAGACATTTTATCTTTCTGAGCCTGCTTCTTATCTGTAAATAAACAGATGAGCCAGATGGTTTCTTTGCAACTTTCTGGCATAAACTTGAGTCTATGAAACCACAGCCAAGGTAAACAGCTCTAGGAGACACGTGCTGTTGGTATACTAACTAGCAATTACAAGCTATTGAAATACAAATTACTGTACCACTGCATGTGCAGCCTAGAAATGTAGCCAGGAATAAAAAAAAAATGAGTGAGACACTGTACTGAACTTCATCACACTCGCAGTCTCCTTGGAAAGACTACAGCACAATGCAAGTGCTAATAGGGCTCTATCAAGTATTGTGAGGGCTGATATAAGAGGAAGTTACTACGGATGATATACACATTGTTTTCTTTATATAGGACCTCAAAGCATGAAAAGGAGCTCATCCCACTGATAAGAGTATAAAGCATTTTAGGCAAAGGCCAGGAGGTATGGAATTAAATAACATAAATAGGAAGCATTAAGCGCAGCAAATGGTGTTAGCTGTTTTGATGATGATGATGATTCTGAAAGTGTAGAGGAGGCATGGGAAGTGGGACACATAATAAAAGATTAAATTGGAAACTGGTGAGTTATCATGCAACTTTTTGTATATCACATTATGGAATTTGGATATTACCCCTGGAAGAAATGAGGAGATATCAAAGAATTGGCATGATGAGATCCATGTAGAGAGAGATCATTTTCTTGGTAGTATAAGGACAGATTGATGAACAGTTGTCCAGAACTTGGAGAACCAATTATAAACAATGACACTGATCTATTAGACTTTTTTATACCAAACACTGGCCCAGCATGAGGAGAGGCAAGGAGGCTGAAAGGGAGGCCTTCAGTGTGCACGTGACTGTGTCTTCAGCATTGCCTAGTTTTAGATTTAAAAACAACTGAATATCCAGTCGGCTGTTTTTCTGAACATACATACCCTTGTGGCATTGGTAGAGGGTATCTTCAAGAGGCAAATCATAATTCTCAAACTAGAATCTAAAGAACACTGTGAACAAATATAAGAAAAAGCAGAAGTCAGTGCCTTCTTAATATATCTTTTTTTCCAAATAGTTTCTAAGCATTTATGTTAGTAAAAAGAAACACCCAAAATATAACTGCCTCTAAACAGTTTCCCACACCATCATTCAAGCTGAAAAAAATCATTCTCAGGTTAAAAATTGTTAATTAAACAATATTAAGTAAACATAACTCCTAAACTATTTTTCAAAGGTATAGTTCTAAAATTAAATCACATACAGAAAGGGATTGATGGATGGACAGATGAATGAACAGAGGACACATAAATGATGGGTAGATATTACATATATCCAACTCTAAAGGGGTATACTAATTTGTGAAAGGCCATGTTAGGAAAAAGACGACTTGGCGCTATTTAAAACTGTCAGTATAAATAAGAACCTTTCCCTGCTGTGAAAAGACAACACAGAACCTCGGAAAAAGGAATAAAATTTCTACAAGAGAAAATCAAGTCTTACAAATCTGTTCATAATTCTATTTTGGCAAGATTCCTATCAAAATGTACTTTTAAAGCTGAATTTTCTGAGATTAGGAGGAAATGTTACAATGCGAATAAACAACAACACTTTTGAGCATTGCAAATATGTCACAATAGCAGTTATACTTAAGTTTCTGTAGCTGTGTGTATCAAGCTCTTTAAGATAGACTAAGCCAGTGTTCCCCAAGCAGAATCCTTGGACCAGGAGCACCTCTCTCACCTGGTAACTTGCTAGACTGCAAATCCTGAGACCCTATTGAATCGGGGATTCTCAGATTAGGCCCACTAATCCATGTTTTAGCAAGTCCTTTGGGGACACCAATGATGCACACTGAAATCTGAGATACATTTCTCAAAGAGAAATTTGTGAAAACAAACTGCAGATGGTGTTTCAATGATAACATTTTTCCCAGAGACTGAAAACACAGGCAGTGCAGGCATTATGCATAGCGGGATAACACGTTGCTTGGGAGTCCCACATCCCATATTGGAGCACCTGGTTGAGTCCTACCTACCCATGCTTCTGACTCAGCTTCCTGCTGATGCGCCTGAGAGGAGGCAGATGATGGCCCAAGTACTTGCTCCCTGACCCCCGTGTGGGAGACACAGAGGGAGTTCCTGGCTCCGGTTTCCAGCCTGGCCTAGCCTAGCCCTGGCAGTTGCAGGCATTGGGAGAGTGAACCAGCAGACAGATCTTTCTCTCTGTCTCTTTCTCTGTCTTTCCCATACTTTCTGTTGCTCTTCCTTCCTTTTTTTTTTTTTTAAGATTTATATTTTTATTTGAAAGGCAGAGTGACAGAGAGGCTTTGGCCAGGGCTGGGCCACGCCAAAGTCAGGAGCCAAGAACTTCTTTCAAGTCTCCCACATGGGTGCAAAGGGGCCCAAGCACGTAGGCCATCTTCTGCTGGTTCCTCAGGCTCATCAGCATGGAACTGGATTGGAAGTGGAACAGCTGAGACTTGAACCAGTGCCCATACGGGATGCCTGCACCACAGGAGGTGGTTTAACCCACTAGGCTTTGACACTAGCCCCACTCTTCCTTTCAAATACATACATAAATAAATCTTTAACAAAAATAAATAAAAACAAAGTCAGGAGCTGATCTGACATAGCAGGGCAGATTCTTACAGAAACCCTGACAGTGTTTCACAAGCATCTTCTAAGGGAAGCAGCGGTCCATGCAACCTGCTCAGTACCCACGGGACGTGATGTGACATTTACACTGGCGGAAGCCAAGGGCTGGACGCTGGCTGCCCATCAGGCTCCCACAGTGATTTAAAAATCAGGAAATGCCATCTTGGAAAAAACAGGAAGGGGGCAACACGGGGCCTGTGCTCCTCTGTGACAACAATCGGCAGCTGACCTCATACCTGGGGTGGGAACCCCCTTCTCACCAAGGGCCTTTTGCATATTTGTGACATCATTCGTGGGCCACAAAAAATCATCATCTTAAAAATTAGCCTATTCAGCCGGCGCCACAGCTCACTAGGCTAATCCTCCACCTGCGGTGCCGGTACTCTGGGTTCTAGTCCCGGTCGGGGCACCGGATTCTGTCCCGGTTGCTCCTCTTCCAGTCCAGCTCTCTGCTGTGGCCCGGGAGTGCAGTGGAGGATGGCCCAAGTGCTTGGGCCCTGTACCCGCATAGGAGACCAGGAGGAATCACCTGCCTCCTGGCTTCGGATCCGCGCAGCGCGCCAGCCGCAGCGGCCATTTGGGGAGTGAACCAACAGAAGGAAGACCTTTCTCTCTGTCTCTCTCTCTCTCACTGTCTAACTCTGCCTGTCAAAAAAAAATTAGCCTACTAAAGATTTATTGAATGTTGAGTCCTGCCTGCGATTTCCTTGGCAGGGCCAGACCAAATGATGTCACGGGCCTAGCAGGCTGGCTGCTCCCACCCTGTCATACAAGGACTGGTGCCACCCCGTCCTCAAGGGTCTCATTCTACTAATTATCTTATCTCATTCCACTTCATGCATCAACCTTGTGGACAAGGTCCCTACGGGCAGGCGACTGTCCCCAACTGGGCACACTAGTTGTGTACAGCTGGCAACACTCCCAACTGCTCAGCTAAATGTTCAAGTTAAATATTTTGCTGATCACACCTGCACACAGGCATTCGAATTTGCCCCACTTGCCCCGATGCCTCTTCTCAGCATGTATGGCTCTCTAGCAAGGAGTGGCTCTGAATGACTCTAGCCCTAGGGAGGTCCTTTGTGGCCACGTGAAAATGTATGCAGCCTAGGAAGAGCCTTTGAAAAGTTCATGGAAAATGTGTATCATGAAAAGACCTCAGTATTTTTGCACCAAAGTAAACTAATCTCTCCCTTTAAAATGCATTTATTTGAGTTCCCATCTGCTGCTTCACTCCCAGAATCCCCACATTGGCTGGAGCTGGGCCAGGCCACAGCCAGGTGCCGGCAGCCAGCCCAGGTCTCCCACGTGTCTGGCAACACCTGCCAGGCCTGCATCAGCACAAAGCCGGAGCTGGGTATCAGGCCCAGGCACCCTGCTGTGGGATGCGGAATGTTAGCTGCTAAGGTAAATGCTCACCCCAAACGTCCCTTTTAATCCCATTTCCCCACAACCTCTCCAAAGTGCATGGTTTCAGAGTGCAGGTTCTCCCGGCTTGGATTTTCCCGGCTACCCCAGATCTGTGGGCTAACAATGATCGCAAAAGGAGAGGTGGTAAAGACCCTCCCTCTGTACCCCCGCTCTGCTTCGTAACTTCAGACTCAAAGCAGCCCAAACCAAGCTACGGCTCCCTCATTAGCAGAGACCCTCTTAGTATCTGCTGATTTGCAAAAAAGTATTCTCAGAGGTGACTACCGTTCACGCACCATTTTACAAGTGCATCGTGGTATTTCAGAAGTGCAGCTCTCAACGTTCAACGTCACTTATCAGATCAACAAGGGATTCGTCTTGCTCCCAGTTCAACACTTGTGTCTGTGCTCTCCATGGAGAAAGCACAAAATCCTCACGGAGCAAATTAGGTTCAAAGACACGGCAGCGGCTCTGCTGGCCACCTCCTCTCCCTCTCCAGAGACCTGAACCCCTTCAACTCCGCGCCAGGAGTCTGTCAGTGGAGGAGCACAGTGCTGTGAGTCAGCAGGCTCGAGCGTCCCCCCACCCCCGCCGCCTCCACGGAGCTATCCCAGCATGCCACACCTCCCCGAATGAGCAGCCCTCCATCGGGAGCACGGGTGCGCTGGGAGGGTGATCTGGATAGTTCTCTTTTCCCGCTAACAGAACAGGTCTCTGAGTTTGCAGTTAATGCACTTGTATTGATAATGATTGTAAGGTCACCAAATTCTACACAAGTAATGAAGTATGCGTGTTTGGAGGGTGGTACGTTCCTTTAGATAATCCTCTAACATTGAAACTTTACTTTCTACATCTGAGCTCCTTTTAGACAAGGCTATTTATTTATTTATTTACTTAAACATCCAATGAGAAAGATTTCTACCTAAAGACATCTACTAATGTCTCTCTGACCTTTTAAAATTTTAGTCACCAGCCAACATGCAACCCCTAAGCATAGCTGTGATTAGTGAGCAAAATGCCCACTCTACCTTGGAAAGAACAACCCAACAAACCCTCTCACACCATGGCTGACCCAGGCCTCTTCCAGTCCTGGGGGATATGTAAAATCCTCCCTAGCTCTGCTTCCTGCGTTGTTCTCTGTGAGCAGACAGTCTGCAAGGGTCAGGAGGTGACTTAAACCGAAGTCCTGCATTGAGCTCACCTTCAGAGGTAAAACACAAGGCAGCTTGGCAAAGAATGTCTGGAACTGGTTGCTGATTGTGGTCCAGAGGCTACTGGGAGAATCCATGGGTAAAGCTTCCATGAATGTAGCCATGTTTTCCAAACAGCGTATCATAGCACCCCCTGCTGGTAAATTCTTTTTGTTATTTAGACCCTAAAAACAAAAGTATAGGCAGTCAACTGCTGAAACCACGTGGAAGTTCATTTAGCCACTGGGTGAAGAACATTTCAAAATTCACATATCCATGCTAAAAACCTGGGTCGAGCACCCACACTGTAGGCCAACCACTGCAAAAGCAAGGAGGAATACAAAATCAACAAGTCCAGACTAACATGGGAAACAACAGTGAGAAACAAGAAACATTTCTAGGGACCTATGGTTGTGCAGCCAGACGCTAAGAAGACACAACAAATGACGCATGCTGGAAAGAAGTCCCAGGATGGCCATGGGGAGTGGGAATGGCAGAAGCAGTAGCTTTCCTTCTTGCTCTAGGCAACGTCCCCAGGCCAACTGAGACCGCAAATCAGCAGGGGAGCCGCATTGTGACTCCAAGTCTGGTGATACAGTGTGCGCTGCTCTGCCCATTGCACCACACTTCAAAAGCTGGCTACTTCCTGGGGGGCGAGTGCTCGGGCGCTGGTGCCCACCACTTGGCTGAACATTTAGCTCTAAAGTAGGGGTGGCGAACCTGATTTCTGCCGAGGGCCATTTGGATAATTATCACATCATTCACAGGCCATATGAAGCTATCAACTTGAAAATTATCCTGTTACAGATTTATAGAGTTTGAATTCCGCCTAGGGTTGCTTTGGCGGGGCCAGACCGAATGACTTCTGTGGCCCATGAACTGGACGCTCCTAACCCTTGTTTTAAACCAACAGTAAATCCACATATAATTTAAATTTAATGTTTGTATTAAATTACTTTTCCTTTCTTCCTCAGCAGTGGTATCAGAGAGAGAGAGAGAGCAAGAGCAAGAGAGAGAGCGAGAGAGAGAGAGAGTGAGGCTTTGAGATATGGCAGCGATTTCAGCCTGAGCTTAGGGTATCACAAAAGCAAAGCTACCTCCAAGAGCTGGCTGAGAGCCGCGATGGAGCTCAGCTCATTGAAGTCCATCAGAGACGTGGCCAGGGTCCGTAAGAACGTCCCATCTGGAAAGCCAACGATCAGATTTAGCTGGGCTGGGGTTTCAGGGCGTTTGCGGCGTCTGCAGCCTCAACGGGCCAATTACCTTTGATGGTGCTCTGGAACAGCTGCGGGAAGATGCCGTTGGGTGCCAGCTGATGGAAGATACAGCGCAGGAACTGCTTGGCTACCCCCGCTGCGTTGCCTGGGACCATCATGCTGGGGTAGGACAGAGAGAGAAAAGACAGGAAGTCACGAGACCAGGAGCCACGCGCTTTGGCATTTCTTTCTTTATTTAGAATTCAGGAATTTACACATCAGTCCTTCTGTGGAATAGGTCTTTGTGCTTTTGTCTGTGAGATGAAGTACTCCAATCTAACCTTACCCATGTTCATGGTAAGTGTTTAGAAAAAGAGAACCATGAGGCCGGCGCCGTGGCTCACTAGGCTAATCCTCCACCTGTAGCATCGGCTGCCGGTTCTGTCCCGGTTGCTCCTCTTCCAGTCCAGCTTTCTGCTGTGGCCTGGGAGTGCAGTGGAGGATGGCCCAAGTCCTTGGGCCCTGCACCCGCATGGGAGATCAGGAGGAAAAATCCGAAGCTCCTGGCTTCGGATCGGCACAGCACGCCGGCCGTAGCGGACATTTCGGGGGTGAACCAACAGAAAGAAGACCTTTCTTTCTCTCTGCCTCTCTCTCTCTCACTGTCTAACTCTGCCTGTCAAAAGAGAGAGAGAGAAAGAGAGAGAGAGAACCATGAAATGTCCAAGCAGTGACAGACTCAGGTTCTGGGACCCAGAGAAGAAAGCCATGTGTCCAGTGAATGGCAGAGCCAGGAGCAGACACCTGCAGGAGGATGACCAGTGAGACTCCTCTAGGGAAGCAGCGCTGGCTGAGAGAGCAGCTTGGAGGGAGGGAGACGGTCACTCCCCTGGGAGACAGTCACTCCCCCTGCAGCATCCGAGCCAGGATGTGAGCAAAGGACAGGCTTTCCGTAGGCCCTGTTTTCCCTTCACACGTTGTCCACTTCTGCATGTTGAAAAGGGAAGCCAAAAGATGTTTATGTGGCCCAGCTCCTGAGAATCAGGTCCCAGGGGTGGTTTAGGGACTGGGTGAGCAGAAGGAACAAAGAGGAAACCATGAACCCCAATGCATAAAAAGGGAAAGTCCCACTTTCTTAATGACACCAGTTTTTCTCTCATTAGGCCATGTCTACCCTGAAATGCTGGTTCAAAGTTTTAGGTCAAAAATGTTCTTCAGGAGAAAAATCTACACCAAACTTAATATAGTTTTCAGAAAACACAGGAGGGACCTGTTCCCAGTTTGTGTTATGAGACCAGCATATCCAGAAAACTAAAATCAGATGTGTGTAAAGCCACTAGCAAAATTAATCAGTGAATAAAAATCAAAGAAGGAAACAAAGAAATGGCAAGAGGAAAGACAGACCAATAGCCTTCCTGAACAGGGAAGCCAGCTATGTAGTAAAGGAAGATACATTGTAGCCAATAGGATTATCCCAGGAACATAAAGTGAGGATAATGTCAAAACCAACCAAAGCCATTCAATATATTAAAAAATAAAAAGATGGGGCCAGCATTCTGGCATAGAAACACTGTTGCCTGCAACGCCAGCTTCCCATATGGGCACCGGTTTTAGTCCCGGCTGCTCCACTTCCAATTCATCTCCCTGCTCACAGCCTGGAAAAACCAGCATAAGACTGCCCAAGTGTGTGAGTCTCTGCCACCCAGGTAGGAGACCAGGAAGAAGCTTCTTGATCCTGGCTTCAGCTGGCCCAGCCCCGGCTATGCAGACATTTGAGGAGTGAAGCAACAGACGGAAGATCTCCCTCTCGTTCTCTTTGTCTCTCCCTGTCTCTCTGTAACTCTGATTTTCAAATAAATAAATAAATCTTTTCTAAAAATAAAAGATCTAGTGAATTCTTATATAATTAAACATACAGTTATCCTGTGACCCAAGAATTCCATTCTTAGGTATTCATACAAGAGAAATAAACACATTTTTACAAAGACCTAGTATAAGTGTTCATAGCAGCTCGCGCTCTCTGTATTGCAGCCCCAGACTGGAAATAACCTGCAAGCCCTTCAATAGGAAAATGAACAAACAAACTATGGGATACAATTCAGCATTGAAAAAGAAACAAACTACAGATACAAGCGACAGCGTCACCAAATCCCCAAAACAGATGGAGTGAACCATGCCAGGTCCAAGAGCACACACACAGTAGGTTCTGTTTACAGGAAGCTCCTCAACAGGCAGAGAAGAACCACACAGTATCTGCCTGTTAATCCCCGAAGATGGAGGCTGCTGGGAAGATGCATGGGAAAGGAGTTTGGAGTTGGTGACAACGTTCTGTATCTTAGCAAGTGTCTGGGTTTGCAGATGTGTGCCTTTGTCAAAACTCAGTGGAAGTGCACTTGAGAGTTGGGAATTTCTTTTACATAAGTTTTACAAGACAAAGAACCATACCTGACACACAGTATGGTGGATCTCACTAACAGTGATGTCTCATATGCTGTGAATTTGCTTAGGCAGTAGATCTTCCGTGTTCTTACCGAAAATAAGAGAAGGCTGCCATGTGAAGTTATGGATATGTAAACCAATTAATCCCATCATCCTATATCCAGGACATCCATAAAAATTTAGATTGAGCAATAAATATATTGCTTATGATAACTTTGAAATAAACAGAAGTATTGTGTCATTGAAATATTCAAGGAATTAAAAATTTGGAACTTAATGGAATGGCTTGACTGTACTAATAATTGCACAAAGGATTTGTATATCAAAATACCATGTTGCATACATTAAATACCTACTTTTTTGCTTGCTAATACTTCAATAAAGATGGGAAAAAATAAACAACCATATACAAAATTGAACTTTGGTTAACGCTAACTTCACTTAAGTATTTTTTGGGGGAAGTATGCTTATGTCTTAAATTTATGTTGACTGCATCCCAGGACAAAACAGACTGTTGGATAAGTTTGGTTGCACATGTGACTAAGCAAATAAAATGTTCATTGTTGGATGTAGATGATAGGCATGGGAGTATTCACTGCAGAATTCTATCTACGCCAGCACTGTGGCTCACTAGGCTAATCCTCCGCCTTGCGGCGCTGGCACACCGGGTTCTAGTCCCGGTAGGGGCACCAGATTCTGTCCTGGTTGCCCCTCTTCCAGGCCAGCTCTCTGCTGTGGCCTGGGAGTGCAGTGGAGGATGGCCCAAGTGCTTGGGCCCTGTATCCCATGGGAGACCAGGAGAAGCACCTGGCTCCTGCCATCGGATCAGCGCGGTGCGCCAGCCACAGTGCGCCAGCCGCAGCGGCCATTGGAGGGTGAACCAATGGCAAAAGGAAGACCTTTCTCTCTGTCTCTCTCTCACTGTCCACTCTGCCTGTCAAAAAAAAAATTCTATCTACTTTGGAGTATGCTTAAAATGCTTATTAACCCTGTAAAAAATGTTGAGGAAAAATGCTTACAAAATTCTGAGTTGGAATAGAGCAGGTGAAAGGAAAGCAAACAATGAAACCATGAGTTGTAGAAGTGCAACCCCAACAACAGTGCCCTACTGTAGGAACTGAGGTACCCCGTTACATGTACTGTCATTTGTACTGTAGGAACTGAGGTACCCCGTTACATGTATGATCATTTGTAGTGTAGGAAGTATGAGGTACCCCGTTACATGTACTATCATTTGTACTGTAGGAACTGAGGTACACCGTTACATGTACTATCATTTGTACTGTAGGAAGTGTGAGGTACCCCGTTACATGTACTGTCATTTGTACTGTAGGAAGTATGAGGTACACCATTACATGTACTATCATTTGTACTGTAGGAACTGAGGTACACCGTTACATGTACTATCGTTTGTGCATCCATCCCTTTAGTCCTTCCGCCAGCAGCCAAAATAACCATTCTACATGCTTCCTGCACACACACACACACACACACACATTGCACACAGACCTCCACCACCCAAATATCCCTCAGTGGGTTTCCACTACTACCAGGAGGAAGCCCAAAATGTTCAACGTGGCTTTCTAAACCCTGGCGAGCCAAGCTTAGCAACAGCACACCTCCCGTGCCACGGCCACACCAGCCCTTGCACAGTTCTCTCACGCACTGCGAGCTCTCCCACCTCGGGATCTTGGCACGTACTCCTTCTACAATAATTGGCATAGTCATGCTCAACTCCTGTTTTTCAGATCTTGCTTTAAATCTGTCACTTCCTAAGGAAATCGCTTCCTTCCTTCCTTCCCTTCCCTTGTCACCACCCAGAAGAGATCAGAGCTGCCTGTTTTACCCACTCATGGTTTCGGTTCTCACCTAGGCTTTCCATCTCAGTAAATGGCACATCCAGCCAGCCAGCTGTCCAGACCCAAACCCGAGAGCTACTCTGACCTCCTGTAACTCTGACCTCACACAGAACGTCCCATCTATTGGCAAATTCTCTTGGCTTTACTTTCAAAATATTTCCTGAAAATATTCTTTGCGGGATCCTTTCTCTCCACCTGACATCAGGCCACTGTCACCTCTTACTAGCACCACCACCTTCCATCCTGCTCCATGCTCGTGCCTTCCCAGCCACACTGATCTGTTCCCAGATACACCAGGCATTTTCCTGACTTAAAAGCCTACACGCCTGCTTTCTCTGCCTGGAATATTCTCTCATGGATCGCTCTCTCCTTTCACTCAAGTTCACTCAAATGCCCCTTCCTCAGAAAGAACTGTCCTTGGCCATTATCTCTAAATACCATCTGCAGTCACTTTCTATCAGCCGGACTTACTTGATTTATCTTCATAGCATTCAGCATCAAATGAGATTAAATGTCAGAGTCCTTGGTGGTTAATTTGCTTATTTCCTCCAAGTTCCAGAAGAGCCAGATTTGCTGTTTTGTTAACCACCGGATCCTCCGTACTCAACTGTCTCTCTGCACCAGAACCTAACACTTAGCACAGTTCATGATAGCAAATTTGTGTGATTATTTTCTTCGTACTTGCCTCCCTGGTAGAATGTAAGTCCGTGAGGGCAGGGATGTCAGTTTTGCTGCCAGTTAAAACCCAAGTATCTAGCACATGTTCGTTGACTAAAATGAGTGAGTGAGTGGACAAAGGCATGAACAGAAAACGGACAGTCAGCGCTCCCTGGAGCTGCAGCCACAACCCTCAGTGTTTCTCCCCGGTATGCACTGACGCTTCCGAAACAGGCTGGACATGCACAGGGGAAAGTGAGATCTGGGCTCACTGGAGGCCCTTACCTTTCTGCTTGATTAGAGAAAGTCGTGCTGGACGCCAATCTAGGAGAGAAAGTAAACAGAGTCACACAGATCGCTCAGCTCCCACGATGAGACATCATTGCCGGAGGCCCTGCTGCAGCTCGAGTGCAGACGGGGAGGCAGTTGGAGGGTCTTCAGACAGGAGTATCATGAACAGAACTATGCATAGATTGAAAAAACTTTTTTGCCCCCAAATAAACTTATCTTGGAATTCCATTTTCTGTGACATTTTTGAAGTTCCCACCTGCAAACTACTGACAACTTTCCTGACCAGAGACAGAAGCTTAGTCAGTGCTTACTCCCCAGGGTTAAATGCACCCAAAGGGCCTGCTCTGTGGCATAGTACGCTACGCCTCTGCTCCCAGCACCGGCACCCCATATGGGTGCCGGTTCGTGTCCCAGCTGCTCTTATAATGATCCAGCTCTCTGCTATGGCCTGGGAAAGCAGTAGAAGATGGCCCAATCACAGGAGCCCCTGCACCCATATGGGAGACCTGGATGAAGCTCCTGGCTCCTGGCTTCGGACTGGCTCAGCTCCAGCTGTTGTGGTCATTTGGGGAGTGAACCAGCAGATGGAAGACCTTCCTCTCTGTCTCTCCCTTTCTCTTTCTGTAACTATACCTCTCAAATAAATAAATAAAATCTTAAAAAAAAAAGTAACCCAGACTCTAAGACCTGCTTTTTTAGTCAAGTCAGGTATTTCCCCAAAGAGTCTCTGAGCTAAAGCTGGTTTCCTATCATGCAATCCATCAGCAAAATGACCTTGCAGCCAGGTCAGCAGTCACAGGACAGTATTTGACCCAGTCCATCCCCTACTAACAGCTAAACTTAACTAAAAACAAACCACAATCGGTAAAAGCTTCTATAAGGTAGAATAGGGACCAGCACTGTGGCAATGCGGGTAAGACTACAGTCTGCAGTGCTGGCATCCCATAGGCCACTGGTTTGAGTCCTGCCTGCTCCAATTCTGAGCCAGCTGCCTGCTAATGCACCTGGGAAAGTAGCAGAGGAGGGCCTGAGCACTCGGGCCCCTGCACCCACGTAAGAGACCCCGAAGAAGCTCCTGGCTCCTGGCCTTGGTCTGGTCCAGCTCTGGCTATTGAGGCCATTTGGGGAGTGAACAAGCAGAGAAAAGATCTCTCTCTATGTGTCTCTCCCTCTCTCTTTCTCTGTAACTCTGCTTTTCAAATAAATAAATAAATCTTTAAAAAAAAGACAGAATAGATAACAGGTATTTATTAGCTAACTGAGCTGACATGATCAGAAGGAAAATCTGCCATATTGAGAAATGGATTAGTAATTGATAAATGATAAGTAATTGATAAATTCATGAAAAATTTAATTAGGTCCTCTCTTAGAAGTTGAGTTCAGAGGCAGGTGCTGTGGTATAGTTGGTTAAGCCTCTGCTACGGGGCCAGCATCCAATATGGGTGCCACTTCAAGTCCTGGCTGCTCCACTTTGGATCCAGCTCCCGCTAATGGCCTGGGAAGGCAGTGGAAGATATCCCAAGTTTTGACAAGTATAAGCATATGGTTCTGAGTGCATGGAAATATTCTATATGTCATCATGTTGAAAGGAAATGTCCTAACTCTGTGGGTTTAGAAATGTGTCTTTATCAGTAAAAGAAGAAACAAATAAAGGGAATTCTACAAGTTTATTTATTAAGAATGAGCTGAGGGGGCCGGCTCTGTGGTGTAAAAAGCTAAGCATCCATTTGCAGTGCTGGCATCCCATATGGGTGCCAGTTAAAGTCCCAGCTGCTCCATTTCCAATCCAGCTTCCTGCTAATGCACCTGGGAAAGGAGTGGAGGACGGCCCAAGTGCTTGGGCCCCTGCACACATGCAGGACACCTGGAAGAAGCTCCTGGCTCCTGGCTTTGGACTGACCCAGGCTCAGCTGTTGTGGCCATTTGGGCAGTGAATCAGCAGATGAAAATTTCTCTTCTCTCTCTCTTTCTCTCTCTCTTTTTCTCTGTATTTGGGCCTTACAAATATAAATCGATAAATCTTTTACAAAAAAAATTAGCAGAGCCAAGAACTCATCTGGAGAGCAACAGAGGTTTCAGCAACCAGCAACACCAGATACCACTCCCAGTTGCTCTGGTTATTGCTTCATGCTAGACACTACTATGAATAGATAAATGTTGGCAAAGTAACCAAACAGTGCAGCAAAAGGGATCTTGAAGGCTAGAGAATGGAGCAGGGAAAGTTTAAGAGGGATCTAAGTAGAAAGGAAATTACAAAAATAAAAATCACATGCAAGAGCTTCAGTGATAGACGCGAGGGTTGTGCCCTGCATAAACGAACTGTAAGCCCACTGGCCTCATGGTTCTTCGTGGTGGAATTGAGGCCGGCAGGGAAGCCCTGAATTAGATGGAGGCGGATTCTGTTTCCCTGGAAGCTTTGCGCATTACTCAGGTTGCTAAGGATTGTGGCAGCTTGTGTTAAACGCTCCTCCTGTCTCTTACTAGTCCGCCCCAGGAGGCAGAAACTTAAAAATATGTGCATATCTACATATGCTAAATGCATCTGCTACTGTTTTTCCTTTGCTTTCTTCAAAGTTCATGTGTTTCCATCCTAACTGTTGGTAATGCTTGAGCATGGATGATCTTTGCTTATGTTTAAACAAACAAAAACAAATCCCTTTCTCTATTATACTGTAAGTCAGACCAGCTGCTTCAAGAAAATGGTAACAGACCAGGACCATAATTCTGTCTTGTCTACAATGGAAAAGTCTCAATAGTAGAACTGAGACCTAGCATTATTAAAAACTCTCAGCTCCACAAGTATTGCTGATAGCTGATATAATATTTATTCCACAATTACTATGATTAATTCAAAATCAAAGGCTTAAATGAAACAATTCATTTTTCTTCTCTCTCCATATCCTCATATTCATCAGTCACTTTTACACATTGGCTGGTGTAAAGTTTACGGGTGGAAGGGTGGGATTTAACTCTCTGCCAACTCTGACTCAGGACTTCTGGGATTGAGGAGTTTTTAAAGTTTCCTTTTTTGTCTTTAAAATCAGGATTTCATCTTTAAAAAAAAATTAGATTTAAGCTCCATCAAAATTCACTTTCTCCCTTCTTCAAATGCCAGGGATTTGCAGAAGTCAGCTGTTGGCGGCCTCTTCCATTTAGACCTCCCCAAAGAAGCTGCTCCGCCTGACTTGTACAGCATCCGCTGCTCACTGCAGTACCAATCCCATCCCATCCTGGATGGCACTCGTCTCCGTCAACAACCAGGCTACCATCACTGGAGGGCGGCAGCTAGGACTTACTGCCTGTGGCCCACAGCACCTAGCACTGTGCTGCACAGATTAGAAACAATAAATTCATGAAAAATTTAATTAGGTCTTCTCTTAGAAGTTGAGTTCAGGGCCAGGTGCTGTGGTATAGTTGGTTAAGCCTCTGCCTACGGTGCCAGCATCCAATATGGGTGCCGTTTCAAGTCCTGGTTGCTCCACTTTGGATCCAGCTCCCGCTAATGGCCTGGGAAGGCAGTGGAAGATGTCCCAAGTGCTTGGGCCCCGGTACCCATGTGGGAGGCCCGGAAGAGGCTCCTGGCTCCTGGCTTCAGCACAGCTCTGGCCGTTGCAACCATCTGGGGATGAAACAGTGGACGAAGACCTTTCTGTCTGTCTGTCTGTCTTTCTCTATGTCTGTAACTCTGCCTCTCAAATTAAATAAATAAATCTTTTTTTTAAAAAAATGATGTTGAGTTCAGTTACTGAATTGGAACTTTATTCATACGCAGGAATATGTTATTTATTACCCCCTGTCTACTAAAGGGAATTAACATGAACATTCTCAAAGCAGCTAAGCGTAATCTTTCCTTAGTCAAGCTGAAAGTCTGGTCCCCAAATAGTCAGCAATGGGAAGATGCTATGATTTTACAGTTATCCCCTCATACAGCAATGCTGCACACTGCAGAGTTGAGTGAAGTCACCTTGATATAACAAAGTACGTGGAGAATCCGTCTCAAGACAGGCAGAGATGATGATGATGATGATAGCAGTAACGACAGCGATGACGACGGCTGAGACTTAGAGCGCTTCCTGGGAACTGCTGACAGCTCCGAGCACTCTTACACACCTTAGCGCGCACAGAGAACAACCAGTAATAGTTTTCTTGGTGCAGTTGCACGGATCTCACACGGCCCCTCCTCCCTGGCCCTGTTCTCTTGTCCCTTTACCAGGAAACTCCTCATCCCCAAGATCTCCCGAACTTGAAATCCCGGAAGTCGAACCCTTTAACAAGTCAGTTTCCCTGGTGCACTTCCCTCTACTTCTGCTCTGTCAGGGGGACCTGACCCTGCAATGCTGGGAGAGTCAGTCAAAAGATCAGTTTATTCAGTTTTTTAAAAGAAAAACTAGCCAGACTTGGCCCCAGAGATATGAAGCACTGGCATGTTAGAACGTTTCACTTTAGACTGTAGTTTTTATTTCAAGATGTGGCTTGGGAAGACCCCTTCCTACCAGACGGAGCAGAGCCGACACTCACCTTCCCACAGACTGCATGATGTCCAGCAGCAGCGGGGCTGCCAAGTCTGGGCTGAGGTGAATGAACGTGGAGAGGACCACGATGGCCAGCCCCAGGGTTTCCTCATCATATTCTTCAAGAATGGCCCCACAGTCGTGGCATCTGCAAAGAAAACAGAGAGATTGTCCCCATGAGCACAGCCATGGTTTCGAGACACCATCCACAGTTGTTTCTGGTGAACCTTGGGAAGCTCTCCAAGCAGAGTAAGCAGGAAATCTCCAGTGCCACTACCATCGCAGACACAGAACAAACACAGCCAGCAGCGACCATGAGGGCTCCTCTGATTGCCACAAAGATTCTTCCAGCTCACAAGCATCTGGCCCATGCACAGATTGCCGCTTCCACAAGGAACGTGTGCTGGGGCCAGCATTGTGGCATAGCGGGTACAGTGGCTGCCTGTGACGCCAGCATCCCCTATGGGAGCTGGTTCACATCCCAGCTGCTCCATTTTGATCCAGCTCTCTGCTAGAGGCCTGGGGAAAGGAGCAGAAGATGGCCCAAGTGTTTGGGTCCCTGCCACCCACATGGGAAACCCAGTTGAAGCTCCTGGCTCCTGGCTTTGGCCTGATTCAACCCCGCTTGTTGTATAGCCTGCTGAGGAGTGAACCAGCAAATGGAAGATCTTTCTCTGTCTCTCCATCTCTCTCTGTAACTCTGACATTCAAATAAATAAATGAATCCTTTTTTGTTTTTTTTTAAAAAGAATGAGTGCCAATTGGGCTAATAGCTTGAAGCTTATTGCTAGGGATAGGCAGTAACTAGATAAATTTTCTTCATTTGTCAAAACTGAAAATTAAAAATGCCTAACCATGAATTGAAACTTTAAAAAAAAAAGTCCTAAATGTGAGTAAGAGGGAACTTGAGAAGAGAACACTCTAGAAGCCTGGGAAGTCTGGAACAGTCTACCACTCATTTCAGTCAGTTACAGGCCAGCTGTCACCAGTTACCAGCCCTACTGAACGTAATGTGCAACAGCATAATGGCACCTGGTCCCAAGTATTTCACAACCCAAGTGCTCTTCCTCGATGTCCTAACGTAGCTTCCATTAGCTGAATTCAGCCAAAGCCAGCTTTACAAAGTGAGCAGTCTGCAAAGCATAGGGCACAGGACGGAGAACAGTGAGGCAAGCAGAGGCACCAACACTTCCATCTGAAACCACCCTAGATATAAGCCAAAAATGAGAATTTCTTACAAACTGACATAGAGGGTTCCCATCTGTAACTAAAAAGAAGGGAAATGGAGACTGGAACAGGAGGGGGGGGGAGCAGCTGCACACAGTGGGGAAACTGTACTAAAGGAGGAGCCCAGAAGAGCCTGATGGTGCCGCGGGGCTCCCAAGGGGACAGCCAAGGCACCTCCACTTCCTCAGCTGATGGTGACTGAGTGAGGACTCGGTGGCCAGCTGCACGGATCCCACACAGCCCCTTCTCTCTGCCCTGTTCTACCAGAAAACTTTCCTCGTCCCAGAGGTCCCCCAAACTTGCAATCCTGCAGGTTGAACCCTTTATCAGTTAGCAGACAGTTACAGGTCAGGCAACGTGCAGCAAGCGTTGAGTACAAGGCACAGAAGAAACAGTGCTAGGGCCTGAGGCACTCTCAGTCCCTCACTATTACAGATCTGTACATATAAACAAAGAAAACTGGTGAACGCTAGAAGGAGAGACGTACAAAACATAGGGAAACTCAGAGACTCTGCCTAGGGAAGTCAGAGAAACTGCCCTGAACTGGTCTTGGAGCCTGAGTAGGGGTTCACCAGGCAGAGCAACCACAAAGAGAAGGGCAGCCATGAATTCTGAGGACAGCACACATCAGGGATGCTCTGAGAAAGGTGAGGAATCGGGGAAAGAACCCCCGGCGGACACGGTGACAGCTTCATAGTCTAAAGGCCTTATATAACAACAAGGGCATCCGGACTTGGTCCTGAAGAAATCTGGGGATACTGAGGGCCGACAAGCCCTCAATATTTTATGCTTCAAGAGGTAACATAGTCAATTTGAGACTCAAAGAATGGACTTTGCAGCCCGAATGGAAAAAAAAAAGGACATGCATCACTTTATCACTTTATCTCCATCCTAACAGTCTGACACTTCTGGGCAAGGGATTTTATTGGTATGAAGCCATTGCAAGGGCTAATGAGCAAGTGGTTATTTGCATTTGTCCACATTAAAAAAGGGAAATGCCTGAGCATAAACAGAAGCTGCTTTTACAAGGAGATTTCAAAAAGTTCATGGAAAATGAAATTAAAAGATAAGTTCATTTTGGCACTAAGGACTTCTGAAATCCAGGCATTTAAGAAATCTTTAAAGTTCATGGAAGAACTATGCATGGGGGCCGACGCTGTGGTGTAGTGAGTAAAGCTGACACCTGCAGTGCAGCCATCCCATATGGGTGCTGGTTCATGTCCCGGATGCTCCACTTCCGATCCAACTCTCTGCTACGGCCTGGGAAAGCAGTAGAAGATGGCCCAAGGTCTTGTGGGCACCCTTGTGGGAAACCTGGAAGAAGCTCCTGGCTCCTGGCTTCAGATTGGCACAGCTCTGGCCATTGGGGCCAGTTGGGGAATGAACCAGCAGATGAAAGACCTCTCTCTCTCTCTCTCTCTCTCCCTCTCTCTCTGCCTCTCCTTCTCTCCCTGTGTAACTCTGATTTTCAAATAAAATAAATCTTTAAAAAAAGAAAAGAAAAACTAAGCATGGATTTCAAAGTTTTTTGCACCAAAATAAACTTAATTATGTATTTTCCACAAACTTTTTTTTAAGATTTATTTATTTATTTGAAACTCAGAATTACATCAAGACAAAAGGAGAGAAGGAGAAGCAGAGAGAGAGACAGAGAGACAGGTCTTCCATCCGCTAGTTCACTTCCCAGATGGCTGCAATGGCCGAAGCTGGGCTGATCTGAATCCAGGAGTCAGGAGCTTCTTCTGGGTCTCCCACATGGGTGCAGGGGCCCAAGAACTTGGGCCATCTTCCACTGCTTTCCCAGGCCATAGCAGAGAGCTGGATGGGAAGTGGAGCAGCTGGGACTCGAATCAGCACCCAAATGGGATGCCAGCACTGCAGGCGGTGGCTTTACTCGCTATGCCACAGTGCTGTCCCCCATTCACAAACTTTTAAAGATAGATTTATTTTTGTTTGAAAGGCAGAGTGACATAGAAATATGGAAAGACAGATAAAAAAAGATTTCATCCACTGGTTCACTTCTCAAATGGCCACAATGATCGAGGCTGAGTCAGGCTGAAGCCAGGAGATAGAACTCTGTCCAGGTCTCCCATATGGGTGACAGGATCCAAGCACCTGGGCCATCTCCCGCTGCTTTCCCTCCACAAACTTTCTGAGGTTTTCTCATGTAATAAGGCATTTCTAAAAATCACAAATGCACACCAACGCTTAGAGCTACAGCCATTGGAACAGCAAATCACCACATAAAGCCTTGCACAATGATGGTGACGGAAGTCTAATTCTAGAAACACGGGGAGGAAAATAATTGCGGGGCTTACTTGTCTGTCATCACCGTCGGCTGCTCATCAGTGAATTCCTCGGGTGCGGGCACGAACATACTGACGATGCTGGGCGCTGACAGCAGGCTGGACTTCGTGGCACCTGGTTAAGCAGCAAAGAGACACGAAATGAATAAAGATCAGCTTCTGGGGGCCAGCAGAGGCCCCCTTTGCATCTCATACATCCTCCAGAGGAGAGGAATGCGACTTGGACACCCTACTTGCATTGTGGAAAATCCTCTGTAATAAAACAAAGTCAAGAAGGGTGATTTGTTTCTGTTTGCCTGAGTTTAAGAGCTAGATGTCTCTATCTCCCTTTGCTTTTTGACTGAAGAAAACCAGAGAGAGCTCAAGTGTGCCAGGAAAAAGATGAAACATAGAGGAAAGAATCCATTCCTGCGTCCCCTTACGTGAGCTAGGACCTTTACTTGCCAGGAGTAAGTGGAGACCCCCATAGGACACTTCATGGCTGGCGTCACAAATGCAAGCCTGCTTTACAGTGCTGCTAATTAGGAAGGGAAAGAGATGCCAGAACCCCACATATCTAAGCAAGAGGAGATATTTGAGCTAAGAATAATCTTTGCAGTTTTCTACTTTGGAAATTAATATTGTAAGGTGCAGAGCAAAAAGACTTCATGTTTGAGACAGAAGCTTTTACGAATGAACTAGAAGTGGTTTGAAGTGACTCGCCCCACGTCAGCTAGCTGACCCACAGTGTTTAGGACTTTGGGCTCTGATGCCACCCAAGGAACCCAAGGCAGGAACATTGGCCACACATGCCAGTGATGAGCACATCTGGGAGGGAAGCGGCTCCTCTCTGTTAAGAAAGCCACCAGTGAGACTGGAGTTGTGGCACAGTGGCTAAGCCGCTGCCTGAGACGCTGGCAGCCCATATCAGAGTTGTTTTGAGTCCTGGCTGCTCAAATTCAGATCCGGTTCCCTGCTAATGTTACTGGAAAGGCAGTGGAAGGTGGCCCAAGTGCTTGGCTCCCAACGTGGAAGACTGCATGGAGTTCTTGGTTCCTGACTTTAGCCTGGCCCAGCCCAGCTGTTGTGGCCATTTGGAGAGTGAACCAGTGGATGGAAAATCTCTCTCTCTCGCTCGCTCTCTCCCTTTCTGTGTGTAATTCTGCCTTTCAAATAAATAAAATAAATCTTAAAAAAGAAAGAGGAGGAGGAGGAAGCCACCAGTACTGGACAGTCTCTGACGCCTTCTCAGGAGAATCCCAAAGTGACAGCCCCAGCAATGTCACCCTCTACAGCATGGGTGGGAGTGTCTGGCCCATGGGCCACATCAGCCCTGCAAAATCATTTGGTCTGTCCCAACCAAGGCAACCACAGTTGGCACTCGAAATTCAATAAATCTATAGCAGGCTATTGTTTAAGTTGATGATTCTGTACAGGCCATGAGTGATGTTATAAATATCCACATGGCCCTTGACAGAAAAAAGTCCCACCCCTACAACAGAGTAGTGACTTCGACTCTGAGTTATTCCCAGGGGAGATAAGGCACAGAACCCCATGGCCATTAAAAACTGGTTTTTAATTTAATTTTAAAAACTTCCTTAAAAAGGTTCTCCTCAAGGAATTAGTAACTTGGTGCTGAAAAGAAAACTCTCTATGATCTTTCCTTAAATAGGAGAACGATAACGATTCAGAGAATTCACTTCTAAAGAAATCAAAATAAAATTTTTGGAAGTCTAGCCAGGTGGCAAATGTGCTTGGATCTGAGAGAAGAAGATGGCATTGAAGCCGCGAACAGTCAAGATGCTCGCACACAGCAGACTCCCTTGCATGATCAAAGGTTGCAAACTGTATTCATGAGAAGCAGGAGACCTGCAAACCCAGACAGCAAAAGAAAGTATCTGAAAATATCTTGTTTTTAAAGATTCATTTTATTTTATTTTGAAATGCAAAGCAACAGAGAGGGGGCAGTGGGAGAGAGAGTGAGACAGAGTTATCTTTCAACTACTGGTTCACTCCCCAGATGGCCACATGGCCCAGGCTGATACAAGGTAAAGCCCAGAGCCCAGAACTCCACCCAGAACTCCCTGTAGGTGGCTGGGGCCAAGTGCTTGGGCTGTCACCTGCTGCTTTTCCAGGTGCAATAGCAGAGAGCTGGATCAGAGGCTGAGACACAAATTAGGATTCTGATGTGGGATGCCCGTGTCGCAGGCAGTGGCTTAGCCCGCTGCACCACAACATCGGCCCATTTCTGACACTTCCTAAGATCCCAAGTGGGGATCCAATGTCACTGGGATGTTGATCAGCTGTCTCTGAGATAACATTCTTTCCTAAACCTAAGAGTATCATTAACAAATATCTCTGATTGCTTCATAAAGATGTTGCTATAAACAGAAGCCATAATATGACCAGCATAAACATAAATCAATGGATAGTATAAGATGCAAGAAATGGGCCAATTGATCATTAGACAGTATTGTAAACAGCAGGAAGCTTCCTGAAGTTTAAATCCAAAACTCCCCATTTCTTAAACGTTGACAGACCATGTTGACCAGATGTCCAAATGCCTGATCTAAAAGTAGGAAAAAATCAGCCCATGGGGGATAGGCTGATGTGGACTCAATCTAACCAGACACATAAGAAATTGATAAAAATAAAAACCTGTGAATCCAGGCTGTCAGAAGACGGCTGCCGATCACCACTGTAGAGCAAGCAGAATTCAGGTTGAGCAAAGGGAGGGCCTAGAGGTGATTTCGGGGGTTTCAAAACCATCCTCACCTAATACCAATGAAAAGGGGACATTTTTCACGACAGCACTGTGGCTCTGTCTTGTCCTGTAACAACACAGACTGCCTGGTGCAGTTTACAGCAGCTGTCTGTTAAAGCAGATAGGCTGATTATCCAGCATTGGCCCTGTAGGCCAGTACGAGCCGCGTCAACGGATCCTGAACTCTGGTGCTGAAGGGAGCGCAAGAGGAATGTCCAAGAAGAGGGGAGATGAAAAGGAAGCTTAGGTCCCATCTCCCTTTTGTGGCTCCTGAGGTCTGCACTGAGCAAGCGGATCTCCACGTCTCAGAGCTGCTGCCAACACTTCCAAAGCCACCACTCGTGGTTCTCCTTGCAAATGCCCAGAACTCGAAGCAGAAACAGAGGGGCCTCAGAAACCCCAACAAAGAGGGGACCACCTCCCTCCAAAGCCGATGTCAAAGCTGGAGAGTTGGTAAAAAATCCTCTTGGGAAACTTGATAGGAGAAACTATGAAGCGGTTTCTTTGTCTCAAAGCACCTCTGCGGGCATGCACTCGATCCCAGCTGCTCCGACGGACTCCTCCATTTATGTGAAAGAGACTGGCTTTTCAGCTTTGTTGCCATTCCTTCATTCCACTTTCTCAGCTACTAAGTCACTAGATCAGGAACAAGTATCAAAGATTTGTGTGACCACCTTGGCTTCTACTCATAGAAGCTTCCCCCGGCCCAACAGATGAAAAGAGTCACAGCATCTGACACGATGGTTGAACCTGCTACTCATTCCCAAAGTCTGAGCCAAAGTCAGACAGAAACAACTCCTGCCTTGGGAGAACCAGAAGAGGGTGAGGCCTAGAAAAGCAGGTGTGCCTTACTTAAGAGACTACGTAAGGGATGACTTGTAATTCTTTGTTGGCGTTGTCTTAGCACTGATAGCTTAACCTGTCTTCTGAATTAGTAGAAGAACAAAAGTCATGATAAACTGCTATTGTATTTCATATTCATGGGGCGAATTAGGAAAATATGCTGAGGATGCTCAGCATGTTCCCATGAGCAGCATAAAGTTAAGTGTGTGGCTTCAGCATACACTGTAGATAGTGGAAAAGAACCTGTTCACCCGTGATCTGAAACACAGAGATGAAGGACCACACACAGAAGAGTAGGTAAAGGATGATAGAGAAAACTGATCCGTATTAGGAAGAACACTAGAGAAACCATGGAGGTCCAGCTTAGAAAAGACAGAATAAGCAATAGATACCTATTTTCTAACATCCAAAACATAATGTATGTGACAGACTAGACTTGCGTTGTGTGGCCCAAGGATGAGAAAGTCACTATATGGAAGAGTTCTCTGTTGGTCCCTGAGGGTGTGTGGGCAAAGGCTGGAGCCGCTGCACAGAGCTGCCACACAGGAGGTCTCAGCACCTGCTGGGCGGCGGGGCCCACACAGCCTCTCTCTCAGCATCTTCGGTCTGAGACTTGACGCCACTGACCTCTCATTCTCAGCGGCTGTCCCTCCAGGTCAGGGTTTAGGCACATTGGCACATTACACTGGCGTTTCCCGGGCTGTATCTGTTCTGTGGATAAACAGAGCGTTTCAGTCTTCAGTGTGGTAAGTTTTAGTGCAATCCACAACACACACAAGAAATAGACCCAATTATCTCTTGGGGGCCATTTTTGGGATATTCTTACTGTTACTGATTAACACTGAAGGGATGCATTCTGGATTTTACAGTAGACCCGCCTGGAGCTTCACTACAAACCTGCCATTCAGTTATGTGAAATGCAACTAAAAACAGGGGCTTCTAAAACCATTCCAAGTTAGGGCATAGCTCCCCCCTCACCTCACCACACTGCAAAGCTCAACTCACATCTCCTGATATGAAATGAAAGGCTAATGTCATGGCCATGAAATAAATGTTTTATGCAAATCAATCAATGCATACGGGACAATTTGGGTCAATGGCCAGAAAGGTCATACAGGAAACATGTAGAACTGGTAGAAGGAAATGTCAGGCCTTTGATGGAGGGGTGGGAGCAGGGATAAGCAGGCAAGGATAGAAGTGGAGGAGGATGCTTCAGGAACGTTCCTTCACGAGATGGGTCACCAAACACACACAATGGAGAGACGTAGGCATTCTGGATGGGAGCAGGTCTCAGCCCAGCGTCTAGGCTGCATTCGCAGTGTGTCTGCATCTACATGACCAGATTGTTCTTGTGGGGACAGTAAGTCTCCAAGCCAGCATGTGTGGTTTAACGTGACATGCCACCTGACTCCGTACTACACGTCATGGGCTCTCCCCTGGACTCCGACTTGGGAAGTATTTTCATCTGCACTACTCAGAACAAGAAGGCTGAGATGAAGCTCTGACAGGATGTGATGACTGTAGGACCTGGGGATGGAGAACTCAGCTGACAGAAATTCAGACAGCATGTAAATGGTAATAGTAAATGAGAAAACACAGTGACATGAACAAGGCTGCACTCTGGCTGAAGAGTGAAAAATTCAGTTAAATGGGTTATTTGGCATCATGCAGATTTGTTTAGATTAAAATTTGGATTGGAAAATCATAACTCCACTGAATTGGTCAAACTAGGTTATATCTGTGATCAGAATCTAAACTGTTTAACTTAGGCAGAGCTACTTGCTACAGGAAACAGCAGCAAGGGACAACAATCGTCAGAGCCTCCAGGTCCACCTAAGGGAAGCTAACACAAACCTAACCCAGCAAAAGCCAGCCTCACTTCCTGACGCTGCTGCATCGAAGTAAGGACAGAAACACAGGCCTCTGTAGTATGAACAGAACTTCCCGAGACCAGCAACAAGATCTCGTCTCCTCCTTCTTGCCTGTTGGCTTTTGGCTATTCATTGCTTACCAACACATGCCAATAACATAAAGGAAAAACACTGAGCCTTTTAAAATATTAAGAGCTGTATAAAGTTGAGGAGACTTGGCTGGCGCCACGGCTCACTGGGCTAATCCTCCGCCTGCGGTGCCAGCACCCCGGGTTCTAGTCCCAGTTGGGGTGCCAGTTCTGTCCCAGTTGCTTCTCTCCCAGTCCAGCTCTCTGCTGTGGCCCGGGAGTGCAGTGGAGGATGGCCCAGGTCCTTGGGCCCTGCACCCGCATGGAAGATCAGGAAGAGGCGCCTGGCTCCTGATCGGCGCAGCGTGCTGGCCATGGCAGCCATTTGGGGGTGAACCAACGGAAGGAAGACCTTTCTCTCTCTCTCTCTCTCTCTCTCTCTCTCTCTCACTGTATAACTCTGCCTGTCAAAAAATTTTTTTTAAAGTTGAGGAGAGTTGAAACTCCTTGTTAAACGTGGGGTGTGTCTGGTGTGTAGGATTTATCTAGATAAGCCTTCTCTACTTTTTGAATAACAAGGGAAGATAAGATGTCATGTATATCAGTATTATTGTTTTGAAAAATAGCAGTTTCAAGATTTGGGGTTTTGTAGACGTTGAAGTTCCTAGTCATAAGGAAGAATATTGAAATAATCTCATATTTGTGTAGCCAGAAAGTACTAACCAGGACACTACAGGAGTCCCAGTACTGGCCTTCAGAGCACATCACAGTACGAACCTTGCACTTCTATAGTGCATGCATGTCACATATGTGGTCTCAAAACTCAAATAACCCATTTAATTTTTTTTAACAAAGGAAAAGCAGGCACTTCAAAGAGGATCGCGGCAGTGCCACTGGCTTCAGAGGGTGGTGTGTGTGCAGAATGTGGGAAGAAGCTGAGGAAACGAAGTGCTCATGTTTCAGACAGACACATCATGGCAGTCAGCTCCGACTTTAAAGCCTGGGTCAGGTGCAGTCCCGTCTCACGGGCATGAGGGTGCGTGGTTGCAAGTTGGTGGTCCTGCTGACTGAAGCACATAACTCCTATTCCCAAACCTACCAGCAGGTCACCATGTCACCCAGCTGGGATGTGTTATTTCTATTGTTAGTACTATAAATATTCCTTTACTTTTTGGCACTTGATAGCTTATAAAATAGAGAACATTAAAAATCTGAGGCTTTCATTTATTTTTTTTAATTTGCGTCATGAAATTATAGCTTCACTCCCTCCTCCCCAGATGTGGGACTAGCTTAGATGGAAGAACATGTCATTCCAGGACACCCAGAAAGTGTAAACAGACTTATTAATCACTTTAGGTGTTTTTTTAAAAAATTATTTGACCAAAGAACATGAGAGAAAAATCTATTTTTTAACAAGGGAGCAGAGTGGACACAGACAAGTGACATTAGCTAATCTGAGAGGTAAAACAAGAAAGAAAAAGCTTGACCCACCAGTGTCCCAGTTGCTGATGTTATGGGGGGCGCTAGACTGATGTTCCAGCTGTCGCTTCATTAACTGGCTCATTGTCAGAACTCCCAGGGATCCCCTTTTCATCTGCCTACACTGAGCTATATGGAGGAAATTAGGAGATGATTACTAGGGGCACCAGTCCCCACAGCACACAAAGGTCTACACACCACACAGAACCGCAATGGACCCTTCATTAGCTACTCGCAGTTTTGGTGAAGGACATGATGTCATCCAAGTGATAAACTCAGGCACTCTGCTGCTCTGGGTGCCTGTCTCCACTCAGTAATGACACTGACAGAGCCATTAGCACTGATGTGCAGCCTGTAACTGTTCATTCCAGGTACAGTTGAATGAAAGATGATTCTTGTCTTTTTTCTTTTTTTTTCTTTTACTTGTACACTCTGTTATGTTCCAAAAAGGACTGAAGACACAGAATACTTACTACTCGGGATTTACAGCTTCACTTTCTTTAATGGAGCTTTCGCAGTCATAGTTTCAGTCTTCACGTCATCCCCGTGAGAGCCCCATGTATGTAAGCCTGTGTGTATGCTGTGCATGTGTGTGTATGCACTGATATTTTAGGACAGAATAACACATAAAAATCCCAAGTTTTAGAGCGAGGAATTGAATCAAATGAAATCATGTTACTCAGAACCACACAGCCACGGAGGTGGTCCTAAAACCAAAGTACATCAATTTCAAAGTCAATGTTGTCTCCAATCTCTGTGTGAGCCTCTGTCAACGTTTGAAAAGCGTGAAGCAAATAAGGTTCCATAAGTATGGTCTAGTAAGTATCTTTGGTTCAGAAAATGGTGGTAAAAGTTTTTTATCCTGCAGTGAAGCATTGACAAATATCCCACCAGCAAAATGTCAAGTTAGAAGCATTTCCAAACCAGAAAACAATGAAGAACATTTAAGCCAGGAGCCTCCTCTTCTCTTCTTGCCCCATCCAGAGCAGTCTCACCAGCCCTACCAATCCACCCAGGGCCAGAGCCAGACCATTGCCAATGCAGCTTTCCTACATGGCCCCAGACACATGGATATTTGACTCTGTGGCTGTACACTCCCTTCCAATGTAATTTCAAACAGCAAAGCTATGAACTACATGATATAGAAGAGGATGGTAGGAACCAGGATGATCGTCTGGTCCCTGGAAAGTCATAGATGTCAAACCCAGGTTCCGCAATCATGATACCAAGGCAGCAACTTGGTATGGCATGAAATCAATTATAACATTATTTTTAATGTAATTAGCATGCTGTTTTGACTAATGGTAGTCATGGTATGTTTAGCTACAAAATAATCAACTGATAAACTTATCAAAAGAGAAGAATGTGATGAGAATATTTGTGTCTTGGAGTTCATATTTATTGAATTAATGGAAATAGCTACTTAAATTAACCTCTGGTTTTTGTTGTTGGCTGATAAAATTGACAGTTTCATGACTCACTGGAAAAGTGCAATTTCAAGGAAAATTCAAAAGCAGGAATATTCCAAAAGATTTCACAAATCTAAAAATTACCAGATTCTTAATCAAGAAGGAATGAAAACGCTTAGTGCTGCATGCTTTCTCCAGTTCTCAGTTGTTTCTAAAGACAGGAGAATTCCTGGGGGGGGGGGGGGGGGGTAAAAACCCTTCATGCTTAACTCAGTAGTTAAGGAACCTGGCATTATTCCTCCAAGAGCAGCAAAAGACATGCTTTTCACGGTGGGGAGAGGAAAGGCAGAAATCCAGTGATGTGCTAAGCCAAGTCCATAAGGCCTAGATTTAGTCTTTGGGATTGTGATACACTTACGTTATGATAAATTTAACTAGCACCAAAGCTGTACTGACTTATCATCCTATCTCACATTATACTCTACTTGGAATTCTAACTAGACCTCACTATCTTTTTTTAAATGACATGCAAATTTAGAGAAAACATACTTTCATGATTTTATTATGTGGCCTTAAAAATGGGCATTTTAGGAGCTGGCATTATGGCATAGTAGGTAAAACCACCACCTGCGAAGCCAGCATCTCATATGAGTGTTGCTCCGTGTCCTGGCTGCTCCACTTCCAATCCAGCTCCCTGCTAAAGGGCTGGAAAAGCAGCAGAAGATGGCCCAAGTGTTTGGGCCCCGAGGAAGCTCCTGGTTCCTGGCTTCAGCCTGGCCTAGGGCTGGCTGTTGCAGCCATCTGAGGAGTGAAGCAGCATATGGAAGGTCTCTGTCTCCCCCTCTCTCTGTAACTCTGACTTTAAAAAATTTTTAAAAATCTTTAGAAGGGGGGAGGGAATTTAAAAAAAAAATAAATAAAGTGGGTATTTTAACAAATTCTCAAAAAGACCTTTTGTGATAAAAGAAAAACAATTAGATTCAAAACTTCTTTGCTACACAAAGGACAAATTACTGTCACTTGGAACACTTGGAAACTATTTCTTGGAATGTTGCTATCTCGATCACAACTGAATTTAAATTATTCTAAGGCAGTGAGGTGTACTAGAAAAAAAAAAAAGAACATGAGCTCCAAAATCTAACAGACCTAGTATAAATTTTTATTACCTATGACTGTAATTCTAGGATTCTAGGCGAGTCACAGAGCCTTTCTGAACCTCAGCTCCCTGGTCTCCAGATCGGGGTCAGCACTATCTGCCATGCAGTGCTGATGTGGATTGGAGTGGATAACAATGTGTGTGAGTCATGTAGCACAGTGCCTGGCATAGGATGGGCAATGGAAACACGATGAGTACTGCACTTGTCAACTCCTTACGAAGAGGGTGGCTTCTTTATTCACTTTTGATCCCAGTGCCAAGCACGGCACCTGGTATCCAGCAGACACACAACAAGTAGTTGCTGAATGAATGGATGCATGAAAAATGAGTAAATGGATGGATGAGGAGGATGCTGTTCCGTACTACCAGTTCAGCATTCAAGATCTCTATCTCGTTTATCAGGATCATGCTCATTTCAAAAGATGGTCAAATCAAAATGAAGTAGCTGTTTAGGCAGCCTCCACATGAAACACAAAATTAACAGCCCACGTGACAAAGGTTTACAGAAGTTGTGCCTTTGCATCTCTGATTCCTAGTAAGCATTTCCCACCTTAAAGTCTTTTAATTGAATTCATTGAGCCAGGTGGACACGCTTAGGAAATCTCAATGGAACTCAAACTTCTGATAGACCAAATCTAGGACCCAGATAAGAGAAGAGAATTTCAAAGTACTTGGTTCCTGTTGGTTCTGGAAAAGGCTATGCCATTTTTATTTTCTGATCCAGAGGAGCTAGATTAAGTTGAATTTGAGGTCAGCATTTATTTTATGCCAATCTCGATAAAATTGTGTCCATGGTGGAGGTGATTTGAATGAAATAAAAGTTTCCATGTAAATTCTGCCATAGACAATGTTTTCCACCTGTCCTAAAGCTGGTTCCATGCTTTATGTTTAGGGTAGTAAAAAACAATTTTTATCTCATTGAGTGATAAAATTCAGTGACTATTTAACAAATCAAAATTCTTGGAAATCAGTGATCATCCTGATTTATCAAACAGTTGAGATATGGAAATACGTGGCTCACCCTATCTCTCAGCCTCTAACAGCACACAACATGGCATCACCAAGGAAGCTAACGCAATATTTAAAAAGGGAAATATATACCTAAATTGCCAAAACTGAAAACAATCAAACAGACCATGCTCCAAAATGAATGGCAGGTGAAATGATCACTGGAGGAAATCTTACTTGTTATTGAGGAATGGCTACTTGTTTCTGGTACACCTGCTTCTAAGGTAGGGGCAGACGAGGATTCTCGTGGCATTTCCAAAGTCGAAAGTCCTTTCGCAGAAGGATCTATTGAAAATTCAGAACACTGATTAAAAGGAGTCCAAGAATTCTTTTCCAAGTCTTTTCCTTTAAAAGCACATTCCAATCTTTATGTACATTGTGGCCCTAATAATTATTTTAATGGAATTATATACACACAGGCTTCAATGCTCCATGGAGGGCTGTTTCTACACTACATTTTGCAGATAAGGGATCTGCTTCTTAGAGACTGAAGATGGCACAGTTACGGAGCTAAAACTCAGCATGTTCACGGTGCAAACCCTTAAACAAGTCACTTACCCTTCCATTCCAAACTTTTTAATCGAATACCTAAAGATGTTCAAGGCTCATTCCACCTAGCTCTGTCTTTATCCAGTGATTTCCTGTTCATCACTTCCATCTCAATTCCCATAGAAAATTCCACCTCCAAGGAGGTTTCCAGGACCCCATTCTGCCCCCCAAAATACAAACAAAAACGCTGGGTCAAATGAATCTCTTACATAGCTACACAGCACCTTCTCTTTAACCTTTTCCAAAATTACTCACACAGTAGTGTTAACTGTTTACTTGTCTATCAATTTTGATAACCAGAATTAATTTGAGTAGAGATTGTATCACACTGAGAGTAAATGTTCATTATTAACTCGGGTGTTATATTTTATTAGGTAAGCAAGAAACAAAGAAATATATTGTATCGTTTTCCTCTATTTGACCATTGTTGTACCTAAGGTTGGATATTTCCTGCACATAATATTGTCTTATTGATCTATCTGCAATATTGAACTATCAAGCTGTCCCACATTATTCTGAGTAATTTCTGATTATCTTTTTAAAACTTTCTGAAAAATTTTATGGTTGGTCATTGCGAAAGTGTTAAGCAAGTCTTCTTGCTGTCTTTAGCACTACCTCACAGTAGCACTGGGCATCTTGCTGCCTTGCAGTAGGACTGTGGGTGACCAAGAATCCACTGTGCTGCCATTAGGAGAGCCCCATCATAGATGGCTTCAAACATTTTTTAAAGATTTATTTATTTATTTGAAAGGTAGAGTACAGAGAGAGGGGGAGAAAGAGGGAGAGACAGAGAGATCTTCCATCTGCTGGTTTACTCCCCAAATGGCCGCAATGGCCAGAGCTAGGCCTGTCCAAAGCCAGGAGCCAAGATTTTTTTTTCCGAGTCTCCCACATGGGTACAGGAGCCCAACTACTTGGCCATCCTCTGCTGCTTTACCAGGTGGATTAGCAGGGAGCTGGATCAGAACTAGAGCAGCCAGGACTCAAACCAGTGCCCATATGGGATTCTGGTGCTGTGGACAGCAGCTTTACCCACGGTGCTACAGCACCAGCCCTGTGGCTTCAAATTTTTAAGCTTAATAATATGTCAGTCTCATCTTCCCCACAACATCAATACAGATGAAGGACGCTGTTCTGGATGGCTATGAAACTTGCTAAGCTGTCAGAAATAAAAGTAAAATAGCTCTTAGATGAGGGCCTGTGAGAAAGAGGGCTTGAGCATATTCTCTCAGGCCTTCTGCCCAGAGCACCAGGTGTAACCACCTCTCTTTCCCTGATCCACCTCCATTCTATGTGAACTGCAATTCTGGCAGAAGAACCCCACCAACAATGTAGAATGAGAAAGTTTAAAGCGAATTTAGAACTTTTAGAGTTTTGGTATGATTATTAAAATCCTTCATATATCTTTAACTTTTTAAAGATTTATTTATTTTACTTAAACGTTACAGTTACACAGAGAGAGGAGAAGCAGAGAGAGAGAGAGAGAGAGAGAGAGAGAGACAGGTCTTCCATCCACTGGTTCACTCCCCAGATGGCTGCAATGGCCGGAGCTGAGCTGATCCGAAGCCAGGAGCCAGGAGCTTCCTCCAGGTCTCCCATGTGGGTGCAGGAGCCCAAGGACTTGGGCCATCTTCTTCTGCTTTCCCAGGCCATAGCAGAGAGCTGGATGGGAAATGGAGCAGACAGGATTCGAACCGCCGCCCATATGGGATGCTGGCACTGCAGGTGGCAGCTTTACCCACTATGCCACAGCACCGGCCACCATATATCTTTAACTTTTAAGAAAATTTACTTGAGAGGAAGATACAGGAAGAGAGAGATTTCTCTTCCATTGGTTCACCCTCGAAATACCTGTAACAGCTAACGGGGGTTGAACATGGGGGCTGAGAAATCCATCCAGGTCTCCTGTATGTGTAGCAGGAACCCAACTACGGCTGCCTCCCAGAGCCCACGTTAGCAGGAAGCTGCAATCAGAATCAAGAGCCAGAAACTGAATCTAGGAACCAAAATGTGGGATGCAGGTGTCTTAACCAGAAATCCAAACACCTACCACTACCTTTAACTTTAAAGAAACATCATTATTCTAAGATAAATATCAAGATTCTTTAATCCAGGAAATTTTTCCCTTGATTCTCAATAATTTTATGAAACCTTTTATTTGTATATGGTTTAAGACAAATATTTGGATAGAGCTATTTTCTTGGCCTAAAACATTTGTATTCAATTTTTATAGTAACATAAAGCAGAAAATGTCATACCATCCTTCCATTCATTGATCAGATACTTATCAGCACTCTGCTAGTCACATGGGATACAACCAGTGAACAAACCAGACAAAAGTCCTGGCCCATGGGAGCTGGTATTGTTGTAGCAAGAGACAGACAATATGCATAAAAGTAACTAAATTACTGTCAGAAAATCAATTCTTTGTAGAAGAGAGAGGAGAATAAGAGATACCAAGATGCTGGGTAGGAGTAGGAAGGTGGATTTCAGTCCAAAGCAGGCCTCACTGGGAGCCCAATGCTTGTTCAAAAGTTAAAATAAGAGAGGGAGTGAGCTAGGCAGATATCAGACTGTCCCAGGTGACAGGCCGGCCAGAGTCAAGGTCCTAAGGTAGGATTATGTTAGGAGTGTTCAAGACAGGACAAGAAGTCACAGTGGCCAAGCAGGATTGTGGATGGAGCACTGCCAGTGAACTCAGAGAGCTAAAGAGGGTGGGGGCCATGCAGGTCTCTCTGCACACTTAAGGAACTTGGGTTTAGATGATGATGGACATGGGGAACCACTGGAGGGTTTTAAGCGGTGGAACACCAAAAGCTCATGTTTTAAAGGACTGCTCTGGCTGCTATCTCGTGAGGGTGTAGAAGGTGGGAGACCAGTCAGGAGGCTGCAGCAGTTAACCCAGGTGAAAGACGTTGGTGGAGGTAAAAAGAAGGCACCACATACTGGGTATGTTTCAGAGTTAGATTAGGGTTGCCAGACAAAATACAGGATGCCCAGTTAAGTTTTAATTTCAGATAAACAGATAATTTTTAGTATAGGTACATCCCTTGCAACATTTGAGAAACTTGGCCTCAGTTCTTCACTTCTTCCTGAATCCTTGCCTGTCATCCTGTGACTCTGAAGTTCTTCTGCAAAACGAGCAGAGCAGATTTCTCCTCTTGACTTAGATTCAGCCATGGGGTTTCCTCTGGCTAACAGAATGTTTGCAAGCATAGTATGACCAAAGGCTTGAAAAGTCCTGGGCTTGCTCTCTTGTAGCTCTACCATTAGCCTGAGGGGAACATTCCCAGGCTTCAGGGCCCCTGAGTGAGGGCGACTTGCACATGAAGCCAAGCCTTGCCATCCAGCCAAGCCCAGCCAAGGGCAGGCGATCTCCAGCAGACTCTAGACCTAAATAACTGCTTCTTGTTGTATGATGTGGAGCACTGCGTTACACAGTATTGTCCCAGAAATAGTTGACTGACAGCTGTCTCAGCCTACAGACAACCTGTAAAGCCATAAGACTAGGATGAGACCTCCAAGAAAGTGAGTGTCCATGAGAAGCAATAAAGGCCAAGGAGGGAGACTCCAGGACACTCACTCATTGGGGAGATAAGGAGGAATCAACGCAGAGACTGAACATGGAGGAAAACAAGAGTATGGCATCCTGGATGCTCAAGTGGAAGTGAGCAACTGTGTCAAATCAGGCATCGAAATTCAGAAGACAAGACCTGAGAGCTGGCCGTTGGGTTCAGCAGTGGAGGTCATTGGTTGCCTTGACAAGTGCAATTTTGGTGGAGCAGTGGGGATGAAAGCTTCATGGGAAGATTTTTAGGAATATAATGGGAGTCCCTTGGGTATGAAGATAATAGTTGGAAGGCTTGGGATCAAGAACTTTTTTTTTTAATAAAGAGGGAGAAATTAGATGTTTAAGTCATGTTTAAGTCAAGGATCCTTTAACAAGAGAGCAGAAAGAGAAGGAGGACTTGGGGGGGGGGGTCTGTAACCTCTGTGAAGGAAATAGGATCTTGGATAGGAGCACAGTCACCTGTAGCCCCTGCAAGGGGCCCTTGTTCAGCCAGGACCATGGACTTCTGACCCAGGAGAAGGATATCAGGAGTCAAAACAGAGGGGCAGAAAGATTCAGAACAAGGGCAGAGATTTGGCCTAGCAGTTATGATGTTGCACGGGATGCCCTCATCCCATATTGGAGTGCCTGAGTTCAAATCCCAGCTTGGCTCCCAATTCCAGCTTCCTGCTAATGCAGTCTCTGAGAGGCAGCAGATCATGGGTCAAGTAGTTGGGTCCCTGACATTGACCGGGAAGACCCAGATCGACCTTCCAGCTGCTGACTTTGGCCTGGCCCAGCCCCATCCTTGTGGGCATTCAGAAGTCTCTCTCTCTCTCTCTCTCTCTCTCTCTCTCTCTCTCTCTCTCTCTTCATATCAATCACCAAAAAAAGAGTAAAGGAGATGAAGAGTGGTCTGGCCTCTGGGGCTTCCTGCAGGGCTGATGTGCATGGAGAAGTCAGTCCTGCACTCCAGGCAACTGGAGGTGGCAAAGCTGTGAGTCTGGGGAGAGTGTCTGGACCTCCTTTGCTCCTGCTTATAGAATCAAGAAAGTCCGGGGAAGCCTGGGTTTTACCCTGAACAGACGCAGGAGATAGAAAATTATTATGATATTATAATAGTCCATTACAAAAATTTTAGAAACATCTGAATTGTCAGATCATTTTCTCTTGTTCTGGTATCAAACGTTTAAATACAAAGCCAATTTCCTCCTTGGTAGCCTGGAAAACAATCTGCTGTAAGAATGAATAAAGAAGGGGCTGGCGCTGTGGCGCAGCCGGTTAATGCCCTGGCCTGAAGCACCAGCATCCCATAGGGGCACCAGTTCTAGTCCCAGCTGCTCCTCTTCTGATCAAGCTCTCTGTTATGGCTTGGGAAAGCAGTAGAAGAAGAAGGCAACACACGGACACACACAGACGTGCTACAACCCATAAACAGCCTGTGTAACACCACAGGCCTCACAGTTCCTCACAGCCCCACACTGCAGACCACCATACTTTCTAGGCCAGTGCTGACCTCTGCCCACACGCAGCATTTTTCCTGTCTCCCACGAATAAAAAGGGGTCCCAATTTCCCCAGAAACCTTAGCTTGCTATCACTGGGATTTCCCCACCTTGTCTTCCTGGAGTATAACCCTTTCCGAATATGCTGATGTCCAGCCACCAGATCTGCAGAGTGTCATTGAGATGCATAGTTCTGTCAGCTACAGAACAGTTAGAAACTCTTAAACGCCTGGGCAAATGAAAGAGCCAGGTGCATTCTCTTAGCAGCTGCTTCTGTGTGGCGTAGTGGAAAGAGCAGGACTACAATCAGGAAGACGGTCCTGGCACTGCTGCTGCCCGCCGAGTGACCCTTGGCCAGGCACAGCGTCTCCTCTAAGCCGTGGCAGCCTCTTCTCTAACATGAGAGCCTGAGGACCCCAAGATCTCTGTCATCCTCACTGTTCTCTGGACTATGAATCTTGTAAAATGACTGTCCCTGGACAACTGCGTTTTCCTAAAGATTCATATTATTATTGTTGTTAATACTATTTTAGATCTGAACTAAAACACAATGCCCCAATCAGCACTGTGGACATACTGCAGGCCACGGTGCTTTAGAATGACGTGGACAACTGACGTGCCACTGCTTTCAGGTTGTCTTTCTTAGAACACAGCCTCCAAGGAAATACAAGAAACGGCAAATAAGACAGGAAACCCAAGCACTGTGACAGCTTCACCATCCAGCGGCAACCATGGATTAGGGTCCAGGTTGTCACTGGTATTTGGTTGGTCAACACAGTTGGCTGCACTGGAGTGACAGAGTCCTGGCTGCTCTGCTTCAGATCCAGCTCCCTGCTAATACACCTGGGAAGGCAGCAGAAGACGACCCAAGTATTTGGACCTCTGCCACCCATGTGGGAGACCCAGATGGAGGTGCAGGCTCCCAGGCTCCCGGCTGTAGCCTGGACCAGCCCTGGCCATTGCAACCATTTGGGGTAGCGAATCAGCAGATAGAAGATCAATCTCTCTATCTCACTCTCTTTCTTTCTCTCTCCATCTATCTCTCTTCCATTCCTTCTCCTTCTCTGCCATTCTGCCTGTCCAATAAAGAAGTTAATCTTTTTTTTTTTTTTTTTTGGACAGGCAGAGTGGACAGTGAGAGAGAGAGAGACAGAAAGGTCTTCCTTTTGCCGTTGGTTCACCCTCCAATGGCCGCCGCGGCCGGCGCACCGCGCTCGTCCGATGGCAGGAGCCAGGAGCCAGGTGCTTTTCCTGGTCTCCCCATGGGGTGCAGGGCCCAAGCACCTGGGCCATCCTCCACTGCACTCCCGGGCCACAGCAGAGGGCTGGCCTGGAAGAGGGGCAACCGGGACAGAATCCGGCGCCCCGACCGGGACTAGAACCCGGTGTGCGGGCGCTGCAAGGCGGAGGATTAGCCTGTTGAGCCACGGCGCCGGCCAGAAGTCAATCTTTTTAAAGATTAGACCTGAAATGATTATATAGGAAATTCTTAATCACCGCGAGCACTCTTTGCTTTATTTTCACTCCTCATATCTGTTCTTCCTTTGGACTCTACCAGAGTTCACTGAAGTCGTGCAGGGGAAACATGCAACAAGAGCTAAATTTAATGATGCTAGCTGTTTGAGGAAGGCTAAAATGTGATTTGGAATGTCTCGACGTGAATCAAGAATTTCCTCTTCTTGCCAATGCTTGTCAAGAATTAACAGTTGAGTTTAGAAACTATAAATACAGAAACATTACGGAGCCAGTGGAACCACATCTGAATCCAACATAGCTAGCAAGCAGGAAGGCATGATGGCACACCCTGACATGGTAAGATTTTGAGGCTGAAGTCTGCTCAGTACCAATACCCCACCCCAAGTGAGATGCAGAGACTCGAAGCAGGGCTGGGAGGAAGAAGTGGGCACAGCTTACCTGGATCCTTCTGTTCTCCCAACTTGTCTAGGATATTGAAGGAGATGTCCAGGTACTCTCTCTGGATCGCACTGACAGCAATCTTCCTCTGTTTTCTCTGCCTCGGAACAATCTGAATCTTAAATTCTGATTCCTCTACTCCATCCTCTTCCCCCTTCCTTTCGGGATTCTGCTCCGTGTCGGACTCAGCACCGGTCTCGGGCTTCTCGCTCTCTGCTGCATTCTCCCCATCTTCGGGAACTTTGAGGAGGACAGTTTTTGTCCCTGAACTTGGCGCCAGCCCACCAGGCTTCTCCTCCTCGGCACCGGGGTCAGGGTTCTCGTCCACTGACATCTCGGGGAGAGCCACGGACTTCTGCAGGAGATCTCGCTTTTGCTTAAGCGTCAGAGGGCTGCCGCAGGAAAACTGCAGCTCCTCCAGCCTGGACAGCTCTTCCGAGTCCATCGGGTCTTCCAGGGCTATGAGGGCGGAGTCCTTGGTGCCTGCCGACTGGCTGTTCCCTGAGTCCTTGGAAGCAAAGTCTTTGGAGCAATCCTCCACACTGACTTGCACGAGGGGCGTTGTGCTGAGGCTGAGGACAGAGGGCTGGCTAGGGGTGGAGGGGGAGGAGGCGGCGTTTTTACTGGAGGGGCCATCATTTCCTTGCTTCCTCGCCTCCTCTTCTTCGTCACTCTCGACTATTCTGAGCGGGGGAAGGGGCTCAAAAACGAGCGAGTCACTGTCTGATGTGGAGAGGAGCGAGTGTTTCTCCTGGCCAGATGTGGAATCCGAGGACAAATCTATGAGATCTAAGTCTTCCTTAGGCGCTGGCTTCCCTGGAGAGTCCACCTTCACCTCGAAGGTCTCCATGCAGTTCAACCGGACTTCGGGTATCACCGGCCTTCGCGCCTCCTGAAAGCCCTCCAGGGCAGGGTTCTCCGGGATCTCAAGGTGGTCCGGCCTCGTGGCCGAGTTCTGCCTAGAACGCCCGTGGTCGCTCTGTCTCTGTGCGAGATAAGCAGCCTGGGCAGGAGGCTTGTCTATGTCACAGCGATCAATGCAAGACTTCCTGCGGTGCTCGTCTAATGTGAATAAGAGGGAGTCTGCATTCCCTATATCAAGAGATTTTTGTTTCAAAGAGCGCAGCTTCTTTTTCTGAACGCTTTCCTCTCTCACGCAGTGTAGAAGGCTGTCTTGCAATGCGCCCGGGTCTCTATATTCAGCCAGCTCTATTTCACCTGATGAAAACAGAAAAAGCTAGTACTATTTTACTTGGAGAGTCCACCTTCTTTTAACCCCTCGTATCCGGGCATACAATTGGCATAAATCATCATCACAATCCCAGCTCCACTAGAAAAGGAAACCAACTATCTGGCCGAGTTTTTGTAAGGTTCATTCTCATTTCAAAAACTGCAAAACTTTGCAATGAAAGAAACCGAAATGATAGTTTAAAGTCTGGTTTCCAAAAATCAGGCTTTGGGGTAATTCCTCAGCTCTATTCATTTGTGCACAGCAGAAAGAATCTGTGTTTTGTTTGTTTGTTTGTTGGCTGAGGCAGTACTAGGAAACTGGATTCAAATTGTGTGGAAGAGAAGCAAACATTTTGCAACAAATCAAGTCAAGCAATGGCCCTCGAAGACGGATCATGACATTAATGGCGTATCTGTTCAATTCACGTATATATATAAGCGGGTATATATATATACTGTTTGTGCATACATATATATATATATAAATCAACAGTCTTAAAATGCGTAGTAACATAATAAAATTAAGATTTCACCCCAAACAAACAGTAGAGTACAACATTTTTGCATAAAATTACTAAGAGAAAAAATTCATACTTCTCTGAACATTCATCTCAACCGGCTGATATTTCACCATTTTGCTGCCGCCTATCCTTTTCAATCTTGCAAAAAAAGTCTGAGACTCTTTATGGCAGGGTCCAGTAGGTGTATCATGAATATCAGATTCATCAAAAACACTATCTTCTTCTAATTGGGGAGAGAAAGTCAAAATTACACTTAAGAGGTTATTCTCTCTTAGGCTGTGTCTACACAAGCAATTCACTGAAAGCATTGGGGAACACAGTCTGCAGTGATTTTGGCACCAGCACCCGCCCAGCCACAGGTGGGTGTTTTATCCAGGCAACAAGCGATCCAGCAGAGCCACCGTCGTTTGCTATGTGACAACTGGCAGCATTTTTATGAGAGGCATCTCAGTATTTCAGTAGAGCCTTCCTGGGGAACATTTCCAGCGTACATAGAACTAGGTGACACACAGATGCCAGGTACTTTTTCCAGGAATCTGTGACACCACTTGAACTTGCCTGCTCTGGGCAGCTAATTTGGCAAAACGAAATCAAACATCATGAGTGGGTCTTGCCCTTTCCAAAAAAACATATGCCTCCCTGGGATCTGGGAACTGGCATAGACACAGCCTAACAGTACATGCACCTTATACTTTGTGAATGCAAAATACTGTACTCTACATTTGGTAATGAAACACACAACACACAGAAAAAGCTTAGAAAAGCCACTGGTCATCTCAAAAGCTCCACAAATGATCATGGACTGAAAGAGGAAACAAAGGAAAAAGGAAACAGAAAATAATATTTCCTCCCCTGTGAAGACCCTCCCCTGAGGAGTTCACCACACGGAACTGCTATCGGTCTCCGGAATCCCAGGGAGAACCTTCCACTCCCGCGGCCCTGAGGCTCCACAGGCAGATTCCCACAGAGCGCCTGATGCGCTTGTTTCCATGGCCTTGCTTCTACCCCCATCTGGCCACTTTTGACACAAACATAACCCCAGTACGGTCAATGAGGAAAAGATTGCTATGCTGTTATCCATGGAGTGCACTCAACAAATTTCCTCCTTTTATCTTTTCAAAAAGCCGAAGCTACCCACAAAATGGCAAAAGCAAAGCCCCAAAAGGCTACTAAATGCATTTCCTACCACAATAAATGGAGATAAGCTAATATTTGAGTTAAATATCACTGGAAGTATACTATTTGGCCTATATTTAGATCTACCTATGTGACAAAATGAGGCTCAGGTGTGATTATGATTATTCGAGATTTCTTATAAGGGGGTATGGAAAAATTAAAGGACTGATTCTGTTCCAATACACAAGATTCTACAAGTACATGAAACTGGAAGCAGTAAATTGTAGATGAAATAACCATACTAATCTTTTTAACCAAACAAAAAGTGAGTGTTAATGATCAAAATGGAGACAATCTCCCTCCAGGGAACTTCCACAGAGATGAGAATGCCTATCAAGTTCCCATGTTTGCAGGGAAATGCAACAAAATGATCTATTTCTTTATTTCCTTTTCAAAACAATCTCCTTTGAAATATAGTTTCTCAAGCAAATAACTGTCACTTCTATTATACAACACACAGGAGGACCACAGGATGGCACCTCCCACCCAGAAAGGTTTACTTGGAATTGGTTCAAACACCAAACTCACATTGATAACATCCTTAGTTTATCAGAATCTGAACTCTCACACACTAAGACCTAAGCTGACAGCCAAGCCATGCTTCCGGAAGGATCCAAATGACACCAGAACTTACAGAACCTAGTTCTCAGACTGGTGTCTGTAGACACCCTAGGTTCTTGGACCGTTCCACAAAAACCAGTGCAACGCTGGTGACAACCCATTCAATGTAGACACTTCCAGAAGCCTCACCGAATCAGACTACTAATACCATGAAGGATCACGACCCACTCGGCTTTCTCCAGGACTAGATCAGATGGTGCTGCCTTTTACAAGTCGAAGGCTATACCTTCATTCTTCATCTCCCACCTGAAAACACCCAGCTGTGATCCCACTCTGTCTAAACCTTCATTCTACTGCCTCCCTGGAGGAAACTCTATCAATAGAAATGGCGTCAATATGGGAAATGATTTAAATCTATGCAGCACAACTGTGTCTCTTCTGCCTTGAATTACTTCCTTGAATGTTATAATGAATAATGAGGCTGGGGGAAAGCACATCAGCCCATTGAGACTCTGTTCAAATTCCATGAACCCCAAGTTCAGGAGCAAGCTAGAGACCTACACATGATGGCTCCCCCAAGTGCCAACCAAGATCTCCTCACAGCCCAGGGGCAGGATATTTCCAATACCCAAGGAAAGGCTTACAAAGCTTTCTGAATCAAACAGCAGAACACATTTTATAAAACATGCCAGGGCTTTAGAAGCATATTATTTCTCTCGAATGCTCAATTAGAAAGTTTAAGCAATAACATTCATGGCAAAGTGGGAAAATTAACTAAGTGGTCAATGATTTTTTTTTTTTTTTTTTTTTGGTTTTTGGACTCCAGAACGGTATCTGAGGGTGCTCTTCTACCTCGTAAGAAAAACACTGTACAGAATGTATTTTGTATTTGAACTAAGTCTGGGAGAGAACCCCAGGATGGAAGTACCTTTTTCTTTCTCACTGTATCTGCTGATGTTACTGCTGTCACTGTACAGAGGTCCTGCCGTGGCATGGGGCTTGCAGCTGTGGTACTGGGCATTGAGGGTGTTGACTGTTATATGAATCAGGTGCAGCAGGAGCTTGCTGATCTCACAGTCTCGGTAGGGATACTGAACAAGAAACGGAAGGAGAAAGACATGAACGGTTAATTCACAGGGTACATCTTCCCACTTGACCTGGCCAGCTCTATTTCTCTGTATTATTTGGAGATAAAAAGAAATACACGCGGACAATTGAAAGCACAGATTCTGATCACGCCTTATTTTCTAAAGGGATCATGTTCCCTTCCTCTTGCGCCAAACCACTGACAGCAACACATCACAGTTCATTGTTCCAATTGCTTTCAAGAAAATTATCTGCAGAAACCTTTGGTGGGTGAATACGCTTTTAAGTACCTTCTTTGTTTTCTGACATAATAATTAATACTTAGATAAAATATGAGATTCCAAGTATAAACAGTAGTTATTGATCAATGTCCTACAATTCATTTATTTTTTTGCTTTAAACATTTTTAGAGCACACAATGACATGGTCTCCCTTGTCTATTTTTATTCCTGTAGCTGTTTGTTTCTTCTAATTGCATATCACAATTATTCTTGTGAAGGTCAAACTTCTACCCTACAAAATTCTCAACTTGAATCCCTGAGGGTGTTCCATGTTCGTAAGCTATTGTCATCAAAGGTTTTATGGAGTTTTAAGCTTTCCATTTATATATCTACAGTAAATATGCACAATGAGTATTTACATAGCAAAAGAGAGAGGGAGGTGAGGGAAGGGGAGAAGGCAGTTTTGATATGTGAAATGGTACAGCAACATTTCCTCCTAGACAACTGAGTATCAGTGGTCAGCCACCCGGTCAGCAGCGGAATCATCCCACCCACAGGAGGGACGAAGGCGACTCACCTTGTACAGGATGACAAGCAAGGCCTTCAACCACATCTGCCGGATGTGAGGCTTTAGGGACCAGAGGGAACAGCGAGGTGGCTGTTGGAAATAATGTCGCAGTTGAGGACAAGAGCAGTATTTCAGCACCTGAACCACCAAGGGGAGAAGGTGTTTTCCCAGATTAATGTTATAGTCCATAACCTGAAATAGAGAAAAGATTAATAACTGAAGGAAAAACCATGAAGAAGACCCAGCAGTCATAAGGAAAAATGTGAGCCATCCCAATGAAAAACAAAGGCAAAGCATTTAACAGGTGACTCATAAAATAGTAGAAGCAACAGTATACCTTAGCAGAAAAGTCCATCCTCACATGAAATTTTAAAAACTTGTAAATGGTTGTAAAATTAATCCCACACTAAGTAAAAGTGTTCAACAAATAGTATTAAAAAAAAAAAAAACACTGTTCCTCAACAGAAGAGACAAGGGCTGTAAACAATCATCAATCATTAAGTAAACTGAAAGCAGATCTTTGCAAAAATTAAGAGTGGGAATGGAAGAGGAGAAGGAAGAAGGGTTGAAGCGTGGGTGGGAAAGAAACTAGGATGAAAAGCATCACTATGTTCTAAATCAGTATATATGAAATACATGAAACTTGCATAACCTAAATAAAATGAAAAGAACCTTGTAAACAAAAATAGTTTTCATCTCCTTAATTATCTATATGTCTATTTCATTATCTACTGAAAATAACATTTTACCTATTAAAATGTATCTATTAAACTACTGACTAGTATTAAACTAGACTCAATGAAAAAAAAACTAGTTTTGGTAACCAGGTGGGGAAATGGGTATTCTACCACTGGCAAGGGTGTAACTTGGAGGTCTTTCAGAAGAGTAATTTAGCAACTTGCTCTCATTCAAAAGTTAGGGAAAGCACATCCCCTCTAATACAGTGATTAACTATATCCTAAGAGAACAGTCAGACAAGTGTAGAGTTATTCAGCATGGCTGTGTTTACAATCACCTCAAATTGTAGACAACCTCTACATCAACAGCATGGGATTAGTTCAATAAAAAAACCTGCAACAGCAGATTGCTATGTAGTCATCAAATAGGATATGATACAAATGTACTTATATACTATGAACTTCATAATAAATTTTAGGTTAAGAAGAGATCAGTATATACACTCTGATCCCATTATTGTAAAAAATGTGCATTTATACATACAAAGCTGTGAATCTATGTATGAGTATGCATGTATGTTAATTTGAAGGAGCTATTATAAATCAAAATGCTGGTAGTTATTTCAGTCATGGGTTTTTATGAGGTTTTTAATTGTTGGTTTCTTGCTTACATATCCATGGTAATAATGCACAATGTGGGCTTAGAGAGAGAGAGAGAGAGAGAGAGTTGAGTGAAGGAGAGATCGAGGGAAGGAAGTTTTGGTATCTGAAATGGTCCAGTCTCACTTCATCACAGACAGCTGAGTATTACTGGTGATCCACCCGGCCAGCAGCATCAGTGAGACAGCTACGTGCATACTCCTACATGCATTACTTCTCTGTGTTCATTATAGTTCAGCCTAAGGAGCTAATTCGAGCTACCATCTATAATGTTCACACCACGAGACAGACACTGGTGAAGGTGCTTGGGCAATATATTGCCTGCAACCTCCCCAAAACATCTGTATTACCAATAAGCAAGCAGACAGCAGCTGCCCGGGGCCACAGAACTAATCACAGCAACAGGGCAGAAATTCACATCCACTTCTCTCTGCTCCATGTCCTAGACCTTTGACTACTAAGACTTCCATATAAGGTAGGACGCTTGGTTGCAGATTGGTCCAGCCATTCTGGAGAGTGAGAATTGTAGGGCTGGCCAAAAGGAGCACACGTCTACCCCATCATGCAATCATTCTGGGTCGGGATCTACATCGAAAAGGCGTTTTCACACTGGGTGATTGAGTGCATGTGCGAGGACATTCACTGCTGAGGTGATTGGAGACATGAGGATTAGAGGCAGCAAGGGTGAGCGTCAGTGGAGAAATGGATAAGTAAATGGATAGATCTGCACCATGGCACACAAGACAGACATACATGGGAAAAGCCAACGATGACAGCCTAAGGTTTATGATGAACTCAGCTCTCTCCATTTGAAACCCTAAAAGCAGAGGATTAAAAAAAATACCAACAAAACCTCCTCTACTCTCTCCCGGTCTAAGGGTCACAGTTTCAGTACAGGATGATGCAAAAGTCTAGAGACAGTGGTGACAGTTGTACAATAATGTGAATGTACTTGACGCCCCTGAATTGTACACTAAAAATGGCTAAACTGGTAAATGGTATGTTACACACACACACACACATATACACACATGCATGTTTATCCTTTCACTATACCAAGCCACTGATTCTTACTTATCTTTATACTCCCCTCTACAAACCCCTGCCTAATATCAGTTCATCTGCACACGTGTTACCACTAAATCAGTGTTGGCTAGCCGATTGGTGTAAGAGCTGTTATCACACTTACCTGGGCAATTCCTGCAATAAATGCATTAAAGCAAGTCGACAGGCGCATCTTTTGAGGAGCAATCATGAAGCAACCCTCCTGTTGGTCGTAGCCGAGTAAGACGTACAGGTGCCGCTTGACCGTGTTGAAGGCCTTCGCACTGCTGATGTCTGACTCTGCGCTGCTCTCATCCTTGGCCATGAACTTCATGAGCACTGTAATCAGCTGGTGCACCGTCTGGTGGTCGATCCCTGCATCTTCTGGGAGCAGGTCCTTGATGGTGTTGTCATTCTCAGGAGACTGTTGTCCTGTCAGTACAAGAAAGGCTCTCAGGGGGCAGCTCATGCACAAGCTTAGCTTACACAAAATCTCACTGAGATATTGCTACCGCACCATTCTTTCTGTGTCTCATAAATATTTAAAGGTTCTTTCTAGACAAGAAACTTAAAGGCACAATATAGCCAACTAAGCAAAGCACAAGTCCAGGACTGGAAGTTACTGCATTCGTCGACAACCAAATAATTGGGGAGTAACAAGGGAATGGAAATAAAAATTGGACACTGCAAAGCAAGGCTACCCTCCAACAGCAAGACACATCCTTAAATAAACTTTGCATTTAGCACATTTTTAATATCGTGGCAAAGTTTTATCCTCAGTGATAAAGAAAGAGAATTTTCCTTTTGGCTTTGTAAAAATCACAAAAAATAATGATCTGAAATCCACTGAGCATAAAAACATTCATTGGGTTATTTTGCTGAAATCATTATCTCAATGCAGTTATGTTCATGAATTAGCTGGTGCAAAAACAAAAAAAATAGTTTTCTAAGTCTTGAGCAATGTGTACTCTTTGAATGTGAGAGTCAAAATTATAAACAGCAAACCAGAAGTCCTGCTGTCTATAATGAGAAACATGCAAGGGATAAGGGAGACACAGACAACAAGAAGCATGAACTTGTAGAAACAGAAAAACACCACATGAAGGTGAGTTGGAAGTTCAAATGGAAAGAAAAAAATCCCTAAGCCTCAGGCTTCCTCTAATCTAATAAATAATTGGTTCTTGGCAATTTTTGACATTGACTTTCTCATTATTTTTCAAAGTCAGAAATCATGTCCTGTCTCCCTTTGCTCTTCTCCCTCTTCTGATTGGGTCTGATTAAAGACTTCTGAGAAAGGAAGAACAATGCTTGCCTTTCTAAATTACTTCTCAGGACTTATCCAAAATACTCTTTGTATTCTTTTCTGAGTAACATTAGAGTACCCAAATTGAAAATAAAGTTTTTGTCTGGTGGGTTGGAGAAGTATCCCAGCACTCTCATCTCTCACCCTCCAAGGAAAAGTTCTACTAAATGATGACAAGCTTTGGTTATGATCAACCAAGTCATGGTAACATTCAAGATAATTATGGGCAAAATGTCAATCTTCCAGGACACAGACAGGAGAAGAGAGATTAAGAAATGTTTCTATCAAGCAGATGCAGTGGGTTAAGTTGTCACTTGGTACACTTGGTTGAGTCCTGGCTGCTCTACTTCCCATCCAGTTTCCTGCCAATGTTACTGGGCAGCAGGAGGCAATGGCCCAGTTTGGGTTCCTGCAATCCACAAGGGAGATCAAGATGGAGCTCTTGGTTTCTGATTCAGCCTGGCTGTTGTGGCTATTTAGGGAGTGAATCAGCAAATATGAAGATCTCTTCTTTCTTTCTATCTCTATCTCTCTCTCCTTTTCAAACAAACTTAAGAAATGAAAAACATCCCTGCAGACTGTAGAAATTAGTTGACTCAAGTCCAAACACTTATCTCTGAAACAATAACATGGAGGTAATGTCAGATTTGACTACTAAGACTTGCATACAAGGAAAGAAGCCTGGTTGTCTAGTTTCCCCAACCAGGAGAAAACTGGTCTGTTCAAAAATTATGTATGAAGAAGGGATAGTTGACAATGAGTGACGGGGCAGCAGAATCAACTTAGTCTAAGAGCCTGTAATACTCAGACAGGGGAAACCACATAACGTATTTCAATAGGACTCTGGGACATTAATATTTTCTGTCTCTTAGAATCTGATCACAAAGGAATGGATATGTGCAGTGTATTTTAGGGAATTTTTACCAAAATCTGTTCATATCAAATCTAAGAGCTTACCACAGTGTTTCATATGCAGAAAGTGATCAATAAATCGTTAACATTATTGATTAGGTATGCATCAGAAAATTAAATCAATTTACATGGAACACCATAGTTCAATGGGAAACCAAAATGGGAAGCACCACTTTTATGATTAAATTAAAGCTTGTAATGGAGGATTTGACCAAAACATCACCTATGGAAATCATTGTAACACAAACAAGAAAAGCTTATAAAATATCTTTCCAGCACTGACAAATATTTACTCTTGGTTATTTTTTCCTCCAGAGTATTATTTCACAATTTGAAAAACGCCATTGCTTTGGGCAAGTTTGGGCCAAGACTGTGGCAAGTGTGGGAATCTAGGTTCTCTGCAGGGTCTGCAGCAGCGAGTGACGGCTGCTACAATCCAGATCCGTCCTTCAGTTCCGTGTGGTTCTAGGGGGCAAGGTTGAAGACAGCACAGGCCACTCAGTCCTGCTCATGTACCTCCAAGTCCAGGCTGGGTGGACATCAAAGCCCCAAACATTAAAAACCAAAATGGCAGCATTGGAGAGGGCGCTGCCTCTGTGCGTGATAACCCCAGTCGTCAAGGGACTCCAGTGCAAAGGAGACCCACTTCACATGTCCCAACTAAGGGTCCACCCCCAATTCACTCCAGTCTAATTCAAGCCCAGAAACTAAAACAGTAGACTTCAGCTTAAATATTCCAAAACTTTCTTCCCATTACAAGTGGCCAAGTGTTTTTTTCAAAGTGCTAACCTTAAGGTTTCTCAGCAAATCATACTGTCCTAATGACTAAGATTCGTGTCACACACCGGCTGGTCTCACTGCATACTCATCTTCACTGGCCTTCAGGGCTTTAAATTTGTTGCTCTCACTGAACACACAGCAATGAATTATCTTTAATAAGCCATTAAATCAACTGAAAAAAGAACTAGTTAATGGAACCTTTTGCAGAAGGTGGGAAAATTTCTTCTCTTTATTCCAATAACATACCCTTCCACCTGTGAGGTTTGCAAGTCCACACTTTATTATCTTTCTTGAATATAGAGTAAGCTTGTAATGGGGCACTCCTCATAAAGAAAAGTCACCTTAATCAAACCCCTAAGAAAAGTCACCTGTGAACAAGTTAAAACGTTCCTTATTGACAGAAACAGAACTGCTACTTTACTTTTCTCTGAAAGGTATGAAATTTCCATTTTAAAACTAACAGTATTTTCTGTAAGGTATGATGATTAAAACATTGTGGTTTGGAATTCTAGCCTATGAAATCCATGGAGATTGAACACATTAAAAGAGCTTGGTTTTATTATTTCTACAAAGAAAAATGTCTGCATCATTATAATCATGGAAGCAGAGCTCCTCCCCCTCTAACTTTTAACAGGGACTGAGTCCACCACACTGCCCTCAGAGCTGAGTAACTGCTTAGAACTGTGAGACTGTTGTATCCTCGGATGATCTGACACCAGCAGGATCAGGATCTGCCCTTCCAGACTTCCCTTCACCACTCTACCCGGGAAGCTACCGGAATCTCAGCGTGTAGCCAACATTTCCACACACTTGCGGCTTCTCCTGGTGCTCTCTCCACCTTCCAAGCTGGTCTTCCACCCCCTCTCCCAGTTTAATGCTTCAGACCTGGGCCCTAGAAGCCATTCTGATTATATGCACCCACCCTCCACTCAGCAATGGGACGTGATCTCTAAATTCAATGACTTTCCAAAGACAAGAAGGGAAGAAAACAAAGAGGGAGAGAGAAGAATGCAGGAAGTTTTCCTTCAGCCTTTCCTAACTGTCATGTGGCCACTCATCAGTGCATAAGGCAGAACTTTTTGTTTACTCATTTGCTTTATTTCCCCAATAAAAACATAAGTTCATTGGAGGCAAGTGCTGTATCTGATTCATTTTTTTACATCCCTCATAGGATATGGGGCAGGGTCTGACATATGGTGGGTGCTTATTGTTCATAAATGTCCATTCCCATTGCCCAAATCAAGAAAATATTTCCGCTCTTGTCTCCCATGGGAGAGAAAGCTTGATGGAGAAGGGAAACAGATCTGGTGTAAACTGACACCCTCATGTCAAACCAACAAGCAACAGGGAAGAGGAGGAAGTAAGAAACCTTCCACAGGCTTATTCTGCACTGGTCTGGAGAAGTCAGTGATCAGAACCACTGGTTACATTCAGTAGTTCCAACTACACTGCCTCACTGATCCTTGGCTCCTTAACTGACAGCCTCACTCAGGACCATTCCACTGAGTGCACACAGCCTCCGAGGAGCTGGAAAAGCTGGGGTCCTGAAGCTTCATCTCCCCCTGAGGCCCCAAGCTGGCCTTTGCCCACTCCTCCCCACAGCCTGCCCCTGCATCTTCAGCCTGTCCTCCCCACACCACACTCCCTGACGGTCCCAGCTGGTGGAAAGCTGTCACTGTCACTTCCTTGCTAGATGACACATGCTGACGCTCACACTCCATCTGTCCTACTTGATCATAAGAATTTAACAGAATAAAATCCCTGATATGTCTTTGTATTCTTTATGATTTCCTAGTATACCAGATATGCAATAAACATCCGTTAAATAAAAATGTTCATTTTCCAAAACTATAATTTTAAACAAGAGAACTCCAATAGAAATAACTGTACCTTTTATTGGATCTTAGTGATCAACAGGCATTTTGCAAGCGACCGAAGTGAACTGTAAACTATCTATAGAAAGGAGAGAACCCAAAGAGAAGTTGTTGGGAATTTTGGGCTAGGACACCAAGGAGGAGGTAGGAAAGGTCAGTGCAAGGCAGCTTTACCAATGCTGACAACTAGATTCGGGCGTCTTCTCTTATGGATACAAATGCAGGCCAAGAGCTTCCCAGGCTTCCCTGTAGGCTAGAGTAGACCTGGGAGAGTGTGAGTCCCAGGGAATAACAGGATTGGAATAGCTCTGCGTCCCAACTGGGAAGGTCTTTGGTCTGGACACTCATGTGCTTAAGCCACACTTGTTGCAGTGCCAGGTGCCCAACTCCTTAACCAGGCTGGTGTCCTCAAATCCCTTTGGGCAGGAACACTGGAAGACCAACTTATCAAAACGTAGTTGTAAGAAAGCAAGTCAGTGTGTCCCTAACCAGTCAGTCATACAAGGCCTCACACCACTGGAGCAGAATTACCTGATCTCTAACTACGTCAATATTACTGCCTGTTTGCAGAGTGAAAAAAAAATCACACTTTATTTATATTCAGAATCATTGTGAGGTCACATTAGTTGATTTGCATAAAAGCATTATTTATAGTAAGGAGGTACTGTATATGAATTATTGTTATTATTGTTATATACCTACTAACATCTAGTTACTCACTCCAGGGAATGAAGAACAAAGTAAGCACACTGTGTCTGCAGGGACTGTCAGTGTCTGTTCAGTTTCGAGCTGATATACAAGGAGTCATCAAAGAGTTCATGGAAAATGCATATGAGGAAGAAACTACACACATATTTCAAGTTTTTGCACCAAATAACCTTATCTTTTCATTCCATTTTTTCTACAAACTTTCTGAAGTACCCTTGTAATAAAACATAACTGCTGCTTTATATTTAATTAGCCTTCAAATATCCAGCCACCAGGATTCCTGGTTCTCAGAGCAAATTTAAGATAAGCACTTTAAAAGCTTGTGCATTTCATCAATTAGGACGAAACGAAGATCTGGACTTCCAGCTTTTACCATGTATGCTTTACACGAGAACGACCACCAACAAGCTGGTGACACGTGTTCCTGGTGGGGACCTCAGAGTCTTCTCTAAAGCGAGAGAGTCAGTGTGTCTCCAAGATTTAGCGGGGCCACTCTATAATTTTCACTTAGATACCTTTGATTTGACTCTTGAGAGTCACAGAGTAGTGCACCTCTTTTTAAGTCTTCTAGGGGCTGGTGCTGCAGCGTAGCGGGCAAAGCCACTGCCTGCAGTATCCCACCTGAGATCCACTTCTGATCTGGTTCTCTGCTGTGGCCTGGGAAAGCAGGCCTTGGGCCCCTGCCCCCACGTGGGAGACGGGGAAGAAGCTCCTGGCTCCTGGCTTCAGATCAGCGCAGTACGGGTTGTTGTGGCCAATTGGGGAGTGAACCAGCAGATGGAAGACCTCTCTCTCTCTCTCTCTCCCTCTCTCTTTCTCTCTCTTTGCCTCTCCTTCTCCATCTGTGTAACTCTGATTTTCGAATAAATAAATAAATCTTAAAAAAAGAATATATCTTCTACAGAAAATAGAATATTCTATGCCACTTGCCGTGTGTACCATGCAAAGGCTAAGACCAGAGAGTCATAAATTGTAAACCCAAACAAAAAGTTCAGCATAAATAGCAATTAACATTAAGTCTTGCTGCATAATTAAATAGCATCTGCTTTATTTCAGGCTTAATGAGTAAGAGGCCTGCACAGAGGAGCTCATTATTTGGACCAAACAAGAGAATGTTCATTAAGTAGCAAGTTCTTTAGCTTCCATTTAATCACTGTCTTAAACCATCCCACACAATCGTACAATTATCCTGGCAGTCTCTGCTTCTAAGTTAAAACATTCAGTGTCCAGAAAATAATGATGCAAAAATGGAACACTGGTTTGAAGCTGCCTGACAAGCTGGGCCAACTGTTTCCCGTCTAAGCAAGTTTTGCATATGGTCGTGGTGTGTCGATGATCTTCTAGGAGTTTTGGCTTCATATTAGTTTGTCTGCCCTTTTTCCATCTGGTCACTTTTGGTGGGATAATTATAAGTCTGAAGCCTTTTCTTAATTTCAAGAAACATATGTACACATTTTCCCACAAAGACGTGAAGCAACTGTTTTGGTTGTATTATTGAAATAGCTACTAATAATTAAGCATCTTAATGAACTCTTAGAGGGATAAGCTGGGATAAAATGAAGATAATTTATGAAATTGCATAAGGACAGTTTCAGAAAGGCCTACCTGATGGGGGACTTTACATTCTTTGCCTTTCTAAGGAAGTGCAGGACCAGAAGTTCCTGTTTTAATTCTGTTTAAATTACAGCACAGCAGGCACACAAGTGATATGTAAAATAAGGTAGAGAGACTCAAGTGCTTCTACTCCTCTTTTCTCACCAATTTGAAAAGAGAAAATGTCTCTGAGGCTCTCTCTTCTCCTCTGCCCCTCCAGTCTCCCACTCTTTCCAGAGTCTTTTTATAACACAAGGCACCCATCTTGATGTCTCCTCATTTCAAAATGACCTTCTAAGGGTACCAGGATCATTTTGAAAAGTCTATTTTAAAACTATCCTTAACTGAAAACCAAACGTTGCCTATGTGAAACAGGAGGAAGTTGCCAAACAAGCAGTGTTCGGAACTTGACAATCCTCCCAGTGAGGAAAACACGGCCTGTGATCTGGCCTGTGACCCTCCCACCGTGAGGACACTTCGTGATCAACTGTAATCTTTCACAGAAAAGCAAATTAGAGTGTACACCAGATCATGCTGAATATGATTCTATGGTGCCCCCAAACAATGGAAATCCTCCTTTCTCTGAGAAACAGAAATGCATGTAGAGTTGCAAAAAATCAGGAATGGCCAAGGGGATGAGTGGATGATGGTGGCTCAAATGTTTAACTTTGTAAAATGTAAATGAAATGTATGTTTTTCCTATAGCAGATATATATGAACCAAATATTTCTATGTGTAAATACACATACAAATGGCAGTACTGTTTTTGTATAATGCTAGTCATGTTGGCTCTCTGGTGCATACTCGGGTATGAAGATGCTTCTTACTGGACCAGAAGTCATCAGATGACAGTAAGACAGACTTGCCAAGTCAGGGACATCTCGGGTAAGACCCTTTGAGTTTGAAAATCCTACGTATACTACTCTGGTCCAGTTAGAGACACCTTGTCTACCTGTGATAGATAATTGCACATGGCCCTTCACCGTCAGAAGTACCCACCTGGCGTCTGTTCAGGTGTCCCACCGAGAGCTGGAGCAGACTGCTCATGCCTGGTCAACCTCATAGCTTAAAAATCAACAACAACTCTATTTAAACAAGCATTACAGACAACTGGAGTCCAGCAAATACACTCACTGCTGACTGCCTCGGACAGCAGGGGCAGCCTTAGTCCTCATTAACATCACATGAAAGACGTTCATACAACACAAGTTCTGTGGTTTTATTTGAATCTCAAGAACAACTTTCAGTGTTACTTCAATTCTTAATCTTCAAAATCCCTTACGTATCAATTAACAACAATAATAAACTCTATCTTAGGTTATAAAACAGCTGGAAACTCATAAAAATTATAACTTTTTAATCTAGACATTGGTTTCTAGGCTCTGAAACTGTTTTCCCTGGGGCTTAGCACCACTACAGGTTATTTTTAAATGGTCACCTGTGATTATCTTTGATCCCCAAAAAGCTGAATTACTGATTACTTAATAAGCTCTCATTGACTCTTCCAAAGTTCAAGATATCACATTTCCATAGCTTGTCACAAAATTAAGAAAAGTGTTAATAAATCAAATCAAATAGTATTTATAATTTAAAATGTTTTACGTTACATAAGGCTGTCTTCCAATAAATGCCAATGAAAATACAAGACTTTCCGCTTTTAAGAGGATAAGAAATATGTTTGGAAGTGTTATTTTATTAACTTCATAGCAGTTCTTTAAAAATTAAATGATTTAATAAATTTCACAAGTCAATAATATATGTAAATATACTCAGTAACAAGGTTATTAGGAATTTTTAATTATTTGTCATTCATGTGCTACTGCTAAAGATGAGAGTTTAGTCATTTGAAAATTTTTATTACCTTCAAAAGTGCAATACAAAGACTTTTCTAAAAAACAAGTATATGCAGCCTTTTTTTAAAGTTGGCAACGAGGCGTGTTTTTGTTTGTAAATTATCTCATGGAGTTGGGCATGAATTCAACGCCTCCGCCTCCTGGCTCTCATTTTTCAACAGCACCCACGACTAATGGTGCCAGCCTGGCTGCTTCCATCACTCATGGGAAGAAGGTCAATTCTGCAGCTCAACTCTGCCTCCTTAGCTGCCCTGCGTTTGTTGTCTGAGCCTCACCCAGAAGGCACGCAGGCTCCAAGGCTCCTGGTGTAAACTCAAATCCTAGGACTTAGGGGCAAAGGCTTCTCTTGTAAGTCTCGTGCCAAGCAGTGGTGGACTTGCTGCCTTCTGCATTTCAAAGCCATCTGCTTCTGGCCAGGGCTTTGCTACACAGGGTAACTGTTATCTACAGGCCTGGGATGATCCTCTAGGGAATCTGAGAGCCAAACAGTGATGGAGTTCAGCAGGCTCCACCTGCTGCCCACTGGGAACATTCCACAGACAAGTCAGCCTCAGAAAGACATTTAACAGACTTCATGCAAGGATGGAAGGTGATACTCAACGAATTTTGGAGGTCAGGGTCTCGGGGAGGGAGAGTGCCCTCTTGGACTCGGCAGGCCCCTTCACACTGTCCCTCAGGGACCGCACGCTCTTCTGACGGTTCCGGGCAAAGCGGGCCCTCTTAATCTTCCACAAGGCGGCGTCGCTGAGGTTGGCCACGTTGGTCCTCACTGCCGTGATGGCTGAGCAGAAGGAAGGAGGAAACAGGGAGTCACGTTCCTTGCCTGCCTAGGTAATGCAGTGGGTCTGAAACAATCCACCTGCGTAAACGTTCAGAATTAAGATACTGAGATTGCTTAACATCTTTCGTGGATGCCCAAGTCACTCAGCTCCTTCTGCGATGAGTCTGATGTGTGAAAAAGAAACACAATCATGACCACTGTCTATCGTGAGTAGGGCCTGTCCTTTCTCTGTTCAGACCATAAGAGTCAGTTGTCTGCTTTTGTTATCACTGGATAGTTGAGTGCCATCTAGTTAGAGCCGTAGGTAATGAGTTCATAGGGATGCAAGAGCAAGTCTGCAAGGCGTGAATCTATCTCATACAAACAGCCCACAAACATTAAAAACATAATGACTGAGCAACACTTAAAGAATACATAGTCACAAACAGTTTTCATAGGACCTCAAGGGAATGAGAAGTCTGGCTATGGAATGCCAGAATACACTGAAATCTCGAGATTCCTCTAGAGGATATTCAACAAGGATTTGACGAATTGAAGACATAAAGTCAAGGCATCCTCTTGTGGGATGCTGAGCTACGTGCCAAGCATCTTCTGTTTAACTAGGAAGCACAATAGAAACTGGGAATGTTTACAGTAAGTGCTTTGTTCTACTTACTTGTAGGAAAAGGAAATTCTTTGTTACAATCCAAATGTAATTGGGCTTCCAGAGAAAGTGTCTCAAATCTGTTGACAAAGAACTCCCAGCTCAAAGCAGGAATGTCTTGCTTCAGAAAATGCAAGAGTAAAAGCTTGCTCAATATTGTGGGTCGGTCTTTAACCACAGTATCAAACTGGAAGTCAAGACAGAGACACAGACCCTGGGAAAGAAGGGGAGAGAGGAAAGTCAGACAGACATAAGTTACTTCAATGGCAATATGCTATGTAAAGCCGATGGAACAAGACAACCTCTGAATCCATGGTTATTATGTAGAATGATCCAATTGATGTATTTTCTGACTGTAAATTTTGGTAGGCAAAAAAAATGCAGAAGAGGAACTTTTCCTAATTGTAGAATGTCTCCAGTTTTGATTCAGAAATCTGAACTTAACATGTTATTGATTTTCTAATGTATCAGATAATAAGTACTTAGCTCAAATACTCTCAAACCATTTCTTTCTTACTTTAAAAATATTTATTTTATTGATTTGAAAGGTAGAGAAGGACAAAGAAACAGGGAGACAGAGATCTCTCATATGCTAATTCACTCCCAAATCTCTACAACAGCCCAGGCTGGGCCTACTGAAATCTAGGAGCTGGAAACTCAACACAGGTTTCTCACGTGGGTGGCAGGGACCCAGTCACCTGAGCCATCTCCCACTGCCTCCTAGGGCACAGATTAGCACCAAGCTGGAGTCAGGAACAGAGCTGGGACTCGAACCCACGCTCTGACATGGGTGACCCAAGCAGCATCTTAACCACTGTGCCAAATGCCTGTCCCATATCTTTTATTGTATGTTGTTTCCATTGAGAAAAGCATACTTTCAAACCTGCATTTTAGACCTCACAAGAAGATGGTCTTTAAATTCCCTTTCAGTCTTAAATTTTGTGATTCTAACAGAAAGGTCACCTTGTCTTCTCAAAATGTGCCTGGACTACAGCATGTTAAAAAGTTGAAGCTGGAGTGGATTGCACATACATTTCTCTAGTCTAAGTCTATCATTCTACCTCATTTTAACTGAATGAAATCTAAACATTGTCTCTAACAGTCATCTACTGAGCGTCTCTCACGTTCCAGGCCCTGAGCAGGGATCAGACACACAAGCTCCTGGTAAGGCTGACAAGAAAGACCGGTAGGAGACAACCAGGGATTTTACAGGGGTGGGGGAGGAGAGCAGCCTTGGGCGGCACAGCCTAACCGTTTGCCAGATCCTGAAGTCTGCCCTTGCTTGTTGGCCCTGAAATCCAGGAGTCAGCGTGTACACAGACATACTCACACTGTTAAGAATGGGGGCTTTATTATGAGTCTGTCCTGTGTTTGCTCTTCCTCTTACTAGCTATGTGATTCTGGAAAAGCTACTTAAGCTTTTTTTTTTTTTTTTTTTTTTTGACAGATAGAATTAGACAGTGAGAGAGAGAAAGGTCTTCCTTCCATTGGTTCACCCTCTAAATGGCCACTACAGCCAGAGCTACGCCAATCTGAAGCCAGGAGCCAAGTGCTTCTCCTGGTCTCCCATGCGGGTGCAGGCGCCCAAGCACTTGGGCCATCCTCCACTGCACTCCTGGGCCACAGCAGAGAGCTGGACTGGAAGAGGAGCAGCCGGGACTAGAACCCCCCGCCTATATGGGATTCCAGCACTGCAGGCAGAGGATGAGCCAAGTGAATGGCGCCGGCCCGCTACTTAAGCTTTTTAACCCTCAGCTTCTTTATCTGTTAACTGAGAACACACAAAAGATTACTGTGATGATTAAATGAGATCATTTGTGATGGGACACTTTTAACACACAGCCCCGCCAAAAAAAAAAAAAGCACCCATCTGACAAATGTTATCTCTTGCAATTATCACAAGTTTAAAGAATGAAATTTAAAAATAGTGTATACATATGGAAAAAGAGTAACTCTGGACTTTGGAGGTTCTAGTCTTGGTTCTCTTACTAATTCCCTTTGCTTCCTGGGGCTGCATTGTGGCGAAGTGGGTTAAGCCACTGTCTGCAATGCTGGCATCCTATGTTGGAGTGCCAGTTCCGGTCCCAGCTGCCCTGTTTCTGATCCAGCTCTCTGCTAATGCACCCGAGAAAGCAGCAGAAGAGGGCCCAAGTGCTTTGCTCCCTGTCACTCATGTGGGAGACCCAGATGGAGCACCAGGCTCCTGGCTTTGGTCCTGGCTTAGCCCCAGCCACTGTGGCAATTTGGGAAGTGAACTTGCGGATTTAAAATCTCTGTCTCCCTCTGTGGCTCCCTCTCTCTCTGTCACTCTGCTTTTCAAATAAATAAAATAAATCTTTAAAAGCGATTTACTCTTTATCTTTTGATAACTCACATTAACAGTCCAAGACTTGGTTTCTCAATTATAAAATGAGTGCCAAATAAGGTATACAGAAAACTCTCTCCTGGTCTCATAGTTCATGTTTCTTTGGTTTTAATGTCAGTAGAACATTTGATTTCTTAGAGGATTGCTTTTATTAACATTACATAATTAATAAAATATTAACAAATCATCTTATTTCTCAGCATTTACTCCAGCCCAGGAACCAACCAAACGGTAGAAGATAAACCAGCCTCGTCTCAAAATCTGTTCCCCCAATACCCACAAGTTTATAATAATGACAACTGTACAAAAGTGATACCAACCTAGAGACAAAGACAGAAAAGAAAGTACCAATAAATAAAAAGAAGAAATCTTTTGCCATGGTTCTGGCGATGTTTTTGCTAATTTGAAAATTTCCATTGTCATCTTCATCCACGTGTTTATGTGATTGTGTGGTCAGAATGCATGTGTGCCCCAAACGTCATCCCCAGGGTGATGGTTCTAGGAGACAGAGGCCTTTGGGAGATGGTCGGGTCACGAGGACAGAGCACTCAGGTGTGGCATTAGTGCTGTTAGAAGAGGCCCCAGAGATGGTGACAGACAGCACCTGGGGACAAGAACGCAGCCCCCGCCAGACACTCTGTCTGCTGGAGCCGCGATCCTGGACTTTCTGCCTCCGGATGTGTGAGGAATGAGTGTCTGTTTTATAAGCGACCCAGTTCATGGGACCTTGCAGCAGCAGGCCAGACAAAGACATGACAGCTCCACGATTCAATGGCGCTGACACAGACCACATGCAGAGCCGATCCCACACCACACGTCACCTGCAATGCGGGCCTCTTGATGGTGTCAAGCAGGAGCCCGGCCCTGGTGGCCACTGCTGGGTTCACGTCCTCCACGGCCGTCAGGAAGCAGCAGAAGGCATGGGCCAGGGAGTACTTCAGCAGGTGATTTTTGGTCACCGAGTGAATGTCCAGAAATCTACAAATTACAGCTACTTTTTCCACTGGAATAGAAAATATAGAGGATAAGAGATATGAATATATATGTATAGACATAGAAACAGATGAGAGAGAGAGTCTGAGAACTGAGCCCTCTCAGAACAAGTTAACTCTGCCCCCTTTACAGTGACTTCAATACAAAAGGAAATTTGAAGGGCACCTTCTCTAGTGTCCCACTCCATCTGTGCAGTAGAGACCAATTTCACTCAGCACAGTGCTTTCTGCCAGGCAGCCAGGATTTAGCTCTGGGTTTTCTGTTACAGTTTATAATGGGCTTTCTCTTTATCTAACTTCTGCCACATTTCAAACCTTTGAAGTGCCTCTCTATACAAGGCCATTCCATGGAAGCTGTGCTGAGTGCAGAGATGGGGGGACGCCCACCTGGCTGGCTCGAGGCCCGGGCCCCTACTGTGCTCTCAGTAGGTCTTGATGTGAAATGACAAAACCAGACAGATACTTCCCAGGGCTATGGAAGCTGTGTATCTCTCCCATGCTAAAAATATAGCCATGCTTGATAGGTTTCTCATTATTCTGCAGACCTTTCTTGAACTAGTCCAGCCATTCTTAAAGCATGCCTTATAAGCAGTTACGATAGCATGAGGCCAGTCAGGGAATTTCAGTGTTTTGCTTAAGCTGCTCTGGCCGTCTATAATATTCCTGTCTTCTTTCCTGCTTACTGACGTAATACCACCACAGAAGAAACTACTGCCAAGCTCCGCCCACCCTGTAAAGGCCGCTGATCTCTGGGAGTGACTTTTTCACCCCACGAACTCTTATAAAAATACCACTCATCTACACACAGCATGTGTGTGCTCATACATAGCTATGAGTATATGACATATCTTCATTTGTGGTCTCAAATTATATCTATGCCTTTTATTGTTTGTTAGCCTCTTACAGGTTTCTATTTGGTTTATCAATTTAAATTGGGGACCTCTTGAGAGCAGGAAAGTCCAGACTTCTTTTTTTACTCTCATAGTGCCTGGAACAGATAGTATTTACTCTGTAAATTTAATGGCTTGCTTATCTTTAAAATATGTACTAAGCAGTTATACATATATATATATGTCATATATAAGCATCAATATAATATGTCACTAGGAAACTATCTTGAGTGCTTGGAAGGAGATGGGAGTAACATGAAGATGATTCATTCACACGCTTGGCTTCAAAGTCAAGTTGCCTAAAAGAGCATGGGCAGGTACAACTAGAGTGGAAATGTAATACAAAATCTGTAAACACCTCTACTGAGGCACGGATACTTGTAAGACACAGTGGGAGACCCAGGGATAAAGAAACCATGCCCATCGTGGGAACTGAGAAGGTGGACCCCTAAAGGAAGCATCCGGAGGTGAGTCAAGTGAAAGTGGCATTCGGCTCGTCCTGCAAGGGGATTCCAGTGGAAAGCACAGAACGGCCAAGGCGTAGACAAAGGGGAGCAGGAAGCAGTAGGGAACAGCCAAGTTGAGCGTGAAGAGCAGGAAATGAGGCTGCGAGGACTCGAAGTCAGACTGTGGGAGGCACTGCATGTCAGTCTAAGGAGCCTGAAATTCCTCTCTAGGCACTGAAAAAAATCCACAAGCATTTTTTTCAGTAGAAAAGTCATATAATCAGAGCTGTGATTTAATAGATTAATCTGGCAATAATCATATCCTTCAACTGGAAGGACTGAGCAAAGTTATAAATTTATCTGTATTACTTGTATTTCCTACCTGTAAAATGCTGTTAATATCATGTAGACTTTTGTTATAAAATTTTTTCTCTACCTTAATTCTCTCCATTATCATGTTCTACCATCCAAATAAACCAGCTCCTGGGATTCACGTGGGCATGAAGAAGCTAGAACTTTTCAAAGTGGCAGATAATAGGGAGCAGATGGAACTTTCATCTCTGTGAAACACTTTTAAGACAACAAAATATATGGAACTATGGCATTTCCACATGACCTTGCTTGTTGCCCTGAGAACAGGAGTCCCATAAGACAGGTGACAGCAAGCCAGGGGAGCCTATAAGACAGGTGACAGCAAGCCAGGGGAGTCCCATAAGACAGGTGACAGCAAGCCAGGGGAGCCCTATAGACAGGGTGACAGCAAGCCAGGGGAGCCCCATAAGACAGGTGACAGCAAGCCAGGGGAGCCCCATAAGACAGGTGACAGCAAGCCAGGGGAGTCCCATAAGACAGGTGACAGCAAGCCAGGGGAGCCCTATAGACAGGGTGACAGCAAGCCAGGGGAGCCCTATAAGACAGGTGACAGCAAGCCAGGGGAGTCCCATAAGACAGGTGACAGCAAGCCAGGGGAGTCCCATAAGACAGGTGACAGCAAGCCAGGGGAGTCCTATAAGACAGGTGACAGCAAGCCAGGGGAGTCCCATATGACAGGTGACAGCAAGCCAGGGGAGCCTATAAGACAGGTGACAGCAAGCCAGGGGAGCCCTATAGACAGGGTGACAGCAAGCCAGGGGAGCCCTATAAGACAGGGTGACAGCAAGCCAGGGGAGTCCTATAAGACAGGTGACAGCAAGCCAGGGGAGCCCCATAAGACAGGTGACAGCAAGCCAGGGGAGTCCCATAAGACAGGTGACAGCAAGCCAGGGGAGTCCTATAAGACAGGTGACAGCAAGCCAGGGGAGTCCCATACGACAGGTGACAGCAAGCCAGGGGAGCCCTATAAGACAGGTGACAGCAAGCCAGGGGAGTCCCATATGACAGGTGACAGCAAGCCAGGGGAGCCTATAAGACTGGGTGACAGCAAGCCAGGGGAGCCCCATAAGACAGGTGACAGCAAGCCAGGGGAGCCCTATAGACAGGGTGACAGCAAGCCAGGGGAGCCCTATAAGACAGGTGACAGCAAGCCAGGGGAGCCCTATAAGACAGGTGACAGCAAGCCAGGGGGTCCCATAAGACAGATGACAGCACGCCAGCAGACGCACAGCTCAGGGAGCGCAGGCAGCTTCCCTGCTTCCCACATTACTCTGAGCACTTGCCATTCTGTGCGCTATGAAATCAGCCCCATCGCTGCAGACTTGGCCCCGATGCCTCGAAGGCAGAGACTCCCAAACCTCATGAAATCACCTGAAGAATTTGTGAAAAAGCCAGATTCCTGGCCTCACCTCATGCCTGATTCAGTATGTTTAGGGTTGGGCCTGATAACTGAAATTTTCAGCAAACATCCCCAGTACCTGTGTTGCAAGAAACCTCATGGGATGACCACATCATGTACCCAAGCTGGAAGTAAGCAAAGGTGCAGTTAAGCTAACCTTACAGGCATCATCTGGGACTATCCTAGGCAAACCTGGACAGGACCACCCTACCCTAAAGACAACTCTGCAAAAGACTGATATTTCACCAAAGACGCTCAGCTACACAGACCCACAAAGAGCACCAGCCAGCAGAATGCCCTGTAAAAGGAGGAGAGGAGGAAGGCGGCCAGATTGGATGCCATTACTGCACACCTGGCTGACCTGGTGACTCAGAGAGATTATTTTAAGCTAATACAGAAGTACCTGCTTCAAACCTCATCTTCCAGTCTTTGCTGTTGAAGTTGCCATTGATGATTGCCCAGAAGATGTCAGCACCATGAGGAAGTGACAGCGCATGGAGGAGGAGAGGGACGGCCAGCGAGGACAGCTGGGAGAACTCAGACTTGACGACTCTCCACAGGCTGGGGACAAGGAGTAGCACAGTGGTTACCGTCAGCGCAACCTTTCCAGGAAAGCGATCTTCTCTCCATTCATAGGCAGGTGAGAGGGATGCTCGTGGTGAAATCACACTCATCCACAGAACCGCAGTCCTTGGATAAACCTCCGCAGAGCTCTGCCCTGCTGAAGTGTTCCTCAGACAAGTCACTTTCATACACAACGCAGGAGAACGCCACTTGACATGTTTAACAGAACAAGTTTAACTCTCATAAATTCAGCTGTATAAATGAAAAATGACTTAAAACACACCCACCTGCTATTCTGCAGGTTGGTGACTCTTTACACTGTCCCAACAGGGCATATCCGGGAAGCTTTGCTGGTTCTGTCTGCCCAGCAGGCTTTTCCCCTTATTATGGCAAAGAAGAACTCCTTGTCTATTACTACCAGGCTCTTAGTGAATCGGTAGGACTGTCAGTCAAACTCCCCCACTGTCCCTCTCATGATGGGGGACAGAAAATACAGGCAACTGTATTTAGGATATCCCTGTCTTCTGGCCTCTCCATAGGCCCTTTCCCACTGTCCATAAGGATGTTCAGAGTCTCTTTATTCTAAAAGTCCTCGAGGTTCACTCCTATTTCTAAGTTTCTGGTGTTTCTCCTTGCTGTCTAATGCAGAAAGCTCCGTGTTATGTCCTGACATTCCTGAAGCCCTTGCAATGTCTTCTTTGCATGTCCTTAAATGTGGTAGTGCCCAAGGAGCTCTCTGTCCTCCAGCCTTGATCTAGCCAAACACAACTCTGACCCTGTCCATTGGGTTGAAATCTTCCATGGATCTCCACGCATCATTAAATAAAGTTCTTATCTTCACGGCGCCTCACACTTAAACCCCAACCTACTTCTCCTGCATAATTTTCCATGACGTTCTCAAAACCATGCCCTGCAGCAAAATAATAAGCCACGGTATCTCCTAAGTATGCCTTCTCCATTTTTGCCCCTTCTTTCCAATTCTGTCATATGTTTGCTCCTGACATTCCTACTTTCCACAAAAGGCTCTGCAATTCACAAGCCTCTATCAGTCAAAATCTATCATTATTTTAATAGAATTAAAAAGGAGAGAATAATCCAACATGGGAAGCAGGCCACACAGCAGACTCATAGAATGGCAAATGCCCTAAACAGTACTCTGGCCTCAGAATCAGCCCTTAAGGCATTCAGGTCCAGCTAAAAAGCCCATGAGAGCATTTCAGGCATGGAAAGCCAAGACACTGTGACAAAAAAAATGACCTGCATGAAAGATCTCTGTGAGTGAGATCCCAGTGGAAAGAAGGGGCCATCAAAGAAGGAGGTACCTTTCCCTGAAGGGAGGAGAGAACTTCCACTTTGATTATGGCCCTGTCTAAATAATGTCAGAGTCTCTGGACTCATGAGGCTTCCATAGACTTGGCAGCTCAAGACAAGAGCTTCGGGTGATCACTGATGTCATAAATAAGAGTGTCAATTGCTAAATCAACAACAGGAGTCACTGTGCACTTTCTCCCCATGTAGGACCTCTGTCCTTAATGTGTTGTACTATGAAAATTAATGGTAAAACTAGTCTTCAAATAGTACTTTATACTTTGTGTGTCTGTGTGGATGCAAATTGTTGAAATCTTTACTTAGTATAGAGTTGATATTCTATATATAAAGATAATTAAAAATGAATCTTAATGAAGAATAGGATGGGAGAGGAAGTAGGAGGTGGGATGGTTTGGGGTGGGAGGGTGGGTATGGGGGAAGAACTGCTATAATCCAAAAGTTGTACTTATGAAATTTATATTTATTAAATAAAAGCTTTCTATAAAAAAAACCCACCATTATTTTAATGGAATGAAATGATTTTGCCCACCTGTGTACTATACCAGAAAAAGAAAGTCACTTATCACATTCTCTGGAGATTAACAGCAACTTATAAACACATGGGGTAACTATGCATCTTAGTTTGTCCAAGATCTAATCTAGTTCATCCTATTAGTTGGGGAATATTATGAAGGTTATACCCTATAACTCTTAAAAGTAGGCCAAATTTGAATAATAGAATATGTGGTCACCTTCTGTATGTATAATATTCATCCTCTTCCAAACTAGACTGCAAATTACCCAGATTCCTTAAATAATATAAATAGCAAGCCCTGATTACATTTGTTTAGTAAAATGAATAAATGAGCAAAAATAGTAAAAACAGAGCCTCAACTTGGTCTATTCACCAAGTTAACCTGAACCTACATTTTCTTTTGTTTATCAACTCTGTTACAAATAAAGTGAGGATAATTTTTTCCAACTTGCTTCCAGGAAGACTGTTAACAGTTGTTTAAGGTTCTCATGTAGAAAAGCACTGTAAATCTAGGGCAAAATGCTTCAGTAGTATCTAAGAAATAACTTCCAGAGAACATGTGGCGAGATTTTAGATGTCTATTAGCAGTTCTACTTCCAGTAAGAAAAAGACTAAACCCTTATTCAATTATACTATATTGACCCATATCTAAGGTATACTACATTCTTAAGTCAACATAACAACTGAAAGACATAAAAAAATCCTTATTTTACCTTTTTTAATTCTTACAGTGTTTAGAAAAATGAACATTATTATCTTCCTATTATATACTTAAAAAATTGGACAAAACAAAAGAAAGGAAAGTATTCCCCATAGCTAATAAAGGTATCTTAGCTAAGAAAAAATAAGCAAAATGAGCAAATAAGACTTAATCTAACTTTAATTTTCACATCTATAGCCTAAAATATAAACAAAGTAAAACATAAAGGAGGACATACCTTGCAATCAACATGTGGTCCTGAATGTAGGCTAGAAATTGGGGGTGGTCTTTCCTAGCATTGTATAGACACTCTCCATGCAAACAGAGGATCTTCAGGCAATTGAGCATATTAAAAAGAATGTCTGGCTCTTCAAATTTAGCCATTTCCTACGCAAAGAACCACACAGTGAGTGATCCAAAACAGCAATGCTACCAAACCGAATATTCAAAGGTTTCAGAAACTATACCTGGAAAATGGTATATATTAGTCTCAATGTTACAGGAAGCTGTTGGTAACAAAATTTTCTTTCTGTGTCATTCTTTATTGCTGTGAAGAAATAATTGCACCAAAGTTAGCTGAACTCGTTTTCCCCACCATTCATCAATTGCTCAAGTGCATAAAACCAAGAACAGTGAAAAACGAAGGGTGTATTTAAAAGTGTATGATGTAGGCTGGCGCCACGGCTCACTAGGCTAATCCTCCGCCTGCGGCGCTGGCACTCCGGGTTCTAGTCCCGGTTGGGGCCCTGGGTTCTGTCCGGTGCTCCTCTTCCAGTCCAGCTCTCTGCTGTGGCCTGGGAAGGCAATGGAGGATGGCCCAGGTGCTTGGGTCCCTGCACCCCATGGGAGACCAGGAGAAGCACCTGGCCCCTGGCTTCGGATCAGCGCAGCACACTGGCTGTAGCGGGCATTTAGAGGGTGACCCAATGGAAGGAAGACCTTTCTCTCTCTCTGTCTCTCTCTCTCACTGTCTAACTCTGCCTGTCAAAATAAATAATTAATTTTTTTAAAAGTATATGATGTTTGTATTTGCCCTCCAAATTAGTGAAGGTTAAAAAACCTTCCAAAGGTAGGGTCTCGGGCTCTGTTTTCTATTGGACAACATTCAGATGTCTTTAGCCCCTGGAGCAGCCAGCCGGCCCCATGCTCCTGTGAGTTGCTAGTTCTGCTGCCTCCTGAAGGAGTCTGGAGTCCGATTAGGCATGTTTTACCAAGGCAAAGGCAGAGAAACAGGTATTAAAGAGAGGTGTTCAGAGGCGGGCATTGTGGTGTCCTGGCTCCCTGCGAAAATGCCTGCGAAAGCATCAAAAAATGGCCCAAGTGCTTGGCCCCCTGCCACCTACGTAGGAGACCTGGATGGAGTTCAGGTTCCTGGCAGCCTCAGCCCTTAGGACCATTTGGGGAGTGAACCAGTGGATAACTGATCTCTCTCTCTCTCTCTAGCTCTGCCTGTCTCTCTCTCTCTAACTCTGCCTTTCAAACAAATAAGTCCTTAAAAAGAAAGAGTGGTGTTAGGTCACGTTAACATCTACAGAGGGGTTGATCCCACAGACTTACATACAAGGTCTGGGTGGCAAGCTGGGGGTGGGTCTTAAAGAAGTTGCGCATTTTCAGACGAGAACAATGACTCCAGGCTTTCTCTTCCTATAAGGAACCCTAAAACCTCTGCCCTCATGTTGGGAGCAGCAGTACACTGACTGTACAAGAGGCTTGCTAGAGGAAATAACTCACAAGTGAACCCCATGTAGAACTGAGGGTAAAATGTGTTCATACAGCTATCGTGTGTTTTGGGCACATCAGACCACAGTAGCCAAAGCCACTCGGTCTGTTTACTCAACAGTTTATTGGGGATCTTCTGCTCGAATGTATTCTAAATGTGCATTAGCAGCACTGTTCCATCTCAGGTTAGAGTTTAATCGACAGCAGACATAGCTGACTGCTATAAGAAACAGGTGCCAGACGGCTAGATGCAGAAAAGGGAGCTCGTGTAGCAGGAAGGGGAGGTTGGTGAACACTGTCCGATGGACCACCCCTCGGTTCTCTGACAGCAGCTCAGGATCACCACCTGAAGACCCAAGGTAGGATCCAGGCTCTGAGCAGCAGGGACAGTGGTTATGGATGAAAGTCGGTGGGGCTTCCCTGGGAGAGAGCTTCGGTGCCCCAGGAAACAACAGACAGCAAAGGAAGTCCAGAGCTGTGGCAGGGACCTGGTGTTGTATCTGAGGAGAACAGAGCAAAGTGGGATTTATAACTGTTCAGCAAGAAAAAGACTGATTAACAGAAAGAAATGGCTAGGGGTGGACATTATGGTACATCAGATGAAGCCACTATTCAAATAAAATGTTCATGGAAATAAGAGGCAGTTAATTGATGAGCCTGCTGTCTTCAGTTTAAAACCCACGTCTGCCTAGAAAGCGTACAGGCTGTTGGTTCGTAAATGAAGTCCTTGTTTCCCTTGGTCACGATGTCTGATGGAAGAACAGCCCTGGGCCTGGACCTCAGCAGCTGCAACTCTGATGCAAGTTCATGAATTCTAAGCAAAGCACCTGGGTTCTAGTTTCAGCTGCATCACTGACAACTTATTTGGACTTCTCCTTCCCAGGCCCCGCCCCAGGCACACCCAGAACGGAGAGTAAGAGAACACAGGTCGTTCATTCTGTTTGTATTTTGCTACCTAGGTGATTCTGATACTGCACTCCATTTTGGAAGCACTTACGCATGATGCACAAACTGTAAATGATTAATACACACTACCCCACCATGGGCAGGCCAGTTCACCCATCTGGGGTTTATCTTGCTCCTCTGCCAAGTGAGGCTGAATTAGCTCAACTTCTCTTCTGTAGAATCCTTTGTTTAAAGGAAATCTGACTTAGACCCGACATGCAAAAGAGAGCAGCTGGGAGCATTCTGGAGGAAGCAGGGTGGAGAGCCTGGGTCGTTGGCTTCCCTCCCACCAACTGCCACCCAGTAGAGGGAGTTTTGGAGGAAGTGACTCAGATCCTTAACACCTCCAGGAAGCGCTCACTGAAAACCAAGGCAAGGGATCATCCAGGGTGTTCCCACAAACTCTAAGTCCCAACGGTGTTAAGCAGTGAGAGCCAGGGCATTCATGTCTAACTGACCATTTATATGAACCAACAGAAGCACTTCCTCCATCTTAAACTGATTATAACCAAATAAACATCAATTAATCAATCAATAATTGAAATTTGCTTAATAACGACCAATTAATATTAATTGATATGTCATTTAAAGTACTTATTATTACTATTAATTGATAATAAATGAATGACGTTGATATAATGCTACTAAATATCAGTCAATAAATGCTTATTAATAAATATTAATTAAATAAATTAAGTAATTGCTTATTTAAGGTGGAGGACCAGGGATGGGGAGAGAGAGAGAATGAACTCCCATCCACTGATTCATTTGCCAATAGGCCAGGGCCAAATTCGGGAGCTGGAAACTCATCCAGGTCTTCACGTGGGTGGTAGGAACCCAGTCATCTGAGCCATCACTGCTGCCTCCCTCCCAGCACCTGCATTAGCCGGAACCTGGAGTCAGGAGCTGGAGCTGGGTATCGAACCCAGGTATTCCAACACGCCATGAAGATATCTTAACCATGTGGCCAGGGGAAGCAGGAAGATAGAAAGGCTACTCCAATTTCCCCGGGGCCTGTGCAGATTCCCAGAGTGCCACCAGCAGGTCCAGAGGCCAGGCTTTCCCAGAAGCACATGAGGTCACCTCCCCAGTTCCCTACGCTCCTTCAGGGTATGAAGAGGTAGGGATGGTGCCCGGGCCTGCCTGTCATCTGCACCCAATTCACCCAACCAGAGTAACAGCAAATCAAGAGAGGCATCCTTGCTCTCAGCCAGGAGGCGAGCCACAGCTATGCACAGTAGCCCTGGGGCGCGGACACAGCATGAGCACCCACTACTGTGCAATCCCAGGTGGCTGCTGAGACCCTCATCAGCCTCGCCCAGTCCCTGCAGCTTCAGTTCTCAGCCACCTCTCCACAGGGAGCATGGCGCAGGGCAATGGGGCGGCGGTGCCCTCCACACTAATAGGATGGGTCTGCATCCGTAACAGGCCCCCACTGCCACAAAGACTCAGGGCGAGCTGCGCCTCCCACCCACATCCCCCACAGAGCCACGATGGATCTGTTCACGTCACAACTTGGTGGGAAGCGGCTCCTCGGCACAAGACAATCCTAAGGAAGCCATGTCTGAACTTGCCCGAGTTGCCACTAATCTAAGAAGCTGAGGTTCTGAACGTAAGGCCCTGCACAAGGCGAGGGGTGCCCACCAGGTTCCCGCGGGCTGCGACCACCTACCGGCATGTTCCGTGGGCGCAGCGCGGTTGCCTGGGTTCTCCCCGTGCTTGGCTGCCGGGTTCTCCTCCTCCTCTCCCTCGGGGCCTATGATGAACTCTGGTCTGGAAGAAAGGAGACTGTCTTCAAGGCTGTCTGTGGGCTCCTGGAACAAACGCAACAAGCAGCCAGATGAGCAGCCCTTGAGGGACACAACGGGCAGTCTGGCTTAGGTCAACAGAGCCTTCCTGTTGTGTCCCTGGCCCTGTGAGGGCCCCAGGAGGCAAAGACGCAGCCCCCGGAGAGCCCTGATCCAATTTCCATCACGGTGTCAGCGGTGGCTGGCACGCTTGCTCTCAACTGAAGTAAATTTGGAAAAACAGAGAAACGTAGTCCGATCTTCCCAGGCCTGCTTCCCCACCTCTGCTTTAATCCCCGAGACCAGTGTCCCACTCACCAAGTGACTCCCACGCAGGCACATTTTGTTCCGTAACAGAACTTGGTGAGGAGGGAGTAACAAGAGTTAGAGAGCCATTAAAATACAAATCCTCTAGGGAAGCTGAATTTTCAGGAGCAGGAAATTTCTATAGCATGTGAGTTAGACAGCAAGTGCCCATCAACAGGCAGGTGGATAAACAGTGTGTGTCTATACGCATAGTGGGATGTTACTCAGCCTTCCAAAGGGAAGGAAATTCTCACTGGGGCTACAGTGCAGATGAAACTTGAAGACACGGCGCTGAGTGAAACAAGCCAGTCACAAAAGGACCACAACTGCATGGTCCCACTACGTGAACATCTACGGTGTGACGGCTCACAGCAACAACGTGAAACCGTGGCTGCTGGGGCTAGAGGGAGAAAGAATGGGAATCGCTGTTTAAAGAACATCAAGCATCAGTTTTGCAAGATGAAAAATTTGTAGAGACTGGTTGCACAGCAGTGTGAATCTTCCCAACATGACCTATTTATATACAATATATGCTTTTTAAGTACAGATATATAATAAGGGTAAAAATGGGAGAAAAGGAAGATTTTTGTTTAAGAGGAGAACATGGGGTTTGAGTCCCATGTAAAATATCTATTTCTAGTATTCTCTTATTCTACCTTTTATTTTTCTCTCACATTGCATCTTCAAATATCCTCTTTTAAAAGTAACCTCTTTTAACTAATACCATAAGCAGTAAACACTTTTTCAACTATGACTTGACAGTCAGTTCAAAGAAAGCAAGAGACAAAGACTGATGGGATCCAAGGAAGACACCAGGAATAAGGAAACTCATGCCAACGCAGTGCCAGGAGCTCACTTTGAAGAACTTTTTGCCAGTCTCACAGGTCTGCTGAAGCCGGTTGGCCCTGTTCTGAGGTCACCCAGGAACAAGACACTAAGTCAAATCAGATGCTGAGTTTTACATGATTTGATACAATGAAAAGTTGCCTGTGGCATGTTGACTGCTCTGTATTCACCCATGTGACCCACATTTCTGGTCACGTCCTCCAAGGTGGCAGGGACTGGTGCCACCTGTGTTGCAAGCTAGCTTAGGCCTCCTGCAAGCCCATTCATCACGTATTCACCCCAGCCTCTTGTCCTCCACTTGTCCCAAGAGGAGAACAAAACAGCTCAGGTAGCCAGGACATGCAGTACATATCAGGTATCCTAAGGCACAGTCCCCCTTTATGGATGGACACCTCTTCCAGGAAAATGGAATCTTTAAGCTTCATCTCCACACATGTACAAAACACGTGACAAACGGCAGAACTCTTATGGGGAAGCTCCCATCAGAATCTGAGCAGATGCTTACACCACGCTCTTGACCTCCTCAGCCTCCAGAACTAGGGCTCCAGTAAGCTTCTATTCTTTTAAGTAAATTTTTAAACGGCACTGTGGGGTTTGTTTCAGTGGCTCAGTTTCTTTGCCTTCCTGCCTATTCCTGTCCCATTTCATGGGGTGGTGTCAGAGCTGGCACACTACAGAAAGCTCCTGGAGGCAGGGGAAGGAGGCCCAGGACACCCCCACCCAGCCTCTTTGCCCCCACCGCGTTCCTGAAGGAGAGTCTGGTGCACCTGCCACTTGCTCAGCTGAGTCTGTTCTCAAACCACTGATGACTGCAACCTGCCTAAGGTCTGATTACCTCCAGCCCCAAGGCACCTGGACTCCCTGACTCCAGAATCCCCAAGGTGCTTATCAGTCTTGTCTTCCTCCTTTCTTCCGAATTCAGCATGCTTGACTACCCCGGTTATTTCTAAATAACCTCCCACCTTGGCTTCTGAGCTAGTGCCCTCCCTGTTTTTCTCCTGTATCTCTGGGCTCTTCTCAATTTAATTCTGATATTCTCTTCCCCTTGCCCCCTATTAAGTGGGTACTTCCCAGAATTCCAGCCTTAGCTATCTTCCCCATCCCCTGCACACAGTCTACCGTAATATACACATTGACTCCAAATGTTTGCCTCCTGATCTTTCTCATAAGAAGCAGACGTCTTACATGATGTCTCTACCTGAATGTCTACAAGGAACCTCGACTCACTGTGTCCAAACACGACCCCAGCACACCCCACTTCCAAAAAAAATTACTTCTGCCATTACAGTCATGTCATCTGTAAATGACAACGTTTTCAGCTCTCAAGCCAGAAAACATGGAACAGTCCTGACTTTTTCTGTGCCCACACTCCAACAAGACCGCAGGTGCTGTGGATTCCCCATTCTAGCTATCTTGCAGGCCAACCCCCTCTCTACGTAGTCCTCCCTGGATGACTGCATTAGCCCTCAGACTTGACTCCCTAATATCCAAACCTGCCAGTCCCCTCCACTGGCACTGTATCTCTCCAAGTCAAAATCCAAACTACCTCATTTGGAAAACAAAACTCACTGTTATGTAAGCTTTGTGATGTGACACTGTGATCAAAGTTCTTCAATACCAGCCGTGCTTTGTATTCATGAACACTATAGGAACGGAGGTGCTACAACCCTAACTCAAGCCACCTAAGAGAACTCTGTCTAGGACAACTTCATTTCATACATCTTCCCAGAAGCCTGAGCTGGCAGAAGCAACAGGAAAACTTTCTCTCCACACAGTGTTAGGTGTATAAGGTCATTCTGGAGCAAGACTCCATCACACCAGCTCCCGCAGTCTTTCCCACAGGTGACTACACAGGGCCACGTGAGGTCCTGCACTTACCACCAGCCGGCTCTCTTCTTTGGGGGCTAGTCTCTCCAGGAGCTCACAAGCGAGCTGATAGCAGAGAATACTCAGCTGACATAAGCTACACTCGACCGACTTCTCATCCTTCTGACAGGTGTGGGAGCCCCCCCAGGGGGCTTGGAAGACGTTGTTTATAATAGAAATGATGTCCTTTGACAAGTTGTGCTCTAAGCCCATCGTGATTCCATCATCCTGTAACTCCATCTGGAAGACACAAAAAAAGGACAAAAAAAAAAAAAAAAAACCAGAAGAAGAAGAAGAGGAGTTTGGTACTTTTGTCCAATATTCCATTGGCATTTGCATTTGGCTTGGGAACAAATGTCATGAACTGACAGCATTATTAAACTGTTTTAAGACAATGTTGGCATTCAAGACCATCAATACACCCTGCTTTCCATAGATTCTTCTGAAAAGAATATAAATACAAGACAAACCAATAGCAATTATTCTAGGATGTTTTTAAAAAGTTATTTTTTAAACTCACTGAGAAATTTTACACATTTTAAAAAGATTGCTCCTCACCTAGTATGCAGATCTTGGTTTCTAAATACCATTTTCCACTAAAAGGAACCATGGCTGATTCCAGGGATGGGGCCAGGAAAATATAAGATGAGCCTGGAACATTTTTTTGTGTTGGAAATTAAGGAGGTTCTCCAAGAATGATGAAGACATGTCTAGGAACATAGGAACCAGTCTGAAGGGACTACCATTGGCCACATAGGAGAATAAAAGCACCAAAATAAACAATAACAGATGATAACCCACTAAATAAAATGAGTCAATAGATGGATGGGAGAACAAGCAGATAAATAAACAAATACATAAACAAGAGAGAAGGTAAAATTGTTCCCTCTAAAGGTTACCAGTTAATACAGTTAGAAGAAATGATGGAATTAGAAAATAATTATTTGGCAAACTCAAATCCAGAGACCTACTATTAAATAACTGGACTGTACCCTCCAAAAGTGTCAGGACATGAATGATAAACAAAGACTGAGAAATTGTCCAGATGATGCTGGATTATTCCTAGATTTTGCTATAAAGATGATATTATTATTAGATCAATTTAAAAATTAATTTCTATAAGATAAATAGTGTTATTATAATGATATTAATTTCCTAATTTTGATAACTGTTCTGTGAATGTGTAAGCAAATGTCTTTATTTTTTAGAAAACACACGCTGGAGTGTTTAGGAATAAAGGGACATTGTGTTTGCAAGTTACTTTCAAATGAGTCACTTAAAAATGTATGCATCAGAAAAAATGTATGTATCAAGCCAGGTATTCAATATAGCAGTTAAGACACCATCGGGGACACCTGCATCCAATACTGAAGTGACAGATTAGAGTGCCAGATCTGTTTCTGATTCCGGCTTACTGTTAATGCACACCCTGGGATGCAGCAAATGATGGCTCAAGCACTTAGGGCCCTGCTACCATATGGATGACCTGAATTGAATTCCAGGTTTTAGCTTTGGCTTGACCCAAGCCCAGCAGTTGTGAGCACTGGGGAGTGAATCAGTAGATAGAAGATCTCTCTATCTACCTCTGTCTCTCTGCCTTTCAAATAAAATGAAAATAAATAAAATTTTAAGTATGCATATACATATAGAGGAAGAGAGAGAACAAGAAATAAACGTAGGAAGTTTGAACATCTGAAGATTTGGAGGACCGGTGTTTAAATTCACTGTACTATTCTTGCGATTTCCTGCAAATCTGAAATTATTTCAAAATAAGTTAAAGAGAAATGTTCTCAGTTCAGCACATGCTCATTCGGACTTACCCCTAATGGTAGAGCTAGAAATTTGCCATGGGATCTCAAATCAATCCCATTAAGGTGGCATGAACCAATGCCATCTTACTAGTCAAAATGATCAGTTTAAGTTCATAATTGATCATAAAGACAGGATTAAATGTCAAAGGGATCACATAAACAAGACCAGTGTCTGCTAATAATAATTGATAGAATTAAAAAGGAGAGAATAATCGAACATGGGAAGCAGGATACACAGCAGAATCATAGAATAGCAGATGCCCTAAACAGCACTCTGGCCTCAGAATCAGCCCTTAAGGCATTCAGATCCAGCTAAAAAGCCCATGAGAGCATTTCAGGCATGGAAAGCCAAGACACTTTGGCAAAAAAAAAAAAATGCCCTAAATGAAAGATCTCTGTGAGTGAGATCTCAGCAGAAAGAAGGGGCCATCAAAGAAGGAGGTACCTTTCTCTGAAGGGAGGAGAGAACTTCCACTTTGATTATGGCCTTGTCTAAATAAGATCAGAGTTTGTGAACTCAAGAGGCTTGGCAGCTCATGACAAGAGCCTTGGGTGATCACTGATGTCATAAATAAGAGTGTAGATTGTTAAATCAACAACAGGAGTCACTATGCACTTTCTCCCCATGTAGGATTTCTGTCCTTAATGTGTTGTACTATGGGAATTAACGGTAAAACTAGTATTTAAACAGTACTTTATACTTCGTATATCTGTGTGGGTGCAAACTGTTGAAATCCTTACTTAGTATATACTAAGTTGATCTTCTGTATATAAAAAATTTAACAATGAATCTTAATGAGGGGGTGGGATGGGAGAGGGAGTGGGAGATAGGATGATTGCGGGTGGGAGGGAGGTTATGGGGGAAAAAACCGCTATAATCCAAAAGTTGTACTTTTGAAATTTATATTTATTAAATAAAAGTTAAAAAAAGAAATGTTCTGTATTCAAAATCTTTTAACTTCTTTCTTAAAATCAATTGATAAAATATAATAAAATTAGCCCCATCACTATCGAGTTGTACCTTGCCCTTCCCAGCAATAGTACAGCCCAGTTTGTTCATCCAACTCGATCACCAGAATCAATTCTAGTGACACTAGAGTGTTTATAAAATTCAAACGCATGCTCATATATCAGCATCATTGCAAATATTCACAAAAGTGAGTTTACAAGCCCTTCAGCAAACCTCCAAAGGATCTGCGACATGTGTTGAGTGGTACTGTATCATTTCAGTAAGTGTGAAGACGCCCAATACACGGAAAGGTTCACTGGACAGTTTCCCCTCTTCCATCACCTTTGAACCAAAGTGAGCTCATGCTTCAGCTACCTGCTTCAGGAGAAGGTCAAACATGAGGATGAAACAGTTTAGATTCATTTCATCATCTTCACAATCAAAGTCAATAGTCCTTCCTCCTGGGTGTCCAAAATTCTTGAAAGGGCTGCGAAATGGACTTCGCATAGGACTCCGGAATGGGCTCTGGAAAGGACTATGAAATGGACTGAGCGTGTTGTGCTGGACTCGTCGGCCAGGATCAGAGGCGACGCTCACCTACAAGAAAGAATGTCAACACATAAATGAACTCAGATGCTCAAGAAGGGCTCTATGGACAGTGTTCCCAGCTGTCACACTGATTCCCTCCCTTGGCCAATGGCACTGCGCCTACAACTATTGTGGACTCTCAAATATGAAATAAGAAATGAAACCATCCAAACGTCGACTATTCGTCAAGGAATAAGACATAGACACCTTGAAGAACTGAAAGCATTTGCTTTTGTATTTTTCTATCCTTTCAAACATTTCCAGTTAAACCCAGTTGTCTAAACCTACTGAAAACCAAAACTTCAAATGTAAAATATTGAATGATAACTTTGAGAATAATAAGCACAGAATCTCAGATTGGCATGACTAGTTATAAAAAAGACCCTGGAGGCTACCAGGATTAAATTATTATGGGAAAATAAAATATAGCAAAGCTATTATGCAGGTTATTCCCTATTTGCCAACCAAAGCCCCACTCCAGGCCAGAATTGCCCTTCTCTGCCCTCCTGTATGTCCAAGGATGCTGTGGACTGAGTCTCCCCTTTGTTGCACGGCTTCTGATAGGGTTCAGTCAATGAGAGGCACCAGCAGAAGAGCTGAAGGTGGAGGACAGAGCTAAGAGTATTTCTCACTACCCCTTGTATGCTTTACTGCTACGCTGGGAGGAGCTTCTCTAGTCAGGATCTCTCCTTGTTCCTTTGCCCTAGGGGTATGACGGCTTCCCAGAGAACTGTCACTGGACTCCGGGTGCCTCAGCAACCATTATTGCTCCTTTAATCTTCTCCATAACTCACTTTGTAGGCAGAATCTCCATTAATGTCTTTTCTTCTTAATAGCCTGGGATAAATTATCTGTATATCTTTCTGAAACCATATATTCTCTCTTTGAGACATTTCCTGTAACCAGAAAGTGCCTTAAACACTGATTCTAGGTTAAAGAGAAAGAGTATCCCATCAAGAAAAATAATACTGGGCCCGGCCTTGTGGTGCGGTGCATTAAGCTGCCACTTTGGACAGCAGCATCCCGTTCCAGAGTGCCAGGAATGCTCTGTTTCTGACCCAGCTCCCTGATGATGCACCTGAAAGGCAGCAGATGGCGGCCCAGGTACTTAGGCACCTGTCACCCCTGTAGGAGATCTGGATGGAGTTCTAGGCCCCATGCTTCAGTCTGGCTCAGCCCCAGCCACTGTGGCCATTTGTGGAGTGATCCAGTAGATAGGAGATCTCTGTCTCCCCCTCTTTCTCTGTCACTCTGCCTTTCAAACAAATAAAAGAGATATTTTAAAAAGAATCATAATACTTTGATATTGATAGTATTATCCATGGGAAATCACTTTGCTGAATATCAGGTTAAGGTGTAACATGAGGACAATGAGTTATTTCCTGACTGCCTCACAAATTCTACAATATCATTCATTGTCAACACATTGCACAGAATAATGTGCCAAAGTAACATCATCTTAAAGGCTACAGAAAAAAAAAGAAATATAAGTAGTTGGCAGATTGTTTCTAGCAGGTAGATGAAAAAAGAAGTAATGATATTTTAAAAAGAAAAAGATCCTACAAATTAGGATCACATTATACCTTCTGGTTCCTAGACAGCAAATGGACTAGTTGGGAACATGTGGTACACAGTGGGAAAAACACGTGGAGAAGCTTGACAAAGATAGTTGAGAACAGTGCTTGTCAACCTTCAAGTGCGGTCAGCCTCTCCAAAACACAGCGTGGTCTGGGCACACAGTCCAGCAACAGAAAAATCATGAAACTTTTCCAAAAGGCTATATATACTTCAGACTATATTGACTTTTCTCATCTACAGAAGTATAAAAGGATGGATCAAAGGGGCTCAACTGGTTCACAGTGACAGATGCCATCCCCTGTGGGTCACCATCAGTTGTCCATGTCCTCCCAAAACACAACAGTACAAACAACCCAAACCCCTCATACTCAAGGGAAGCACCGATTGCCTAGTAGCTGGAATTCTTTTTTACCAGAAGCAAAAAAGAAGACTATTACCCCCAAAACTACTCGTTTTTTCATTTCATCAAGGTGACTCTTTTTTTCGTTTCGTCAAGGTGGGAGAAAGCTAAAATTAAAAAAAAAAGTTAAAGCAAAATGAAAATTCAAAATTTACTGATTACAGACGATCTCAAACGTGTATTAGACAAAGCTCTTATTTAATGTGATTTAAAGATTAACAGAGTGAAATGGGATGAGAAAACATTTCCAGAGAGGTTTCTTATGATGCTACGTTCAGGCCTGGTCTAAGTGACAAGATTTTTCAAAATCTGAAGAAACACGGAAAGAACAGTTGTGGCAATAATTACCCTTCGAGCTGCAAGGTTCCCTGCCAGTTCATTGGCTCTTGACTTTCTTTGATTGGCCAGTTCTTTGACAGAATTAACTCCATCAGAAAACATACTTATCAGTAGCTGAAGAGGAACCATGATATCTAACTCCGATAATACCTGGGGGGGAAAATGCACACATCCCCCAGAAAACATGTAAACTTCAAAACTTAAAAAAACACATTGAACATTTTTTTCCAAAAGCAAACTACTGAACACTAAGACATTTAGCTTTACACATATTTTATCAGCACAGTCATCTTCAAATTTTCACAGTAAGAAAAGCTATCATTGAACCTTCCTTGTTCCCCAACCCCAATGTCCCCATGTTCCTTCTATGAGAACTTTAAGTCTCTCCTAACACTGCCTCTCCTCCCCATACCCACCCTAGTGCCTCAGTGTCCCACCTTTCTCCTGGACTAGTAAGCACATGGGCACATCTCGTCCAGCCCAGCCCCACTCGGGCCTGAACACCCACCGAATCTCATCCTTTGGTGCAAACTTTATGTCCTTCTGGGCCAAATTCAAGTCACCTTGTTTGAAATGAATTCTCTGGAAATCATTGTCTTCTTCCTTCAGACAGACGAATCCACCTGTCTTTCTTAGAACTTTATACGTGCCTTTATTAGAGCCACTGCCACGTGTGCTATGGCTAATGATCTAGCACGATCCCTCCCACCGTGAGGTGCATGAAGAAAGGAGGTATGTGGAAAAAACCATTTCTTATCCTGCTTTTAATCCCAGCTCGTGCCCAGCACATGACTGGTCTGTGAATGTTTTCACAAATGACTCAACTCCAACCACTCGGTTATTCACTGTGTTCCCCAAATGGCTAGAGCAAGGTTTTCAGATCTCCTTCAGCCGTAGCTCTCTGTCTTCAAACAAAAGGGCATCAAAGTGCATTCCAGAAAGCATATGAACTGCGGCTGCTCCAGCATGGTAGCTGCACAGGTAGTGGTGTTGGGCTTGTTCATACAAATAGCATAGTTCAAGGAGTGTGTAGCTCACTGAAGCTACACCCAGCCATCTGTGGAAAGACTGGCTTTCCTAAAATTAAAACAACCTTACAGGGATCTGTTTGGGGATAAAATTAAAATCCTGTGTTTTTTTTAAATTGTCTTTTTACTCTTTGCCAATTGTGAAAAATGTTGTTCCTGAGTTTAGAACCCCGGCGGGCATGTTCAAGTGCTCGTGAAGAGCTCGTGGGATCACAGTGGCACGACACAGAATGTATCCGTGCCCAGTGTGAATTAAAACATTCATTCCGTCTTCCTTTCCTGACACTGCCCAAACTCTATACCAGGTATTCAGCCCAGTTTTTTTTTTTTTTTTTTGACAGGCAGAGTGGACAGTGAGAGAGAGAGAGAGACAGAGAGAAAGGTCTTCCTTTTGCCATTGGTTCACCCTCCAATGGCCGCTGCGGCCAAGGCGCTGCGGCCGGCGCACTGTGCAGATCTGATGGCAGGAGCCAGGTGCTTCTCCTGGTCTCCCATGGGGTGCAGGGCCCAAGCACTTGGGCCATCCTCCACTGCACTCCCAGGCCACAGCAGAGAGCTGGACTGGAAGAGGGGCAACCGGGTCAGAATCCGGTGCCCCGACCGGGACTAGACCCGGTGTCCCTCGCCGCAGGCAGAGGATTAGCCTAGTGAGCTGCGGCGCCGGCCCAGCCCAGTTTATAAATACAAAGCATCTTCAGGTCTTGGGAAGAAAGGATGAAGAGGACTGCAAATTCCAAGCAGTGTAAGACCCTGCCCTGCTCTCCCAGAGAGAAGCCAACAAAAGCAGCCAAGAGGCATAAAGGCACAGAATGCACACGGAGAACCTGTTTGGCCGCCGCGGGAGGAGGAGTGAATTCTGAGGGGAAGAAGGGAACATTTCCTAGAAGCAATTCCTGAGCTGGAATTTCAAGGACAAACTGAGATGGTTGGACGGGTGACAGGGAGACATTCCAGGCTGAAGGACAGCATGAACCATACCCTGACCAGTCGTTCCCAGACTTTCCAAGTAAAGGATCTGTTTAATATCACAGATTTATCAGAATTCCACCAGGTATCCATTCTGCTTTTAAGATCCGCTGATGAAGAAATACTCAGGACTAAAAGCCTTAGTCATGCAATTGCATAAACTGGAGCTTCCAAAAGTTTGTGGAAAATGGAACTAAAAGACGTGTATTTTGGTGCAAAAAAATTTTGAAATCCACGCATAGTTTTTTCATAATACACCATTTCCCATGAACTTTTTGAAACTCAGTCATTCTATCTATGCACATGATGGGACAGTCTCACAGACAGTCCTCAGCGATCACACAGGTTGATGCACTCTCGGAAATGACTCCCTACCCTTCCACCCAGGCATGTAAATCTCACAGGCTGAGAGTGTTTGCCCAGACATCATCAGAAGCATCAGCTACTTACATGAAGCCATAGTAAAGCTTGCTCCTGCACTGAGGACGGGTATCCTGTGAATCGACAGCTAATAAAGCCAAACATCTCTTCCATCGAAAACGGTAGAGGACAGAGCTCAATGTCAAACATTTTGCTGGAAGGCAGAGCAACAAAAGTAAATGACCAATGAGCATTTGTTAGGACCCACTGATGCCACCAAAGTATTTCTAACTACACCCCGATTAGGGAGCAAACCCTTTTAGCTTGTTTTCTGAATTATTTTTAGCATCTCTCATTTTACTGTAACAGAAGGATTTCTATCACTAGAATAGAAATATCATAAATGATTCATAGGGCTATAAACAACAGTGTTCATATACTCCTATTAGGTTTAACTAAAGGAATCACAATCCTAAGGAATCAGAGTTACTTCCCAGCATCTAAAAACGTTTTCCCTTTGTATTCTCCCCTCATAGGCCACCAATCATAATTACATTTGAAAATAAGCAACCAACATGGTATACGTATTTATTATTCCACAAGAATAAATTTTTTTCTAAACAAATTTTTATCATTTTAGCTCCATTTATAGCTGCTTCATTTGAAAACTTCAACTTTCTCCACAGGTTTGCTTAGAAAGTAAATGAAATTATATAAGCCGGTGAGCAGAGTGCCTGTCACATAGTATGTGCTCAGTAAACGCTTGGTGTCATTTATAACTACAGTGACTCCATCCAGCTACTTACCCACCTTAATACTTCCCTGAATTCTTTTAACTGATTATCCGGGACTTCGGTTCTGATGGCTTCCAGCCACTCTGGCATGATGCACTCCCACACAGACTGACTGATTACATTGTAGGGGATCAGGCAGAGGATGCGGTTGAGACCTTCCTTCAGCTGAGTCACTGTGCTGCAGGACTTATCCCAGTAACCACCAACCTGATGGGTTTCCATCACCACAGGGGGAAGAACCAAACATACATGTTACAACTATGCTCCAAGACTTCCTAAGGAAATGCACACAAATACCACAGTCCATTAAATCTGAGCCCAGAGCCAAGAACTTCCCGAGCAATATTTGTACAAACAAGAAAGCAAGGGGATCCACTTGTTGTAAAAAGAAAACAGAATTACAAAAGACCAAAACAGTCACTACATATAGAATTTGAACTATTCCATCAGACTTTCCAAATTATGCAGGAATTCCATTAACTAGAATTCTAAAGATGCATTTCTAACAGGGTAAGTATAATATTGGAGCAACGTCATCTCTAAGGTTTGATTCAACCCATTACAATATGTACACTTAGAACTGTGCTCCAGAGGAACGTGGGTTCCTACCACAGTTCACTTTGTATAACAGATGTTTCTATCACAGATAAACACAGTTTTAACACAGGGATGCACAGCGCTGTTTTTCCCTAGGCTGCATATTCTGCCACAAGTTTTTCCCTAAAATGTTCTAAAGCTGATTGAATCCATGAATGAAAAAGGTTCATTGTTACTAATCAAGATGACGCATTTCCTGGAAAAGCAAAAAGTTCAAATCATGAATTTATATATCTAGGTTGTTTATAATCCAGATATTAGATAAAGATCTTATATTCTTATTATAAGCATTGAAGTTAACTGAGTCTTTACCATGCAACACAAAATTTGCAGAAATCTATCTTATTTTAAATGAATCTAATTTTAATGTTTAATTATTGTATTCAAAATTCCAGATTGTTCCAAATTCAATCAATTCTATTCTAAAGCTCAAATATTGATTTTGTACCATATTGATCAAATTTCTAGATGACTAAATGTTTTCAAGAATTGACTAAATTTCTGGGATTTGTAATGGTGGTGGTGGTGGTGGTTACAGGCATAGAGTCAGAAGGGCTGATATTGATAAGGGTGCGATCTTGGGATATGTTGCTGTTGAGATTTCTCTGGCTGTGTAGTTTATGGTTAAGCAACACAAGGCTTTACAAGTACATCTTTGGAGAGCCCGAATATTCAGTGATCAAATGATGAATCTTTTGATTTGGAAAAGTTTTTATATTCGAAAGGCATTTTAGAGGGCACTCCCCCTAAACAAATGTCATAGGAGAGGATCAAACTGAAAGAGGGACACATGAGACAGACAGGCATCACGGTGGTGGGCATGTGGTCTAGGGCTAAGATGCCAGGGGTCCTGCATCCCATGTGCTGCAGCTCCTATGGGGGTACTGCATCCCACATGCCGTGGCTCCTATGGGGTACTGTATCCCACATGCCTTGGCTCCTATGGAGAATTCTGCATCTCACATGCCATGGCTCCTATTGGAGTACTGCATCCCATGTGCTGCAGCTCCTATGGGGGTACTGCATCCCACATGCCGTGGCTCCTATGTAGGTACTGCATCCCACATGCCATGGCTCCTATTAGGGTCCTGCATCCCACATGCCGCGGCTCCTATTGGGGTCCCGCATCTCACATGCCGCGGCTCCTTTTGGGGTATTGCATCTCACATGCCGCGGCTCCTATGGGGAATTCTGCATCTCACATGCCGCAGCTCCTACGGGGAATTCTGCATCTCACATGCCGTAGCTCCTATGTGGTTACTTCATCCCACATGCCATGGCTCCTATGGGGGTCCTGCATCCCACATGCCGCAGCTCCTATTGGGGTACTGCATCCCACATGCCGTGGCTCCTATTGGGGTACTGCATCCCACATGCTGTGGTTCCTATGGGGGTCCTGCATCCCACATGCCATGGCTCCTATGGGGGTACTGTATCCCACATGCCATGGCTCCTATGGGGGGTCCTGCATCCCACATGCCACAGCTCCTATGGGGGTACTGCATCCCACATGCCGTGGCTCCTATTGGGGTACTGCATCCCACATGCCGTGGTTCCTATGGGGGTACTGCATCCCACATGCCATGGCTCCTATGGGGGTACTGCATCCCACATGCCATGGCTCCTATGGGGGTCCTGCATCCCACATGCCACAGCTCCTATTGGGGTACTGCATCCCACATGCCGTGGCTCCTATTGGGGTACTGCATCTCACATGCCGTGGTTCCTATGGGGGTACTGCATCCCACATGCCATGGCTCCTATGGGGGTACTGTATCCCACATGCTGTGGCTCCTATGGGGGTACTGTATCCCACATGCCGTGGCTCCTATGGGGGTACTGCATCTCACATGCCGCGGCTCCTATTGGGGTACTTCATCCCACATGCCTTGGCTCCTACAGGGAATTCTGCATCCCATATGCCGCGGCTCCTACAGGGAATTCTGCATCCCACATGCCACGGCTCCTATGGAGAATTCTGCATCCTACATGCGGTAGCTCCTATGGGGGTCTGCATCCCACATGCCTTGGCTCCTATGGGGAATTCTGCATCCCACATGCTGTGGCTCCTATGGGGGTACTGCATCCCACATGCCGTGGCTCCTATGGGGGTCTGCATCCCACATGTCTTGGTTCATGTGCTCTGCTCCTGATTCCAGCTTCCTGCCAGTGCATGCACCCTGGGAGGCAGCAGAAATGGTTCAGGTGGTTGAGTCCCTGTCACCCACATGGGAGACCCAAACTGAGTTCCAGTTCCCAGTTTGGGCCAGGCTCAGTTATTTGGGGAGTGAACTAACAGATGAGAGAGCCCCTCCCCCCGAACTCAAGTCACATAAATATAATTAACTATTTTTAAAAGAACATCAACTTATTTTTTAAAAAGCATCACAGTCTACAAGACTCCTTTAATAAAATTAAAAAGCAGGAATCAATTTTAGAACAAAAAGTAAAATCTGTACCCATCATAAATTCACCTCCACAATCTTCACTCTACAAATGACCCAAATGGGGGGATACTCAGAGCCTAGTAAGAACTTTTATGGAAGTCTTCCCTTCAAAGGTTAATTAGGCGACAGTGGAAAGATGTGCTCAGAAGGCAGGAACACATCCCAAGTGCACAAAGGCTTTGCTGGATGATTTATAAAAACATTCCAAAGCACACAGCTCCAAGTACAGAAGCCCCAGAGCAGGGAACACTGTCGGCTGCCACATCCATGGAAGATCTTAAAACCAGGACTGCCCATTAATAGAGCTCCGCTGATACCAAGGAACCCCAAAGCTTCCTGCTGTTGCTCCTAGACTTATGCCCACTGTCTGCTTTAACAGGATCTGACCACATCTTTTAAAGTTCCTGGTTTCTCTCTCTCTCTCTCTCTCTCTCTCTCTCTCTCTCTCTCCTTCTCTCCCTCCCCCCCATATCTATCTCTCTCTCAAAAATATTTATTTATTTATTTGAAAGGCAGAGTCAAAGAAAGAGAGAGAGAGAGTGAGTTACAGAAGGAGAGTTACAGTTGCAGTTACAGAAGGAGAGATTTTCTATTTGCTGGTTCATTCCCCTAAACAGCCACAACCACAGGGGCTGGACCAAGCCAAAGCCAGGAGCTTCTTCCAGGTCTCCCAAGTGGGTGGCAGGGTCCTAAACTCTTGGGCCATACTCTGTTGCTTTTCCCAGGCCATTAGCAGGAAGCTGGATCGGCAGCGGAGCAGCCAGGACATGAACCGGTGTCTATATGGGATGTGGCACAACTACTGGCCCCAGAGTCCCTGTTTTCTTAGCAGAGTTATTGAAGACTTAGCTGCCCAGATGCAGAGTGATCTGGACGTGCACCAGACTAAAATCCAAGTTATGGAACCAAGGAGACCAAAGCACCCAGCAGCCCTTTCAGAAATGAGGGCTTCAGTGAACAGGAAACTCTGGGTTGCAGCTGACCTTACGGCCCTGATTCCAAGATCTGCAATCAGAATTTGCCTTACCAGTGTTTCCCACACACGAGCTTCTCCTTCCTAAACCCTAAAACTTTCCCCAGACCCCAGTCAACTGGGGAGGTAGATTCGAGTCCCACCCTCTGCCTTTGTCATTGTCCAGCAAATAAAACCTTTCTCTTCTCAAAAGATCAGAGTCACAGGCTGGTCTCCACACACGTTGGGCAGTGGACCTAGCCCATTCGCAACAAACTCTCTGGTGGAAAAGAAGCAAATCCAGAGTGATGGAGTTGGATGCACAGGCCGGCTCCTTCATGTCGTCCTGGAGGGCGCCACCCAGGTCCTTGAAGACGTCAGAACAACGGTCCTCGCCTCTGTCACCAAGCTTGACAGAAACAGAGCCAAGGCTCCAGGAGTGACCCAAAGCCCACCACCTCTTCTCACTGACCCCAAACCTTTCCTATCATCCCAGACGTCTGCAGATAGTGGGAAAGCTGAGACACTGGGCAAGGGACTGTCCAGCCTGAAGAGGAGGAACAGCTTTGATGGTACTGCCCTCGGTCTCGGTCTCCGCAGCCACGCTCCTTTGGGCTCCCTCTGTCCACAAGGAATCAGCCAAGCCCCAGAAAAACTGCAGACTCTCAAAGCGACTGATCCCATCCACCTCCAAACTCCCTCACACATGCCTGCTCATGAAAGCTCAACACCACCAGAGAGTTTACTGTTTGTCCAGACACAACCAGATCATTGGCAATGCCCCTAAAACCCTCTTACAGAACTTACTTTCACAGTCTGCATCTTTTTTCTGCCCCTTTGATATGAACCTTCTACCAGAAGTATCTTCTCAAGCACCTGGAGGCGTTCCTTTAAAAGGCACACATCCAGGGAAACCTCCCCGGCTTTCAGTCCCAGAATTACTGTGTTACCTCCTCCGGCCATAAAACACGAGAAATTTATTTCTCCTCCTGATAAGCACCAACTAACACACACACACATTCACTCACTCACACACACACTCACACACACACATACACGCACTCACACACACACACACGTTCACTCACACACACACTCACACACATACACACACTCACATGCACTCACACACACACGCACTCACAAACACGCACACACTCACATGCACTCACAAACACACTCACATACACACACATACTCACACTCCCACGCATACATACTCAGACACACATACACACATATGCACTCACTCACACACACATACACACGTACACACACATACCCACACACACTCACACACATACACACACTCATACACACTCACACATTCACTCACACACATACACACACTCACACACATACACACACACTCATATGCACTCACAAACACACACTCCCACGCATACATACTCAGACACACATACTCACACACGTACACACCCACCCACACACATACACACACTCACACATTCACTCACACACATACACACACTCACACACATTAACACACACTTACACACATTCACTCACACACACATACACACATACACACATATACACACACTCTCCCATACTCACACACACATACACACATATGCACTCACACACACATATTCACACACATACACTCACACACACTCACACACACTCTCACACACATACACTCACTCATACACACTCACACACTCATACACATACTCATACGCACTCACACACATACACATACTCATACACACACTTGCACACACATACACACATACGCACTCACACACACTCACACACATACACACTCACACACATACACAACACACACCCACACACACATACTCACACACACTCACACATAGACACACACACACTCACACACACACAATACACACACACGCACACACCATTAAGTAAACCCCAGTGCCTTTTTCCTTGGCTCATCACAGACTGCAGAGTAACTTCTCAGACAACTGAAACCTGAGGCTGAACCACAGCCAGCGTGAGGTCACCTAACAGGGCAAACAAAAAAATCTTAAGGATTTCCCCCTACAAATTCTGATGAAAAGCTTTAACCTTGACATTGTACAGGTAATAACTTGGTCCATCTGTGAGAAACACAATTCAAATAAAAATAGGATGAAGATGAAAACCAAGTCATATAAATAACTGAGTTTTGTTTGACTTTGAAAGTGCTAAGGGCTCCTGTTGTGATAATATGTGTATGTCTATGTATAGATGTGATCCACATGTAGAATCTTCACGTATTTTATAAAATCCTGGTCTAGCCTCTGCCACTGTAGTCATTTGGGGAATGAAAAAGCAGATGGAAGAACTCTCTATCTATCTCTTTTTCTCCCTCCCTCCCTCTCTTTGTCACTCTGCCTTTCAAAGAAATAAATCCTCCCCCAAAACTAAGCAGTTATATATGTTAAATGTTCCTAAACACCCAGGAATATAGGAACTAACACAGACACTTTTCAAGTTCACATGATATGAGTAAATATTTCATAAATAAGACTAATTAAAATTGTTAGTTTAATAAAAACAGCTGTGTTTTCAAAGTTAACAGCATTAGTGTGATACAAATGCGCATTTTGATTCTACCTGGATTTACTAATCAAGTCATGTATTTACTAAATGTTTAAGATTATAAAACTTATAGATTTGATTTTAATCAAGTTAAATCATTATTTTGACAAACTTTATTTCAACAATGTGTTTTACAATGTACACATCCCCTACTAAAAAATAAATGACCCAACCATGTCTGGGTTTTTTTTTTTTTTTTTTGAGATTTATTTACTTATTTGAAAGGCAGAGGCAGAGAGAGAGAGAGAGAGAGAGAGAGAGAGAGAGAGAGAGAGAGAAGTCTTCCATCCGCTGGTTCACTCCCCAGATGGCTACAATGGCCGGAGTTGCGCTGATCCAAAGCCAGGAGCCAGGAGCTTCTTCTGGGACTCCCACATGGGTGCAGGGGCCCGAGGACTTGGACCATAGCAAAGAGCTGGATCAGAAGTGGAGCAGCTGGGACTCAAACTGGCTCAGCTTTACCTGCTATGCCACGTGCCGGCCCCAACCATGTCTTCATCCTAGTTAAAATCACCAGATGTCCTGCTAATGGATGTGAGTCACCACTGATTGGATGAAGGCTCATCCGCATGGTGAACTGCTCTTCAAAAGAAACACAAGCTTTGGTGGGCATCTGGCATAGTGGTTGAGATGACACTTGGTGGGGCTGGCGCCATGGCACAGTAGGTTAATCCTCCGCCTGTGGCAGTGGCATCCCATATGGGTGCCGGTTCTAGTCCAGCTCCTCTTCCAATCCAGCTCTCTGCTATGGCCTGGGAAGGCAGTAGAAGATGGCCCAAGGCCTTGGTCCCCTGCACCCACGTGGGAGACCGGGAAGATGCTCCTGGCTCCTGGCTCCTGGCTTCAGATCGGCGCAGCTCCAGCTGTTGCAGCCATTTGGGGAGTGAACCAACGAAAGGAAGACCTTTCTCTCTCTGTCTTTCCCTCTCACTGCCTGTAACTCTACTTCTCAAATGAATAAATAAAATCTTAAAAAAAAAAAGATGACACTTGGTACCAGTGTTGTGGCACAGTAGGAAAAGCTGCCTGTGATAACAGCCTCCCCTATGGGCACTGGTTCTAGTCCCGGCTGCTCCACTCCTGATCCAGCTCTCTGCTATGGCCTGGGAAAACAATGGAAGATGGCTCAAGTGCTTGGGCCCCTGCCACCCATGTGGGAGACCCTGATGGAGTTCCAAGCTCTTGGGCCAGGCTGTTGAGACCACTTATGAAGTGAACCAGCAGATGGAATCAATCTCTCTCCCTCTCTGTCTGTCTGTCTCTCCCTCTCTTCTGTGTAACTCTATGCTTCCAATAAATAAACAAATCTTAAAAAAAAAAAAAAAAGCACGATGCTTGAGATGCCTGCATCCCATATCAGAGTGCCTGGGTTCAAGTCCCAGAGCAGCTTCCAAATTCCAGCTCCCTACTAATGTGCCCTAGGAAGTTCCAGGTGGTAGCTCAAGTAGTTGGGTCCCTGCCACTCATGTGGGAAACCTGGATTGAGTTCCCGGCTCCTGGCTTTGGCCTGGCCCAGCACGGGCTGTTACAGGCATTTGGAAAGTAAACCAGTGAATGGGAGCTCTCTTTCTCTGTGTCTATCTGTCTCTCTGTCTTTCTCTCCGCCTCTCAAATTACGGTTTTTTTTAAAAACTACTTCATACATGAATAAGTTTATGTACTTTAATTTTTATTTGTTGCAATGGGACCAAAGATACTTGCATTTATTAATAAACATGTTCCTTTTAGCCACACTGAGAAAATGTACAACAAAGCATATTCTTGTAGAGGTTGTGAGATGGTATATTCACCAAATTTGGTAATATGTTACAAAATGCTGATATATGATGGGCAATTCAGAGTTGTCTACTTCCTAGTTTCCTCTGGAAAACAGGGTTAATAAGGATTGAAGATTATAATCAATATGAAGAAAAATACTAGAAATGATCAAGGTGAAGGAAAACACCTCCATATGCAAAGTATTCATGGGATGTAGGACTTGGTGGTTTTTTTTAAGAGTAATTCTGTCCTAAAGTAGCTACTTAGCTATTCCTGAAAGAGAAAGAGAAAAGTGACAGATGAACACTTGATGGACAGACAACGTCATACAGGGTCTGTAGGAGGCAATAGAAGGAGGGATTTTATTTTGTGTGGTCACTGTGGCTGAGACTGAAGGGGTGTATTATAAGGCTTTTAAATGAGCTCTAATAGTAATAGTGCACAACACAAAGCTAGAGTTTGGCTGTCTCTCTGGAAAAAAAAAACAATTTCTTGGATTATCTTTACAATTTGAAAAGTCTGCCCAGGAAACCGCTTCAGTCTTGTAACCACCTTCTAGTCAGACACTGCACCATCTCCCGAAACGAGTGTGGCAGAGTCCCACGGAGAGGACCTCGGCAGGTGCTCGGGGCAGAGGCTTCTGGTGGCATTGCCTCAATAACTCTAGGGCCAGAGTGCTGCACTGAGGATTGCCAGAGCTGACAGCGAAGCTAATGGGTTCATAAAACTGCTCAGTGCAGATCAAACATGCACTGAGCAAACTGCGGAAGAATGATCATGATTTTACATCCTTTTTTTTTTTTTTTTTTTTGCAGGAAGGGGACATCATTGGTTGTTTAATGTTTTATTTTCTGGATATAATAAATCCCTTTCTCTTTTTTTCTAAGTTATCTACAACTCACAACAGTTTGGTAGATCATACCCTAATAAACAAAAGTGAAATATTTATCACCCTACCTGATCCTCCTAGAAATTGGAAAATCTTACTGCATGTATTTACTTTCATAGCATTATAGTGATTCGAATAAGTTAGGTAAGAATCTGTTCTTACCATCACAAGACATAACTGAGGAAACTGGTTGTATTAACACGGCTTTGTGGAATGTCATGTTTGAGAATGGGCACAGAATCAGGCACAGCCCGACAGCTTTGAGGAATGAAGGCTAACTTCAGAGAGCCACTGCTCACAAAACTGTCCTGGTATCTTCTTACAGCATCTCACAGACAAATTAGGAAAGTCACCTCCTGACATGCCCGGGAATCTCAGACTATGGGGGCCCTTAAGAAACAAGTAATTCACCTCGCATACAGGTACTTCAGATGAAATGTGATCATGATTCTTGTCTTGGATGCTACTATCAAGACTTTATAAAGCCCTTATAAACATTCTGACAAAGCAAACTTTAAAAAGCAATATGTGGGAGCAGGCATTTAACCTAGTTGTTAGTGGCTAGGACGCCCACATCCCACACCGGGGTGCCTAGGCTCAACTCCCAGCCGCAGCTCCTGAATCCAGCTCCTGCCAGAGCAGGTCCTGGTAGGTTGTGGTAATGATGCAAGTAATCGGGTTCCTGCCACTGGATGGAGTTTCTGGCCTTGGCTCCAGCCCTAGCCTAAACCCGGCTGTTACAAGTATTTGGGAAATGAACCACTAGATGGAAATGCCTGCTTGCACTCTCTCTCGCTCTCTCGCTCTCTTCCTCTCAATCTCTCTGTTTCTCAAATAAATATACAAAAAAAAATTAAAAATCTCACTGTGGTCAATTATCACTCTTGCTACATTTATGTAAATAATCAGACCAAATTTAATGAGACTAGATTTATTTTGCAAACAAGAGTAATTTTACCTTTCATCAAAATGAGAGTGATTACAGGCAGAAATTTTATTTTTCAATGGAAAACTATAACTCTAGCAGATTCTAGTCTTGCTCATCATCTTTGAGCTATTTTTCACCTTTTTGTAAACTGGACCCTGCCATTTTGCACATTTCATCAGCAATTCATGATTCCAATTTTTCCGCCCTCCTTCCTGACACAGCAGCACTGAGAACTAACTTAACCACCCAGACTCCAGGTTTCTGGTTTCAAAGCCCTAGAAGCAAATGCTGAATGGCTTGATACAAACTTCAAAGGACTGATTACTGTGGTGATTTGGACCACTCAGGAAGTTCATCAAACACCCATTTCTTGGGCCCCGCACAGTGGCGTAGTGAGTAATGCCGCCGCCTGCAGTGCCGGCGTCCCATATGGGTGCTGCTTCAAGTCCCAGCTGCTCCATTTCTGATCCAGCTCTCTGCCGTGGCCTGAGAAAGCAGCAGAAGATGGCCCAAGTCATTGGGCCCCTTCACCCACATGGGAAACCCAGAAGAAGCTCCTGTCTCCTGGCTTCGAATCAGCGCAGCTCTGGCCATTGTGGCCAACTGGGGAGTGAACTAGCAGGTAGAAGATCTCTCTCTCTCTCTCTCTCTCTCTCTCTCTCTCTCTGCCTCTCCTTCTCTGTGTAACTCAGACTTTCAAATAAATAAATAAATCTTTTTTAAAAAACCCACATCTTCCATGTTCTGCTCTGAGAGATAATCATAACATGACAGCAATGTTCCTCCTCTGCCAACTATTTACTTACTGGAAATGCTGAGTGACAGAGAGAGGAGAGAGAGAGAGAAATACCTTTCATCTGCTGGTTCACACACACCAGTGGCCGCAATGGCTGGGGTTTGTCCAGACAGAGGCCAGGAGTCTGAAACTCCATCTGGGTGCCAGGGGTCAAGGCACTTGGGCCATCTTCCACTGTTTTTCCCAGAGCATTAGCAGGCTACTGAGTCAGAAGTACTCAAGTATAAAGTACTCAAGTATCAAGTGCTCAAGTATCAAGTACTCAAGGTGGTGCTCCAATACGGGATGCTGACCTCACGAGTAGGGGGCTTCACCCTCTGTGCCACAATGCTGCCCGTCCCTTCTCTACCGTGTAAAGATGCTTTGAGCCTGGCATCTAGCAATTTCCTCAACCAGCTGCCATCTGGACTCAGAAACCAGGTCCGTAACCTACTGAGACCACCCATCTTTGTTTCTCTGTTTGCTTTCTCATTCTGACCTCTGCCCTTCCTCCTTTGAGGATCCTTTACCTCGCAATTTCTAACCTGGACCCTAACTCCACAGCAATCAACCTGCCTTCCCCTGTGTGTGTCACTTCAAGGGAAGGTTCAGATGGGAGGGACGTGGAGATCCACTCAAATCCCCTGCATTAGTTTGTTTTCTGTTTCTACAACACACCTGAAGCTGGGCACTTTATAAGAAAAAGAGGTTTACTGAGCTCACAGTGTTGGAGGCTGAAGGTAGCCCCTACTCTTCACCCACTGCTAAGGGAGGGAGCACGTGATGGTGCAGGCAGCCAGAGAGCACAGAGAACCAGGCTGACCATCCTACAGCTCACTCTGGGAAGTACAAGCGGAGGCCCCTGAGAGCTTCCTGAATCTCTTCCCAAAGCAGTGCCCAGTGGCCCAATCACTTCCCACTAGGGTCTCCCCTGGAGAGGCCCTACCATCTCCCCACAGTGACACTCTGGGAACCATGCCTCCAACACATAAATGCCTGGGGAATAAACCACATCCAAACCATAGCACCCAAGAGCTGGGATAACAACAATTGCAATGTTAAACTACGTGAGCTCAAGCAGCAGCAGAAACAAACGTATCTGAACCTCCTCTATCTGACTAAAGCAGAGCCTGCAGAGAACCCGCCTCCACCAACTCCCCTCCATAGGGAGCTGCTGGGACTTCAGCTCCCATTAGGACTGTTCAGTGCCTGCCCGGCTTCCGTGGCATCAAAAAGTCTGAACGAACCTTCCATGCCTTGTCACAGAAGCCCGATACAAACCATTTTGTGAGTTTGGCCTATAAATCTTTTCTCTCTGGTTATTAAGGGAGTATTTCATCCCCGATTGTCCCCACGTGTGCTTGTAAATAAGCCTATCTTCTTCTCTGTTCATCTGTCTTTTGACAGTTAATTTGTGGCCTGGACACACTGGACTTAAGTTGGAAGAGGAAGCTGTCCTCCTCACACTATCCTTTCTTATCTTCCAGAATCAGACCAGAACAATTTTTCACTATTCTAAGAGCAAAAGTAATAGAAAACATAAGCCAAGGACTGCCAGGAAATGGGGAATTTCCATTATGCACAAATTCAGTTTTAAAATGAGTCAGTAGGTGGCACCAAAGAAGAAAGAAGTACATCTGACGAATGCAAAGATCTCTTGGCATTCTGGAAATCAAATAAAAGCCACTTGCTTTAGATGGTCTGCTCTGTTTGATCCCTCAATGCCCTACTTTGGCACAGTTTTAAACTGAAAACGGCCTCAAGACCACTATGAAAGGAAATTAAAAAATCACAAATAAAAATAAAACTTAGGGGTTCAGCCTAGTGGTTAAGATGCCCACACCCCAGACTGTAACTCCTGGGTTCAAGTCCCAGCTCCAGCTCCTAACTCTAGCCTCCTGCTAATGCAGACCCTGGAGGCAGCAGCGATGGCCCAAGTAATTGGCTTCCTGTGTGGTGTTCTTGGCTCACATGTTTGTTTTTTTAAGATTTATTTATTCATTTATTTTAAAACTCAGAGTAACAAAGAGAGACAGAGAGAGGGATCTTCCACCAGCTGGTTCACTCCCCAGATGGCTACAATGGCCAGCCCTGGGCCAGGTCAAAGCCAGGAGCCAGGAGCTTCATCCGGGTCTCTTGTGTGGGTGGCAGGGGCCCAAACACTTGGGCCATCCTCTACTGATTTTGCAGGTACATTAGTAGGGAGCTGGATCAGAAGTGGAACAGACAGGACTCATACCAATGTCCACATGGGATGCCCGCATCGCAGCCCGTGGCTTTATCTGCCACACCACAGTGCTTGCCCCAGCTCCCAGTTTCAGTCCAGGCCCAGTCCAAGCCCAGTCCAGGCTGTTGTGGGCATTTGGGGAATCAACCGAAGAGTGGGTGCTCTCTCTGCCTGTTTATCTCTTTTTCTAACTCTCAAATAAATTTTACAAACACTTTAAAATTAAAAAATAATACAATTTGGAAAATATTTTGTAAAAATGTCATGTATTGCTGCTAAAAACAGATTCTGGGAATGCGGCTTTCTGAGTTAGACACAAAGTATGTTGCATTTAAGGAATCTGGGGGCTCCCCAGAGGTACACCTGCAGGCTGAAGTCCACTGAAACAGAGCAAGGATAATACGGAGAAAGCTCTCCTAGGGTAGAGGCACAGGAGCATCTGGACAGAACCCAACCCTGTGTGTGGTATTTCCAGCAGCGGGGCAGGGACTCCTGCCATTTAGCCAGAAAAACAGAGCGCTCCAGCAATCTCTTAGAAAGGTTTGCTGCTGCTGTTTCTTCATGAAGATATTCAGCAAGAAGATTCTCTTACATTCCTAAGGATATCTCCCAAATTCATCTTGCCATTTCTGTCCATCCCAAATCAACAGCAAAAGCACACTGTCACCCACAATGTCACTAGCAAGCTGAACTCCCTCCTGACGAACCCTAGGAGAGATGTTCCTCTCTAAAGACAGGTCCACTCCAATGGCTAAGCCACCACTTACCCCCAAGTCCCCTTCTCCAGCAAGGCTCAAGCTGGAGACTTGCACTTACCCTGGCGAATTCCATGGGTTTGGGAAGAAGGCACATGACCATGACATCGAAGCGAACGTCGCACACAGTCTTCAACCACTTGGTGACAAACTGAGGCTTCAGTTTCTCCACCAAACTTCCGACTTCATCATCCATCATGTACGCTGTGGAGTGGAACCACTGGAACACCATGGCCACCAGCCGGGCCAAGCTTTCCGTGGGCGTGTTCTCACTGGGCGTGCAGAGGCTCACCTGGAGGCAGGCAGACCAGACCCCTGTTCAGCCCCCATCCATCTTTACAACACTCTTACATGCACACTGAAAGGCAGGAAGACATTCCAGATAATCTGCTGCAAACAGGCAGATTTCAAAATGATGTTCACTCATCCACAAACTGGGTTCCTCTCTACCAGGATAGATGGATTGCAGCAATAATTTCCCATCAAGATTTCACCTTACAATATGCATTTTCCCCTATAAGAAATACGTCACATAACCTGCACTAAATAAACCATTTAAAGAGTGAAGTCTATGAAGTCAGATTTCATCAATATTTGCAGTGAAAATAATCCATATATGTATTTTATGTATATATTCCAGTCCTAAAATGATCAAGTACAGGTAATAATTTTTCATTCCGAATTCTGAAACTCTGGAACCCCACAGACTTTTTAAGATGTCACTCCCTCTGAAGCCATCTTTAATTGATCACTGAGGCAGGGCCCAGGAATACAAAAAATAAATCAAACCCTGTCCCTGACTTCAAAGAGTTCACAGTAGTAGCCTGGTGTCATTAGATAATAAATTTGAGAAAGCAAGACATGTGAAATCAACAATTATCTCAATCTGGTAAAGACATTTTCTGGAAACTATGTGCAAGCATGAAAGACATCTATCACCATGGAGACCTACTGCACGCCCAACAGAAGCAGAACTGGCCGGCTGGCTTGCCTGGGACTTTGGGTCTATGTTTGAGCTCAACTGAATCAAGGCTGCAACTAAATCAGTCAGGAGGAATCACAGCCCTTGCCTTGGCGGGGCTATCACTTCTCGGGGTACGCAGATTTGTCACAAACACACAGAAACCTCTACAGCATTTTCTAGAACTGTTTCATGGATGGAGATGGTGAGACATAAACCGCATGGAACCCAGTGTTTGCCAACACACACCAGCTACTTCTGCACTTGTTTCTTGTTGAAAAGGTACATTTTAATTTGTTTAGGCCCTGGCATTGCAGGTTTCAACATCTGCCTGTTCAGCAAAACCAACCAGGGATCTTTGTAAAATTCTCAAGATTCTGGGGAGGGGCTGGCGCTGTGGCAAAGCAAGTAAAGCCGTCGCCTGCAGCACTGCCAGCACCCCGTGTGGGCGCCAGTTCGAGTCCTGGCAGCTCCACTTCTGATCCAGCTCTCTGCTATGGCCTGGGAAAGCAGAAGATGGCCCAAGTCTTTGGGCCCCTGTACCCAAATGAGAGACCTGGAAGAAGCTCCTGGCTCCTGGCTCTGATGGGTACAGTTCTTGCTGTTGCAGCCATCTGGGGAGTGAACCAATGGATGGAAGACCTCTCTCTGTCTCTGTCTCTGCCTCTGCCTCTCTTTAACTCTGCCTTTCAAATAAATAAATAAAATCTTTTTTTTTTTGACAGGCAGAGTAAGACAGTGAGAGAGAGAGAGACAGAGAGAAAGGTCTTCCTTTTTCCATTGGTTCATCCCCCCAAGTGACTGCTATGGCCGGCACGCTGCGCCTATCCGAAGCCAGGAACCAGGTGCTTCTTCCTGGTCTCTCATGCGGGTGCAGGGCCCAAACACTTGGGCCATCCTCCACTGCCTTCCTGGGCCACAGCAGAGAGCTGGACAGGAAGAGGAGCAACCAGGACAGAATCCGATGCCCCAACTGGGACTAGAACCCGGGGTGCCGGCGCCACAGGCAGAGGATTAGCCTAGTGAGCCACGGTGCTGGCCAATAAATAAAATATTTTAAAAAATTGTGGGGAGGGATCTGGGCCTTGTTAGTTTTTAAAAGCTTTTCTAGATATTTCTAATGTGCACCCCAGGGCTGAGAACTGTAGCCCCAAAGGATCCGGCCCATTGCAAAGGTCAACTTTTCACTAATTATGATGTCCTCCTTTCAAAAGCACAGGACAGTGTCCTCATGCGTGCAATGAGGTTATGAGAAATAAGAAAGCAGAGAATGGTTAACTTCTTTCGCTTACTAAGAACCATATTCCAAATTGACTGAGCAGCCTCTGGTCATGTTTATCATCGTCCTTGTTATCAAAGTCAGCATTATCCAGGGAGTGGTGGGATGAGGAGAGGCCCAGCTGCCGCCGCCGGTTCAGCTCGTACTCCCGCTGCTCCGCGTGGAACTCGGCTTCTTTCAACAAGCTGCCAAGGCAGGGGGATTTCAAGTCAGAAGACTGAGAGACAGGTTCTAGATCATGACCTATTTATAACCATGACTTCATTACTCAAGCACCAGACTGCTCTCCTTTAAATTGGTAGGAGTTATTCCCTGAGGCCTTATTTCATTTCCTTACTATTTTATACTCCATTTCCACTTCTAAGACGAGCAAACTGAGGCACAAAGCAGTTACTTCCTCCAATTAATTAGAATCCAATTTCTGGCTCGCCACCTCCCACTGTAAGTCACTGCTTCCCTTTCTATCTGGCTTGAAGCTACGGGGATGACAAAATGCACGACACAAGGAGAGACTGGGGAACCTGCACGCAGATGGAAACATATTCAACGTCTACGATTTAAGACATGAAAGGGAAGCAATGAAGAGGCCTCTTTCAATCTACTTTACAAGCATCAGTGTCGGCAAGAATACAGCAAAAACTAGTAACTTCACACGCACTGTCGCCATCGTTCATTCCCAATCATGCTTTGGGAAGCAACTTGGTAATATATCAGGAGCCATTCACACACGCATATCCTTTGATTCATCAACCTACATCTGGTAATCTGCCCTAAGAAGACAGAAAATGCAGGCAGGGCATTACCTACAAAAATATTCATAAGCATAAAAAAGTGGAAGCAATCTAAATATCTAATAGTGGAGAAAAATGAGTTATGTCTAGATAAGTATTATCATACACCCACCAAAAATGATAAATAGAAAATGCACAACATGTAAAAGAGCTAATAGTATAATATCAGAAAGAACTGTGGATGCACTGTGGTCAGAGTTACACGAATGAAACATGGATCAGGATAAAATGGGAACATGTTTTAAAATTGACAGTGAGAGTGATGTGGCTGATATATTTTTCTCTCTTCCCAAACTTCCCATTATGTTTGCAGGCTTTACTCAGGCTACATTTGTGGCAGTCCTACTATGTGTCAGCCACTCAATTAAGACAAACAGAAAAGAGTCCTTGTCTTTAACTCTTGTATTTCGGGGGCTAGGGCTGTGGAGTAGCAAGTAAAGCTGCCACCTGCGATGCTGGCATCCCATATGGGTGCCAGTCCGAGTCCCAGCTGCTCCACTTCTGATCCAGTTCCTTGCTAATGGACCTGGGAAAGCAACAGGGGATGGCCCAAGTCCTTGGACCCGTGCACCCATGTGGGAGACCCAGAGGAAGCTCCTGGCTCCTGGCTTTGGCCTGATCCAGCCCTGGCAGTTACAGCAATTTGGCAAATGAACCAGCAGATGGAAGATTCATATTCTCTCTATCTCTCTCTCTCTCTCTCTCTCTCTCTCCCTCACTCCCTTCCTCTAACTCTGCCTTTGAAATAAATCAAATATTTTTAAAATAAACAAAAATAAAATTTTACATTCTAATATTATCTCTAATTTCAGAAAAAGAAAATCTTGCTTCCTTGAATATTCTACAAAAAGAGAACCAGTCTAAGGCTGCCAGCTCCCACGCTGCTTTCCATGTCACGTGGTGGAAGGAAGACACCCTGGAGCCTGTGGGGTCAGGCCCTGTCTGGCTTCCAGGACTCGGAGACCAACCCAGAACCGCCTGGAGTTCCCCTGCACGGTCTCTCTCCTAAGTGGGTAGTGTGTTCCTGCCGCCTTCCACCCCTCCTGAGTGGCTAATGCTGCTGTCAGTCAAGCCAGGCGTCCTAAGCCCCACCTCTCACCCTGACTGGCACCCCCACTGCTTTACTTAATAGTGGGTCACGTGCTTCAGCATTGCTAGTCCTTGCGTGAGTACCTGAAGGACAGGCTACACTTTCTCCCCTTCTGTCTTTCCAGTGCCAAGCACTGCCTGGCCTTCATAGAAATATCTGCGGAATCCATGAATTTAAAAATCCCCAGGACCACTGTGGGAAGGGGAGAGCACTGAGAGCCGGGTTCAGTGTGCACGTGGGGGTGCGGGGAGGGTGGCCCAGCTCCCCGCGGGGCACCTGATCACGGCCTCCACGGCGCAGACCAGCTCCTCGGCGCCGCACTCCCGCGTGTTGATGGGCGGCGGGGAGGTCTGATAGAGGTGGGTCTCGGCCGCGGCCCCCACTTCGCTGCTGTGATGATTCGAGTGGCACCTCTTGCAGTACCGAACAGGCCTGTTTCCGTGACGACCGCAGCACCCTGCTGAAAAGCAGGTGACAACTGCTCTTCTGACATGGGAACTGCAATTCTAGAAGGAAAAAAAAAAAGGCAGTCAATTAACACTGGCCACTGAGGGAAATGTGGCTACGAATTGGAACACTTACGGGGCCACCAGAAGCGACAGCACATTTCTGAAGCGCCACTGATGTCCAAAATGCAGGTCAATCTCTAGCCAGTTACATGTTGGTCACGGTTAGAAATAAAAGCAACAAGAGAGAGCAGCAGGATGTTTCTAAGTGCCCTGCGACTGCGCTGGGAAAGCCCTCTCTACAGTCACCTCCACCCTGGGCGGGCTGGGGACATGCTTTGTGGACTTCAGGTAATGCTTCCGCCTTCCAGCAGAAAGGAGAAGAAAACACAGTGAAGCGTGGTTTGGAGACAGCGCGTCAGAGTAGAGAAGGCATGATGTTAGCTCCAGAATATCCTCTTTCAGAATACTTTCTTCCACCGCTCCAAGAACAGGTTTCCGGAGCAGGTCATCCACCTGGCCTTGGCTCAAGGACAAAGAGAGATCGTGTTGTGCTAGCAGAAGGCCCCACAACAGGCCGTTCCACTCCCACCAACACTGTCGTCTCTTTCATGAACATCGATGAATTTGATAAGCGACCCCCACGGATAAAAGCAAATGCACCCAGCATCAGAGAGTCAGCGGCTGATGTCGACCCCAGAGAGGAATCCACGAGTGACGGACGTGAGAAGAGTGGCTCAGGGTGAGACAGAGTCCAAGGCTGAGAGAGACCATTGTCAGAGCCACTCAGAGCTCAGACACGAGAGGGGAAGTGAGGCGGCGCTGGCCAGGAGCAGCACGAGGAGCCGTCAGGAACGCCCTGGGTCCGTAAAGAAAGACGAGCCCCAAGCCTACCAGAGATGCTGGCCCCACGCACTCCACCACAGTCCTTCAACTGTGCTTGTAATGGTGTGAACACCTCCAAGGGGATGTGGCACCCACAGCCTTTATGAACTCAGAGCTTGGTGAACCTTTGGAGACAGAAGGAAGAAGACTCGCACAAAACCTACATCCCAGCGTCGACAGAGGACTGGACTGTCTATGGGAACGACTGCTTCAAAGCGAGGCTTGTTCCACTTTGATGTTAGCACCAGGCTGCTGACCCTGGAAACCAGTGCTGGAAAATCTCATTTGCTCAACAGGACTCAAGGCCATCAACTCATAAAAGCAAGAAAGGAAGTCATAGGCCACTGTGTTTTCCAAATTCTCCAGATGGCTTTATATTCGTGGTCTTAAGACTCTAAAATGTTCACAATCTGCTTTTTAAATTTTTATTAATAATCCTGAAAAGCAAACTGACATGAAAATGCTGTGTCTTTCCAGCAGTTGAAGCCCTGTCTTCTTTGACACCCAAATCAGACCCAAGTTCTCTAACTGGGTTATTTTTCCCTGATTTGTGGCCTTTCTCTTTTCTGGACTCAGTCTCCTCCAGAAGTGCACGAACCCTTAGTATAGGGGCTTCTCCTCTCTCCCGCCAAAGCAACACCAGCACTCCGGCAGGGTCTGTTCTTAGGGTTTCTTTCGTCCTCCTGACTTCAGTGTGTTATGTCCCCCCCCCAAAAAAAATATTCAGAGGTTGAAATCCGATCCTCCAAGATCATGTTGTTAGGAGGCAGAACCTTTGGGAGGTGATGAGATCATCAGGCTGAGGGCCCTTGGAAGACAGGAGCATGCCGCAAGAAGGTGCACGGAAGAGAAAGACGCCCTCATAGACCTTGAAGCTGTCAGTGCCTTGATCTTGGACTCTGCAGCCTCCAAACCTGCGAGAAACCACGCTTGCTGCGTACAGGCCATGGGCCTGTGGCACCGTGCATTGGCTGCCTACAACTGGTCTTTGCTCCTTTGGGACTCCCTCTGTTACACAAACAAATGTGGCTCTGGCTTAGAGGGCAGCTCTTAGTGGGAACAGCTGTTAGCCTTGAAATTTAAGATCTGCTATTTCCTACCCTATTTTTACTACCCCCAAAACAACCAATTCCTAGTATCATTTTCAAATTTTCTGTCCTTCTAATGTAGACTTCCTGGCTGATTATATACAAGAAAGGGAACTTCTTTTACCATAATTATCCACAGAGGAATAGTGTAATGTTTCTCTATGGCTTACAGAGACTATAACAAATATAGTTAGATACACAAAGGCCACAAAACAGGGGAAAATAACCCAGTTAGAGAACTTAGGTCTAATCAGGGTGTCAAAGAAGACAAGGGCTTCAACTGCTGAAGAAACACACTAGATTTTAATGTCAGTTTGCTTTTCAAAATTATTAACAAAAATTTAAAAAGCAGATTGTCTTAAGACCATGAACAAAAAGTTAGCTGATGGGCCGGCGCCACGGCTCACTAGGCTAATCCTCTGCCTGCAGCTCTAGCACACCAGGTTCTAGTCCCGGTTGGGGCGCCGGATTCTGTCCCGGTTGCCCCTCTTCCAGTCCAGCTCTCTGCTGTGGCCTGGGAGTGCAGTGGAGGATGGCCCAAGTGCTTGGGCCCTGCACCGGATGGGAGACCAGGAGGAAGCACCTGGCTCCTGGCTTTGGATTGGCACAGGGCGCCAGCCGCAGCGACCATTTAGGGGGTGGACCAACGGAAGGAAGACCTCTCTCTCTCACTGTCTAACTCTGCCTGTCAAAAAAAAAAGTTAGTTGATGAAAAGCTGGAGATTTTGGGAAACAAGGTGGCCTATGCCTCCCCATCTTGCCTACAGCCTTTCCCAAGAATTTAGTTATGTGAATAATGTAGACACCAATTGTGTCAGAAAGAAATGCAACAGGCTCATAGCTATCTTATGAAAGCAACAACAATAATGGTTTCTAAAATGTGCACTACACACCCAGTGTGTAGTGTGGGGCCACTGTCACATTGCCTATGCTCCTGTCTTGTGCTGCTGAACATACGCATGTGAATTCAAACCTGGACAAATAGTGACACGTGATCCTGGCTCTAGTTCTGGTCTTTGGAGGCCCATCTAGAATTTTCTATCAACAGGTGGACACTGTTTCTCCTCTACTTGAATCTGAAATGGCCTTGAGACTTGCTGTTGACCAACTGAACACAGCAGATGTGATGCTGCGTGACTGCATGCTTCCATCACGACGCTTGCCTTCTTGGGGTAAGCCTCCCACGAGGGAGATGTTCACATGCTACAGTCCTTCTAGCTGCTCCAGACATCTCAACTGAGGCCCCAGACATGGGACTAAGGAGGGAGAGAGGGAGCTGAGGTGACGGCCAGCCAGTCTCCAGCCTACCACCAGCTAACTAACTATACTTCGCATGCGTGAGTCCAGACAAGACAGGAAGAATGTTCTAATTAACCTCAAATGAAATTGCTCATCTACTGGCTAGTGACCAGGTAAGTGGCTATTGCAATAAGATAGTATGTTTTGCTACAGCTTAACTTTAACAGAAACTGGCTCCAGCACCAAGGTGCTGTTGTAACAAAATCTGAAAACGTGTGGCACTGGTGTTGGGGTCAGGCACCCAGTGGGATCTAGAGAAGCAGTGAAGAACGAAATGGTGGAAACCATAGCAAGGCTGGAAAAGGCAGTGAGGAAACTGTCTCTGGAAACTAAGAGAGAGAGAGAGAGAGAGAGAGAGAGAGAGAGACCGCTCTTTCATAGGAGTGAAACAACTGGCAAAACTGGTGCCTGCCCAAGTTTGGAAGATAGAAAAGATATATAATAAATGTGGGAAAGTGACTAAGAAGACCTCTAGGCAGAATGTGGAAAGGGTGAATTAGTTTGTGATAAGAGCATTTGACCGGGAATGGAAGCAGAGAGAGAAGCTAAAGAGAGAATTATTTAATTGGAAAGCAGAAGATAGAAGAAATACAGAGGAACCAACAGCAAGTTCAAGGACGAGGTGGAAGAAGCAGTCCAAACCAGATGAAGGCACTGAAGATGCACATTACCTTCAGAGAACTTTAATAACGAAGCTTTCAGTTATTATTGCTGCATAACAAATCATTCTAAAACTGAGAGGTAAAACAGAGCCATGTTATATGCATGCAGCCTGTGAATTAGGACACAGCAGAATCACTTTTCTCTGCTCTGCGATAGCTGGGACCCCAACTGGGATGACTGGTGTGGGTGAGGATGACTCCAACTGCTGGGGGCTGGAGAAGGTGCTGCAAATCCATTTCACACATCTGTCTGGGGCCCGACCTGGCAGAGTGAAGGATGGGCTCAGCCAGGTCCACTGGGGGACCCTCTACACTTGGCCCCTTCGTGTAGTTCAGGGTTCTTGTGGCATGCCAGCTGTGCTCTATGAGGAGCATGCCAAAAGCGAGTGTTTCAGGAGAGCCAGGAAGAAGGCATGTGGCCGTTTATGACCCGATCTAAGCTACACAGAGCCACCTCTGTCATCGTCTGTTGGTTAAGGCAGTCACAAATTTATCCAAATTCAAGATGAGACCCAGAATCTACCTCTCAACAGGAAGAGAATCAAAGAACTTGGGGCTGCCAGCCAGAGTCAGCCCTCTGGCCACAACTAACTCATATCCTGCCCCATGTGAAATGCACTCTCTCCCACCCAAAGACCCCCGAAGTTCCACTGAGGAACAAAGGTGAGTCCTCCCTGCCAGGCTGTTTGAATCCTGACCCTCAGAATCCATGGTCGTAGTAAAATGGTGCTCCCTACCACACACTCAGGAGCGGACTGTTATGGAGAATTTGGGAGAGAACTGAGTACCGGGAAGTGAAGTGTTCCTATAATACAAATCTAAAACATGAGTCATTAGCTGTAGGCATTTGGCCTAGTGGTTAAGACATGGTTAGGACAACCATATCCCATGTTGGAGTGAAGGGGTTCAAGTCTCAGCTCCAGCTCCTGACTCCAGTTTCCTGCAAATGGAGACCACAGGAGGTAGCAGGTGATGGCTCAGAAATCTGGGTTCCTGTCACCCACATGGGAGACCTGGATTGAGGTCTCAGGTCCCAGCTTCCGACAGTTACAGACATTTGGGGAGTGAAGCGGCAGAGGGGAGCTCCCTCTCTCCCTCTGCCTCTCTCTTACTTCCCTCTTCCCCCTCTTCCCCCTTCTCCCTTCTTCCCTCTTCCCCCTCTCTCTGCCTCTCAAGTAAATAAGCAAAAATGGTTTAAAATAGGAGCCAGTGCTGTGGCATAGCAGGTAAAGCTGCTGCCTGCAATACCTGCATCCTATATGGGCACTGGCTTGAGTACCAGCTGCTCCTCTTCTGATCCAGCTCCCCACGGATGTGCCTGGGAAAGCAGTGGAGGATGGCCCAAGTGCTTGGGCCCCTGAACCCGCGTGGGAGACCAGGAAGAAGCTCTTGGCTCCTGGTTTCGGCCTGGCCCAGTCCCAGCAGTAGCAGCCATTTGGGGAGTGAACCAGCAGATTTCCATCTCTTTCTTTGTCTCTTTCTCTCTAACTCTGGCTTTCAAATAAACAAACCATTTTTTTTTAGTGTCTCAAAAATCAGTAAAACTTTATTCGCTTCCATTCTTTCGCCATTAACAGGAAATTGGAGAAAGCAAAAAATGTTAAACAAATCATTTTTAAAAATGATTTACAATAAATGAAATAAAACATGAATCATTTGCTTTATGACCAGGCAGAGGCCGAAGCTGGAAAGGCCGTGAGAAGAAGTTTGTGGACGTTGGGACGGGCCTTTGAGGAGGTGAAAGTGAGGAAACGCCACGCTTGCTGGAAACGGATGCTGGCGCTGCAGGGCAGAAGGTTGCCAGGAGTGGAGCAGTGAACTCAGATCTTGCTCAGAACCTTACAGGTTTCTGAAGGCACCAGCTGGCTGCTTCCAGCTGCCCACAGGAAAGTGTGAAAGGAGACAGATAAACCAAAGAACAAATTGAACTACTGTGCGTTCACCTAGAATTTAAAGGGAAAATATTGAGCACAGGACAGCCTTCCCAGCCAGCACAGGAAGAAAAAGGGAGGAAAAGTTTCAGGGAAAACATTAAATCCAGGGCCTTCTTAGGAAAACGTGGTCTCCTGGAGGAAATGATGCCCAAGGCTTGCACATTTATAAAGAACTGGGGCTTTAATATGGTGCTTCATAGGCCCGCTGAGACAGACAAAAAGTCTCTGAAGTCTCTTACGGGCATCCGTCACCATCCTCTCTGTGAGCAAAAAGGCTCCAAACACCTCCAAGGCATCGCCCCCGCAGCCTTGCAGAGGACTGAACGGGTAGGAGGACATACCTCAAAGAGGTCTGTGCACTGATGTCGGTGTAGCAAAGCAGGTTTATATATTGATACTTAGAAGTGCACAATGTTTTGAGGGAATTGTATTAGTGTAGACTGAAAGGAAACTGCCCCGAAGTAAGATGATTTGGGAGCAAGAGCTGTGGCACAGGGGGTTAAGCCACACTCAGGACACCTGCATCCCATATTATACTGCTGGCTTCAGTCCAGGCTACCCTGCTTCTGATCCAGCTGCCTGCTAATGTGCCTGGTCAAGTGGGTCCTTGTCACCCACTTGGGAGACCCGGAATGAGTTCCGGGTTCCTGGCTTCTGCCTGGCCCAGTTCCAGCTGTTGTAAGCATTTGTGTGTGTGTCTCTCTCTGGGTCACTCTGCCTTTCAAATAAATGCATATTTTTTTATAAGATGCTTGGTGATAAAACTACTTAGCTGCAAACAACAGTCACTTTTTATGGAAAAGAAAAAATGGGCAGCTCCCAGAACGGTGGAACCAAGAACCAACGAGATCACCCGAGATCACCCGTAGGAAACTGGACTGATTCCTATGGAACTGGTGGTATGCACCCTGCTGCTTTTCAGAATTTCTATGGACCACACATTGTGTGCCTCCTCTTCTCTCCTTTTTCACATTAGAATGTCCACAGCAGAGAGCCTGTCCCTGAATCAGCCTTGTGTTCTCTTTCAGTTTTTCACAGCAAGAGAAAGCATTCCCACGGGACCAAATCCAAAGCACTTCATCCACCCCTGAATCCCCTTAGATGAGAAGACCTAGACTATTTGGGAAGAATGTAAACAACTTGTAACCAGAGGCATGTCCTCAGTACCTCTCTCATCAAGAAATGGGGTTTACTACCTTCACCCTGGGTTTGAATAGACTGTGGCTGCTTCGACCAAAGGAGTTTGGCAGCACGGATTCTGACAAAGCTCCTGAGACCAGGTTGTAAAGGGACCTGAGCTTCCACCTGGCTGTCCCGGAATGTTCTGTCTTTAGAAGCTTCTTCATACGGATGCTCTTCCTGGAACTCTGCCCCGATGCCATGAGAAAGGTCATGTTACAGAGACAGCCTCCAATAAACAGCACTGGCTCACTGTATCTTCAAGTTACCCCAATCCAGAGCTCAAACACATGACCTAGAAGCCTCTAGATAATTCTGGCCCCAAGCTATTCAAATCTTCCCAAATGAGGTCCCAAACATCAAGCAAAGACAAGTCACCTCCACTGTGCCCTGTCCAGACTCTGACCCACAGACTCTATGAACACAATTAAATGGTGTTGTTTGATGCCTGTACATTTGGAATAATTTCTAATGTTGCATCTGACTATACTGCATGTGATGGTACCTGGAATATCCACCTGCTTTATCATCATGAGCCACTGATTCTAAACAATATCAGCAATAACATACTTCTCCCCAAAATAATATTTGGTTGGTCAAAGTTCTGGACAACTGCTGCAACTCCAACTAAGTTTTAAGAAGATATTTGAAAGTCTTCAACCCATGTAGGCTCAGCACTCGTTTGCATAGTAAACTTAGGAGAGTTCTCTTAGACTTAGGTTCAGCTAGGACTGGGTTTTCAAATGTTCACACCAGCCACTCTATTTCACTGCTTTGAATCTTAAACACAAATAAATACAGATGGTCCTTGACTTACTATGTTTTTTTAATCTACTACAGTGCAGAAATGTACCCATACAACCATTCTGTTTTTCACTTTCAGGACAGTATTCAACATTATGAGGTATTCATCACATTATTACAAAGTAGGCTTTGTGTTAGAAGAGTTTGAGACTGTAGGCTAATAAAAGTGTTCCTAGCATGTGGAACGCAGATGAGGTTAAGCTATGTTGTTTGGTACCTTAGGTATATTAAATGGATTTTTAATTGATTATATTTTCAACTTGGAATGGACTCCAGGTTGAGGAACATCTATAACTCCAAATATTCTCACAGAATGACAGAAATTCAATAAATCAAGGTCTGTCTGCTTATCATTCAATCATGATTCTATCATTGCTTATTTCAAGTCTACCATTCAAATGTAGAAATATGTAGTTCTGAAAGAGGCTTAAACAAACTGTGCCTAGAGCAAGATCAAACACTTCTGCACTAATATGAACTTAATAAAGGTTCTCCTAATTAGCTTTCATATAAAATACAGTGTTTATTAAAGGATAAGCAATAAAAACATGGGGCTGGCATTGTGCCTTCTGAGATGCCAGCCACCCACATGCCAGTTCAAGACCCAGCCGCTCCACTTCTGATCCAGCTCATTGCTAACGCACTTCAGAAAGCAGCAGAGGATGGCCCAAGTGCTTGGGCTCCTGAACCCACTTGGGAGATCTGGAAGAATCTCTTATCTCCTGGCTTTGGCTTGGCCTAGCCCTAGCCATTGCAGCCATTTGGGGACTGAACCAGAGGATGGAAAATTCTCTTTCTCTCTCTCTCTCCCCCCTACCCATCCCTCCCACCTTTCCTCCCTCCCTGTCTTTGTGGAACTCTTTAAAATAAATAAATAAATCTTTTAAAAAAATAAAATGTGCTAAGTTGAGGCTTATTAGTAAAAATAACTTTGTCAAATGAAGCAGAAAAGTATTTAAAAACAAACTACTTAGGCCTGCACCGTGGCATAGTGGGTAAAGCCAATGTCTGCAGTGCTGGCATCCCACATGGGTGCCAGTTAAAGTCCTGGCTGCTCTTCTTCCAATCCAGCTCTCTGCTATGGCCTGGGAAAGCAGTAGAAGATGTTCCAAGCCCTTGGGCCCCTGCACCTGTGTGGAAGACCTGGAAGAAGCACCTGGCTTCGGATCGGCACAGCTCCAGCCATTGCAGCCATCTGGGGAGTGAACCAGCGGATGGAAGACCTCCCTCTGTGTCTCTGTGTCTCTCTGTCTCTCTCTCTCTCTCTCTCTCTCTCTGTCTCTCTCTCTCTCTGCCTCTCTGTAACTCTGCCTTTCAAACAAATAAATAAATCTTTAAAAAAGCTACTCTGGGTCTCAAATATGTTAGGAAACACTTGAATGCACTAAAGCCAGGACATGCTGATTTAGGAAATAAAATGGCTTCACATCCCAGCTGCTCAAGCTTTGAAAAAGTTCTCAAAGTAAGAACGGCTCAGAACAAGGATGAGCTCAAGAGCATGCTGCATGCCTGCGAGACCCCTTGGTGAGACTTCAGAAAGACACAGGGCGGTGCCTCTCTGCTGAGCCTCTCAGCTGGACAGAGCTTCTCCTGCTTTTAGAGCAGACATAGCAATGACTGTCTCAAAAATGACAGATATGGCTCTGGGAACACAGAACCCCAACAAGATTCACCAGAAATCCGTGAAGTTTTTAGGAAAGTCATACCAAGCACTGCCAACTGAAAGCAAAGTGAAGAGACACCACTCAAAATGAAAAGTTCTGTGGGACCCTCAACTTCTGCATGGAGGACACAGACTGGGAGAGTCACTCGGCTGCAACATGGGCCATTTCTTATTGAAGATGAAGATATCTTAACGTGCAGAGCCAAGAGTCCAGGAAGACAAGATGAATTAGGGAGCTAGAGCAAAACCAGATCTCACTGAAAACACACTTGCTGGAGGCAGAGGAATTGTCAGTATGTTCACGCTGCGGCTGCTTACAGACCAGTGGCTGTGCTCTGCTTCCTCTTCCTCTTTTTGAACACAGCTTTATTGCTGTTACCCTGTCCTTGTTTCAGCACCGCATCTATGTATGTAGAGAGCAGGTAACTCTCTCTGTTAGTTCCCTAAGTTAACAGACTTAATAACCAAGAGTCCTATCAGTGACCATACCGGATTCAAATCATGAGACACTGAACCTTAAGTCTGAAGCCAAAAATCAATAACATTGGGGAGGATTCATAAGGTGCTGAACATATTTTGCATATGATAAGAATATAAATAACTTGGGCCCGTGTTGTGGCTTAGAGGGTTGGGCTGCTGCTTGCAATGCTGGCATCCCACATGGGTGCCCATTCAAGTCCCATCTGTTCCACTTCTGTTCCAGCTCCCTGCTAATGCACCTGGGAAAGCAACAGAGGATGGTCCAGGTGCTTGGGCTCCTGCACCCATGTGAGAGACCTGGATGAAGCTCCTGGCTCCTGACCTGGTCCAGGACATCGTGGACATCTGAGGAATGAACCAGTGGATGGCATCTCTCCCTCTCTCCCTCTCCCCCCATCTCTCTTTCTCTCTCTCTCTCTCTCTGTCTCTCTCTCTCTCTCTCTGTAACTATGCCTTTCAAATAAGTAAAATACTTTTTAAAAAAAGAATATAAATACTTATGTCTGGGGCTATATTGTGGTAGACCAAATGTAACCACAAAGTTCTTGCCACTCCTTGTATAATCCGAAGGATCCCATTTCCCCCTCTTTGAATCGGGTTGGCTTTGGGACTTGCTTTAACCAATGCAATGCTACAGAAATGTCACTGTGTGGCTTCTGAGCCTCTGTTTCAAGGGATCTTGCAATTTCCTCTCCCACCATGCCAACACTGCTGCTTGTGAACTTGAACTTGCTGCCTCCTAAGAAGTCCAGCCTAGCCTCCAGGATAAGACACTTCCTGGAAAGAGGGAGGCCCAGACATCCCAGTCATCCCAACAACTCCAAGGAAACGAGGCCAGCCAGAACCAGCCGATCTCCAGCCTAGCTACCCACTGACTGTCATACATGAGTGAGCCTAGAGGCGCTTATCAGAGTAACTGGTCATTATTAGTCACTACAGTTTAGGACAGTTTGTTATGCAGCAATAAGCGAGACAGCCCTCCAAATGTACCTACTCATGATTAATCTGCCAAAAAGCTTAAAGGACTTGTACAAAGTCCACATAGTTAGGAGGGAATAGAGCTACCCAGAATCCAAGCTTCTCAACCAACTAGTCAAACCTTTTATACGCTACCCCAGCACCTTTCTTTACGTTCCAACTGCTGAAACAGTAAGAGCTGATGTAAGTGGCTTAGAGAAAGCGTTACGAAGTATGGGTAAGGGAAATTTTAGAGGAGGAACCTTTAGCTGGATACATTGTTCAACATAACTGAATGTTTACCATAAAGAGTCATGCTATATGACACATACAAATTGGACTATTTGCATTCTTCTTCAAAACAATAAATATTTCCAGCACACAAAATAAATCCTTTCCTAAAACTAAGTCCTATGACTTGCATTATCACTCAAAGCTTTTTTTAATTAGACACCTGTCCCAGAATTACACATATGCTTTTATTTCAAATTACTTAACAAAAACACTGTGCACAGGATGGGTGAGCAAAAGCAGAGATGGCAATAGAAACTATCTGGACATAGCAACCTTGCATGCTGAATTATGTCCTTTCCCCCTTCACAAATACAGTGACATGTACACACTGGGAAACCAGGGTGCAGAAATGAGGCAGATGTCAACGAGTGGATTTACACACAAACACAGCAAATCATGCCCCACCACACAGATGGCCAGCTCTTACCTTTTTCTGACATATAGCCGATATTTCAGCTGTAAGGGGAAGGTACATAAAATATCAACAGAGAAAGAGAGCCCATTTTAAATTAGGGCATCCAGGAAGGAGAATACAAAAGCAATCTTAGTAGCACAACCTCCAGACTTGGCCAAAACAGCTTTTGACTTGTCTCATAAATTGCCATCTATTTTTGTTGGCTTCTGTTTCCTCCAGAAAGCATGAAATATTTCTTTTTTTCATCTGGGTGTCACTGTAGTTTATGTTTAATGGGGTTAAAAACACCGTCACGCTGCATCTACATCACCTATTCTAAAAAGTAATTCACCTTCTCACCTACGCCTTAGAAATCAGATTATGCTGAAGCTAAACAATTTTAATCTGATCTCCCTATTTTACAGATGGAAAAATTGAGGCCAGAAACCACCCAGGCTACCACTGGTAGAGGCAAACAGAGAGCTACAGTCCTGAGAGTCACCATTTGCTGCCTTTCCCATTGTTCTGTGACACTGGGTTGACAGGATATACCCAGAGTATCACCATGGTCTGATTTACCAAATCAACACTAAAGAAAAATCTGACTAACTTGGACAATGTAAACCAGAACCATCAATTTATTTAAGTCTTAAATAAATAAATTGGTGGGATTCACTGTTAGTTAAGTAAAAGCAGTTTTCAAACCTACAAGTAGACCAGTTGGAGCAAGGCTGTCACTACCACCTACCTGTGGAGTTGACTCTAATGAGTAGACAAGAATTCTCATTACTGAGCACATCAATTATTTCTATAAAAATTGATGCTTGAGAATACTTGGAAATAATTTTTCTAAGAATCTAGTAATGTTCCCCTGAAACAGTTAATTGTGCAAAAAAAATGGACTGACATTTTATTTATAGAATAAATAAAGAATATGGAATAAATTGTTACCATCTGTGTGAAAGACCAAAAGTAAAGCTGTCACAAATCCTTCTAGAAAGTATGAATCAGTAGTACGAAGTTAATGAAATTTACAACTCAGTTTTAAAACTGGTTTTGTACAATTAATGGTTACTTAACAGTTTTGTGTTCTAGAGTTTTTCTTCAAAAACCTGAACTCAGTGTCACATTCACAGGTGAGTAATGAAAAGTTATTATCAATTTTCTTCCAAAGATGGTTATCACCTGAAGATGATGACCAGAATTCAACAATGCATCTGATACTTAAAATGCATTTTAGATCATGACTGAGTTTTACCAGTTTACTGGCAGCTCAATGACAACGTGGCCGAATTTAAAGAAAAAAGTTATCTTTACCCATACAAATATTTCCAGATGTTCTAATATAAATTTTCAAAATGCCCATTTGAAGGACATAGAGGCTGATGCTATTGTTCCATTTCACAGCCCGCAACACTCACTAAATTAACATCTCTGTTAAGGTTGGGATAACCTCATATTCAAAGTTATACAGACTACAAAGAAATGATGTACTTTTCATAAAACAAAAGGCTCAAATTAAAAATAGTCACACAGTTTAATTAATACAAGATTCTTGCATTTCCTTTTAAATGGACTCTTCAGATGAATCTTTCTCTTCATCTGAGTCATAGTTTTCCCTCTGTCCCTGCTGTGGATTTAGTACACCTGCAGCTTTTTTTCGCCTTTCAACTTTCCCTGCTTCCCTGAGTACTTTTCCTTGTCATTCAGCCTCCTTCCAGTTAGGTGTTTGGAATACCCAGTTCTCCTGTGTGCACAGGGAGGCTGTCTGCACCCACCAACTTTTAGGGGTGGCTTTTAGAACTCTAACAAACATAAGAATCATCACAGATCTTGTCTCCCCATTCTGATGGGTTACTTTTAATTTAACCCCACCTTACTGATGCAAAGACTGACTCTCAGAGCAATTAAATTATTTTCCCCCGAAATCCAGAGCCACAATAATGTTGGCAGGGACAGGCCCTTCATCCAGTTATCTTCCTACTGACGCTGATGCCCCTCATTCCCTGTCTGATCTGGCTGGGCACATAACATCGGCAACATCAGTGACGTGTACAGAAAATCCCTTTCCACGTAATTCAGCCAGGCTTCAGTCAGCTGGAATTCTAATCGCAATATCTAACCTTAGCTTTGATAGAGTTCATCTCCTTCCCTCATTAGTAAGTGTATGCATATATTACACACAAGACATTGATACAATGCTTCATGTCAATGAAGAGTCAGGAAATATAATGCTTTGATTACTGTCTTTGTAAAATAAAGTAGTACAAAAGGAGATGAATTAACCATGTCATTAGTCACGATTACTCATTATTCAGCCTTTCTGAAGTAAACCGTACCTTGTGGCAGAAGAACATCAATCAACCACTCGCTGTGGTCCCTACAAAGAAAAACAAAACTCGTTTTTGAGCTGCACTGAAATGTAATCCTTCCACATGCATCTTTTTAAGTCCCACACTAGTGCTGAAAGGCTTTCAAGAGAAAGGACGTATAATTAAGAGCACAATCACAATAAGCTTTTAAAATGTGTAATGCATTCCAGCTAAATTATAAATTATAGGCATTTCATCATATTCAGTTATCTTTAAGTGATACTTTCCAGATGCTAATTATGCCAACCAAAATACTGCATGATCTGTACGAAGCTGAGCGTGACTGTGAAAGCAGCAGGCAAAGAGAACCCACTTGAGCTGCATGTCATGTTTGGAAACCACAGTTTTCCTTTACATCTATTTTTCTTTGTGGGGCTTCTAATGGGGTTGTTTTAAAATTGGAGCTGCTTTACTAAGTGAAGTCATTTTCTCTTGTCACACGGAGAGAAATACTGCAGAGCCAAAGATTTCAAAACTGAAATTTTCCAAATAAAAGTTTGCTATTCTTTAAATATCAGACACATTAATCTGTAAAGTTAAATATCAGACACATTAATCTTTTTTTTTTTTTTTGACAGGCAGAGTGGACAGTGAGAGAGAGAGACAGAGAGAAAGGTCTTCCTTTGCCGTTGGTTCACCCTCTAATGGCCGCCGCGGACGGCGCGCTGCAGCCGGCAAACCGCGATCGTCCGATGGCAGGAGCCAGGAGCCAGGTGCTTTTCCTGGTCTCCCATGGGGTGCAGGGCCCAAGCACTTGGGCCATCCTCCACTGCAATCCCGGGCCACAGCAGAGGGCTGGCTTGGAAGAGGGGCAACCGGGACAGAATCCGGCGCCCCGACCGGGACTAGAACCCGGTGTGCCGGCGCCGCAAGGCGGAGGATTAGCCTGTTGAGACACGGCGCCGGCCCCAGACACATTAATCTTTAAAAAAACAAAGACTAGGGGGAAACTTGGGCAATGTAACCATTACGTCCAGGTGATTCCCTTGCCCTCTCACTGTTGCCTTACTTCCTTTCTTCAAGGACCTGGTACCTACCCCGCGATCCTCTCGCTGCACTCTTCACAGAGATATAACGGAGGTGGTTTATCACCCAAAGCTACCGACAGGGAAGGATCTATACACATCTGAAACACATAAAAAACACAGAATGAACCCTCTTGTGCCTCAGCGATCATATTCCCTGTACCATAAACACAAATGCATAAATGGAAGTCCATTGTCAAAAGCAAAAGTGAAATAAAGATTTTTGGCAGAACTCATTCAACATATAACTGTTTTTCCTGCACTGGCTGATAAGTCCACTGTCGTTTTTCATTTCTCCTGTTATTTACAATTTAAGTAGCAGCTGGTGTCAAGAAATCTACCCTCATTTCACAAAGACAAAACATTATATTGGCTTACGCATTTGGCCTAGCAGTTAGATTGGAATGTCCCTGACTCATATCACAGTACCCAGGTTCAAGTCTCAGCTCTGCTTCCAATTCCAGCTTCCTGCCAGTGAGCACCCTGGCAGGCAGCAGTGATGGCTCAAGTAGTTGGGTCCCTGTCACTCACATAGGAGAGACTCAGATTCAGCTCCTGACTCCCTGTGTCCGCCTGGCCAAGCCCTAACCATTGCAGGCATTTGAGGGGTGAACCAGTAGATTGGAGATCCTCTCTCACTCCTTCTCTCTCTCCCCCCCACCCCCTGCCTTTCAAATAAATAAAAATTTTTAAAAGAGAGAAAAAAATCATTTTGTCCAGTGGCTACTCAATTTGCTATATGGATAGTAAACACAGAAATCCCCTTAGGAGAAGGAAAATACATCATTGAGATCTCAAATCCCTACCTGATAACAAAATGCTAGTCTTAAGACACACATAAAAGCTGGCATTAACTCTAACAGGGAGGGTTTCACTTCTTCTGCTCTGCTCTCAGCTCTTTGAATCAATCATCCAATGTTTCATGCTCATGTGTTTTTTATTTCTATATGTGACCTGTAATTTGTTGACCCCTGCTGTTCCTTGTTGTTTATTGCTGTTTTTAGTAGTCTAAGCCACAGAGATGAAAAGTGTTAATTTTACAGCTGATCATCAGGATCTTTCAAATAAATCAAGTGAAGAAAACACCCACATGACGAGTTTCATTCTGGGCTTTGCATCAGTTTAAATTTCTATGATTTATCAAAATCATTCTGGAGTCTGTTCCTGTCACTTCAAAGAAATAATCAACCCAGGCTGTAAGAGATTATTTCATCATACGCCTAAAACTTCTACACGAACTTCTGGGACTTCACCCTCTCTGCTGGTTTCATCAATGTGAAAGGGGGAAATGACCCAAACTTACAACCCAACCAGCCTGTAATTCAAAGTTAAAACCAGAAGGATTTTAACAATTGGCGAAACCAGAGATAGAATTGCTACAATTTTAAAAATTATACCACCACATTTATAGATTATAGAGTGTCTGATGCTGAGGGCCCTGCAGGCCTTATGTACCTTTCTTGGTTCCTTGCAGTGAATAACTACTTTCTGATGTGTAAATCAGGGATTGACAAACTTTTTCCTGTGAGTGTCCAGAGAGCAGACAGTTCGGGTTTGTGGGGCATACCGTCTGCGTGTATAGCATGAACACCGCCACAGGTAATATGGAAGCAGACGAGCGTAGCTGGGTTCCAGTAAAACGTTATTCACCAAAACAAGCAGCAGGCTAGACTCGGCTGTGGGCCACCGTTTGCCAACCCCAGTCTTCTTAGGTAATGACCAGGACTCCAAAGTATTTCATAAAGTGAATTTCAAATCGAACTAAGCAAAACCAAAAGAAGAGTATGGTATCATAAACTATAAGCTCCAATGTAATTACCCCTTTAATCCTATTGCAACTCTCGGCTCTTGCCCCAAAACCACTTCTTTTGCAGCCTATTGCAACAAAAGCCTGATAAATTTTATACTTGGCAAGCCCTAAGTGCCCAGTGGTATAGTGCACTGCTACAAAAATATCAGATTTCTGCTGTGACTGACTCATTACCCCTGAGTGTGTCCCAAGTACAGACCTCCTTCTAAGGGATCACTGTAGACTCTCTCTTCTTTACCTATCTCTTTACTATCTTTATGTCTCTCTCTACCTCTGTCAGATAAAGGTACTTCTTCACTGACCTCAAAAGGAAAATCTCCTAGGATGTGAGAACTATAAAGAGCCACTGGGGATGAGCTAGCTGACCAAAGATCTGCTCCATGACTTTGCTGATGTGACCCACTAGATTTGTAGCTGTTGAGTTAGTCCTAGTCTACTCTAAAGAGATCAGTTTACACCCATGCTCATATTAACATGCTTATTTCTGGGTTTACATTAAAACTGTTTATTTTTCTGTTTATAAATACAACCTATGAGGGTACTTCCAAGAGCTCATAGAGAAATTGGAATTAACAGATGAGTTTATTTTGATGCAAAAAAAATTCATGAGTAGTTCTTTCAGTATAAGTATTTTTTCATAAAATTTTTTGAAGATCCCTCTATGTCCAATGTAGAAGCTTAGAAGAATGGAAAAAATCAATTTAAAAAGCTTACTAACCCTCCATCTCAATGCCATCCTGGGAATATTCTGGTGAGTATTACTGGTTATTTTTTACTGTGTGTATAAATGTAAATATACATATATGTAATTTTTCAACTAAGTTTGTGTCCTATACAATTCCATAAATTTCCTTTTCCTTTAATGTTCCTTAGTAAGTATCTGCATGTCTGATATCAGATGGTGATGGTGTAGGCCTGAAAGTACTCATTTTGTGAAGAAAAACAACACTGAGCCAGACCTGTCGTAGTGTCAACACAGCCTCACTGCAGGAAGCATTAACAAGAGTGGTGCCTTTGGAGCAGCCGTTGTTCAGTGGGTTAAGCCTGTATCCCCTATCAGACTGCCTGGGATAGAGTCCACCCCAGCTTCCAATCCAGATGCCTGCTAATGCACCTAGGAGTGCAACTAGGAGGCAATGGTACTTGGGTTCCTGCCATCCACACGGAAGACGCAGATGGAGTTCGTGGCTCCGGCTTCAGCTTGGCCCAGCCCTGGCTATTGTGAGCATTTGGAGAGCAAACTAGCAGATGGAAGACCTCATTCTCTCTCTCTCTCTCTCTCTCTCTCTCTCTCTCTCTCTCTCTCTCTCTCCCCGTGTGTGTGTGTGTGTGCGTGCGCGCACGTGCACACGTGTGTATCTCTGTTTCTGTCTCTCCCTTCTGTCACTCTTCCTTTCAAAGAAATAAGGATTTTTTAATCATTAAAGAATGGTGTCATTCTAGAAAGTGTAGAGTGAAAATAAAAAAGGAAGCTCTTTAGGTAAGCCAGAGCTCGGAAAGTGAAGTTTTAGGAGTAATAACAATGTCTTGGGACTGAACAGAGGCTGTGGCTATCAATACTGTGAATGTACCAAATGCCACTGAATTGTTAGCTTGAAAGTGGTTCATTTTATGTTATATGAACTTCAACTTTATTTTTTAAATGACAGAAAATAAGATGGTTTGGTCTATCCTGGAGGACTGCCTATTAGGGAAAAAGTGAGGACAACCCACAGGAGTGGTTAGCGCTGTTTGCCTAGAAAGGATGGGGCCAATTTAATTCAGGATGATTTCTGTGGGGGGAAGCTGGAAAATGTGACTAACCAAGATGTCAAGGGACTCCTGAGAATGCAGCCTGACATAAAATCAAGGAAAAACTAGCTGGAGAAGTCAAGCAAGGAGAACCCCCGACCTCTTGATGTCTGGGTGAATGATAAGGGGAAGGAAGGACACAGAGACAAAGGAAGAGGGAACAGTGAAAACCTCCTCGGTGTGACGACTCACGCAGAACTCCAGGAATAACACTCGAGCTCACATGTGTTTAGCTCCGAACATCCGAACATCCAAACATCCAAGAAAGGAACCTTTGAAGCCCAGATGCCTACTTCAGGAGTCTCCAGAGTAGAACAGAAGAGGCCTGTACTTGCATTGGAAGGCACCCTCATCTGATCTTTCTCAACACAATGCCTTCAGTTTTCCTCCACTAAAAGCAGATATTAAATATAATCATACAAAGATGCTCTTTATTAATACGACAGAGCTAGATGAAAATGTACTCCTCTGCCACTTTTGGTGTACGAAACATGTTTTTGTTTCCTTTTTATATTTGTAAGATCTAATTTTACCGCTTCTACCCTGTTTCCATACAGTGAAAGTATTTGTTTTCTATTATTCGGTAATCTGCACAGTCTGTGCAGAACAGAAGAATCACTTCTCAGCCTTTTGGCTAAGATCAAGTGTAAAACAGAAGAAGTAAACTCCGTGACAGTGGGTTCTCTAATAAATTCAGCCAACTCCTACACTTTAAGATACGAAAATTAGCTTTTGCAATCCAGACACATGTCTATACAGCCAAGTATGTTCTATCTAACAAATACACCATAAGCAATTTTGTTAAAAAGATGTGATTATTTTTCTTAACACTCAACTTCCAAGCTTCAAGGTCATCTGAGGACATAGCCAAGTTGACAGAGAGGAAAGGAAATGAGGCTGAGAGCCAGCATGCCCATTCTCTCTCCAGTTCTGCCATTAACTGTGATGTTAGGAAAATGAATTTACCTCTCTAAACCACTGTGTCTTTAACTCTACTGTAACTTTCCTCATATATGCTGTCCAACTGCTCAATCATTTCAACTCTGTCACATGTGTGATTTGAGTTGACTGAATTTTATAAAAAATGTTGCCTTATAATTCTTGAATTTGCATAGTCACATACTTGGTATTCTTATTTTCTAGCATATAAATGAAAACAGGGGAGAAATACATTCCCTTGCGTTTACTGGCTCAGATAGAAGGCAGTTAAGGGCTATATAAGAGTTTCAGCAGGATTCCTTGGATAATTAGCTTAGTGCTACACAGCACTTGGCAATGAACTCATACCCAAAACCTACAGACAGAATAGTTCTGCCTTGACACAATCTGCCCAAGTACTGTCAAATTGAATGTGGAGGTCCTTGAGATGACAGCAGAATACAGGCTTCAGTTTTAGGAAGCAACCCTACTCCATTCATTCAGCAATTTGCTGCTAATTATTTGACCACTAACAAAGCAACAAGGAGCTTGGTCTAATAGCACAGTACCTTCACAGCTGGTTTGTTGATCGCATTGTGGCATTCAATGTGCTGGCAGTGGATGGGATTCCAAGCTGCAAAGCAAAGCAAAGCTGGTGAATATTTCTCATTATTTCTCATTGAAAACATTCATGCTCCCAGTACAGACACAGTAGATACTTCACTAGGTTTCTTTTTTTCCTAAATAGCTCACCAGAAGTCTTCCTATAATAATGTTTTTTTACAAGTTTATGACAAATTTAAAAATTGGGCAAACATATCACAACTCTATCCATTTTCCCAGGGAGAGGGACAAGCCATTGTAAGATGGCATATACAGTATAAAATGGTATACAAACAATAGCATGACATTAATAAGTGCTCAAAGGTTTCTACAACTGTGGTTTCACTTTCTTCCTGCAACAATTCTGGGGTGAAGAATTGGTACAGAAGGCTACTCATCTAATTTCACATAACAGTAAGTTAAAGTTTAAAAGGTTAAATAGTTTGGTATGGTCACAGAGTTAGTGACAGGCTGGGACCAGAAGCTATAACTCTCGGGTCTCAGCACTGTGCTTTTCACTATAACATACTATGTTAAATATCATTATTTTTGGCAACAGGAAGCATTTCAAGTTCATAACAACTGAAACTAATGGGAATGAATCCTCCAACATCCCATTCCCCACCCCATCCTATCACATGTGAAGACAGGAAAGACACGGCCTTTGCCCAGATGAAGCACACTCTCTCACACATGCGACTCACACACTGAACCTCTGCTGGTTTGCTATCACCTCTACCCAGCACCTTAATTCAGCAAACACACAGAATGAGCGAAAGGACCAAGTGACCCAGAATATGCCACTGAAAATAACAACCAGTAATCAGCATCATCTAGATGAATCTATAGACTGGAGCACCTAGCTAACAATATCCCATCATTAAAAAACAAAAAAAGAAACAAGAATAGGTTTATATGTTTGAAAATAGGACAACTAATCTTGTAGGACAATGATTGGACTAATATACAAGAATTCGCAGATGAGCGGACACTTCTCCTTAGTTAATATTCAATTATAATTCAAATAGATTTATTATTAATGATACAGATCTAATTTATGCTTCAACTATATTAAAAATGTTCTATTCAATCTTCTCTCCTATTGTTAGATGCTGTATAAGACTCTGTGTCTCATCTGGAATTCAGAGAAATATAGTTAACAGAGCCCCTGGCTATCAAAAGTGCAAATTAGGCCGGCGCCGCGGCTCAATAGGCTAATCCTCTGCCTGTGGCACCGGCACACCGGGTTCTAGTCCAAGTCGGGGTGCAGGATTTTGTCCCGGTTGCTCCTCTTCAAGGCCAGCTCTCTGCTGTGGCCCGGGGGGTGCAGTGGAGGATGGCCCAAGTCCCTAAGCCCTGCACGCACATGGGAGACCAGGAGGAAGCACCTGGCTCCTGGCTTTGGATCAGCGCAGTGCGCTGGCCGCAGTGTACCGGCCGCGGAGGCCATTGGAGGGTGAACCAAGGGTAAAGAAAGACCTTTTTCTCTGTCTCTCTCTCTCACTGTCCACTCTGCCTGTCAAAAAAAAAAAAAGTATGAAATAATGGGCAAGGTTTTGGTGCAGTGGTTACGATGCCTCTTGGGATGCCTGCATCCCATATCACAGTGCCTGGCTCAAGACCTGGGGTCCTCTGTTTCCAAACCAGCTTCCTGATAATGTGCATCTTGGAAGGAAGCAGATAATGGCTGAAGTACTTGGGTCCCTGCTAACAACATGGGATAGCTGGGTTGAGTGCGAGGCTCCTGGCTTTTTCCTGGCCCAGTCACAGCTGTTGTGAGCATTTGGAGAGTGAACCAATAGATGGAAGATCTCTCTTTGTCTCTCTGTCTCTCTGCCTTTCAAATAAAGCAAAAATAAATAACTAAAATTTAAAAATAAAAATATACAACCGGTCTATTTATTTTAAAATAATCAAGATGTACAAGTCAGAGACCACTTCTCTAATAACATGAGACTGATAATATTTTAGACAGACAAATGAATGAGTAAAGTAACAGATGAATGAACACATAGTTTGTGTATAGTATTCCACATCCATAAGGTTTGTTTCCCACATGTGGTAAAGTCAACAGAATATAAAGAAAAGAAACATGTTCTTCTGCAATTAGAGAAATGTAAAGAAAGAAGATTGCCTTGAGCCAGTACATGCATTAGAAATATGTGTGACCTGTGTTCCATTTCTTCAGTCTCAAGCTCATGACAGATATCACTAATTCACCACAGCATTCCTTCACGCTGAGTCCAGAACTACCTTAGAGTACCACTACGATCCAAGCAGTCACCATTAGTCAAAACAGAGTTGGCACCAAAAACGAAATCTGTTATCCATTTCTGAATTAGCATACTACGAGAGTGCTTGCAGTTTGCTTTATAAATAGTGAGAAGTTCTTGACACTTATAGACAGACGTTATATTCAAAATATGTAACAACCGCTACAGCATAGGCACAAATTAGAATGTGCACCAGCATAGCACTTGATTAAGACCATCAGAAAGCAATGCTTGGCCAGCGCCGAGGCTCAACAGGCTAATCCTCCGCCTTATGGCACTGGCACACCGGGTTCCAGTCCCAGTCAGGGCGCCAGATTCTGTCCCGGTTGCCCCTCTTCCAGTCCAGCTCTCTGCTGTGGCCTGGGAGTGCAGTGGAGCATGGCCCACGTGCTTGGGCCCTGCAGCTGCATGGAAGACCAGGAGAAGCACCTGGTTCCTGGCTTCAGATCAGCACGGTGCACTGGCCTCAGAGCTGGCCGCGGCGGCCATTGGAGGGTGAACCAACGGCAAAGGAAGACCTTTCTCTCTGTCTCTCTCTCTCTCACTGTCCACTCTGCCTGTCAAAAAATAAAAAATTTTAAAAATTAAAAAAAAAAAAGAAAGCAATGCTTTTTACTGGGTGGAACCAATATCCAGGAGGTCCTATTCCTCCCATTTTCCACTACATTTTTACTAAATGGAAGAACTGGTTGTAGGATTTACCACTTAAGGTCATCAAAGCCATACTAAATTTAACTTACTAAACCAGTGAATTCTAGTTTTTACTGTGTATCAGAAATCAGATATCAAGGTTTTTAAAATACAATGTCTGAAATCCATGTTAAGTCTACTAAATCAAAATTGCTGAAAATAAAGCACAATTATTTGTAATTGGAAAAAGCACTATAATTGATATAAGGACAATCTACATATCTTATTTTGTGATAAGGTCTCATGATAGGCCTCTACTCAAAAATAACAAAAGATAATTAGAAACACAATAGACAAGAATGCTGCTTCCAACTATGATCAGGCAGTTGGCATTAGACTTGCCTTCCCAACATAACCAACTAGAAAACTGAGAAGTACATATGAAAAACTATTTTCAAAAGTTAAGCTATGGCCAGCGCCGCAGCTCAATAGGCTAATCCTCTGCCTGTGGTGCCAGCACCCCAGGTTCTAGTCCCAGTTGGGGTGCCAGATTCTGTCCCGGTTGCCCCTCTTCCAGTCCAGCTCTCTGCTGTGGCCTGGGAGTGCAGTGGAGGATGGCCCAAGTGCTTGGGCCCTGTACCCCATGGGAGACCAGGAGAAGCACCTGGCTCCTGGCTTTGGATCAGCGCAGTGCACTGGCCGCAGCACACTGGCCACAGCGGCCATTTGGGGGTGAACCAACGGAAAAGGAAGACCTTTCTCTCTGTCTCTCTCTCTCTCTCACTGTCCACTCTGCCTGTCCAAAATAAATAAATAAATAAATAAATAAAAAAGTTAAGCTATGAGTAGGGTAGGCTGCTTGTGGTGCGTTCAGGGGACAGAAGCTATAGTTTAGAGAGGCAATATAGTTAAAATTTGCAGAGTAGAGTGTCAAAGAAATCTGAGTAGGATCCCTTTTGAGTCTAATGTTATGGAAAAGGCTACTATAGTTTCACCCTAACAAAGCTCAAGAACAAACATCAAAAAGGTAGGGTTGATCCGCAAGTAACTTGACTGTCAAAATAAACTTTCGCACACTTTAACGGAAGACAACAAAATCCAGACACTGGGTAATATAATATTCATGAAATCCAGCAACCTGCAAAATATTACAAAAATACTATGTATGACTGGGGAGGACTGATAAATAGAAACAAACTTAGAAGTTATGAGATAGTTAGCAAACTAGAAACGAGAGTTAGCAAACTGACATTAAAATAGCTATTATAAATATATTCGAAGGAAAACATAAGTGTGAACATAAGAGGACAGAGGTGGAAGATATAATAAAAGAGCCAAATGGAACTTCTATAAGTGAAAAATGCAACATCTGAAATAAAAAATTTGCTTAATGGGCTTAATAGCAGATTAGACAATGCATAAGAAAAGATCAGTGAATTAGAAGACATAACAACAGAAACTATCCAAACATAACAAAAATATTAGAAGAAAAATAAAGAGAGCTCAAGTGGCCTGTGGGAAAATTTCTAGCAGTATAAAATATACGTTATTAAGGGCACAAAAGAAGAATAAGGGGGAAATATTTAATATTTGAAGAAACAATGTTCAGAATTTTAATTTTTTATGAAAACTATCAACCACAGAAGCTCAATGAATCCTGTGAGAGATAAAAAAAAAGACAAAAACAAAGAAAATCACACCAAAACTTACATAACCAAATTAATAGAAACCAATGATAACAAGGAAAACTTAAAAGCAGTCCTGTGGTGGGGGGGGGATAAAGGGAGAGGGGTGGCAGAGGCACATTACTTATAGAGGAACAACATGAAAATGATCACTGCCTTGTTGTCAGAGATAATACAAGCCAGAAGACAATGGAACAACATCTTTAATTGGCTGGAAGGAGGGAAAAAAAAAAAACCTGTCAACCTGGAATTTATTGCCAACTGAACTCCAAATAAGAATATTAAAGTACATCCTTCAGGCTACAGATAATGATACCAGATAAAAGCTCAGAGCCACACATTAAGGGTACTGAACATGGTAAATATGGAGTCTAACTGCCAAAGAGTTTATTCCTCTCATTAATGTGCTGTTAAAATGATTATTTAAAACAAATGTAATAATAACAACACACTATGAGGTTAAGTGTATGTGTGTGTAAAATGTTTCATGACAAGAACAAAAAGGATGTAGAAACAAATGAAAACATATATATCTTACATTACATATAGACTGGTTTTTTTATTTGAAGGTAGATTGTTAAGTTAAAGGTGAATATTGTAAACCGTAGAACAATTTTGTAAAAGAAGTAAAGCTAACAATCCAATATGGACATAAAGTAAGATACCAAAAAAAATTAATCCAAAAGAAAACAAGTATCAAAAGAAAAGGAACAAAGAATATATGAGAAAAATATGAAAATTTCTAGCAGTATAAAATACATGTTATTAAAGGCAAAAATGACAAACAAAGGGAAAGCATCTCAAATATTTGAAAATAAGTACAAGATGATAGACTGAAGCCCAACCATATCAGTAATGACTTTAAATGTACTCTTAAATGATCTAAATAATTATAATACATGTAAATGGTCTAAAAGTCAAATAAGAATTGTTTTTCGAAAGTATGAGTCAACTTTATGCTGTTTATAAGAACTACATTTGAAATAAAAAGTTAAGTTAAAAAGATAAGTTAAAAGTTAACAGAAAAATTAAAATACGCAAATACTAACCACAAAAAATAGGAGTTTCCATATAAATATTAGACAAGAAGATTCTAGGACAAAGATAACTATCAGAAAAAGAGGAGGATATTCCATAAAGGAGAAACGGTCAATTCACCAAGAAAGCATAACAATTACAAATGTGTGTGCTTCTATTAGACTGACTGAAATAAAGGAAAATAAGCATATGATCAATTGTAAACTTCAGCAATCCTCTCTTGGTAACTGATAAAACAAGAAGACAGAACAACCCTCTCAAACAAATTTACCTAGTTGACAATGATAGAACCCTCCATTCAACTACTGTATAATGCACATTATTTTCTTTTTTAAAAAATATTTTATTTATTTATTTGAGAGGCAGAGTTAGACAGTGAGAGAGAGAAACAGAGAGAAAGGTCTTCCTTCCGTTGGTTCACTCCCCAGATGGTCACCACAGCCGGAACTATACCGATCCGAAGCCAGGAGATAGGTGCTTCCTCCTGGCCTCCCATGGGGGCGCAGGGCCCAAGCACCTGGGCCATCCTCCACCGCCTTCCTGGGCCACAGCAGAGAGCTGGACTGGAAGAGGAGCAGCTGGGACTAGAACCCAGTGCCCATATGGGATGCCAGCGCCTCAGGCAGAGGATTAGCCAAGTGAGCCACGGCGCTGGCCCCAATGCACATTATTTTCAAATGCACCTATTAAATTTACTAAGATAGAAAACATTCTAGTCCAAAAAAATAAGTTTCAAGAAAATTAGATGGAGTTACATGAAACAGTATATTCTCTGATGAAAATAGAATTAAACTAAAAATCAGATTGGTGCAGCTCTGGCTGTTGTGGCCAACTGGGGAGTGAACCAGTGGATGGAAGACCTCTCTCTCTCTCTCTCTCTCTCTCTCTCTCTTTCTCTCTCTCTCTCTCTCTGCTTCTGCTTCTCTCTGTGTGTAACTCTGACTTTCAAATAAATAAATAAATAAATCTTTAAAAAAAAGAGAAAATAATGAAGACAGAAGTAGAAATTAATGAAATTGAAAACAGAAAAATCAATACAATAAAAAAACAAGTTTTTTGGAAACATCAATAAAAATGATAAGACTTCTAACCAGGCTGATTAAGTAGAAAATAGAGAATATGCAAATTACAAATGTCAGGAATGAAAGGTAGGATATTTACACAGACACTACAGACATGCCAATAAATTTGACAACTTGTAGAAAACATACACATTCCTCTAAAAAACAGAGATTACAAAGTTTGACTCAATAAAAACTCTAAAACTTAAGTGACTTCATGACTGTTAAAGAAATTAAATTCATAATATCTAACCTTTCCACAAAGAAAACCCAAAGTCATGGGGTGGGTGTTTGCCCAGCAGTTAAGCCACTGATTGGGATGCCTTCATCCCGTGTTGGAGGGCCTCAGTTCCAAGGAACACTGGGAAACATCAGATGATGCCTCAAGTAGTTCAGCTTCTACCATCATATGAGAGACCTGGAGAACTGGCTTTGGTTTGAATTGGCCTGAGCTGTTGTGGGTATTTGGAGAATGAACCAGTGAATGACAGTGCACTCTATCTTGCTCTAGCTCACTCTTTCGCTCTTGCTCGCTCTTTCTCTTACTCTCATTCTCTCACACAAACTAGAAAAATGTTCTAAGAAAGAAAGCCCCAAGTCCAGATAGCTTTACCATTAAATTGTGTTAAACACTTAAGAAATAAATCCTATATAAACTGTTTCAGAAAACAGAAGAGGAAGAAACAGTTTCCAACTCATTTCATGAGGTCAGCATTCTGTGTAAACAAAACCAGGTGAAGACACTGCAATCAAAACAAAACCTAGATCAATATGCTTCATATATTCAGGAGCAAGAAATCTTAACAATATCTTAGAAAAGTAAATCTTCCCATATAATACAGTATGACAACATAGAGTTTATGCCAGGAATGCAAGGTTGGCTAAACATACATCATCTTTATAGGAGAAAGTGCATTTCCCCAAAGTTAACAGTCATTCATGATTAAAATTCTCAGCAAACTAAGAATTCACAGGACCTTCCTCAATCTGACCCATAAAGAGCATTTATGAAAAACTTATAGCTAATATAATATTTAATGGTGAAACACTGAATATTTTATCCCACAAACTGGGAAAAGCCTTTTCCTTTTGCACTTCTACTCAACACTGAACTGGAGATAGGAGGCAGTGCAACGGAAAAAGAAGGTGGGAAAGGGAGGAGAGATGAAGAGAGGAGGAGGGAGAAGGAAGAGAGAGAGGGGAGCAGACAAATTAGAAAGCAGGAAAAAATGCTTCAATAATCTGTATGTGCAGAGAGCATAATCATGTATACAGGAATATTCAAAAACTTGCATAAAACTAATAAATGGATACATGAAGCTTGCAAGATATAAAGTCAACATACAATTAACTAAAGTCAACATACAATTAATATTTCTATATTATAAGGCATCAATAAAAATAGAGTAGTTATTTTTAAAATAGAATATAAAATATTTAGGAATGCCTTTAACAAAGTATCTACGAGATGTGTACACTGACAACTAGCAAACATTGCAAAGAGAAATTAAAGAAGACCTAAACAAATAGATAGATACATCATGCTGATGGATCACAAATCCTAATATTGTTAAGATGTCAGTTCTTCTCAAATTAAACTATATATTCCATGCAATTCCATTCCAAGTCCAACTCATTTGTCTAGCTTCCTAATGGGAAAGCTTATATTACTGAATTTTAGATCTTCCTTCTTTCTAATCTTCAGTTTTACAAATTTCCACTATGCACTGATTTCACTATGTATCACAACTTTTGAATATAGGAATATAGTTATATATTGGGATTAAAATCAAAACTGAAATATAGCTGGCTTAACAAATTGTAAAACTAAGCCTTGACAGAAGGTGATCCATAAGTAACTTCATCCCAACTAATAAAAGTTATAAAATTCAATACTTTTTAGAGAAAATAAAATAGTGCAGAGTTTCTACAATTTATTATGTACACTGCCAATAAACCAATAAAAATAAAATGCGACTCATAGGCTAATTAAGGAGCCAACAGAAGCAGACATACAGATGATTAAAATTCATTTGGAATTAGGAATTAACATTCAAAAATAAATACATTGAATGTGTTAAAGAATACAGAGAAATAATGAAGGCAAATGAAAACTCTACTAAAGAACTATAAGAAAATTTTACAGTAGAATTATGAAAATAACTCACTGGATGGACTTTTTTAAAATATTGGACATCACAGGAAAATGGGGACAAGTGAACTTAAAAAAATTACTACAAATCCAAACTACAGCATAGATAAATAATTTTAAATGAAGTATCTGAGACCTCACGAGAATATCAAAATTTTTGAGAAGAAAAAGAAGGAGATAAAATAAATATATGGAAAGGGTTACAACCAGAGTTTTCCAAAACTGATGAAAATATGAGAACACAGATTCAGGAAGCTCAGTAAACCCAAAGCAGAATAAGCACAGTGACCACTACTCTTGAGCAGATCACACAGCAACTGCTAGTATGAAAAATAAGGAGAAAACTTTTAAAGGGTGGAGAGAAAAGTATCACCCTACATTCAGAGACACAGTAATAACAATCATGGGGCCAAGGCTGTGGTATAGTAGGTAAAGCTGCCACCTACAATGCCAGCATCTCATTTGGGAACCAGTTCCAGTCCTGGCTGCTCTACTTCTGATCCAAGTCCCTGCTAATGGCCTGGGAAAAGCAGCAGAAGTGGGAGGCCTGGATAAAGCTCGTGGGGCCTGGCTTAGCCCTGGCGGTTGTCACGATGTGGGGAATGAATTAGCAGATGGAAGACCTCACTCTCTCTCTCCTCCTCTCTCTAATACTGACTTTCAAATAAATACATAAAAAATTAGAATGACATATAATTTCTAATCAGATACAATGGAATAACATCTCTAATGTGTTAAATGAGAAAAGCAATTAGTCACAATAGAATTACAAAAGAAATCAAAACAAAAAGATAATTAGTAATCAAATATTTGGAAACCAAACAACACTCTCCAAAATAACATAGGCAAAAGAAGATACAGCAATGAAAATTCTTAAATATTTTAAAATTAATACCAGTAAAAGCAAGGCATATCAAAATTTGTGGTATGCAGCTAATGTAGATCTTAGAGATAAATTAGTAATCTTAAACAGATAAATATTAAATGTTTAATGTTGAAAATCAATAATTTAAACTTTCACCCAAGTAACTAAGAGAAATAAGATAAAATTAAACTCAAAGTAAAAGGCAGAAAATAGCAAAGACAAAGGCAAAAAGCAATAAAATATATAAAGAGCATAATTTAATCATTTGTCTTTTTTTATTTTTAGTTTATCACAACAGTTAATACTTTCTCAGTATAAAAGCTCCAAGACAATTGGAAATAAAATGAAACTTTCTGAAAATCACATAAAGGAGAATCAAAAACTTCTACAGCAAACATTACACTTCGTGGTGAAGTATTCCCTGAAGGCAGGGATAGGCAATGATGACCCTTCATCGCAAAACACTCGACAGCCCTGTTCTGAAGGGGCTGGACTGCGAAACGAAAAAAGAAAACAGTAAAGAAAGAGCGGAGATGGAGCACAGATGACACTATTGCCCATGCAGAAAACAAAACTAATCAACAATAGTAGACTGAATCACTGGATTTAGCAAATCATGGAATAAAAGATCAAGATGTCAGTTGGATTTCTTTATGCTACCTGTAAACAATTAGAAAATGGAATTTAAAATAATACCACTTACAAAAACATGAAAAAAATCCATCACTTACAAACTAATTGAGAGAAACGAAAGAATTCTGCATTGAAAAGTAAAGAGCATTGCTGGGACAAAGTTTAAAAGGCAGAAATCACAGAGAGATATACCAAATTCATAAATTGAAAAATGGAGTATTATTAACATGTTTATTCTTTAAAATAGGAACTAAGATTTAACACAATACAGATAAAAATCCCAGCAGGATTGTTTTCAGCAAAAATTGAAAATTGATGCTAAAATTTATATGGAAATGCAAAGAACCTAAAATAGCCCAGATTATCAAAGAAAAAGGCCAAAGTTAAGATATTTTAACTGCCTGAGTTCAAAACAATAAAAAGAAAGTATCTAATACAATTTTGTTGTCACACAGATTTACAGATCGATGAAACAGAAGACAGGCCAGAAATATACCCACACAAATAAATGATCCAAGGACCAGAACAACACAAAGAGGGAAATGTAACCATTTCAACACAGGGCACTGCAACAATACACAGGAAATTAATGTACAACACCAACCATATAGAAAAACTAAGCTTATTAAGATAGATCATGGACCTAAATGAGCAAGACAAAACTGTAAATGTTCTAGAGGGATAAATTCTTCACAACCTTGGAGAAGGCAAATATTTCTTAGATGGGAAATGAATGTCACTAACCATAAAAGAAATGATAAATTTGCATTAAAATTTAAAAATTTATGCCATCAAAAGTCTCTGTTAAGAAAGTAAAACAGCAAGGCTCAATAGCAAGAAAATATTTGTAATACATAAATCTAATGGATAACATTCCAGACTACATGAAGAATGACTACTTATCAACAATAGAAAAAAACAAACATCCCAACTAATAATGAGCAAAAGAATTTAGTGGGTACTTTATAAAATCTGAATGACAAAGATGTATACAAAAATGTGCTCAGTATCAGCCACCAGGGAAATTATAAATTAAAACCACAATGAGACACACACCCACTGGAATGACTAAAATTAAAAACAATGACAACGGCAAGTACTAGTGAGAATGCAAGGCAAATGAGTTCTCACCCAATGTTGAACGAAATGCAAAATGGCTCAAACAATATATAAAGAGGAATGCAGATATTTCTTATATAAACTCCATGGTTCACTAATTCCTCTCCTACTATACACTCAAGAGAAATAAATGTATATGTCTACAAAAGACTTGTATAAGATGTTTAGAACAGCTCTATGTATACTGATGACAAACTGGAAGCTCAAATATATATATATATGTATATGTATGTATATATATATATATGTCAATAGGAGGACATTAACTGTGACATACTCATGCAATAGAACACTTAACAATAAGAGGCAACATCACATAAAAAAATTTCAGTAAAATTATATTGACTGAATGAAATCAGACATAGGGGCTGGCACTGTGGCACAGCAGGTAGAGCTGCTGCCTGCCATGCCAGCATCCCCTACGGGGGCCAGTTCGAGTCCCAGTTGCGTCACTTCCAATTCAGCTCTCTGCTATGGCCTGGGAAAGCAAGAGAAAATAGCCCAGGTCCTTGGGCCCCTGTACCAACGTGGGAGACCTGGATGAAGCTCCTGGCTCCTGGCTTTGGATAGGCCCAGTTCCAGCCATTGTGGCCAACTGGGGAGTGAACCAATGGATGGAAGACCTCTCTCTCTCTCTGCACTTCTTCTTCTCTCTGTGTGTAACTCTGACTTTCAAATAAATAAATAAACCTTTAAAAAAAAGAAAGCAGACACAAAATGCATTATATTCTATCTATGCTTATATAAATAACTAAATTAAATAAATATATGAGTTATATGAAATCAGGTCATGATTAAATCCAGGTAAAAGCAGAGGAGCTGATCAGAAGAGGAGACCTCTGGGTTTTCTTGGTTGCTGAAAACATTCTATCATCCTATCTGGGTGGTGAATACATAAGCATTAACTATTCCACTTCAAAATTTATCCAGCCATATACTTGATACATGTGCTTCTTACTATAGACAATATATATCTTAATACAGTCCTATTATCACTAACAAAAGAGATATAACACCAGATACTTTTCCAATCTGATAAAAGGTATCAGGTCATAGATCAGGAAGGCCCCCAACAACATCCCTCAAAAGACAGAAATAACATCAAAAGTAGATCACAGAAAAGCTGCCAGAAATAAAAAGGGATATGTCTAAATAAAAATTTTAAAAAGGTAATTAACCTTCAAAAGATCAACAACTGACAGCTGAATTCTCAATAGAAACAAAAAAATGAAAAGATCAAGAAATACCTTCAAAGTACAGAAATAAAATGACTGCAAATCTAGGATTGTGTACACTGAGAAAATATCCTTAAGAAAGACAGCAGGGGGCACTGTTGTGGTGTAGCGGATAAAACCATATGGGCACCAGTTCAAGTCCTGACTGTTCCACTTCTGATCCAGCTCCCTGCTAATGCGTCTGGGAAAGCAGCGGAGGATGGCCCAAGTGCTCAGCCCCTTGACACCCATGCGGGAGATCGGAAAAAGCTCCTGGCTCCAGGCTTTGGACTGGCCTGGCTCTGGCCATTGCAGCTGTTTGGGGAACAAACTAGCAGATGGAAGATCTCCCTCTCTGTCTAACTCTGCCTTTTAAATAATAAAGCAGATCTTAGAAAGAAAGAAAGAGAGAGAGAAAGAAAGAACGGCAATGCAAAAACATTTCAGACCAATCTTGAGAACATTTATCTGCAGTAGAATGACAACAAAGGAAATATAAGAGGATATTTTTAAACAAAAAAATTCAATCTTACACAGGAATGTAGAGACAAAAAAGGAATAAGAGCAAAAAATAAAAAATCTGATGAATACTAATCTCTAGAAAAAAATTGTTTTGCAGAATTGCAAATATATGTATATATTATAAATGTGTGTATATATACACACACACACACACACACACATATATATATATATATATATATATATATATATATAAACATAGCATAGGAATCAGGAAATAACAAAAGGAGTTAAAATCTGTCATTTTACAGGAAAAGGGAAAAATACTATTTTCTCCTGGACATGATAAGTCAAGGGTGCTTGCCATAACTGTAAGGTCATGATTTAAAGGACAATAAAAGACTGAATAACACACTAAGACAAAGATAGGGTGATATGATGTTTAAATATGTTTAATTAGTGCCAAAGAGGCAAAAGGGGGAGAAAAAAAGAAGAAAAAGCAAGAGACACAGAAAATAGAAAAAGTGTGGATTAAAACCAAATATATGGGGTGGGAGTTTAGCATAACAATTAAGATGCCTGCTAAGATGCCTGAATCCCATATAAAAGTACCTGAGTTCAATGCACAATACTAGCTCTTGCCTCCACTTTTCTGCTATTGTAGACTCTGGGAGGCAGTAGCAATGGCTCCAGTAATTGAGTTCCTTCCACCTACATGAAAGAACTGGATTGAGTTTGGGGCTGTCAGCCCAGATCCAACTGTTGTAAGTATTTGGAGAGCAAACCAGCATATTGAAGTACTCTCTCTCTCTCTCTCTCTCTCATTCTCTCAAATAAACGTTTTAAATATTTAAATCCAAATATATATTGTATATGTGTGGACTAAAAGTTCTAAATCAAAAGGCAAAATTATGAAAATTTAGCTTAAAAAAGAAACTAAATTTATATGCTTCTTATAAGACAAACATGAAATATAGTAACACAGAAAAGTTAAAAATAAAAGGATGGAAAATCTTATGCAAACATCCATAAAAACTAATGTAGTTATATTAATTCAAGACAAAGTAGATTTTTTTTTTTGACAGGCAGAGTGGACAGTGAGAGAGAGAGAGACAGAGAGAAAGGTCTTCCTTTGCCATTGGTTCATCCTCCAACGGCCGCCGCGCTGATCCGATGGCAGGAGCCAGGTGCTTCTCCTGGTCTTCCATGGGGTGCAGGGCCAAAGCACTTGGGCCATCCTCCACTGCACTCCCGCGCCACAGCAGAGAGCTGGCCTGGAAGAGGGGCAACCAGGACAGAATGCGGCGCCCCGACCAGGACTAGAACCCAGTGTGCTGGCGCCGCAAGGCAGAGGATTAGCCTGTTGAGCTACGGCGCCGGCTGACAAAGTAGAATTTTTTTAAAAAGATGTATTTATTTATTTGAAAGGCAAAGTTACAGAGACATAGAGGCAGAGAGAGAGAGGGAGGGGTCCTCCATCTGCCAGTTCACTCCCCAGATGGCCACAACGGCCAGAACTGTGCCAATGCAAAGCCAGGAGCCAGGAGCCTCCTCTAGGTCTCCCACACAGGTGCAGAGGCGCAAGGAGTTGGGTCATCTTCTACTGCTTTCCCAAGCTATAGCAGAGAGCTATGGAAGTAGAGCAGCCGGGACTTGAACCAGCACCTGTATGGGATGCTGGCACTGCTGCAGGCAGCAGTTTTACCTGATATGCCACAGCACCGTCCCTAAGACAAAGTAGATTTTAAGAAATAAAGGCAAAACAAAGCATTATGAGACAAAAACATGCATTTAATAATAGCCAAAGTTTCAATTAACCAGGAAGACTGTATTTTAAATGTGCATACACCTAACAATGCACCCTCACATATGTGCAGTTAATATTGACAACTAAAAAGAGTAATAGACAAATCCACAATCATAGCCAGAGATTTTAACACTCATATCCTTGCTACTGATAGAACACACAAAACTGCAATTGCAATGATTTATACTACATAATAAACAAATGTGATTGACATATACAGAACACTGTAAAAAGAACTGCCAATACAAGTTATTTTTAGTATGCAAAAAAATTTACAAGTGTTCATATGTTCACCCTAAACAAACTGTAAAAATATCAATGGAATAAAATAAAGAATTTCATCTGGTCACAGAAGAATCAAGCTTTCAATCATTTTTCTAAATGGCCCATGAGTCAAAAAAGAAATTATGAAGGAACTTAGGAATAAGAATTACACAGGAAGTTTTAGCCAGTACGGGAAGTTGAGAAGATACAAAAGGCTTACAGGTTAAAAGACTGAAGAAGAGGCATTGAATTTTTATTATCTCACAATAAAACAGTTGTGCATATTTTTTAAAATTTCAATAGTTATCACAACAAATTATCAGAATTTAAAAAGCGACTTAACAAGGTTGCTAGATACAAGATCATTATACTAAAGTTAAATGCATGTCTACATACAAGCAAGAAAGAGTTATAAAAAGGTATTATATGACATGTACATAGAAAACTATAAAACAGCATCAAGGGAAACTAAAGAAAGAGTAAACGAATGAGGAGCTATACCATGTTCATGGATTGGAAGATTCAAAATCATAAAAATAATACTTTCCCAGACTGATCATGATGATCTCAACATAGATTCAAGGCAGTCTCAACCAAAATCATAGCAGGTTGAGTTTTTGTGTACATCTAACTTCACAAATCTCAGTAACAAAGAGCTAGGAATAGGCAAGACACTCTTAAAAAGGAAAAAGAAAAGAAACAGGAAAGGAGAAAGAACAAAGAGGAAAAGAGTAAGGAAAAGAACAATGAAAGGTAGAAGGTCATGCACTGCTAGGTATCAAATTTTATTATTTACCTACAGTAATTAAGACAGTGTGATATTGGTAGAAGGAAAAATACACCAGTTGAACTAAATACAAAAGCCAGAAACAGAACTATCCTTGATTTGACTTTTGACTTACAACAAAAACAATGGTATTAGAGCGCATTAAAGAAAGTACAATATTTACTGTAAATGATGTTGAGCCAACTGGCTACCCATAAAGAAAAAACTGAATGTCACCTCATTCCACAGAAGAAAATTAATTCCAGAAAAATCCAAAAAGTTAAATTAAAACTTATAAAAGACAAAAAATATCATCACACTTCTGAGGTAAGAAAAGATTTTCTTAGATAAGATTATTAAAACAAGGACTAAATATAAAAGGAAAAGATTGTTAATTTGATCATAGTAAGAACTTCAGTTTATTGAAACACATCCTTAAGAGAGTAAAAATAAGAAAAGATATTTGCAACACATACAACTGAAACACATTACGTAAAGGAAATATCCAAATGCCAATAAACATGAAAAACTGTTACACTTCATTAATAATCAGAGAAAGGCAAATTATAAACACAATAAACTTCTACATACCCTAGAAAATAGCTAAAAGTTTTTAAACTAACAAAACAAAGTATTGCCAAAAATATGGAACATAAAACAAAAGAACTCATATACTGTCAACTGATATAGTAATTAGTAAATTGTCAAAAGCTGTTTGTAGTTTTTTATTAAAATTGGATATATGCACACCCTCCCCTCCAGCAATTCCACCTTAGGCATATACCTAACAGAAATATATGTATGTTTGCAGCAAAAATATAGAGAAGGATGTTCATGGTAGCATTACTCATAATAGCCAAAAAGTAGGAGCAACTCAAATATCCATTAATAGAATAATGCATAGATAAACTATGGTACATTCATCTGACAGACCACACACAGCTATAAAAATTAATGAAGTACAGTTATCTTCAATAACATGGTCAACACACACACACACACACAAATAAATAATGGATGATTCCATTTCTATAAAATTCAAAAACTTTCAAAACTAATCCTGATGTTGAAAAGTGAGAGCAAAAGGGCTCTCACTGGCTCACAGATAGTAGAATACTAAAATATCAGGTCCTCCTTCTGGAATACCCTCAGGTAAAAATAATGCATTGCTCCACTTTAAATCCAGCTACCTTAACGCCATTCCAGGGGAAAGTGGTCCCCTCCACTCCTGTACTGAGACTATAGACTTGATCTGTGCCAGCAGAAGGGACCCAAAAGACAGCCCCCTGACTAACGCAGGTGAAGTTTGGTTCACAGATGGAAGCAGCTTTGTCAGGCATGGAACCTGTTTCTCAGATATGCAATAGTCATGGCACATGACTGAAGCTTGTGCCCTGCCCCCAGGAACTTCTGCTCAGCTAGCAGAACTGATCACCTTAACCAGAACTCTAGAACTAGGTAAGGACAAGGGAAAATAACTCCCAGGGGTCTCAACCTCCACCTTTAATTAAACCTATGCAGCAAAAAGGAACTTACCCCAGGGAAGCCTGGCAAATAGATTTTACACAGATGCTACTCTGTCAAGGCTCTAGGTACCTGCTTGTACTTACAGACACCTTTACTGGATGGGTAGAAGCCTTCCCAACCAGAACTGAAAGAGCTCAGGAAGTGGCCAAAATTCTCCTGAAGGAAGTTATTCCACACTTTGGTCTCCCAAAATCTTTACAAAGTGACAATGGGCCTTCCTTCATTTCCCAGATTACACAAGGGATTTGTAAGGCCCTAGGAATAACCCGGCCCCTTCACTCTGCATGGAGACCTCAGTCTTCCGGTAAGGTAGAAAGAGCCAATCAGGCTCTATGGAAAACATCACAAGTATAGAAATGTACGCTTGGTAAGAAAGGTTAAGAAAGAAAGAGTGTTCTTGGTAAGAAAGGTTAAGAAGGAAAAGAGTTCTTTAGAATAAAGAAAGGACATGGCTTGTAAGAATGACTTCATCCTGATGGCTAGTTTACTCTAGACTGGAATGGAAATGATGGAATGTTTCAAGTAAGTTGAAGAGGCAGTGTGGAAGTCACAAAAGGTTATGAAAGAAAGAAATATTGGATATGCTAACTGCTGCTCTGAGAGGTACCTGTGCCATGCTCCAGGAAGAATGCTGTTTCTGGGTCAATCAGACTGGACAGGTACAGACCCAAATTCGTACCTTCCTGGACAAAGCCAAGCAGCTTCAGGACCAGGCCAAGCAGGGCTGGGACTTCTGGCCTGACATCTGGTCATGGAAATCCTAGATATTTCCTCTCCTTGGCCCTAGAACTTCTGTAATCTTGCTGCTTCTCTTTGGACCATGTGTGTTTTTTGTTTTGTTTTGTTTTTTGACAGACAGAGTGGACAGTGAGAGAGAGAGACAGAGAGAAAGGTCTTCCTTTACCATTGGTTCACCCTCCAATGGCCGCTGCGGCCGGCATGCTGCAGCTGACGGACCGCACGGATCCGAAGCCAGGAGCCAGGTGCTTCCTCCTGGTCTCCCATGTGGGTGCAGGGCCCAAGGACTTGGGCCATCCTCCACTGCACTCCTGGGCCACAGCAGAGAGCTGGCCTGGAAGAGGGGCAACCAGGACAGAATCCAGCGCCCTGACCGGGACTAGAACCTGGTGTGCTGGCGCTGCAAGCAAAGGATTAGCCTACTGAGCCATGGTGCTGGCCTTGGACTGTGTGTTTTTAATGCCCTTATTCATTCTGTCTCTAACAGAATAAAAGCTGTCGAACACCAAATGGTCATCAGACAAGGCTTCCAGCCCATTCCATTGGACGACCTGAGCAGCCCTCTGGACCCAGCAGGACAGTCTTTCCAAGGCCACTGTCGCACACCATAGGACAGGCTGAAAGAGGAAATACCCATATCCATCTCGACACCCATATGTCAGCTTTGAAGTAGCTTCAGAAGACAGAACTCCATCCACTTATCCCAAAAAGAATTATGGGTATTTCTCCCTTGAGGGGTGAATGTTAGGTAGGAAGTCAGAAATGAGCTTATGTGTGACAAAGACATAAGGAATTGACATTTAGGTCCAGCACCTGCATCTCAAAGTCATCCTGATAACCTTCCAGGTGCAGCCCAGTATCTGCACTTCAAATGTCCTGCCCCTTCTACTCGATAACCATCCTTCCCCTAAGGTGGGGCAACACCAGCCAGGCTTCCCCTGTCTGATAACTCGGGGGTGGGGGTACTCAGAAAGGAATTTTATGTATTTGCATTCAAAAAGTCCTTTGGGCCGGCGCCGTGGCTCAACAGGCTAATCCTCCGCCTTGCGGCGCCGGCACACCGGGTTCTAGTCCCGGTCGGGGCGCCGGATTCTGTCGCGGTTGCCCCACTTCCAGGCCAGCCCTCTGCTGTGGCCCGGAGTGCAGTGGAGGATGGCCCAAGTGCTTGGGCCCTGCACCCCATGGGAGACCAGGATAAGCACCTGGCTCCTGGCTCCTGCCATCGGAAGAGCGCGGTGCGCCGGCCGCAGCGCGCCGACCGCGGCGGCCATTGGAGGGTGAACCAACGGCAAAGGAAGACCTTTCTCTCTGTCTCTCTCTCTCTCTCAATGTCCACTCTGCCTGTCAAAAAAAAAAAAAAAAAAGTCCTTTGTTCCAGGAGGAGAAGAGGCTGGCCAGAAGGCAAGACCAATCCCCTTACCCACCCCCCACACACACACACACCGGCCTCAACCGGACTGTGTGCTCAGCCCTCTGCCTCTCTGCTGAGTTGCCCGCCTGGCCTGCCCAGCTGTATTCTCTGCACTCAACCATGTAACCTCACTCTCTCCCAGTCTGAGTGACTGTGCATTCTCTCTCAGGGTCAGTCTGGAGAGGTGCCCATCCATTCTTATGGATGTCCCTTCCCTTATAAACCTTGCTATTTTGCTTTCCACTAAAAAAAAAAAGAATGCACTCAAAAGTTTAAAGCATTTTAATGATGTAAAGTCAAAATAATAAAAAGTATACTATGAACTCAATTCTTGGGAGGTTATGACGGGTAGACCTTCTTGTGCTTTATTTTATACAAATCAAGAATTCAGTTGTGCCAGTGGGGGGTTAGATATTTAGTAGCCTAGATGGAAGCTTAACCTGGTACTGCTATTTTTGGTTATTCTCTATCTACCCTTGCAACAATTTTTGGCTTAGAAATGAGTATCTGTGCCACCTACTTTGTCCCATAGTTTATACAGAAACTACACAACTAGAAGTGTTCTTTGCTAACAAAAGCTACGTTATTTACTGGATAAGACATTGTAACAAGAAAATTGCTAAATAAGTTCTTTTAGCAACACAGAGGCAAAGTCACATAGGACAACTTAATGGTTATTTTCATTGCCAAGAAATGTAAGTTATAGTTTTTCATTTTAACAGGAGAAAAATAATTTTAATTACATATATACTCATTAGACTCCCACAAAAATAGGAGACTCCAGTTTTTATCATATTTCAGACCAATACTTAATGGCAAAAGTAATTGAGGTAGTTGTTGATATTATATTAATAAGCCAAAAAGAGGCAAACAGTGTAGATCACCTAAGCCTCATTATTCAATCTTTGTATGAGCAGTACTTTTCCTATGGTAAGTATGTCTAAAAAGAAAAACACAACACATTTTTAATTATGGGGAATTACTAAAAATTATTACACATATGTGTTAATATATGTATTCATAATGTATTCATATATGTATTCATATATTACATATATGTGTTCATAATGTGATTCTTTAAACATCTCTGCATTTGTAATTTGTTATAATAAAAGGATGGAGAAGAAATTTGTGTAACCACATCTAATGTGTAATCCAAAAACTACATAGAAATATACCAAAGTATTAAAAATCATCCTACCTAGGTGACAACATATTTTCCTTTTTACATATTGCTATAAATTTCTATAGAAAAATTTCCCTTTTATAAAAAAACAAAATTTACTTTTTAAAGAGGAAGTAAGACTGGGACAACATATAAAATTTTGCTAGTCCCTAGGAAAGAATTTCATCTTCGAGCTTTCAAGCCCATAAAATCCTACCTCCATGCCATCTTTATTATTAAGAACATGCAGAGCTGTAGTACCACCTAAATGTTGACAATGCCCTTTGGTATGTTTCTTGTTGCAACTGACATTTCAGAAAAAGTGTGATGCTCTAGCAAAAGTAGAAAGAACTGAATCAACATAGTGATGTCATAGTGTCAAGGCTAGAAAAATTTGGGGTTCAAATTCAAGCTGTATCCCTCATTATCTGTGTAAATTTAGGCATGTCACTTAAGCTCTGTTCCCATTCATCATCTGTGGAACTGCAATAAGAAAACCTACCCAAATGTTTGTGAGGATTAATGGAGAAAATGCCTATAATACCTAATATGGTGTTTGGTCCATATACTGCGCTCCATTACGAGAAGGTAAAAAAAATTAGATGTAACAAGAAACAGCCAGAACAGTACCTGGCAAGCAGCCACTGCTGGACAAATAACAATATATAGACTAGAATGATTCATTTTTCCATGACATTTGTTTCCTGCATATATTGCCATGATCTACTAGAAAGGGAATTCCAAGAAAAGCTACGTCCCCGGTGCCCAGCGTGATGGCTGGTGGGTAGCAGGGACATCCCTGCTGAACGGAGGGAAATATGATGCATGATTGCAAGGATGGGCTAAGGAATAAATACCCTTAACACACCTTGGTCAGACGGCCCAGGGGAAGGAGAGAGAACCTCTCTGTCCGTATAGGCTGAGCTGTGTGAGTGCAGACAGACTTGGCTGGGCTTTCCTGGAGGCCGTGGCCACTGGAGTGAGTAGAAGTGTCTGCCAGTGCACTGAGCTTCTGGATTTCAAAGCTTATCACGTGGCTTCTCCGTTTCAAACCTGAACCTGGTTCCCCTTTGCCATTAAAATAAAATCAGAACTCCCTGATAGGCCCTGTCGGCCTTCCTGTTCACCTCTAGCTACCCTCCGGCTGCCTCTCACTCTGCTGTCTGGCTGTGTTTCACTTTGCACCATTTCCTCTCCTGCTGTATTTTTCCATCCAAGACTGACCCACACAGTTCCTTCAGCCTCAAATTCACATTTTATCGACTCAGGGCTCACGCCTCCTCGGTCATCAAGTGTGCACACATCATTTAGGTATCGAGAACCTTCTATAGCAAGCACCCCTCCTCAAACTTGCCCACGGGGTGAGGTCAGGACCCTTCCCCTCTGTTCCCACAGTTGCTGTATTTGCTTCACTGTAGCAAGTGCCTGCGTCCTTCCTGGACAACCAGAATGTAAACCCCAAGACAGTGACAACTGTAGTCTGTGTTATTCCTGCTTTACCACCAGTACCTAGGATAATGCCTGGCTAGCAGCAGATACTCCCTACATATTTGTTGAATCAAATGAATGCGTTTCTGTATCTACACCATATGAAGCACCATAAGGTCTGGGTTTGTACGGGTTCCTGACTCATCAACAAAACATTCGGTACCTGGAACGTAGTAGTTACACATCCAATGTGTATCACATAGAAAATTTCATTCAATAATGATCAGCCACTCATATGACAAGTGAGTGCTTATTTAATGAGAAAAGTTTGGTGTTAAATATATCCATCATTTCACCTTTTATTCCATTAACATTTCCTAATTGTTTGCTGCTTTTATACTCAAATTGCTCGTTTAGCAACCATCAAATGTTCTCTACTATCAATGATATAAAACATCAGTGTTACCAATTTCTAATTTTAAAATTTTCTTCTTACTATATGCCTTCACTCTTTTATTAATGTTATTTCTACAACTTGTTCTGTGTTTGAAATAAGCCCACAAAGGGCTGTCAAAGCCCAAACAACAGGTATTGATATTATTAACACTTAGATTTAAATCTCTCATCAGGAATATAAATCAGACATCTGAATTAAGTTAAATTCCCTCAACGTCACCTCAGATAACCTTTGTAAAGATGAGTAATGCCACCAGGCAAGGAGATTATGAGAAAACATAAAATACATACAACCCAACAATAACTGGGATAAGGGCTAACCTTGTAAAAATATCCACAACTCCCATTTTCAGAAAAATATATACACAGTTAAGTGCGGGGAGCAGGTGGGCAGGAACATGAGAAATTTCAACAGCCACAAGTTTCTCTGTTGATTTTATAGAATATAGACATAAACAATAGCAAGGACTTGGAGTTTGTTTGTTTCATGGGGTTTGTTTTTTTCTTTTGGTAGATAATCTATCATTATATTTAATGTTAGCGCTTACTTCTCATGAGTAATTACATCAAGATTCTTCCTTTGTGAACTCTTCCTGATGAATGAAGAAATCAAAGGCATTTAATTTTGATTTACTACATGAACTGATGATGTTGAGAGTGCTACATACTTTCTTATCAGAGCAGAGTTAGCCAACTGAGGTTTTTGCTAATGATGAGCAGCACTCCTCTCACCGTTAATGTCTGTAGTGACTAATGGTAGCAACAGTTAAGGACACCAGGTGTCTAGCAAAGGGCACTAAGACATGGGGGATTCACTATGATGTCGTGAATGCTTCTGAAATTGATTTTATTTAATTTATTTTTAAACCACCAAGTTCAGACAGATTTTAACAACTAAAGTTACATTAAATATACTCTCTCAAGATAAAAAATAAGAAGTAGGTGGGACAAATGTAAGAAATAAAGGAGGGGCATCCCAGGCTGCTCTTCTCTTCTTACCTGTGTACTGTAACCCCCTGTACTCGCTTATTGCCCCAGGAGGTTTTAAATTGGGCCAGTAGTGGAAAAGCATCTGCACAGCTGGAGGCTTCACCTGGGAGGGCCCATAGGCAATCACATACAGAAGGTCCTGAAGGAGACAGCAAGCACATCTGGACTCAGCATCTCCAACAAACGTCAAGGTAACTCGTTTAGCATCAGTGACAACTACAAAGACAGGGCTGAAGTGGGTCATTTCCCTGTACCCTCCTCGTTCAGAGGTGATTCACAGATCCCCTTAAAACATTATTTTATTTATTTATTTGCTTTTTTATGGTCCTTCTGTAAATAAGCCTACCAAGTAGAGTTCAAAAGCATACTATCTTTTAACAAATTCTTCTCTAATCAGATCACTGTTAAAGAAAGATTTTAGGATAGCATAATACATCAGTTCTCCAAATAGCACATTTTAAAAATATTTTATATTATATTTCTTAATTCACATCTCCTCTGTGAAAGAAGACAGATTCTAAGGAAATCTTTCAAATTAAGTAAGATTACTTGTCATGCAATTATATTTGCTTAATTCCAAGAATAAGATATATTTTAATTATCTGTCAAGACACTGCTCTTAAAGTATCATTTCTGCTCTAAATGATAAGTAATTAATCAGCAAAGAAAGAATTATAGATTCTGCCACATCAAAATGATGAGATTCCAATAAATTGTCTGACATAATAATTTTAATATGCAAACAATTTTACAATATTATGTAAATTAATGTTGTAACTATAAAGGATTTTGAACCAAAACTTACTTTCCAGACTTCTTGTTTATATTTCATGAGACATTCCAATAATTGACAATGATATACTGTAAGAAAGAAAATGAAATTTGCACATGAAATGTAAACACCAGACAAAACATTCTTTCAGATACATTAACCTACAGTTTTCCACACTGATCATTAAGCTAAAATTACTTATCTCTATAAATCCATATTTTTCAAAAATCATAAAAATCCTTTATGTTATTCCAAAGTCATTGAGAAGTATTTCATGTGTCATAAACAAAGGAAATATAATATAAACTTGTATCTATGTAATCAAGAACTACATAGTAGAAAAATTAGCCCAACAGGATTATAATAAAAGCTCGCATTTACCGACCATTCGTTATGTGCCAGAACTTTATACAATATTGTGCTAAGAACTTTATACAAATTATCTCACAACCACCATGTTCTATATCTAGTGACAGATGGGTTAGAATGGAACTGTTACCACTTGATCATCAACTCCACCTTCTAGAGGACTTTTAAAACCACATAACAGCAAGTTTTCTTGATTTTCCCATCTTCACTTGGAGAACAAAGTGACTTTTACCCTACCTAATTGCCTTTGATCATCTCCCCAATCTATCTTCCAACCCTATCATGACACACCAAAGCAGTCTCAATTTAGTCACCAATGAAATCTGTGTCATTTAGGCCCATGAACCTTTGTCAGTCTGCATCCTACTAGATTTTTCAGCAGCATTTAAGATTGCTGACCACCGTCCCATTTTGAACACCTTCTCTCCCTTGACTTCATGGCATGGCAGGACACTCTCCTATCACCTGTGGTGGACGCTGTTGCTACAACTCAACTGCTCTCACCAACCTTTTTTTCCCTTGTACATCTGCCAACACACAGACTTTTCCAGACCCTCATCCAGTTGAGGATGTCATGTGATCCCATTCTGAACAGTAAGACCTAAAAGAGAATCTGATGGGAGCTTCTGAGACATGTTTTTCTGTCTGATAAAAGGAAAGAGGCTTATGAAATGTTTGTTCTAATGCCCCTGATTGATCCTAATTCTAGATGAGTCTTTGAGAGCATATAGTATCCTCTACTGTGGCAGCCATTTTGCAAATGTGAGGTAAGTCCAATAGAAACATGAAGATGCCACCTCAGCCAATTGTAATTGTGGCGCTCTTAAACTTCCCGCTAAGTAAACAACAAGCAGGTACTACCAGCCTCTGTTATCAGCTTAAGACCTCCCTACAAATAGGGCCACTTCTTGGCAAGTCCTTCCTCCTCCCTGGGTCATTCTCTGTTGATGGTTCAGGAGGCGTGTTCATAGAATATTCAACTTTTCAATGCCTCTCCTAAGCCAACTAAACACTCACATACAATTTAGTAACTATACACAACTTCAGTACTGGCCACTAGACACGAATGTGTAGGTTTACAGCTCATTACCCATGCTTCAGAGCTCTGTTTTTAGCTCCAGACCCGTAAGCAACTACCTAATTACCATTTCTTCTTAGATGTCTTCCAGACACTTTGAACACAACATACCTAAAACCAGTCTTCCAATGTCTTCTTTATGGGTGAACAGAACTACAATGCAAATAGTTTCAGTCAGCCAGAAGAACATTACACCCAGTATGCCACCAAGTCCTATCACTTTTATATCCTAAACAGCTCTCAGATCCACTTTTCTCAATTTCATTTTCCCTGCCTTTGACAGGCCCAGACAAATGCAGTGACCTCCTTATTGATCAATTTATATCCAATCTGTCTCCTATTCAATTTAATTCTAACTGCAACCAGGGTGGCATACACATATGCCCACTCAAAGCCCTTCAATGTCTTCTCATTATATTTGGGATAAGTACAGGACTCTCTAATACAGCACATAGCATCCTGCATCCTCTCACCCGTGGAACTCCTATCTTACCAGTCTCCTATCATACCAGACAGATCTTCCTCTAAATTCGAGCAACAGTCATCCTTCAGTTCCATCTGCCAACCAGGCACCCTCCTGACACCTGGTCTGTCAGGTGTAATCTCTCGTTAGACTTGGCCAGCATGCTTTCTGCTACCCTCTATCTCACATTCTTTCTTGCACAAGGCAAGAACCTCTAAGCAGCCATCTCCCCTAACATATGTGGAAGAGCCAGCCAGGGGAGAATGAGAGCAGCAGTAAGTTCTGAGCAATCTCACACTCAGGAATGCTCCATGTCTACCTTCTGTCCTTCTCCTGCCTTGTCTCCTTGCCAATATTTCACGGAGACAGAGTTTTGTCCACTTTCCTTTAAACTAGCCACCTTGGCCTTTCCCTTCTTTCAGCCAAGGTCACTTTGCTGCATTCACACAGGAAGAGTATCCTACCAGAGACTAAGGCCAATTTATTCCCTTTTGAACTCTCTACCCAGGCCCTTTCCACCCTCCCTATCTTGCCTGACCTGTCCAGTATCTGTTCACTACCTCCTCTCCTTAGACTAAAATGTCAGAAGGTGGGGGGAGTGGCACCTCTGTTCAGCCAAGGCCCAGTGCTGGTCTCAGTCAGCCCTCACTACAGAAGGATGCCGCAGGCTTCATTTTCCCTACTTCTTTTGCCACTATTTGAAAAAACACTGGCAAGAACTGGTCTTAAGATGGTTTCTCTTAAACTGCTGTTTTTACCACTGACCAGACCCCCTGCAGAGCCATGTGTTCCTCTTAAATATTAGCAAGAGTAGGTCTCCTGGCCTCTCTGACCCAAATAGTGCCCATTTTCTCCCCCACTAAGTTTTGGAAGTTTCTCTGACCACCTATCTGAGATTCCTCTGCTCCAGGAAGGGACTAATGCATGCTTGTTAAGCACACAGCATGCTCCACAATCACTCCTGACCACCAGTACGGGTCCCTGAAGCTGCTGTGCTTCCTAAAGTGTTGTAAACTGCTCAGTTGTTACTGCGTCATGGATATTCTAAATTTATTTTTGTCATGCAGTTGTGATTTTCTGAAAATATTTGCAATTAGATTCCTAGAACTATGGCTTTTTATAAAATACTATTGGTTCTATACTTAAATGTTTTATATTCTAGGTTTAAAGATTTTCCCGAGACTTCTAGAGTTTGTAACACTTTGGTAAAGTGTAATTGTATAATTTAATTCCTCCAAAATTCAAAAATTGTCTTAAAGCAAATGGGTTACAAATAGGGTGTAAAGTACAGCTAATTTGGACAGTGTTGCCACAAGGATTTATAGACAACTCCCACCTATTGGTCAGTCTCTTGCAGAGGACCTAAAGGACCAAACTCTTGAGAGAGCACAGAGATGATCTGACATGTAAGTGATTTATTATTCTGTTCCCCGACCCAAGATTCCAATTTTGGGAATTTGACTAACACCCTTAATTTCCAAATAGAAAGTGACTACTTGGTATTCAAAGAAAAAGCACAACTGCTCTGTTAGGAAGTAAACTATATAGGGCTCATCTTAACCTCTGGGGAACTGGATACATACAGAGAGGATACATGCTATGTAACAGATTTGTATTCCTACAACCTTAAGATAGCTCCAGGCAGTTCTTGAACTAAGAGGTTATGGATCCCCAGGCACAGGGAAATAATGAAGCTCCTATATCAGGCTCTCAATAGCCAGAACAGGAATTCCTCCCTTGGGAAAGAGAACAGAACCCAGCCTTTACTCAGTTAAAGTCTGTCCTGACAAGGGACCCTGTGCTAGGGTTGCTAAATCCAGTTTCAAAACAGGCAGGCAGACAGACATGCTAACCACATCCATAATACGCTCCAAAAATGATATTTTTGGGTCAATCAAACTAGACAGGTACAAAACCATATGCACTGTTTCTTGGATGAGGCCAGACAACTACAGAACCAGTTTGAACAGGGCTGGAATTTCTGGCCCAGCAACGAGGTCATGGAAATTTCATTGTTGTCTCTCCTTGGCCCTGTAGCTCCCACACTCTTACTGCTTCTCTTTGGACCATGTGTCTGTAACATATCTTTCATTTGGTATCTAACAGAATACAGGGATCCAATTCCAGATGGCCATGAGGCACGGCTTCCAGCCTGTCCCACTGGACAATGTAATCAGTCCTTTGGACTCCGAAGGACAATCTTTTACAAGGCTACCCTCAAACACCACAGAACAGACAGCAAGAGAAGATCGCCCATACATCCCTAAGCCAGCTCAAAGAAAATGCAGCAGATATACCTTTATCCATTCTACTCCATAAAATTATGGGTTACTACTCCTGAGGGGAGGATGTTAAGGTAGCTAGTCTTAGGTGTGTATGAGTGACCAAAGAAAATAGAAATATTCTTGAAGAAAATGGGAATTTTTGCGTGGTTGAATGAGGGAAGAAATGTAGAAACACGTCTGACCAGCAATCACATATCAAAAATACTGTTTGTTTGATAACCCTGTGAGGTGGGGTCCAACCTTCTCCTAGGAGCAGCTTAGAGGAATCTTCCTAGCCTACACCAAAGGGGGCCATTAGGTCTTTTCTGAAGTTCTGGGGAGAATTTCAGGAATTCCATATCCAGAAAATCTCCCTTGAAGAGAGAGGCGGGAACAGAAACAGAGGGCTCAAATCCAATTTCTATAAAAACTCCAGTCTGAATACAGACTGGGCTCTCAGTCCCTTATTGAGGTGCCCACTTGTTCTGCCAGGTGTACTCTCTTCATCAAACTTGGCTGGCATGCTTACTGCTTTAAAAAAAAAGTAAAGAAAATGTCAAGTTGTAGAAATTAGCAATGCTATTTATTGAGTATTTACAAGGTGCCAATCACTGTGCTGAGTAAATATTTTCCATGTACTTAACATATTAAACCCTCAAAGCATTTTAAAATACTGTGGAATAATTACTTCTATTTTAGAGATGAAAAATGCAGTCAGGAAAGTTAAAGAGCTTGTGCAAGGTTATACTACCTAGAAATTTGCAGGTGAGCTCAGATGTGAATCTAAAACATCTAACCTCAAAACTCAGAAATGTACAAACCCTACTTTATTGTCCCCCCCAACTTGAAAATTAGAACCTAAGCCTCATGATGAGTTTTTCCTTAACTAGATTCCAAATAATAAGGTTGAAAATATAATATATAATAAATATAAATGATATTTTCATAGTCCTCTATACAGAATGAAATATCAGATATCACTTCCCCAAAAAAACATATACTTAATTAACATAATAATCAATTGGATTTTATACTCAAGGGATGATACAAGTTGAATATCTGTACCCTCATCAAAATTCATATGTTAAACCCTAATCCTCAAAGTGATGGCGTTAGAAAGTGCAATGAATGCCTTCATAAGACACCCCAGAGAACTTCCCAGCCTTTCTGTCATGTGAGGACAAGCTCAAGGATAGTCCTCTAACAGCCAGCAAACTGGCCCTCACCAGACCACTGAATCCACCAGCAGCTTGATCTTGACTTCCCTATCTCCGGGGCAAGGAGAAATAAATATCTGTTGCTCATAACTACCCAGTTTATATACTTTAGTTATAGCACCCTGAACAGACTAAGAAATTTGGAACCAAGAACTGGAGTGCTACTGTAACCAGTGTGGAAGGAGCATTTGAACTGGGAAATGGTAAGGCTGGACGAGTTTCGAGGTACGGGCTACTGAAAGCCTACACTTCCACGAGTGACCCTTTAAGGCAATTCTGGTGCAGGCTCAGACAGAAATGAGGAACATGATGTTGGAGACTAGGGAAAAGGTCATCCTTGTAATAAAGTAGCATAGAAATTCACGGCCCAGCGTTGTGGAGAAGGTAGAATTTTTAAGTGATAAAATTGGATATTTGCCTGCAGAAATTTTCCAGCAAAATGTAGAAGGAGAGGTATAGTTTCTTCTGAGTGCTTACAATGAAATATAAGAAGTGGGAAGTAATTTAAAACAGAATTGAAAAAAATAAAGAAGAATTGTTCATTGACAAGTAAGCAGGACTTTAATTTGGAAATTTCTCAGCTTATCTAAATTGAAAAGGTGAGAAAGTGTGTTATGGAGAGAACACTACACAGCCAAGTGACGGGAGATTAATCAACCATCTAACAAAGCCGGGCACCATTGTCCGAGACATTGGAAGAATGACTCCCATCACAGACTCACAGTTCAAGGGCCTCAGGGGCAGCGTGGTTTCAAAGAAGGGGTCACCCATTCTTGTGACACCTCAAGTATGCCACCAAGCACTGCCTCGTGTTGCAGGCACTGGCTCCTACACTTTGATACATCCTCCTCAGCAGACTCATGGGGTTCCTTAGTTCCTAGTACACTATGTGTTCTATCACCCAGGAAAGCTGTGGGGGCATGGTTGCTTCTGCTCTGATTTCAAAGTATTCCCAGGAAAGCCATGGCACAAACCACAACATGGGATTGGGCCTGGGCAAAGAACTGACATGGGCCAACCAGAGCCTTGTGGGCCCAACCTCTACCTGGCGGAGCTGCAGGGGCAAGACCACCACCTGAATGAGTCCAGAAGGTGGGACCTCCACCTCAGTTGGCGTGGGAAGAAGAGCACCGAGTCAATGATTTTTTTGCAAGCCTTAAGATTTAACGTTGCTGGATTTTGGCTTACGTTGAACCTATCAGCTCTCTTCTTTCCTATTTCTCTCTTTTGGATGGGAATGTCCTAGGCCTTTCTCCTCTACCACCTTCTTCCCTGATCCCTGAACCCCTACTCCCATATACCTATTGTATTTTGGAAGCAGAGTTCACAGGTTCACACCTGGAGAGAAAATTGCCTTAGGGTGATTCACACCTGTGTCTCACCCATATCTGCCTTAGATAAGAGCTACATGAGATGCTGGGCTTTGAACTTTTTAGTTGATGCTGGGATGAATTAGCCATGGAGGCTACTGGGATGAACGAGTGTATTTTGCACATAAGAAGATATAAATCTTGGTGGGCCAGATGTAGAATGCCATAGACTGAATGTTTGTGTCCCCCCAAATTCATACATTAAGTCCTACCCCTGCTATGAAAGTATTTGGAGGCACAGCCCTTATGAGATAATTAGCTTATAAGGGTAAATTCCTAATGAAAGGGTTTAGTGACTTTTAAGAAGTCTCTGTGAACTCCCATGCCCCTTCCACTAAGTGAGAATAAAAAGCAAACATGGCCATCTGTGAACTGGAAGGCAGGTCCTCACCAGACCACCAAAGCTGCCGGGACCTTCACCAGGACTTCTCAGCTTCCTGAACTATGAGAAGTAAATGTCCGCTGCTTATGAGTGCCCAGCCGATGGCATTTTTGTTGTGGCAGCCCAAACAGACCAAGACCAAGGATGATACTCTAGGCTAAGAAACTCTGGGACTTGGAAATGAAACTATTTTTTCCTTATCTTGAGGCAAAAACTAAATTACTATTAACTAAGTAGAAGGTTAAAAACAGTGCCATAAAATTTGTTCACTCTCCAAATGAACATTAAATGAAAATTAAAACTAAGTTTATATCTTAGCAAATGACTCCAATAATCAGCCCCGTTTTAGGTCAGTTTTCTAAAGTCTGTCTGGAATTATACAGTTGAATAGAAGTCAAATGGAAACCTGTCCAACATCACTGGTAAACAAAGAAGTAAAAATAAAAATGGCACAATAGTTTTCATCTATCCCAACTCTATACACAAATTTTACAATCATACCTAGTGATAGGCCATAATGAGACAAGAACTTTCATATACGACCAGCAACAATATTGAATTTTTTTCAAGTTCTACAATCTATTAACCTTTTTTTAACCTATTCTAAAGGAATAATCAGAAGTGTAGTAAAAAATTGTTTAAGAATATTTGTGTGATTTAGAGTAAAAAATTAGTTTTAGTTGTTAGAATTGTAGGTGACTTTTATAGTTCTCATTTAACTGCTCCTATAAATTTATATTCAATTAACTTCTAGTCAATGTCCTAAAATTGTGTCCCCAAACATAATAAAATGTCACTAGCCAGCAAAATCACTGCTAATAGCAACAGGCAAAGGGAATTTATTCTTATCCAAATGTCTGTTTTTAAATATGTCCCCAGTGGTCTATTTCACCAAAAGCAGTTCTTACATAAGAACTGGCAACCTTTGATGTCTTATTTAATCACTGGTTTTAGAATTAATCAAGGGGTCAGTGCTGTGGCATAGCGGGTAAAGCCACCACCTGCCATGCGGGCATCCCATATGGGCACCGGTTCAGGTCCCAGCCGCTCCACTTCCAATCCAGCTCTCTGCTATGGCCTGAGAGAGCTGTGGAAGATGGTCCACGTCCTTGGGCCCCTGCAACTGTGTGAGAAACCTGGAAGAAGCTCCTGGCTCCTGGCTTCAGATCGGCACAGCTCCAGCCATTGCAGCCAATTGGAGAGTGAACCAGAGGATTGAAGACCTCTCTCTCTCTCTCTCTCTCTCTCTCTCTCTCTCTCTCTCTATGCCTTTCCTCTCTCTAACTCTGATTTCCAAATAAAAAATTTATTTAAAAAATAAATTTATTTAAATTAAAAAATTTATTTAAAAAATAAAAGAATTAGTCAAGCCACTCTGGTCTCTACTTACCTGGGTTAGATGTGTACTGCATCGCAATCATTAACATGGATGATGCAGAGAGATTCACGTGGGCAGGAACTCCTTCTCTCCTTGAGGAACCCACTGAAACCAATATTGTTTTGATTAGACTCAATGTGATCTCTATATGTTACTTGCTACTTTGCATAGATCATGAAAGCGAAAAAGGAACTTTAATATACAGACATATAAATACATATATATCTTTTAAAGACAGTGAAAGCTAAGAAGGAATTTTACACACACACACACACACACACACATATTTCAAGACAGTGGAAGTTTTATACAAATAAAGCCACAAAATCTGTCCTCACATACAAAGGCCCTGGTTGTCACCATCTGTAGCAAACATTTGCAAGAATCTACCAGGAGAAAGAACAATACCAGAAGGTGATGTAATGGTTGTATCAGAGTTTACTTAGATGTGATCTCTACACTCAAGATGTTTATATCTAGATAAAAAAGAAGAAAAAAATCTTCTCCATGCTCAAATATAAACACATGTTGAAGGTTATCCCAATAAGAACCTAAAAATAAAAGACTTTCAAAGCCAACTAGAATGTATTGTTTAAAGATGCAGATGAAAGAGTTTACTTATAATGTGTAACATTAATTTAGTTACACAAATTGTAAGTCATGTATGAAAAATATTAACAAATACTATATACAACTGTCACACATTATTAAACAGTTTTATGCAAACTTCACATGTAAGTTCATTGTTGGTGTCTTCGTTACCATTAAGAACCACTTTAACAGTTTTCCAGAGCTTACCATCTTCACATCCATCTGAGTTGTTTGAAAGAAAGCACTTTTTGTATCTGTGAATAACGCTGTGGACATTTTATCCTATGCCAGCAAGTAGTCAACCACAAGGCAAGTTGGTTTCTTCAAAATCCATCTTATAGCTATATAAGCACAATCTCCACTTATCTGCTACTTTTCAAACATCTCTAAGTAGCTTGCTGATGATGACATCAAACACTATATTAAATATTCAAAACTAGCATTGTTGGAAGTCATTTGGGATAATAAGTTGTCTCCAAATGGTATTTTATTGTTCCAAACACATTGTGACAGAGGACCCACGATAAGAGAAACTTCATTAGGACTCAAATGTAAAATGAATTCTTCTTTTCTCAGGGATACATGCAGAAGCAGGAAAATCTCTCCTTATACTTGGGCACGCGTGGCAAGTTGGCCAGCATACACAGAACAGTGTCCAGGGAGTATAATACCCCGGAGAGTCAACTCTCTACTTCTACACATAGTAGAGGAAATCACTGACATGGGCAACAATCAAAACGCAGATAATTTCAAAATCTGTTTTATTTTATACTGAAATATAATATATGGGGCTTATAGCTCACTTACATACAAAAGAAAACATTAATAAAATTTTGTCATATAGTAGAGCTGACAAAGAAAGCAGCATGATTCTTTTTTTTTTTACACAAAGAACTTTGAATATAATAAGTGGCTGTGGCCTTTTATAACAGCTTTACTGAAATAAACAACCAACGAGAAAGCTCCATAAAAAAGTTCGATTTACCTAAGTTTGCTTTTGTCAATCACTTATAGCTGGGCTACTGCTAATCCACCATGCAGGGGATATTCAGGTAAACAAATTAGTTTGGTTACATAATATACATAAGTATTCAGACAAATATGTGGAGATCAATTCACTGCTCTTCAATGTTAATGTTGATTAATCAAATATGACTACTTAAGAACTCTAAGCCAAATACTCCAGGACAAGATGCAGCTACTTGGAAACCTCAGCCAGGGAGTTTTCTACTTCCTAGGACCCAAAACTAGAGATTCTAGCTCCACCGAGTTGGGAACCAGGAAGCTACCTGTTTAATTAACAGGCACACCAGGTGATTCTGCTGCAAGTGGTCCTTGAACCTCTGTTTGAGATGTACTATTAGAAAGATGAGAAGTAAGAAAGGAAGCACCCAGTGAGGTGCCCAGGGGTGGGAGGAACCATTGCATGCCCCTTGCACCCTTTGTCTAAGAAAGAAAGTCTAGTCTTAGACATAGTTAAGGAATGTACTTATGCAGTATCCACTCCTTATAGAACAAGTGTTTTTACCTCTCTTTAAATCATCTCAAATTTTTTAAATAATAAGCATTTCTCAACAATGAAAGCTACTATTAGAAAAGCAGAGAGTCATTGTGCCTGGAGGCCTTTAAAAATGGGAGAAATGCCCAACTGTCTCAGAAGATTTAAGTGAAGTCTACTTGGAGAATTGCCCAAATGGCTCAGCCAGATTTGGGTATCCCTGTACCTCTGCAGATACATGCTCTCCCTCAGTATGGCCAGCCGTAAAGCCAAAAGCATTCCCCTGGCTCAAAAAATCCCTAGGAAGCTGGCTCCAATACTCACAAAAACAGACGGTGCCTTGCATTTTCTTACAGACTGAATAAAATCACCACAACTCTAATTTAATGAACATGCACAGGCATCCATCACTTATTGAATCTTATTTAAAAGACATGATGTAAACAGATGTGCAGCTTGTCCCCATGAGAACACTAAAAGGCAGAATTACATACAATAGAAGGGAGAAGACAGTCAAGTAAGAAAATTCTACATTTCATGTTGTGTTTGGGAAATAAATTTAGAAGTTTTCATTTCTACTCCCTACCCTCCCAGCAACACCAGAACAAGCCCTGTTATCATCTCCTCCTTCCATGAATAGAATCAATACCTTAATGCAGATCTATATCATATGCTTCTTCATGTACAATCACTTACAGCCCTTACATGATTCTCACAAAGTAAGTAAATGGGAAGAGCCATCTCATGAAAGAGATACAACTTATTTGTGTGGAGCATCAGCATCCCTGATGGGTGCAGTTGAAGACACATGACTTCCCAGTTAAGGCTCTAGTTCCTTATTCATCCAACCAGTGTTTTCTCAGTACTTCCCAGGTACTAAGAATTGTTCTAGGCCCAAGGCATGTCTTTGTCCACCGGGACCTCAGACACTAGGCTAATCATATGTGGCTCTTCAAATTTAATTACAATTAAATAAAATTAATAATTCAGCTCCTCATCCTCAGTCAACACATTTCAAGTGCTCAATAGCACAGGTGACCAGTGGCTATTACACTGGGCAGTACAGAATTCCCATCCTTGCAGGAGGGGCTGTGGCAGTAATGTTTTAGAGGAAATATAGAGCAAGGCAGGAGAATAGCAGAGAGTGATGCACAGTCGCTGATTTAGCTGGAAGTCGAGAAGCACCCCCAAAGATGTGGTACTTGAGCCAACACCTAAGGAAAGGAAGGAAGAAAATCAGGCTACCGTTTGGAAGGAGGACTTTGAAGACGGTCGGAAAAGCGCAGAGCAAACACGAAAGCTCAATGCTGTGATGCAAGTGCAGAAGGAGTGACACAGGGAGAGGTAATGATGGAAGGAGGAAGACAGGCAAGGCCAGACCTCAGAGAGCCTTGTGGGCCAAGCAGGGATGCCGGATTTGATGTGTAAGAAGGGCAACTGGACGGCTTTGACGTGGAAGGTCGCATGATCTGATCTGCTTGCTTGGAGGAGAGCACCACCTTTTAGGTGGAGAAGAGGGAGTAACGAGGGCCATGAGGGAAGCAGGAAGACCAGTGCAGAAGCTGTTGACTGGGCCAGATGAGGGATGGCAGTCAGAAGAGTCCTGGATTTGGAGATATTGAAATGGACCCTACCAGTTCACAGCTTTCTCAAGGATAAAGGCGATGGAGTCAGCGGCAGCAAAGAAATACATGCTGGCCCGGTTCTGCTCTGTGACAGAACCATGTCCAGTGCTCCGCCACACTGCCTCAGCTGGATTGACAAGTCTCTCCTCTGCTCAGGCCTTCTGTTTATGTGAGCAAAGGTTTTCTGCATAGCACAGCCTTCCCCTCCCAAGAGTATGTCAGTTAAACATAAAGGGGAGTCTAAGACAACATGATCCTGAAGTGGAAGTGGCATTCAAATATCTGCAGGTCGGCAGATTAAAGAAAAACCACGGAGACAGGGGGCCCACCAATGCTGCAGAAGTATGTTGTCAAGTTCCAAGAGTGCAACAACTGCCATAAAAATTAGTTATTATAAAAAGTCCCCAGCTCCAGTGGATGGCTCCTTACCTCAAGCAAGGTTTAGAACAATACAATTTCAGGTCAACATGTGGGTTTCAGCAGAATATCGGAAGTAATTGCAATGCGATTTGGTATACTTGTGATTTGACGGCACACTGGGTCTGTTACACACTTGTATAACACACAATTTTCAAAGTCCATTCCAAATGTTATCTCTCAAATTTCACAGAAAACATGGGCAATAGACAGTTCACAACTGAGGAAACTCAAGTGTGATGAGATTCAAACATTTCCCAAAAGTCAAGGGACTATAGTTCATCTCTTCTAGATTCCTATTCTAAAACACTTCCCATGACTCAACAATAAAGTTCTTTAAGTACAGCATGACCTATCTTATTAAAAAAAAACAATAAAACAGATTATATACATTAAATTTTATTTAAATATCATCAATATCTTACATTTTTACTGCCTCTTTTCTATGTATTTTTGGTGTTTTTGGAAGATCAGAGAAACATAACATACATTCTCTATGATAGATACAGCTGAACAAAAAGTCATCCCAGGCAGAGGGTCTGGAACCAGACAACCAGGTACAATTTTACAATTGTTCTTAAGTTGATACAAACATCTCAATGAGCTTTTACTTTTCCTAAGGATGAGTTTTTGAGAAAACTTAACTTGTAAAAGAAACTAGATGAGACTCCACAGTCCAAGAGACTAGGATGCACCAGAAGCAACCTGAACTGACATAATTGTTCATTTAGTTGTTAAATTTTATTTATTTGAGAATCAGAGGACAGGGACAGAGAGTTTCCATCTGCTGGTTCACTCTCCCTCCCACATGTCCATGGTAGCTGAGGCCTGGCTGGGGCCAAAGCTGGGAGCCAAGAACTCAATCCCGGACTCCCATGTTGGTGACAGGAACCAAGTACTTGAGTCATCCCCTGCTCCTTCCTGGGTCTTCAGTACCAAGAAGCTGGAATCAGAAGTCAGGCTCGAAACTCAAGCACTCCAGTGGGAGAAGCAGGCACTTCGACTGACACTAATCTCCAGGCTACATGCATGCCCTGTTCAGATTTAGCACTATCTCTAAAGCAACAAAGTCCACATCACTCAGTGTTCATCCAGAATCATCTTTCTTTCCTTTCTGCCAAAGCAGCATCTTCCCAACAGCCACTTTTCAGTTCAGTTCATAACTCATAGATCCTTGATTGAGGACATGCAAATAATTCTTCCAATTCTTAGTAACTCCTTTCCTATGTTTTCCACAAACAAAGCACATGGCCCATATTTAGAATGAAAAGAAACATATTTTATTTACGGAGGAGTTAAAAAGAAAAGGTTATGTGAAAGGAAAACTTTGTAATAAATCAATGAAGTTTGTTCTGCAGAACTTAAAAGGAGTTATTTAAAAATAAAAGCAGAGTATTTGGTTTATTGACAAAGATGGCATCTAATACACATGCAGGCCTTGTCATCTGAAGGAGCTGCCATGTCTCATTCAGTCCACTCCGAAGTCCACAACATCTTTTAGGTCCTTGGTGACAGAATCATTTAACATCTGAAGAATCGTCTGTGTTCTGCACTTAATCTTAGGCACATCACACCAACGCGATAAAAGCCTTTTTGTGTTAAAGACTATCAAGTACCCAGAAGAAGAAACATCCTTCATCCTAGCATTTAAGTCCTAAAATAAAAATACAGTATTCTGGGGGAAATTAAATGTTCCTGTCTTGTTTTGGTTAGCACCTCTAGACACTGGAATAACTACCAAAAATAGAAACACCATGGATACAATAAACAGGCCCACATTCTCACACCAATCCATTTTAACAGGATTACTCAGGAAACAGATGCCTTCCAGCTCTGGACCTATGTCTTTGTATCTACCTTGTGGAATAACAAGTGTGAAAGAAAAACCTGAAGAGCACAATCGAATTTGGCTGTCCAGGTTGGTACTACAATGTGTTTTCAATGACTTAAAGATGACAGAGATGGCTACTATTGAACTCCAGGAATGGGGACAAGAAATGAAAGTCCCAGCTAAGGGACTAAAATCAGAGCAACAGAATGCACATGGAGCAGGCCAACAATTGAAGTAGAGGAAAATAGCAGAGGTCTTCATAAAGCTCAGGGAAAATATCATGAGAACACAAAGCATGGATTGAAAATCTGCTGCACTAAAAAAGCTTACCTATCAGTTACATTTTTCTATGAAGTTTTTTGAAGTACCTTCATATGTGCCCCTTACATAACTAAGATTGATGTTTTTTAACCTACAATTATGAAGTCAAAAATAACCTTAAATATTGAACATTTTTCCATTCTTTAAGGTTAAAAAAGAAACTGAAGTACCAAAGATGAAGTGACTTATTTACATCTTAAAACAAAAATCAGGCCAGCGCTGCAGCTCACTAGGCTAATCCTCCGTCTTGTGGAGCCAGCACACTGGGTTCTAGTCCCGGTCGGGGCGCCGGATTCTGTCCAGGTTGCCCCTCTTCCAGTCCAGCTCTCTGCTGTGGCCTGGGAGTGCAGGGGAAGATGGCCCAAGTGCTTGGGCCCTGCACCCCTTGGGAGACCAGAAGCACCTGGCTCCTGCCATCGGATCAGCGTGGTGTGCCGGCTGCGGCGGCCATTGGAGGGTGAACCAATGGCAAAAGGAAGACCTTTCTCTCTGTCTCTCTCTCTCACTGTCCACTCTGTCCAAAAATAAATAAATAAAATCACTCTACTAATAAACACTAAAATTCACACAAATTTTGTAAACTCAACTTACTGCTTTATTCTCTCCTCAGTTGCTAAAGTTCTCACTTTTTAAATGTAAGTAAGGATTCTAACATGACTACAAGGTGGTTTGAGGTCCAATATGTCTAATTAAGTAGAAATTAATAATCAAGGGTGAAGAAAAAATTTCTCCCATCGTAATACCGGACTGGTTTTAAATATAACATCAGAGGACTGACAATATTTAATGCTTCTTCCAAAATTATTAAATTACTCCCAAGAAGCAGGAATACAGTGACTTGGGTTTGTATTACAAAGATACAACCTCACCCGCTATTCTTCAAAGGCAGAAAGAGAGAAGGAAAAGAAGCAAGAGGAGCAGATATTAAGCCTAATGGTAGGGGCTGGCACTGTGGCACAGTGGGTTAACGCCCTGGCCATCCCATATGGGAGCCGGTTCGAGACCTGTCTGCTCCACTTCCAATCCAGCTCTCTGTTATGGCCTGGGAAAGGAATGGAAGATGGTCCAAGTCCTTGGACCCCTGCACCCGCGTGGGAGACCTGGAAGAAGCTCTTGGCTTCTGGCTTCGGATCAGTGAAGCTCCGACCACTGTAGCCAATTGGGGAGTAACCTAGTGGATGGAAGACTCTCTCTCTCTCTCTCTCTCTCTCTCTCTGCCTCTCCTCTCTCTGTGTAACTCTGACTTTCACATAAATAAATCCTTTAAAAAAATCCAAATGACACCAGCTAGATGCCCGCCTCCCATATGGGAGCGACTGGGTTTGAGCCCCACCTCCGGTTCCTGACCCCAGCTTCCTGCTAATGTGCACCCTGGAAAGTAGCAGTGATGGTTCCAGTAATCAGGTCCCTGACACCCACATGGGAGACCTGGTTAGAGCTCCTGGCTCCCAGCTTCAGGCTGCCCCACCCTGGCCTTTATGGGCATCTGGGGAGTGAACTAGTAGTTGGGGGCTCTCTCACTACTTCTTCCTCTCTGTGAGCATCTCTCTGCCTCTCAAATAAATAAATAAAAGATTTTTAAAATCAAAAATCAAGAATTCCTATCCCTGTGTTTAACAGTTAACATTATTTATTTTAAAATCAGACTCTACTCATATAATTCCAAGGCAATATTTGTAAACAAGTATTTGTCAGTATGGTTATACAGAATAATAAAAAGACTGAGTGGTATGATCAATTTTCTATTTTTTTTCAAATTGCTATATAATATATACAGACTTTTGGCCAAAAAAAATGAAAATTATAATTCTATAATTAAAATTAAACTTGATTGTAAAATAAACAAATATAGGCCAGCACCACGGCTCAATAGGCTAATCCTCGTCTTGTGGCGCTGGCATACCAGGTTCTAGTCCTGGTCGGGGCGCTGGATTCTGTCCAGGTTGCCCCTCTTCCAGGCCACCTCTCTGCTGTGGCCAGGGAGTGCAGTGGAGGATGGCCCAAGTGCTTGGGCCCTGCACCCCTTGGGAGACCAGGAGAAGCACCTGGCTCCTGCCATCGGATCAGCGCGGTGCGCTGGCTGCAGCGTGTCGGCCACAGTGGCCATTGGAGAGTGAACCAACGGCAAAAGGAAGACCTTTCTCTCTGTCTCTCTCTCTCACTGTCTACTCTGCCTATCAAAAAATAAAATAAAATAAGCAAATATAACTGAAAGAGTAGATATGTTTACCAATTGTTATTATGGAGCAATAATTTTAATATGACCTTAAGTACAAAAAACTAAAATGGTGAATAATGATTGCTATGAGTTGAATGTGACCAATTAAAGTATTTTTATAAAACAAGAGATGAGGGAAGAAAAGAAAGCTAACATCCGTGGCATGCAGGCATCGTGCAGATTAGTCACCTCAGTCGGCTCAGGCCCATGAGACAGCTAGGACTATTATACCTATTTTATAGGTAGAAGTAGAGCGGTGAAGTGACTTGACTAAGCAAGTCCGTGGCTCACACTGCTAGTCAGCGGCACAGCTGTGCTTTAATCTAGTCTGTTTGATCCCTAAACCCACAATCTTTTCAGATTATCCACCGAAACACAGATTAGTACATAACCTATTTCTTGAAAAATACTTTAGAAGGATTTTGATCATAAAAACTGCAACCCAATCTTTTTACCCATCTTTGTTCTCATGTCTAAAAAGACTGTGAAAGTACAATAGAATTCACATCAGTTCTATGTTTACAGCCACACCTTGCACAGGAGTCGTAGACTTTAGCTTTCAAAGAGTTTTCATAAAATTTGACTCATTTTATCATTACAACTCCCCTGCGAGGGAAAGCTGATGTGATTATCACTCTGCAGATGAAATGTCAACTCTGAGCTGCCCGACATCACACAACAAATTAGGCACAGACCTGGGACCAGAATCTACACATCCTACCCTATTTAACTCTGGATTCATCACACTCTACTGTCTTCAGATGCAAAAGAATGGCAAGCTGAGGCTAAAATGGAAAAGCACATTGCAACCATTCACCGGAATTGCAAGTATATTCTGTGCTTTCACATGTTCCACAAGATCAAACTACACACAAGAAAATCTAAAGTATAGCTGTCTTCCATTTCTTTGACTTCCATCATAATATATGCATATTGAAATGATTCAGTTTAAAACATGGCACACGTACACAGCAAACAACCCCATTACAATCTTGAACCTTTAACACAAAAGCAATTTCTAGCCATACAATACATAAAACTCGACAAGTATTGGTTAAGATTGGACTTACATATAGCCATTGGTAGAAAAGATGTGCTAAGATATTCAATGATATCCTTGTGCAGAAATGGAGGAAAGGTAGCTAACGTTGATATCATCGTGTAGGGCAAAGTACTCAGAATATCATCATTGAGAAAGGGTAGCAAACATGTAGTTGTATAAAATATTGACTGTCCAAGATCTACAAAACAAAATTGAGTAATCAGTCGCTGAATATTTTCTCATAAACAAAATATATTAATTTTACGTTTTAAGCTTTAATTAGCTGGCTTAAGTTATAAGCAACTATTTTTCCCTTCCTATTAAGAATTTTGAATTTAATGTAATATGCTACGCATACAATAGCTGGCCAGTAAGTGATTGATGAAGGAATATATTCAGAAATATAAAATTAATTATATTAATTTTCCTCAATACCTTATCAATCTTCAGCAATGCCTGGTATTCATATTATACATTGATTTCATAAATATAAAAATGAACCCTTACATCCCTCCAGCCTCCTTATCTACATTACAGTTTATACAAGATATGGAGGCACAAAGATGTTCGATTATTTGCCCAGTGGAAGCTTTAGAAAAGTCAAGAGCAGGACTAGAAGTAAATCCAGGCTCTTTCTGCTCCATGAACCAAACCACAGTGGTCATACATCTGGAGTCTTGGGCAGTGAGGTGATTTGCAACTTCCCAAATAGCAGCCATGAGCTGTCACTGCATAGTCCTGAGCATGCGACCATCAAAGATCACGGATACATGTGCCACCTACCAATAATCTTCCTCTCATGCTTTTAAATGGGCAGAGTAACAATACCTACCTCGCTTCATTAGAAGGAAAGAATGCAAAGTGCTTGGTATAGCACATGTGTGCTCCACAAATATTAGCTGTTATCATTAATATTAATAATTACTACTATTACCTGCACAAGGAGTAAAAATAGATGACATTCAAGACATCATAACTAGTTAGCTTTAGAAAGCATGCAGACCAAATCCCACTATGCTAAAGGTACATTTTTATATTTCTGGACCTCCCAAAATATAGGCCATTAGCCAAAACTTAACAGTCAAACGTTTTTGTGCTCATTCCAATAGGAAAGGATTAGACTCTGGCTTGTTTTGCAGCAATTTACTTTCTTGGTGTTATCTTATTCCTGATGTTATATCTGTTTGTCACCAACTCAACGGGCACATCCCTGAGAGCAGACAGCCTGTGGTCACCTTGCACATGGCCAGGGCCAGTCAACCTTGAGCTCAAATCAATGAAAAGGACAATTCACAGGTGCTGTGCTGAGAACCACCACACGCTGTGCATAGATGCCCCATCAGCTGCTTCGGCTGAGCCTTCAGGCTAATTCCAGGACATCAGCACTGTAAGGGGCACGGGAGCCCAGCTGGCTGTTAGTCATATAAGGAAGCTGAGACCCAGAGAGAAGTGACTGCCACAGATCACCCGAGAGGCAGCAGGTGAACTGTGACAAAACCACTGCCTGAGGCTCCTCAGACCACACCCAGACAATGCTGTGCTGCTTCATGAACTCCACACTAGAAAGGTCTAAACTATCATGCAGAACAGAGTACAATAGACAGGCAGCAACGAGGAGTAACATAACAAAACAGCTCCAGATGGAAGGCCGAGTTCAGAACAAGGAGTCACCCAGGAGAGGCACTGCCCTGGTCACCAGCAGGGTAAGCTCTGGCAGCCCTGCATCAATGCGTCTCATTGGATTCTGAGGTGGGAGAGGATCACAGTAAAGGCAGCCAGGCTTAAGAGGGCGACAGAAGTATAGGACGGGCAATTTTGCAAAGTTCTACACTTTCTATATTCAATATAATACAGAATTATTTAAAAAATCAGTAATCATTACTTCATTATTTTTATGAAAGTATACTTTTAAATGTTTTTAAAATTAGGAACATATCATACTAAATCAATTATGAAACAAGATTCTCTTAGGAGAGTTAGCTTTAACTAAAAAGCAAAATAACCACCACCAATCAATTTCCCCAAACTGCCATTTTTCTGTATGATGAACTTTGGTTCTCATACTTCCAGAGACCAATTCATCAGTGCATTAAAGTCAAGATAACCAACATTTTGAAGTGCACGCTGCAAAAATCCACTATCCTACTGCATAATTTTCATTTAGATTTTCCCAAATACATACTGGATAGTTCAGCAATAACCATTATTGTAGTCCTTTTAGTGGATTAGAAGAATTTGGTAACTAAGAAAGATAATGAAATTGACTAAAGCACACAGGAGAAAGAGTTCAGAAGAACAGCAGGTTCTTAGGCTTCTGTTCTTAAGCACCAGTAACACTGGATACAACACAGAGCAGAGAGCACCATTAACACTGTATACTTGGAGCTGGCACTATGGTGTTGCGAGTAAAGATGCCACCTGAAGTGCTGGCATCCCATATGGACACGGGTTCGAGTCCTGGCTGCTCCACTTCCAATTCAGCTCTCTGCTAGCGGCTTGGGTGGGAGACCCGGAAGGAGCCCCTGACTCCTAGCTTCAGATCCATCTGGGGAGTGAACCAGCAAATGGAAAACTGACCTCTCTCTCTCTCTCTCTCTCTCTGCCTCTCTGTAACTCTGTCTTTCAAATAAATAAATAAATCTTTTTTAAAAAATACTGTATACTGTATATAGCATATAGTTCCATTTTATACTGTACTAACGTTTTGGTGTAACATTTTTCAACAACTACTGCTAGTTAAATTTGGAAGAGTTCTTAGTAATTTCTTCTCATCTAAGCTCCTGACTTTAAACACAGGAAAAGTTGGTCCCAGAGGGTTTCTGTGATTTGTCCCCCAAAATCAAAACTTCTCAGTGGATTAGAGGTTGCTTGCCAAACTCTGCCTCTTACAATTTTTTGGGAAAGTCTCAAAATCTGAGCTCCCCATCATAATTTCAACAAGAGTCCCCATGATAAGTGCTCAGGAGAGAAGAGAGAGCCGCATGTTATATTCTTCTGCCCTTCTCCAGCCCTTTCTCCCCCAAAACAGGCACACTAGGATAACCATCCTGCAGCAAAACAGTGCAAAGTGATAGAATAGGGAAACACTATAATTAACTTCCAGTGTGAGAAAGGCTCTAACCACAAAAAACTCTTTCAAGCGACTCATTACAGTAACAAGTCTCCCAGCCGTTGCTCAGCATCGAATATATTCACAAGCATACATGTACATTTGCAAAGGTTTCCATTAAATGCTCACCATGTTGGCCATGCTGTAGTAAAGGAACTAGATCCAGGAGAGTCACCAAAGTCACGTAGAGGCCTTGGTAGTCCAAAGAAGGGTAGTCTGACAACTGAGCATCACGACTTTGCGGGCCGCGCTCTGAGGGAGCATCTCGCAGGACGCTGTAAAGGAGGGAGCGAGTAACAGTAGGGTTGATGGAACTGACCTGTGGTCTTAGAGATGGGGTGAGTGGGAATGGCACAGGAAAAAGACACATGGTCATGGGCACTGTCAAATTGGAGGCATCTTGGTTTTCCTTCTTCCCTGTGCGGGACAAAATGCTGTTGGGGGGACAAAGAAAAAAAAGAGACAACAAAGACACAAAGAACAGCACATTACATTGAAATGACACTCTAAAACAAATAATAAAACACCAGATACATCCCACATAAGATGCAATTGCCACACCAGCAGGGTCTACAGATCTCAATACTGGTCACATAGCTTTAGGCTTAGAGATACCAATAATGCAAAGTTCACATTGTGGAAGTTTCATTGCATCTCATGTGTTATCTGGTTAGTAAGGAGCAAAAATATAAAAATGCATGTTTCAGTGCCAAACCCATGTTTTACAGTTCATGAATTTGGTGAAGGAGAGGTTTCCCAGAAGGAAAACAATGGCTTGTCTCATGAGTCAGGGCTCTTATTCCTGATTACAAGGAGCATTCAAAAGAGAAGTTTTCAGCAAGACTGTCTTAATCCGATGAACAGAAACTTGCAAAATATAGGTATGGCACTTGCAGAAACATGTTTTAGCAAAGAATAAACATGTGTGTTTATTAAGAAAGTCTTAAAAATCACATGTTTATTGCATCAAAATAATGTCTATATGTATATTATGATACTGTTTCATGACATTCTGTCAGTATCATTTGAGATAATGAAGTTTAAACAGGCATATGAATTTAGAAATAATACATATTTCTAAAATGTTAGCTAAACTACATTGGAAAAGCTATAAAATAATATATAGTAGATGGTCCGTAGCATATGTTTGTGAACTAATGATAATGGTTATTTATGTGTGTGTTTTTTTTAATTTTGCATGTTGGGGAGGAAACATTTTATTTTATGAATACAAACAGAGGTTTATTAAATGGTTACCTTCAAGATTCTAAATACTAAGCAAGCAGTATCTGTCATACAGCTGCACATCATACAATAAGATCTTATACACTACTGCTGCTACTTACGTTATTATTCAACAAACTCACTAAAAACTAAAGGAAAGATAATTTAGAAAGTTAAAAAAGGTTTAATGGGAATAAAAATAATTTCTAAAAATAAGTTGGTTTTCTTTTAGCCTTAATTTTAAAAGAAAAACCTTTTAGTAAAAGCGACAAAGCAGAAAAGTTGTTAGTTTAAAAATAAAGGAAATTACTGCTTAGCCAAATGGTTAGGTGTTTTTTAATTAGGTTATACTAGTTATCATTAAAGACAATAGCTACACATTATAATGATAATATCTGCTGCACTTAAGGAAGTGCTTTTATATTGTACACTTACATGTCAGTCAAAATAGATAACAGCTTATAAATATTGCATTACATAAAAATAACCTCAATTACACTTAGTCTGTGTGCATCAGACCTACAGAGTTATTCGTTAAGAATCTTATATCTACAGTTTTACAGTGGTGTGAAGAACTGGTTAGTGCCAAGCATGCTGCTAGTCAAGGTTACATTTATTTCTGCTGACTTAGTGCAAATAGATATACTACAAGGTGAGAAAAATGACTACATGCTTTTTATTTTCTATGTGCCTAATTTACCTCGATTTCCTTTGTCTTCTGTTACCCAATGTCCAGGGAAAAACAATTGATAATAAAAATAATTTCAGAATAGTCACGTAATACCGCTTAGCAATAAAGAACTTTAAGTTTTAAAGTATTTTTTTTTTACTTTTAAAGAAATTTAATTCGCCTTGTGTGTGTGTCTGTGTGTTGTATGTGTTGGTTGTTTGAATCTGTAAGCTTACACTTTACAATGGGATAGTATCAACATTCCAGTTACCCCTGCCTGCCTGCCTATAAATATCATCAGATTTTGCATAGGACTTTATACTCATATGACTCAGTTACTCCTGACAATACCACCTTTTAATGTTTTATTATTGATAAACCCAGTCACCAAAATCTATTTTAATCAAGTGAGATTCTATCCTACTGAAAATTCCTTTTGGATTATAATATATGTAAGTCAGACATATTACTTCCCCAACTCAGCCCTAACTCAGCCTACTGCCGGCATCTTTGCAAAATTACAAGATGTGGATCTTACAGAAATGGTATAAGAAGAACAATATTCTGCCTTAGCAAATAAAAACTGCTCAGCAATCATAACCGAATGCCAGCCTTTAAGTTAAGTGCAGTGCTCTGATCAGACTTCTCCCTGGTGGGGGGAATAGAACACCTTATTCTTTCAAAGATGCATTAATGTTTTTTCCAAAGTTTGCTATAATTTAACAAACACTAATCAGATCAACTTTGGAGACTCAGCTTTGATGTGTTTCCCTTCCTGTCTATGTGCAGGTCCCAGATGATAGCAACAACAGCCATTCCATGCAGGGCAGGAAGAGGGTTGCATTAAAATTGTAAAATTTCTCTCCCTCTCTCCCTCTCTTTCCCTCTCTCTCTCTCTCTCTCTCTCTCTCTCTCTCTCTCTCTCTCTCTCTCTACCATTGGATTAATAAGTAGGTGAGGTTGAGAAAAAAAATGGTTGAAAATGAGTTATCCATGAAGCCAGTTTTAAATCACCATTCATGTCTCAATGTGAGAAAATGCTTTCACTTGTGGAAAAACTTAAGAAGGGCTTATGATAAATGTACAATGCATTGTGATTTTATGATGTTTTGTGAAATTTAATCAGAAAAAAAAACTTATTTCCCCAACCAAACTGTCTAACTTGGGAATAATAAGCCATTTCCCCATCTGACATTCTTTCCCAGAGGCTTTTAGACCCAACCACAAAGAACATCGAGAATGCCCTGCTCAGAAGAGATTGACCCAGCAGCCAGCTTTTCACCTTTCCTTCGCCCCCACGAGAGCCCCCTTTTGGAGCATGGCCTTCCAGCAACAAGATAAGGCTGGAAGAAGATCTCTGTGGGTGTGGGAAAGGATGAGAAGTTGCCCTGAGGTATTTATAGCACAGAAAATTAACATGTCAGATAAACTTGTATATGATTAGCAATTCCGATGTTAGACTCAAATCTATGCATGAAACTAAATTTACTTAACTCTGTTATGACTTAAAGTTACTCATGGACTTCATATCAGTCATTTAAAGGATGTGTGTGTGTGTGTGTGTGTGTGTACAGTCTGACTTATCAATTAAAAATTACCATTCCACTAAGATCATTGGGCTGTTACTTGAGTTCCTTTTCAAAACATATTAAACCTTTACTAAAGAGCAGCAAGCAACATTCCCTAAACGTATTGCTTTCTTAAAAAGCATTTTATAAGCTGGCAGTTTGAACAGTACCAAAAGAGAGATCTGAAGAAAGGAATTCTAAAAGAATGTTAGACAGAGGAAGATTGGGATCGTGTAAATGTTCTGCCATGGAAAAGGCAAGATCCTGAAAGAATTTAGATTCTTAAAATATGGCCACAGAATGCTTCCAGGAAACTGAGCAGATTCCTCTATAGTTGTAAGAGGGGATTAAACTAAATCTTTATAGTTACTTCTAATGGTCAAAGGCAAAAAAAACCAAAAAACAAAAAACCTAAACTTTGAAGTTTTGTGTAAACTGTGTATTCATTGCCAAGTTTAAATACCTACTAAATTAAAATAAGTACCACTCAGCACTCAGATGTCAGGACCAAGGACCCTCAGTCACTACTAAGTCACATAACTGTTCTAGAAGGGTTTCTCCACTGGATGAAATTTAAGACATGACATCTCCAGTACAGCTCAGTTTAACTTCCAGAAATGTGGCAAACATTTGCAGTAAGCACTCTTTCTACCCTTAATCTCAAAGAGAGCAAAAACTATTCTAAGGACTCAAATCAGATACTGGCATTCTCAAAGTTAAACTGTGGTTTCACAAATGGACATGCTTTGTGATAAATAGTAAAGAGAAGCAGCTGGGCACCACTGCAGAGAGCAGGTGGATCAGAAACACCCGGGTCAAATCCTGGTCCTAACGCATATCCCACAAGTAACTTCAGCAATTAATTTAACCTTACCTTCATTACCTATAAAATGAGTATAACAAAACACTGATACTAGAATTATTATAAGAGATTAAATGAGATGACACAGTTAAAGTGCTTAGAACAGTGCATGACATATGTAACTACTATTAACGTGACACTTTCGCTATGATAGGGAGAGCCAACACTACTCCTCCCAGTGCAGTCACTGTCCATGCTGCCCCCTTTGAAAACTGACCCAGCTCAATTGCTAGAAGAATCTTCTTCTACAGGCCTCTTGAACAAACTATCTTAACACCAGTTTCAATGCTGCCGTCCATAATCACCTCCTAATGATCTATTGCTCAAGAAAATGAACTTTTCAAGTATTGCCAACATGACTTCAGCATGCTAAGTTCCTTAGCTTTCTGGCACAATTATTACTAAGACCTAAGCAGCAAGCTCTGAAGTTCCAACTAGGATGTCAGAATTTGTTTGCAAATGGAATTCATGATGCTTCCTACTGAGAAGGATCCCTGCCTTGGAGAACGCTCTGAATTTCTGATAAAGAAAAGCACTTCCCATTGAGAAACCTGACTGCAAAGACAAAAGAGGAATTTGAAAGAAAAGAATCATACGCTTTGGCTCACAGATTTATCTAATTACTACCATGAAAAGTAGGCTAATCATTCCACTGCAATTTGAAAAGAAGGAAAATACTCTGCAACAAGGCCTTAAACTTACTATGCAAGTATGCAATCTAGGAATCTGATCAACAGAATCCCTTCAACATAGAACAAGAATACTAAGGATTCTAAAGAAAAAAAGATATTCCGAAGAGATGGGGCAAGAGGAGAGGCCAGCAGAGCAGGAAACACCCTGCCTGCATGAAGCTTCTCTCTGCAGAGGTTTGGTCTGCCCACCGCAAAATCTTATCTGCTGGGAACTCCTGCGCAGCTACAGTCGTTCCAAGTTTGTGCTCTTCTCCTAATACCTGTGTTACAAAACTCTGCTGCTAGGTAGCCAAGGAAAAAACAGCAGCAAGCCAATTTACGTGTTTCCAAAATCAGATCTGAAGTGAGAAGATCATGGTGATGGAAGAAACCAAGCCTTGGAATTTAACAGAAAGTGAAGTGCCCTTCAACCCCTTCAGTGTGATCTCCCAGAACAACCGAGCCCAGCCTTTCCTAATGAGAACTGTGAAGCAGATGGGTCCCTTCTGTCTCTGCCTTCCAATAAAAGTATGCAACAATATAAAGAACTTCTGCTTTTCTTTCCACAGAATTTCAATATCAATTGTAAAGCGTGTTGAACTCTTGATGTGTTACCCAGATTGGAAATAACTGTGATTATTAGAAACTATACTTAGGGAAACAGGAAATACTGGTGATGGACCTAACATGCCACCTAATTCTGACTTTATTTTAGATTCAAAGTGTTTCCTATTCCTGACTTTAAGTAATAGAGGCTGTTCTTTTAATCTCATGCTATATTAGTGCCCAACACAGAACTTTTATCATTTTATAGATCTCAGGATTGAAAAGATGTTCAACTGATAAAAGCAGGCAGTGGCCATGCAACTCAATTTTTTCCGTTTGGACTGGGATCTGACCTGCTATATACACCCAGAGAACTTGAGTCCACACTCTTCTGGCAGAGCACTAGAAAATGGAAAGCCCTTCAAATCTTTCAGTTCAATAAAAATTTAGGTCCCAATAAATACAGCAATACTACCTAATAATTCTCTCAAAGTAGAAGACATCCTAAAGCTTACCTTAACAAGGTCTGAGAGAAGTATTTCAGCGTGTTTGCAATATCTGTTCCTGATGGGACAGGGTAAATGTTGTGCAGAACCCGGTTATGATATTCCTGTAGGTACCGGATCTTGGAAGCAACTAGATAAAAGCAAAAAAAAAAAAAAAAGAAAGAAAGAATCATTTTGTAATATGTATTAAGTATGAGTTATTTTATACAGCAATTTAATCAGTATTTTAAGAAAAATATGTAAATTGTCACTGAAATTCCACAATAAAAACAATTACAAAGAACTTTTAATTTCTTATAATTATATTCAACACACAAAATTATTCTTAATAATCTGGTTTAATATCTCATTCACAAAATTATCCATTACATTTTTATCACTAAGAAGCAACACTCAATTATTTTCTAATCACTCCCAAGTTAGTTTATTATTAGCAAAATAATAATACAGGTCTCTGCCACCAGAGAATTCTACTTAATGTTGCTCAGCTAAAATTGAAGGGAAAAACTCAAAGGTCTTTCAACAACACTCCAGAAAGAAAGACTAAAAAATTAGGGAGTTCATTGCACCATGGTATTCATTGATATCAGATTTTTAACTCAACAAGGATTATGAAAATGTGCTTAGTTAATCCTGGAACAGTGAGAATATGTGGAAAGTAGATTAAATTGGTGAGTATAAACTAAGAATGCAGTAATAAAAATATATAAATGTCACATTTTCCCCAAATAATTTCATAAATTTGGAGACTTCCTAATAGCTTTCTGAGCTTTACTGCCCAGATGGTCTTAAGATTCAGGAGGGAATGTACAGATTTATTTACCCTCCTAGACCTACCTGGAGTCACCAGCATTGTCCATACTCCTGACCTGACCTTTGACCTGGCTGTAGTGAATGGCCCAGTTCTAGTCATTCCTCTTTGCAATTCCCAAGGAGCCATGATGATCAACGTTTCTCTGGTCTCCTCTTCCACAGAGTTCTCAACACTGTCCATTTGTCCTTTCAATCTTTAAGGCTACCAAGAGAGCCTTGTGGGTGAAATGGCTCACTGTCAGCAGTTAACAGAAGACATATCAAGTCCCAGAGAAGCAACGCCTTGTTCCCAATAGCCCATGGAAATAAGCTTTTGGATGCATACTAACCAAAATGTTGGAGTAAGCAACTTAAAGAAAGTCAAAATGCTTTGATAGGTGTGGGATGGAGAATCACAGGATGGTAAAATATCAGAACTGGAGGCCATTTCCCACAACAACCTCATCTTACAGGTGGGGAAAATGAGGCACACAGAGAGTCAATAGCAGGGCCACACTAGCACTTAGATTTCCTGACTCCCAATCCAGTACTCCTTCCACTATGACAAACTCTAGAATCGGACTCGGAAACGAAGTCAACATGCACATAATAAATGTCCATTGCATGACATCAAAGCAATGTTCAACGGTTATTATGTTAACTATTGACTCTATATCCTATATACCATGCATCAGATTTGCCTTTTCTTCTGTCTATACCTAAACTATTTCCATAATATGATCAGCATTGTTCCCAAAGAAATAAGTTCAGATGCAGCATAAAACCTTGAGTTATATAGCAAATTAGTACCATAGAAAGCAACAAATTTATAGCCATTGTCTCAATTAACCCCATTAGTGTGAGAACTAACTTTTCCTAAGATACAAGAAGGTGATACTTGAAGACATATCAATTACATCACCAATAAAAATCCATTTTCTTCTCAGTGTTTTTAATCTGCTGTTCGTCATTTTTTTAAAACCACATAAGGAACCCACATTAACACATAACACATAAATCCAGGTTAAAAATATCGGAGATATATGCTGTGCTAGTATATGCTTTCTGCTCACCCTCCATCACAGTAATGCTTCATTACTGTGACTTTTCTCAAGTTTTAGTATTCAGCAGGCTTCTGTAGAATAATTCAGGGATAACATTAATCATTCCACCACCTAAAAAAATGAGTTGATGATAGTGCAGGGTGTGGACAATAAGCTCAAATAAGGAGCAAAGTCATAGATCCCCCAACTTGATGGCTTGCTCAGAATTTAATCGTTATAAAACCGTCACTACATAACGATTGCAAGCATTCAAAAATGTTTATGAAATGAATGGATGTTCTTTTTATAGCTCCTTTCTTTAAAATGCAGCAACAGTTCCTCTCAATGGGCATCCCAGTGTGCATGGGAAAGCAGAGACTAGAGTTACTTCCATCTGTGAAATCATTCAATACTTTATAAAAGTCACAGTGTATTGTCTTTGTTTACTTACCTGATATTTTTCTATATCAAGTTGTAAATTTCTTGAAGGTAGAAAATTAGTCTTACTCATGTCTCTATTCCAAGCCTAATGCACTTTCTGGCACTTAGGTACTAGACATATGCACAGGGCTAAATGAACAAATGAATTAATACTTTAATAATAGCACTTATCACTTGATATACATCTGCTTACACACACACATATGTACAATATATTGTGGACTCTATTAATCCCTAATGCCGGACACTTAGTAGGGACTCAATAATTATTGATGAGTAAAGATGAAGTAAAAGGAGAAAAGATAGGAGAGAGAAAGAGGAAAAAAGTGGTGAGTAATCATGAAGACAATTTATAAAACCAAGTTGGAAAAAATGTTCACACTATGCACTCACGAACACAACAAATCTTAGCAGTCATGGAATTAACTTTCATGTTTGCAACTATTTGGGAACAGCCAAAAAGGTTTGTAACTGTACTGAAAATGTGAATAGGGGCTGGTGCTGTGATGCAGCGGGTAAAGCTGCTATCTGCAGTGCCAACATCCCCTATGAGCGCCGATTTTAGTCTCTGCTGCTCCACTTCCGATCTAGCTCTCTGCTATGGTCTGGGAAAGCAGTAGAAGATGGCCCAATCACAGGAGCCCCTGCACCCATGTGGGAGACCAGGAAGAAGCTCCTGGCTCCTGGCTTTGAATCAGCCCAGCTCCAGCCATTGCTACTATTTGGGGAGTGAACCAGAGGATGGAAGACCTCTCTCTCTCTCCCTCCCTCCTTCTCTCTCTTACTCTCTATCTGCCTCTGCCTCTCTGTGATTCTGCCTTTCAAATACATAAATAAATCTTTAAAAAAAGAAAAAGAAAAAGAAAATGTGAATAAAACTTGTTTGCATTTCAACTTTGCATAAGTGAGATGGTTATTTGGCTAGCTAATAAGTCCACGTGAGCACCCATCAGCCTCTAGAAATCAGAAGTCTTGTTGTCTACTGCACACAAGCACCTGTCACTACAGAGACTCAGGTCAGGATGGACACAAAGGAATAATGTCCAACCTGATATGCCTCTTAGGCTACATTCCCCCTAGGAAGCTCCTTCTTCTACTCTCTTCAATTACAATTACCTCCTCTTCAAAATTTCCCCCATGCCCAGTCCTTTCCTTAGACTTTAAGAGGTAACCTGTTATGGACCAAGTCTGTCCTCTACCTCCCCTCACCCAAATTATGTTGAAACCTTAACCTCAAAATGTGAAAATGTGACTGTATTGGAAGAGAAGGTCTTTTCAAAAGTGACTAAGTTAAATGAGGCTTGTGCAGTGGTGTGCCCTAATCCAATTTGACTGGTGTCCTCATAAGAAGAGATGAGGTCACACAAGAGACACCAGAACTGCAGGAGCGCCGAGCAAAGGCCGTCTGAGGACACTCGAGATGGCAGCCATCTGCGAGCCCAGGAGAGACGTCTCGGGAGAACCCAAACCTGCCAACACTTTGATCTCAGACTTCAAGCCTCCAGAACTCAGGAAATACATTTCTGTTGTTTAAGCAGCCCAGCCTGTAATGCTTTTATGGCAGCCTGAGCAAACTAATCATCACAGAGGAAATCTTGCAAGTAAGAGTTAAGAATATGAGCTCCAAAATCAAACCTTAAAGACCTTAGCGCTGTCTCTCTATCTCCACTTAAACACCAACTTCCCCACCTGTAAAATGGGGATAACTATGGGGGGGCTCAAAAGTTTCCAAAGAATTGTAATTAAAATATTTTATCTTGGTGCAAAAAAATTTAAATCATGCAATTATGTTAAAATATGCATTTTCCATGAACTTTGTGAAGACCTCCTCATATATCACCTTCACAGGGCCATTGTGAATAATTAATCAGTTATTGCACCAGCCACTGACCATGACACCTAGTACAAGGGCACTTCAGAAAGTTCATGGGAAAAAATGAAGCTAAGAGATGTTTACTTTAGTATAAAACACTTTGAAATCTATGCAGTTTTTTTCATAATATGCATTTCCCATGAAGCTCTTGAATACACTGCTGTACATACTCCATATACAGTAGATATCAAAAACCTACTTGTATCTTCTTTCCTTTTCTTATCAAACACCAAACCTACCACTGGGGCCCTCCACTCATCAGTTGTCTTTCCTGCACCATCAATCTCTCCCTTTTTATGTATATTTAATAAAATATAATATTTAAACAAATTGGACCACTTTTAAAACTATAATGTACAATCTTATTTTACTATCACAAAATAAAATAATTTCCCTAACTTTATTGTGACTATATATTAGGAAAGTTGTTTACTCATAGTTGCAGGGATGATTAGGATGGTGTAGTAAACATTTGAATAGACTATCTCATCAGACAGCTAAGTTCTTCACCTTCAAATGACCTGACCATGTGAACACTTATTACAATAAAAAAAATCTCTGAATAGTTGTTTGGCCAGTATTAATCTCTCCCTCTTTACTGATCATTCCCACCAGCAGGCAAAACAAAAAACAAAAAACAAAAAAACCTCCAGAATCTATCTTCCTTGTCAAAGGGAAACAAAAAACCTCCCCCTTGACTTTCCATTCCCTCTGAGCTCTGGGCCTCTGCCTCCAGAGCCAAGATTATTAAGAGCTGTGCACACATTCTCATCTCTCCATCACTTCCTGTTCTCTCCCACCCACTCCAGTCAGGCTTCCACCTCCACCACTGCACCAAGTCAGCTTTCGGCATGATCACCTTCAGCCTTCAGATGACGGAGTCCTGTGGGCACTGTCCAGCCAGCCTTGTACTGAACTTCACAGCACATTCCACACAGTCAGCCCTATCTGCCCGTCAGAATCTCTCTCCACTGGGCTGCTCTTCTGGAAGGCGTCCGTCTCTGAAGGCCTGGCCTCCTCTCCCCATCCCTGCATGGTTGGAATGCATCAGGGCTCAGCCCTAGTCCGCCTGTCCTCTTTCTCATCTCCTCATCCATCTGCAGGGCTTGCAGTACCATCTGTGGCCGACTCATCTGAAACGCCTATCTCCACCCATGATGGGTGCTCTTGAACAACAGGCCTCATCTGTTTACTCTCTCTACTTGGGAATCCTATCGGTATCTCAGACTAAACACACCCACAGTGAACTCGTCTCTCTCCCCTCTCCCAAAAGGAAACCTACTCCCTCATCTGTGTGATCATCAAGTCATTCAGGCAGAGTGCTCTGAAATCCATCCCTAATGTAGGCAGCCCATAAAACAGGTCATAGACAAGTCAAGGTCAGTCTTGGCTTGCGGAATTCCTGGGAGGAAAAAAGTCACCTATTCTCATGCTCCAGGAGAATGATCAAACAAGAACACTCTGCTCAAATTAACTATGTTGTGACTGTGTTGTAGAAAGCCTGATAAGGTGCTTGCCTGTGTTGTTAACTTCTGTGTTGCCTTGAGCTGCAGCTGGTTATGTATAAAATATCACTGAGACGCTGGAATAAATGAGCCTTGATCAGCCTTGTTGTCTTGGCTCCATTCTCTGCGCCCTTGCCCCTCTTTTCATTCCCACTCCCTTCTTCAGGTTCCGTTCGACAGGTGCGGCTGGCCCGCATCACCCTAACAGCCACATTACCCTCCACACACTCCCTTAACCCAACCCACTGCTAGGCCCTGTCACTGACTCCTCTCAACACTGTCTCCAAACTGTCCGCTGCCTTGTGCTTGCACAACCATCACTCAGCACCACCTCCTGGCCAATACTAAGAGCCTCCTAGCTCATTTTCAGATTCTGTCTTGCCTGTCTACAGCTCTTTTTCCTCTGAGCAGCCCAAAATGTATTTTAACATTATAAACAGTTGCATGTAACCCCCACTTAAAATCCTTCCACACCAACCCATTTCCTCAAAATCAAATCCAGAATCCTGCACAGAGCACACAGGGTCCCTGTCTATCGGCCAACCTAATGGCAGAGACCCTGGCTCTCACCCAGCTTTTCTGACCTTACGAGGCTTCTTTTTGAGTGAAAACCTTTATATCTTGTCTTTCTTCCTTGAGGGCTTTTCCTCCTCCTGCTCAGGCAACAGTGACTTGCAATGTCACTTCCTCATGGAAGTCTTTACTGAGTTTCCTGTCTAAGTTGATTCCCTCATCTCCATGCCCATTGTACTCTGACATAAATCCCTATTATCATTTTTCTTAACAAGTTGCCATTTCATACAAGCATTCCTCAGTATCCTTAGGGGATTGTTGTCCAGGAACCCCAAAGGATGTCAAAACCCAAGGATGTTAAGTCCCTTCTATAAAATGGCAGAGTTTTTGGCATATAACCTACATACCTCATCCTATATAATCTAAATCATCTCTGAATTACTTGGAATACCTAATACAATGTAAATGTTATGTAAAATAGTTTTTATAATGCATTGATTAAAGAAAGGTGACAAGAAAAAAATTCTGTCCATGTTCTGAACAGACGCAACCATCATGGGTCCAACAACATGGTATGTGATCCATAGTTGGGTAATTCCAAGGAAGCAAAACCCATATGCACAAAAGGCCAACTGTATTTATCTGGGGACCTATTTATTCTCTTTTCCAAGTGGATAGTGAACTCCAAGAAGCATGTCTCTTGTTTACCACTGTAGATCCCCGTGCCTAATAAGTACTGAATTTGCTGAGTTTCTAGTAAGGATGAAAGGAAGAGAGGCAGGGAGGGAGAGGTGGCATTTGGCAGCACGTAAATTTTGTTTCTTTATGAAATAAGCAAGAAAACCAACTGATAGAGCTGTGATGCAAATGAAATAAAGCAAAAGAGATCTAAAGAAGTGATAACTTTTATCTATTACAAAGCAAGTGATTTTTATTTGTTCATACAGTAATTGAATCTCTCTTTTCTGTTCTTTTAGCACCTGTCATATCACCACAATTTCTTGAAAGCTTTGCTACAATTTGAGAGAAAGAGCCATAAAAGCAAAATTCAGTCATGGATATAAAAATATTTTAATAAAATTGGGATCATATAATAAGCAAATTCTAAGTTTTTTTTTAAATCTTCAAGTCCTTCCTATGTCATTAGATATGGCAAATAGAAATCTATTCCTGTTTGTAAAAAATTAATTATCTATGCTCATTATCCTAAAAGCAAAAAAAGTCAGGTAAGCACAAAGAAGAATATAAAAACCACCTAAGGCTCATTACTGAGAGACAACCATAGTTAATATTTCGTTGTGTTATCATTCTAGAAAATTTTCTCTGTATAATTTACACTTTAAAATGAGAATAAATTACACAGTTTTAGAGTCTGTTTTCCTCACTTTCTATATCAGAAATACATTGCTACATCTTCATTTTAGTGGTTTTCATTATTATAAGTGAATCATAATTTGTTTCACCCATTACATATTTGAGAGATTTGGAGTTATTTTCACTATTCTGCCCAATGCTGCAACAAATATCCTTTTAAATGTGTACACACATATTTAGCTATTTCTTAGAAAAAAATTTTAGCCATGAAATTGCTGAGTCAGACAGGAAGTACTCATGTGAAAGCTTCTGGTGAGAACTGAGACACCGGCCCTTGGAGAGACGGTCCCTGTTTACACAGCAGCAAAGCACATGTCATGAAGTGTGCATAAACATTCAGTGCATGTGCATTATGTGGCAGGGAGCAACAGACATTACCTCTAACCCTTGCACTCTGCCACGTGGTGATTATCATTCCTATTTAAAGTTGAAGAAACCCAAGCTCACAAACACCAAGTGACTTGCCTCAAGAGCAAAGCTACCCCGTGGTAGAACTAACAGTTCAACTCGCTGTAAGCCATGCTTTTCCAGCATATCCATCCCATCGTCCTCTGATGATCTGTATGGGTTTGATAATATTTAATTATATGGATATAGAATGGAATAGTAAGACTTCCCTATTCTAATGTCTGACATTTAGGCTGTTCCAGATATTTCATTCAGTAACATGGCAGTGAACAGCTGAAATACCAGACTGAATCTCTGTAGAAAACATAAAACAAAGCACTAGTCCTGCACTTCTTAAAAAGGCCCATCTTAAAAGTCACCCATTCAGAAAGTCTGCTGGGGCTGGCACTGTGGCACAGTGGGGAAAGCTGCCGCCTGCAGTGCCAGCATCCCATATGGGCGCCAGTTCAAGTCCCGGCAGGTCTTTGGGCCCCTGCACCCGCGTGGGAGACCCAGAGGAAGATCCTGGCTCCCAGCTTCAGATCAGCGCAACACTAGATGTTGTGGCCAGTTGGGGAGTGAACCAGCAGATGGAAGACCTCTCTCTCTCTCTCTCTCTCTCTCTCTCTCTGTTTCTCTCTCTTTCTCTCCCTCTCTTTGCCTCTCCTTTTCTCTCTGTGTGTATGATTCTTTCAAATAAATAAATAAATCTAGGAAGGAAGGCAGGCAGGCAGGAATTCCGCTGATGGGCTCTAGGCATTACCAATCTCTCTCTTTCTCACTACCCGGAGCATGACTTCTCTGCCTCCAAAATTGTGTCACTTAATTATATAAATATGTCACTGATTAAAACTATTCTGGCTACTTCTAAATTAGTTTTATGTTTGCAAATCCAGTTTCCCTAACAACAAGTTAAGGTCCTTGAAGGCAGAGCTATCTGACACTTCATTTGTAACTCCCTTGAAACTGGTCACAACACTAGCTACGCAGCAGATAATTAACAGTGGCACAGTGGGGGAAATGAATTTAAGTTTAAATGCCAACCCTCTTATGTCCTACTGATATTCTCTAAACAAATTCTTTAAAATTCCAAAATCATGTATACTAACTTTCAGATATAATTTGCTTGTATCACATGTAAATAACACAGATCTTTTTTTCATTATTTATTTTCTTCCCTATTTCATTTCAATAGAACTCTTAAAAAATCACTTGATATATATTCAAGGTTTTTTATAAGTTCTTCATTATCATTTGCAGTACTCATTTTTTCTCCTTCAGATTGGCCACTCTGATTCTATTTTTCAGGACCTGGACCCTAAATAGGCTGGGTAAGAGTCATGGAGGCACCACACTCCCTGTAGAGAGCCCTGGATGGAGTGTAACTTCCCACCTACAGCTATGTGCAACCTCAAGCAAATCATTTAATATCTCTGAGCCTCAGGGGTTCCTGTTGGTTTTGCTCTGTTCTATTTTGTTTTTGCCTAATAAGAAATTAAACTGAAACTTCCACCCCACACTCTTGGCTAATGTTGTTTGTTAAAGTTATAGATCTCACATTCTATGTCCTAATTCCAGCTTATTTTTTATTAGCCTTTTCTTTCACTACATAAAGTCCAAGACAAAACTGCTGTCATTGCCCCCTTTTAAACTGTTCACCCTTTTTCAGTCTAGCCTTTCACTGAGAAATGATAGGCATAAATAAAGAGTATTTGGACATAGTTCACAAATTCAGATTGCTATAACTTTCACCACCATGTTTAGGTAAAAATTATGTCCACCACTTTTTAAGTTTCTTTTCTTGTTCAGGGGATCAGTAAGGCACCAGACATCCTCATTAACACCACTACACAGCCTTTCTCTAAGTGAATCATGATGTATTTCACCAATCACCTATTAGTGAGATTTGGAATTATTTTTTATTATTTTATTCAATGCTTCAAAGAATACCCTCTTAAATATGTGCACACATCTTCAGTTACTTCCTTGAAATCAACTTTGAGTTGTGAAATTGCTGAATCAATTTTTGTTCCCACATGTCCAGTAGATGCTACTCCTTTGTCCTACTGTTTCTATTTACAAATCATCTGGAGAGTCTACTCTCTTCTCTGGCCACACAGATACGACCTGAATTCAAGTCTGCTCAATCTCTACTAGACTAACTGCTGTGACAACAGGATTCATTCCCTTCTAATTCCTTTTCCATGTGATGCCCAGAATAATCTTTCTAAAATTCAAAACTTCCTCATTTTCTGCTGGTTCAAATCCAAACAATTAACTTAGTATATAGAACTCAGCATGAACGGCTTCCTTTGCCAAGCGACATTTTTAGTCTCTTTTCCTGTGTTCCACACTTCAGCCATACTGACTTGCAAAAACTCCAGCTTACCATGCTCGTATTGTTCCATGGCTGTGTACACACTTCCAATTACAGGGTGCAGTCTGTGCTTCTCTGCCTGGCCAACTCTGCAGGATTCTTCAAAGTCCAGCTGCAACCTCTGCCCCATAGATAATGAGCCTTCCCCCACCACGAGCTACATGAGATGCATCTTCTCAGCACTTCTGCAGCACCTAGGGCTTCCCTCTCTCTTGGCACTGGTCACATCAACTCAATGGCTCTCTTCTCCTCTAGGTTATGAGACACTGGAGATCAGAAAGTGCCCCTTTCATTTTTTTATCCAGAGCATTTAATAAGCATCTGGTCCTAAATAAATATTTGTTGAATGAACGAATGTGTCACAAGAGTCTTAGTACAACAAAGTGGTTTAGAATTCATGTTCCTTCGACTTCTTGGATCTTAGATAAGTCAATACAGGTTGCTCAACCTCCTCTTCCTATTGCTTGTAGGAAGAACAATTTGTACCACAACAACAACCTATGAGGCAAGCACTGTGGTGTAGCAGGTGGGGCCTCTGCCTGCAGTGCCGGCATCTCAAATAGGCATCGATTCGAGTCCTGGCTGGATTCGACTCCACTTCCGATCCAACTCTCTGCTATGGCCTGGGAAGGCAGTGAAGGATGGCCCAAGCCCTTGGGCCCCTGCACACATGTGGGAGACCAGGGCAGGGAGTATCATGGCTCCTGGCTTCAGATCAGCTCAGCTCTGGCTATTACAGCCATTTAGGGGGCAGACCAGTAGATGGAAGATCTCTCTCTCTCTCTCTCTCTCTCTCTCTCTCTCTCTCTCTATCTCTTGCTGCCTCTCTATAACTCTGCCTTTCAAATAAATAAATTTAAAAAAACACTTGTTTTGCTTTCTTCCAAAACCCCTAATTCCACAATTTCCCTTTTGGGATATGGAAGTGGCTGAAAGCTGACTGAAGAAATGAGAGAGGGACAGTATTTGCAAGATGACATGAGAGCAAGGATTACTTATTACAAGTATAAGAGTGGCAAACAGAGAGCCCCGCTCCAGAGAACCAAATGTGAGACACCAGCCTCAGCCTTGTGGTCATAGAAGGACACGTACCCTACCCTTCCCCTGGTGAGCTCAGAGAACAATCGAAACAGAGACAGGTGCACCTGCTTCCTTCTCCAAGTCAGCCCTGGCTGACCATTACAGCTATGTCCTCTAGGTGGAGGGACGTGAGACACTTCATAGAAGTCTCCCTCTAAAGGACCTTTGGGGAAAATAATCTCAGAAGAACAAGTAGAAAAAAACTCAGGGCTGGCACTGAGGCACCATGGGTCAAACCAATGCTTGTGATGCAAAACTCCCATGTCGGAGAGCTGGTTCAAGTACCAGCTGCTCTTCTTCCCATCCAGCTCCCTGTTAATGCATCTGGAAAAGCAGTGGAAGGCAGCCCAAGGACTTGGATCCCTTTCACCAATATGGAAGACCCAGATGGAGTTCCTGGCTGCTGGTTTCAGCTGGCCCAGCCCTGGATATTAAAGGCATTTGTGGAGTGATCCAGCAGACGGAAGATCTCCATCTCTCCCTCTTTCTCTCTGACACTCTCTTTTCAAATAAATAAACAAATCTTTAACAAAAACACTGGAGGACAGAAGTACCTAGTCCAACCCACTGGAGGCCATCCATCATCTAACCTCAGCAGTCACTGTCTCTCCATGTCCACTCTTTCGCTATTTTTCTTGAGTATTTAAAGCAAATCCTACTCATCTCATAAATATTTTAGTATAATCTCTGACCAATAAAGCAATTTATAACAAAATCACCATACTGTTAACATACCCAACAAAATTAACTAATAAATCCTTTTAATGGCAGAAGCCAAACATGATTTATGAGGGTTATTTTCCAAAGTCTATACGCATCCCCTCCTCATTCCCTTTCAGAGACAGAACATTAACTGGCACTTACCAGGCTCCTGCAGGGGACGGTGAGAATACAGAAAAGACAGGTGGTGTCTTTATTCCCACTTCTTGCCCCTTGCAGCTCCTACAAGCCCATCATCATTTACTTCATGATACAATTGTAATTTTCTTCAGCTATGACAAGAATCACCCCAACCCTCTTCCTCTCCACATTCTCAACAATTAAAACTTCCCCACATCAAAAGCAATTCCATTTTGCACATGTGAAAATGGAGGAATCCAGAGTCCACGTCATACAGAAAATTAGAGCCACAACAAAAACCGAAGCCCAGGTGTCATTTGAATTCTGGTTCTTCTACACGGTAGCTATGAGAACTTGGATAAAGTCATGACCTTCTCTGAACCTCAGTTTCCTAAACTATAAAACAGGAGTAATGATATATCTCACAGGATCACTATAAGATTTCAGAATGTTGCATGCATAAACAACTTAACACAATGACTGGCACACAGTACATTAAGAAGTGCTACTGTAACTAGCCAACACATGTGAGCTTCACTTCTTCCTTTGTCCTGTCCAATATTCTGTCCCTTAAAAGGGGGCAAGTCACAGAGTAAAGGGAACACATTAGTGATTTCTGCATCAATAAAATCAAGCATAGACCCCACATGCATGCGCTGCGCACACACATACACACACACACACACACACACACACCATGCAGCACCTGGCACTAAAATTCAATTCTGTGTTCAGACACTCATATTTTTAAGGATAAAAGTAAATGCAGCTAGTAATAAAAATATTCTTAGAGGGAGACATGGAAAGAACAAAATACCAGTGTGTTATTTGGGAGTTCTAGTGGAAAAGCAGAATCTTTTGATTAAAGGATATTCCCTCTCCCTCTTTAACAGAAGCAAAACTTCATAAGATACACACGAAGGTGATGGAAGAGGGTACACACAGCTGGGGGGGTCAGAGTGGCCCAGGTTGTCAGTTGACACCAATCACAGACTGCAGCTCCTCACAATTTTGCATACTTACACACGTTCTTCAGCCAAGTGGCAGACTTTACCTGGCACGTTCAGCAGACAGGAGAGGTCAGCAAAGAACACTGCCGCTTTTTGGCAAGTGACTCCAACACTAACGTCATCATCACACACGTTACATTTGTACAGCCATTTACATTTTTCATAGTACTTCCACTTAACTATTCAATTAAGTTTTTGAGCATTTAACTGGAGTTCTAGGGAATTTCTGACATTCACAATAAGGTAAGCAGCAAAAGTGAAGGGAGAGCTCAGCTTTCTTCTTCATTCATTAGATGTTGATTGGCTAGGCACACTGAAGAGCTAATAAATCAATAAGTAAGACACAGTCTTCATCCTCTAGAAGGTCACATTAATAACTCTAAATTATAAGTGTTTACTATATGCCAGTAAACATAAAATGATGGTTGCATTAATGTCTTATTACCAATGAGAAAACTAATAAATAATTTGCCCAAGATCACATATGTTACTTATGAAGACAAACACTTGAACTACTTCAAGGCTGCTGCACGTTTTTCACATATATATATATATACATAAACACACAAATATACATAAATCATCCAACTTGCTTTCACACATGAATTAGTAAGACCTAACCAAGAGAAGGTTGTTGTTCTGGTTTCTGCACCCTGTTGGTGCTAGGAACTGTGCCAGTCAGATTCAATTCATGGTGCCTGATAAGTGGTCAGGACAGTGAATTTTCATGAAGCTGAAGGTCGCTGGACAGCAACACTGAAATGGAAGCTGGTGCACCACTCCAGTTGATGAGGTCAGGCTGCGCTGTGGGAGCTTGTTTTTCAAGTCCCTGAGTAGCTTCTTGAGATCAAGATTTTGAAATTAAAGAATCTAAGAGGCCAAGTTTTAAATTCCTCCCACTCAACCAAGAGTGACTTTCTAACCGACATGGCATCTAAATATTGCACTTCAAACTGGAGGGGGAGGGGGAAATGAAGGTATTACTGATCTGCTCCGGGAAGTACGTATCCAGAAATATGGATTTAGCAAGCACAAACTAGAGAACACCTCAATCTGCCTTGGATACCACAGTGAGCTCTCAGAAAAACAGAGAAAGAGAGAGAGAGAGAAAGAAATTATTTTATGAACTAAGGAGTTATTTGATAGAAATAAACAATTTCAGACCTACACAGAGACTGAAAGCTAGGAATCATTCTTTAAGTTTCTATAATTAAATGAAAAGTCAAGACTAACCCAAATTATCAGCCATTTTTAAAGAGATTTATTTATTTATTTGAAAGGCAGATTTACAGAAAGAGAGGGAGAGACAGAGGAGGGGATCCTCCATCCACTGGTTCACTCCCCAAATGGCCACAATGGCCAGGGCTAGACTAAACTGAAGCCAGGAGCTTCATCCGGGTCTCCCACACAGGCACAAGGACCCAAGCACCTGAGTCATGTTCACTGCCCTCCCAGGCACAGCAGCATGCAGCTGGATTGGAAGTGGAGCAGCCAGAACACGAATCAGCACCCTCCCACATGGGATGCCGGTGTTACAGGTAGCAGCTTAACCTGTTAATCCACAAAGCTGACCCCGATTATCAACCATTTACCCGATCAATGAGGCTCAATTTCAAAAAAATGATAGTGTTAGAAATAAATTGTACTCTTTAAAAAGGCATAGACATCAAGCATTGTCTAAATAAGATGAACTTAGGGTGGGCATTTGTTCTAGTGGCTTAGATGCCAGCTGGGATGCTTGTGTGCCATGTTGAAGCACCTGGATGTGATACCTGTCACCAGCTTCCTGCTAATCCAAACACTGGGAGGCAGAGTGATGGCTCAGGTAATGGGTCCCCGCCCTCTGCAGGGGAGACCTGGATTCAGTTCATGGCTCCTGGATTCAGCCGAGCCCCACCCCAGCCATTGCAGTCACTTAAGGACTGAACCAAAGAATGGAAGCCCCCCCCCCTTAAATAAATAAAAACTTGAAAAACAAAATAAAAAGACGAATCACACCAGCATTGTGTGTAAATCTCTGGCTACGTGGACCACCTCTGGGAAATATTTTGGATTCTATTTTTCTGCAGACGCACTTTCTCCCTCATGGCAGCAACAAAATAAAAGTTGAGATCATAATCAGTCTAGCATTAAAATGCAAGGGTGCTGTGACTCCAAACATACTGCATAATACTTAATGGTAATTCAGTCCATCATCCAATATTTTCTCTAACTTAATCAAAATCATAACTGTTTTTGAGCCTCTTAGAAATATGAAACTTGCATTTTTATCATGTTTTTCAGATGCCAGGCACTGTTCTTTACCCTTTCAATTCGTCCTACAACAATTCTATGAGGCAGGTGCTATTTTTATTCCCCAGCTCTAACTTTTTTGCAGATGAGGAAACTGTTGTAAATCTTAAAAATTCGTGAAGTCACGTACAATTTGCCTCTCCACTCGTTCAGCAAAGGCTTACTGAGAGTCAAATGCTGGGAATATAAGACGGCAGGAGACGGCCACAGCCCCTCATCTCAGGGAGCGGATGGGAAAGCGTGAAAATGAACAAAAGGACAACAAATATCATCGAAATGTCCATGAAGAAATATACAGAGCCCCAAAACAGAGAATAAAGAAGGGGTTAAGGGGGCCAGAGTGTGGCGTAGCAGGTAAAGCCTCCGCCTGCAGTGCCAGCATCCCATATGGTGCTAGTTCGGGTCCTGGCTGCTCCACTTCTGATCCAGCTCTCTGCTATGGCCTGGGAAAGCAGGGAGATGGCCCAAGTGTTTGGGCCCCTGCACCCATGTGGGAGGCCTAAAAAAAAGCTCCTGGCTCCTGGCTTCGGATCAGCCCAGCTCCAGTTGTTGCAGCCAATTGGGGAGTGAACCAGCAGATGGAAGACACCTCCCTCTCTCTCTCTCTCTCTCTGCCTCTGCCTCTCTGTAACTCTGCCTTTCAAATAAATAAATTTTTTTTTAAAAAAAGCAGGGAGCGGCAGGAAATGCCTCCTTTTCATAGGGTAGTTGGGAAGGCCTGTAAGAGAAGACATCATAGACAGAAAGGATGAGAAGGTACTAAAGGGGAGAAAGTGGGAGAGAGAGGTTCTGGGCTAAAGTGAAGACAATCATATAAATCATACATGCCCTGAAACGTCACTGAACCACGGTTAAAATTTCTTTTAGATTTTTTTGAAAACCAATAGAGAAGCAATCGACTTTGCAGAACAGAGAAAGTCAAATCCCAGGCCAGTACCAGGGAAAGCTCAGAATCAAATGATATGAATTTCAGAATTCTCAAAAGGCACAGAACTGGCAGCACCAGATACTTCTAGAGCTGGAGGTGAGCAGCAGAGCGGGCGACTGAAGAAGAGGGATTGTCTGGAACTGCTTAAGAGCCGCCGGAACCCTCAGTCCTCTCCACCACCTCCCACCTCGGAGAGAACGCTTCCTCCACCTTGGCATATCAGAAGCCCAAGGCCTAGAGTGAATATTCATCACAGGGTCTCTGGAGTGGAGGACACCAAACGCAGCTGAGAATGGCGGCTACCTCTCTAAGCCAAGGGGATGTGCTGGCTCTGTGAGGTGAAAGTGCTGAACCCTGAGCTGAGCCAGCACCAACCCCTTAACCCACCACCAGACTTTTGCTCTTCAGGCTAGAGACTGAAACTCACTTTTTTCCTCCCTCTGCAAACCTGACCAGAGGAAAGAAAAACCTGAGACAGTGACATCCTTGGCTGCCCAGTAAGCAGTGCAGCAACATGCTCATGTCAGCGCTTCAATCCCAGTCTTGAATCACAAGTACATGGTAAAGCATGACCAGCCATCCAACATGCAAGAAAAGAAAGAAGGGATATGAAATCAATTACATGGAAGAGGAAAACCTTCAAGAAAAACTATTCCTGGGGCCAGCCTCTGGCGTAGCAGCTAAAGCCACAGCCTGCACTGTTGGCATCCTATGTGGGCACTAGTTTGAGTCCCAGTTGCTCCACTTCTGATCCAGCTCTCTGCTGTGGCCTGGGAAAACAGTGGAGGATGGACCAAGTGCTTGGGCCCCTGCACCCACGTGGGAGACCCAGAAGTAGCTCCTGGCTCCTGGCTTTGGATCAGCACAGCTCCAGGCATTGCAGCCATTTAGGAGTGAACCGGCTGATGGAAGACTTCTCTCTCCCTGCCTCTGCCTCTCTGTAACTCTTCCTTTCAAATAAATAAATAAATAAATAAATCTTAAAAAAGAAAAGTTTTTCTTAAAGAAAAGAAACACTATTCCTAACATTGGAAAAATAGGATACTCTCTCTACCTATGAATGATGTTGGTGTACTATTAAAAACAACATTCAAAGAACACTAAAGAAGAGCCCTTGCATATTAACACATAATCCCAGAAATAATCAATAAAACGACTAGAACTCACTAATGAGGAAATTTCCTCAAAGTACAGGCAGAAGGACAAAGAGACAAAGTGAGGGACAAATGACCAACCCATTATCAGAATATGAAGAGTTCCAGAAAAACAGCGGTGGCAAGACCAGAGGGGTTAAAAATCATTAACAAAATTAGTCTAGAAAATGTTGGATAGTGGCAGATTACAGAGCCAGCCACACCAGCATTGTGGTGCAGCGGGCTAAGCCACCACTTGTGACACCGTGTCCCACATCAGACTGCCGGGTCAAGCACCAGCTGCTCTTCTGATCCAGCTCCCTGCTGATGCATCCGCGGTAGAAAGTGGCCCAAGTGTGGGCCCTGTCACTCACGTGGAAGATCCAGAAGGAGGTCCTGTCTCCTGACTTCGGCCAGCCCCAGCCCTAGCTGTGCAGCCACCTGGGAAGTGAACCAGTAGATCAAGACCGATATCTATCTATTTATTGTGCTCTCTCTTGCTCGCTCTCTCTCTCTCTCTCTCTCTCCCTCTGCTTTTCCTTCTTTCTGTCAACTCTGCATTTCAAACAAATAAATAAATCTTTTTAAAAAGTGCCCACCACACCAAATAAAAATAGACATATTGTACATCATTATAAAATGTCAGAAACTATAGACAAGGAAAAGATTCCACCTGCTTCTAAAGACTTTTTTTAAATGTTATATCACTTGGGAAAGAGCAGGACCCAAATGACAACACTGGAAGCAAGACATTGATGCCCGAATGCCTCCATAGCCCTGAGAGAAGCTATCCCTAAAGCAGAAGCTACCCCCAGACAAACTACGACTCAGGAAGAAAGGCACGTCTGGACGGCATGGCCGCACCCATTCTCCTGGAAGAAGGGAGATCCCATTGTGTATAAGGCATCGAGTGCAATCAGTGAAGATCAGAACCATGTGGTTCAAGAACAGACAACTGAAAGCTGTCATCACCTGGAGTCCACACTCAGTGCAATTGTTTTTTAATCCAAGGCAAAACGCCTGAGGGGATGTGGCAGATTCATATTTGTTCAAGAGCCCATGAAATCCTCCACTGTGTCCCCAACCAAAGACAGTCATTCTGCCACCACAGAAGTGTTCTGCTTTGACTTTCTCCTAAAAGCTAGACGTAGGTCAAGTTGAACTCAAACAAAAAATACAAAGTAGCCTACTCCCCAGCCAGATTCTTGCTGGAGGTTCCCTAGTTTACATTTCAGCACTGCCAAAGCCCCAACGTGGGTAAACCCCTCTTCCTAGAACTCACCCTGACTCTTCTCAGCAGCAGCCCAAGGGAGGAATCTCAGGGAGGCTAAATTCAGACTGTACTCTGGAGACTGCTTAGCATCTCTTCAGAATATGTCAGAGGACACACAACTGTGTGCCTACTTTCCAAAATAATAATCAATGGATGCTCATTTTCCTGCTACCAAGATTAAAAGATACACGACTGCTCATACGTTATCTATTTCTGTCTCTGGCTTTGTCTTCCTCACTACCAGGACGGCTTCCGGGTAACGCCTTGTTAGGCAAGTTCACCGTGGCATCACCATGGAGTGTATTCACACAGTCCTACAGGTATAACTCAATTTCTTGATGCAATCAAGCCAGAAACACAAAATGTATAAAGCTGTTGCCACACGACATGGCACACTGTTTTTGCAGTCAACTTTTCTTTTTTAGAAAGCTTTTATTTAATGAACGCACATTTCATAGGTACAGCTTTAGGAATATAGTGGTTCTTTCCCTCACATCCACCCTCCCACACCCACTCCCATCCCACCTCCTACTCCCTCTCCCATCCCATTCTTTATTAAGATTCATTTTTAATTAGCAGTCATTTTTTTGTAAGTAGAGGTACACTCTAAAATAATGGAAACAGAAGTGCGGCATGATCTCCATAAATTGGCAGTGCAGCTGTTTGTCATCACATCAGGCGGCAGGCACAATCAGGCTCTGACATCACTCGGCAGTGCAGTGGGTTTGTCCACACCAGCAGCAGCAGGAGCACATCAGTGCTGCATGGCACTTATGACGGTATGATGTCACTAAGCAACAGGAATTGTTCAGCTCCATTATCATCCTAGGAGAATACCTTTGTATATGCAATCCGCAACGTGAAAGTTATTACACAACACAAAACAGTTCTTTTCTAACTTTTCCAATCATTATTTCCACACTTTTCTTTCTGGTTTCATCCTCTGAAGATATATTACCCAAACACTATATTACTTAATTTCAAAAAAAAAAAAAAAACCACCAAAGAACAAGCATGACTATTGCTTTATGCTTGGAAAACACAATACTGTCACTGTTGAGAAGGTTCCTGATTTGCGAGTTTGGGTAATCACTTCTTTACTAAGGAAGAAGGGGGCTGCCATGACTCCATGTTGACCCAGAAACAGAAGAGTCACAAGCCTGGTTCTAAAGCCAGCAGCCATTTTTTCGGTAAATGGATCTGAAACACCAGAGGATGGGGTCTAAGCACCCAACCTGAGTCAGCATCAACCTGCTAAAAGAGGAGGGTTGTGTGATAGTTTTTGAGTCAGCCTAAGGCTCTCCTTTAACAATAGAGATGAATGAGAATAGCAAAACCAGACACACTGACAACAGCTACAAAAACCAGCTGGCAAGGCATCCACATGAACCCCCTGTGAGAGGACAGGGACAAACTGCAGACAGCTCCACTCCAATGTCCTGTCAGCATCCACACAGGAAGACAGCAAAGAGGCAACTGGGTCTCTGAGGGTCCACAGGACAAGAGACCTCCCAAGCGGGCAACAGCTCCTCACTGGAAACTGTGGGGGCCAGTCTGAAAGCAGAGCTCAACACAAAGAAGGACTCCCTCTGAAGGTAAGAGCTGATAGAGAGGGAGCAGCCTCTAAAGTGAGCCAACAAAAGTACAGACGGCACTGAGAAGAAACTACCAGGAATAGAATCCAAACTGAAGAGTGTAAGGACGTTAGATCCAAAGAAGGCAGAAAACTCAAACACAAGTGGGGAGAGGACTGGAGAATGTACATCAGGGTCTGGTTAAGCTGCTGCCTGCAGTGCCATCTCTGTGAGCACTGGTCTGAGTCCCGGCTGCTCCACTTCTGATCCAGCTTCCCTGCTAATGCGCCTGGGAAAACAGCAGAAGATGGCCCAAGTGCTGCACCCACCTGAGAGACCTGGAGGAAGCTCCTGGCTCTGGGCTTCAGCCTGGCAGCCCTGACTGTTGTGGCCATTTGGGGAGTGAATCATTTGGGGATAAAATAGCCATCAAAACAAATTATATAAACAAGGATAAAGACACACTGTAATAATGCAAGAGATTCAACAGGAAATATAAGGTGCACATTAACTAATAATAAAGCTCCAAAACACAAGAAGTAAAAATTGACAGATCGAAAGGCAAAAATAATTGCATAGTCATATGATTTTATGTTTTTATCAGCAACTGATAAAATGACTAGACAAAAGTCAGCAAAGACATAGATTTTAGCACATCAGCCAAAAATTGCAAAATATACATCCTTTCAATTGCAAGTGGAATGTTGAGCAGCATAGACCATATGTGGGGTCATAAAACAGGTCTCAGTAAATGTCAAAAGATAGAAAGTATACAGAATATATTTGCTGACAAAAGAGCATATTAAGGATTATAGGTTTAAGTTAGAAACCAAAAGCAATGAGATAACCAGGAGAATCTCAAATATTTAGAAATTCAACAGCACCCTTCGTAGGGCAGGCATTGGGTACAGCATGTTAAGCTGCAGCTCAGAATGCCTGCATCCCATTTGGGAGTGTCTGTGATACAGTCCCTGCTCCACTTCCCATCCAGCTTCCTGCTAATACACCTGAGAGGCAGCGGATGATGGCTCCAGCGCTTGTGTTCCTGCATCCAGGTGGGAGACCTGCATGGAGCTCCTGGCTCCTGTGTTTAGTTTGACCTAGTCCTGGCTGTTGCAGACATTTGGGAGTAAAACGGAAGATCAAAGATCTCTCTCTCTTCCTCTCTCTCCCCCCCCCCACCCTCTCTCGCTATCTCTCTGCCTTTAAAATAAATAAATAAATAAATAAATAAAGCTTTAAAAATACATTTCTAAAAATCTTTGGATCAAAGAAAAAATATAAATTGAATTAGAGAATATTTTGAAAAAAGCAATAATGAGAATACTATCTTTCAATATTTATACAATGTAGCTAAAGCAGAACTTAAACAAAATGTGTGGCATTACCAGAAAAAAAAGAAAACTTCCAAATCAATAATGTAAGCTTTCGTTTTAAGAAACTAGGGGGGAAAATCAAACCCAAAGCAAACCAAAGAAAGAAGACAGGAGAGGTTAGTGCAAAATTCAATAAGACAGAAAATAGAGAAATAATAGAGGAAATCATCAAAACATCAAAACCAAATGTTGGCTCTTTTAAAAGATCAATAAAATTTATAAACCCCTGACCAGACAGATCAAGAAATAAAGAGAGAGGCACAAATTACTAATATCAGAAATAAAAGAACAGAGCGACAAATTCTACAGATATAAAAAAGAATAAGAGATTATTATAGACAACTTGATGTCAATAAATGGACAAATGGATAAATCTATCAAATGGACAAATTGCGCAGATTCCTTGAAAGACACAAAGAACACTAACTGACCTGTGATGTTATGATACGAGTATTTTTTATTCTCATCCACAGAACCTGTCTCATATCTAACAAGCCCTTGTTACTTCCTAAATGACAAACAATGAGGTTAAAGTGTTTGGCTTTGTGTCCTTGGTTCCTGAAGCAGCTTCAGAAGAGCATCAGCAATAAAGGTGAAAGACTGCATTTTGTTCAAATGTTGGGCTGCTTTAGGCCGCAGAGAGCAAAAGCTCTCTGCCCTTCCTCTGCCCTCTTTCCACTTGCTCTTTTTTTTTCCCCAAGGCAGGCCACGGAGACCAGAATCTGCAATCTTCCCACACCTCTCTGTCTTTGAGTCAGTCATCTGGAATCTCCCGGACCCTGCTTGTCTGACAGCTGAGCTGACCGTGAGACCCCCCCCCCCCCCGCCGCATTTCAGAAAAGGCCTTCCCCACTCCCAGAGGGGGAAAATGCTACACAAAGAGGCCAAAAGGAAGACAAGCCTTGCTGGGTTTCTCAATCAGACTATTTGCATTGGATCGTATCCTTTCTGCCCAGTCACCCCTCTACACAGTTGTCCATGTTTCAACCATGCTACACAATGAAGTCCCCATAAAAACCCAAAGAGGGTCACAGAGCCTCCAAGTAGCTAAACACATGGAGGATCTAAGAGGGTGGAGCTCCATGCCCCACCCTGCGCCTTGCACCATGCATCTCCTCACCTGTGTCATTGGTAAAAGCCTCCATACTATGCCACATAACGTAAGTATTTCCCCGAGCTCTGTGAACCACTCCAACAAATTAATCAAGCCAAAGGAGGAGGTTGTCAGAACCCTGATTCACAGCCCATAGACCACAAGTGCAGATAAAACAACCTGGAGGTAGGGGAGGTTTAGTGCAGTGGTTAAGACACCCCTCAGTAGGCCCACATTCCATACAGGTCCTGGATTGGAGTCCAGTCTTTGCTTTATGCTAATGTTCACCCTTGAAAGCAGCAGGTAGTGGCTGAAGAGCTTTGGTCCCTGCCACCCACACGGGAGACCTAGACTGAGTAAGGGCACCTGGTTTTAGATTGGCCCAGAACTGACTAGTGCAGGCATTTGGGAAGTAAAGCAGTGGATGGAAGATCTCTCCTCTCTCTCTCTCTCTCTCTCTCTCTCTCTCTGTCTCTCTCTCTCTACCTCCCTCCCTCCCTCCCACACATACACACTGCATGAAAATAAATGAAACCTGGGGTTGTTGCAATTGGCATCAAAAGGAGGGAAACAGTTTTTGGGGACTGAAAATAGTGGGATCTCCATGAAGGTGGTGTAAAATGTAAATTGAATCAGAGGACACCCAGCTGGTATTTGCTGCAGAATTAATTGCTTGCTTAATGGCAGAGAGAAAATCCCACACCTTTGGGGTCACAAAGTTGATCTGTGCTGTGAATATATAAACGGTAGGAGAACCTGAGTTTGAATTTGCTTTTCCTCTATACCATCAGATGACTCAAGACAAAATTAAAACAAAAAATAAACATGGGGCGGGTGCTTAAGACAGGATGCCCACATCCTGTATAGGAAGGCCTGGTTCGAGTCCCAGCTCTGCTCCTGTTTTCAGCCTCCTGCTAATGTACACCCTGGGAGGCAGCAGGTGATGGCCAAGTATTTGGGTCTGCACATGGCAGATCTGGACTGAGTTCCCAATTCCTGCTGTGGGCATTTGTGGTACGAACCATTGAATGGGAGATCTTTCTCTGTGTCTCTTTCTCTGTCTCTCTGTCTTTCAAATAAATAAATAAATTTTTTTAAAACCTTGAGCAGCAAGCTCTACATCAAATTAAAGAACTTTAATTTAAAAGCTTCCCACAGAAAAAGGAAAAAAATAATCTTTAGGCCCTGTTGGCTTCAATGGTGAATTTCATCAAAAATTTATGGAAAAATCTATATTGATTTCACACAAACTATTTCAGAAGAAAAGAGAAAAGGAGAACACTACCCAACTCATTTTATGAGTCCAAATTCACCTTGATTTTAAAACCAGATAAAGGGGGCCAGCACTGTGGCGTAGCAGGAAAGCCACGGCCTGAAGTGCAGGTATCCCATATGGACGCCAGTTCTAGTCCTGGCTGTTCCACTTCTGATCCAGCTCTCTACTATGGCCTGGGAAAGCAGTAGGAGATGGCCCAAGTCCTTGGGCTCCTGCACCTGCATGGGAGACCTGGAAGAAGCTCCTCACTCCTGGCTTCAGATCAGCACAGTTCTGGCCATTGTGGCCATCAGGGGAGTGAAGCAGATGGAAGTCCTCTCTCTCTACTCTGCCTCTCTATAACTCTTTCAAATAAATAAATAAATCTTAAAAAAATAAAGATATAACAAAAAAAAGACACTACTGATCAATATCATTCATGGAGCTGACACTGTTGCACACCAGGATAAGTCACAGCTTACAACATCGGCATTTCCTATCAGTGTGCTGGTTGGAGTCTATAGTGATCCTGTACCTGGCTGGGAGAATGCCCATGCAATCAGGTAAACTGCTCCAATCAGGCCCATCAGGAAGGCTACGTGACCTTCAAGCTGATTGGAGAACTATCGCGGGGCCAATATTGGCTCTATCCTATAGAATTAGTGTTGCCCTGAATTAGCTATGCCCCCTCTGCCTGCCCTTTAAAAGGTGTGCTTGATCGTTAATAAAGCAGACATGTTCACCGAAACTTGTCTCCAGTGCTTCTTGTTGAAGAACGCCATTGCCCCACCATCCCACAGTGCATGGTCTCACAGGATGAGTTCGCAAGAGTCCTGGCTACTCAGCTTCCAATTCAGCTCCCTGCTAATGTACCCAGGAAGGCAACAGGTGATGGCCCAAGTACTTGGGTTCCTGTCACCCACATGGGAGACCAGGATGGAGTTCCCAAATTTTGGCTTCAGCCTGGCCCAGTCTGAGCTGTTGAGCATTTGGGGAGAAAACCAGCAGATGGAAGTCTGTCTGTCTCTCTCCGTGTGTCTCTCCAGTTCTTTCTCTGTTTCTCCCTCTCTCTGTCACCTTTCAAAACTAAATCTTTTTTTTAAAATATCACTCATCAACATGGATAGAAAAATTCTTAACAAAATATGAGCAAACTGAATCCAGCAGTATTTTGAAAGGCTATACATTACATCCATGGTGTTTATTTTAGTGAAGGAAAATTGGTCTAATATTGTGAAAAGCACAAATCTTTCTATCTATAAGCAAGAACAAGGCAAAAAGAAAGTCCACTCACATCACTTTCATTGAACATTGTTCTACAAGTCCTGGTCATTGCAACAAGGCAATAAAAAGAAACAGAAGGCACCCTGATTGGAAAGGAAGATGTAAACCTATCTTACTTATCTTTATCACAGACATCATGATCATGACCCCCAACATGATCATAACCCCCCAAAAAGCTATATCCCACCAGACAAGTATGAAATGAGTGCAATATATAAGACAAACATACAAAAAATCAACTGTATTTATCTGTACAAACCAAACCTAATTAGAATACAAAATTTTAAACACTGCACGATCACAAAAATACTTAAGGATAACAACTACAAAATATTGCAAAGGGGAGTTAAATAAAAACTAAGTGTACACATACAAGTCACTCCAAGGATTAGAAGACTCAAATGTTGTTAAGGAATCCTCTCCAAATTGATCTATAGACAAAAATTGAAATAAGCATCTTCTGGAAAAATTACAAGTTTATTTTACAGTTTATAGGACAGCAAAGAAACTGAAACACTTGCTGCTAAACCAATTTTGAAAAAATAAGAACAAAGTTGGAAAATTTACAGAAATAAACACACTATGTCACTGACATCAGGACAGACATATAGATGAATATGTGAGGCAGACACACACACGGTCGTTTGATCTTTCAACAAAAATATCAAGATGATTCAAGGGGCTGACACTATGGCATAGTGGGTAAAGCCACGGTCTGAAGTGCTGGCATCCCATATGGGCGCCAGTTCAAGTCCCATCTGCTCCACTTCCGATCCAGCTCTCTGCTGTGGCCTGGGAAAGCAGTAGATGATGGCCCAACTTCTGGGCCCCTGCACCCACATGGGAGACCCGGAAGAAGCTCTTAGCTCCTGGCTTCAGATTGGCACAGCTTTGGCCACTGCAGCCATCTGGGGAGTGAATAAGCGAGTAGAAGACCTCTCTCTCTCTCTCTCTCTCTCTCTCTCTCTCTCTCTGCCTCTGCTCTCTAACTCTGCCTTTCATATAAATAAATAAATCTTTTTTAAAAAAGAAAACATGACTCAGTAGAAAAAATGTAGTCCTTATAACAAATGGTACTGAAACAACTGGATAGTACATACTGACACAATGAACCTCAAACCTTACTTCACACCATACATAAAAATTAACTCAGATGTTCATAGTCCTGGGTTGGTCATTTGGCCTAGTGATTCAAACATCAGTTGGAACACCTGCACCCAATATCAGAATGTCTATGCTCAAGCCCTGGCTCTACTTCTAATTCCATCTTCCTACTAATGCACAGCCTGGGAGGTAGCCTGGTGACAGCTCAAATACTTGGGTCCCTACCACCATGTGGGAGACATGGACTGAGTTCCTGACTCCAGGCTTTGATCTGGTCCAGTTTCGGCTTTTGGGGGAATTTGAGGAATAAGCCTGTACATAGGAGCACTAGCTCACTCGCTCGCTCACTCGCTCTCTCTCTCTCTGAGTCTACCTCTATCTGTGTCTCTCTGCTTCTCAAATAAATATTTTTTAAAAAGTTCATAGACCTAAATTTAAAAAGAAAACCTATAAATTTCTGGAATATGTTGAAGAAAATTTTTGTAACATTGGGTTAGGAAAATTTGCTTTTTTAAGATTTATTTTTATTTGAAAGAGTTACAGAGAGAGGTGGAGAGAGAGAGAGGTCTTACACCTGCTGGTTCAATAACCAAATATCAGCAACTGCCAAAGCTGAGCAGATCTGAAGCCAGGAGCCTGGAGTTTCTTCCAGGTCTCCCACATGGTTACAGGAGCACAAGAACTTGGGCCATCTTCTGCTGCTTTTCCAGGAACATTAGCAAGGAACTGGATCAGAAGTGGAACAGCCAGGATGTGAACCAGCGTCCATATGGGATGCAGTGCTGCAGGCCAGGGCTTTAACCTGCTGTGCAAAAGCACCAGCCCCACAAACTTTTCTTAAATAGGACATCAAAAGAACAAATGGTTAAAAAATGATGAGGGACTTTGCATTTAAAGTTTTTCTTCTTAAAAGTCATAGTTAAGAAAACATAAAAGTAAGCCACAGATTAGAAGCAAAATTTTACAAAACACTGTATTCATGATACATATATATAAACGCTTAAAACTCATCAAAAAGATTTTTTAAAAAACCGAAAAAGTAGACAAAACATTGGAATAGAGCTTTCCTAAGACATACAAATGGGGAATAAGCAGATGAAAAGATGATCCATCTCACTAGTCCTCAGAGAAATGCTAATTGAAACCACAATGAGATACACCTACACATCAACCAGAATGACTTAGAGAGACTTCCAATATCAAGTGTTCTGAGGATGCAGAACAACTGAAGCTCTCTCCTACAGTGATGGTAGGAATGCAAAATGAATAGTTCTTTAAAAAAGTTTAAAAGAAGAAATATTGATATGCTTGTCTAATAAGTAATAATTAGTAACAAATGGATATTACTTAAAGAACCTTCCAGCAAAGAAAAGCTCAGGATCAGATGGCTTCACTGCTGAATTCTACCAGACATTTAAGAAGAACTAACTCCAATTCTTCTCAAGCCATTCAAAACAGCTGAAAGGGAGAGAACCCTCCAAAATTCCTTCTATGAAGCCAGCATCTTTCTGTCTCTCTCTCTCACTGTCTATAACTCTACTGTCAAATAAATTTTTTAAAAAAGTGAAGAGACAACCAACAGAATGGAGAAATTATTTGCAAATTATGCAATTGACAAAGAATTAATAGCCAAAATATATAAAGAGCTCAAAAACTCAACAGCAACCAAACAAACAACCCAATTAAGAAACGAGCAAGGAGCCAGCGCCGTGTTACAGTGGGTTAATCCTTCGCCTGAGGCGCCAGCATTCCATATGGGTACTGGTTCTAGTCCCAGCTGCTCCTCTTCCAACCAAGGTCTATGCTGTGGCCTGGGAAGACAGTGGAGGATGGTCCAGGTGCTTGGACCCCTGCACCCGTGTGGGAGGCTGGTAGGAGGCACCTGGCTCCTGGCTTTGGATTGGCACAGCTCTGGCCATTGCAGCCATCTGGGGAGTGAACCAATGGAAGGAAGACCTTTCTCTCTGTGTCTCCCTCTCGCTGTCTGTAACTCTACCTCTCAAAATAAGTAAATAAATAAAATCTTTAAAAAAGAAAAAAAAAGAAACAAGCAAAGGACTTAAATAGGCATTTTTCAAAAGAGTAAATCCAAATGGTCAACAGACACATGAAAAATTGCTCAGGATCATTAGCTGTCAGGAAAATGCAAATCAAAATCACAATAGGGTTTCACCTCACCGCCCCCCCCACATCAGAATGGCTTTCATACGGACATCAACGAACAATAAATGCTGGCAAGGATGTAAGGAAAAGGCACCCTAATCAACTATTGGTGGGGATGTAACTGATACAGCCACTGTGGAAAACAGTATGGAGATACTTTAGAAATTTCAATACAGACCTACTGTATGACCCAGCCCTCCTACTCTCAGGAATTTATACACGGGAAATGAAATCAGCATATGAGAGTGTTATCTGTACTGCCATGTTTATTGCAGTTTAATTCACAATAGCTAAGATATAGAATCAACCCAAATGTCCATCAACTGAAGACTGGATAAAGAAATTATGGGATACATATGCCAAGGAATACTACACAGCAGTAAAAAAAAAAATGAAATCCTGTCATTTGCAACAAAATGATGAAACTGGAAAATATCATATTTAGCGAAATAAGCCAGGACAAATACAATATATATGTTCTCCCTCATCTGTGATAACTGAAAGAGCTCCTAAATAAGTAATTTATAGAAGTGAAATTAACACTTCAAGATGCAATGACTTTGAACAGTCCTTGTCTCAACTGTTGAGGAACAGTTTTTTTTCTTATATAATTTGTTGTACTCTTTACTTAGTGTGGAGTTAATCATATGTGTAAGAAAGTTCATTGAAAATAGATCTTAGTAGAAAGTAAAAATGGGAATGGGAGAAGGAAGAAGAAGAGGGTTGGCAGGACGAGTATTGTGAGAATAATCACTATATTCCTAAAGTTGTATTTATGAAAAGTGTAAAGTTTATATTCCTTAAATAAAAGGTTATTTTGGGGAAAAAGTATATTGCTTTATATCAGATACTAGGATAGAAAGAGGAGAGGGAGAAGAAGTTACAAGTGAATTCCAATATCATTCACTGTAGGGTACCAAGTAGTCCAAAAAAGCAAACAAGTGGACTAATGATCTTACTTAAAGGTATTAGTATAAAGTCAACCAACAGAACAAATGAGCAAATAAAACACACTGCATAATGCAGGATATAGAAGACATAGGAATAAAATGATATGAAAGAAAAGACCAAACATATAATCATACCAATAGATGTAAATGGGCTTAACTCACCTATTGAAAGAAAAGGATTTTCAGATTGGCTAATAAAGCAAAATCCAACACTATGCAGAATACAAGAGACACACCTAAAACAAAGAGATTCAAATGAGTTAAAAATAAAAGGATGGAGAAAGACATAACAGGGGTCATAATCTTGATACCTGACAACGTGGAATTCAGACTAAAAAGCATTAAAATAGATAAAGAAGTATACTTCATAATGTTTAAGGATATGGTTCACAATGAAGATATTAGTTACTAATATTTATCTGGCCAATAACACAGCAATGACTCTATTAGCAGAAACCTACAGGATATATAAAAAAAATATAAATAGACTAATAATATGAGGCTTTGGGGCTGGCACAGTGGGTTAAAGCCCCAGCCTGTGGCACCGGCATCCCATATGGGCAACAGTTTGAGTCCTAACTGCTCCACTTTCAATCTAGTTCTCTGCTGTGGCCTGGGAAAGCAGTGGAAGATGGCCCAAGTCTTTGGGCCCCTGAACCTGCGTGGGAGACCTGGATGAAGCTCCTGGCTCCTGGCTCCTGGCTCCTGGCTCCTGGCTTCAAATCTGGCCATTGCAGCCATTTGGAGAGTGAACCAGTGGATGGGAGATCTATCTCTCTGCCTCTGCCTCTCTCTGTAACTTTGCCTTTCCAATAAATAAAGTAATTTTTTAAATGAGGCTTTAACATACCTCTCACAATCCAAGACCAAGTGGACTAAAAATTATAGTATAGAAGACCTAAACAACATAAAGCAGACCTTAAAGATATGTATTTATATCAAATTCTGGCACTATTGTATCAACAATAGAAATTATAAGTTAATTCCAAGAACACATTCCACATCCACAAAAAATGATAAAATCTTAGGACACAGACAAAAATCTCAATTTCTATAGAACAGAAATAATACAAACATCAGCCTTAGTCCACAATGCAATAAAACTAGAAATCAGTAACATTTTTTAAAAACGTATTTCCACATGGAAAGTTACACACTTTTAATAACTTTTGGGTAAAAGGTAAATACAAAATTCAAATTTTGCAAAATTTCTTGGACATAATGATAGTAAGAGCCAGACATTATCAGAATCTACAGGCCATGAATGAAGGAAATTTCAAAAAAAAAAATATATTGCATGAAATGTCTATATTAATAAAAAATTGATAACCAACTCAAAAAGCAAGAAAATAAAAAAACAAATTTAAAAATCTAATCAGGAATTAATAAACACTAAAGTTAATTTAGAAAACCCAAAAATAAAGTAGAATACTAAATAAATCCAAAAACTGGCTCCTTGTTAAAGAAATCAGCAAAACAGGCAAAGCACTAACTAACCCAATTAAGAAGGGAGGAAGCTGAGGCAGGCAGGAGAAAATACAAGTAAACAGCATTAAATAGACAGCATCAGAAATGCCAAGGAAAGATACACACCCACATAAAGGAATATTTTTAATATCTAAGAGATTCCTTTGCATAATTCTTTGCAAACAGGGTTGAAAATTCAGACAAAATGTATAAATTTTTAGAGAACTAAAACTTACCAAAATTGACCCCAACAGAAACAGAAAATCTGAACATAGAAAGAAGTCTCAGAACAGAGAAAGAAGTTAAAGAGTTCCACTACAAGAAAAGAAAAAAGCACTAGACCGAAGGCGGCGCTGTGGCGCAGTAGGTTAATCCTCCACCTGCGGCGTCAATATTCCATATGGGCGCCAGTTCTAGTCCCAGCTGCTCCTCTTCCCATCCAGCTCTCTGCTATGGCCTGGGAAAGCAATAGAAGATGGCCCAAGCCCTTGGGCCCCTGCAGCCATGTGGGAGACCTGGATAAAGCTCCTGGCTCCTGGTTTCGGATCGGCGCAGCTCCAGCCATTGCTGCCATTTGGGGAGTGACCCAACGGATGGAAGACCTTTCTCTCTGTCTCTCCTTCTCACTATCTGTAACTCTACCTCTCAAATAAATAAATACATAATCTTAAAAAAAAAAGCGCTAGACCAGTTGGTTTCACAGAGGAACTCTAACAAAGTTTTTTTAAACATCAGATAGCCCCAATGCAGCTTTAGCTATTCCAGAGTACAGAAAAAGGAAAATTTCCAAATTCAATTATGTCGTAAGTATAACATTATTTCCCAGATCCTAATCAGAATAACTTCCCAATCCAGCTCCCAAAAAATCTTCAGATCCCACTAAATTATTAGTGTCAATGCAGATTCTTAAGTAAAATATTAAAATATAATCAAATATATTAAAATTGAGAGAAGAAGTTATATGATCTCCCTAGATGCAGAAACCGAACTTGACTCATATTCAGGTTTCAAATAAACGAAACTTATTAAATGTGAATTGACAGATACTTAGTGCATGACCTCAGCCCCAAACAGTATCTTGCCCAACAGCGGACTACTAGAAGTATTCCTACTAAACTTCAAAATAGGGCAACACCTGCTCTCCTTGCCATATTCAACACTGTGTTGGAGATGTTTGCAAATGCAATAAGAAAAAACAAGTAAAAGTAAACAAATTGGATGGAAAGGATAAAACTATTCTTAACTTGTAGATCATACATCTTGAAAACACAAGAGAATATAGAAAAATAACTACAAAAAGCAAATATTTTAGTAAAGTAAGGTTATAAAATTAGCATACAAAAAGCAATAACCTTCATACATAAAAATGAAATAAGGGCGAAAAGACAGATCCCAATTATTGTGGCCAAAAATAAGAGTGAGGGAACAGGAAATGCTAAGCACAAAACGCTCAACAAGAACCTACAAAGTCTGTAAGGGGAAACTATACAACATCTCTGGGAGAGCAATGTCAGACTTGAACAAAGGGGAAGACATACCAGATTCTTAGGTAGTAAGGTTCAATAGCATAGTGATTGATGTCAACTCTTCCTAAGTAAGCTGTTTCATAAATTTAAAGTGCATCAGGATTTTTTTCTGGAACAATGCAACTCAAATATAAAATTAATTTTGGGGCCGGAGCCGTGGCTCACTTGGCTAATCCTCCGCCTGCAGCACCTGCATCCCGGGTTCTAGACCTGGTTGGGGAGCTGGGTACTAGTCCAGGTTGCTCCTCTTCCAGTCCAGCTCTCTGCTGTGGCCCGAGAGGGCAGCGGAGGATGGCCCAAGTGCGTGGGTCCCTGCACCAGCATGGAAGACCGGGAGGAAGTACCCAGTTCCTGGCTTCGGATTGGTGCAGCGCCGGCTGTAGCGGCCATTAGGGGAGTGAACCAACAGAAGGAAGACCTTTCTCTCTGTTTCTCTCTCTCACTGTCTAACTCTGCCTGTCAAAAAATAAAAATTAAAAAAATTAATTAATTTTGGTGAATGAAAAGGCCAAAAAAACTTGAAAAATAAGAATAGTATTGAGTAGGAGACACAAGAGTATAATAAAATTATTTACAAAAAGCTTAGCCTCCATTAAAGAGAGAGAGAGAAAGAGAAATAATGCTCTCACGATCACACCACATTCATTTTAATTTCCTATTTTTTAAGGGCTCTAAGCAGGGTATTAACATCAAAGCACAATAAGATGCCCTTGGCAATTCACCTATAAATTCCTCTGGAGCCCAGCACCATGCGTGACACATTGCAGAACATAGGTTTGAGAACATCAGTGCTACTTTAATTATTCCAGAACACAGGAAAAAAAGGAAAAAAAAAATTTGTTGAATAAGTGAATGGACAAGTTCCCGAACCTCAGATTACATGGTACAACAATAGGACAGATTTGAAGTTCGTGAATCTATCATAATAAAATGTATTGATTAATGCTCAGTGACAACTTGAAACAAGTTATTGAATGTCATGTCGTGGGCTTTGTTACTTTTCTCAGCATCAACATTTTCATTTTAGATATTTCCTATCATTTGGTACTTTTTCCAAATTAACGAAACAGCAGCTAATATGCTGGATGATAGGCATAGCAATGAAGTGACAAAAATAAGATAAAATTTAATAAGGTTTGTATTGTGTCTCTGGAAAAGATATATTCAAGTGCTAAGCCTGGGCACCTGTAACAGGAGCTTATTTGCAATCAAGTTAAGATGAGGTCATACTGGGTTACAACAACTACTAAAACAAATGATTGAGGGGTCAGCGCTGTGGTTCAGCGGGTTAACGCCCTGGCCTAAGGTGCCGGCGTCCCATATTGGCGCCGGTTCTAATCCCGGTTGTTCCTCTTCCTATCCAGCTCTCTGCTAAGGCCTGGGAAGGCAGTAGAAGATGGCCCAAGTCCTTGAGCCCCTGCACCCACGTGGGAGACCCGGAGGAAGCTCTTGGCTCCTGGCTTCGGACCGGCGCAGTTTCAGCCATTGCAGCCAATTGGGGAATGAACCATCAGATGGAAGACCTCTCTCTCTCTCTGCCTCTTCTCTCTCTGTAATCTGACTTTCAAATAAATAAATAAGGCCGGCACCGCAGCTCACTAGGCTAATCCTCCGCCTGCGGCACCGGCACCCGGAGTTCTAGTCCCGGTTGGAGCGCTGGATTCTGTCCCGGTTGCTCCTCTTCCAGTCCAGCTCTCTGTTATGGCCCGGGAGTGCAGTGGAGGATGGCCCAAGTGCTTGGGCTCTGCACCCGCATGGGAAACCAGGATAAGCACCTGGCTCTTGGCTTCGGATCAGCGCGGTGGCCGGCAGCAGCGTGCTGGCCGCAGCGGCCATTGGGGGGGGGGGTGAATTAATGGTAAAAGAAAGACCTTGTTCTCTGTCTCTCTCACTGTCCATTCTGCCTGTCAAAAAATAAATAATAAATAAATAAATCTTTAAAAGAAATTAAATGATTGGCATGGTTATAAGAAAGGAGAGAGATTTGGATACAGAGACACAGTCCTTGCAGAGTCAGAGTCAGGAATTGGAGTGATGAAGCTACAAGGCAACAAGGATTGCCAGGAACCACCAGAAATCGGAAGACAGGCAAGGAAGGATTCCTCCATAAACCCTAAATCAAATGACTGGCATGGTTACAAGAGAAGGAAGAGAGAGAATGGATACAGAGACACAATCCTTGTATAGACGGAGGCAGGAATTGGAAGTGACGAAGCTACAAGGCAAAAATAACAAGGATTGCCAGGAACCACCAGAAATCAGAAGACAGGCAAGGAAGGATTTCTCCATAGACCCTGAAGGGAGAGCACAGCCCTGTCAAATTTCTAGTTTTCAAAATTGTAAGAAAAAAAACTTCTGGTGCATAAAGCCACCAGTTAATGGTAGACAGGCTTAACAAACTATTCCTATGGAAAAGTTCTAGCCATGTTAGTGGGCCAGCAGCTTGATATTATTATGCAAAGAGCTACAGCAAAATTTATATTTTGAAATATGGATTCTGGATGGGAAGTATCATTATGCTCTTGAAACTGTATATATTAAATACATGAATTTTTTTCCCTTTATATAAATAAAAAAAGAAAAGAAACATAGATCACTGTACCCTGCACTAGCAAGGGTACATATGGGATACTGAGTGTTTCTATGGGTGCCACATTTTAAGGAAGACCTGGAATGGCTTCTAAAATGGTGATATATAAAGGAAAGTGTCTGTAAATTTGGTCCTATTATCAACAAATATTTCTGAACAATAATTCTACAGACATTGGACACATTCTAACATCTCAGAAGAGCTCCCTCTACTCCTAAGGAGGTGGAGCTTTAACACGGGTTCAAGGTGATGGTAAGTAAATGAAGTGGGAGAATGACATAATACAGTCCTTGTGGGGCTGGCCTTGTGGTGTAGTGGTTAAGCTGCCACCTGCAACGCCAGCGTCCCATATGGGCACCAGTTCCAGTCCCAGCTGCTTCATTTCCAACCCAGCTCCCTGCTATGGCCTGGAAAAGCAGCAGAGGAGGCCCGAGTGCTCGGCCCCTGCACCCACGTGGGAGACCTGGGAGAAGCTCTTGCTCCCGGCTTCAGCCTGGCACAATCCTTGCTTTTGCAGCCATTCGGGCAGTGAACTGGTAGATGGAAGATTTCTCTCTCAGTCTTTATCTCTCCTTCTCTCTCTCTCTCTCTTTATGTAGTTCTTCCTTTCAAATAAATTAAAATAAATCTTTAGAAAAAAGATAGTCTTTGTCTCTTAAATAGATCACTCAGTTACATGTATATAGATAGGTCTGGTGGGGACAAATCAGACACAGTGAGGTGAATTAAAAGGCAATTATAATAAAGATTTGATAAGTCCCATAACTAGGTTGGCAACATTAAGAATAAATAGAAAATGAGACATTTGAGGGCTATTTAAGAGAGAAAATCAGAGTATTAAAAAAGAATACTTGTTTCTCAAAGGCATTATAAGAATGAACAAAGTTTAAAAATAGTGTATATACAGCACATAGTAGACACAAATAATAAATATATAAACTCTGTTTATTGAACATTTAACATTAAAATACATTTAATTCTGACATGCCAAATTGATTAGACAATTATGAGTTAGTATTTTCACTTTGGAGGCAAGCTCATTTATTTTTAAAACACATGTATATACACAAATATATGTGCATATACATTCATAAATATTCATAAACTTATATGCACACACATATATCCTTTTGATTTTATTCTTGTGTCAGACCAAGTCTCTTAGGCATATGAAAACAAAAGATAACCTGGAATGCTGAAAATTGCTCCGATTTTAACCCCACTGCAAACAGCAAATGAGACCCACGTGATAAACTATGTGCTGCTTGGGAACATTGGTCTCAAAGGTTCAGAAGAACAGAAAAAGAAAAGATAGCAACAGAACATCTGGATTGAAGAAAGCTAGCAACTCTAAATGAGATGGTTGAGCTTTCCACCCCACAGAAAACCAAAATCATGCACAGGAACACATATTTAATCTATTTTTTGATGCAGTAAACATTTCATTTCTAAGCATGTTCACTTATACAGGGTTATCCATATAAGAATAAAAGAAATAAATGCACATGAATTTCCAACATAGCAATACTAATACAAAATACGAATCCCAACTTAAAGCTTATTTACTGCTTAAGTAATCAATACATGAAACTTGAACAGAATCCAAATAACAATATAGCCTGAAGAGTGCCTGATTTTAGATGTATTGCCATTTTATCTTAAGAAAATTTAGCTTTATGCTAAGACTGTCTACCAATTAGGAATCATAATTGTTATGCTAAACACAGTAAGAGGAAATTTAATAAAAAGAACCAAAGCCAAAATGAATGTTCAGGAAAAGTGTAATTTGTTATATAAACACTATAAATTTTTATTTAGCAAGTTTTAGTATTTTTGATAGCTAGTTTTATTTCCTGCAATCCTATTTGAAAAGCATGCATGTTATACAATGTTCACATTGTATAGGATGCAGAATTTCACATCAACAAAAAGGTAAAATCTTCAAATTCATGATTTCTGAAAACCTGATTATGTAATATTTCCTTGTAAAAGCTATTTCGTCCATCCGCAGCCATTTTCACTTATTCCCAAAGTGATTTTTGTGCAAACACTGTGCACTAGGCGATGAGTTGCAAGATGCAGACACAGAGAAGAACTCAATACAATCTATATGCACAGCTCAGTAAAATGGGGCCACTTATAAGAAAACTAATTATTGAAATATGATATGAACATACAAGTAGGGCATACAGGGGAAAGTGGCAATCAGGCAAGGCTCCCAAGCAAATACTGAGCAATACGAAAGCATTAGACAAGGAACTAAATGAGCTGTGAGAGAAAAGAAGGCATTTCAGAAGAAAAGAATCTGCGCACTGGAGGAACGTGAAAAATAGTCCACTGTGAACAGGTCAAAGAGGTAAGGCAGAGATGGAGTTGGACAGGATAGAATCAACAGAGCTTGGAGATTTGGCCAATATTTATGGCAAAGGGAAAAGTTCAGGAAGATTCCCAATTTTTTACCTTGGGTAAATGTGATGCCATTCATTGAAATGAATAATACAACAAGTTTGGGAGAGAAAACAGTCAATTTGGGTTTGTGCTAAGCATAAGATACCTGGACGGAAAGGCCTGTGGTTCTAGAGATGTGCTTGGACTAGAAAGCTGTATCTGGGATACGTGGAAATGTAACTGATACCATACAAGTGAGTGCAGTCAAGAGTCTGGGATTTAAGGAGGGGGGTGGATATGGCAGTACTAATGACAGAATCCTGGGTAAATCCAATTTTTCAAGGGCAGGAAGAAGAAGACAGTCCTAAGGGAAAACATTCTGAGTGAGAGCAGCCAGAAATGAAAGGAGAAAAGCAGGGTTGAAATAAGGAATAAGATAACCATATCAAAGGGCACGGGAGAGCTATACACAAAAGCAACACACAACTGCTCTTTCTGTCAGCCAGAGACATGGTTACTACTAACCATACATTAATTTTTGCATATATAAGAAGTTAGCAGTGTTGTTCAGATTTTCTTAATGATTTTTAAGTGCTCTTCAGAGGTGAAATACTTTTTTATTTTAGTAATAGTATCATTCAATGGATAAAAAATAATAATAAAGAAAACTATCTGTTGATTTCTCCAACATGACCCTTAGACATGCATGGGAGGGGGCCTGCGCTGTGGGTTAACACCCTGGCCTGAAGCACCGGCATCCCATCTGGGCGCTGGTTCTAGTACCAGCTGCTCCTCTTCCAATCCAGCTCTCTGTTATAACCTGGGATAGCAGTAGAAGATGGCCCAAGTCCTTGGGCCCCTGCACTCATGTGGGAAACCTGGAGGAAGCTCCTGGCTCTTGGCTTCAGATCAGCACAGCTCTGGCCATTGTGGCCATCTGAAGAGTGATCCAGTGGATGGAAGACCTCCCTCTCTGTCTCTACCTCTCTCTGTAACTCCATCTTTCAAATAAATAAAAATAAATCTTTAAAAAAAAAAGACATGCATGAGAGAAGGGTAAATTCAACTTTAAATAGTTGTGCTAATTAGCAAGAGTTTGACATGACCAGAAAGATTTCTAGTTACTGAGATAAAGATGTTAAGTCAAATGAATACATTAAAAATAGTATATATTCACATTTCTTTAATTATCTATTTAAACTTGTATCTGAATTATCAGCAGATTAATTTCCCAAGGTGACCAACATTTTGATGAGTATTTACATAAGAGATTTATGTGTGCCAGCTGCTAGACTGTCATAAAAAATAAAAGGTTATGGATATGTAGTCCTTGCTTTAGAAATATTCATTTTAGATGATCGGCCAGTGTCTTGCTAGACATACAAAGTAAGGAATTGCCATGCAAGGATCCCTTCCCTCCCAAAACAGGGTAGGCTGAGTGCTGCAGAAGAAGCCTGGAGACAAGCAAAGAATTGCCCATGTCCCCTTAAATAATATCACAGTTATTTTTGTTCTGCAACACTCTGAGAAGCTAGATCCAAACTTTGTTAATTATTCCACCTTTGGCTGCAAGTACATAGTTTTATACTTGATAATGATGATGACCATAAAAGTAACAGCTAAACATTTATTAGCCACTCATTATGTTCCAGGATTCTATGTTGAGCACTTTTCATGGATTATGGTATTTAATCTTCACAACAACTCTTACTCTCCCCCACTTAATAGATGACGCAATGAGGGCTTAGAGAATTAAGTTAACTTGTCCAAGGTCACAGAGCTTGTAAGAGGCAGAGTCAGAACTCAAACCCAGGCGACACTCTTGCACTAAATCGCAGCTCTGAACTTCTCTGTTATTAAAAACAGAACTTCTTTGGAAACAGCACACTTAAAAGATTCCATACTGGTGAGTTTTCACTCTGAGAAGACAAAGAAACTTTGGGGTAGAGGACAGGTTGGGCTCCTTAGAATCCCAAATTAAAAAAAAAAAAAACCACAAATTCTTATTTTTATCGTTCCCAATTTTCTATCAACCATGTAAATATTTTTACTATAGGGAACTTTGACTGTAAGAAAAAGGAAACATTTAGAGGAAGAAAAAATTAACTCTTATGCAGTCGCCTGAGAAATGCATGGAAGATTTCACCTCCTGCGATAAGCTCTGCAGACAGCTCGGGGAAACAGACTGTTTAAAAACAGACTCTAAACTAAATCTTTGCTAAAACTAGCCTCTCTTTCATCAACATTACTAAGCTTATAAAAGAAAATGTCATTTTCCTATCACTATGATACAGGACACGCAAAGGTAAGTCACGTAATCTTTTTTGTATTGAAATGCAAGTACTTCCTCTTGCTGGTTCAACCTAACTATGGCCACTTCCTGTGCCAATGAAACCTTTACCTATATCAAGACAGTCCAAGGAAAAAGAGAAATAGAATTCATATTTTGACCTCATCTTAAGACTAATTCTCTCTCCTTGTCCTTAGGAAAGCGGTACTGTGCACACTCCTGCATGTAGAAAAGAACTCTCTGGTTTTCTTCTCTTGGTAGTCTCCACACTTAGTAGAAGGGAAGAAAATTGTGTGGCCTTCCCTCCTCTTTCTCCTTCCCCTTAGCCATCTCTTACCCAGTGCAAGGACAAAACACTACCAGTCTGCAACTTCTGTTTATCAAAAAGTGTTTATCTTTCACAAACATGCACCATGAAGCCTTTCATGGTTCTGCTCTATATTTTCAGGTACATAATGTGCACTCATGTTAGTGAACGTATAAGAAAAAGAAATGAGATTTCTGACTTATCTCCATTTTAAGTAAAGACAAGTAAGAACACCCAGATCATCCTTATCCTTTTCATAGCCACTCCCATTTGCCCTTCCAAATCTTAGGTCTAAACAATACTGTATAGAAAGAAACTCTGAGCCATAAAACTATTGAGTTAATCACTCAATGTTTCAGTTAATCAGAAAGGCATGCAAAGCTCAAATCCACATGTTCTAACCCTAAATATGCTGTCCTTTGCATCTTCCACAGAAGAAAAAAAATCTATTTTACAAACAAACCTAAAATAGCTACTTAAGTCCACTAATTGCACTACACAACCAAATCCACATCTCAATTTTATTCATCCTGGAATTCACTGCCCAGGAAGAGACAAGACAAAGCATCCAGTGCATCTCAAAATACAGCAAGGAGGAGAACACAGGCAGAGGACCTGAAGTTACTTACATAATATGTAACTATCAAATCAAATGACAGGTGGTGGCTTTTTTAACAACCATACTATAATAAAATGTTCAAGAGTGTGAGATCCTCAAGTGGGATGCTCGACACCTATTCCAACTATGTTGCCATTGCTTAAAACAGAATGCATTTAGTTTTTTAAAGGATCTGTTGAAGCAAATTTTAATTTTGAGGATAGATTTAACTCTTAGAATCAGGCAAAAAAAATCACAAGAGTGCTTCCTATCTATTTAGAAGAGATGGACTATTAAGTCAGGAATAACTGTCATGTATGTGCATGCCCTGTATTAGGCTCACTACTAAACCTTCTATGTGTGTTCTATAACTTATAACCACAACAACCCCATCAGCATTATTACCCCAGGTTTACAGATGAGGAAATTAAGTTTAGAGAGGTCAATTATCTTGCCCAAGGTCAAACAGTAACTGAACTAGATTCAAACTCAGATCTTCTGAACTCCATAGGACATTGTGAAGAGGCACAAGAACTGGATGGGGGGTGGCCACACACAGCCTCCAATGAACCATTAATCTGGGAATCTGATTAGTCCTCAGTTTACTCAACCTAACTGGTGAACAAGCGACATTCTGCATTTCATCACATCAAGACTGTCCCCAGGTAAAACTACTGTTTCATGTATCTCCAAAAATTGGCTTTAATAGCAATTTCAAAGAAGAATTACAGAGCCTTCTAAGTAATGACACACTATCAACATAAGTGTGTACTGTTTTGGAAGAAATGAGAGACACTTAGATGAACAAATTCTGGTATATATATTAACAATCCAAACCCATTGCTTAACAAAAACATCATTTATTTACAATCAGAAGTTTCAGCTCCTGAATCTCTCAAGCGCACTCAGAAAGATTTCACACTCACCAGCCTACAAGCAGTTAAGGGGGGCCTACTTGTGCGCACTGCAATAAGACCAGGAGACCGTGTTAGAAACTTCCTCCACCCACAAGGAGTTAGCAGGTTGTTTCCAACCAAGCACACGGTCAGTCACTGCCAGCGCAACCAAAAGCCCTCCTGTGCTATTTGTTAGAGTTTGTAGGAGATGCCCTACAAAGGAAGCCTGCTCTTTGCAACAAACAATCATCAATTCCATCATTTTCCCGGAGCCCTTTTCACTTTCTTGTAAGCCCCCCAAGGCTGCGGTTAGCTTCAGTAGCATTCGTGCGGGTATTCACGAGTTAATTTTCCCCACACAGAATCCAGAATTCTGTCTGGCTCCTTGCTCCCTCCCCCTTCGCTCCCTTCTTGCCTCTTCAACCCGAAGTGGAAACTGCAGACTCAAACTCCCCGATGGCTCCAGCACCAAGCACTGGGCATGCTCAGAAGGCCAGGCAGGCTTTGGTTGCAACTGACAGTTCCCCGCCCCTGATTTGCCGCTGCCCCCCTTCCCCCACTCCAACAAGAAATACTGAAATGTTTATCTGAAAGATACGAGGCCTCTTTTTCCCGAGAATGACCCCATTTTAATTTCATTTCGCAGGGTCCTTCGCTCTGGCGAACCCCCCCCCCCCCCCCGCCAGCCTGGGGCGCACCGCATTATTTTTCAGCACCAGGGACAGCGCCGCGCTGCCGTTACCGGCCGCCCTCCCCCACCTTCTCTTCCGCCCCCCACCCCCCACCCGCCCCAGCCTCAGCCCCCACCCCCGCACCAGCACAATGCCAAGGTCTCCCAGCAGCCGCAAACGCCGCAGCTGCAATAGCTCCCGGCCGGGGCCGGGCCGGAATGCCGGCCGGCTGCTACTTACACTGCTCCGCTTTGGTGGACATGGTGCTGTCCAGATGGAAAGGCTTTGCCCCAAAATCTGTGTCGTGTGAGCTCCCTCGCTCCGCCAGCGATGTTGCGAGGAAAAGAGCGCATACCCCCCACCCCCCACCCCCTCGCTTTCCCCCTCCCTTAGGCCCGTGTCGCTACCATTCGGACAAAACGCACATCAAATTGCAGAATTCGGTCCCGGAAGGTTAGGAAATCGCCCCCGGAGAAATGGGTGGGATTTAATAGGCGGCCAAAGGCTTCCTGTCCGTCCCCTCCTGGAGCTGCCCGCGTTGATGTGGGCGGGGAGACCGAAAGGAGAGCGCAGGCTGCGGCTCCTGGTGAAATGGGAAAATGGGCTCGACCGGGGGAGGAGTATTTCCATTCATAAGGCGCACGGAGGGGACGGGTGTTTCCCAGAGAAAAGCCTCTTAAAGTGCCGGAGTCCCCGACCATTTGGAGCTCCCATTGGCGTTCTCCGGGCCTGTAAATCCTGCTCGCCGAGCAGCCCCCGGGGCCTCAACGGGGCGGCCGCAGAGGGACCCAGGTGCGTCCTGCGATTCGTCTCAACCTCCGGGAGGAAGGAGAAGGAGGCGGATCCGGGGCGGGCTGGAGAGGCCGGGGCCGGAGGGCGGCGAGGATGCTCCGGAGGAAGGAAGTGCAGAAGGACCCTAGAAGGAACCCTCAGCATGGCTTCCCGGCGCCGCGTCCGCGCCCCTGCAGCCCCTCGCCGGGGCGCGCTCCTGCCCGGGGCTCCCGGGAGCAGGTGCCGACGTTGGCAGTCGGGCGAAGGGAAGGAGGAGATTTCCACGGGTAGGGGAGCCAGACAGGCCCCAGGAGAGGAAGATGAAAGCCTGGAGACTGGAAGAAGCCAGGTGTGCTCCCTGGCTACCTCGCGGTTTGGACGCGGGCGCTTAGGAAGCCCGTCTGCTGGGAAACCGAGACCAAGAGGACGGGGAGGCGACGGGAAGGGCGTCCTGCATATCTACGGGAAGAAGCCTCAATGCTCAGAGTGCGAGGCAGGCGTTCGGGAACTGGACCCGGAGTGAGGAAGAGCCAGCTCCTACACCCAAATGCACCGATCACCCTAGAACCAACCCTTTAAACTCCCTACTCGTCGGGTTCTCTATCTGTAAAATGGGAACAGTAAAACCCGCCCCTGTCGCCTCAGGAGTTAGGGGGCTGATCAAAAGGGACAATGGATGTGGAAGTCCTGCCCCACGCCAGGTCGGCTTAGCCAAAACTCGAGGAACAGAACCCTGAGTGTTGAGCGGTGATTTCACTGCTGATAACTGTGGCGACTAAATCCATGTTCCATTTCACTAAAAAACAATGACCTTCGTTTGGGGGTAAAGAATACCAAATTCTGCATATGTACAGAATCTTCCATTAAACCAATGAAGAAAAAATACTGTGAACAAATGTCAAAATGCTTCTCAGTAGTAAAAAAAAAAAGTTGCAAATAGCAGGGAAGTGACCCATTTTGGCGCACACACAGTGTTTGAGGGTATTGGCAAAAATGTGCATGAAGGGTTAGTAGCTTGGCTCTTCGGATTGCATATATGTGGGTTCTGTCACCTCGCTGATTAGCAAGTTGGGCTGACTGATGGGACAGACTGTTGTACAATACCACTGTCATTCCCCAAACTACAGCCCAAAGAGAAGTCCCACTCCTTAGACAAATGATTCTGTAAAGATTGCTGCTGAATTTTGGGGAAAAATAAATCAGAATCATTCTGGAGAAAACATGAATATAAGAGAACATTTCTGAGAAGATGACAATGTTTTGTGATTAAAAGAAAGCTCAATGGTTCACGCAAAGATTTCTGCATTTTGATAATGAAAACAGTAATAAGATTTTTTAAAAAGAGTTGGATAACACAGAAATAAAGGACAAAGCGTGTGTTGGAAAACTATTCTCCCTTCCTCTACTTACTAGTCCCTGCTGTTGGCCATGAGTTAAACTTCCCATTACTCACAGAGAAAGTATAACATTACTAAGAGCATATACCAGGGAATTTGAATTCCAGGTCTGCTTAAGAGCCATGTGATCCTGTGCAAATTACGTAACTCTTCTAAACATCAATTCCTCACCTGCAAAAATGGTCATCTCAGTGTCACATTAAAGGCTGTTACCAAGACTGAATGAGTATACGCATGAGAATCCCGAACAATCCTGCACTGATTGCTATGGTCAGCACGTCTGCTCAAGGTGCACCAACGTTCTCCCTGTTTCAGACCCTTCAAAGCCTGGAGCCATCTCTGCAATTGAAACCATAACCACCAACCCAGGCTTTCACAACTTCAACCTTGTGAGTTAGGGGATTAGAGGACCCCGAGTGGGTTGGAGGACCGTGTCCATTACCCAGTTCCTCCACCCTAACAGATGGCCTGAACTTACCGTTTCAAGGCATCAAACCCCAGTGCCCTCACCTTTCCATGTCTCTGCACCATCTGTGCCACCCGTCCTCACTGCCTTTTCTTCTGTTGCAGCACAGTGCCTCTTCCCATCACCAGATGAAGTGCCCTCTCCATCTATGCCTCTAATTACAAACACTCTCATTTACTCTGGAATTCAACAGCAATTATTTCCCCTCTTCCCAGCATTTTAAGGCTCTACCTTTTCATTACATTTTTTCATCCTGCTCATAAACACAGTAACAATTTTCCATCTTGGGTGCTTAAAGTCCCACTGAGGAAGTGGCATCCATTTCTTCCCCGGTTGCTCTGACATCCTCACCATCTTACCCTGCTATCAAATCCTGGCTGAAAGAGCTTCTTTCAACAGTCACCAAAAATTCCTTAGTCGTCAATTACTATGAATTACTCTCTATCTGTTGGTGACTAATGCCAGCTTTTGGAATAAATCCCGATTCCTTTTTGAAATTCCCTCTTCCTGTGACTTCTATGATATAATACTCTTCAAAATTTTATCCAAACTTTGTGTTCCTTCTATTGCTTAATGAATTATTTCAAATATATAATATAAAAATAATTTCAGCCGGCACCGTGGCTCACTACACTAATCCTCCACCTTGCGGTGCCGGCACACCGGATTCTAGTCCCAGTCGGGGCACCGGATTCTGTCCCAGTTGCCCCTCTTCCAGGCCAGCTCTCTGCTGTGGCCTGGGAGTGCAGTGGAGGATGACCCAAGTGCTTGGGCCCTGCACCCCATGGGAGACCAGGAGAAGCACCTGGCTCCTGCCTTCAGATCAGCGTGGTGTGCCGGCCACAGCGCGCTGGCCGCAGCGGCCATTGAAAGGTGAACCAATGGCAAAGGAAGACCGTTCTCTCTGTCTCTCTCTCTCTCACTGTCCACTCTGCCTGTCAAAAAAAATAATAATTTCTTAAATACTTATGTTACCACTACCCAGTCCCATCAGGTTAACATTGTATTATATGGCATAAAATATTTTAATTTTCAGAAATAAGAGATATTAGAGATACTGTAAATTCTACAAAAACTCTTCTGAATTTGTTGTTAATTGTGTCCTTATAATTTATGCTATTCATTTATTTATTCAGCAACTACTAACTGAGTAACTACTATATGCCAAATACTGTTCTGGCACTGAGGACACTTCAGTGAACAGAGAAGACAGAAATCTCCACTCATGGACCTAATATTTTAGTGGGAAAGTCAAAATAAATTAAATACATAAAACACATAGTATATTAAGTATTGGTATGTACTACAAAGAAAAATATTAAACTAAGAGAAATATTTTGTAGTGTAGGGGTTGGAATTTTGAATAGGGTAGAATTTTAGATAAAATAAGCTACAGATTACTATATGTATTTATATAAGCAATTTATATAGTTTCATTTGTTTTAACTATATAATGAATACAATGTAACATATCTTTTTAAAATTTATGCTTTTGTTCAATATTACATTTTTACTTAATTGTGTTAATGAAGCACTGATTTATTCATTTTTACTACTCTATAGTATTTCATTTTAGAAATGTCTCACAAATTATCAACTCACTATAGAGTGATGGAAATTTTGTTCCCAATTCTTTGCTATTATCAAAAAAAATCGCAATGAACATTCTTACATATGTGTTGTTATGTACATGTGTAAGAATGCTCTAGGATATGTCTGACTTCGACTTTTATTAGGAACTGCCTAATTTTTCATTGGAATGACTACACCAAATTAGTCTCTCCATATTCCACTTCCTCTATGGTCGAATAAATGACTGTCAGGTCTACCCTCTCAAAGACAACAACTACAAATTCTGAATAAAAGATTAAAAAAAAAAACTACCTGAAGGAATTGAAGACTCTGGAGGGCATCAACACTCAAAAGAAGGATGAGCTTCAGTTCTTCACAGCTTTTAACCTGAAGGACATAACGCATTATATCTAAAGATGCCAGTACCCTACTCACAGCCTTTTTTATCTGAAATACAAAACCCCACAGTTTAAATCAACCATATCCACCAGAAAGGAATGGAGGAACTATTTGAAAAAGCCAGACTGAAGGAGAGAGCAATTATATATCTCTGCTCAGACCTCTAGCTGATCTCTGAACCACCCATGTGCAGAGACCCAGTTAAGGATAAAAGAACTAAAATGAGCATTTGAACTGCCACCCGAGTGTTAGGTTGTAGCTTATGTTCCATTACGTTAGTTTCTTGCTTAATAAAAAAATCAACACTCTTCACAGGAAAATAACACAATGTAGAGTTGCCACAGCATATCATTCACAGTGTCCAAGGTACAATCTAAAATTACTTGACAGAAATGTGACCCATTTACCTTTATCAAGGCAACAGAAAATGAGCCCAAGATGATGCATATGCGGTAATTAACAAAGATTTTAAATCATCTGTTTCTGTTCGATGAGATAAAAGAAAATATTATCATAATGACTGTAAAAACAGAAATGTTAGCAGAAAAATATAAACTATAAAAGACTGCATATTATAGATCTTAAAATAGTGCTTGAAATTTAAAAAATCATGGTATGGGCTTATTGGCAAACTGCAGAAAACAGATGAAACAGAAAGTGAACTGACAGATAAATCAACAGAAATGATTCAATCTGAAGAACGAGAAAAAGACTAAAACAAAGTGAACAGAACGTAGGGGTCTGTGAGACAAGAAGAAATGGTCTAACATGCATGTAATCATAGTCACAGAAAGGATACAGAGGTTTAAGGAATGAAATTAGAATGCTCCAAGGTTATATGAAAAAGAAATTAAAGATTCAAAAAAAGTACAAACCACCAAGCAAGATAACACAATGAAAACAAAAGATAAAGAAGAAATCTTGGCAGGGCTGGTGCTGTGGCTCAGCAAGTTAAATTGCCGCCTGCTGCACTGGCATGCCATACGGGTGCTGGTTCGAGTCCTGGCTGCTCCACTTCCAATCTCCCTCTTTCTATATATTCTGGCTTTCAAATAAATAAATAAATATTTAATTTTAAAATAATAAGAAATCTTGGAAGCAATTAGAGACGAATGGCACACATTTCGTACAAGTGGATATCCACTCAAACGAACGCTGGCTTTTAATCAGAAATAACAGAGATCAGAAGGCAAGGAACCAATATCTTTAGAGTGCTAAAAGAAAAGTCTAAGCTGTTTTCTATATCCAGAAAAAATGAAAACAAAATACATTTTCAAATAGAGGAAAACTAAGAATTTGTCACCTGCAGACTTGTGATACAAGAAATGCTAAAGGGAGTTCTCCAGGCTGAAGGAAAATGACACCAGATGAAGATGCACATCTTCTAAGAGTCTCTGGTTTGAATTTTCACTTTGCTTACAAAGACTTTAGTTGAACAGATTTTTACATTTTAGCCTATTACATGAGTTTCAAAATCAACTTACCAAAGAGTTTGCTGAAATTTTTATTGAAATTATGTTGGATTTAGGAATAAATTCAGAGATAATTGATATTTTGAGTGTTCCCATTCATGGACATGATTTCTCTTTCCATGTATAAGGAAACAAGAGCAGGACAGGGAGGAGGTGAGAGACAAATTCCCAGGTAGAGCAAGTTTATTCAAAAGGGAAGAAAGCAAAGAGTGCCTCACCTGCGGGCGTGTATGTAGGGCAAATTCATGGCAGAAAGCAACAACTCAGGTACAGGCTGGGTTGACATAGTGTAAGTCAGACAGAGGCCATGATAGGGAAGGCTGGGCTGGCTTGTGGTGGCTTTTCTCTCTGGGAGTTAATGGTGGGGGAAAATTGATCTGGTGGGGGAAAGGGGAGGGGTGAATTTAAGGTACTTGAAGAAAAATAGTATGATAAAAATAAGTATGATAATTCCAAAATTTCTGCCATCTCTGAGTCTTTTCAGATTGTACTTTGTCTTGCCTTTTAAAATGCCTTTTTTGTTTGTTTGTTTGTTTGTTTGTTTTGTTTTGTTGAAAGCAAGCATTATGAACTTATACTGGGTACTAGGAGTTGAGGAAAACAGGTCTTTAGTGTGACACTTAATGCTTGTGTTTCATGCTTATTTGACCAGGAGTCAGTCTGTTTAATATTGGCTGTGTCCGCAGTTGCAAGAAGTTCACATTTCCTCTACTGTCCTTGCTTGGTCTCCCGTTGTCTTTGAGTTTCCCTAGAAATTCTTTCTTAAATATTTTGCATCCCACTTGAGTTTCTTAAGGTTCTTCCATACCCAGTATGTGAAACGCGAAGGCTAGCATGAGCTACAGTTTTCTAACAGGCTTTCCCCTAACTCAGATGAAATTCTGGTAGTTTCCTTTAAGAACAGGCCTTTGTTACAGAGAACAATCACTCTGGTGGTTCATTTTCATGTGATTTTGAGGATTTTTCTAGTTGGCATTGTGATTTTCTCTTTAAATCAAACATACAGAATTTTATTGCTATTTTTACTGTGGATTTCTAATTAAATTGTATTATAGTCAGAGAACATGGCCGAGACAATATTAGTTCTTTGAATTTCAGACTTTGTGACATTAGATGGTCAATTTTGTTAATGTTCCCAGATCCTTGGAACATTCTCTAGTTGTTTTTGTTGATTGTGAATAGAAATTTTCTATATCTTTGCTAATTTTGGGGATGCTTGACTTATTAGTTTCTCACACTTAATTGTTTTCATTCATTTATCCTTGTAATTCTGTCCGCTTTTAATTATAGATTAAACATGTGATGTATATATTTAAAGATAATATTGTTAAAGGAAACCATGTTTATACTCATTACATATTGGTGGATTGTCTTAATATGTTGCAGACTTATTTGTTATTTCAAGTTATTTGCCTTAAATTCCAATTTGCAATGATACGCCTACAATAGCTTTTAAAATTTAGTGTTTTGCTTAGTGTTTCCTTTGCACATCATTTCCCATCCCTTAATTTTCATCCATTCCCTGTGATTTTAATTTTGTCTCCATGGTTTTAATTTTGTCTCTCTTAAACAGCAAATATCTGACTTTCTAATTCACTCTGATAATATCCTAATGAATAGATGGGTTAAATCTTTAAATTTCTTTTTCAAAATATTTTTTTTTACTTGACAGGCAAGGAGACAGAGACAGACAGAGATCTTCCATCACTGGTTCACTCCCCCAAATGCCCACAACAGCCGGGGTTGGGCCAGGCTGAAGCCAGAAGTCTGAAACTCAATCCAGATTTCCCATGTGGGTGGCAGGGACCCAAGTCCTTGAGGCATCACCTCCTACTTTCCAGGGTACACATTAGCAGGAAGCTGGAACCAGAAGCAGAGCAGGAACTCAAGCCCAGCCACTCCAAAGGAGAACGTGGATGTCTGAGGCCCTGTCTTAACCACTTTGCCAAATGCTCATATCTGATTATTTCCTTTCAAAAAGGTACATATGGCTTTGCTGGTCTTTCTACATCTGAAAGTGTTTCTCTTCTGTACACATTCTTTTTTTAAAATTTATTTATTTATTTGAAAGCCGGAGTTACACAGAGAGATAGGAGAGGCAGAGATAGAGAGAGAGAGAGAGAGAGAGAGAGAGAGAGAGAGAGAGAGAGAGAGAGGTCTTCCATTCAATTACTCCCCAATTGGCTACAACGGCCAGAGCTGCGCCGATCTGAAGGAAGGAGCCAGGAACTTCTTCCGGGTCTCCCACAAGGGTGCAGGGGCCCAAGGGCTTGGGTAATCTTCTATTGCTTTCCCAGGCCACAGCAGAGAGCTGGATCAGAAGTAGAGCATCCAGGTCTCAAACCGGCGTCCAAATGGGATGCCAGCACTTCAGGCCAGGGCATTAACCCACTGTGCCACAGCACCAGCCCCTTGTCCACATTCTTAATGGTGTTATTTAATTAGGCAGAAGATTCTAACTCAAAATCATTTTCTCTCCAGCATTTTGAAGGCACTGCCTCCTTGTTTTCTGGATTCCTTTATAGACGAGAAATCTGCTACATTCTAATTGCCTTTTTATTAAAATCCACTGTTTCCCTCTCCAGTAGCTTTGAAATACCATTTTGATCCTCAGTGTTCTGCCAATCCAATGAAATCCTCATGTAGGTTTATTTTAGTCTTTTTGGTGTTGAAATGTACTTTCTATCTGAGAACTCACACTTTTTAATTCTGAAAATTGTCTGCCATTATCTCTTATATTTCCTTCCTCACATGTCATTTTTTCTTGGTATGGGACTCCTATTTTATATTTATTTAAGAACATATTGTTCTACCCATATCTTTACTGCTTATTTATGTTCCTTATCATTTTACCTCTCCTGGTGCATTCTGAGTGACTTCCTTAGAGCTGTTTTCCAATTCATTGATTCCCTTTTTGTCTATATGGTATGTCTCCCTACTATTTAATTTTTATTTCAATAATGTATATATTTCATTGTCACATGTCTAATTGTATTTTTCATATATACCTATCCTCATTTCATATCTGCTTCATTGTTGTTTATAATTTTTAAAAACTTTATTGACTTACTTCAAATGGAGAGATGGAGGGGGAGAGAAAGAGAGAGATCTTCCATCTGCTGATTCACTCCACAAAGATTCTAACAGCCAGAGCTGGGTCAGGTCAAAACTAGGAGCCTTAGATTCCTTCTGGGTCTCCCCTGTGGGCAGCAGAGACCCAACTACTTGAGCCATTACCTGCTGCCTCCCACTGTGTGCACAAACAGGAAGCAGAGCCAGGACTTGAATCCAGAGATTCCAATATGGGATGCTGCACCAAAAACCTGCCTCCAATTTGTTTACAATTTCTGCCCCTCCTTCTGGGTTTTAGTCCTTCATTCAATACAAAACATATTGATTTTAAGGTCTTTGACATCTTGCTCCATAAAAATAATTGTAGTAGAGAAAATTTGTATTCTTGTAGTTTTTTCCCCTTTCACTGTGTTTCTTCCATTAAATTACTTTGTGAGATCATAGTTGGGCTATATCTTATGGGAGGCTTTTGTTCTTATATTCTCTCTTAGTTCTCTGTGATCACCCTTCCCTATCTAGTAGTTTGTGGTTTATCTGTTTCTACCTAGCTCCCTGGGCAGATAGTCCAAAATCAGATCTTATACCAGCAGATAAGAGCATTAAACAGAGACATCATGACCTGGTCTCAAGTCATTGGGCAGTTAGTTTCAGTCTGAGTCTCATATCTCCCTGAACCTTCAGTCTTATAATATGTTCTAAGCTGTGTGAATCTCACAAAGAAACCAACAATTATTTTCAAATTCTTTTCTTGAGGTGGAGTGGGGCTAATACTTGTCTTACATGGAACACATTAATCCGTCACCCTTCAGGAGCCAATTCCAAACTGCCATTGTCTACTTTCAGCCTGGGATCTGGAGTGTTTGTAGCATCAACCCTACTTACAAATTTGCATTTCTGTTCAGTTTCTGGTACCCATTTATATTTTTCTTATTTTGAGCTTACCATTTTTAAAGATTATTATTTAAGACACATGGACAGAGAGTTCCCATTCTCAAGCTCAATGCCCACTTCAGCCCCACATCAGTGGCCAAAGTCAGAATCCAGGAGCTAACAACTCAATCTAGGTGTCCCAGGTGGGTGGCAAGAACCCAATTACTTGAGCCATCACACTACCTCCCAGGGTCCACATTAGCGGAAAGCTTGGGTTGGAAGCTAGAGCTGAGAAGTGAACCCAAATCCTCCAATGCAGAACACGGGCGTCTTAAACAGTGTCTTAACTACTAGGCAAAATGCCCACTCTTCAACATTGTTTTATTTTTTTAAGATTTGTTTATTTGGGGCCAGCACTGTGGTATAGTGGGTAAAGCCACCGTCTGCAGTGCCAACATCCCATGTGGGCACCAGTTCAAGTCTCAGCTGCTCCACTTCTGATCCAGCTCTCTGCTATGGCCTGAGAAAGCAGTAGAAGATGGCCCAAGTCCTTGGGCCCCTGCACCTATGTGGGAGGCCTGGAATAAGCTCCTGGCTCCTGGCTTCAGATTGGTGCAGCTCTAGCTGTTGTGGCCAATTGGGGAGTGAACCAGTGCATGGAAGACTCTCTCTCTCTCTCTCTCTCTCTCTCTCCCCTTCTCTCTTTGTGTAACTCTTTCAAATAAATACATTTTTTTAAAAAGATTATTTATTTGAAATGTGGAGTTACAGAGAGGCAGATGCAGAGCGAGAGAGATCTTCCAACCACTAGTTCATTCCCCAAATGGCCAACAGCTTGAGCTGAGCCAATAAAAAGCCAGGAGCTTCTTCTAGGCTTCTCAAGAGTGTGCAAGGGCCCAAGTACTTGGGCTTTCTTCTACAGATTCCCCAGGCCATAGCATAGAGCTGGACCAGAAGTGGAACATCCAGGTCTTGAACTGGCACCCGTATGGGATGCTGGCACTGCAGGCAGCAGCTTTAGCCACTATGCTAGAGTGTTGGCCCCTTAAGCGTTGTTTTATCTATTGGTTCTATTAGTCTGTGACTCAATGATTGAGCATAGTGCCTTCCTGGACAAGTAAAACATCTATTTCTTCATTTTCTGCCTTCTACCTTCAAAGGCATAAGTAGTTGTTCAAAGCTTTGCCCTTATAATTCCTTTCTTTTCTCTAAGATCTCTTTTTCCTTTGGATATTTTTTAATTCCTATGCTTCAACTACAACTTACATGTTGAAGATTCTCAAATCTTTAATTTTTTGGGCCCAGCCACATCCATATTTTAACTTTTTGATAGATGTTCAAAGTAGATACCACATTAGTACCTTAAACTCAACATGCAGAAACCATGCATGTTTTTCCTAAGCCCAACACTTCTTATAGATTTTACTTCCCATAATGAGGTTTCACTGTCAATGTTACCCAGACTTGAAATCAGAATGCTGTCTTAATCTCCCCAATGCTTCATCCGAACAAAAATGCTTCGTCCGTACAATCTAATCAGGCTTCAAGTCCTGCAATTGCTCTCAGAATCATCCCTGAACTCATTGCTTTCATTCCATATTTCTTGCCATGACATTAATTCATTTCTTCTTGATATCACCTCTGAGTCACTGATCTCTTCCTTAATGAGTACCCTGATGCTGCTCTCACTCCTCTCTGACCTGTTCTTCATGTTTCCCCCAGAGTGATTTAGAGTCTTCATCTTGAAGCAATCTACGTACCATGGATTCCACCACCCTAGCATAAAGTCAAACGTAAATCTATGTGTTCTCCTCATCATTAAATCTGTATTCATATCATTTCTTCCCTACATTTCTACCTTTGAAGTTCACCTTTCTTCTGCTCAACTGCCCCCCTTCATCTATGAATTCTTCCCTGATCAATTCACTCAGAAGAAATTTCTCATCCGTCTGAACTCCCAGAATGCTCTGCCTGAACCATTCACATGGCACATGCCTTATTTATTTATTTAAAAATCAGAATTACAAGAAAGAGAGACCTTCCATCCACTGGTTCACTCTGCAAATGGTTGCTATGACTTAGACTGGACTAGGCTGAAGCTATGAGCCAGGAACTTCTTCCGGGTCCCCCACATGGGTGCAAGGGCCCAAGAACGTGGGCCATCCTCCATTGCTTTCCTATTCTATCAGCAGGGAACTGGATTGGAAGTGAAGCATCTGGGATATGAACAAGCACCCGTGTGCTTTTACCCACTATGCCACAACACCAGCCCTGGCACTTGTCTGTTAGCATGAGCCCTCTTTATCTCAGATTCTTGGGGACTACTGTAGTTTAAACAGGATTTGGCTCCCCAAACTCACACAAATGTTTAAACCTCAAAGTCTGAATGGTTGGAGGCTGGAGTTGTGGCATAGTGGGTTAAGCCACTGCCTGCAATGCTGGCATCCAATATGGGCGCCAGTTCCAGTCCCAGCTGCTCCATTTCTGATCTAGCTCCCCAATAACATGACTGGGAAAAGCAGTGGGAAATGGCTCAATCGCTTGGGAGACCTGGAAGAAGCTCTTGGTTCCTGGCTTCGGCCTGGCCCAGCCCCATCCATTGCTACCACCTGAGGAGTGAACAAGCAGATGGAAGATCTCTCTTTCTCTGTCTCTCCCTCTCTCTCTGTAACTCTGCCTTTCAAATAAATAAAAGAATTCTTTAAAAATAAACAAATAAATAAATAAAATAGAGTTAATTCTGACTACCTCAAAAGATCAGCTGTGAGGATTAGATGAAATCCACATATGAACTACTTGCTATGTATCAAGAGTCTAACAAAATTAGGGCTCTTTTTGCTTCAAGAGCAGAAAGAATGGAATAGAAAGAAAAATGGCTGGCCGGCGCCATGGCTCAACAGGCTAATCCTCCGCCTTGCGGCGCCGGCACACCGGGTTCTAGTCCCGGTCGGGGTGCCGGATTCTGTCCTGGTTGCCCCTCTTCCAGGCCAGCCCTCTGCTGTGGCCCAGGAGTGCAGTGGAGGATGGCCCAAGTGCTTGGGCCCTGCACCCCATGGGAGACCAGGAGAAGCACCTGGCTCCTGGCTCCTGCCATCGGATCAGTGTGGTGCGCCGGCCGCAGCGCGCTGTCCGCGGCAGCCATTGGAGGGTGAACCAACGGCAAAGGAAGACCTTTCTCTCTGTCTCTCTCTCTCACTGTCCACTCTGCCTGTCAAAAATAAAAAAAAAATAAAAAAAAATAAAAAAAAATAAAAATAAAAGAATAGAAAGAAAAATGGCTAGGAAAAAAGAATAACTGCAGAACTGACCATTAATTCACACTGTCTGTCTTGAACAATGTCCAGCAGTCATTTCTCCTCTTTCGTTTCCATTCCCCAGTAGCCTTACATCATGCTATCCTGGAGATTTTCTTATTTTCAAATACTAATTAACCAAGAAATTTAATGAGACCCAAAATGAGTTCCCATGTTTACCCCAAAACACATCTTTCCATTTCATATTCATTTCTAGCCTGGTGTCTATGCATATATGCAACAATTGTACAGCCTCCTACCTGTCAAAACCCCATCTTTTATTAAAGAGCAGTGTTCCCTTGTGAATGAAGACCTTCCTGGCTGCTGAAGCTGTTATTGATCTCTCTCTCTCCTTTAAAAGCTTCTAGTATTTAGAGTTCCAAAAATTCAGGAAAATCACAGGTTGTCTTGGCATTATTCAATGTTTCTTCATGGTGTTTGCTTTGCCAAACTAGAAGTAGCTAACCTGGTGCACTTCTTACGAGCCACAGTACTTGCTGCACACTCTCCTCAGGAACATGAAGTGGACATCACATAAATGGAGTTCTTTGGTCCAGTTTGCCATACATAGTCTCATTCATGAACCAATCACTTGATCCTGTTTTTTGATTATCTACCAATTCATCAAATGGTATTATCTACCAATTCCTCAATAGAGACTCCATATTCTTCTATTTCTGCTCACATTGTACCTTTTCAAATCTATAAGCAATGTTGTAATCCAGGCTATGACCTTGCCTCTTCTACATACTCTTGCACTTCTCTATCATGGATGCCTTATTTTAGATTTTCTTGACTCACTATCCTTGTTATACTTGACCTTGTACCTAGAGCAATATTCCATCTGGTTAGCTTATCCCTATCCTGTAGATGTCACCAAATTGAAAGACTTCTGTTGCACACAAAAAGTACTATGCTTCTACACATCTGTACCATGCAAAAATTAAGAAATGGTTACTAGGGGGGCCAGTGCTGTGGCTCAGTAGGTTAATCCTCCGCCTGCGGCGCTGGCATCCCAAATGGGCACTGGTTCTAGTCCTGGCTGCTCCTCTTCCAATCCAGCTCTCTGCTGTGGCCTGGGAAAGCAGTGGAAGATGGCCCAAGTCCTTGGGCCCCTGCACCCGCATGTGGAGACCAGGAAGAATCACGTGGCTCCTGGCTTTGGATCGATGCAGCTTCGGCCATTGTGGCCATTTAACGAGTGAACCAATGCATGGAAGACCTTTCTCTCTGTCTCTCCCTCTCACTGTCTGTAACTCTACCTCTTAAATAAATAAATAAAATCTTTAAAAAAATAAAAAGAAATGGTTACTAGGAAGACATCAATGAAAATGGAAGAGTAAGGAATTCTAAAATTTCTCCTCCAGAAAAACAAAGAGAAAACTGGCAAGAATTGTCAGAATCAACTGTCTCAGAAATCTGGAAATTAACTATAGGTTGCAGCAATCCAGGCAGCATTCACACAAGAAAAATGGCTGAGCTCAGTAAGAATAGAGAGTCCTGTGATGTTCTAACTTACCCAGTCCCATCCCCCACTCTGCAGATCCTCAGCAGTCTTGAAAGCTAACAGGCAACTAGCAGCTGACAGCTTCTGAAGGGAGAAGAATCGGACTGGGCCTTCTTCAAAGCTCCATTCCCAAAGGATCACCGTTATTTGATCTGTCTGGTGGTTCCCTAGAAGATCTCACAAAATTGTCTGTATTTTACCCGACTTAGAGCTTGCACAAGTGCAAATTCAATAAGGCTTTTCCCAAGGCATTTGTCAAGAACAATTAAGGCAACTGTTTAACTTCACAACTGCCTAAAGAGTTGGATAATAATTGGGGCAAACAATAGACTAACCAAAGAGCTTAAAAGGAAAAGATGATAAGTGAGATGTGCTAAGGTTTTTGACTGGTTTAAGTATGATCCTTTGAATCTAGAATGCCACCCATATATGTAAGGTTATGTCCATATCCATGAGGGACAGCATACTAGGAAAAACCTGAGAAGGTCAGCTCACCTTGGGCTGACCTTGAAGCATTGCATAAGTAGTAAGTAAAGGCTAAGATAGTGTTGTCAGCTGCCTGGCTGAGTTGATGGTGTGCCATACACACACACACACACACACACACACACAGAGGTATAGGTTCTCAGCAAAGACTACAACATACACACACAAACACCGAGAGAGAGAGAGAGAGAGAGAGAGAGAGAGAGAGAGAGAGATACAGGTTTTCAGCAGAGACTAGAAGGCCAATTGGTCCTAGGCAATAAAGGAAATCTCCATCCAATAGTTCACTAACCACTAAATTACCCAAGTATATTTCAGAAAAGTCACTAAACAAATGAAAATAAACTATAACAACAAAAAACCCTGGATAGAGGGTAAAAATCTGGCTTCCAGAGTTACCAAGTATATTATTTTAAATGTCTACTTTTTCAACAAATACCTATGAAACAGGCAAAGAAACAAGAAAGTATAAGCCATAAAGAGGAAAAAATGCAATCAATAGAAACTGGCCCAAAGAAAGCTTAGACATTATACTTACTAGACAAAAACTTCAATCAGTTCTTTAAAATATGTTCAAAGAACTAAAGGAACCCATACTTAAAGAACTAAGGGGAAACATGTAAATGATGTGTAATTAAATAGGAAATAGAGAGAGAAAAAAATGGAGCATCAAAAGAAACTCTGGAGTTGAAAATGACAAAAAAAGTTCACCAGACAATCTCAACAGAATACTTAGAAAGACAGAGAAAATCATCAGTGAACTCGAAGACAAGTCCATTCAGAGTGTTCAGTCTGATTAATACAAAAAAGAGAATTAAGAAAAATTAACAGAATTTCATTGACTTATGAGACAGCATTAAGCACCTTAGAAAAAAAAGAGAGAAAGTTACAGAAAGAATCTTGGAAGAATTACTATTAAACAGTTCCCAAATTAGATGCAAAACACTAATTCTCACTTTCACAAGCTCAGCTCCAATTACAGTAAATGTAAAAAGACTCATGCCTAGTTGCATCGTAATCAAACTATCAAAAGACAAAGACAAAGAGAATCTTAGAAGCAACAAGAACTAAGCAACTCATTACAAACATATGATACTCAATAATGTCAACACTGATTTCTCACCATAAACCACAGAGACTAGAAATAGTAAATAAAATATTGAAAGTACTGATGGACCTGGCACTGTAGGAAAAGCCACTGCCTGCAATGCCAGCATCCCATATGGGCACTGGTTCGTATCCCAGCTGCTCCACTTCCGATCCAGCACTCTGCTGTGGCCTGGGAAAGCAGTAGAAGATAGCCCAAGTCCTTGGGCCCCTGCACCTGTGTGGCAGACCTGGAAGAAGCTCCTGGCTCCTGGCTTCTGATTGGTGCAGCTCTGGCCATTGTGGCCAACTGGGGAGCGAACCAGCGGATGGAAGACCTCTCTCTTTGCCTCTCCTCTCTCTGCCTCTCCTCTCTGTGTAACTCTGACTTTCAAATAAATAAATAAATCTTTTTTTTAAAGTGCTGAAAGAAAGAAAAGCTATCAACCACGAAGTCTACATCAAACAAAACTGTCTTCAAAAATGATAGTAGGGCTTATTCTGCCTAATGGTTAAGCCACCAACTGAGATACCACATCTCATATTGAAAATCTTGGGTTCAAACCCTGGCTCCCTCCTAATACCAACTTCCTACTAATACATATACTGGGAGCCAACAGATAATGGCTCAAGTAGTTGGATCCCTGCCATACAAATGGGAGTTCCTACTTACTGCTTCCTCCCAGGAAGTGAACCAGTATGCGGGAATTCTCTCTGATGCATGTATATGTTCTTCTCTCCCCTGGTTTTCAAATAGTTTTCTTGAATGAAAGCAAATTAAGACACTTCCAGATAAAGAAAAACCTGGAGAATTCTTCACTAGCAGACCTTCCTAGAATAAATATTAAAGGAACTCCTTAAAATTAAATTAGGGTCCAGCTCTGTGGCATGACGGGTAAAGCACTCTGCTATGACCTGGGAAAGCAGTAGAAGATGACCCAAGTGCTTGGGCACCTGCACCTGCGTGGGAGGCTCGAAAGAAGCTCCTGGCTCCTGGCACCTGGCTCCTGGCTTCAGATCAGTGCAGCTCAGCCATTGCAGCCAATTGGGAAGTGAAACAGCGGATGGAAGACCTCTCTCTCTCTCTTCGCTTCTCCTTCTCTCTCTGTGTAACTCTGACTTTCCAATAAATAAAAATTAAATGAAATAAACCTAGAGAGTAACTCAAATCCACAAGAAGATATCAAAATCACAGAAGACATAACTATAAAAGAAAGTAATCATGTTTCTTATTTGTAAACTATAGGATTTCCATTGAAAACATATGTTGATATGAGAATAAAATCCATGAAATTCCTTAAAAATGCCTGGCACATAGTATGAGGGGACTTTAAATATTCACAGAAAATGGAATTAAAAGATAAATTGACTTTGCCACAACAAGTTTGAGGTGCAAGCATTGTGGCACTGGCAGGGTAAGCTGCCACTCGGGGTGCCTGTGTCCCACATAAGAGTACCTGCGCTGAGTCCTGACTCCACTTCTGGCCCCAGCTTCCTACTAAAGCACACCCTGGAAGGCAGCAGACAATGCCCAAGTATTAGGGTTCCCGCCGCCACATAGGCAACCAAGATGGCATTCCTGGATACTGGCTCTGTGTGCTCCAGCCTTGGCTGTGGCAGGCATTGGAGGAATGAAAAAGAGATGCAAGGTATCTCTTTATCTCTGTTTCTCCCTCTCTGTCACTCTGCCTTTCAAGTAAATAAATAACTCTTTTAAAAATTTCTTTAAAATTGATACATAATATTTTTCATATTATGCATTCTCCATGAACTTTTTGAAGACCCAACATAACGTATTTAATAATGTAAGAATTATTATTGTTTTTCATTACAATCCATCAGTGTAGCTAAATCAGCCAACTCTAACCTGAAGATCAACGGGATGATGGATTTCACAGCCAAAAAGCCTTCATTTCCACCTCAGAATGTGGTGGGACTACTGGCAGAAGCTCAGAGTATCAGAGAAGTCTTGAGTGCTAGGAATTTGATTTAGAAGACAGTTAGCTTGAACATACAGCAGAATGACCAGATGTCCTAAAGAAATCTGACAAAACTGGACTGCAATGTGAATAGAGGGGGAATTGCTGAAATAATACTAAGAGTGATGGCTGAAATAAAGGAACAACAAGAACTTCCTAAATTAAAAAAAACTGAAAAATTGGGGAAAAGCAAGCAAAAGTATAAATATTTTCTAGAAGGAAAATGTTCAATGACAATCAAAAAAAAGAATTCTTGAATTTTTAATAATGCAGCTTTAAAAAATAGTTTCAAATTAATTGCTTCCATAAATAGAATATTCTAGGAAAAATGCTAAACTAAAAAAATTCTAACCAACCTACCTAGAGAAGTTTGAACACGTTATTTACTTGATTGTGCTCCTGAGATGTAATTTCACCCAGAAAAATGGCAAGAATACATACATAATGCTTTACTGGCTTCATCTCTAAATTACTCTTGACAACTAAAAATTTTGGAAACAAGCCTATGTCATTTGGCTCAGTTTGATAAAGAAGGGAATTCTGTTTCCTATGTTAATTATAGGCAACTGTAACCATAATTCTCAATAAAATATTAATGGAAACAATCTAAGGTAAGAACCAATTTCTGAAAAGAGCCCTATTGAACAAGAAACGCTCACTGAATCCTACTATGTGTCATATCTTTGCTGCCCGTTCTCTGGAGTATCATAGTCTACCTGCTACTCTTCATGTGTAACTTAATCATGATTTGCTATGCTCCTCATTATTGATTTTTCTTCCAAGAAAACTCATCTCAAGAAAATGAACATTCTACCTCCTCATTTTTGATAAACTATTCTAATACATCAAAGCCACTGAAGGCCAAGGGGAACGTTCCCATATATTGTCTTCTTGAAAAAGATACGTAACAAGAGGCAGACATTGGGCTCAGCAGGTTAAATCACCACTTGGGACACTGGCATCCCATTTCAGAGTGCCAGGGATCAACTCCCATTTCTGCCTCTGCTCCTGATACAGCTTCCTGCTAATGCATGGGAGGCAGCAGGTGATGTCTCAAGTACTTGAGTACCTGTGGGAGATCCAGATGGAGTTCCTGGTTCCTGATCTTGGCTTGGTCCAACCTTAGCTGTTGTGGGTAGTTGGGGAGTGAACCAGCGATGAAAGATCTCTCTCTCTCTCTCTCTCTCTCTCTGTCTCTCTCTCTCTATCTTACCCTATTGGTCTTTGCTGCTCTCTCTTGAAAATAAAAAAATATTTTTAAAAGATACTTAGGGCCGGAGCCGTGGCTCAACAGGCTAATCCTCCGCCTTGCGGCGCCGGCACACCGGGTTCTAGTCCCGGTCGGGGCACCGGATTCTGTCCCGGTTGCCCCTCTTCCAGGCCAGCCCTCTGCTGTGGCCCGGGAGTGCAGTGGAGGATGGCCCAGGTGCTTGGGCCCTGCACCCCATGGGGAGACCAGGAAAAGCACCTGGCTCCTGGCTCCTGCCATCGGACGAGCGCGGTGTGCCGGCCGCAGCGCGCCGTCCGTGGCGGCCATTGGAGGGTGAACCAACGGCAAAAGGAAGACCTTTCTCTCTGTCTCTCTCTCTCACTGTCCACTCTGCCTGTAAAAAAAAAAAAAAAGATACTTATAAGGTAGGGGCCTTGCTTCATACTTCTGCATGTGGAAATCCAGTTTTCGCAGCACCATTTGTTGAATAGACTGTCCTTGCTCCAGGAATTGGTTTTAGCTCCTTGATCAAATATATATTGGCTATAGATGTTTGTATTGATTTCTGGTGTTTCTATTCTGTTCCATTGGCCTATCCATCAGTTTCTACCAGTATCATGCTGTTTTAATTATAACTGCCCTATAGTATGTCCTGAAATCTGGTATTGTGATGCCTCCGGCTTTGTTTTTGTTGTACAAGATTGCTTTAGCTATTCGAGGACTCCTGTGCCTCTATATGAATTTCAGCATCATTTTTTCCAGATCTGAGAAGAATGTATTTGGTATTTTGATTGGTATCACATTTAATCTATAAATTGCTTTTGGGAGAATGGACATTTTGATGATTTTGATTCTTCCAATCCATGGGCATGGAAGATTTTTCCATTTTTTGGTATCCTCTTCTATTCTTCTATTTCTTTCTTTAAGATTTTGTAATTCTCATCGTAGAGATCTTTAATGTCCTCGGTTAAGTAAATTCCAAGGTATTTGATTGTTTTTACAACTATTGTGAATGGGATTGATCTTAGCAGTTCTTTCTCAGCTGTGGCATTGCCTGTGTATACAAAGGCTATTGATCTTTGTGCATTGATTTTATAGCCTGCTACTTTGCCAAACTCTTCTATGAGTTCCAATAATCAACAAGTCACTTGCACCTGCTCCCCATGTAGGACCTCTACCCTTAATGTGTTGTACTATGAAAATTAATGGTAAAACTACTACTCAAACAGTACTCTATACTTTGTTTGTCTTTGTGGGTGCAATCTGTTTAAATCTTTACTTAGTATATACTAAGTTGATCTTCTGTATATAAAGATAATTGAAAATGAATCTTGATGAAGAATGGCATGGGAGAGCGAATGGAAGATGGGATGGTTGTGGGTGGGTGGGAGGGAGGTTATGGGGGGAAAAGCTGCTATAATTCAAAAGTTGTACTTTGAAAATTTATATTTTTAAATAAAAGTTAAAAAGAAAAAAAGATTAACCTGCACAGAAAATTATTACTGATCATGCCATCTGAAGTAATAGAATTCAGAGCAAGTTTGTATGCCTTTATATGGGTATTGATATTTACTAAACCTGAAGATACTTTAGACTTTGAGCAGTAATTTGTCTATGAACACATGTTAGGATTTATATGTTTACTAATTCATGGAATTTCTAAACAGGTAATGTTAGTATTGATTTATTAAAATACTATGATTGAGGTTATGTTTTTGTGAAAGAATTATGTACTATTATGGGTTATTTCAGGCTCCGTGTGATGTTAGCAATAAAAATGTCAAGGAGAAAAAAGATACTTATAAAATACAAATTACAATTATTGTCCCCCAACTTCTTTAAAGTCGTTCATCGTGAGAAACATCCCACACCCAGGAAAGTAGCATAATCCCCCTCTTATTTGAATTTTCACTTTTCTCAATTTCAGTTACCTGTGGTCAGTTATGTCTCCAAAACATTAATATTTGTCTTGACTCTTTCAAGAGAGCTCACCTTCTCATAATTTTCATTGTAGTATGTTGTTACAATTATCCTATGTTATTATTACTGTACATAATTTACTGTACCACAGTAAACTTACTATACATAATTTTTACATAAATTTATTGTACATGATTTATAAAATAAATTTTATCCTAGGTGTTTTTGTATTTTTAGGAAACACATATTATGTATAGGTTGAGTGCTAGGACTGGGCAGCTTCCACCAGAAGGAAACATGGCTAGGACTTGCACTGTGGCATTTCTAGTACTTGGCTTTTCCTTCTGGAATTCTAGTCCAGAATTCTGTGTCATCCTTACATCTCTTTATTGCCCCCAAACCTCGGGACAACATCTCTCGAGTTTTCTCTTCAAGCACATTACATTGAAAACGGAGACAGAACTCTGGCAACCACAGTGATTTGGAGAGCAAATTGCTGCTACCTCTACCAAGGCTGTATCATTCATTTGGATTCTCTAATCCTCAGGATAAATTTCCCTAAAGGTTAAAATTTACAAATTTATCTTCCAGAGTTGAAAATTCTTACAGTCGCCTAAAGACAGAGAACATCATTCCTCAAACAGAAGCCAATCCAAGTCTCTGAGAAAGTCAGTTGCAGCCTTCCCAGACGGGATGAGAATGAGAAGTAATATCTTGTCCCTACAGGGAAGCTAGGATAAGGAAGACAAAAACATCTGTAAAACACTTGTCTACAACTCCAGGGCATAAGCATGACAATAAACAGTCGCAGAAGGATCAGAATTGATTGTCAGGTCTAATCCTGTGCCTTATTTCTATTCATTACCCATTTTCCAATAGGCTGATTCTTTCTTTGTCATTTCTAATGAATGAATGAGCCAATATTAAGCCTGGATACCCGATCATTACTATAAGTATTTTCCAATTTCTTAAATTGTTTAGAAACTGAAATGCATTCTGTTAATGTTCCTTGCAAGTAAATATAGCCCATGTGAAAAGGATTTCCCCTCTTAGTCCCTTGATTGCTGCACTCATGTATAAAGTTCTACCTGGGAGTGAGAAAGAATTAGGGGAACTGTTTCTATGGCCTTTCATGCGGGGGGGGGGGGGGGGGTTCTGACAGACAAGTTATATGTTTTGGGACAGCACAGGTGAGGGGATCATCAGCAGGTTAATCCTTTCCAACACCATCTGGCCAGTCATACCACCCAATATACATTGGATTCTACTAGAGATTAAAGCAGCTCTTTGTCATGAGTTTCAAAAAATATGCCCTAAAGGGTGGAACTGAGAGATTGAGAACTGTGCTCCATTGTAGCTAATTCTCCCCCTTTATATCAAACAATATATTTTAGACCCCACTGAGCCTTCAGAATGTGTCCTATGTAATCACTACTTTATTCTCCAACTTTTGCCTTTTCTCTTATACTTATATCATCCCTCAATACATCATCATCTCTCTCAAGAACACAACTATTATTATCCCATTCCTTTCTTGAAATTTGAAAACACCTCTGCATCAGGTAAAGCTGAATGTCAGTAGAGTCTCTACACCTTTACTGATTCTACAAAGGGAAAAGGAGAAGTTGTGTACTTGCTGTTTATGTAAGTACTCAGGAGAACGCTAGAGAAAACCAAAAGGGGCCGGCACTGTGGTGTAGGAGGTAAAGCCACCACCTGCAGTGCCAGCATCCCATATGGGCACGGGTTCAAGTCCCAGTTGCTTCCGATCCAGCTCTGCTATGGCCTGGGAAAGCAATAGAAGATGGGACCCTGCGACTGCTTGGGAGACCCAGAGGAAGCTCTTGGCTCCTGGCTTCAGATCAGCCCAGCTGTGGCCATTGCACCATTTCAGGAGTGAACTAGAGGATGGAAGACCTCTCTCTCTCTCTCTCTCTCTCTCTCTGCCCCTGCCTATCTGTAAACTGCCTTTCAAATAAATAAATAAACCTTAAAAAAAAGAAAAAGAAGAGGAAGAAAAATGTATGACATATATATGGACAGAGTACATTTGAGTTCAAGCTGCTTCCACAAAGAATCAAAAACAAATATAGAGAGAGGCACCAAGATGGCAGAATAGGGAGGGCACTTACTGCTTTAGTCGAGGGGAAGATAGTTAAAAAACATGGAGGGGTACGTCTCATGAGGGATCTGTCCTTAATGTGTTGTCCAATGTGAAGTAATGCTATAACTAGTACTGAAACAGTATTTTTACTCTTTGTTTTTCTGTGTGGATGCAAACTGATGAAATCTTTACTTAGTATATACTGAATTGATCTTCTGTATATAAAGATAATTGAAAATGATTAAAAATACTTGGTGTTAAATTGGAAATTGCATAGATTATTAATCAATTTTTTAAATAACGCTTTTATTTAAAGTATATAAATTTCCAAAATACAGCTTATAGATTACAATGGCTTCCCCCCCATAATTTCCCTCCCACCCGCAACCCTCCCCTTTCCCACTCCCTCTCCCCTTTCATTCACATCAAGATTCATTGTCAATTCTCTTTATATACAGAAGATCAGTTTAGTATATATTAAGTAAAGATTTCAACAGTTTGCCCTCACACAGCAACACAAAGTGAAAAATACTGTTGGAGTACTAGTTATAGTATTACTTCACAATGTATAGCACATTAAGGACAGAGATCCTACATGATATATTTTTTAAAATTGATTAATTTTCTATGCAATTTCCAATTTAACACCAAGATTTTTTTTTCATTTTTAATTATCTTTATATACAGAAGATTGATTCAGTATATACTAAGTAAAGATTTCATCAGTTTGCACCCACACAGAAACACAAAGTGTAAAATACTGTTTCAGTACTAGTTATAGCATTACTTCACATTGGACAACACATTAAGGACAGCTCCACTTTGACTATGACCCTGTCGGAATAAGATTGAAGTCGGCGAACCCTAAAGGCTTCCATAGCCTCGGCAACTCATGACTAGAGCCTAGGGAGATTCTTGACGCCATAAACAAGAGTGTCAAATTGTTAAATCAACAACAAAAGTCATTGTGTATTAATCAATTTTTTAAAAATAATATCATGTAGGATCTCTGTCCTTAATGTGCTATACATTGTGAATTAATACTATAACTAGTACTCCAACAGTATTTTTCACTTTGTGTCCCTATGTGAGGGCAAACTGTTGAAATCTTTACGTAATATGTACTAAACTGATCTTCTGTATATAAAGAGAATTGAAAAGGAATCTTGATGTGAATGGAAGAGGAAAGGGAGAGGGAAAGGGGAGGGTTGCGGGTGGGAGAGAAGTTATGGGGGGGGAAGCCATTGTAATCCATAAACTGTACTTTGGAAATTTATATTTTTTAAATAAAAGCTTTATATATAAAAAAAAAAAAAAAAAAAAAAAACCATGGAGGGGGCCAGTGCCGTGGCTCCCTTGGTTAATCCTCTGCCTCCGGCCCCAGCATCTCATATGGATGCCAGGTTCTAGTCCTGGTTGCTCCTCTTCCAGTCCAGCTCTCTGCTGTGGCCCAGGAAGGCAGTGGAGAATGGCCCAAGTGCTTGGGTCCCCGCACCCACATGGGAGACCAGGAGGAAGCACTTGGCTCCTGGCTTCGGATTGGCACAGTGCTGGCCATAGCAGCCATTTGGGGGGTGAACCAACAGAAGGAAGACCTTTCTCTCTGTCTCTCTCTCACTGTCTAATTCTGTCAAACAAACAAACAAACAAACAAACATGGAGGGAATGCAATCTCAGGGAAGAGTTTGGGAGAAAATGGCAGAGGAAGGTCGATATAAATTAGAGGAACACTGTGGATCTATGAGGAGGGTATGGACGTGCACAACTCAGGACCCCAGTAGCTGAGAGCCTCAGCACCAGCTTTGGAGAATGAGGTGAGACCAGATAGCAGCAGCCCAAGCCACTGGTGATAAAGCTGTAGGAAGAGCCCAGAGTGAGTCTGGCTTGGAGCCCTATGGGCTTACCTGCCAACCTAGAGGGGAAAAAAAGGAGGGCATGTTTCTCTCTCGCCCACCACCAGGCCCAGTGTCCTATAACTAGCTGAAAGCAGGCGGGCACCATTTTGGACATACATCACAGCTGTGCCAGCTTATGTCCCCACACCCAGCAACCAGCCAAGAGGAGACACCTGAGTTTAACTGGGAGCCTTGACAGAGGGCTGGGTGCTCGTGACTGTGGGAGCCTTGTGGGCTGGGACTTTGAAAACACTGGCTGTGTGTGAAGGAACAGGGTGTGGCTAGGTCTTTGGACAGTCACTGTGGGCGGTTCCATATGCTCAGGGCTCCCTGATTCCCTGGTGAGGGTCATTGCTGTGGGATCCCGGCTCACAAAGAGATCCTTTGTGTAGTTCTTATGGCAGCACAGATGAATATTGTACCCACTGGGGCTAGCTTCCAGGCATTGGTCTCCCTGAAGGAGAGGACATGAGTATGAGCGTACGCCAACGGTGCTGAACAAACCCCTCCTCTGATTTAAAAAAAAAAAAAAAAGAGGTGACTTACCACACCCAATTTGGGAATCACCTGGGACACTCCCCTCACCCTGGAGCACTGAACAGAGCTACCTGTCCACACCCAGCACACACCTCAGGGTATTCACTGAAAGAGCAGACACTCCACTAATCCATAAAGGCATAGTCTGAAGAAAAAAGCCATCACAGGGGAAAAAAATCATAAACCAACAAGTATCTCCACAAATGCCTAAAAATAAACAGAGCAATTCAAGAAACAAGAATAGGGAAGACAACATGGTGCTCCCAAAGGAACACAACAACACTTCAATAATAAAATGTGAAAATGAAGAAAGAGATTGAAGAAATGCCATAAATGGAATTCACAAAATTGATTGTAGGATTACTTAGAAGTAATCAGAAGCAAATCCATGAACTAATGAAACCTGTACATGACATGAAAGAAATTTTTTCTCATGCAATTGAGATTTTAAAGAGAAATCAAAATAAAATATCAGAAATGAACAAACAAAAAATGTGGTGGAAACCCTTAACAAAAGAATCAGTGAGGCAGAAGAAAGTATATCCAAGTTAGAAGACAAAACTCTGGAAATTTTATAGTTAGAATAAAAAAGAAGAAAAACAAATTAGGAAACTAAAAAACAGTTTTGGAGATCTACAGGACACTATCAAGCGACCCAACATACAGGTCTTAGAAGTTCCTGAAAGTGTGGAAAGAGAGAATGGATTAGAAGTCCTGTTTAATGCAATAATTACAGAAAACTTTCCTAATTTGGATAAAGAAAGGAACGTCCAAGTACAGGAAGCACATAGAACTCCTAACAGACATGACCAGAAAAGATTCTTACCACAAACATTGTGGTCAAACTCTTCACAGTAAAGCATAAAGAAAAGATACTAAAATGTGCATGAGAGAAATGCCAGATTACTTTCAGAGGATCTCCAATTAGACTCACAGCTGAGTTCTCATCAGAAACCCTACAGGCTAGGAGGGAATGATGAAATACATTCCAAGTCTTTTTTTTTTTTTTTTTTTTGGACAGGCAGAGTGGACAGTGAGAGAGACAGAGAGAAAGGTCTTCCTTTTGCCATTGGTTCACCCTCCAATGGCCGCCACAGCTGGCGCACCCTGCTGATCCAATGGCAGGAGCCAGGTGCTTCTCCTGGTCTCCCATGGGGTACAGGGCCCAAGCACTTGGGCCATCCTCCACTGCACTCCCGGGCCATAACAGAGAGCTGGACTGGAAGAGGAGCAACTGGGATAGAATCCGGTGCCCCGATCAGGACTAGAACCCGGGGTGCCGGCACCACAGGCAGAGGATGAGCCTATTGAGCCGCAGTGCCAGCCTGAAATACATTCCAAGTCTTAAAAGAAAAAAACTGTCAACCTAGAATACTCTACCCTACAAAGTTCTCATTTATGAATGAAGGTGAAATAAAGATCTTCCATAACAAACAGAAATTGAAAGAATTTGTAACCACTTGTCCAGCCTTACAAAAGATGCTTAAGAATGTGCTACACATAGAAACACAGAAACATGGTCATCACTATGAAAGAAGGTGAAGGTAGAAAATCTCCCAGTAAAAGTACAAAGGAAATCCAAAGTAAACATAGGAATATTTATGAAAAAATGGTAGGACCAAGTCATTGCTTATCAATAGTCGCCTTGAATGTAAATGGCTTCAACTCTCCAGTCAAAAACATACAGACTAGCTGAACGGGAAAAAAAATCTATTTGCTGCCTACAAGAAACACGTCTCACCAACAAAGATACACACAGACTGAAAGTCAAAAGTTGGAGGGGCCAGCACTGTGGCACAGTGGTTTAAAGCCCTGGCCTGAAGTGCCGGCATCCCATATGGGCGCCAGTTCTAGTCCCGGCTGCTCCACTTCCCATCTAGCACTCTGATATGGCCTGAGAAAGCAGAAGAAGATGGTCCAAGTCCTTGGCCCCTGCACCCACATGGGAGACCCAGAAGAAGCTCTTGGCTCCTGGCTTCAGATCAGCACAGCTCTGGCCATTGTTGCTATCTATGGAGTGAACCAGCAGATGAAAGACCTCTCTCTCTCTCTGTCTCTACCTCTCTCTGTAACTCTGTCATTCAAATAAATAAAACAAATCTTCAAAAAAAGAAAGGAAGGGGCCAGTGCCGTGGCTCAACAGGCTAATCCTCCGCCTTGCAGCGCTGGCACACCGGGTTCTAGTCCCGGTCAGGGCGCCGGATTCTGTCCCGGTTGCCCCTCTTCCAGGCCAGCCCTCTGCTGTGGCCCCGGAGTGCAGTGGAGGATGGCCCAAGTGCTTGGGCCCTGCACCCCATGGGAGACCAGGAGAAGCACCTGGCACCTGGCTCCTGCCATCAGATGAGCGCGGTGCGCCGGCCGCAGTGCGCCGTCCGTGGTGGCCATTGGAGGGTGAACCAACGGCAAAGGAAGACCTTTCTCTCTGTCTCTCTCTCTCTCACTGTCCACTCTGCCTGTCAATAAATAAATAAATAAATAAATAATAAAAAATAAAAAAAAAAGAAAGGAAGGAAGAAAGGAAGACAGAAAAGATTCCATGCTAACAGAAACCAAAAAAAGAGCTGGTGTAGTCATCCTAATATCAGACAAAATAGACTTTAACACAAAACCTGTTAAAAGAGACAAAGTAGGGCACTATGTAATGATTAAGGGATTAATTCAACAGAAAGATGTGACTATGATAAGCATATATGCACCTAATTACAAGACACCTGGCTATTTAAAAGAAATGTTAATGACTCTAAAGGGAAACATAGGTTCCCATACAATAGTAATAGAGGACTTCAATACCCCACATTCAGCAATGGACAGATCAACCAGACAGAAAATCAGGAAGGAAACAACAGTTAACCAATACTATAGACCAAATGGACCTAACAGATATCCACAGAACTTTTCATCCTATAGTTGCAGAATACACATTCTTCTCACCAGTGCATGGAGCTTTCTCTAGGATAGACCATATGCTAGGCCATAAAGCAAGTCTCAGCAAATTCAAAAAATCGAAGTCATACCACACATCTCTGACCACGGTGGAATGAATTTGGAAATTAACAACTCAAGAATCTCTGGAACATATGCAAACACATGGAGACTGAACAACAAATGCATGAATGAACAATGGGTCATAGAAGAAATCAAAAGAGAAATAAAAAAAAACTGTTGAGGAAGTTTTTTTAATACTATTTGTTGAACTCTTTACTTAGTATAGAGTTAATCTTCTGAGTATAAATTTAATTGAAAGTAGATCTTAGTAAAAAATAAGAGTAGAAATAGGAGAGGGAGGAGGAAGAAAGGTGGGAGTGAAGGTGGGAGGCTGGGTATGGTGAGAAGAATCACTATCCCTATGATCCTAAAGTTGTATTTATGAAATGCATGAAGTTCGTATACTTTAAATAAAAGGTTTTGGAGGAAAAAAGAAGCATCTGAAAGAAAGAAAGAAAGAAAGAAAGAAAGAAAGAAAGAAAGAAAGAAAGAAAGAAAGAAAGAGAAAGAGAGAGAGAGAGGGAGGGAGGGAGGGAGAGAGAGAAGAGAGAGAGAGAGAGAAATTACTAGATGTGTTATTGTAAAAGAATCCTCTAAGTTTTGCATAGTGCCAAAAGGAGTGAAAAAATGCAACCATCCTGTATTGACAATTGATAACATGCCAATATCAAGTTTGGACCTAAAAACGATTAAAAAAAGACAACCATTCTAAAAAATAAACAAATAAGTGAATATAACTAAATGCAGTGTGCTACCCTGTATTGGATTCCATTATGAAAAAAGAACATGAGCTTATTTTTTAAATTTTTAATTAGTTTTAACAAATTCATATTGTTGAATTAAATAAGCAGAATGACATTAACCTGAAGCTGTCTCCTTACTTTGAGTTCCTACATAACTACAGGGGCAGCTGTTAGGCACAGGGCTTTAAACCCTGCTTGGGATGCCCACATCCCATATGGGAGTGTCTGGGTTTGAGTCCCAACTCTGCTTCCAGTTTCAGTTTCCTGCTAATGCATATCCTGACAGGGATGTCAAGTACTGGGGTCCCTGCCACTTCCATGAGAGATCCAGATTCAGTTCCTGGCTTCCGCTTGGCCAGCTCCAGCTGTTGAAGGCATTTGGGGAGTGATCAGTGGATAGAAGATTCTTCTCTCCCTCTCTTTCAAATAAAGAAAATCCATTTTCTTAACTTATTAAAAAATGAAGACTATTCTTGTAAAACAATAACAACAAAGGGGCCAGCGCTCTGGCGCAGCAGGTTAATGTCCTGGCCTGAAGGGCCGGCATCTCATATGGGTGCCCGTTCAAGACTTGGCTGCTCCACTTCCAATCCAGCTCTCTGCTATGGCCTAGGAAAACAGTAGAAGATAGCTCAGGTCCTTGGGCCCCTGCACCTGCATGGGAGACCTGGAAGAAGCTCCTGGCTCCTGGATTCAGATTGGCGCAGCTCTGGCTGTTGCAGCCAACTGGGGAGTGAACCAGTGAATGGAAGATCTCTCTCTCTCTCTGTCTCCTCTCTCTCTTCTTCTTCTCCCTCTCTCTCTCTCTTCTCTCTCTCTCTCTTCTTCTCCCTCGCTCCCTCCTGTCTCTCTCTGTTTCTAATAAATTAATCTTAAAAATTTTAAGATTATCTAAGTGGATATGACCAGATTGTTAGTTACTGATAGTAAAAGTCATTCTGATGAGGTCTCAGATAAAAATAGAAAAAAAAAAGTTGGAAACTGAAACAAACTCTCCTTTTTATACAACTGCAAAGAACTTTGTGAAAATCTGTCCATATCCCTAGACTTTATGGAAAACAAAACTAAAGAGCAATGAACTAAGTTATCTGGTGGAAGAAATATCTAAGCAGCAAAGCATACAGGGTGCTGAAAGACTATTTTTAACCACATATGGTAAGATGTGAGAGCAAACAATGACTTAAAGATGGATTTATACCTAAAATTAGCAGAAAAAAAGATTTTAAAAATTCACAGCTTAACCATATAAAAAGTGAAAAGTTTAGGAAAGCAAATAAGGGTGTGACCAAATGGTTATTTGCTGAAGACTTGTACATGGATAGATGAATAGAAAGCATCCAGGTTCAGACAATGGGATAATAATCTCAAAGCCATTTCAAAGATCTTCCAGGCTGCTTCTCCCATCACAGGCTAACAGCTCTAGGAGAGGACTAGGACAACCTTCACTGGCTTGCTACGCAGGGCTCTAGGAGACTAACTGGTTCTAGGAGAGGACTAGGGAAACCTGCACTGGCTTATTCAGGGCTGCCTCCAGTCTCCGCTCCTTACATTCTTGGGCAGCGAGTCCTCAGCCACCCAGCTGTGGCTCCAGTGGACGGACCCAGGTAGGGCTGGATCATCACTCTGGTATGTATAGGAAGTGGTAAGCCTTGGTGCTTTCCATGTGGTGCTGACCCTGCAGGTCCACAAAACTCAAGAGCTTCGGGGGCTTTTCTTTCTCCACCCAGATTTCATAGAATGTAGATTACCTGGGGCCCCAGGTAGAGACTTGTCACAGTAGAAGACCCACTTCTGAGAGCTCCTATTGTGGCAATGCCTACTGGAGCCACAAGAGCGAGCTTGCCCTCAGGACCCAGAACCATATATCTATTAATATGCAATACCAGCGTGGGTGAACTGAAGGCACAAGACTCCAACCATGTAAACTGCTGCACAGGCTGAGCCTAACAAAGCCATATGGGTGGGGCTGCATGAGGTTTGGGGGCCCAAATCCATAGCGTATCTAGGAAGTTCCACATGGAGTAAAAGATTATTATGGAAACTTAAGGTTTAATGTTGTTTTCCCTGTTGGGTTTTGGACTGACTTGGGAATAGGCACTCCTTTTTTTCATGAAAAGTTCTCCCATTTGGAATGTAAATGTCTATTCCAGACTGCTCCCACCATTCTTTTATGGAAGCAGATAACTTGTTTTGACCTCACGGGCTCCTGGATGCAGGGAATTGGTCTCATAATGAATGATGTCTTGAGTCTCACCCATATCTGATTTTTTAAGGCTCTGGACTTAGGACTTCTGAATTGGTGCCAGAACAAGTTAAGATTTTCAGGACTATTGGAAAAGAATGCATGTATTTTGTATGGGAGAAGGATATGGGTTTGGAGGTGGAGTGGACAGAATTCTATGGTTCCAATGTCCTCTCAAAAACCTATGTTGAAATTTAATTGCCATTATGACAGTATTAAGAGGTGGGAACCCTAAGAAATGATTGGGTCATACAGGCTCTAACATCACTGATGGATTAACACCATCATCATGGAAGTGGGTTAGTTACTGCAGGAGTAGAAAGCAAATCTCTGTCTCTCCAGCAGCACCCGTGCTTGCACTTCTGCTATGTTGAGACGCAGCACAAGGGCCCTCACCAGGTCCCTGTGCTATACTCTAGGACTTCCAGCCTCCAGAACTATGAGCCAAACAAACTTCTACGTTATGAAATTATGCAGTCTGTGGTATTCTGTTATAGCATCAGAAAACAAAGACATCTCAGTAACTCAGGCTCTAGTTAACTAGATAACCCCAAAGGCAGTCTTTGTTAAAAACAGAATTCTCTGGCATATTTCACAATGGCTCCTTTTCCCCAGCTCCCTACTAGAAGCACAAAGGGATTTTCTCTGATACTCACTGGAAAATCTCGGGCAAGAACCTGGTGGTAAAACTCACCCTGCCTATGATTGGGTTGCCCTGGACTTTTTAATCCCCAGTCATCCACACTGAGCCTCCGGCAGTTGGTTGATTGCAATTCACGTCTTCCTGCTTAATGCTGCTTCCCAGAAGTTTCTGCTTGTGAACATCTGCTAGGTACACCATGACCCCATATGCACTTGTCTACCTCCAGTCTCGGGGGCAGTAGTCTGCCCTGTTTCCTACCTCTCTTATGGCTCTAAGAAGAATCATTGAGTTTTTAGTCTACTCAGCTGTTCATGTTAGAATCGAGTATCAGCCTTCAAGCTCCTTACACTGAGAACTGGAAACCAGAAGTCTCTTTATGTTAACTTCTAGAAAACCTTTCATGCATGGTCTAGTCTTTGAATTGTGCCAGACACATAATGAATAGTATAAGTAGAAGCAAAGGGAATCAAGTTGGAGCCTTTCACATAGATTTATGTCAAGAGCTCTCCTAATTTATCTCCTTTGCTTCCACCAACATTTTTGCATTAAGGCTCACAGCAACACCCTTTGGGTTAAGGTATCTTGTGCTGTGATTTACAACCACTTCCTCTTTTCTTTACCTCACTTCCTCTCTTTCAGTCTCCCGTAGACTAGGAGGCTAGATCATATAACAGCAAGTAAAGCCACACCCCTGAAATCAGGAATCTTCCAAGGAAGGATTTATCACCTCTCAGTGCATATACCTTTTCAAACTTCTGATAAAATCTCAACTCTGCACAAGGACTAAAGACTGCTCCAGGTGTCTTTGTTTCGGGTTCCTTTGATTACAGTATTTGGTAAGGTATGCTATTTCACAGTTTCCATTTATTTCTAAATTTTATTTATTTGAAAAGCAGAGTTACAGACAGAGAGTGAGAAAGCATTCTTCCATCTGCTGGGTCACTTCCCAAATGGCTGTAAGTGCTGGGGTTGGGCCAGACCACAGCTAGGAGCTTAGAACTCCAATCAGATCTTCCATATGGGTGGCAGGGGCCCAAGTACTTGGGACATCTTCCACTGCTTTCCAAGGCTCATTAGCAGAGAGCTGGATCAGAAGTGGAGAAGCCAGGACTAGAACCAGCACTCACATGGGTTGCTGGTGTTGCAGGTGGCAGCTTATCAGCTGTGCCACAATGCTGACCCCGACAGTTTTCATGGGAAGGTAATGACTTTTCTCCATCACTAAAAATGGGAGAGTTATGTCACCAGGCAGGAGTGAAGTCGCAGATGGAAGATCTCTCTCTCTCTCTGCCTCTCTGTAACTCTGTCTTTCAAGTAAATAAATAAATCTTAGAAAGAAAGCAAGGAAGGAAGGAAGGAAGGAAGGAAGGAAGGAAGGAAGGAAGGAAGAAAATTCGCATTGAAGGTGTTAGGGAAATGGTCTTTCTTGAGCAGCAATTCCCTCCCACGCTCCCAAGTTAGCACAGTATCACATGGAAGGAAATTCTCAGGGTCGATGGCACCCATTGAGGATAAGAGAACTAGGGAGGCAAGTTCCCAGCTTCTCTGGCATTCTGAGAAATTTCCCAGGAAACTTTCTCCCTCATCACCTCACAGGAAATTTAGGGGAAAACTAAACAGCTAGACCATCTGGGACCAGATGGAAACAAAGCAAGGAGCAGAGCCTACAGAGACCACAGCTCTGATTTTAGGATTCCTCAGCATAACTGCAAGCACTGGCATTTGATCAGAGACACCAGCTAACAGCATTGCCCACCGATTAAGCTGATCTAAATGCTCTCAGAAGAGTGGGAAGTGCTACTTGGTTTGAATCCCTGGGCCCGTCCCAATGCCCAGCCTTAATCTACAACCCAAGGACTGCCAAGAAAGGGAGAATTCCATCAGCAAGCAGCCACTAGTCGTGCCACACCTGGGAGCTTAGACAGTGCTGCTTGAGGCCTCATAGAGTACCTCCAAACCCCACCCAGGACAGGGCATGAGCAATGCTACAAACTACAAAAGCAAGCAGGTACTAGTTCTCCCAGCTTGGAAGTTTAAATAACACTCACTTCATCTCAAAGCTCACTTCTATATCCTGCCCAGGCAGGGGCACAGCCACTATAACAAATAACACCAATAAGTAGACAACAGTTCTGTCACATTGAGGAGTTTCATCAATGTCTGCCACAGCCTCAAAGCTTACACCCAAACTCCACTTAGTTGAAGCAAATCTCAAGTATTGAACGTAGCTGCTAATCCACCCACCTGATCCATGTAACCAGAGACCCTTCCTGCAATCCTCTCCAACTACTGAACTCAAACAACAATATCTTCGAGCCAAGCAACACACTCGGTGGCCCAGTGAGAGCTAAAGCAATTGCAGTGATCATCCAGAAGCTAAGCTTAATTACAGAGCTCAACCAGTGATTTTGGCAGCCAGCAAACATAGTCACCTGCCCCATCTGAATTCAGAACAAAGGTAAAACCCAGCCATCTAGAGAATGTGAAAGCAAGCTCTGCTGTCTGAGGGGCATTACCAGCTGACCCGTCCAGAATCACAGGCTGTCACTGACAAAGAACACCCGGAAAAGCCAGAAAATGTGGTTGTCTCCACAAACACATATACACATACATGAAGATGCAAGGATCACAAAGACGGGAAATCACAACAACTCCAAAAGAAACCAACAAAGCTGCTACAATGGAGCCCAAAGAAGGGAAGATCTATGAAATATCAGAAAAAAGAATCAAAATAATCCTCATAGAAAGTTGGTGAATTCCAAGAATATAAAAAGTAAAATTTGGAAACAATAATTAACAAAATGAAATGTTTGACACAGAAATAGAAATAGTAGAAAAAATGAAATCATAGAGATGAAAAATACAATGACCAAGGCCGGTGCCATGGCTCAATAGGCTAATCCTCCGCCTTGCAGCGCCGGCACACCGGGTTCCAGTCCCGGTCGGGGCGCCGGATTCTGTCCCGGTTGCCCCTCTTCCAGGCCAGCTCTCAGCTGTGGCCAGGGAGTGTAGTGGAGGATGGCCCAAGTGCTTGGGCCCTGTACCCCATGGGAGACCAGGATAAGCACCTGGCTCCTGCCATCGGATCAGCGTGGGGCGCTGGCCGCAGAGCGCCGGCCACGGTGGCCATTGGAGGGTGAACCAATGGCAAAGGAAGACCTTTCTCTCTGTCTCTCTCTCTCACTGTCCACTCTGCCTGTCAAAAACAAACAAAACAAAACAACAACAACAAAAAATACAATGACCGAAATTTTAAAATACACTAACAGCCATCTCAAACTCGAGTCAATAAGCTTGAAGACATAATATTTGGAATTATGTAGTAAAAGGATCAAAAAGAATGAATTAGAATGAAATGAACAGGAATTGTGGGACACAGTTCTATGAATAACAAGAATTAGAGAAGGAAAGCACATTAAAGGACAACAGATCACATGTAAAGATATGTTAGATGAAGACTTCCCTAATCTGAGGAAAGAAGTCAACAGATATAGGAAGCAAAGAGGTCTCAAATCAAATATAACTCAAAAAGGAATTCAATGGAAATAATAATAATCAAAGTTTTAAATTAAAGACAGAAAAAATTACAAGAGCAGCAGAAAATTAGAAACATCATAGGAATGGAGTTGTGGCATAATGGCTTAAGATGCCACAGTGAAAATGGCTTCCTATATCAGTGCCAGTTTGGTTAGCAGCTACTCTACTTCCATTACAATTTCCTGCTTATACACCTGAGATGGCAGCAGAAGATGGACCAAGTACTTGGGTCCCTGCCTCCCATGTGGGAAACCAAGAGGGAGTTTCTGACCCCTAGATCCTATCATTAGGCTGGCTGAGACCTGGCTGTTGCAGCCATTTGGGGGAGTGAACAGTGGATGAAAGATTCTCTCTCTCTCTGCCTACCTTTTAAATAAATAAATAAATACATCTTTGAAAAAACACATGACATACAAAGGTAGTCCAATACTACCATCAGCAGACTTCTCAGCAGAAACACTGAAGGCTAGGAGAAAATGGAATTATATATTAAAAATGCTAAAGGGAAAAAAATTTCCAGTAAAGATGACTATATCTAATAAAACTATACTTCAGAAGTCAAGGAGAAATAAAGACTTTCCAGCTCAAACAAAAGTTGAGGGTATTCATTATCACAAGATTGTCATAAGAAATGCTTGGGGCTGGTGCTGTGGCACAGTGGGTTAAGCCGTGGCCTGCAATGCTGGGATCTCATCTGCGTACTGGGTCAGGTCCTGGATGCTCCACTTCCAAACTAGCTCCCTGTTAATGTACCTGGGAAAGCAGCAGAGGATGGCCCAGGTCCTTGGGCTGCTTCACTTGGGTCTCTCACATGGGTGCATTGTCTCTCTCTTTGTCTCTCCTTATAACTCTGTCTTTCAAATAAATAAATAAATCTTTTAAAAATATTAAAGAGAGCTCTTCCAACTGAAAGAAAAGAATGCTAATATATAGCACAAAAACATCTGATAGGATAAAATCCACAGATAAAAGAAAGTGTACAAAAAAATCAGTATTTTTAAGATTTATTTAAATATTTGAAAGGCACAATTACAGAGAGGTAAAGGCAGAGGCAGAGAGAGAGAAAGGTCTTTCATCCACTGGTTCACTCCCCAGATAGCAGCAACAGCCAGAGCCGCACCAATCTGAAGCCAGGAGCCAGAAGCTTCTTCTAGCTTCTTTCCACTCAAGTGCAGGGGCCCAGTGATTTGGGGCATTTTCTACTGCTTTCCCAGCACATAGCAGAGAGCTGGATAGAAGTGGAGCAACCAAGACTGGAACTGGTACCCTTATGGGTTGCCCGGCACTGCAGGCGGCAACTTTACCCACTACGCCACAGTGCCCAGCCCCCAAAATATTCTAAAACCATAATCATAAGAAATAAAGCACTGATTCCCTAAGCAGGAAAATTAAAAGGCAAAAAAAAAAAAAATTAAAACTAGCAACTACAACTTCCTATGGGATAGCAATAAAGAAAAATGTAACTAGTGGTATAAAAAATTTAAAATGTGGGGGGGAGTAGAAATGCAGAGTGTTTCTTTTTTTCTGGAATCAAAATTAAGTTATCATCAGTTTAAAATAACCTGTTACAACCATAAGCTCTTTTTGTAAACTTGCAGTAGCCACAAAGAGGCTGTAATAGATACACTAAAAATAAAAAGCAAGGAGTTAAAACATACTGCTGGAGAAAATCAATTATAAAACAAGGAAGGGAGCAACAAATCTAGTAAAAAACTGTAAAACAAGCAAAAAAATGGCAACACAAAGTTTTTACCTTGCATGCAAATGGATTGCATTGTTCAACTAAAAGATATAGGATGACTGAGTAGATTAAAAATAAAAAACAAGACTCAACTATGTGCTGCCTATAAGAGACACATTCCCCATTAGGGATACACACAGACTGCAAGTGAATGAATGGAAAAAGTTCTTCCATGCCAATGTGACACCAAAAGAGAGCAGGAGTGGCTACACTTATATCAGATAAAACAGACTTTGAGTAGAAATTATAAAAGATACAAGGTCAGCCGGCGCCGTGGCTCAACAGGCTAATCCTCAACCTTGCAGCGCCGGCACACCGGGTTCTAGTCCCGGTCGGGGCACCAGATTCTGTCCCGGTTGCCCCTCTTCCAGGTCAGCTCTCTGCTGTGGCCCCGGAGTGCAGTGGAGGATGGCCCAAGTGCTTGGGCCCTGCACCCCATGGGAGACCAGGAAAAGCACCTGGCACCTGGCTCCTGCCATGGGATGAGCGCAGTGCGCCGGTCGCAGCGCACCAGCCGCGGCGGCCATTGGAGGGTGAACCAACAGCAAAGGAAGACCTTTCTCTCTGTCTCTCTCTCTCACTGTCCACTCTGCCTGTCAAAAATAAAAAAAAAAATTTTAAAAAAAGATACAAGGTCATATAATAATAAAGGGGTCAATATAGCAAGAGGATGTAACAATCATAGATGTAAATGCATCCAGCATCAGAACATTTAAGTATATAATGCAAACATCAATAAATCTAAAGGGAGAAAAATACTGCAATTCAATATAACAATAAGTGACTTCAAAACTCCACATTCAGCAGTGGAAGATCATCCAGAAGAAATCAAAAGGCAAATAGCAAAATTTAAACTGAACTCTAGAGCAAATGGACCTACAGACATTTTACAGAATATTGCACCCAACAGCTATAGAACACACATTCCTCTCAACTGTACATGGAACATTCTCCAGGGAGGATTAGCTGTTAGGCTATAAAACAAGGCTTACCAAATTCAAAAATACTAAAATTATATTAAGAACCCTTCTGATCACAATGGAATAAAAATAAAAATAAAAAATAATAAAAACTCAGAAAAATGTATAAATATATGGAAATTAAGCAATATGCTCCTAAACAACAAATGGGTCAATGAAGAAATTAAAAGAGAAATTTTTACTTTGGAAATTTATATTCATTAAATAAAAGCTTTAAAAAAAGAAATTAAAAGAGAAATTTTAAAATTCATTGAGGGATGGGCATTTGGCAGGTAAGCCCTCACTTTGGATGCCAAACTGGAGCGCATGGTTCAAGCTCTACTCTTTTGCTTCTGATCCAACTTCCTATTTAACGTGCACCCTGGAAAGCAGCAAATGATGATTCAAATATCTGGGTATTTGAGAGACCTAGATGGATTCTGGGGCTCTGGTTTCAGTCTAGCTCAACCTTGGTTGTTGTGAGTATTTATGGAGGGAATCAATGGATGAAATATCTTTTTCTATTTCTGTCTGTCTCTCTGACTTTCAAATTAAAAATAAATAAATAAAATTCTAAAAATAGTATTTTAGGTTTAGCTCAATAATCTCTCATATCAGAAAATAGTAAGATCTATCATTAACAACTTACAATACATTTTAAGCAACTTGAAAGACAAGAACAAACAATCTAAAAGAAGTGGAAGGAAAGAAAAAATAAAGATCAGAGAAGAAATAAATGAAATAGAGACAAAAAATACAATAGATCAACAAAACAAAGAGTTGGTTTTTTTGGAAAAGATAAAATCAACATAAATAAACATACTTTAGCTAGACTTTAAAAAAAGGAGGAAAAACTCAATTAAATAAAATCAGAGATGGAAAATGAGATATTACAAGGATTCCAAAATGGTGGAATAGGGAAAAGGCATACTGCCCCAGGCTAGGGGAAAATGGTTAAAACAAAAAATGTGGAGAAAGTATATTATTCTTAGGGGAGAGCTACAGAGAAAACTGAGTGAAAATTCTACAGAGGAACCCTCAACAAAATACTAGCTAATAGAATCCAACAACACATCAGAAAGATCATTCACCTGAACCAAGTGGATTTATCCCTGGTATTCAGGGGTGTTCAGCATTCACAAACCAATCAATGTGAAACATCACATTAACAAACTGGAGAACAAAAACCATAGGATTATTTCAATACATGAGGAGAAAGCATTTGACATAATACAACATTCTTTCATGATAAAAAACATTAAGCAAATTGGGTATAGAAGGAACATTCTTCAACAAAATCAAGGCAATTTATTACAAACCCCAGCCAGCATCATATTGAACAGGGGGAAAATTGGAAGCATTCTCACTAAGATCTAGAACTAGACAAGGATGCCCACTCTCACCATTGCTATTCAATATAGTCCTAGAAATTTCAGCCAGAGCCATTGATGAAAAAAGAAATCAAAAGGATACAAATTGGAAAAGAGGAGTCCAACTATCCCTATTTGCAGATGACATGATTCTATATATATGGGAACCAAAAAAGACTCCACTAAGAGACTATTGGAACTCATAAAAGAGTTTGGTAAAGTGGCAGGAGGTAAAATTAACACACAAATATCAATAGGCTTTGTATACACAGACAATGCCATGGCTGAGAAAGAACTTTAAAGAAATCCCATTCACAATAACTACAAAAACAACTAAAAACCTTGGAATAAATTTAACTAAGAGGTCAAAGACCACTATAATGAAAATTACAAAACATTAAAGAAAGATATAGAACACACACAAAAAAGGAAAAATCCTCCATGTTCATGGATTGAAAGAATTAATATCATCAAAATGTCCATACTACCAAAAGCAATTTACAGATTTAATATGATCTCAAGCAAATACCAACAACATCATTCTCAGATCTAGAAAAAACTATGCTAAAATTCATATGGAAACACAAGAGATTCCAAATAGTTTAAAAAATCTTACACAACAAAAACAAAGCCAGAGTCATCACAATACCAGATTTCAAGACATACTCATAGGGCACTTATAAGCAGAACAGCCTGATACTGGCACAAAAAAATAGATGTATTGACCAGTAAAACAGAATGGAAACTCCAGACTTCAATCCACACGTCTACAACCAACTTATCTTTGACAAAGGAGCTAAAATAAATCCCTGGAGCAAGAACAGTCTCTTAAACAAATGGTTTTGGGAAAACAGGATCTACATGTGCAGAAGTATGAAACAAAACCCCTACCTTATACCTTACACAAAAAACCATAGAAAGGTCCTAAATATACAACCCACTACCATCAAATTACTAGAAAACATTGGGGAAACTCTGCAAGACATTGGCATAGGCAAAGACTTCTTCGAAAAAAACCCAGAAGCCAAAATTGACAAATGGGATTTCATCAAGCTCAGAAGCTTCCGCACTGCAAATAAAACACTCAGCGAAGTGAAGAGGCAACTGACAGAATGGGAGAAAATATTTGCAAACTATGAACCTGATAAAGGATTAATATCCAGAATCTATAAAGAACTCAAGAAACTGAACAACAACAAAACAAACAATCCAGTTAAGAAATGGGTAAAGGACTTAGACAGCCATTTTTCAAAAGAAGAAATTCAGGGCCGTGAGGTGGCTCACTTAGTCAATCCTCCACATGCAACACTGGCATCCCATGTGGGCGCCGGGTTCTAGTTCTGGCTGTTCCTCTTCCAGTCCAGCTCTCTGCTGTGACCCAGGAAGGCAGTGCAGGATGACCCAGGTGCTTGGGCCCCTGCACCCACATGGGAAACCAGGAAGAAGCACCTGGCTCCTGGCTTCGGATTGGTGTAGCTCTGGCCGTAGTGGCCTTTTGGGGGGTGAACCAATGGAAGGAAGACCTTTCTCTCTGTCATTCTCTCAATGTCTAACTCTATCTGTCAAATAAATTTTTAAAAATAAAATAAAACAGAAAAAAAGATACAAAAAAAGAAGAAAGTCAAATGGCCAACAGACACATGAAAAAATGCTGAGGACCACTAGCCATCAGGGAACTGAAAATCAAAACTACATTGCAGTTTCACCTCACCCCAGTTAGAATGGCTCTCATACAGAAATCAACAAACAATAAATTCTGGTGAGGACGTGGGGAAATGGTACCCTAATACACGGTTAGTGGGAAGATAAACTGGTGCAGCCATTGTGGAAGGTAATATGGAGACACCTCAGAAATCTGAATATAGACCTACCATATGACCCAGCTGTCCCACTCCTGGGAATTTACCCAAGGGAAATGAAATTAGCATATGAAAAAGTTTTCTGTACCCCATGTTCATTGCAGCTCCGTTCACAATAGCTAAGATATAGAAACAGCCAGATGACCATCAGCTGATGACTAGATAAAGAAAATGTGTTATATATAATATAGAATACTACTCAGTGGCAAAAAAAATGAAATCTTGTCTTTTGCAATAAAATGGATGCAACTGGAAACTATTTTACTAGTGAAATAAGCCAGTCCCAAAAAGACAAATACCATATATTTTCCCTGATCTGTAGCAACTAATAGAGTACCTAAAATGCAATGTATAGGAGTAAAATTGACATTTTGAGTTTTGATGATTGTTTATGGCCCTTGTCTCTACTGTTGAGGAATGGTGTTTTATTTTTCATACTATTTGTTGAACTATTTACTTAGTGTAGAGTTAATCTAATGAGTATAAACTTAAAATAGATCTTTGTAAAAATTAAGAGTGGGTATAGGAGAGGAAGTAGGAAGAAGGGTGGGAGTATGGATGGAAGGGAGGGTAAGGTGGGAAGTATCACTGTTTTTAAATCTGTATATATGACATACATGAAATTTGAATACCTTAAATAAAATTTAAAAAAGAAAAGGCATTACAATTGATACTACACAAATACAAAAGGATCACAGGAAACTATTATATACACCTATAGACCAAAAAATTGAAAAATACAGAATATATGGATAAATTCCTGGACACATACTTGCTATGAACAGACAGATTATGAGTAATAAGACTGAAAATCCGAGGACCTGATGATGTCCTGGCTGAGGTCGACAAAACATTTGAGGGAGAATTAATACTAACACTTGTCAAAGTACTTCAAAAATGTAAAGAGAAGGTAATTCTTCCAAATTCATTCTATGAGGCAAGCATTACTCTGAGTCTGAACACAGACAAGGACACAATAACAACAAAGATAGAAAATGATATCCATGATGCACATAGATGCCAACACCTCTATCAAACACAAAAAAAATAGCAAAGAGAATTCAACAGCACGTTAAAAAGATCATGATTAATTCGGATTCATCCAGGGATGCAAGGATGGTACAACCAGTGCAAATCAATAAACATGATACATCACATTAACAGAATCAGGAATAAAACAGTATGATCATTCAATAGACACAGAAAACGCATTTGCTAAAATTCAAACACCTGGCGGCTCCGACGACCAACTCTCCACAGTCACCAACGTGAGCAGCTATACACGCTCCAAGTTGCCTTCACAAGAGCTTGGCAGCCAGGTAAGAAACCACAGTGCCTCTTCTCATTACAATCATAAGAAAAGTCACATTGAAGGAAAGAGTTGCCAGGTCACCCCTCCCCCAGCTCCAAGGAGCATGGCCTGGAGAAACACTTCCTGGCTTAGGAGTGAGAACTGAATCCCAGTGCCAGGCCCACTGTGAAAAAATTCAGTCAGACTGAGGGCTCCTGCCCAAGACCCCTAACCCATACCTGTGGAGTGACTATTTGGAGCTTCCAGAGGCAGCCCTGCCTCGCTTGTGTGAAGAGGCCAGGAGAGGGAGCTCGGGACTGCATCTAAGAGCACAGAGCTGGGCCTGCAGAGCTAAGACCCGGCACCTGATAAAGCCCAAAGCCCTCTGCTGCCCAGCTGGTGCTCACAGACTGACGTTCTAGTGCTTCCCAGAGTCCGGCAGAGCTCCGCTTCAGTGGAACTGGACTCATTCTGGCAGGTGACACTGCCAGCCTCTGGTAGACTGGGCAGATATCTGGAGCTTTGTAGGGATCTGTGATGGTGGGAACCAAGAGTGATCAACCTGAGGCCACTCTCGGTGACCAGAGGGCTGCCTTTATCACTCCTCTCCAAACTTGGGCAGACAGCAGGTGCCATGGGACTATGTCTTTGGGACTCAGTGCTGGGCTAGTAAAGCCCAACATTGAAACTGGTTTCTAGCCCAAAACAAGTGCCTGTAGATGGAGTGTCTGATTTTGCCCCAGAAACCACCAGAGACCTGTGCCCTGGCGAGACTGACTGGTTTTGTGTATGTCACCACCAGTGTCTTGTAGGCCTGATGTACAGCACCAACATTGCAAACCAAAAGGACCTGCTGACTCTGACACCCGACTGTGACCCCTTAGAGCTTTCCTGGGTATCTGAGGGCTGCTTCTATCACCCCTTCTAAAAACTTCGGCAGGCATAATGGAATCACAGGATTGTTTGGGGGCTCAGTAAAAGGTTGATAAAATCCAGAATTGAGCAGAACCCAAGCATCTGTATCCATGAGCCAAGGCCTGAAGACAGACCTTCTAAACCTGCTTCAATGTCTGCGAAGTCCCATGGTCCCAGCTGAGCAGTCTTATATCCTAGCCAATATTACCAGTGGCTGATAGTGTGGGATAAGGCTCTGAGCCCACTTCAGCAGCAGACAGAGCATAGGTGAGCTTTAGTCCAATCCCCAGGCTGCACTGGTCTTAGTGGGCTGAAGGCTCTGCATGCGATCCAGCATCATGGCCTTTATGGACATAGGACAAAGAGCCTGAGACTACCACAGGTCCAGGAAGAAGCTTCAGGGACAGACTACTTCTTTTTAGACACTTCCCCAGTTCATACTGAACAATACATCAACTGCAAATTTGAAACACATTTGAATTTGGGGTTTATTGTCAGATCAAATCATTAAAACATATTAATCAGGGGACTGGCGTGGGGGGCAGTTGGTTAAACCGTTGCCTGTAGCACCAGCGTTTCACATGGGCAAGGGTTTGAGTCCCAGCTGCTCCACTTCCACTCCAGCTCCCTGCTAACGTGCCTGAGAAAGCAGTGGAGATGGGCCAAGTTTGGGGGCCCCTATACCTGCATGTGAGACTTGGATGAACCTCCTGGATCTAAGCTTCAGCCTGGCACAGCCCCAGTCATTGTGGCTATTTGGGAAGTGAACCACCAGATGGAAGCCCTCTCTCTCTGTGTCTCTCCCTCTCTCTCTATAACTCTGCCTTTCAAATAAATCTTTAAAAAGAAAAAAAAAAAAAAGACATATCTCCAGTGGACCTGGGACCTAGGACACTACATAATGCATAAATACATAAAAGACCACAAGTACCCCTAGGTTCAGAGAAAATAAAAGACTGCTTATATTTCTAGAAAGACAGCCACAAATGAAGCCAGATTACTATCATTAATACTTCAATGAGCACACAATGTTGTAAAACAACAAACATCAGGAACTTCTGGGAGCCACAACCTTCACCTGAAGAGCAAAGTAAGATGCCAGAGGCCAACCACAGGAACTGGAATCTCCAAATGTTCAGATGAAAATTTCAAAATAGCTACTTTAAGAAAACTCATTGAAATTCTCTGGCGCAGCGGCTCAATAGGCTAATCCTCCGCCTTGCGGCGCCGGCACACCGGGTTCTAGTCCTGGTCAGGGCACCGGATTCTGTCCCAGTTGCTCCTCTTCCAGGCCAGCTCTCTGCTGTGGCCAGGGAGTGCAGTGGAGGATGGCCCAAGTGCTTGGGCCCTGCACCCGCATGGGAAACCAGGAGAAGCACCTGGCTCCTGCCATCAGATCAGCATGGTGGGTGGGCCGTGGCGGCCATTGGAGGGTGAACGAACGGCAAAGGAAGACCTTTCTCTCTGTCTCTCTCTCTCACTGTCCACTCTGCCTGTCAAAAAATAAAAAAAGAAAGAAAACTCATTGAAATTCAAGAGAATTCAAACAACTCAACATTTCAAAAGAGAGATTTGACAGAGATGGAAATAAGTACACAAAATCAAGCAGAAATTCATCAACTGAAAACTATATTACGTGAAATTAAATACAGGATAGAAGGCATAAGTAACAGAATAGATGGAACAGAAGAATCAATGAAATCAAAGATAGGCTATTTGATAATACACAGTTGAAAGACAAATAAAAACAGAAAAAAATAGAATCAAGGGATTAGTTTTGTGGCACAGCAGGTAAAGCCACTGCCTGCAACACTGGCATCCCATATCAAAGTGTTGGCTTGAGTCCCTGCTGCTCCACTTCTAATCTAGCTCCCTGCTAATACACCTGGGAATGCTGCAAAAGATGATCCAAGTGCATGGACCACTGCCATGTGGGAGATCCAAAGAGAGTTTCTGGCTCCTAGTTTCAACTTGGCCCTGCCCCAGTTGTTGCAGCCATTTGGCAAGTGAAATAAAAATAAATCTTAGAAACAAAATGATAATCAAGGGAAAAATTAAAGCTTATAGGAAATATATGATGGCATGAGAAAAGCAAGTATTTGAGTTACTGGGATTCAAGAGGGACTTGAGTATGCCAAAGAGGTAGAAAGCAGAGACTGGCGTTGTGGTACAGTGGGTTAAGATGTCAATTGCAATGTCATCATCCATGTTGAAGTGCCAACTACTCCACTTTGATCCAGCTTTCTGGTTATGTACTTGGCAATGCAGTGGAATTGGTTCAAGCACTGCCACCCATGTAGGAGAACAGCATGGAGTTCCTGGCTCCTTGCTTTAATCTGCCTCAGACTTGGTTTTTAGTGCCATCTGGGGAATGAACCAGTGAATGGATGGTTTTACTTCTCTCTCTCTCTCTCTCTCTCTCTGTGTGTGTGTGTGTGTGTGTGTGTGTGTGTGTCCCTCCTTTCTTTCTCTGCCTTTTTAATAAATAAGTAAATATTTTTAAAGGGGGATGAATGTAGAAAGCATATTCAAATAGATAATGACAGAAAACTCCCCAAACCTAGAGAAAGCTACATCTATCCTGGTACAGAAAGATCAAAGATCACAAGTCAGATTGAGATTATAGGCAACCAAGTCTACCCCAAGACCTATTGAAGTCAAGCTCTCCAACATTAAAGAGGATTTTCACGGCTGTAAGAGAAAGATAAATAAATAAATAAAATATAAAGAAGCCACAATTCACCAGACAGCAAACTTCTGAACAGAAGATATTTTACAGTACTGAAGGAAAAAGAATTCCCAGCCAAGAATACTGTATCCAGCCAAGCTATTCTTCAGATCCGAAAGAGAGATAAAGACATTCCCAGGCAAACAAAAGCTGAAAGAATTTATCACCACCAGACCTGTGTTAAAGGAAATGCTAAAGGGAGTCTTCAAACCAAAACAAAAAGAGACACAAACAAGTAAGAACATATCAGAACAAACCAAAAAAAGAGAGACACAAACAAGTAAAACACTCACTGGTCATAGTAACTATACACATTCAGGATGCTCTAATGTTATAAATATGGGGTATAAATGATTAATATATTTACATTGAAGAAGAAAACATGATAACCTCTACAATAAAATGTTAAGAGACAAGCAATATTGAGAGAGCCAAATGTATGATCAAAAATTCAAAATGTGGGGAGGAACTGAACAAAAATATAGAGTTCTTTGTTGGTATTTCTTATCATTTTGTTTTTTAGTTTATTTCTCCATCTTTATAATATAGGTTAAATTGTTAGAGCCAAAAGTTTTTTTGTAAGCCATGTAGTATCCACAAAGCAAGAATCTAAAACAGAATTACCAAAAATAATAAGCAAGGAAACAAAGTATACAACTAGAGAAAAGCATTTCACCACAAATGAAGACAGTAAGACAGGGAAAAAGAAAGAAACTACAATAAAAATACAAAAGAAGTATGGAACAAGAAAAGGATGTCCACTGTTACAATTTCTACTCAAAATACTACTGGAGGTCTTAGCTATATCAAGACTGCACAAATTGGAAAGGAGTAAATGAAATTGTCACTGTCCACTCTACCTGTCAAAAAAAAAAAAAAGAAAAAAGGAAAAGATATCAAGAATCTATTCTATTTATAATAGCTACAAAAAAACTTGCTAATAAATTTAGCCAAAGCAGTGAAATATCTCCATAGTGAAAGCTACAAATCATTGATGAAAGAAATTGAAGAAGTCACAAAGAAATAGAAAGATATCCTGTGCTCATGGATTCAAAAGGATCAAGATAATTAAAATATGCAAACTACACACAGCAATTTACAAATTCAATGCAATCTCTATCAATTCCCAAGAACATTTTTAACAAAACTAGAAAAAAAACACTACTAAAATTTGTAGGGAACATCAAAAGACTCCAGATTGCCAAATCAAGCTGGAGCAAAATGAACAAAACAAGAGGCTTGACTTTAAAATACGAAGCTACAGCAATTAAAACAGCATGGTGTTGCCATAAAAACAGATCCACAGACCAAAGGAACAGATTAGAGATCTGAGATGTGAACTCACAAATCTACATCCAAGTAATCATCGACAAAGATACTAACAATATGCATTAGAAAAAGGATATCTTATTAATAAATTGTGCTGGGAAAACTGGATATTGACACATAGAAGAATGAAACTAAATCCTTCACATCATGTACAAAAATCAGCTCAAAATGGATTAAATACCCAAATGTGAGACCTGGAACTATTAGAAAAGACAAAGGTAAAACACTTCAGAACATTGGATTTGGCAAGAATTTTCTAGGTTAGACTCCAGAAACTTAGGAAATAAAATTAAAAAAAGATAAATGGGATTTCATCAAACCAAAGAACTATTACACAGCAAAGGAAAATAATCAACAGATGGAAGAGAAAACCTACAACATAGAAGAAAAGATTTACAAGTTATACATCTGTCAAGGGGTTAATATCCAGAATATATATAAGGAACAAGTCAATAGCAAAACACAAATGCCCCCTCATAAAAACCAAATAATCCAATTAAATGTGGGAAGTAGCTCTTTTTTTCCTAATACAACACAACTGGTATTTAATTGTGAAGACACATCACACTTAGATTGAGAAACATTCTACAAACTAGCCAAACACATTACTCAGTTTTGTACACCTTAATAGAATGACTTATATTGTACTTGAATTACATAGCAATAAAAAAGATAGATATAGCTAGGGGCAGCACTGTGGTGTAACAGGTAAAGCTGCCACCCACGGTGCTGGCATCCCATACGTGCGCTGGTTCAAGTCCAGGCTGCTCCAATTCTGACCAGCTCTCCTCCATGGCCTGGGAAAGCAGTAGAAAATGGCCCAAGTTCTTGGGCACCTGCACCCACGTGGGAGACCCAGAAGAAGCTCCGGGCTCCTGGTTTCTGATCAGCCCAGCTCCAGCCGTTGCAGCCATTTGGGTAGTGAACCAGTGGATGGAAAACCTTTCTCTCTATCTCTCCATCTCTCTCTCTCTGAAATTCTGCCTCTCAAATAATTAAATTCTTTTAAAAAAGATAGATTTAAACCTTGGGTAAAATTTATAATGGCCTTCCAAAAAAGGTGATACTAAATTCTTAAAAATAGCATAGAATGGCATACATTTCACACCACCTTCAACATTTCATGTTATTAATGTTTCAAAATTCTACAAATCTGATGATTAAAATATGGGAAATGTTGGTGAAAGTCTCCCTTACATAAATAGTGAAAGGTACATAGCTGGTCTTCACTGGTATCTCTTCAGAGGTCAGGCTCTAGGGATTCAGATATGAAAGAAAATCAACTGCTTTCCCAAGTCATGGGCAGTGGAGGACACAGAACAGGACAGTTATGATATAGAGGGATGGAGGGAGGTTCCAGGGCTCTGAGTGCTCAAGAGACATAATCATTTAGTGTCAGGTGAAAGAATGGGATTAAGGAAAATTTTCAAGAGGAAAGAAAGCTTTTTAAAAAAAAAGATGTATTCATTTATTTATTTATTTGAAAGTTGGAGTTACACAGAGAAGGAGAGGCAGAGAGAGAGAGAGAGAGAGAGAGAGAGAGAGAGAGAGAGAGAGGTCTTCCATCTACTAGTTCACTCCCCAATTCGCCACAATGGCCAGAGCTGTGCTGATCCAAAGCCAGGAGCCAGGAGATTCTTCTGGGTCTCCCACTTGGGCCATCTTCTACTGCTATCCCAGGCCAAGAAATCCTTAACTAAGCCAAGGAAGAATGTAGCCAGGATCAGCACCTCAAAGAGAAGTCCAACACAATAAAGTGAGTTTGCACAACTGCAAGTAATCAAATCTAGCCGTTAGTACTGTGCATTATTGAAACCAAAGTGAGCCACAGAAGGGAGAATAACATTAGAAAATTTTGTCTTAGTATGACCTGGAATATTTTGAGTTCTTTTTGCTTGTTTTTGTTTTCCACAGGCTTAATGCACCACTGATAAGAACAGATACTACGCTTGATCTTAGCCAAAAGGCCGAGAAGCGATCTTAATGCACCACTAACCATAATATTCAACAAGTAAAAAGAAAGACCACCATTTCACAGGTGGGCTTAGAACAATAATGAAATCACAAGTTGTCTCTTTCATTTATGTATATTTTTGTATTCTATATTAACTACCAAATATTTATTTACCTATTTTTGGACTGGCTTATTTCACTAAGCATAATTGTTTACAGTTGCATCTATTTTGATTCAAAAGATAGGATTTCATTCTTTTTTAAGGCTGAGTAGTATTCCATTATACACACACACACACACACCACATTCTCTGTATCCAGTGATCAGTTGATGGACAGTTGAGTTGATTCCATATTTTAGCTATTGTGAATTGAGCTACAATAAACATGGGATTACAGATAACTCTTATGCTGATTTCGTTTCATTTGGGAAAATTCCCAGAAGTGGGATGGTTGGATCATATGGTAGGTCTATTTTCAGATCTCTAAGGAACTTCTATACTGTATTCCATAATAGTTGTGCTAGTTTACATTCCCACCAACAGTGGATAAGGATACCTTTTCCCCCACATCCTCACTAGCATTTATTATTTTTTGATTTTGGGATGACAGCCATTCTAACTGGGGTGAGGTGAAACCTCATTGTGATTTTTATTTTCATTTCCCTGATGATAAGTGGCCCTGGGAACTTTTTCATGTGCCTATTGGCCATTTGTATTTCATCTTTTGAAAAATGCCATTTCATATACTTTGCCAGTTTCTTAACTGGATTGTTTGTTTTGTTGTTGTTTGTTTCTTGAGCTCCTTATTTATCCTGGGTATTAATCTTTCATCAGTTTAATAGTTTGCAAATATTTTCTTCCATTCTGTCAGTTGTCTCTTCACTTTGTTGAATGTTTCATTTGTAGTGCAGATGTTTCTTAGCGTGTGGTAATCCCATTTGTCTATTTTTGCTTTTATTGCCTGTTGCTGCTGGAGTCTTTCCCAAGAAGTCTTTGCATATGCCAATGTCTTGCAGAGTTTCCCCAATAGTCTCTAGTAATTTGATGGAAATGGGGCATAGGTTTAGATCTTTGATCCATTGTGAGTTTATTTTTGAATAAGGTGTAAGGTAGGGCTCGTTTCATACTTCTGTGTATGTAGATCCAGTTTTTCCCAACACCATTTGTTGAAAGGATTGTGTTTTTTCTCACAGATTGATTATAGCTCATTTGTCAAAGACACAAATTCTTTCTCAGCCATGGCATTGTTTGTGTGTATACAAAGGCTGTTGATTTTTGTGTGTTCTTTTTATATCCTGCAACTTTAGCAAACTCTAAGTTCCAGTAGTCTCTTAGTGGAATCTTTTGGGTCCCCTATATATAGGATCATGTCATCTGCAATGAGAGATAGTTTGATTTTCTCCTTTCCAATTTGTATCCCTTTGTTTTCTTTTTCTCCCCTAATGGCAATAGCTAAAACTTCCAGGACTATATTGAATAGGAATGATGAGAGTGGGTATCCTTGTCTTGTTCCAGCTCTTAGTGGAAATGCTTCCAGCTTTTCCCCATTCAATGTGATGCTGGCCGTGGGTTTGTAATAATTGCCTTGATTGTGTTAAGGAGTGTTCCTTCTATAGCCAATTTGCTTAAGGTTTTTTATCATGAAAGGATGTTGTATGAGATAGTCATATGATTTTTCTTCTGTAGTTTATTAATGTGGTGTATCACATTTATTGATTTGCGAATGGTGAATCATACCTGCATACCAGGGATAAATCCTACTTGCTCCAGGTGAATGATCTTTCTTGGATTCATTAGCTAAAATTTTGTTGAGGATTTTTGCATCTATGTTCATCAGGGATCCTGGTCAATAGTTCTCTTCTGCTGTATCATTTTCTGGTTTTTGAATTAAAGTGATGCTGGCCTCACAGAAGGAGTTTGGTAGAATTCCCTCCCTTTCAATTGTTTTGAACAGTTTGATAAGAATTGGAATTAATTATTCTGTAAAATGTTGGTAGAATCTGGCAGTTAAGCCATCCGGTCCTGGACTTTTCTTTGTTGGGAAGGTCTTTTACTGACTCAATGTCTGTCTTGGTTATGGGTCTGTTTAGGTTTTCTTATGTCTTTATGACTCAGTTTTGGTAGATTGCTTGTATCCATTTCTTATAAATTTCCCAATTTGTTGGCATATAGCTGTTTGTGATAATTCCTGATGATGACTTTTTATTGTGGTATCTATTGTAACATCTCATTTTCCATCTCTGATTTTATTAATCTGGGTCTCCTCCCTTTTTGTATTTAGTTGGGCAATGGTGTATCAATTTTGCTTATATTTTCAAAAAAAAAAAACCTCTTCATTTCACTGATCTTTAGTATATTTTTGTTTCAATTTTGGTACTACTTTAATTTTAATTATGTATTACCTAAGCCCCCAAGATGCATTGTTAGATCATTTATTTGATTCATTTCCAATTTCTTGATGTAGGCACAAACTGCTATAAATATTCCTCTTGATACTGCTTTGCCATATACCATAAGTTTTGATATGTTGTGCTGTCATCTTCATTCATTTCTAGGAATTTTTATTTTTCCCCTTGATTTCTTCTGTGAAACACTGTTCATGAAGGGGGATGTTGTTCAGTCTTCATGTGTTTGAACATTTTCTAGAGGTTCTTAAGTTGTTTACTTCCAGCTTCATACCATTGTGGTCAGAGAAGATACATGGTATGATTTGAATTTGTTGAGACTTTTTTTGTAGCCTAGCATATGGTCTATCCTAGAGAAAGTTCCATGCACTGATGAAAAGAATGTGTATTCTGTAGCTGTGTTATGAAATATTCTATAGATGTCAATTAGGTCCATTTAGTCCATAGTAGATTAGCTCTGCTGTTTTTGGTTATTTTGTCTAGTTGATCTATCCATTGATAAAAGTGGGGTGGTGAATTTCCCCATTATAATTGTATTAGAGCCCGTGTCTCCCTTTAGATCTGTTAACACTTGTTTTAAACAGCCACATGCAGGTTTGGCAGTGTGGAGCAAGGGGGTTAAAGTCCAGGCCTGTAACACCAGCATCCCATATTGGTGCCAGTTCAAGTCCTGGCTGCTCCACTTCCAATCTAGCTCCCTGCTGATGCACCTGGGAAAGCAGCAGAGGATGGCCCAAGTCCTTTGACCTCTGCACACACATGGGAGACCCAGAAGAAGCTCCTGGATCCTGGCTTCAGTGTGGACCATCCCCAGTCATTTGGGGCCATTTGGGTAGTGAACCAGCCAATGGAAGAATGATCTCTCCCTTCCTCTCTATCTCTCCCTACTTCTCTCTCTCTCTCTCTCTCTCCCTATGTGTGTGTGTGTATGCCTGTCTGTCTCTACCTCCCTCTGTAACTCTACCTTTCAAATAAGTAAAATATTTAAAAAAAAAAATATCCAGATGTCCTGGCATTGGATACATATACATTTAGTATAATCACTTCTTCCTGTTGAATTACTCCATTAATCATTAAATAATACCCTTCTTTTTTCTTTTAGTAGTTTTTGTGTTAAAGTCTATTTTTGTCAGATATTAGGCTGGCCACTTCTGCTTGGGTTTGATTTCCACTAGCAAGAAGTATCTTTTTCCATCCTTTCACTTACAGTCTGTGTATCCTAGTGGTGAGGTGTGTTTCTTGCAGGCAGCAAATAGATGGGTCTCACTTTTTAATCCATTCAGCCAGTCTATATCTTTTTTTAAAAAAAGATTTTATTTATTGATTTAAGAGGTAGAGTTACAGGGAAAGCAGGAAACAAAGATAAAAATCTTCCATACACTGGTTCACTCCCCAAATGGCCACAATGGCTGGAGCTGGGCTGATCTGAAGCCAGGAGCCAAGGCCTTTTTCCAGGTCTTCCACATGGGTGCAGGGGTCCAAGCACCTGGGACATTTTCCACTGTTTTCCCAGGCTGGATCAGAAGATGAGCAGCCAGGACATGAACTGGCATCCATATGGGATGCTATTGCCTCAGGCAGAGGCTTAATCTACTACACCACAATGCCAGCCCCAGTCTGTATCTTTTAATTGGGAAATTTAGGCCACTTACATTTAAGGTTACTATTGATAAGTAACAACTTAGTCCTACCATTTTTCCATAAATGATCCTATTGTTTGCTTTGGATTTCCTTTGCATTTTTACTAGGAGATTTTCTGCCTTCATGTTCTTTCATTATGATGATTATCTCTCTGTTTCTGAGTGCATCACATCCTTAAGTATTATTTGCAAGGCTGCATGAGGGGTAACAAAACTGAGTCTACATAGGCTTTCTTCCTTCATAAGAAGCCTGTCTCAGAAGGCCCTCACCAGATGTAGACCTCAATCCTGGGGACTTCCTAGCCTCCAGAACTGTGAGCCAAACGAACTTTGAGTGTTTTCGGTTTTCAAAAAGGGCAGGCACTGTGGTCACTGGGTTAAGCCACCACTTGGAATGCCCGCATCCTATACTGGAGTGTTTGGGAACAAGTTCCACCTCTGCTTTAGGTCCAGCTTCCTGCTAATGGCCTGAGAGGCAGCAGGTGATGGTCCAAGTACTTGAATTCCTGCCACCCCTGTGGGAGACTTGGATTGAGTTCCTGGTACCTCCCTTCGGCTTGGCCCAGCCTTTACTGTTGTGGACATTTAGGGAGAAAACCAGTAGATGGAAGATCTCATTGTCCCTCTCTATGTCTCTCTGCCTTTAAAATAAATAAATAAATACATAAACAAATAAACAAACAAATGTTAAACTACCTCTAAAAATCTGTTGAGGCGGGGAGCTTCCTTCTAGAAGTTAGTAGCAGCAGCTACCTGGAGAATACCCCACCTCTTTACTCTTAGTGCCCAGATTTACAACCTCAGTCAGGAAGTCAATGCCGTTGAATTGTATGTTAATTACATAAATCACATCTCAGTAAAGCCTGTTTTTTTATAGTGAATTCCAGGGGGCCAGTGTTATGGGGAGCAGGTGAAGCTGCTGCTTGTGAGGCCTTCGTCACATATTGGAGCGCTGGTTTGAGTTCCGGCTGCTCAACTTCTGATTCAGATCCCTAATGGGGATTACATTACACTAATGGCCTGGGAAAGCCAAATATGATGGCTCAAGTACATATGAGACCAGGATGGAATTCCTGACTTCTGGCTTCGGCCTGGCCCATTCCTGACTGTTGGGGCCATTTGAGAATGAACCAGTTAGAAGAGCTTTCTCTGTGTGTATGTGTTTCCCTCTCTGTTACTCTGCCTTTCAAATAAATTAATTAAAAAAAAAAAGACAGATTTGGGAGTAATCAACAAGTACACAGTAATGGAAGCTATCCAAAGAGATGGGAATATATAAGGGGAATAAAAATTAAAATGCAAGAGGAAAGAAAGGCTAATGCCAAGAAAGAACAATCAAATCACTGGAAGGAAAACAGACACAAGTATAATTGTGATGAAATAAGATATTCTGGCCAGCGCCGTGGCTCAACAGGCTAATCCTCTGCCTTGCGGCGCCGGCACACCGGGTTCTAGTCCCGGTCTGGGCGCCGGATTCTGTCCCGGTTGCCCCTCTTCCAGGCCAGCTCTCTGCTGTGGCCCGGGAGTGCAGTGGAGGACGGCCCAAGTGCTTGGGCCCTGCACCCCATGGGAGACCAGGAAAAGCACCTGGCACCTGGCTCCTGCCATCAGATGAGCGCGGTGCGCCAGCCGCAGCGCGCCGGCCGCGGCGGCCATTGGAGGGTGAACCAACGGCAAAGGAAGACCTTTCTCTCTGTCTCTCTCTCTCACTGTCCACTCTGCCTGTCAAAAATAAAATAAATAAATAAAAATAAAAAAAAGAAATAAGATATTCTTTCAAACACATGGTAAATATGCCAAATACTACAAAAAAAAGGCTGAAAATGTCTACTACGATTTAGTGACAAAGCCACTTATGATCTTTGATAGCCATTTCAGTGGAATAATAGTAGAAATAAACTGTCAGTTAGTTTCAACTAACTGGGATAAAAGTTGAGGCTAACAAAGTCTTGAGATGTTTATGTTAAAGGGAGATTGAAGATTTTTTTTCTTTTTGGAAGACTGAGAGCTCAGTATGTTTAAATTATAAGAGAATCAGTAAAGGAGAAATCAAAGATAGACAACTGTTGGAGTTTTGTGTTCCATAGGAGAAGTGACTGTCCCCATGATGAACCTTCCCCAGTACTCATATTGTCTGCTCATATGTGCATAAGTCATAAATAGATGCTATTTTAAACAGTATTTGATGGATACAGTTTAATTCCTACTAGCCTCAGGTTACTACAGAAAAAACGTTCAAAGTGACCTGCTTACACAGTAAGCTGCAAAATCTTTCAATGATACACTGATTTGAATAAAGTAAAAACAAAAATCACTAGTCTGGGTCAACCTATTAATTTCATGAGAAGACACTGGCACAACCAGCTTTTACTAAAAAATATTATTATTATTTTAATGTAACCTAAAGTGTAATCACATTAGCTTAGTAGGCAACTAGTAGTAATAATAAGCAATGCTAAGTGTCCTTGACTTCATACATGCATTATGTTGGATGTTGAGCTAAGTAATCCAGTAACTACAATAAGTTGATTGTTGTACAAACTGCACCACTGCCTGTTCCTGGCCCTTGCTATCCTACACTCCCCCTTTCCTCCATCTGGCCAGACCCAGGTCCAAGAATGTAAAAGGGAGGTTTAAAGCTTGAGATAACAACCAGCCCTTACCCTGGAGTCGGCAGCAGGTGTCTTATCAGAAGTGTCAACTTGACCTAAGCATTCCCCTAAAGTCTGCTTGTACATGATAATAAAAGCTCTGTTAGAATTGGGCTCGGGGCTTCCTCTTCTGGAGGCACTGAGAGGCCCGGGTTCAAACTCATAATAAAAACGACCCTGCTAATTGGCTTCAACTTCGGTCTCTGGTGGTTGATTTCGGGAGACCACGGACTGCGGGCATAACATTCACAAATAAGGAAACACACTTCCAAAATTAAGTGATTTGCCATGGCAACAGAACTTCAAAAATAAATAGAATTTTATAGATAGCATTTTCCTGATTTTACTGAAATCAAGTATTTCCCAGTTATAAATTTTTCATACATTTTCCACAAATACTGTGTTCTTCATGCCTAAAGATATGAAATTATAATCCTTAGAATTTCTGCTTCCATGTCTTTCTGTGCCAAATTTTTTTTAAGATTTATTTATTTGAAAGGCAAAGTGACAGAGACAGACACTGAAAGATCTTCTATGTGCTGGTTTACTCCACTAGGCAGCCCTGGGTCAGGCTGCAGCCAGGAGTCAGGAACTCAGTCTGGGTCTCTCATATGGGTGGCAGGGAATCATGTACTTGAGACATCATTAGCTGCTTTGTAGACATATTAGCAAGAAGCTGGATTGGAAGCAGAGAAGCCAGGACTTGAACCAGAACTCCAATATGGGATGTGGGTGTCCCAAGTGGCTGCTTAACCCACTGCTCCACAACACCTTCCCCTGTCTGCTAAAAGTTGTCAGGGAGAATATGCTGGATCAATATAAAACCTACATTGTATTTCTCCTAATGAATTTTCCGTGGTCTGTAAAAGCCTGTAACACTTCTCAGATTTGAATTTTTAAAATTTTAAGGCACTACAATTGGTTTGGAAAGTTTTTGAAATGATAATATACACCCTATCCTTATTTGCAGATTGCTAAATCTTACTTAAAACCCCAAAGTCAATAGCTGCAGCACTTTCATGGCAATTTAAGGACAGACATAGAGTAGCAAAAAATTTGGGTCACCTGATGTGCACATCCCTGGCTAGAGTTGAACAAGGCAACACTCTGCCTTCTTGCTTCGGTCCTCACACTGTAAACAAATGTCCTTCTCATGATCTATTTATGCCATATTCTTTTTCCCAGTTTGTACATTTGATTTCCCTACTCGAAAGGGCACCACAGGACTAAAGTGCTCTCTAAGAGTGTAAGAAAGCTGTGATGTATGCCTTATAGAGAAAAACAAGTATTATTAGATGAGCTTCATTCAGGCATGGTGATGGCGTTATTGGCTGAGTCCAAAACTAAGAAATCAACAATATATACCAAAAAATGTGTTTAAAAGGAGTCATGTACAGACAGGTTGACAAAAACAAAAACAAATAAACAAACAAACAAAAAACAGAACCAGAAGCTCACAGGAACTTAACCCTATATTTTCCCTAGGACCAACGGTTTAGCACTCATGAATTCTGTGTTCACAGGGACCTTACAGAACATTACTACCCCAGATAACAAAAACCAATTATACCTTGAATGTGACAACTCTATGCATGTAAAATTAATGAGAGAGAGAAACAATTCATTCACCAAAATGAGCTAGTATTTCCCAATACATAGTATTATGGCATGAGAGTATGTATTAAATAAATGAGAGTCAAACACATGGTCAGAAAATTAAGTGCTGCAGTTCTATCAAAAAGACTCCCATAGTTCCATATTCTTCTCCATCAAGACAAAGATAAAACAGTATTTTGTAATTTAGAACATATGGAGGCAGGCATCAGAAACTGAAACACAAAGCCATCAAGTCAGGGAAAACAGTTAAGTTCAGAATGGACAGGAGGAGCAATGTCTTGCTGGAGACAAGAAACCAGGATGTGTTCTGATGGGCCAGATTTCATTCAGAAGGCGAATAGGGAAGCTTGAGAAAAAATCATCATGATTTTTGATTAGCCACTGTACTCAAATTATTTTATCTATGATAGTTAATTTTATGTATCAAGCTGGCCAGGCCATGGTACCCAGATATTTGGTCAAGCACTCTTCTGGAGCTTTTTGTGAAGGATGAGACTAACATTTTAAATCGGTAGACTGAGTAAAGCAGAGTGCTCTCCATGTGGTGGGTCTCCTCCAACCAGCTAAGGCTGAAGGCCATAAGATTTAAGATCAAGCTCCAATTCTTCCCTGTGTCTCCAGCCTACCGATCTACCTCGCGTATTTCCACAACCACATAAGCCAATTCCTTAAAATAAACCAATCTCTCCCTCCTCACCATGTTCAAAACTAGCTTCTAATGGTTCTGCTTCTCAAGAGAAGCTTGACTAATACACCAATATAAATTTTGAGATTAGAAATACAACACTAAAGAAACAAAATGAAAGACTTCTGCTATCCGTAAGTCCAACAAGGGCAAGGGTCTACTTTTGGTTTCTTGATCTCGGATAATACTGGTATACCACAGGAATGCAATATTTGTTGACTGATCATGAGTGAATTTGTCTATCCTATTAATAATAATTTATTGTCTATTTTAGGCACTATGATGGGAGGTGCTTTATCTTTGTTCAAAGTCCTTACTTCAGAGGCAAAGAAACCAAGGTTTAGAATTGCGCTATGCTGTCCACAACCACAGCAAAATTAGCAGTGAGCTAAAATTCAAAAGTACATTTATGAGTCTCCAAACCTATGGAAATCTGACTTTTTCATAACAGTTCTTACTGTATTTTTAAGATTTTTATTTAGGCAGAGTTGAAAGGCAGTTATAGACAGAAAGGGGCGGAGACAGTAAGGTCTTCCATCCACTGGTTCACTCCCCAAGTGGCCACAACTTCCCAAGTGGCCACAATGACAGAAACTCAGTCGATCTGAAGCTGAGAGCCAGGAACTTCTTCCAGGTCTCCTATGTGGGTGCAGGGGCCTAAGCACTTGGCCCATCTTCTACTGCTTTCCCAGCAATATCAGTATGGATCAGATGGGACATGAACGTGAGCCCATATGTGATGCCAGTGCCACAGGTGGAGGCTCAGCCTACTGTACCACAGCGCTGGCCCCCTCATTGTATTTTTATAAAATATTTTTAAATTGTTATTTCATTTTATTTTTCAAGCGATAGCTTATTTCCCAGATGCCCACAATAGGAAGTAGGGAGAGAAAAGTAGAGGCCAAGAACACAACCCAGGTCTCCCTTTTGAGGTCAGGAACACAATTACTTGAGATTATCCCCTGCTGCCTCCTAGTGTGTGCATTAGCAGGAGGCTGGAGTCAGGAGCCAGCAGCAGGGTTTGAACCCATACACCCGAGGAATGGGATACAGGAATCTCAACCATTTAAGGACAAAAGCCTGCTGCCTCTCTGTATTTTCCACCAGTGTGGAAATGTTCATCAGTGTGGGGACCCATGGATAGGCCTGCCATGGGACCCCCCCCATGCTGGGCTTGGCTTATAGCAGTAATGCGGATGTAGCAGCTGATTGAACTTTCCATCTAGCTGAGGATGGTGGTAAACAACAAGATGGCGCTGAAGCCCTGCCCACTGCGTGACTCCACAGCTGAGCGTGATCAAGTGCCGGATTGGAGAGCTCCCTGCATGGACTGTGATTGGTTGAATTCTGTATATAAGAGGACTGCAGGAGAAGCAGTGCGCCCGCCATAAGCGGACTACGGGAGAAGGAACGTGCGCGCCATCTTTCCCCCTTCTCCCTGTCCCCCACTCTTTTTCCCACTCTTTCTAAGTAAAAGTCTACTGAAGACCGATTAGCTACGGAGCAGAGTCGTTCCTTTGCGGCCGAAGGAGCGACAATCAGCTTTCATGATGTGTAGAAAATAGTGTGACATACATAACACCAAGCATGAATAAGTGCTTCCATTTTATTTAACATCTCTGAACTGTATTTTTTGACTAAACCTATATAACAGGCAGTACTAACAAAACACACAATATTTTCCATAAAGTTATTTTTTTTTATTTTTAAGTAAATAAAAGCCATTCTATTACAGAAACTGTTAGGTCTATATATTTTTTTTTTTACTGTACATCCTAAGGATACAACAGAAACCGTGGTTGGGAGGCCTTCCACATTTTTGGATGCTAACAGAACAGGCAATAGGCAGTTATAAACGGGTACTTTTCACGCTGGGAGGGAAAAAGACAATTTGGGGAAGTGAGCAGTGTCTGAGCAGGAATGTGGTACCGTAAACACAGTTATGAAACATCAACCCAATTAAGCACTTCTCATTGAAAGAAGCCTCGTATTTTAACAGCTGGCTTCCATCTTCCATCTACCCTCTTCTGAACTGGCTCAGATGGCTCAGCACATAGGCGCTCGGTGCTAAAAAGGTCGTAAAAATCAC